>CM076576.1:388132372-389560914 GCA_034641835.2 Pinus albicaulis | reverse complement strand
GGAAGCAAAATTTAGGTCCAGATAAAGCTGACTTCAATCCTCTATTGAGAATGAAGCAGCATTAGGGTCATGGTCTAATTGTACCATAGAGTTTATGGTTTCAGCATTAATGTAGAATAAGACCTCCCTATCTTTATTAACAATGCATCTTTGATCAGGAAGATAATAGGATTGACACAATCTTACAAAATGTGGGGCTGCATGAGTGAGAGGAACAATGTACTTAGGAAGATTTGAATCCCATACAAGCACATATTTATCATCTTTTTCAACAGATTTGCCAAAACACCAGTTATGGACATCTAAAAGATTAAACTCTACTGAAGGGTCAAAAAATTTGTAATCAAGATCAACTAGAGCACTGTTTTCTTGTGAAGTAACTGGAGGTTGAACAGGTCTTACCACTTCTATGGACTCAGCGGTGAGTGCAGGGGTGGGCTTATCAAGCTTAGAGGGCTCAACTTGAGAGATTTTACCAGAGGATTTCTTCTGAGGTTTTGGGCCTCCTGATTTAGGGATTACTTGCTTCTTAGTCATTTTTTAATTAAATAGAGCAAGTTTAAACTGTTTGCTAAGTTCTTTTGGAAGCAAGGGATTTTTGAAGGATTTTTCTGGCGGAATTGGACTTTGAGCAGGGTTCTGGATAATGAAACATATTTTTAGTGCTCATAAGATAGCTTTGATCAATTTCAGTAGTGAAAAATGATCAGGGAGTGGAAAAAACATGTTTAAATGGAAAGGAGGGATTCTGGGGAAAATTTGACAGGGTTTCCCCTGTATTTTGGAGGTTTTTTGGATTCTATTTACAGACAACTTATCTAATTTAGGCAGTGGCTGATAAAATGATGATTTTCCTCTGAAATTTGAGTATTTTTGGTTGGAAATGTCAAAAAATACCTGTTAACAGGTATATCTGTGGTCGAAGGAGCTGTAGTAGCGTTGACAATCTTCAATTCGGTTGAATTAGGCTATCAGAGGTAATAGAGGTTCTTTGGGAATAATTTGTAGAGAAAATGGTAGTTCAAATGGTTCACTGGTTCGGAATTGGCTTTGAAAATGGTGACAGAGAGCTCCGCAAAGGTTCTCAAGGGTAAAATGGCGCAAACAAATGAAAATGTGAAGAAAAACTATAAATTTTATGAAGTAAACCATAAGTCATTTCACAGTTTTAATTTCATTTATTGCGGGTATGGCGGGAGTGGTTTCGAAATACCACTGGGTGGTATTCGCGTAGCTCCAAAGCAGTAAGCTGAATTTAGCTTTTTGCGCATGATCCAGTTATAATGAGACACGTCAACACAGGGCGGTTTGGGAAAACCACCCATACCGCGCAACTTTTCCAAAACTTCGGTTGGGCACTTTATTTGCGCGATATAAGTTTTGGGCCGTCAGATCTGGTTTGCAAAAGAAAATGATCAGGATTAAAAGGAAAGGTGCGGGGAAAGTGCAGTGGGTCTGGGAGATTGTTTATTGGTCGTTGATCAGATGGGAAGAAGATCGATGGTATATATTGAGCTCGATGGGCGATGGTGGGAAGGGGAGCTGGAAACTATCAGGTGTAATAAGGATCGTCAGATTAAATGAGTGCTGAAGATCAGAGGGTCAGGATTAAACCCGATGGGAAAATGGATTTTGATGGGTTTTATATATAATATTGACTTTTTCAATAAAAAAGCGATTGGGAGGGGTTCTTAAGGGCTTTACCCAAGGTTAAGGGAAAATATATAGGGGAGAATTGGTTAAGTTATAAATTTAACCTTGGGTTTAAAGGAGTCGGGGAATGGAATTTTTAATAAAGGGAATGGGTTTATTTACATAATTTTAGTTTAAAAGAAACTTCTATTTTTTGTTTTAAACATGTTTAAAGGCTTTTTCTCATATATTTTTATTATATGATTAATTAAATCAGATTGACTTAACCATCATAAGGGGTGGGATATTTATATATTGATAAACTTAGCCAAAGGGGTTATAAGGAGGGTTTTTATTTAAACATGTGGGAATAAATAACTTTGGCTTAAGTTATATTAGTGGGTTTTTTTGGGGTTATTATATAAAAGGGATTTATACACTATAGGAAAAGGTTTTTATTTTTATTTTTTATAGGGAGATAATATATAAGTTAAAATTAATATGAAAAAGGGGATAAGGAACACTCAAAATACATAAACATAAAAAGTAAAGTGAAGTATAAAGCAAATTTGCATAATAACATCATCACTTTAACTTAGGATTAAATGTAATTTTTGAGGGATTTGTTCTTTCATATGATGGAGGAAATTAATTAAATGGGAATTAGAGTTCTTTTAAGTAAAAATGAAGTTTTTACTTAGGATTATTCAAGGGAATGAATGCATGAATGGAATAATCATGTGTTTTTGAGGGATTAATATAGTCATTTAACATTTTCCACTAATCAGCCATAGAGCCTTGGGTCCAGTCCCAACAAAAGTCAAGGAAATCCCTTGAGCCTTTCTGACTGATAGTTTAGAATGTTTAATGGCTACGAGGAGGGGAAGTTAGTTATTTGCAGTCATGGTGAATGATATTTATATTGATGTTTCTCATCTTGTTCTACCTACCCAACTTACCATGCTAACATTTTTTCCTTCCATTTTAGTAAGGTGGATTTGAGCTAGCAACCTTTACAACATTTATTATTTTTGAAAGTGAATAAAACTATCTAATTCTACACTTATTTCATCCATGAATCCAGATTAAACTGTTGGGTTCACTTATTTCTCTACCTAACTACTGAATTGTCATGATTAAATAGTAGGAAAATTCTTTATTCTCTATATACAACATTTGAAATTGAAAAGTGACAAGTCAAGATTAAATTGTTCAACTCATCATGGACTATGGAATTTATTGACACTTTGCCATAGTCAAAAGGTAAAAGTAGTGGCATTTATACTTGCACACTTTCATGTTTTATTCATTTTTCTTTTAGGGTCTTATTTTTTCTAAGTCCTTTGATTGTTCTTTTAGGACTTTTTACCCTCTTTTTGATTTTTTGATTTTTTTACAAAATATGTGAATATAACTTGCAGAAGGCAAAGTATGTACAAATTTACAAGATTATCAACAGTCAAGTCAAAATTATGAATCCTATATTTATAGGTCACTAAGATTGGCTTCACTTGGGGATGGCATTTCCTTGTGAAATGTCAAGAACTCTGAGATCAGTAGCCTTATCCATTGACGTTGGTGATCCTGTAATTGTATTCTGTTTTCTGCAAAAAATTATATTTATGACATCCTATACTGCAAAGCTTAGGGCCTTCTCTTCAGGCTTTAACTTTGTAGATAAAATATCCAATCCAACATACACACTGACTATGAATATTTATAATGATAAAGTAAATGAATCTAACTATGAAGTGACTCTGAGGAATAGTAGTGTTTCAACATCCTACCATTCACTGGTCCTTGAAGCTTAGTTCCATCCAAATTCTTGATGAAAAAGGAATTATTACCTCTGTAACCATATATCACATAGGGTCCTTGCCATAGAAAGTCAAACTTCCCATGTTTACCTTTATCCTCTCTTCGTGAATCCCATCTTAAAACTTGATCTCCTATGAAAAAATCATCTTCCTTAACCCTTTTATCAAAAATATTTTTTATATTATCCTGTAAAACTTGTGACTTTTCATAAACTTCATCTCTGGTTTGTTGGAGATGTATGGTTTCATTGATTCTTCTTTGAATAACATTTGTTTCCACCTGTGATTCCTGGATAATCTTCATGAATGGGACACCCAAGGAAGAAGGGAAAACTGCATCTGTACCATAAACAATCTGATAAGGTGAGGTCCCTATAGAATTTTTTGTGGTAAGTCTATCAGCCCAAAGGGCATAGACTAGTGTTTTGTTCCATATCTTTTTATTGTCTTGGTATAGTTTTTTTATGATGTTGATTAAAATTTTGTTTGATGATTCGACCAAACCATTACCTTGGGGATAATATGATGTGGAATGACCTAAGGTAATATGGTATTTATGGCAGAAATAAATCATTTTCTTGGATTTGAATGCTGCTGCATTGTCAGTAATAATGTTATGTGGGCATCCAAATCTTGACAAAATATTACTTTCTATAAATGAGATTATAACTGAATTAGTGGCTTGCCTAGTGGGAATTGCTTCTATCCACTTGGTAAAGTAATCTGTAGCAATTAAAATCCATTTATGTTGACCTGAAGATGGAGGATGGATTTCACCTATGAAGTCTAACCACCATAATTGGAATGGTTTTTCAGTGGATATATGTTTTAGAGGTAAAGGCAATAGTTTATTTTTCCCTTCGAAAATTTGGCATTTGTGGCAAGAGGTAACAAACTTTTTAACATCAGAAAATAAAGATGGCCAGTAAAAACCAGCCCTTCATATTTTTTCTGCTGTACTCTTCCAATATAGGTGGCCTCCACAGTCACCTGCATGAAATTACTCAAGAATTTTTTCAGCCTCAAATTTTAATAAACAATTTAGTAAAATCCCAATACTTTCTTTCCAATAAAATGCATTGTTTAAGATACAAAACCTCATTGCTTTCTGTTTGATGAATCTTGCCTTGGTTTTTGTTAGCCCAGGAGTAGCTTGTAAATTTGTTAGTACAAAGATAATATCAGATTACCAAGGTGATTCTATATAGGCCTCACTGATCAATGGAGTTGCCATCTCCTCTTGTTCATCTATTTGTGCAATGAAATTAATATCTAAGGCATTGCAATTTGATTCAGCCATCAGTCTAGCTAAACCCTGTCCTTTAATGAATTTAGTTGGTTTAATTTCTAGATCGTACTCAAGGATAGTGGCTATCCACTTTCCCCTCCTACTATCAGGTCCATCTTGTGTCAAAATATCTTTAACTACTACATTAGGGACATATGCAATGATGTGTGAATGAAGTATATACACTATGAAATACTTGATGGCTTTAACCAGAGCCAAAGCATTTTTTTCCATTATATTGTATATCAGAGGTGCATCTATAAGGGCTTTACTAAATAATGTAATAGGTTGTTCAAAACCTTGATCGTTTTTCTGCAGAAGAACTGCAACTATGGTGTGTTCAGATGCAAAGGAAAAGATTATGAAATCTTTTGTATAATCTGGGCTGATAAGGACTAGAGCTTTTGTTAAGGCCTGTTTAATAGATTCAAAAGATTGTTTGGCCTTTATTGTCCATTTTATTGAGGAGTCCTTTTTAAGCTTATTATTGAGATCTTTTATAATTTCAGCCAGATTAGAGATGAATATTCTTAAAAAAATGATTTTACCCAAGAATGCTTGGAGTTCTTTTATGTTCCTTGGTGGTTGAATGTTTAAAATGGCTTCAATTCTTGGAGGGTATATTCTAATGCCTTATTTTAAGATAATGTGACCTAACAATTTTCCTTCTTCGAGTCCAAAAGAGTCTTTTTAGGATTAAGAGATATACCATATTTTCTGCATTTGATAAAAAATTGTCTCAGGTGATCAAAGTGTTCATCATTTGTTTTTGAAAAAATAGTACTATCATCAAGATAAATAGCTAAAAATTCATGGATCTCCTTGGCAAAGGCAATATCCATGGCTTTTTGAAATGTAGCTCCTGCATTTTTTAATCCAAAAGGCATTTTCACATACTTGAAAGTACCCCATGGAGTAGTAAATGCAGTTTTAGTTTGGTCATCTTTATGAACCATAATCTGATTGTAACCAGAGAAACCATCTAGTAAAGAAATTCTTGAAGAAACTACCACCCTCTGCAAAATATGATCCATTTTAGGAAAGGGGTAATTGTCTTTCAAGGATTCTTTATTAAGATTTCTAAAGTCTATGCATAGTCGAATTTCTCCTGTTTTGTTTCTGGTGGGCACTAAATTAAATACCCAGTCAGAATATCTAACTGCTGCAATTATTTGTGCATCAAACATTATTTTAACTTCTTTTTCGATTAAAGGTAAGAAAACTGGATTAATCCTTCTGATTTTTTGTTGAAAAGGTTTTTGGTTTTCTTTCAAAGGGATTTTATGTTGGATTATGTCTATGTTGTAAGCTTTCAAGTCTTCATAACTCCATGCAAAGACATCCTGATATTCTTTTAAGAGTTCTATGTATTTGACGTTTTCTTATATTAATAAGGATTTTGATATTTTGATTGTTTTTGGTTTTTCATCTGTCCCTAGGTGTTATAGCATCATTTCTCACCTTCATATGATTCATGATTGCTTTTATGGCTTTGGGCACCCATTCCTACAGACTTGGACAAATTCACTAAAAAATAGTGTAAAAATCCCCATACGTGATTATGCCCAGACTTTTCCGTGTGTATACGCGAGTCCAACTGCACTTTTCTGCGTATGCCATTAAAATCATTAAAAAATATATAAAAATTCCCTATTTTCGGGCTGGGTTGATGGTTACTCTGGTAGTTCAACCACCCCAACACGTGGCCAACTGTTTCCAACTGTTGAAACTACTTGGAGGGAGTATAAAAGCCCCTCATGTGCATGGCCTAAGGGAGAGAGAGAATAATTGATATTATACTATGTTGGTATTCCCTATCCAAGTTTGAATTCTCATGCCTCCTGCACTTCCCAGTTCATTTCAAGAAACCTTTGTTTCTTGGAGATGCTCATTCCTTTATATGTCATCTCGTTTGCACCAGTTCGGAAGGAATCTTAGCGAGGCAAGGGTGGGACGGATCCGGACGATGGTCTGCTCGAAGATCGTCGAAGGATTCAGGTGATCTCTCCACTTGTTATTTCTGTACATGCTATTTATAATACAGAAGTACCATCTTGTTCCCGAAATATACGTGTTAGTGTCTGCTTACATATATGAGAATATTGTCATTTAAGAATTCATTATTGTTTATTTGATGTTTTATATGGATTTCACTAACATTTAGAGTAGATATATGCTGTACAACCAGTTCTTCGTGCTTGTTTCTTCTTGTCTTTCAGGTTAAGAAGGAAGAAGGGTTGCTGGGGGTTTGGACCCTGCGGGATCTGCTTCAACCGTAGGACCTACGGGTAACTTCCTCGTTCTACTCTATTTAGTTTTTCATGAACATGTATGGTTGTGTGAGTCCTTCTTAAGTAGCATGCCCCTGCTCTGTGGAGGTTTAATCCCAACAAACCTCTAGGGTGATTTTCCCCAAAACACTAGGTTATACTCTTCTATATCAGACTTAAATGGTTCCATTTTTGGCATTTTGGCCACATAATTGGAATCAAATAAGTCTTCTAGTGGAGTTAAACCTCTAGGTAATATGTTATTCTTTAAATCAATCAAATTTTTTTCATCTTCTATCAATTCCTCTATATCTACTTTTTCCATTTCATCTATGTCACTCTGAGTAAATATAGTAGGCTTATCAAAACTATGTACATCTAAATTATCTAAATCATCTATTTGACAAAAATTTAAATCTATATCACAAGGTGAATCTATGTTACAGTCATTATCGATTTGGAAATGTTTAAATTCTTGCTCATTGTTCAAAAAGTGATAAATTTTCTCACCCTCTGAGAAAATTTGCCAATATTTCACATTATCTGGAACAATAGGCCTGTGTTTTATTTCAGCAGTGTATTTTTGTAATGGTGAAAATGGAAATTTACAACTGCTGGCAAAGGTTGCTAAATAGTGGGCTTGTATGTTCTGTTTTCTAGGGATGATAACAAACTTTGATTCTAATAAATCATGAAGCAAATACAATACTGTTTCTCTGTATCTTGCAAGTCTGGGATTATGAACTGAGTATTTTGCGTTAATTTGTTTAATAAATAATTCAAAATCTTCCATGACTATTATTCTTTTTCCTCCCATTTCTCTAATAGTTTGTAAACCTAATATTAAAGCCTCGTATTCAGCCATGTTGTTGGTGCATTTCAAGTTTAATCTAAATTCATGTCCTTCAGAATGGCTTGTTTCAATATTGGTAATCCATACACCTGCTCCAACTCCAAATTTATTAACAGATCCATCAAAATCTAAATTCCATAAAGCCTCATGACCAATGTAATCATCCATTATTTTAAGTTTTTTATCAGTGATTTCAGTTGGATTTTCATTTTGATTAGAGTTACTAAGGATAAAGGAATCAAGATAAGTAGGAGTGGAATAGATTGGATAATTGGTGGGTCTGTCAGTAGTACTGATCATGAATTTCATCAAGGTTTCTCTGTAAAGATTTTTGGGTTGTCCAAAGACCGAGATAGTGGCATAACTCATATCATGTTGTAGAGATCCCTGCAACTTTGCTCCCCATGAGCGAGAAAGAAGCATGCCATACTTTGGCGGGATGTCAGCTACTACAACATCCATGATCATGCTTTTACCAGGATATTGGACAAGATTTACACACAGATCTTTAATCAAACCTATACATTGGACTTTGGATGAATCAAATGAAAGCAGGTCCTTATATGGTTTGGTTATGTCTAGATTAAGGGTTTCCATTATAGCTCTAAGCATTAGGTTGTGGGAAGCTCCAGTATCTAGCATAGCATTGTGCAATATTTGATCATGTACAGTAAGATTTAAATAAAATGGAGGTACTGACCCATATGAATGATTTCCATCTACATTGGGACCAAAAATTAATTCAGGCCTATCTTCACTCATGTTAATTGTATCTTCATTTTCATTCACATCCAATGCTTCAGAAATCATAGATCTATACAAGTCATTTTTAGCTAATTCAACTAATGGAACAACTATCTTTAACTTGGATATTTCAGATTTCATGTTAAATGTTGGTTGATATTTGATGGCTTGAATTACTTCATCTTTTGGAACTATGGTTTGGAATGATTTTTCTTGTGTATCTATAGTTTTACCTTTGCTTTGAGCTTTTCTCTTGTCTTTTGTTTGAGTTTCTTGGTTTCTGCTATCTTTAATCATTTTTTTAGGAACAGTTTGGGGGTTAACAGAACTTTTATCAGTTTTGGGATTCTCAACAGAAGATTTAGGATTTGGGTTGGTTGGATTCTTTCTTGGCTCATTGATTGTTGCTGAATTTGTGGTTTTTGTAGCATTAGCCTTTGGGGAATCTTTGGAAGATTGAGCCACCTCATCAGTAATATCTACAATCTTCGGGCCTTGTTGCTTTTTAGGACTGGGTGGGTTCAAACTTTGTTTATTCTCTCTAGGAAGAATCTGCAAAAATTTTGTTTTAGGAGCTTCAGTCTTCTTTTTGTTTTGTTCTTGTTGGGTTGGAGCATTGTTCTTTATGGTAGGTTCATTATTTCTCTTGCTCCTAAGATTGTATTTACTGTGAATTTCATTTATTACAAAATCATAACCTTGTTTATAATCAAAGGATTCTCCAGATTCCACTTTGAACTGTTGAAGCTCAAAGAGTTCATGGTCCTCCTGAGTGAGGAAAATGGTATTTTTTTCATCAATCCCCATAACTATGTTGATGTCTTCCTCCTCCTCAACATTTTTTTGTGAACTTTCTGCAAAGTTTTCTTGGAATGGGGTTCTTATATTCTGATCTGGGGAAGGTTCTTTACCTTTCCCAGGGTTTTTTTTTTTCTATAGTTGGGATTCCTGATTTGGGATTGATTCTCCCATTGTGGTTTCCTTTCGATTTGATCTAGTCTCTCAACTAATTTTTCTAATTCTTTGGTAATGAAATCAAATTTACCATCTAAATGTGAAGCTTCTTCTTTGATAGTAACCCTTCTTTCATTTCTCAGTCTGTCTTTCTTAGCAAGCATATTTATTTCTACACATACAACGTTTTGTTGCATTTGTTCTAGAGTATATGCATCTCTTTCTCTAAGTTGGTAAGCCATATCTACATCAAAACAATCAGGGAATTTGAGTAGTATGGAATACGGAGTGGGTTTAAGGTCTGCAGGAATGGCGTTGTAAACACTGTTGTATCTGGTGCAAAAGTCTTGGATAGACTCATTTGGGGCTCTCTTAACAGCATCAAACTTAGATAGTATTTTCATAGGATTTTTCTTTTTCTCCCATTTATTTAGGAATGCTCTATGGAATGCAGCTAGGTCTACTATGCTACCAGCAGCTAAACTTCTAAGCCATGTTTTAACATCTCCAATTAAGCTTTGTGCAAATAATCTCATTTTGACATCATTCTCATCTATTTCATAAATTTCCCAGAAATCATTCATTCTAGTGATATGTTGTTGTGCTGTGATCTGTGAAAAATTATCAAATAGTGGGATATCTTTTTCGTAATTCTAGGGCATGTCATGGATATTTTGTGGTAAGACCAAGGGAGCATATCTGGCTGCCATGGCTTGGATTTTTGCTGAGCTGGGAGGAAAAGTGGTAGTAGTAGTGCTGATTACAATAGCAGATGTACTTGAAGAGCTTGGCAAAGGGGATGAAAAAGAAGTAGTATGACTAGTGCTGATGGTAGTAGTGGATGAAATAGACCGAGTGGATGATGGATATATTACTTTAGGCTGCACGCGAAGCTCAGGGATGAATGGATCTGTTGATGAACTAGCAGTGGATTGTGGATATGATGAATATATGATTCTATGGTGCAAAGGTAACTCAGGGCTTATAGGCTTTTGAGGTGAACTAACAGTAGAATCTGTAAATGATGTGGCAGCATATAGAGTAGAATTTGATGCTGGAAAGACTGTGGTGTATAGCTAGGAAACTGGGGGTTTGAATTGAGACAAAAAATTGGCTAACTTAACAACTTCTTCAGTGTCTTTAATTTTTGTAACATTTACCCTTTTCACTGGACTTTGAATTTCAGTTTTGTCTGATTTAGTAGGAACACAAATAATTTTTTGTTTTTCACTCACATAAGAAGTAAAAACTGGATCTAAAACAATTTTGTTTAAATCAGATTCAGATTTAGTTCTAAGCAGATATTTTTCAAACTTCAAATCAAATTCAATGTCTGATAAACTTACTAATTCTTTGGGTAAAGAATCAGCTCTTTTCAGGGGCACTTCAGTCTCGGAACTAACAGTTTGTTTTTTCCTTTTTCCTATCTAGTCTAGATTGTCTACTATATCTGGAGGATTAGGATCAAGGTTGGATCTAGTGTAATAGAATTTATTGGGATCTAGAATGTTTATTGGGGAAATACCCACAACCTTTAAATTAAATCTTAAAGTAGAAAAGATATAGTTAAAAATCTTCCTTGAAGATTAAACATAAAACTAGAGAATGATTAGTTTCCTAGTATGGTCGCCAATATGTTATCACCATAGTAACTCTCAGGTTGTGGGATGAGGATTTTGTAGTTAAGAAAAACAGGGGTAACCAAGAACCTCTTTTAGAATTCAGGATCTAGCCTTCCTGAGTTTCGGAGAGGGATCTCTCCTAAATATTTAAATTTGTTTTATAATTGAATTTTAGGCTAGTTATGAGTGGACAATGGGACTTGTTTTGAAAGTGTGGTGGGAATAAAAAGTGTTTCAAGGTAAACCACATAGGGATCTACCAGACCATTGGGCTATGGAGTCAACTTTCTAGGCAAGCGGAGCGAAGAAATAAGACTTAAAGATGAAAATGTACTAAGGGTAGGGTAGATGACCTTCAAAGGATTTTGAATAGGCATTGTTGATAGAATGGGTGAAATCTGAACAAAATCACTTAAGAATCCTTAAGTTACAGAAATGAATATTGAAGGAGGGAATCAAACAAGGACCTAGAGCAATTAAGAATTCTACAGTTCGGTTATCAAGTAGAAAACATAACAATGCCAACTAGTTAAAAACATGGAGCTTTTTATCACTAATCCTGTCTAAATTCTCCTAGTTGATCATTAAAGATAGAAACACATTAAAATGAATGTATGGAAACTTTTGAAAGAAAAAGAATGAAAACAGGAAAAATACTAGACTTAGCTGGTCAGCACAAGAATCCTGAGTTATGATGTCTTTAATCTCAATTCTAGTCTGTTGCTTTCCTAATTGACTCACACCAACTTCAATATATCTAGCAAAATGACTATAGTAGTATTGATAAATTTTATTCCACACTGAATACTTCAAAAGATTAAGTATTTATAGCAATAATCTGCTTACAAAATATCTCAAATTTTGAGATAATGTTTCAAAGAAAAATAGGAAATATAACATAAGAAGAGGGACAACAGCAAAACGGTTTGCAAGTTGTTCTCTTTTACAAGAAAATATAGAACTAATTATCCTAATTAAAATTATTTCATGATTTGCTATGAGCATTGCTAGCATTGGATGCTTTATCTCGTGGAAGATGGCTTGTAGATCACTCATTCTTTTCACTTTCAATCCTGATACTCTTTATCTCTTATTTTTACTGTTTTACTGCTATACTTTCAAAAATGACTAGCAGTAAAATATGCATTTCATTGATACTCTTTATACCTGCTACACTTTGACCCTGTACTTTCACCCTAAGGTAAAAACATGATCTCTGAATGATTTCGCTGTTCTTTCCTGTCAATTTCACAAAAGGTCTATGAATTCTTGCCATTCTTGAGGAGCGAGAATATTTATAGTTCTCAGCTTCCTATAGCATTCATCGGCCTTAGTATATTTTGAAAAATTAGGCTTTACTACAAACATATGTTTAATTTCATGATGCAAGAAAAACAAATTTTTAAAATACTCAAAGACTACCTTTCCACTAAGAGACCCTTGAGGCAATGGTTTCTTTGCTTGTTCTTTTGCATGGGTCCTAATCTTATCATCATAATCCTTCTGTGTCAATAGTTTCGCATTGAACCCATGTATATCAAGTAGTCTAGCTTCTAGCAGTAGATCATACTTTGCCTTGAATTTGGCAATGGACAAGTGCATAGTCTCACATTTATCCTCCAAGTTATTCATGATATTTCTCTTGGTAAGAACCTTTCTTACCTAAAGGATTGCCTCAGTTCTATCAGGAATTTTTAATTCTTCTAGCTCCTCTTTGTTTTTACTATTCAGAAATCCAATGATTTGAATAGCTTGTGTGGGCTTGTTCCCAATTTCCTTGGTTTTATCAATTTCTGCTAATGTAGCTTGCAACAGATCTCTTTGTTCATAGATTATTTGAATTGAAGGCCATTGAGCATGGATGCCTTCAATGATCTTTGTACACAAATGTTTTCTTATGTAGGCAACTTCCTCAGTGAGATCTACCTCCTGTTGAAGAATTTTGACCTGTTCCTTTAATTTGTTAGCCCTTTGTTCATGTCCTTTGGAAGTGATTAAGGCATTTCTATTGGATGCTTCCATATTTTTTATGGTGTCTTTTAAATTGATTATCTCTTCATCTTTTATGGACATGTCTTCCGTATCTTTGATTATAGCATTTGCTTCCCCTACTGTGTTTGTCCGTGATGTCGATGAAGAAGTGGCAGAGATATCTTTAGAAGTAATTGAAACTGCAGTTGCCAATACTCCTTGCGGTGCAAAATGTTCTACCAATGTTGAGGGGATAGTTGTGCTTACAGTTTGGATAACTGTAGGAAAGAAAACTTGCTAAGCTTTCTTTAAATTTTCATTTTCTTGCATGAAAGCTTCTACTTGGTTTTCCATTTCCTTTATTTGGGCTGTCATCTTTAGAACAAGCTGTTTTAATTCATCATTCTCTATCTTTTGTTGAAGGATTTCCTTTGCCTGAGGATTTTCACTTTGAGGCAATTTTAGTTGTTTCCTAAGAGCTGCTACGTCTTCGTTTTTTTGTTTGATTATGGCTTTTTCCCCTTCAATGTTTGCTCGGTCAGCTCTTGCTTCAATTACTATATCTTCCAATGTTTTGATTCTTAAGCCATTGGCATACAATGATGCTTTATCCAATTTCATTTGATTCTAAAGATTTATCAATGTTTTCTCAAGCTTAATAGAATTCATAGTCTTGTTTACTATTTTTGAATA
This sequence comes from Pinus albicaulis, assembly GCA_034641835.2. Classification (NCBI taxonomy): domain Eukaryota; kingdom Viridiplantae; phylum Streptophyta; class Pinopsida; order Pinales; family Pinaceae; genus Pinus; species Pinus albicaulis. The sequence continues at coordinate 389,547,070 of CM076576.1, read as the reverse complement.
CAGCATCTTTGTATTTCTCCAGTGGAATTCTATTTTTTCCAATTCATGGACAGCATCTGCATCCACTTCCAAGTTTGTCTTTGAGTAGTCTGCAATTTTTTTTGGATTAGCCACTGTGGGCTTCAGAAATGAAATTACCAATTTATTTGAAGAGTAATCAAAATCTGAGAGGAGTCTATCTTTTTTCCCAGGCTTTTCTTTAAGAAACTTAGAATATACTTCACTTTTGAGTTCTTCATTTTTTTCTCTGATTTTTCTGAACCTGATTTGAATATCTGACTCTGTGTTGTAAGGTTCTTTGGAAGAAGAGGGATTATAAACATTTGTTTGTTTCCCAATCATAATAGTGTTTTTCTTCTGTGTTTCAAGTTGGACATCTTGAAGCTCTTTGAGTCTTTCATTTACAATTAAAGTGTCCTCATCATCAGTTTGATGGCCATTATTATCATCAAAATTAATAGCTTTATCCCTTTCTTGATCAGTCAATTTACTCTTCTTACTGTATGGAATTCTGAATCTCTTATCTAAAATAGTTTCTGCTATGAAACTGCCTTCCTCTCTGATTATTTTATGAGAAATTTCAACTTCTTTATTGACTGTAACAATTTTTCCTTGATCCACCTGCTTATCCTATTCACTGTTTCCCTGTATGCCCTTTATGTCGTCATCAAGTAAAGTATTTACCTCCCACTTAAGTTTATTGGAATATTTTTCAATTTGAGGCTTTGAATCATGCAAGAAAGCAAAAAAATTTCAATTCAATCTGATTTGACTTAAAACACCCTGAGGATCATAATTCCACATAAATTTGAATTCTTTCAACTTGATGTTAATCTCATTTGCTGCTTCTCTGTTGTTAACAATGAATGGCCCAACTTGATTCTTTAGTTTAAACTGAGTCTTTTTCCTAGAGGCCATAAAATTGACTTCATCTGCATTCAAAAGTTGCCTCAAATATTCTAGAGCAAAAATCCTTCTTGTCACAAATCTAGGCAGTTTATATGGGGCCAAGAGTGCGCCATACACTCTGATTTCTATGTAGTTCTTATCCAAGTACCAATCCCCTATTTTATAGCTCTTATATAGTTGTAAGATCCTCTTATTTTCTTCATTAATTCTAGGGATTTGTTCCTTATTCAACAAATTCATTGCAGGAACTATAAATAAGTCATTGAAATCTGCATATGTATGTTCTCTGTTCAATTTTCTCAAAATAGATGACCAAAATACAAGTGAAAGTAAATTCGCTTCTAGATCTAGCTTCTGAAAGTCAATGGGAAATTTATCTGCTTGGTAATACAAAAAGAGATGAAGTAGATATGAAGTATATCTAAAGACTCCTTTTTCTGGTAATCTGGACAACTGGTAGTGCATATTTTCTGCAATAAACTTGGAAAAGTTGTATACAATGGATGGAGGCTCACCAGGACTTAAAGTAGACAAAAAACACAAAATAGCAACATCAGTGAATTCATCACTATTATATCCCAGTATAAATGACAGCATGGAGACAATCTACCTTGTTTCACTTGGAAAGTCAAATGTATCAAATGGAGGATTAAAATTAGGGACATTGACAGGTGTGGGCCAAAAAAATTGAAATATTTTGGACTTGGAAGCAAAATTTAGGTCCAGGTAAAGCTGAATAAAATCCTCTATTGACAATGAACTAGCATTACGGTCATGGTCTAATTGTAACATAGATTTTATGGTTTTAGCATTAATGTAGAATAAGACGTCCCTATCTTTATTAACAATGCATATTTGATCAGGAAGATAATAGGATTGACACAATATTAGAAAATCTGGGGCTGCATGAGTGAGAGGAACAATGTACTTAAGAAGATTGGAATCCCATACAGGCACATATTTATCATATTTTTCCACAGATTTGCCAAAACACCAGTTATGGAAATCTAAAAGATTAAACGCTATTGAAGGGTCAAAAATTCTGTAATCAAGATCAACTAGAGCATTGTTTTCTTGTGAAGTAACTTGAGGTTGAACAAGTCTTACCACTTCTGTGGACTCAGCAGTGAGTGCAGGGGTGGGCTTATCAAGCTTAGAGGGCTCAGCTTGAGATATTTGACCAGAGGATTTCTTCTGAGGTTTTTGGCCTCCTGATTTAGGGATTACTTGCTTCTTAGTCATTTTTTGAATGAATAGAGCAAGTTTAAACTGTTTTCTAAGTTCTTTTGGAAGAAAGGGATTTTTGAAGGATTTTTCTGGCAGAATTGGACTCTCAGCAGGGTTCTGGATAATGAAACGGATTTTATTGCTCAAAAGATGGATTTGATTAATTTCAGTAGTGAAAAATGATCAGGGAGTGGAAAAAACATGCTTAAATGGAAAGGAGGGATTCTAGGGAAAATTTTATTGGGTTTCCCCTTTATTTTGGAGGTTTTTTGGATTCTCTTTACGGACAACTTATCTAATTTAGCCAATGGATGGTAAAATGATGATTTTCCTCTGAAATTTGAAGTACTTTTGGTTGGAAATGTCGAAAAATACCTGTTAACAGGTATATCTATGGTCGAAGGAGCTGCAATAGCTTTGACAGTCTTCAATTCGATTGAATTAGGCTATAAGAGGTAATAGAGGTTCTTCGGGAATAATTTGCAGAGAAAATGGTAGTTCAAATGGTTCACTGGTTCGGAATTGGCTTTGAAAATGGTCACATAGAGCTCTGCAAAGGTTCTCAAGGATAAAATGGCACAAACAAATGAAAATGTGAAGAAAAACTATAAGTTTTATGCATTAAACCATAAGTCATTTCACAATTTTAATTGCATTTATTGCAGTATGGCGGGAGCGGTTTCGAAATACCACTGGGTGGTATTCGCGCGGCTCCAAAGAGGTAAGCTGAATTTAGCTTTTTGCACACGATCCAGTTATATTGAGACACGTCAACACAGGGCGGTTTGGGAAAACCACCCATACCGCGCAACTTTTCCAAAACTTCGGTTGGGCACTTTATTTGTGCGATATAAGTTTTGGGCCGTCAGATCTAGTTTACAAAAGAAAACGATTGGGATTAAAAGGAAAGGTGCGGGGAAAGTGCAGTGGGTCCGGGAGATTGTTTATTGGCCGTTGATCATATGGAAGGAAGATCGACGGTATATATTGAGCGCGATGGGCGATGGTGGGAACGGGAGCTGGAAACTATCGAGTGTAATAAGAATTGTTGAATTAAATGAGTGCTGAAGATCGGAGGGTCATGATTGAACCCTATGGGAAAATGGATTTTGATGGGTTTTATCTATAACACTGACTTTTTCAATAAAAAAGTGATTGGGAGGGGTTCTTAAGGGCTTTACCCAAGGTTAAGGGAAAATATATAGGGGAGAATTGGTTAAGTTATAAATTTAACCTTGGGTTTAAAGGAGTCAGGGAATGGAATTTTTAACATAGGGAATGGGTTTATTTATAGAAGTTTAGTTTAAAATAAACTTCGATTTTTTGTTTTAAACATATGTTTAAACATGTTTAAAGGATTTTTCTCATATATTTTTATTATATGATTAATTAAATCAGATTGACTTAACCATCATAAGGGGCGGGATATTTATATATTGATAAACTTAGCCAAAGGGGTTATAAGGAGGGTTTGTGTTTAAACATGTGGGAATAAATAACTTTGGCTTAAGTTATATTAGTGGGGTTTTTTGGGGTTATTATATAAAAGGGATTTATAAACTATAGAAAAAAGGTTTTTTTCTCATAGGGAGCTAATATATAAGTTAAAATTAATATGAAAAAGGGGATAAGGAACACTCAAAATACATAAACAAAACAATTAAAGTGAAGTATAAAGAAAATTTTCATAATAACATCATCACTTTAACTTATGACTAAATGTAATTTTTGAGGGATTTATTCTTTCATACGATGGAGGAAATTAGTTAAATGGGAATTAGAGTGTTTTTAAGTAAAAATGAAGTTTTTGCTTAGGATTATTCAAGGGAATGAATGCATGAATGGAATAATAATGTGTTTTTTAGGGATTAATATAGTCATTTAACATTTTCCACTAATCAGCCATAGAGCCTTGGGTCCGGTCCCAACAAAAGTCAAGGAAATGCCTTGAGCCTTCCTGACTGATAGTTTAGAATTTTTAATGGCCATGGCAAGGGGAATTTAGTTATTTGCATTCATGGTGAGTGATATTTACATTGATGTTTCTCACCTTCTTCTACCTACCCAACTTACCATGTTAACATTTTTTCCTTCCATGTTAGTAAGGTGGATTTGAGCTAGCAACCTTTACAACATTTATTCTTTTTGAAAGTGAATAAAACTATTTAATTCTACACTTATTTCATCCATGAATCCAAATTAAACTGTTGGATTCACTTATTTCTCTGTTTAACTACTGAATTGTCATGATTAAACAGTGTGACAATTCTTTATTCTCTATCTACAACATTTGAAATTGAAAAGTGACAAGTCAAGATTAAATTGTTCAACTTATCATAGACTATGGCATTTATTGACACTCTGCCATAGTCAAATGGTAAAAGTAGTGGCATTTATACAATGCACAATTTCATGTTTTATTCATTTTTCTTTTGGGGTCTTTTATTTTTTCTAAGTCCTTTGATTGTTCTTTTAGGACTTTTTACCCTCTTTTTGATTTTTTGATTTTTTTACAAAATATGTGAATACAACTTGCAGAAGGAAAAGTATGTATAGATTTACAAGATTATCAATAGTCAATTCAAAATTATGAATCATATATTTATAGGTCACTAACAGTTTGTAATTTGAAATTTCCATCTAGAGATTCATTTTATATTTAACTTTTATAAAATGAAAACTTGAGTTTTAAAAATAAAACATTATATCACAACATGTGATCACATGCCAAATGTAGTTCAACCATCCAAAATATACAGATTGTGAAAATATAATTGGAAATTTCCATCTAGAGATTCATTTCATATTTAACAAATAAAATGATAACTTGAATTTAAAAAAAAAACATTATATCACAACATGTGATCACTACCAAATGTAGTTCAACTATTAAAAATATACACATCATGAAAAATTAATTTTGAATTTCCATCTAGACATTAATTTTATATTTAAAAAATAAAATGACAACTTGAGTTTTAAAAACAAAACAATATATCACAACATGTCGTCACCTGCCAAATGTAGTTCAACTATCCAAAATATGTACAAATGTATACATGTTTTGTAATTTTAAATTTCCATCTACAGATTCATTTTATTTTTAACAAATAAAATGACAACTTCATCTTTAAAGACAAAACATTATATCACAACATGCGATCACATGCCAAATGTAGTTAAAATATCCAAAATATACACACTGTGAAAATGTAATTTGAAATTTCCGTCTACAGATTCATTTTATATTTAACAAATAAAATGACAATTTGAGTTTTAAAAACAAAACGTTTTATCACAACATGTCATTACATGCCAAAAGTAGTTGAACTATCCATAATATACACATGTGTTTTGTAATTTGGAATTTCCATCTCGATTTGAATTTTATATTTACTAAATAAAATTACAACTTGAATTTTAAAAACAAAACATTATATCACAACATGTGATCACATGAAAAATGTAGTTCAAATATCCAAAATATACACATGTATGTGTTTTGTAATTTGAAATTTCCATCTAGATTCATTTTATATTTAACAAATAAAATGACAACTGGAGTTTTAAAAACAAAACATTATATATCACAACATGTGATCAAACACCAAATGTAACTATTCAGAATTTAAAATCATTCTTGATAAATGTAAATCTAGTTTCAAACAACATCCAAACAGTAAAATATGTCCAAAATTTGTATCAGATGAAAAATAAAAGTGAATATATATAGCTCAATGTATATTGTTATAAGTATCAAGTTATATAGAAAAGTAAATATTTCTGCATAGATAAGAATATATATAGAAAAGTAAATTTAAGACTGGATCTATCAAATAAAATGTTGCACACATGTGCATCACCAATCAAATATAGATGGATCTAGTGTCTTCGTCAGCAACATCCTGAACCTCGTGCTATCCTCTAAAGAATCAGGAACCTACACACAATGTGTACAAAAATTAAAATTTAGTGTTTTAAAATTGAATGAGAATGTAGAAATTCGTGTAAAAAACAAAATGAAAAAAAAAATCATGTAATACCTCATGTAGTTCCCTCTCCATTGTCTTTCGTTTCTCATCCATTAAAACATCCTCCACAGTAATATCATATATATAAAATGTACAATATACATGTACAAGTATATATATATATATATATATATATATATATATATATTTTCAAATGAAAATGCATATAAACTAATTTTCAATAATATTAAAAAAAAAGGTAAGACAACTTATTAAAATGGTGTGGATGTTCCGATATACATCATACACTCCATCGTTAGAGTCCTTGGAGAAGGGAAATCATCTCAAAAAACCTAAAATTCAAAAATTTTAAAACTATAAAATAACTCAAGATCTAGATCTCATTTTATAATAAAAATTTTGAACTTAAACATATAAGTGAAAAATTGAATACTTGTGATGGTGGATTGGGCACATCTCCTAAGGGTGGCTCCAAAATAAAATCATCTCTAGAAACTGAATATTCAAAAAATTTAAAACTGTAAAATAAATCAAGATTTAAATCTCATTTTTTAATGGAACTTTTGAACTGCAATACATAACTTAAAAACATATTTCGGTGAAAAAATTGTTCATACTTGTGATGGTGTATTTGGAACATCTCCTAAGAAAGAAGAAGGTACTTCAATAAAAAAAAATCAGACAAAATCAGAATATGTTAACATTTAATTATATACATATACATATGTACACAATTACTTATTTTAAAAATAAGTCATCATGTTTCTTTATATAATAATAGATTAAAATAATTGTACATCATCATGTTCACTTAAAAAACACTAACATGTGCCAACATATCATCTTTATGGTGAGAACCATCTTGATTTTGTGAACCTGAAGCTTTGATTGTGATATTAACATATTCGTTCATCAAGCGTGAGAACTGCAAATGGTGTTCACATATATGATACATTTTTGATATACTAACATATACAAATAAATATATGTATATGTATTTATTACAAATTCTACATGTGTTAAAATAATCACCCTAACCACTAATGCATATCGATCCCATCCCCTCTTCCTCATGAATAATTAGGTCCCGCTAACCATTGTGACAATTCTTTACATATGTTCTGATACCTTCAACACTCACGCTGCCTATCTCATCATCTGTATGATACACAAAATTATCACGTGCATTCTCTCATGCTCTTTTTCGATTCAGAAAAACATCAATTCTACCAAGTCCACTCTGAACATTGTCAATGATAACATCCCTTTCTTCTTGGCTAACTTGAGAAGTGGAATCCATCTCTGACCAAAAAGTTTCCACTTGAAGAGGTCGAACTACTAGTGGTGGCTCGGTGCGAGGAAACTCAATATCACACTTAGTGCCCCTACAATCAAATAATCAACCTTTCCTCGGACCAAAGAAATCATAGGGAAGGTCATTATAATTGGGTTTCATTCCCAAAAATAATTTTGCATAAAATAATTCTACAAAATAAAGAGGAACCTCATCATTCCATCGTAGTCTTCCATAGGTAGGAAGGTGCCTATCATACAAATGGAGAACTATATCAGGATGCTTGAAATATTGCACCTTTAGCATCTTTCTTTTCAGTCCTTCTTTGAAATTCAACATACACTTGGCCATTTTTGTTGTAACTCTTTGTTTAAAAACCTCCCTTATATTGGAACATGTCACTGTTTCCTTTATTTTTCTCATCATTTCTACAAAGGTATCAGTTGTTGGCCCAAGCTTTTTGGACACATATACAAGTCTGCTTAAAAAGTGAGTAAATATTTCTAATATTTCTCGACTCTTAGCAGGGAGTTTCAAAGACACAATGTCTTTCTCCAATTTTAAATAAATATATTAACACCTTTGTAATGTTCATTGCTTGATTTTTTTCCCAAGGTATATCAAAAATTTCAGATAGATAATTCATGATTGGTGTAAAACCTTCTTCTTGAATAATATGTTCTAGCCTATGTATTTTTGGAGCAACATTTTCACCCTCAACTTCAATATATAAAATTTTGTATAAATAAAAAAACATTTGAAAAAACTTGTACAAATTGAATGAAAATAATATTCATATTTATGGCCACCTTGATATGGTCAGCCATCATCATGCCCACTCTGAGACTGTTGAGAACCCGAATGACCACCGATTGGTTGAGAAACAACATGGCCACCCATTGATTGGCCTTCGAGAGAATTCATATCACCACCTTCATGCAATTTTCCACCACCTATTGATGGGCTACGAGGGGAATGTGTAACACTACCAACCTCACCCAATGAGAGGGAAGCTTCATAAAAAAAAATATGAATTTATAATCAATTCAAAAATACATTCATACATATAAGTAATTGTTCATATGATTGATCAAATTGCATGAACCATTCCACGATTGCGTGAACCATGCCCATGCTCCATTGATGAAGTAGATACTCTTGTCCTCCTAACTCCTAAAAAATAAAAAATAAAATTTATTAAAAACTAATTTAACTCACAAAATTGATAAAAAAATAAATTCCATATGTATACATATATGTACATTGGGATAAAATTTTATATATAGTCGATAAAAGAATTAATTCCACATGTATGTACATGTATGTATGAAGATATTATTATATATTCAAATTTCGTTTAAAAAAATGCACATTTAATATAAATACCATGAACATCCCTCAATCCGTGATTTTCCTCTCTCGTAGAGGGATGGGATTCTATTGATCTTCGCCTTTCATCCTCCTTGATATATATGGATATCTATAGTGGACATTTACAATTGTTTTTCAATTACTATTTAAAATAAATTCAAAATATTTCAAATTATTAACATAATTTAGTACACAAATTATGTAAAACACAACTTTCAAAGCATAAATTGATGTGTGAAACTCAATTTAAACAATTTTTTTTTAAGTCCTCACATTTTAATTTATAAAAAATTGAAGTTCACCAAGTTGTGCTTACATGGTGGGAGCACACTTGGTATATAACTGAAAAAACAGATGGTCATTAAAAATGGCACATTTATAAGTAAAGAACACACACATATCAAATATATGTTACAATGTCCATCAATAAATTTTGAACGAGAGCATATCAACACTAATTCACCTTTGAGAGATGAATATTGAATTTGAATTTCCATGTATAATACTAATTCATCTATTAATTCATCTTTGACAGATGAATCGTGAATTGGAATTGCCCCACACAATAGATCACCAGACATCTTATTAACATTTTCACAATGTCTTGTAATACAAAATTGAAATTTTTTAACAAAATTATTTGCTTTTCCATGCATTTTTTTTAGCCTCTCCTTATTAACTGTGTATGAAACTTTCATCTGGTTTCACAAAAGTTCATAATTGGTGAAAACTACAATTCGGTTTGATCCATACTCCCTAGTTGTTCCCAAGTCTTCTATCAATGCAATATAATATGTCTCATTGTTTGTTGTTCTTCCCGATATATTCATTTTCCTTTGAAGGATATTGTTATTCACAATATTGTAAAGCACATATGTAATCACTGCTTTCCATGGATTGAGGTAGCAAGAAACACCTATGGATAATATCCATTTTTTAACCATATTTAGTGGGTTTTTTTATCCCTGAAAAAAAAAAAAAAAATAAATAAATAAATAAATAAAAATTAAAAAAAAAAAATATATATATATATATATATATATATATATTCAATAAAATATATTAAATTAACATTTATTGCAAATGCATAGGAGAAATGACATGTACATGGTTTTACTTAATGTTTATGGGTGAAATTTAATGTACATGGTTCCCAAAAACACTAGAAAATGCCTTAAAGTTTATGAGATAAATGGAATGTACATGGTTTCCAAAAACACTAGCATTTTCCTTATTACAAATGCCTTAAATTTAATAGGAGAAATGACATGTACATGGTTGGGAGAAATGACATGTACATGGTTCCTAAAAGCACTAGAAAATTCCAACTTTATGGGAGAAATGACATGTACATGGTTTTCAAAAACACTAGTATTTTCCTTAAAAATATTTTAAATGAACATTTATTGCAAATGACTTAAATTTTATTGCAAATGCATGGGAGAAATGGCATGTACATAGTTTCCCAAAACACTAGCATTTTTCTTATTTTAAATGCCTTAAATTTGATTCCAAATGCCTTAAATTTTATTTCAAATGCATGGGTGAAATGGCATGTACATGGTTCCCAAAAACACTAGCAAATGCGAACTTTATGGGAGAAATGACATGTACATGGTTTCCAAAAACACTAACATTTTCCTTAAAAATATATTAAATGAACATTAATTGCAAATGACTTAAATTTTATTGCAAATGCATGGGAGTAATGACATATACATGGTTTTCCTTAAAACACTAGCATTTTCATTAAAAATGTATTAAATTAAAGTTTATGGGAGAATGACATGTACACAGATTGTCTTAAAGTTTATGGGAGAAATGACATGTACATGGTTTTCCTTAAAGTTTGCTTTAAGTTTAAAAAATATATTAAATTGAAGTTTATGGGAGAATGACATGTACATGATTTGCCTCAAATTTTTCCTTAAGTTTATGGTTGAAGCGACATGTACATGGTTTGCCTTAAAGTTTTTTTTAAATTTTATTGGAGAAATTAAATAGACATGGGAGAAATGACATGTACATTGTTTGCCTTTATCTTTGCCTTAAATTTAAGGGAGAAATGACATGTACATGGTTTTACATAAAGTTTTCTTTAAAGTTTATAGGATAAATTACATAGAAATTACATGTACATAGTTCCCAAAACACTAGAAAATGTCTTAAATTTTATGGGTAAATTACATACAAATGACATGTACATGGTTCCCAAAACCCTAGAAAATGCCTTAAATTTTATGGGAGAAATGACATGTAAATTATTTTCCTTAAATTGTGCCTTGAGTTTATGAGAGAAATGACATGTAAATGGTTTTCATTGAAGTTTTCCTTAAATTTTATGGGAGAAATCACATCTAGAAATGGCATGCCTTAAAGTTTTCCTTGCCTAGAGTTCAAGAGAGAAATGACATCTACATGGTTTTCCTTAAACTTTTCCTTATAGTTTATGAGATAAATGACATATTTATGGGATAAATGACATATAAATGACATGCCTTAAATTTTTCCTTGATTTTATGGGAGAAATGACACATGTACATAGTTTACCTTAAATTTTGCCTTAAATTTATGGGAGAAATGACATGTACATGGTTATCCTAAAATTTTGCCTTTTATGGGATAAATAACATAGAAATGACATGTACATGGTTCCAAAAACATTATAAAATTAATTAAAGTAAAATTTGCCTCAAATTTTATGGGAGAAATGACATAGAAATGACACGTGCATGGTTTGAAAAACACTAGAAAATGCCTTAAACTTTATCGGAGAAATTACATGTACAAGGTTTTCCTTAAAATTTTCCTTGAGTTTATGGGAGAAATGGGAGAAATGACATGTACATGGTTATCCTTAAAATTTTCCTTAAATTTTATGGAATATATGACATATAAATGACATGTACATGGTTCCAAAAACACTAGAAAATGCCATAAAGTTTATGGGAGAAATGAAATGTACATGGTTATCCTTAAAGTTTGCCTTGCGTTTATGGGATAAATGGGAGAAATGACATGTATATGGTTATCCTTAAAGCTTTCCTTAAAGTTTATGATATAAATGACATAGAAATGACATGTACATGGTTTGCCTTAACATTTGCCTTAAGTTACAACCATGGAGTCATGTTGTCATCTAAGGATGAACATTAGCCAAGAAAACCAAGTATGGGCATAAGTTTAAATTGGTATGTTTATTTATGAACTTATTTGAAATAAATACGCTGCTAAAAATGAAAATATTATGATAGGTTCAACAAGATGTATGTAGACTAATGTTTAATATATTAATGTATGCATGTATGTCTAGTGGACCTGTTGTTTGCATGTGAAATCTTTGTGAAGACAATTATCCTACACACATAAATGAAATTATAATGGTAGCTTCTACAAAATGTATGTAGAATAATGTTTAATATATGGATGTATGTATGTGTGTCTGGTGGAGCGGTTGTGTGTATGTGAAATATGTGTGAAGACAAATTATCCTGCACACTAGTACTATTCATGATAGGTTCTACAAGATGGATGTAGACTAATGTTTAATATATGCATGTATGCATGTATGTCTCGTGGAGTTGTTGTGTGCATAAATACATTACCACAAGTGACAGTATTAAGTTCTTGGGAGAATAAATTAAAAATAACTTAATCAATATAATCGATATATCAATAAATATAAGATTAGTATTAATATCAATGCATATCCAAGTCTGCTAAAAAGAAAAAGGCCTGAGAAAATTTTACATAATCTAAGTACTTCAAAAAAAATTCAAAATTTAAAATCTACTTATAAAACAATATTTATCAAAATGTTAAATATATTTCTAAAAAAATATTTCATTGTATTAACCAAAAACAAAATAATTACATTTAACCTTATCTAAATTGTTAACCAATTTATTACATGATAAAAAAAAAATTAAACCTCATGACTATTATATGAGGGTGATGTTGTTGAGATTTGGAGGATCAATATTTCTCATGTTTGGGGTGTTGGATTTGGTTTTTCCTCAATGTTGTGGCCATGGAAGCTCAATTTCAACAACAGTAGATAAAAATGATAATAACACTAGAAATCCAAGGAAGCCTCATGGACAAGTGTTGAGTAATGGTTTATGGAATTCAATGATGATTAGAAGGCTTGAAATTCCTGAAATGCCTTCTTCTCCCTCCAAATGCAGAATTGAATATAGGTAAGTATCATAGGTTACGTTATTCCAATAATCTAATATAGGTACACTTACTTACTGTAAAATAGTCAGGAATCCAATCCCATTGAATATGAGGTTACAATCACTCTATAGCTTATATAAAGAGGTTTAACAAGTAACAACAATTATGATAGCTTCTATGATCAAACTAGATGTAAAAATAATAATATACCATAGGTAAACATTACTTATTGTAAAATAGACAGTGAATCAAAGCCCATTGAATATGAGGTTACAATGACTCTATAGCTTATATAAAGAGGCTGAACAAGTAACAATAGTTATGACAACTTCTATGATCGGACTAGCTGCAAACACAATAATCTAATATCTACCTAAACATTACTTAGTGTAAAACATAAAGGGAATCAAATCCCATTGAATATGAGGTTACACTGACTCTATAGCTTATATAAAGAGGTTGGACAAGTAACAACGATTATGATAGCTGCTAAGATTAGACTAGCTGTAAACACAATAATCTAATATATAGGTAAACATTAGTTAGTGTAAAATAGAGAGGGAATCAAAGCTCATTGAATATGAGGTTACAATGACTCTATAGATTATATAAAGAGGTTGAAAAAGTAACAAGAGTTATTATAGCTTCTATGATCAGCCTAGATGTAAACACAATAATCTAATATAGGTATACACATTACTTAGCTTAAAATAGACAGGATATCAAAGCGCATTGAATATGAGGTTACAGTGACTTTATAGATTATATAAAGAGGTTGAAAAAGTAACAATAGTTATGACAGCTTCTATGATCACACTAGTTGTAAACACAATAATCTAATATAGGTAAACATTAATTAGTTTAAAACAGATAGGGAATCAAATACCATTGAATATGATGTTACAATGACTCTATAACTTATATAAATAGGTTAAAAAAGTAACAACATTTATGACGGCTTCTATGATTAGACTAGTTGTTAACACAATAAGCTTATATAGGTAAACATTATTTAGTGTAAAACAAACAAGGAATCAAATCCCATTGAATATGAGGTTACAATGACTCTATAGCTTATATAAAGAGGTTTAATAAGTAAAAAAACTTATGACAACTTCTATGATCAGACTAGCTATAAACACAATAATCTAATATAGGTAAACATTACTTAGTGTCAAATAGACAGGGAATCAAAGCCCATTGAATATGTAGTTACAACGACATTATAGATTATATAAAGAGGTTGAAAAATTAACAATAGTTATGATAGCTTCTATTATCAGACTAGTTGTAAACACAATAATCTAATATAGTTAAACATTACTTAGTTTAAAAATGTGTATGGTTCTCATTTTCATATTAATGTACATATTTAACCTTATAATAGTGTGTGCAACTTACTAGTGCATGCATAATCTTGTATAATAAAGGTCATCCTCCATGAAGTAAAGAAAATCCAATCCCACAAAATCTCAGGTTACCCTTATCATTACAAGGGTTTATCACTTTGTTCATTATTGTTATGGATACCCGCTACTCTACTAACCTAATTATCCTATACTAGTTCCAAGTAGTTGTAACCATAGGAGCTTCTGCTTGTTTACCATTAGTACTACCCTAATTAATAGTAAGTTGCTTAATACATAGTCTGAGTTATCTATATGATTACAACTCTTAATGGGAACGGATCTAAGATATAAGGGTAATAGAAGCAGTAAGGTTAAATAATGAATACAATGGTACTTATACCGACAGTTACAAGGTTCATGTTTCACTTACCACTATTAAAACATAACCTCCAAGTGGTAAGCTGATCTTAACTAGTAAACTTCTAGTAATCAATGATGCTCGAACATAATGGATACTATAAGCTAGTTATGATGGTTCTTACTAAGTTGATTAGTACTAGTGATTTTGAAGTATCAACGTAATACTACATATATCTCTTAATGAAACACAAGCACCTTTATTGAAACAACATAATGTTGAGTACTAAGTGTGAGTGGAATGAGTGATTACAATTATATTTACCCATATGTGAGTTTATATGGATATTTAAGCTCTGAAAGAATAAACCCATTATTTAATATAGTATAAGAAAAGATATATCATAGTGAAAGCTAGGTTACTCCCACTATATAAGTAAGCATATGGCTGGGTGATTTAAAAGAATTCGGCTAAGAACATAGCTCAATCAAGCTCAATTATGGATAGGTATCATGCTTGATCAACCTTACCAATACTTCTGTAGTATCACCATTAATAATATGATATCCTTGTTATAGTATCATAATTGGGAAATAAAATTATTTTATTAAATTTTAAATCAATAAAAATAATAAAATCAAAACCCTATACAAATCTTATCTAGCCCTACTATGCATATATCCACTCTAGATGTATGGAGGTTTGTTAAATTTTTGGATGGATAACCACTATTCATTCTGCAAAAAATAAGTTCTGTCTGAACATTCATCTACGATTGTGATTTAAGGAGTGTGAAGCTTTAGAAACTGAAATAAATGTGGTTGTGATGTGTTTCCCTTCCCAGGTCTTTACGCTCATTCCTCCTCCCCTCCTTCTTCCGGGGCACTCAGCTCTGTAATGATGGAGGGGTTTTCTTAATGATGGAGGAGGTATTGGTTTATTTATCTATTTTTTCTTTTAGACTCGAAGGTGTCTTTTGAAAAAAACAATTCCCATTTTTTACATGTTAACTTGATCTCCTCTTTTGTTGCCAGATTTTTCTTCCAGGTTATACCGGCCTTACAGGGGTCTTGCCTCCCTTGGTCACATGCAGTCAATGTTTGGTAAAAATTTCTTAAATCACTTAGTGGATGGATAATTTTTTTTATTTTTTTTCGGTTCATAGGAATCTAACCTTTGAGAGTGGACAAGTTGGGGATACAAATGGTAAATAGAGGTTTGCAGGTACACATCTCTTTTACATTATTTTCCCCAAGAATTTTCCTTTGCAAGAATAATTATTCTTGAATCATGAAGGAAAAGTAGGAACATAAAGAAAAAATAGGAAGATAAAGGACTAATTTGGTGGTACATACATATGTTGAGTACTAAGTTTGATTGGAATGAGTGATTATCGTTACATTTACGCATATGTGAGTTAATATGGATATCTAAGGTCTATACAGATAAACACATGGTTTAAGACAATATAAGAAAAGCTATATCATAGTGAAAGATATATTAATCCTACTATATCAGTAAGCATACGACTGGGTGATTTACAAGCATTCAGATAATAACAGAGCTCAATCAAGATCAATTATGGAAAGAATGATATGTATGGCCCATTTTACTAGTGTAATCATCAATCTGAGTACAAGAATCTAGTTAATTAAGCTGGATAGGTATCATGCTTGATCAACCTTACCAATACTTATGTAGTATCAACATTAAAATATGATATCCATGTTAGTATCACAATTGGTAAAAAAAATTAAATAAAGTTTCAAGGGGATCACTTGGAGCATAGACTTGGGGAGCCCATAAGAAAATACATCACCATTCATCCATGAAGCAAAGGATGAGACAACAAGACAGTGAGACGACGAGGTCACAATGAGTAGGCAGCGAGACGATGAGGTAGAAGATCACTAAGGACGTTGTCGAGGATGTAGATTACAAATAAACTGCGAACACATAAAATAAAAAAATAAAATAAACCATAAACATAGGATAACCTTCTCACCTTCGCTTGCTCCCCTCCTCGCCCCTGCAACATCAAACACAAAGAGATTGAGAAATACAACATCAGAGTGAGCCAAACATCAACGGTAAATAATGAAATGGTAACAAACCCGAAACTTGTTGTGGTCTGGGGGGTGGTATATTTATAAGAAAAATTTTGGTGGAATTATTTTCAAAAGTTCGGTGGAACTAATAGCTCAGCAACACTATTAGTCCAACCAAAATTTTGTTTCCTAATTTCCCATCTCTAAACAAAATATGTTTACCCACACCATTAATATGCCATCAATGTGAACGATAGAATTATATCGGACGAATTAATTTCGAAACATTAGCTGAAACTTCTAATAGTTCGGCCGAAATTTGATAAAAGTTCAGTCGAACTATTGGGAAAATGAAATTTCCGACCGCATTTGTAACGAAAGTGTAACCCACCTTCACATTTTTACCCACATATAATCCAACTTAATTCTATGAACTATTAGTCACACAACTTATAGGTTACTACTTTATTGTTTTATTCATTGGTGGCATGAGACTTATATATATAATCAAACAAAAATTTAGATATATATAACTCACATAATGTACACACCCCATAAATTTTACATTTTAATAACTATTGACATCCCGTCATAGTTCTCAATATGATTCATCATAGTCTAATAGTTGTTTTGAATTATTTTCATAACATCGATATCTCAATTGATGAGCGATGGGATTGTACCCATACGCTATTTACTCACCCCTCCACCTTATCGTTCTGATTTACTAATCCATTTGTTGTTGGTGCGATTCCACCTTCATATCACATGGGTTCATTACTCTTGAAGGACACTTGTATGGTTTATCTGATCTTTTAGCAACGATGATGATTATTCCGAAAACCTAAGTCTCTTGAATGTATTTAGACCTAAGTTATCATTGTTTCACTTATTTTGTCATTTTTCCAGATTTACGTTTGGGAAAAAATACACAAAGTTGCATTTCCTATGCGTTTTTGGTGATGGATTGTATAAAGTTGCAAGACGTTTCTATGCAAATCCAATTTATCTTAAACTTAACACTCTAGAAACCAGTTGCTAACTTGAATATTTGTAATGCTCGTATCACTAACATGTACCTCGTTTTTTTTTCTCACTTCATTATTTGAATGGAAGGTTTATGCATTTGTTTTAGATGTAATTTCATTGTGTATAATTTCATTTCCATCCATAGGGTTATACTAAACTTATTTGTTTTTTGGAAGGGTCACATTTTTGTGTAGAAGTCCTTCAAATCCCCTTCATCTTCTGCGTACTCCTCATGGCATGAAGAACAAGGTAAAAATATCTAATTTAGATTCTTACTTTTCTATTACACTTATTTTAGAATTTCGAAACCCTAAGATATTGTTTCTGGGTTCTCGTTTTCTTCTTAAATTTCACATTCTATGAATTCCCCCAGTTCATACTTTTCGTTTTAGTACCTTATACTTATGGTTTCTCGTATAGCTGAGGAATTTTCATTTTACATATTGGATTATCTAAGAGATTTAAATTTCATCGTTGTATTTATTAATTCAAAAATATTATTTATTTGAATTATTTTCTTTTCATCACTATGTTTCGTATCGATGGAGGAATTTATAGTTTTCTTATAAATTGACTAAGTATCTTATAAACGTATTTATCATCCATGTTCCCTTCCTTCGAAATCATAATTTTCCCAACTTGGGATTTTGGGTCTGCACTGAATTATTATTAAGGTTTCGTACTCACGCTTTCCTGCTCTTTTATTCACAAATTTTCCTCTTCCTCTATTATAGTTACATGGGAGAGAATTACGAAATTTTTCTTTACTCTAACTGAATTTTATATACCTTTGTTATAAAACTTCTAGTTACGAAATGTATCATTTTAGTTTGTTTGTATACGTTAGGTTTTACATCATATATATCTTAGTGTGCTTTCCTATCAAGAAAGGCTTTCTCGTGCTTCACCACTAGATATTACTTTCGGCCTTTGAAATGGTAAGTGGTTTATTACTTATTTCTCCTGAAATTGAGTTCGGTATTTCTATTTTGAATTATTATTCAAAATACATAAGATACCTTAAACTTAATCCCACGTCATTATGTCATTTACGTCAATTGATTTCTGAATGATTTAATTTTAGACATAGCTATAAATTCTAAGATTCATAAAATATAGCTATGATATTCTTTTACAGAATTTCCATTTCATTTTGATTATGGCGTAGACCATGAAATAGTATTTCCTAGCATATGACTTCCCCACTCAATACTCAATTGGGATTTTCATTCACTCCATAGACATCTTAATATTTCAATTTCCCCTTGATTTTGAAATATTAAATGTAACATTACTTTAGTTGATTACACCCTGTAATTTCTTTTATATTTCATTTTTGTAAAAGAAGATTGATACAATTATATATTTTATTGTATAACTATAATTTTTTATTGATATTCAACTTATTTTTGTAGACTATAATTTTGATTATTTTAATATAGTACAAATGCTCGAATTAAGTTACCTCTACTTACATTTCAGATCTCTATGTTTATATCATATTACCCTCTACATTTAGAGAAATTAAAATTTAAACCAATTCTTCCAAAATTCCATTATGAAATTCGTTTATAATAATGTTCTTTCTTGAATTAATCTAAGAATCCCTTTTCGAGATCCTCATAGTATTCCACAACTATGCATAATACTAATTCGCTTCAGGACACTTCTTCCCTCAGGTCCATATCAAATTTTCCCATTTTCACATTTATTTACTGTCACAAAATTAAAAATTTTCTTCTTCTCTACTTCTCCTTACAATTCCATTTTTGTATGTACAGGAAGAAAGCCTCTAGCCTAAAGATAATTTCATAGGTATTTTTATTACCTATACATTTTCTAATTTTTTCCTTTTGGTTTTCATCAAATTACCTTCCTAACTTTGATTTCTTTGGTTATTTAATTTTTTTCCTATTTCATTCTTTGATACAATTCTTCAGAATCAATAGTTAGTTTTTATGACTATCAATTTCGTCCAATTTCAGGTCTGTCGTTAGAGAAATGGAGGCTCTTCCACCATTTTTTCCACTCTGTATAATTCATCTTCGCACATTGTATTTTTAATTTAGATGATGACCCTACTGAAATTGTAAATAGTATTTTGTATAATGTGTTCATTATTTAAGTGTCACAATATTGTGTAATCCTCATCTCCACTAGAGGATTTTATTGAAAAGGATTGACACATGTAAATTTATACAACTATTTTTTTTTTGTCTATATTAGATATTAATAATTATGTGATTGGATTTTTCTATGGATATACGTGTATAACAATTTCTATACGACAACATATCTATATCTATATTTCTAGTTTAAATCTGAATTGTATATTCATCATCCAGATATGTATTTCAATTCATGATGTATATCTAGATAATATTATGTTTATAATTTCATTTATGTTTCATATTTTCTGTTATTAATATATCTGACTTATGTCTAGTTTCATAGTACATATACTGTAACTATATCAGTGAAATTTCATATAGTTAGTTGGACTAAAACAACAGATTTAGACCCTACCCGGGGTTTAGAGATTCTATATGGTTGTCCCTAGTTTCAAATAAGTATATTTAACAACACATAAATATTAATTGAATTCACCTATAGTTAGTCTTTTTCAAATACATATTACACTTAATTTTTCTGAACTAAACACTGTACAATACATAAAAATTTACTTGGGAGAAATTCAATTCATAATTTATAAAATAATAGTTGATATACATGCCAAATTAGAATTAGATAACTATTAACATTAATATAAAACAACAAGACTTCACAGAATGTGCATACCACTGTTATAAAGACTATTTTCCTCCCAAACTTGATCTTATTCCACAGCTCTCCCCCGAGCAGAGAGCAATTCTTCCTTACTGTAGACAACCCCTTTGTCATACTAGGAATAGCTTATTTAAGCTTTATTTCCCTAAACATGTTTCCATAAGTGCGTCAAATTATTTTGGGATGATGTTTTCCTTAGCCTAGGATTTTCTTTTATTTTTTGCACGAAAGCTCCTTTTAAAACTAGCTTTCCTCTTTCTAGTTTTATTTTTACCTCTTATCAATAACTTTCCACTTTATTGAGGCTTTTATTAGATATTTTTCTCCCATCTAATAAAATTTAATTATCTTATTTTTCTCCAAGGATTTCTGGAGAATTTTTGGAAATTCTTGGGAATCTAGTCCATCCTCATGGATTTGAATTCCTGGTCTCAATTTACTCTTCCTTATACAATGGTAAAATTTACACACAAAAACACATACGTATATATATATATATATATATATATATATATATATATATATATATATATATATATATATATATATATATATATATATATATATATATATACTAATTTCCACAATTAATACATAATTACATAATTGATCTCTTAGGTCCCCCTGACCTTTATGTGTATTCTCCATTTATAAAACATTGAAAATAGGGATATTACATAGTCCCCCTCTAAAACACAAAAAATTCCTCAGTGTTTGAAAGCCTCTTTGTTTACCCATTAACGAGTGATGGTTAATGTTTCTTTCAACATATCTTCCTGCTCCCAACAAGTGATATGAAAGGGCTGTATTAGTTTTGTTGTGGTAAGTGCCTTTTTATTTACAAAACATGTACATATTTGTCTCCATTTGTTTGCTTAAATATTGAGGAATTTAACCATGAAACATAGGTGAATTTCTGAATGATAAGCATGTAAATAAGCCTAAATAACACTGAACAACAGTGTATAATAGAGAAATAAAACCAGACACAAGATTTACACAGCAGGCATGATGAAGCAGTTTACCCCTCCTGGGCTACATCTATTGGTCCAGCTCCCAATAGCATGTCCATCTTTCATTATGTTCAAAATTTTGCAAATACATGTGTTTACAAGCCTCCAATGGATGTTTTCTCTGCACCAATGGTTTCATAATGCTAAAATTAGTTTAGGTAGACTCTTGCTTTACCAAAATGGGTCAAACATTGACCCTCATAGCCTTTTTCCCAATAACACCTACAAAATGTCCACTAGATGTGGAGAACTGCACATAACTATAGTTAAATTCAATTCTTTCCATAAATTTAGTGGGTGTGCTAAAATATTCGCAAGTCTTCTAGTCATAACATTAAATAATATGGTTAAGCGGAGGGGGTGGCCACATTCCAACCCCAAAACCCCACGGCCATATTTAATTTGAGCGCAACTTAACACCGAAACTAGGGTTGGATATGGAGTTGGAATCGAAGTTCTCCCTAACCATAGGCATAACCCTCATGGTAAAATTTTCCATGTGATGAGTAAGGGGTCACGTTAATTGTTTTTGATTGGTGTTAAATTTTGTTGTTGCGGTTTGATAGTAGCATTTGACCATTTCAATGGGGCCACCGACGGGTTGGGACTGTCGGTGGTCCACTCCCCTTATGCGTATGTTTTAAAAAATAAATAGTACCGACGCTCTATGAATGTTAAGACACATGGTTAGTGGAGTTGGTGGAGAGTCTTGCGTTCACGCTGGAGGTCGCAGGCTCGAACCCCGTGGACCTAAAAAAAAATTAATAAACTGTACGGGGGACACGTGGTAGCCTCCGGGCTGGCCACGTGTCACCAATTCATTTTCCGAAAAAATCAACCTCGTACAACTCCATCAACTAATGAAAATGTGCCACTTGGTGAAATATTACTGGCTTGGGAAAAAATAATATTCTTAGGAATATTCCCATTTTTGCTGACTGCACCTCTGCATGCTGATTGGGCATCCCAGTCAAACCTGTCACAATTTTAGCTGTTTGGGAAATAGATTAGAACACGGTATTTCCCTCATACAACATCGATTTTTCAAACTATTTGGGGTGCCAGAATCAGAAGGATGAGATCTACCCCATCGCTTATGTTCGGCACAATTTTGAGCACTTTCAATTTTGAGAAAAATTCATGAACTCTTGATCACACCTCCCCATTGGGAATCTTTTTTTGTAAAAATCCATCACCTTTGCAACTTCCATCCACTTTTCCTTGCTTGGCTTGTTGCTTTTGAGAACAACTTGAAGGTATTCAACACTTCACCTTTTAGATGCTCTTGTCCTCCTATCAATAATTGTATCTTCCTTGAGCTCATCTAGAAATTCTGGCGATAAATATTCAATAGAAGGCAGGTGAACATCACTTTCTTGATCATCGATCAAAGGTGGCTCATACAAACATAATTTTTCAACACAGGCAAGAACTGTGTGTGTGTGTGTTTGTAAGTTGGCAGTGTTGTCCTGGGCAAGGTGGTGGCACAGACGGCAGGAACGAGAGACAAATATATGAGTTTATTTTAATCTTCTCAAGCTGTTCTTGAACTTGTTGATGTATAATCTAAATTTTCTCGATGAAATTTCGAGCCTTGTCAATATCACTATGCCCATGAATTGAAAAATCCTCCTCAAAGACGAAGTCTAATGGAGATTTTGGAAAATACTCAAAGCATACTTAAAAAAGTGATATTTTTGTAGGAGATTGCTTTTCCTAGTTGTAAGCGTGCTAAATGTAATGTAGTTACTCATCCCACAACTTAGGATGTTTGCTGAAATATCCTCTCAATAGACGCACAACGATTCTATTCACCACCTTGGTTTTTCCATCAGTTTGCAGATGAAAAGAAATAATCTTTTTCAAATTTGTGTCCATCATCTTCCAGATATTGGAACAAAAATTCCCAATGAACCTAGAATCCCTATCATTAACAATAGAAGTAGGCAATCCATAATGAACCCATACATGTTGAAAATAAATTTTAGCAGTTTTCTCAGCAGTAATGGTTTTCTTACATGGCATAAGTATACACATTTGACTGAATCTATCCACAACTATATAAATATAATCATGTTATTTCTTGAAATAGTTTGACCTCCAACAAATTCCATGGAGACACTCTCCCATGGCCTTGATGGTACCAGTAGTGGAATGTACAACCAAATATTCCTATTGCTAGGTTTTCTTGTTGCATGCATAGAAAAACCTATTATAAAACGCAACACATTATCTATCATACGAGGCCAATAGAAATACCTCTGTAGATGTGCCACCTTTTGTCTTACCCCAAAGTGTCTAGTATTAAGAGATGAATGAGCCTCTCTCATGACACTTAGCCTCTCTCCTTGTGGTATACACAAATTTCCCAAATGAAACAACAAATTGTTATGCATGTGATAATCATTTTCCTCAACTTGATTCCCTTCACTCAAAATAGCATACACATCTTGAAAATCAACATCATGTGCATATTGTTCTATGTAACTCTCATGTACAATAGAAACATTTTAAAGTAATGTAGAAGCACTTATAATTGGCCTTGAAAGCATATGAGAAAATTTGTTGAAAATACCTTTCTTGTACCTTATAACCAAGTGAAACTATTGAAGGAAACCCATCCACCTGAAATGTCGTGATTGCTGCAATTTTGTTTGCGACTGCAAGTACTGTAATGGTTGCTGATCGGTATGTATAATCATCTATTTAACCATCAAGTAGTGTTTCCACTTCTTGATGCTTTGAAACAACTCATACAAATATTTGTCATATGTAGGATAATCAGTTACAACACCATTTAATGTTTTAGAATGAAAAGTGATAGGCCTACAATGCTGCAATAGAACCGCACCCATGGCATAATCACTAGCATCAGTTTGTATCTCAAATGGCTATCTCAAATTTGGTAATGCAAGGACTAGAGCTGAACTAATCTTTCTTTTAAAGCTTCAAAAGATTGTTGTTGTTTGCCTCCCAATTGGAAGCATTTCTTCACACTTGTCACTGCATGCATAGGAGTTGCTATGGTAGAAAAGTTAGCAATAAAATTTCTCCAATACTGAGTTGCACCTATGATATTTCTTACCTCGGTTACTATTTTGGGAGTGGGCCAATTCACAATGGCTTCCACTTTAGAAGGATCAATTCTCAATTTGCCTCCTCCTACAATGTGTCCCAAATAAACCAAAGAAGTCTTTTTGAACTCACACTTTGACACCTTAAGAACTAATTTCTCTTTCTTCAAAAAATTAAGCACCCTATTTTCATGCAAGACATGTTCTTCTCTTGTTTTGCTAAAAAACAGTATATCATATAAATACAAAATCACAAAGTCATCAGGAAATGGATGCAAAACATTATCCATAACATGCATGAATGTTACCGGTGCATTACACAAACCAAATGGCATAACCAATAGCTCAAAGAGTCCTTTATTGGTTTTGAATGTAGTCTTCCATATATCACTTTCTACAATTCTTACTTGATGATATCCACTTCGTGAATCTAACTTACTGAAAAAATTTGCTTCTTTCATCCGATTAAGAGAATCATCTATCATTGGGAATGGGTATCGATTCTTTACCGTAATCTTATTCAAAGCTCTCAAGTCTACACACATGCACCAAGTCCCATATTTCTTCGAAATCAAGACTATGGGTGAACTGAATAGTGAAGTGCTTGGACTTATGAGTCCCTTGTCCAAGATGTCCTTGATTTGCCTCTTTATTTCAACATTCTCCATTATCAACTTGTGATACATGTTGATGTTTGGAAGAGGACAATCTTGCTGCTACTAAATCTTATGTTGAATCTCCCTTTTTGGAGTTTATCCTATTGGCTCCTCAAACATCTCATGATGTGCATCGACTACATCATATAAATCAGATTTCAGCTTAGGATCATAATCCTCAAATTATTCATGATTAACATCAGCTTTAGGCTTAATCATTAGAAGAACAAAATTATTACTTGAATTTACTAGCCTCTTTACCTTTCCAACATTTACCATAGCAATTTTTGTCTTCTTGCTATGTGCTCTAACAATGTACTCCTTGCAATATTTCACTAAATGATATTTTTTCTCATGGCGATGGAAGATCGATTTCTAGTCACACAAGTAAAGACTTCCCAACACAATACCTTTAATTTCAAGCAGAACCACATCCAATTCAACTGTCTCAACAAAATGTGCAGTTATTGCAAACCGTAATATACAGTTCTTTGAAACCTATAAACTTGCATCCTTACAAATCCAACCAAGTCGATATGGTTTTGGATGTGGAATGGTTTCAAGATTAATTTTCCTAACCAAGTCTTCAGATATTAAGTTTTCTTGTGACCCATTGTCAAACAATGTGTCAATATTCATATGTTTGGATATAACCCTCGCATGAAATAGTTTAATTCTCTCCTTCATTTGGAGATTGTATGTGATAGTTTGATGTACTAGTACTAGGTTTAATTTCAATTTCTTTCCCCTTCATGTTCTTAAATCTCATGGCTGTAATTTTAGATTCATCACTTGAATCCTCTCCTAAATCTTGCTGAGTTGTAGCTGCAGTTTTCTATTTCCCTTTGTTGTTCAGATGTTTGGGCCTCTTCCCAGGATGTAATTTCGAAAATGATTTTCATCATGACCTTATTTTGAATAATGTTTATAGACCACTTTTTCTCCCTCTTTCTTGAAAGATGCTTTATTGTTTCCTTTACATTTTTAGGTCTTCTCTTTGTTTTTCTCTTTAAAAGGTTTCTTCCTACCCTCATTAGAAATGTTTTTCCCTCTAGCTTCTAGATATGTGGCCTGAACATATAACTCATCTAGACTTGTAGGGTTAAGGATGAGGATAGTATGTTTTAGGTACCTATGTAAGCCTCCTATTAACTTGAGCAAAGTATCTTGGCTCAGCAAATCTACCCCCAATAAGAGAGCTCTTCTCCCAAATTCTTGGGTGTATTATTGCAAATTCTTTTCTTTGAATAGTCTAAATTTTTTCGAGTTCATTGTAGCTTTTTGCATATGATCTAATGATAGGATAATCTTACTAGTAATGAAATCAGTCTATGATAGGATAATCTTACCATGCTTCTTGATTTCCTCCTTTGTCTTGGATTCCCACAAAACAAGTGTTGCACCTTCCATTATCAATGAAGCTAATTGGATTTTGGTATCATCATATTGAAGGTTCTGGATTCTCAAATATACCTCCAATTTCCTAATCCAATTATCAAGATTTTCTGCATTAACTTCACCATTAAACATTAGCAATTCAAAATTAACAATAAGTTTTAGAGAAGGACTTTTACCATTGTTCTTTCACTTGTGTGGCTGATGTACTGAAGATGAAGTAGAGGATGATGACAATGAGGGTGAGGATGGTGACTTTCCACTACCTCCATTTCCTCCATTTCCCTTCTTTGACTTGTATTCATCATTATGACCTCCCGATGATCCCTATCCTTCCTTGTGAATTTTGGATCCTTCTCCTTCCAGTTTATTATCCCTTTCTTAATAAAGGATTCTAACTATCTCAGTTATGTGAAGGAATTCTTTCCTGAAGACTCTTTCTTCCTCTTTGGGATCCATTTCTTCATGGATTTTTCCTCCCTCTAGAGGCATGCTTAAGGCTGCTTCTGCTTCTTTAAAGGGTGAACTAGGTGACGGAGAATGTGGAGAAATTTCTCTCCTTTTTGTGGCTCACTTTGAGACCCTCTTTCTTCCACCAATTTTCCTTCTCCTCTCTTGAGTTTGAGCCTACTAAGCATGTGAAAACTTGCAAATGGTTAAACAAATATTTTCACACAACAACACTAGGGAATAATGTTGGGTGTGGAGCCTGATTATCTTGTTTACTTTGTATCACAACATTGGACCCCTGTACCTTAAATGGGGCGGCAACGTCGCCCGTAAATAATCGCTGTCGTGGGGGGTCTAAGGGGGTGGCAGTGACTTTATGGAGCCCCCCCTGGTGGGGGGTTTCGAGGGCAACGCCCCCAAAACTAAAAACAGATGTAAAATTGCCTTGTAAAAGTATAATAAGTTTTAGTCAATCTGGGTTGTTCATTAGGCAAATGATCTGATGGTAGAAGTTATGTTTAGTTTAGGGTTTTTTTCCCTAGAAGGAAACCCCTCGCTTTTATGAGGGTATTGTATTACGGCTGTGTATTACATGTGTATTCTTTGAGTGGGAAATAGATATGGAGACTGTGAGAGAGAACAGAGGATATTACAGTGGATCTGCTGTAGGTTTTGTCTCTTCATTTTGCTGGATAACAGAAAGGAAGGAGTGGCTTTTCGAGGTGGACGTAGCCCAAACTGGGTGAACCACGTATATCTGTGTCTCTCTGGTTTTATGTGTTTTGTGTGCTTGTATTTTCGCATATTTTATGTGTTGCATTGCTCTGTAATATTTAATTTTGTAACAACTGGTATCAGAGCTGAAGGTATATTTGGCTGATAAACTCGCACGAAATAAGGGTTTCTGGTTCGAGTGGGAGCAATGGCGAAAGATGGTAAGTTTACGATCGAGAAATTTAACGACCAAAACTTCCTGCTGTGAAAGATGCAGATGGAATATTATCTGTATCAGAAAGATCTGTACCTACCATTGAGCAGAAAAACAAAGAAGCCGGTGGCGATGACAGATGCGAAATGGAACATTCTCAATGGAAAGGCACTCAAAATAGTACGGTTGTGCCTTGCGGCGTTAGTTTCCTTCAATATTTCGAAGGAAACAACAACAGAGGGTTTGATGCAGACTTTGGCGAAACTATATGAAAAACCCTCGGCCTCAAGCAAGGTATATCTTATGAAATGACTATTTAATATGAAGATGTCAGAAAGTGGATGTGTTGCAGACCATTTAAATGATTTTAATACAGTTACCAGTCAGTTAAGTTCTGTAGGGGTAAACTTTGATGATGAAGTTAGAGCTCTGTTATTCTTATGCTCATTGCCAGAGAGTTGGAATGGTTTAGTAATGGCCATTAGTAACTCTGTCTCTAGATCTAGTACTTTAAAGTTTGATGATGTTGTCGATGCTATCCTTAGCGAGGAAATGTGACGGAAAAGCTCCGGTAAGACATTGGGTAATGCTTTGAGTGCAGAGTCTAGGGGAAGAAAAATGGAAAGAGGAAAGAGCTTGGGATATCGCAGTAAATCAAGGAAAGGCAGATCCAAGTCTAGATCGGGGATAGTGTGCTGGAAATGCGGAAAGAAAGGACACCTAAAGAAATACTGTAGATCTCAAAAGGGAAAAGAAGGAGATGCACAGTAAGAAAACAATCATGAATAAAATGTGACAGGTGATGTGTTACAAGATGCTTTGATTCTTTCTTTCGAAAATGTTACTGATTCTTGGGTTGTATATTTAGGGGCTTCATTCCATGCCACACCTGATAAGAAATATTTTCATGACTATGTTCAAGGAGATTTTGGACAAGTTCATTTGGGTGATGATAAACCATGTAAAATTGTTGGAATGGGTAAAGTTCTTATAAAACAACAAAATGGAAACCAATGGCTATTAAAGGAGGTAAGGCATGTTCCAGATCTAAAGAAAAAATTGATTTCAACAGGGCATTTAGGCGGTGAAGGTTGTGTGACAACTTTCACAGATAAAACTTGGAAGGTCACCAAAGGAGCCCTAGTAATAGCAAAAGGCGAAAAAGTTGGTACACTGTATTTATGCAATGGTATTTCTAACTATGTTAATGCTTTAACTTCCAAAGGAGCAGATGCATCATTATGGCATCATAGTGTCGGACACATGAGTGAGAAGGGGATGAAGATTCTTCACTCAAGAAATTTTTTGCCAGGTTTGAAGAATGTTGATTTGGATTTCTGTGAAAATTTCATTTATGGAAAACAGAAGAGAGTTAGATTTCTCAGAGTTGGGAAAGAAAAGAGGAGCAAAAAATTAGAGCTTGTGCATAAAGATGTATGGGGACCTGCTCAGGTATCATCTCTTAGCGGCTCTCGTTATTATGTTACTTTTATTGATGATGCAACTATAAAAACTTGGATTTATTGTATTCAAAATAAATCTGATGTATTTGATACTTTCAATAAATGGAAAGATTTGGTTGAGATTGAGACAGGAAAGAAGTTGAAGTGTCTCATATCAGACAATGGAGGTGAATATTGCAGTAAAGAGTTTGATAGGTATTGTTCAGAGCATGTAATTCGTAGAGAGAAGGCAATTCCAAGAACGCCACAAGAAAATGGTGTGTCAGAAAGGATGAATAGAGCAATCATGGAGCGTGCAAGGTGCATGAGATTGCATGCGGGATTGCCTTTACAATTTTTGGAAGATGCTGTAGATATTGTTGTTTATCTAATAAACAGAGGGCCTTCAAAGTTCCTTGGATGGTGGTATTCCAGAGGAAGCATGGACAGGTAAAAAGTTAAACTACTCTTTTTTAAATCCTTTTGGTTGTGAGGCCTTTGTCCATATTAATAAAGAAAATAGAACAAAGCTTGAGGCAAAATCAAAGAAATGTAACTTTATTGGATATGGTGTTAATGATTTTGGTTATCGCTTATATGATTATAAAAATCAAAAAATCATTAGGAGCAGAGATGTAATATTCAATGAAAAGGTATTGTATAAGAATCAATTGCAGGAAAAGAAACAGGAAAAAGAAAGCAAGGAATACATGGTTCTTGATGAGATAACTAAAAAATTAAAGGTGCCTGAAAATAATAATAACCAACAACAATAGCAGCAGCAACCACCACAACATCAACATGCACCTCAAACACCTGAAAGTGGTGTTAGAAGATCTACTAGGATAAGTAGACCCCCTGAACGATACTCACCTTCATTATATTATTTATTGTTGACTAATTCTGGTGAACCCGAATGTTATGAAGAAGCAATGCAGGTTGAATGCAGGAAGAAGTGGGAGCTATCCATGGATGAAGAGATGGACTCCTTAATGCATAACCAAACTTGGGACTTAGTCAGGTTTTCTGCAGGTAAAACTACATTGCAGAATAAATGGGTTTATAGGCTGAAGGAAGAAGATGGATGAAAACAAAGGTACAAAGCTAGACTTGTGGTGAAGGGGTTTGCACAGAAGAAAGGTATTGATTTTGATGAAATATTTTCTCCTGTTGTTAAGATGACTTCAATTAGAACTATTTTAAGTCTTGTAGCAGCAGAAGATTTACATCTTGAACAGTTAGATGTAAAGACAAAATTTCTCCATGGAGATTTGGAGGAAGATATATACATGTAGAAACTAGAAGGATATGAGGTCAAAGGGAAAGAAAAATTGGTGTGCAGGTTAAAGAAGAGCTTGTATGGCTTAAAACAGGTTCCAAGGCAGTGGTATCTAAAATTTGACAAGTTTATGTCTGAACAAGGCTATACTAGATGTCACACTGATCATTGTGTTTATATGAAAAAGAAAAATTATGGCAGCTATATTATATTTTTATTGTATGTAGATGACATGCTTGTTGTAGGGTCTAACATGCAGGAAATAAATTTGCTCAAACAAAAATTGGCAAATTCATTTGCAATGAAGGATTTGGGAGCTACAAAACATATCCTTGGTATGAGAATAACCAGAGATAGGAAAAATCGAAAATTAACACTGTCTCAGAATGACTACATACAAAAGGTGTTGAAAATATTTAATATGCACAATGCAAAACCAGTTAGTACACCTTTTGCTAGCCATTTCAAACATAGTAAGGAGATGTGCCCTAAGACCCAAGAAGACATGGATTATATGTCTAAAGTTACATATGCATCAGCAGTTGGAAGCTTAATGTATGCAATGGTCTGCACAAGGCCTGATATTTCACATGCAGTGGGAGTTGTAAGCAGGTACATGAATAATCCAGGAAAAGAACATTGGATGGCAGTAAAATGGATTCTCAGATATTTGAGAGGTACCACAAATCAAGAATTATGCTTTGGTGGTTCAAACATTGCTCTACAGGGATATGTTGATGCATATATGGCAGGTGACAAAGATAACAGGAGGAGCACTACAGGATATGTATTTACTGTAGGTGGAACAACTGTCAGTTGGGTTTCAAAAATCCAAAGTGTTGTTGCAATTTCAACAACAGAAGCCGAGTATGTTGCTGCTACAAAGGCTAGTAAAGAAATGATTTGGTTACAAAGGTTTATGGATGAATTGGGTAAGAAGCATGATATGGGCACACTATACAGTGATAGCCAAAGTGCTATTCATCTTGCAAAGAACTCAGCATTTCATTCCAGGACTAAACACATACATCTCAAGTACCATTTCATACGGTCAGTATTGGAAGATGGAGAGTTGAAGCTGGAAAAGATACACACTAGCCAGAATCCTGCAGATATGCTAACAAAAGTTGTAACTAGGGAGAAACTAAGAACGTGCTCAGTTTCAATTGGTCTTCAAGGATGACGATGAAGATGAGAAACAACCAGGTCCAAAGTGGAGTCATTGTCTAGAAAATGAAGTAGCAGTGGAGTTGCTGCAATCAGACTTTTACCATTTTTCTTTCACTTGTGTGGCTGATGTACTGAAGATGAAGTAGAGGATTATGATGATGAGGGTGAGGATGGTGACTTTCCACTACCTCCATTTCCTCCATTGCCCTTCTCTGACTTATATTCATCATTATGACCCCCTGATGATCCCTGTCCTTCCTTGTGAATTTTGGATCCTTCTCCTTGTAGTTTATTATCCTTTCTTGATAAAGGATTCTAACTATCTCTGTTATGTTAAGGAATTCTTTCCTGAAGACTCTTTCTTCCTCTTTGGGGTCCATTTCTTCATGGATTTTTCCTCCCTCTAGAGGCATGCTTAATGCTGCTTCTGCTTCTTTAGGAGGTGAACTAGGTGACGGAGAATGTGGAAAAATTTCTCTCCTTTGTTGTGGCTCACTTTGAGACCCTCTTGCTTCCACCAATTTTCCTTCTCCTCTCTTGAACTTGAGCCTACTAAGCATGTGAAAACTTGCAAATGGTTAAACAAATATTTGCACACAACAACACTAGAGAATAAACTCTAGCTCTCATACCAACCTAATATAAAAGGACTTTATTAGTTTTGTTGTGCTAAGTGTGTTTTTAGTTACAAGCCATGTACATATTTGTCTCCATTTGTTTTCTTAAATATTGAGGAATTTAACCATGAAAAATAGATGAATTTGTGAATGATAAGCATGTAAATAAGCCTAAATAACATTGAAAATAGTGTATAATAGAGAAATAAAACCACATATAAGATTTACATAGCAAGCATGATGAATCAGCTCACCCCTCCTTCGCTACATCTGTTGGTCTAGCACCCAATGGCATGTCCATATTTCATTATGCTCAAAAGTTTGCAAATACATGTTTTTACAAGCCTCCAATGGTTGTTTTCTCTGCACCAATGGCTTCAGAATGCTCAAATTAGTCTAGGTAGACTCTTGTTTCACCCAAATTGGTCGAAAAATGACCCTCCTAGCCTTTTTCCCAATGGCACCTACAAACCTCCACTAAATGCGGAGAACTGCACATAACTACAGTTAAATTCAGTATTTTTCCAAAATTTAGTGGGTGGGTTAAACTATCTACCAGTATTCCAACTATAACATTAAGTAATATGGTTAAGGGGAGGGGGTGGCCACATGCCAACCCCCGAACTCCACGGTCATATTTAATTTGAGTGAAGCTTAACACTGAAAGTGGGGTTGGATGTGGAGTTATAACCGAAGTTCTCTCTAACCGCCAGCGTAACTCTCGTGGTAAACTCTGCCACATGATGATTCATGGGATGAAGTTAATTTTTGTGGTTGGTGTTAAATTTTTTTGTTGCGGTTTGATAGTAGCATGTGACCACTTCAATGGGGCCGCTGATGGGTTCGGGTAGTCGGCGGTCTCCCCCCCCATATGCATATGTTTTAAAACATAAATAATACCAAAGCTCTATGAATATTAAGACGCATGGTTAGTGGAGTTGGTGGAGAGTATTGCAAGCATGCTAGAGGTCACGGGGTCGAACCCCCCAAACCTAACAAAAATTTAATAAGCCGTACAGGGGGCATGTGGCAGCCTCAGTGCTAGCCATGTGTCACCCATTCATTGGCCCAAAAAATAAACCTTGTATAACTCCATCAATGAATGAAAATGCGCCACTTGGCAGAATATTACTGGCTTGGGAAAATAGGATATTCTTAGGAATATTCTCATTTTTGCTAAATGTGCCTTTGTATGCTGACTTGGAATCCCAGTCAAACCTGTCGCAACTTTAGCTGTTTGGTAAATCGATCAGGACGCGATATCTCCCTCATACAACATCAATTTTTCGAAGCGTTCATGGTGCCAGAATAAAAAAGATGAGATATACCTGATCACTCAGGTTCAGTACAATTTCGAGCACTTTAAATTTGGAGCAAAATTCATGAACTCCTGATCAAGTAGTTTCCTGAGGTGAAAAGTGCTTCCATTGCACTTTCACCCGAGCTATTGTTTTATTTCGGAGCATGGTTTCTTCCTACTCCAATATACAAAGTAGTTTTCGATGAAGGTTCCCTTCTTTTTCCACCTGTATCATATTCTATTCAATCATGTGAGCAGGTTCATGCACATAAATATTTTCAAATATGAAACCATTTTTAATATGATGAAGTAGAGCGATTTGGTAATCTCACTCCAACCCTCAAAGGCACCGCAATATCAAGGTGCTACTTAGAACATCTTTTGGCATGCAATTTCCTTTCCGTGAAGTTAATTTATGAGATCTACTTGATCTCTATCTTTGAATTTTGTATGAGTTTTTGCATGACTCTTCTGACGAGTTTAAGTCACTTTAAGATTCTGTTGCATTCTTTCTACCATCTATTTTCACCTCATGTAGTACTTTTGGTACTAGGACCAATTTTTCCTTTTATTGAATCCAACTAAGTGGAGTGTGACCTTTTTTTTTTCGTTCAAGCCGTTTGACTGACTTATGTCACTGGAAGTCTGATACTTGTATTTTTATGCGGTTTCTAGTAATTGCAGAAATTCCCCTCGACTATTAGTTTTTTTCTATTTAATACTTGTACATTATGTCTGCAAATAATTGCTTTGTTCTCTACTTTTTCTATATATATGAGCATAGTAAGTTGCACTGTTGTTTAGTTTTGTCCCACGTCTTCCTCCAGCTATGATTTTTCACAAGTATTCGTACTTCTAGCATCTCTTATCAGAGAAATCAATTTTGTGATTCTATGGAGTCAAATATTTCTTTCCTGGATCCTTTTGTCACTTGTGATGTGCCAACAGTGGGTTTTAAAGGCATAAGTGTATTGTTTTGGTTAGAGTATCCATTATTCCCATAATTTCTTCATGTTGGTAATGGAAATTAGTAGTCTCGAATTAAATTCCATCAATACCCCTTCTTTCTTCTATTTTCAATTAGAGAGGGAATTTTAAATATTAGTAGGTTACTAAAGTTGTACTTTACCTTGTTGATATTTTCAACCACTCTGCCCAGGATTTTTCTTCCTCCTTCTTCATCCCTGGTCAAAGTAAAATTTTCTTCGAAGTTGTTATTATTGTTATATACCTTGATGACTCGCATAAGGTCTCGAATGGTAATATGATGGTATTCACCCACCAGTTCATGGTTCAACATTGAAACCTTAGAATTTTTATACTTTTTACTTGTAACAATCAGTCTTGGCTGATTTAGTATTTATCATACAATTTCATCTTGCTTGATCTTACATTTTTTAGAGTTTTGAAACAATGATCCTTGCATTCGTTCTTCCTCTTCAAATCTTCCACTAATTCCTGTATGTGTCAGAAATTGATGAATTTATCTACTTACAAATCAATAATTTGGTTTTATTTTCCCTATTCGTTTTATTTTTATATCAAATTTACTGAGGAAATTTACCTCATTTCTTATATTTCATTTTACTTTATTTGAGTAAGGAATTACTTTTGACTTATTATCACTAACTTTACCTTTCTCCCGACCAATATTTCCACATTGTTTTTAAGGTATTTATAACATAAATTAATTATAATTCATAGACTGCATAACTATATTCATGTTTCTTCGAATTTCAATTTTCGAGATTCATAAATACTTCTCTATTATTTTGCAGCAATATTTCTCTCAGTATTTCTATACTATTTTTCAGTATACAAAACCACTCCTTAGCTTAATAAAAAAATTTCAGTGAAATACTAAATTTCTATTTCAGTTGTTCCAAACTAATTTGCCACTTTGTTTTTCCGAACAACTTTACCTTCTCCCTTTCTCTATAATGTTGAAAATCATTTTCAAATTTTATGGTATTATTCGACAATACTCCTAATTGATCGTATTGCTAGTATCTCATTAGATTCAGGTCAATTAAATATTCCATGTACCCTTTTTTTTTTTCTGTCGCCAATCCATCATTATAATTGTCATGTTAAATTTATTGACTCTTGGGTGTTTATGGAACTCATATGGGCTGAATTTTTCCTGCAGTTAACGTTCTCTAAGGATTTGCAACACTATGCTATGATTTTCTTGTTGTTCTTATCCCTTTCTTGAAGCATACCAGAACATTTACTACGAACACATGCAAACTCGTTCAAATGTTTGGGTAGCATATTGTTCATTGTGTACATGATTGTAGGATGGTAGCATGGTTTTTGTAATTTCAAAGGTCAAATTTTCAACCTTATAATGTCCTTATCTATTTTAGAAGACTTTCTTATAGTTTTTTTCTTCTTATTTGATTAATATGATAATCTATTTTTGGAAGAGGTACTAGTTCTTGATAGTTAACTGGTTTAACTATCTGAATCTATAGATATCTAGAAGGTGTTATCCTTCTTTTTGGAAACCAAAATTAGCGCTCTCTCCCGGAGACACAGTTGGTTTAATATAATTCTTGTCTAACTTGGAATTGAAGTTTCAGTTCTTATTATTCAAGAGTGTTCATTCTATACGTCATTGAATTGTTTCAATAATTACATTTCTGAATTTTTTGATTGTAGATAAGTCTTCCATCGACTTATTAATTTTGGCTATCACACATATTCAACTTGGGCAGCATACTTGACAAAAAGAAATTTCTTGCTGTTCGTTCTTTTAATAATGTAAAAATTTGTTTAATGGTCACAATTTTTTTCCATTAACTGTAACATATTTTCCTATTTCATTAGTGCAGTTACCTACTTTTAAAGAAATTAATTATTACTTTTTTTTGCTCCATTAAATCCATTTTCCACTAGAAGATCATATGTCTCTATCGGAAGGATGTTTGATTTGAAACTCTGTACTATTTTCTTTTAAATTTTTCATATAATTTAGTTAGTTTATGAGTGCCCTTCTTCTTTGTTACTGAAATTATCAGTACCAGTCAAGCATATTGAATTTTTTTTGGTTTTTCAAACTACCTTTTTCCACTACCTTGAGGTTGATATAACTTAATTTTTCTACTGAATCAAGTAAAACAAAGACAGGTTGGTTAGAATTTATACATGCAATTTCAATCATTGTTGATTGATATTCAGTTTCTCTGCCTTTGATTCCTTTTGCGCTTGTTGTCTCTTTCCCTTCACTTGTTTCTGATAGTTCCTCAGTTGATCGTTCTTGTATTTCTATGGTTGGTAGCACAGTCATGTTTTTCAAACAGACACTTTCATAATGTTAGAATTGTCAATTTCTATTCTTTCTTTTTAGATGTTGATTAGAAAGTTCATAATTCACTGTAATTTGGCATTTTATTCCTTGCTATAAGGCACATATCAAAGATATTTTGTGAATTTAATCACAATTTCATTTATAGTGAGTTGTCCTGCCTTGGTTCATACTTTTTTATTTTCACTGTCATCATAATACCTCTCACTAAGTATTCGAGGTTTGAATTTCTCCTGAAATTCTTCTCATGACACAAAATTTTTTTCACACCAGTGTAAAATTGTTGTCTCTTTCACCAAAGTGTGGCTTTTCCTTGCCACTGGTAACACACAAATCTTACTTTCTTATTTATTTCGTATTTATATACCTGTTTAGGAGTCAGGTTTCTGCGTCCCTTTCTGCAATATCCCTATTTTACTGCTTTTATTAGAAAGTTGAAAATCCTGAAGGTTAAGTGGAACTAAAGAAAAACTATATGTGTGGACATAATATATTTTTTAAATTAATAAATGTTGAATTTTAATTATTGTGAAAATACTAGAGTATATTGGAGACTAGGATTTCAAGTCCATGAGGATGGAATTAAATCCAAATACTTTCCCAAATTTTCCAAAAATCCTTGGGGAAAATAAAATAATTTTAAAAATATAGATTGGAGATAAAAATATAAAATATACCTCAATAAAGTGGAAAGTTACTGAGAAGAGGTTAAATAAAACTAAAAAGAGTACAAATCTAGTTTTAAAGAGATTTTGTGGAAAAAAACAAAAGTAAATCCTAGGCAAAAGGAAAACAACATCCTCATTTAACTAGATGCAGTTATGGAAAATGTTAAAGTAAAAGAAGAATTAAATAAGCCATTCCATGGTAGACAAGAGGTTGTCTACATTTTGGAAGAATTGGTCTCTGCTCGCGAATAGCTATGGAAAAAAAGCTCAAGGTTGGATGAAAAATAGTCTTACCAGAATTGGTATGCACAATTAATTTATTTTTTTCTTATGATTCTAGTATTATTATGAGAATTATAGTTTAGATTAATGATGGTTTATGTAGAAAGATAAGTGGGAAAGTATCATAGTTTAGCTTTGTATAGTTACATAGAATAATTAAATTAGTAAACCAAGAAAAGAAAATTATAAACCCAATTAGGAAGGTTTAAATCTGTTGTTAGGTTGTACGAATTTATATATTAAATTCAGAAAATACATCATTAGAGGTGGAAATTATGTTAAGAGATATTTAACATAATTGTTCTGTAAACATTAATGAAACAAAAATCTAGATACAATGAGAGATAATTGTCAATCTAGAAGAAAAACATGATGGTACAAATTAAATCTAATTACCTCTACTCTACACAAAATACAAAAGTGGCATATATCTATTCATTCTTATGGTCAAGTAAGAAATTAAACATTAGTTACATATTAAAGTACTATAATTTAGTACAATGGTACAGATAATAGTAAGTGGAACTCTTGTTTAAAAATAACAGGTATTTGAGATACTACAAATAAGGGGAAAAACATATAGGAAAACTCCTTATAAAGATGAATTATTATCATCAAAATAAGAATATAAATTTGTATTAAAAATGATAGAACATGTCATTATACACTATCATGAGTACATTGGCTGAAGTCAAATGTCCTGTCTAGTAATTACATAAATTATACATGAATAAATATCCTTGAATTCAGTGGATTGAATTCTTTGCATGATATCGACCAACCTAAAAATTATAAGGAATAAGAGTAACTTTCAAGGCTTGTGAGTAAGAATGCACAAGTTGATGAGTGGTAAATTTCAAGAAATGAAATACCTATACAAGAAACCCATATGGCGAAGAGTTAAAATGTAATCAATAGGATAATTAAATTAACCATATCAAATCTCATAAATGGACACCTATAATTTCAACAGAATATTACCTTATGAGTCAATGGAGATGTCTGAAAATCCTTTTTGTATGCAAACATGAAAATTAATTAATTATAAGGATAGAAATACAGAGAACTATAATGCAAATTAGTAACAGTATTGAAAACATAAAAATGAATTTACATTCACAAATAAATTATATAAACAAACTTTTGTAATTAATGACAGAGTCATAAAAAATACATCTCTGTGGAAAACCTATTGAATAAACCTTAATTACCATTTGTTCCCTACCATCGCCGGTAATATGGGAAAATGAAGATTTATATGTATGCATCGTTGATAAAAAAACTAGAACAGAGGAAAAGGAACATAAGTCAAAAGTGGAATTATACAAATTTAACCAGAGAATATTATAAACCTTTTTTACCGATATAAAAAATTAATCACATAGAGAAATTCAATTCGTTTTCCATACAAAGAGGGTTGCTGGAATAATGAAAATTACCAAATCGTGGAGGATAACTATGTTGGGTTAAGCGAAAGGAAGCCTTAATCACTAGAGTCATGAGCGTAAATGACTATGGATTGAATAATTTACACTACTAAACAAATATTAAAAGTGTAAGTAATTACTCATAGTTGAGTAAAACTGAATATGAAAAATGATTTTGACATATACAGGATATCGAATACGAAATTAATGAAAAAAATTCATACATAAAGAGGTAAACCAATTACATAATGAAATCGTATGTGTTCTCTGAATTTAAAAAGTAAGCCAAGGAAAATAATACAAATTAGATATAGAAATGAAGTTGCATGTTCAATTTATATTATAGAGAGAGGAGTCAAAAATGAATTCCATTCTTGGAAACTAAAACAAAATTGTATCTTTGTTGGAGAAATCTAAAAAATTGGGCAAATTGATATAAAAAATCCTATAGAGAATGTTTTCATTGTTATAACTATCCAATTATAAATGACCGATAGGAACATAAGGGAAAACTTTCAAAAAAGTTCTCAGGCAATCATGAACTGTCTTAAAGAAAAAGAAGTTCATTACAAAAATTTAAAACTCTATAATAATTCCTTCACAGAAGAAATAAACAAATGGAAAGTTATATATGCGTTAAGAGGTAAACTTAAACCCTGAAGTAGGATATTAAAATTACCAGTGAAAATCAAATAGCTATTACCTCAGTGGCATCGTGAGAGGATATGGCGAGGAAAGGAGTGAGGTATTCCACGAAAAGAGCCCCTATACAGTTCTGTAACCACACCAATGAAACACAGATTAATATTATAGAGTGTCTGATAAAAAATTTACTAACATATTTAGGAAAAACACAATCTAAGAAATTGAAAGAAATTATTATCATCTTACCTCGATCATTTGAGACAATAGTGAGTCAAACAATTACAAGAAGAATGGTAATCGAAATAAATCTCCATGAAAGATTTCATCACTGAACCCTCAGATGAAAATGACCAAATGAAATGTAATATCCTGTTTCGGGGATATCTCTAAAACACGACAAACTCCAACCAGAGATAGACTGGGAGGGAATTTATCGGATATTTCACCTCTGAAAAGAGGACGAGATCCGGAGGCTACGTAGCCCTTTCTAGACTCTGTCTAAGAGTGAAAGATAAACACACCAAGTGGTATAGAACTAGAATGCTCAAAACAATAATAGTGCAGCAGGCATATAATATCATAGAAAGAGAATACGACAAATACGGCAACTCATCCAGAAAACATAGAGAGGAAATGCTGAGCCATTTTATTAATCTGAGGAATATAACGAAGTACAATAGGTGATCAGAGTGGTGGCACCTAATCTTGCTCAAGGCAAGTGAAGAAACACTCAAAAAATGCAGGAAATGGCTACTCTATGAACTACGTCCTAGTTTCTAGAAAAATGTCGTGTAGCTGCTACTGCTAGAATGGAATGAAGACTAGGGGCTGATCCCCTTTCCGAAATGAGCTAAAAATATGCAAACCTCCTCTCCTCAACAACTCGGACAAAATAAAAAAACCATACCAAAAATGGCCAACCCCGAAAATCACCATAAAATTCCTCCCCAGTGAATTACGCTAGCCTCCAAGGCTCTGTGCAAAGGCTAGATGGAAATAGCTGAAAGACTGCCCCAAACTCCACCAAAAGCCTCCTATGGGAAAAGTTGACCCTTTGCTCAAAATCTTAGCTAAATCACTTGCAGAAACCCCAATCCGAAGCTCCTCCACAATGGACTGTGTCCTCTCTCCCAGTGACTGTGCAGTCTCTATAAGCTCCAGCTCCGCAGCAAACCCAAACAATAAAACTACTCACAAAATGCTGAAAAACCAACCTTGCCCAAGCAGGCACTCGAAGTCCCCTAGGGCTAAGGGTGAGATATCCGACCGGAGACACTCAATGCACTAAACAATGCTACAGACAGGCTAAACATCCATCGTGCTCAAGAAGAGAAATGTCTCACTCAAAAGTCATCAACTACAGAATGAATGAAATGAGGAGGCTCCTCCATCTTTTATAACGTTGGTTTTCCTTCAAAACCTAACGTAGCCTCTCTCTCCTCCACATGCTCATCCTCATCTGTGCAGAATCTTGCAGAAGTTTCTAGAGTGTACGTAGGCCCCCTTCCCCTACATGGTGTTAGGCCCTCCTTGACTCCCCCTTAAGTCACGACGTTGTGCTACTAGGTGGATGTCTTATTTCACTGAAGTGAGTTAGACCCTCTTCACTCACTTTTTATTTATTTACAAACTATATATGGAAGACTAACAAAATCTAATATTCCAATTAGCTGTCACTAATTAGGAATATTACAGTCTCCCCCAGAAAAAAATTTCTTGTCCTCAAGCAACTGAAGTGATGGATGCTGCAAAATATTCTCGCTCTCCCAAGTGGCATCCTCATCCTGCAAATTCTTCCACCTCACCAAGAATTCCTGGACTATCCTGCTCTGTAACTGCCTCTCCCTGGTATCAATAATGGCCTCCAGTTGCAACACCGAGTGTCCCTCATCATCTGTAGGTGGTAGCTCCTCTGTCACTGTCACCTGCTGCCCTAGTGCCTTCTTCAGGCATGATACATGGAAAATGTTGTGGATCTTGCGGCCTTGGGGCAGCTCCAACTCATATGCAACCTGCCCAATCCTATGTATCACCATGTATGGTCCGTAAAAGTGAGGCTTCAGCTTCTCAGCCCCCTTCTGCTTCAGCAATGACTGTCGGTATGGCTATAACCGTAGGTAGACCAAGTCCCCTACCTCAAATTGTCTCTCCACCCGGCCTCTGTCGGCATACAACTTCTGTTGGTTCTGTGCTATAGCCATATTGTCCTTAAGAGCTTGGAAGATGTCCTAACTCTTTTGGATCCAAATCTTGGCTCTAAGAGCCTTGCTAGCACCGAACATCACATCAGCAAAAGATAAACGGTGGTACCCATACAAAGCATAAAATGGTGACACACCAATAGACATGTGATGTGTCGAGCTGTAGCAGTAATCTCCCAAATGCAACCATCTCAACCATGCTCACTGATGCCCACTAACATAGTTACGCAAGTAGCCCTCTAGCCACTTGTTAACTATCTCCGTCTGTCCATCCGTCTGTGGGTGGTAATTGGTACTCGGTGTCAACTCTGTCCCCACTAGTCGGAAAAGCTCCTGCCAAAATATTCCCATGAAACGGCTGTCCCTGTCACTGATGATGGTCTTAGGAAGACCATGCAACCTAAAAACCTCTCTGAAGAACAGCTTGGCCACCTGTGCTGTTGTGTAATGTGCGGATATGGCGAAAAAGTGTGCATACTTTTTCAGTCGATCAACTACGACAAAGATACAATCCTTGCCCTGCACCATGGGCAACCCTATGATGAAGTCCATCGAAATGCTCTCCCATTTCCCCTCCGGAATGGGAAGAGGATGTAACAATCCTGCGGGATGGCTCATCTCCCCCTTATTCCTCTGAAAAACATCACACTCCCTGACGTGCTGGAGTATTGAGGCCCTTCCATGAGAAGCTCTCTCTAATGGCCCTCTAGGTTTTGGTAAACCCCTGATGGCCTGCCAATGGAGAATTATCTGATGCCTGGAGTATCTTCTTCTTAAGCTGAGACCCCTCAGTCAAGAAGATCCTATCACTATAATAGATGATCTCATCAATCACCCTGTACCTGTCATCTGCCACCTATCCATCCAGCACTTCAGACGCAAATATGTCCTTCGAGTACTCAACCAAAAGTCGAGCCCTCCAATCTACATCCAAGCTCATAAGAGATAACATAGCTAGTCTACATGAAAGGGCATCCACTACCACGTTATTTTTAA
Source organism: Pinus albicaulis (assembly GCA_034641835.2). Classification (NCBI taxonomy): domain Eukaryota; kingdom Viridiplantae; phylum Streptophyta; class Pinopsida; order Pinales; family Pinaceae; genus Pinus; species Pinus albicaulis. Next base: position 389,503,674 of record CM076576.1, on the reverse strand, counting down.
CCTTGAAATACTCAATGTCAAAGTCATATGCTTGGATCTTACTGATCCACTTCTGTTGCCTCTCCTATAGCTGTTTCTACTCCAAAAATAACCTGAGGCTGTTGTGGTCAGTCCTCACCCTGAATTTGTTCCCTGCCAGATACTGCTGGAATTTGGCCAAAGCATGCATGATGGCCAACATCTCCTTGTCCTAAATAGGATACAACCTCTCATGCAGAAATAGTTTCTGGCTCTCAAAAGCTATAGGATGCCCCCGCTGCATCAATACTACGCCGATCCCCTCTCCTGACACATCACACTTCAAGACAAATGGCTGCGTAAAATCCAGTAATGCAAGCATTAGGCAGCTACTCATCACCTCCTTGAGCCGATCAAAGTCTTGCTGCGTTGTATCTGACCAACTGAATGCCCCCTTCTTCGTCAAATCTGTAAGGGGTGCAACAAGTTGTGAGAATCCTCTGACGAACTTCCTGTAATATGTACATATCCCAATGAACCCTCGAAGTTCCATCACATTCTTCGGCTCTGGCCAATCTCTAATGTCTCTAATCTTCTCCTCGTGGACCCTCACTCCGTCCACTCAAATAATGTGACTCAAATATAACATCTCTGTCATCCAAAACTCACACTTGGAGAGCTTAGCATAGAACTATTGTTCTTCCAAGATGCGTAGTACTGCCTCTATATGTCAGAGATGCTCCTCCCAAGTCCTGCTATATATGAGTATGTCATTGAAGAAGACCAATACAAACTTCCTCAGATGTCTGTAGAAGATATGGTTCATGCAAGACTGAAAGGTGGTTGGTGCATTGGTCAGCCCAAAAGGCATAACCAAAAACTCAAAGTGCCCATAATGACATCTGAAGGCGGTCTTGGGAATATCCGGTTCCCTCACGTGAATCTGGTGGTACCCTGATCTCAAATCAATCTTCGAGAAGAACTTAGCTCCTCTCAGCTCATCCATCATCTCGTCGATCCTGGGTATAGGGTACCTGTTCTTCAGTGTCTTCTTATTCAGGGCCCTGTAGTCAATACACATGCTCAAGGTGTCATCCTTCTTCTTCACCAGCACTACAGAAGAAGCAAATGGACTCGTGCTCGGTCTGATGTGTCCAAGAGCCAACAACTCCTAGATGGCCCGCTTAATCTCATCCCGATAGGCTTTGGGATGCCTATAGGGGGTAGTGATCACTGCTTGAATACCCTGTTCAAGCTCAATGGTGTGCTCAAACCCTTGATCTGGTGGCTGACCTAGTGGTATATCCCCAAACACTACCTCATGCCTGTCAAGGATGGCCTGTATATCTGGGTGAACTACCCGACTGGTAGTCTCTACCTCTAAAGCCCGCAGCTCAACCGCCCACTCTATGTATCCCTTCCAGAAGTCTGCCTCCATCCGGTGTGCCGAAACTATCTGAGGTGGGTAAGTATGCATCACGCAGATCTTCTCATGCTTCCCGGTCTTCTTGTCATCCCACTCCATCTCTAAGGCCTCCCAATCTGTGGTGACCTTCCCCAGAGTGATCAACGACTAGACACCCAACACCACATTGGTATCTGGTATGTTGACCATGAAAAATTGATTGTTCATGGTGTAGGTACCCATCGTCACTGCCAACTCTAAAATATACCAGGCACACTGAATTTTCTGGGCTCCTGGGACCAAGACTGAAAATTTGTCAAAGCTCTTGGTCGGTATATCCCTCCTCTCAACCATCTATGCATCAATGAGGTTGTGGGTCGCCCCACTGTCAACCAAAACTGATACTCGCTGGCCACGTATTGTCCCTCATACGCGCAACGTCAAATACTTAGGAACTCCTCACAAGGTTTCAAGGGTCCCTCCTGTGGGTGAAAAAGTTGCACCTCTTGTCCCTGGAGGTGGAGGTGGCAAGTGATCCTGGGTCGTCTGACTATCTCCTGCCTCCTCATCACCCTCCTCATCCTCTTCCTCGCTATCATCGAAGAATACCTCAATGAAGTGTGCTTTGCCAACAACACACCTATGCCTAGTGCCCATGACTCCTGACAAGTGAAGCACAGCCACTTTTTTCTCAACTCCCTCCTGGCATCATCATCTATCTATGCTCGTCCCGGATTCCCCTTTGGAGGAGGAACCCTCACATCCTTCCCCTTGGGCTGGAAACCCTGTCTCTTGGGGTAAGGTGTCTGCATCCTGGGCAATGCATCCTGCAAGTCCCTGGTCCTACTGATAGCATCCTCGAGTGTAGCTCGTCTAGTAGATATTACTAGACCTCGAAGTGGCTCTGCCAATCCCTCCACAAACATATATATCATCCATGTCGCGGATAGATCTAGCACCATCACCGACACCCTCAAGAAATATGCAATGTATGTCTCTGGGCTCCCTGTCTGTTTAAGCTTCGTCAGCTCAACAAAATGTTGTTCTGGATCCCTCCGGTCAAAGCGCTCCATCAACCTCCTGGTAAACTCGGTATATGTCGTCACTGTGGAATTCCCGAGTGTCACCATCCCATGAAACCACCAGTCCTGGGCCTCACCATCCAAATGTAATGTCACCACCTTGATGGCCTATGTCTCCGACATCTTATTAAGCTGGAAATAAATGTCCAGCTTCTCCACCCAAGACTCTTCCGAACTGTTTGATTATCCATCAAACGTAGGCAAATGAAATATACTAGAGGCATGGTGGGAGTCTCCAACATGATAATGCTGGTGCCCTCTATGATGGTTGCGGGATCTACTATCCCGCTCGAGCTGCAAAAAATCTCGGAATGTGAGAGCATCCCTGAACTCCTGCCCGTAGGACTGATACTCTGCAAAATACTCATCTAAGTGTCCAGGCTCTGCCTCCTACTGGGCTCCTGCCCCTGTATCTGCCCCTAGGAAAGTGGGCATGGTAGATCAGGTAGGTGTCCATGAAGCCATCGGCTGAGGAGTATCACGCTGAGCAGCACCCTGCTTCAGAAAATGGTGGGATGTACTTGATCCCTCTCCGACCTGGAAAACCCGTGGAGTCTCACGATGTCTAGCCTCCACAACTGTGAACCTCTGTCCCATCACCTCAATCTGTCTAACTAAATCCTGCACCGACTTGAGGAGTGCCTCTCCAAACTATTTGGCCTCTGTGTCATCTTCCATTAGCCCTTTCTGCTTTGAATCTACTACAGGCTCTTCCTGCTCTGCATCTGTCATAGGCTCTCTCTCCTGATCTGTGTCCTCTACTCGGGCACAATCTTCCTCTTCATAGGTGGTCTCTAACCTATGCTCATGGCCTCTATACTTCCTGCCTCTATATGGTCTCCTCCCTGGTGTCATAGACCATAGGCTGAGCCAGAACTATGCTCTGATACCACTGTAATATTCCGTTTCGAGGATATCTCTAAAACACGACAAAATCCAACCAGAGATAGACTGGGAGGGCATTTACCAAATATTTTACCTCTGAAAATAGGACGAGATCCAGAGGCTACCTGGCCCTTTCCAGACTCTATCTAAGAGTGAAAGATAAATGCACCAAGTGGTATAGAACTAGAATTCTCAAAACAATAATAGTGTAGCAGACATATAATATCATAGAAAGAGAATACGGAAAATACAGCAACTCATCCAGAAAACATAGAGAGGAAATGCTGAGCCATTTTATTAATTTGAGAAATATAAGGAAGTACAATAGGTGATCAGAGTGATGGCACCTAATCTTGCTCAATGCAAGTGAAGAAACACTCTCAGAAAATACAGGAAATGGCTGCTCTATGAACTACGTCCTAGCTGCTGGAAAACTGCCGTGTACATGCTACTCCTAGAATGGACTGAAGACTAGGGGCTGATCCCCTTGTCGGAATGAGCTAAAAATCTACAAGCCTCCTCTCCTCAAAAACCTGGAAAAAATCCAAAAACCATACCAAAAATGGCCAACACTGAAAATCACCAGAAAATGCCTCCCCAGTGAATTACACTGGCCTCCAAGGCTCTGCATAGATGCTAGATGGAAATAGCTGAAACACTGCCTCAAACTCCACCAAAAGCATCCTATGCGCAAAGCTGAACCTCTGCTCAAAATCCCGGTTAAATCACCTACAAAAACCCCAATCCAAATCTCCTCCACAATGGAATGTGTCCTCTCTGCCAGTGACTGCGCAGTCTCTATAAGCTCCAGCTCTGCAGCAAACCCAAACAATAAAACTACTCACAAAATGTTGAAAAACCAACCTTGCCCGAGGAGGCACTCGAAGTCCCCCGGGGCTAAGGGCAAGATCTCCGACCGGAGACACTCAATGCACTAAACAATGCTACAGACAGGCTAAACAGCCAGCGTGCTCAAGAAGACAAATGTCTCACTCAAAAATCATCAAATCCAGAATGAATGAAATGAGGAGGCTCCTCCATCTTTTATAATGTTGGTTTCCCTCAAAAACCCAACGTAGCCTCTCTCTCCTCCACATGCTCATCCTCATCTGCATAGAAGCTTGCAGAAGCTTCTAGAGTGTACGTAGGCCCCCTTCCTCTACATGGTGTTAGGCCCCCCTTGACTCCCACTTAAGTCACAACGTTGTGCTACTAGGTGGATGTCTTATTTCACTTAAGTGAGTTAGACCCTCTTCACTCACTTTTTATTTATTTACAAACTATAGATGGAAAACTAACAACATCGAATATTCCAATTAGCTGTCACTAATTAGGAATATTACATGAAACTAAATTGTGAAAAACGAATGCTTGTAAAACCATAAGGAGGAGAATGAAACGAGATATTATGATCTCCTCGCTACCGTCATCATGGCACAAATCCGAAGCAATGGAGCATAAAAATCAAGATAGCCATGTGATTGATTAAACGCGAGGCAAAAACCATTAAAAATATGATAATGCAAAATAGAGAACCATCCTTGGGAACTGTCATGAATTTAGTGAGATTGATACAAAGAAATCCCAAAAGGATAGTCATATATAATTATCAGATTTTGGGATATTAATTCTATGTTGTAATTGCATTACATCACCCATCGAAATACAAACTAGAAAAAGGGTTTCATATCAATCATTATAATGGGTAGGTATAAGATTATAATATCATTTAATTGTAATGATATGAGGATAAACAATCAATTCGAATATTATCCCAAGGATAAGGTTGCAGGATAAAGTGGTAATACTATGAAATAGCAATGATATCATTTACTCATTATAATAATAGGTAAAATTATAAAGTAGTTGGATAAGTTTGAACAACTAAACACATAAAGGGTAATCCATATATGTGTATTGAAATTCATTATAAGAATATTTTAATATTAGTTAACGCTGAGAAGTGAGCTATTGTAAATATAGATTAGGAGGTATTGTATAAAACCTGAGTCAAATTGAGACTTGGTGTAATAAGTAGGAACTTGGAATGTGTTTAGATAACTTTAGTATTAAATAATTAAAGCTATAACGTTATGAAAAAAATGATATCGAAGGCACAATATTAACAAGGGATAATATAATAGTCACATAAAATACTGTTATAAATGAAGTCCTCTAAATTCATGAAATTTCCTCCTATAAATTGACTAATGTCATAAAGAATAATAAAGGTTAAAGTTGGAATTCTGGAAACATCATGTGGTGGTATGAAAATCATAGAAAAAAAATATGAAAATAATTATGTCGTTACAACAACTGTTGATGATAGAAAGTAAAAATGCAGTAAGATATGAGAATGTGAGGAAATTAAATACGTTAATTACGACCAAAATAGCATAAACGATATAAATAGGAAAAAAAATTGGGTAAGGAGAGTTGTTACAAATGTTCCCATGTTTAGAACATCCAACCTATGTGTCCCCACAGAGAAAAAAAATAGTAACCCAAAATTACGCTGCTATAAATTATTTAAAAATTTCAGATTATGATGCACTAATTTATTTTTGTGTATAGTGATTAAGTGCATAAAAGTATGGTTGCTATTATGAGTGATGGAGGAGGGTTGTACGTGGATCTAGGGGGTGGGGGAAATCCACCAGATCAAAATGCTGAATAGATGGATATGATCAGAGATATGCAACGCGAATTGGTTCACCTGAGAACAATCAATGAACGATTGTTGCAAGTGAGCGAAGAGCAAGAGAGGTTGATAAAAGAATTAACCTCAAGGTCTAGTCACGAAAATGAAGACCCTGGGAAAAAGAGGAAAGAAGCTGAAACTAACTCAGAAGGATCTGCGGGTGGTGAAGTATCAGGAAAACAGTCCAGATAGAAAAATTAATTGCAAGGAGGATTTTGGAAAATAAAACCTCCTAATTTTTATGGTGAAAAGGAGGAGGATGAAGAAGCTTGGCTTCTGAACATGGTTAAATACTTTCAAATTTATGAATATGGAAGTAACCTGAAAGCCATATTTTATGTTTACCAACTATAGAGAAAAGCTACGCTTTCGTGGGAAGAAACCAAAATGGTACATGTCTTGGATGAAAAAACTATTACCTGGGAGGAAATTCAAACAAAATTTAAGTCTAGATATCTGAATGACAGATATTATGATGACAAACCCAAATAATTTCATGAGTTGATATTGGGAAAAGTCACAATTGATTAGTTTCTTACCAAATTTACTCACTTTCTTTGTTATGTGCCTTATATCATAGAGGAAAAGGCCAAAGTACAACGATGTTTAGACTACCTACCTACCATCTATAAAGAGAGAATAGAATTTGACAATCCAAAGATGATGGATGAAGATGTTTGCAAAGCATGGTTGTCTTATCAACAGTTTAAAGGAAGAAATGATCAGCTGAAAAATTGGCAAAACCAAGAGAAAGGGAAGAGTGACTCTAATGTCAAAAGAGTAAAACTAGCATACTTGAAAATTTTTGGGAAAAACCATGAAAGGAAGAAATTTAATAACACTGGAGAATAGAAACCAGCACAATCACAGACTAGGTCTAAACATATGGATGCAAACATCAAAAAGGAAGCTATTGTAAAAATGAAAGAACCACTAAAGTGATGGGGATGTGGAGAACCTCACCTATTACGTGATTGTCCTCACAGAATAGTTCATAACATTAAAGTGTTGCGAGAGGTGACTGTTGTAAACAACATTGCTAGAAACATTCCAAGGATCAGTGTTTCACTTGAATATCGCCAGGCTGAACAGAAACCAACCATCATAGAAATCGAAGGTATGATCATTGAACAACATGTTTCTGTTTTGATAGATCTAGGAGCAAATTTAAGCTATGTAAGTCCACAAATGGTGGAAAAATGCAAGTTAAAATCATAAAAAATTCAGCAAGATTGGTTACTGTAGTTAGTTATAAGAACAAAAAGAAAAGTTACCAATAAAATTCCAAAAAATGTTGTAAAATCAAATGGGTATGACACTGAAATGAATCTAAACATTTTGCCTATAGGATCATATGATTCGTTAGTCAGAATGGACTGATTAGAGAAGAAGGAATAAATGATTGATTTATTAGATAATACGGTTCATTGTATAGATGGTAAGGGAAGAGCGGTGAGAGTGAAAGGAAAGCCAAGACCCATATCAATTAGGAAAAACTCTACACTACAGCTAAAAATGACATCAAGGAAATGTTGTCAAGTGTATGTTGTACAAGTGGAGGAACTGGGACAACAAATTGAAAAATAAGTTGTAGAAAATTTACGAGTTATCAGAGAGTTCAAATATGTATTTCTAGAGGAAATCCCCCATCTACCCCCTAGAACATAGATTTATTTCTCAATTCAATTAGTACCAGGAGCTACATCTATCTCTAAAGCACCCTATATAATGAATACTCCTGAATTGTTATAGTTAAAACTTCAATTGCAAGAGTTATTAGACAGATGATATATCAGACCAAGTGTGTCCCCTTAGGGATCACTAGTACTTTTTGTTAAAAATAAGGATGGCACATTCAGAATTTGCATAGATTACAAACAACTTAAAAATTGACAATAAATAACCTCTACCAAGGATAGATGAATTATTTGATCAAGTGAGAGGAGCCACTATATTCTCAAATATTTATTTAAGAACAGGGTACCATCTAGTCAGAATAGAAGATGAGGACATCAACAAAATAACATTCCAGAATAGATATGGACACTCTGAATTTGTATTCCTACCCTTTGTACTTACTAATTCACCTACTATATTTATGTGTTTAATGAATAGTGTATTTCATAAGTACCTGGACAAGTTGTTATTAGTGTTCAGTGATGTAATTTTCGTATACTCCAAAAAATGAAGAAGAACCCAAAGAACATCTCATAATTATCTTACAAACACTTACAGAACATAAGTTATATGCAAAACTCAGCAAGTGTGAATTTTACAAGGACAAAATTCAGTATTTGGGTCATGTTATTTCAGAGGATGACTTAGCAGTAGACCTAGAGAAAATACAAGCCATAATGGATTGGCCTATACCTAATGATGTCCGAGCCATAAGATCCTTCATGGGTATTGCTAGATACTACCAAAGATGTGTGAAAGGATTTTCAGCCTTAGCCTATCGTATTACTTTCTTACAAAAAAGGGATTAAAGTTTGAATGGACAACAAAGTGTCAAAATAGTTTTGAACATTTAAAATTTAAACTACCATATGCCCCTATATTGAAGATTTTTTATCCAAATAAAGAATCTGTAATATGTACAGATGTATGTGCAGAAGGTTTATGAGGAGTATTGCTACAATAAAATTTAGTCATAGCATACGAATCAAGAAAATTGAGAAAAAATAACAAAATTATACTGTATATGACTTAAAATTAGCTGTTGTGATACATGCATTGAAGATGTGGAGACATTATCAATTGGGAAAGAATTCATACTAATGACAGATCACATAAGTATGAAATATTTATTTACTCAACCTGATTTAAATGCTATAAAAGCTAGATGGTTATCTTTCCTTAGTGAGTTTGATATGGAAATCAAACGCATTAAAGGAAAGGAAAATAAGATTGCATATTCTTTGAGTATGAATGCTCATCAAATTTTGAACAATGATGGAAGTAGTGTGAAATTTTAAATAGAAGAACTGATACAACAAGTGATGATGCAAGATCAAAACTATGTCAAAATGCAACAGAATTTCCAGAAAAATGAAATAGTGGGATATACTAAAAATTAGAAAGCACTAATTTATTACAAACAAAGATTTCATATTCCAAATGTTACATCATTTAAACGAGAAATTTTGGATGAGTATCATAAAATACCCTATGTAGGTCATCCTGGTTATCAAAAACTAATTTCAGCATTGAGGAGGAACATGTTTTGGCCAAGTATGAAAGAATATGTTGCTGATTATCTAGCTAGATGTTAGAATGCCAGAAAGTATAAGTAGAACATCATCATCCATCAGGATTGTCGAACCCTTTACCTTTCCCATAATGGAAGTGGGATGTAGTTTCTGTAGATTTCATTACTAGATTGCCTAGAAATAAGTATCAACATGAATCTATAATGGTGGTTGTAGACACCTTGACTAAGGTTGCAGACTTTTTACCAGTGAAATCTACTTCTAGTATAGCTCAAGTAGCTAATGTATTCATGAAATAAATTGTGAAACTCCATGGAATTCCAAAATGATTATATCAGACATAGATACAAAATATACTTCAGTCTCTTGGAAAAATCTGTTTGGAGGAATGGGTACCAAATTGAAATTTAGTACCACATACCATCCTTAAAAAAATGGGCAAACGAAAAGAGCCAACCAGATTTTAGAACACATGCTACGCATGTATGTTATGGATAGGCCTACAAGATGGGAAGATTTTCTGCGTTTAGCAGAATTTTCATATAATAATAGCTATTAAGCTTCAATTAAGATGAGTCCTTTTGAAGCATTGTATGGAAGAAAGTGGCACACTCCGCTTAGCTGGAGTCAACCAGAACATAAGTTAATTCTTGGACCTAATGCATTGCAGGAGATGGAAAGACTATGAAGAAAATTCAACAAAATATTAAAATGAATAAAGATCGACAAAAGAGCTATGTAAGAAAAAATATAATTCATAGAGAATTCAAAGTACGAGACCATGTTTACTCAAGGATTAAGCCTAAAAATAGTACTTTAGATACCGGTTTTTGTGTTAAGTTAGCACCATGCTATTGTGGACCATTTGAAGTTCTAGAAAGACCAGGACCAATAGCTTATAAATTAGCTCTACCTAGTCATTTTAAGGTTCACAATTTTTTCCATGTTTCCTTATTGAAAAAGTATACACATGATCCTACTCATGTAATTGACTGGACTGTGATACAGGTGGAAACATAAGAGGAATTTCTTTTAGAGCCTCTTCGTATACTAGCACGAGAAGAAATCGAGCTCAAGAATAGGATCGTAGCTAGGGTGAAAGTATTGTGGAGGGACTTTACAGTTGAAGAAGCTACTTGGGAGAGAGAATAAGAAATGAAAGAAATATCCATCACCGTTTGAAAAGTGAACTGATATTTTGCAGCACTGAGGATGGTGTTTTGTTTTAGAGGGGGAATATGTAATATCCCTATTTTAATACTTTTATTGTACAGTTGAAAATCATGAATTTTAATTGGACCTAAAGGAAAATTATATATTTGGACATATTATATTTTTTTAAATTAATAAATGTGAAATTTTAATTATTGTGAAATTAGTAAAGTATATTGGAGACTAGGATTTCAAGTCCATGAGGATGGAATTAAATCATAATTATTTCCCAAATTCTCCAAAAATACTTGGAGAAAATAAAATAAATTTAAAAATATTAGATTGGAGATAAAAATCTAACATATACCTCAGTAAAGTGGAAAGTTACTGAGAAGAGGGTGAAATAAAACTAGAAAGAGGAAAAATCTAGTTTTAAAGAGTTTTTGTGGAAAAAACGAAAGTAAAGCCTAGGCTAAAGGAAAACAACATCCTGGTTTAATTGGACGGAGTTATGGAAACATGCTGAAGGGAAATTAGGCATAAATAAGCCATTCCAAGGTAGAGAAGAGGTTGTCTACAATTTGGAGGAATTGGTCTCTGCTCCTGGGGAGCTGTGGAGAAAAAGTTGAAGGTTGGGTGGGAAATAGTCTTACCAAAATTTGCATGGACAATTAATTTAATTTTTTCTTATGATTTTGGTATTCTGATGAGAAATATATTTTATAGTAATGATGGTTATTGTAGAAATATAAGTGGGAAATTATCTTTTCTGAGTTATTAAATAGTGTAATGGAATTCTGTAAAATTTAAGTTTACAAAGTCTGAAGTATTTAATAGAACATAACTATAGTGAACATAGTTTAGCTCTATATAGTTACATGAAATAATTAAATTTGTAAACTAACAAAAAAATGTCTAAACTGAATTAGGAAATTTTAAACATGTTGTTAGGTTGTAACAATTTATATATTAAATTCATAAAATACATCATTAGAGGTGGAAAGTATGTTAAGAGAAATATTTAACATAATTATATTGTAAACAATAATCAAACAGAAATATAGATGCAATGAGAGATAATTTTCAATCTAGAAGAAAACATGATTGTACAAATTAAATCTAATTACCTTTGTTGTACATAAAATACAAAGGTGGCATATCTCTATTCATTCTTAATTCAAATAAGAAATTAAACATCGGTAACATATTGAAGTACTATAGTATAGTAAAATGGTACACATAACAATAAGTGGAACTCTTGTTTAAAAAGAATAGGTATTTGAGATACTATAAATAAGGGGAAAAAATATAGGCAAACTTTTTATAAAGATGAATTCTTATCATCATAATAAGAACATAAATTTGTATTAAAAATGATAGAACATGTCATTATACACTGTCACGAGTACATTGATTGAAGTGAAATGTTCTGTCTAGTAATTACATAAATTATACATGAATAATGATCCTTGAATTCAGTGGATTGAATTCTATGCATGGTATCGACCAACTTGAAAATAGAAGGAATAATGTCAAGGCTTGTGAGAAAGAATGGACAAGGTGACGAGTTTAAATTGCGATAATTGCAATACCCGTACAAGAAACCCATATGGAGAAGAGCTAAAATGTAATAAACAAGATAATTAAACTAACCATATCAAATATGATAAATGGACAACTATAATTACAACATAATATTACCTTACGAGTCAATGGAGATGTCTGAAAATCCTTTCTGTATGCAAACAGGAAAATTAATTAATTGTAAGGATAGAAATATAGAGAACTATACTGTAAATTAGTAACAATATTGAGAACATAAAAATGTTTTTACCTGTAGTCTGGTAGACGAGGTACTTAATGAAAACCATGACTGATCTCGAAGTTGGTAGATGAGTTCTTGTATAACAAATAATTTTATTAATTGAGGTAAATTAATAAAATGATAAATTATTCTTAAACGAAGATCTTGAATACCTTTTACCAAATTATTAGCTATGGTTCTCAATTGTTATGAAATTAGTTATATAATTTGAGAAAAATAAAAATATACACATATAAGTCATGAATAATTTTATATAAACACACTTCCGTCATTAAAGATAGAGCCATAAAAAATACATCTCTGTGGAAAACCAATTGAATTAACTTTAATTACCATTCATTCCTTACCATCGTGGGTAATATGGAAAAATGAAGATTTATATGTATGCATCATTGAGAAACAAACCAGAACAGATGAAAAATAACATTAGTCAAAAGTGAAATTATACAAATGTAACTATAGAATATTGTAAAATTTTTGACAGAGATAACAAATTAATCACACAAACAATTTCAATTTGTTTTCCATACCAAGAGGGTTGCTGAAATAATGAAAATTACCAAATCGTGGAGGATAACGATGTTGGGTTAAGCAACAGGAAACCTTAATAATTGGAGTCGTGAGGGTAAACAACAATGGATTAAGAAATTTACACTACCAAATGAATATTAAAAGTGTAACTAATTACTTATAGTTGAGTAAAAAAAAATATGAAAGATGAGTTTGACATATACATGATATCGAATAAAAAATTAATGAAAAAAATTCATACAGGGAGAGGTAACCAATTACATAATGAAATCGTATGTGTTCTCTGAATATATAAAGTAAGTCGAGGAAAATAATATGAATTATACATAGAAAGGAAGTTTCATGTTGAATTTATATTACAAAAAGAGGAGTAAAAAATGAATTCCATTCTTGGAAACTAAAACAAAGTTGTATCTATGTTGGAGAATTCCAAAAAAATGGGAAAATCGATATAAAAAATCCTACAGAAAACTATTTTCATTGTTAAAACTATCCAAGCACAAAATAAGAACAAGAACATAAGGGAAAACATTCAACGAATTTCTCAGGCAATCATGAACTGTCTCAGAGAAAAAGAAGTTCATTACACAAATTTTAAAATGTGTAATAATTCCTTCACAGAGGAAATAAAAAAATGGCAAGTTATATATACGTTAAGAAGTAAACTTAAACTGTGAAGGCGAATATTAAACTTTCCTGTGAAAATAAAATCACTATTACCTCAGAGGCACCGTGAACAAATATGGAGAGGAAAGGAGTGAAGTATTCCACGAAAAGAACCCCTCTACAATTCTACAACCACACCAATAAAATGCAGATTAATATTATAGAGTGACTGATAAAAAAAAAAAAAAAAAAATTAGGGAAAACAAACTCTAAGAAATTGAAATAAATGATTATCCTCTTATCTGGATCATTTGAGACAACAATGAGGCAAATAATTGTAGGAAGAATGGTAATCAAAATACATCTCCATGAAATATTTCGTCACCAAACCCTCAAGAGAAAATAACCAAATGAAACTAAACTATGAAAAATGAATGCTCGTAAAACCCTAAGGAGGAGAATGAATTGAGATAGTTCGAGCTCCTTGGTACTGTTAGTGTGGCAAAAATCTGCAGCAATGGAGCATAAAAATCAAGATAGCCATTTGACTGATTAAATGCGAAGGAAAAACCATTAAAAATCTGAAAACGTAGAACACAGAACCATTCTCGGGAACTATCTTGAATTGAATGAAATTGATACAAAGAAATCCCAAAAGGATAGTCGTATATAATTATCATATTTTGGGATATTAATTCTATGTTGTAATTAAATTACATCACCCATCTAAAAATCCAAACCGGAAAAAGGCTTTCGTATCAATCATTATAATGGGTAGGTATAAGATTATAATATCATTTAATTGTAATGATATGAGATCAAAAAATCAATTCAAATATTATTCCAAGGATAAGGTTGTGGGATAAAGTGGTAATACGTTGGCTATGAAATATCAATGATACCATTTAATCGTTATAATAATAGGTAAAATTATAAAGTAGTTGGCTAAGTTTTAACAACTAAACCCATAAAGGGTAATACATATATCTGTATCGAAATTCATTATAATAATATTTGAGTATTATTTAAAGCTAAGACGTGAGCTATTATAAACATAGATTAGGAGGAATGGTATCTAATATGAGTTGAATTGAGACTTGATGTAATAAGTAGGAAGTTGGGATATGTTTAGATAACTTTAGTGTTAAATTATTAAAGTTACAATGTTATGAAAAAACATGCTATCGAAGGCATAGTATTAACAAGGGATAATACAATAGTCACATACAAGACTGTTATAAATGAAGTGTCTAAATTGATGAAATGTCATCGTGTAAATTGACGAATGTCATAAAGGACAATAAAGGTTAAAGTGGGAATTCAGGAAACATCATTTGGTGGCATGAACATCATAATAAACAGAGTTTGAAAAAAATTATGTCGTTACAACAGTTGTTGATGATAGAAAGTAAAAATTTAGTAAGATATTAGAATGTGATGAAATTAAATACGTCAATTACGACCAATGTAGCATAAAGAGTATAAATAGAAAAAAAAATTAGGTAAGTAGAGTTGTTACACTTTCCTTATTTTTTTAAGGACTAGAGAATTAATTTAATTTTGGAGTTCTCTTAGAACTCCCATTTCTTTTTCTCTTTAAGAATATTCTTACCCACTCTCAGACCTCTCTGAGTTGGGTTCTGTTTCATTTGAAAATGATACTTGGAGGAAATTTCTTTACAGACCTCTTTTTCTCAATACTGCGGCATCTGTTCATTGCTAGTCTTTAGTTGAACCCCTTTCTTGTTGTAGTATTGTTTTTAACATTTGAGCATTTGGATCTAGTAGGGTCCATCCCCTTCCCAGTTCTACTTACATCTCTTCTATGTCAGTTATGGAAGTAGCTGTAACTTTTTTGCACTAATTTATTCTACACATATATCAATTAGTAATCATAAATAAGATTTTAAAATGATTTTGACAACAATTTTTTTCCCCTGTGTTACGACCCATAATCTCGGAGTTTCGTCGCTCTGTTTCGTATCAATGGAAGAACCACCACCTCGGTTTTGCCATCAGTTTGCAGATGAAAAGCAATAATATTTTTCAACTTTGTGTCCATCATCTTCCAGATATTGGACCAAAAAATCCCAATGAACCTAGAATCCCTATCATTAACAATAGAAGTAGGCAATCCATAATGAACCCATACATGTTGAAAATAAAGTTTAGCAATTTTCTCAGCAGTAATGGTTTTCTTACATGGCATAAGTATACACATTTGACTGAATCTATCCACAACTATATCAATATAATCATTTTGTTTCTTGAAATAGTCCAACCTCCAACAAAGTCCATGGAGACACTCTCCCATGGCCTTGATGGTACTGGTAGTGGAATGTACAACCAAAGCTTCCTATTGCTAGGTTTTCTTGTTGCATGCATAGAAAAACCTATTATAAAACGCAACACACTATCTATCATGCGAGGACAATAGCAATAGCTCTATAGATGTGCCACTTTTTTTCTTACCCCAAAGTGTCTAGTAATAAGATATGAATGAGCCTCTCTCATGACACTTAGCCTCTCTCCTTGTGGTCTACACAAATTTCCCAAATGAAACAAAAATTTATTATGCATGTGATAATCATTTCCTCAACTTGATTCCCTTCACTAAAAATAGCATACACATCTTGAAAATCAACATCATGTGCATATTGTTCTATGTAACTCTCATGTACAATAGAAAAAATTTTAAGTAATGTAGAAACACTTATAATTGGCCTTGAAAGAATATGAGAAAATTTATTGAAAATACCTTTCTTGTACCTTATAACCAAGTGAAACTATTGAAGGAAACCAATCCACCTAAAATGTCACGATTTCTGCAATTTTTTTTGCGACTGCAAGTACTGTAATGGTTGCTAATCGGTATGCATAATCATCTCTTTAACCATCAATTAGTGTTTCCACTTCTTGACGCTTTGTACCAACTCATACAAATCTTTGTCATATGTAGGATAATCAGTTACAACACCATTGAATGTTTCAGAATGAAAAGTGATAGACTTACCATGCCGCAATAGAATAGCACCCATGGCATAATCACTAGCATCAGTTTGTATCTCAAATGGCTATCTAAAATTTGGTAATTCAAGGACTGGAGCTGAACTGATATTTTCTTTTACAGCTTCAAAATATTGTTGTTTTTTGCCTCCCAATTGGAAGCATTTCTTCACACTTGTCACTGCATGCATAGGAGCTGCTATGGTAGAAAAATTAGCAATAAAATTTCTCCAATACTGAGCTGCACCTAAGATATTTCTTACCTCGGTTACTGTTTTGGGAGTGGGGAAATTCACAATGGCTTCCACTTTATAAGGGTCAATTTTCAATTCGCCTTCTCCTACAATGTGTCCCAAATAAACCAAAGAAGTCTTTCTGAACTCACACTTTGACACCTTAAGAACTAATTTCTCTTTCTTCAAAAAATCAAGCACCCTATTTGCATGCAAGACATCTTCTTCTCTTGTTTTGCTAAAAATAAGTATATCATCTAAATACAAAATCACAAAGTCATCAGGAAATGGATGCAAAACATTATCCATAACATGCATGAATGTTACCGGTGCATTACACAAACCAAATGGCATAACCAACAACTCAAAGAGTCCTTTATTGGTTTTGAATGCAGTCTTCCATATATCACTTTCTACAATTCTCACTTGATGATATCCACTTCGTGAATCTAACTTACTGAAAAACTTTGCTTCTTTCAGCCGATCAATAAAATCATCTATCATTGGGAATGGGTATCGATTCTTTACCGTAATCTTATTCAAAGCTCTAAAGTCTACACACATGCGCCAAGTCCCATATTTCTTCGGAATCAAGACTATGGGTGAACCGAATAGTGAAGTGCTTGGCCTTATGAGTCCCTTGTCCAAGATGTCCTTGATTTGCTTCTTTATTTCAAAATTCTCCATTATCGACTTGTGATACATGTTGATGTTTGGAAGAGGACAATATTGTTGCTCATGTTGAATCTCCCTTTTTGGAGGTTATCCTGTTGGCTCCTCAAACATCTCATGATGTGCATCAACTACATCATATAAGTCAGATTTCAACTTAGGATCATAATCCTCAAATGATTCGTGATTAACATCAGCTTTAGGCTTAATCATCAGAAGAACAAAATTCTTACATGAATTTACTAGCCTATTTACCTTTCCTACATTTACCATAGCAATATTTGTCTTCTTGCGATGTGCTCTAACAATGTACTCCTTGCCATATTTCACTAAATGATATTTTTCTCATGGCGATGGAAGATCGATTTCTGGTTGGTCACACAATTAAGGACTACCCAACACAATACCTTTAATGTCAAGCAGAACCACATCCAATTCAACTGTCTCAACAAAATGTGCAGTTATTGCAAACCGCAATATACAGTTCTTTGAAACCTATAAATTTGCATCCTTACAAATCCAACCAAGTGGATATGGTTTTGGATGTGGAATGGTCTCAAGACTAAGTTTCCTAACCAAGTCTTCAGATATTAAGTTTTCTTGTGACCCATTGTCAAACAATGTGTCAATCTTCGCATGTTTGGATATAACCCTCACATGAAATAGTTTAATTCTCTCCTTCATTTGGAGGTTGTATGTGACAGTTTTATGTACTAGTACTGGGTTTAATTTCAATTTATTTCCCCTTTATGTTATTAAATATCATAGCTGTATTGTTAGATTCATCACTTGAATGCTCTCATAAAGCATGTTGAGTTGTAGCTGCAATTTTCTATTTCCCTTTGTTGTTCAGATGTTTGGGCCTCTTTTCAGGATGTAATTTCGAACAATTATTTTCATCACGACATTATTTTGAATAATGTTTACAGACCAATTTTTCTCCCTCTTTCTTGAAAGATGCATTATTTTTTCCTTTACATTTTGAGGTCTTCTCTTTGTTTTTCCCCTTAAAAGGTTTCTTCCTACCCTCATTAGAAGTTTTTTTCCCTCTAGCTTCTAGATGTGTGGCCTGAACATATATCTCATCTAGACTTGTATGGTTAAGCATGAGGATAGTATGTTTTAGGTACCTATGTAAGCCTCCTATGTACTTGAGCAAATTCTCTTGGCTCAGCAAATCTACCCCAAATAAGAGAGCTCTTCTCCTAAATTCTTGGGTGTATTATTGCACATTCTTTTCTTTCAATAGTCTAAAGTTTTTCGAGTTCATTGTAGCTTTTTGCATATGATCTAATGGATGAAACTGTTTTTTTATTGCAGTAATGAAATCAGTCTATGATAGGATAATCTTACCATGCTTCTTGATCTCCTCCCTTGTCTTGGATTCCCACCAAACAAGTGTTGAACCTTCCATTATCAATGAAGCTAATTGGATTTTGGTATCATCATATTGAAGGTTTTGGATTATCAAATATACCTCCAATTTCCTAATCTAATTATCAAGATTTTTTCATTGAATTCACCATTGAACATTAGCAATTCAAAATTAACAATAAGTTTTAGGGAAGGACTTTTACCATCGTTCTTTCACTTGTGTGACTGATGTACTGAAGATGAAATAGAGGATGATGACAATGAGGGTGAGGATGGTGACTTTCCACTACCTCCATTTCCTCCATTGCCCTTCTTTGACTTCTATTCATCATTATGACCTCCTGATGATCCCTGTCATTCCTTGTGAATTTTGGATCCTTCTCCTTCCAATTTATTATCCCTTTCTTGATAAAGGATTCTAACCATCTCAATTATGTGAAGGAATTCTTTCCTGAAGACTCTTTCTTCCTGTTTGGGATCCATTTCTTCATGGATTTTTCTTCCCTCTAGAGGCATGCTTAATGTTGCTTCTGCTTCTTTAGGAGGTGAACTAGGTGACGGAGAATGTGGAAAAATTTCTCTCCTTTGTTGTGGCTCACTTTGAGACCCTCTTGCTTCCACCAATTTTCCTTCTCCTCTCTTGAGCTTGAGCCTACTAAGCATGTGAAAACTTGCAAATGGTTAAACTAATATTTTCACACAACAACACTAGATAATAAACTCTAGCTTTCATACCAACCTGATATAGAAGGAATTTATTCGTTATTTTGTGCTAATTGTATTTTTAGTTACAAGCCATGTACATATTTGTCTCCATTTGTTTTCTTAAATATTGAGGAATTTAACCATGAAACATAGATGAATTTCTGAATGATAAGCATGCAAATAAGCCTAAATAACATTGAAAAATAATGTATAACAGAGAAATAAAACCACATATAAGATTTACATAGCAAGCATGATGAATCAGTTCACCCCTCTTGGGCTACATCTATTGGTCAAGCACCCAATGGCATATCCATATTTCATTATGCTCAAAATTTTGCAAATACATGTTTTTAAAAGCCTCCAATGGTTGTTTTCTCTGCACCAATGGCTTCAGAATGCTCAAATTAGTCTAGGTAGACTCTTGTTTCACCCAAATTGGTCGAAAAATGACCCTCCTAGCCTTTTTCCCAATGGCACCTACAAACCTCCACTAAATGTGGAGAACTGCACATAACTGCAGTTAAATTCAGTATTTTTCCAAAATTTAGTGGGTAGGTTAAACTGTCCACCAGTATTCCAACTGTAACATTAAGTAATATGGTTAAGGGGAGGGGGTGGCCACATGCCAACCCTCGAACCCCACGGTCATATTTAATTTGAGTGAAACCTAACACTAAAAGTGGGGTTGGATGTGGAGTTAGAACCAGATTTCTCTCTAACCGCCAGCGTAACTCTCGTGGTAAACTCTGCCACATGATGAGTCATGGGATCAAGTTAATTGTTTGCGATTGGTGTTAAATTTTGTTGTTGCGGTTTGATAGTAGCATGTGACCACTTCAATGGGGTCGTCGACAGGTTCGGGCAGTCGGCACCCCCCCCCCCCCCATATGCATATGTTTTAAAACATAAATAATACTGAAGCTCTATGAATATTAATATGCATGGTTAGCGGAGTTGGTGGAGAGTCTTGCAAGCATGGTAGGGTTCATGGGGTCGAACCCCCCAAACCTAACAAAAATTTAATAAACCGTACAGGGGACACGTGGTAGCCTCAGTGCTAGCCATGTGTCACCCATTCATTGGCCCAAAAAATAAACCTCGTATAACTCCATCAATGAATGAAAATGCGCCACTTGGCAGAATATTACTTGCTTGGGAAAACAGGATATTCTTAGGAATATTCTCATTTTTGCTAAATGTACCTCTGTATGCTGACTTGGAATCCCAATCAAACCTGTCGCAACTTTATTTGTTTGGGAAATCGATCAGGACGCGATATCTCCCTCATACAACATTAGTTTTTCGAAGCATTCACGGTGCCAGAATCAGAAAGATGAGATATACCTGATCACTCAGGTTCAGCACAATTTCGAGCACTTTAAATTTTGAGCAAAATTCATGAACTCCTGATCAAGTAGTTTCCTGAGGTGAAAATTTCTTCCATTGCACTTTCACTCGAGCTACTGTTTTATTTCAGAGCATGGTTTCTTCCTACTCCTATATACGAAGTAGTTTTCGATGAAGGTTCCCTTATTTTTCCACCTATATCATATTCTAGTCAATCATGTGAGCAGGTTCATGCACATAAATATTTTCAAATATGAAACCATTTTTAATATGATGAAGTAGAGCGATTTGGTAATCTCACTCCAACCCTCAAATGCCCCGTAATATCTAGGTGCTACTTATAACATCTTTCGACATGCAATTTCCTTTTCATGAAGTTAATTTACGAGATCTACTTGATCTCTATCTTTGAATTCTGTATGAGTTTTTGCATGACTCTTCTGACGAGTTTGAGTCACTTTAAGATTCTGTTGCATTCTTTCTACCATCTATTTTCACCTCATGTAGTACTTTTGGTCTTGGGACCAATTTTTCCTTTTATTGAATCCAACTAAGTGGAGTGTGACCTATTTCTTTCATACAAGCCTTTTGACTGACTTATGTCACTAGAATTCTGATACTTGTATTTTTATGCAGTTTCTAGTAATTGCAGAAATTCTCCCCGACTATTAGTTTTTTTCTTTTTAATACTTGTACATTATGTCCACTAATAATTGCGTGTTCTCTATTTTTTCTATCTATATGAGCATAGTAAGTTGCAATGTTGTTTAGTTTTGTCCCGCGTCTTCCAATAGCTACGATTTTCCACAAGTATTTGTACTTCTGGCATCTCTTATCAGAGAAATCAATTTTTTGATTCTATGGAGTCAAATATTTCTTTCCTGAATCCCTTTATCACTTCTGATGTGCCAACAGTGGATTTTAAAGGCATAAGTGTATTGTTTTGGCTAGAGTATCCATTATTCCCATAATTTCTTCATGTTGGTACTTGGAAATTAGTAGTCTTGAATTAAATTCCATCGATACCCCTTCTTTCTTATATTTTCAATTATAGAGGGAATTTAATATATCAGTAAGATACTAAAGTTGTACTTTACCTTGTTGATATTTTCAACCACTCTGCCGAGGATTTCGCTTCCTCCTTCTTCATCCCTGGTCAAAGTAAAATTTTCTTCGAAGTTTTTATTATTGTTATATACCTTGATGACCCGCATAAGGTCTCAGATGGTAATATGATGGTATTCATCCACAATTTCATGGTTCAAGATTGAAACATTAGAATTTTTATACTTTTTACTTCTAACAATCAGTATTGGCTGATTTAGTATTTATCATACAATTTCATCTTGCCCGATCTTACATTTTTTAGAGTTTTGAAATAATTCGCCTTGCATTGTTTCTTACTCTTCAAATCTTACACTAATACCTGTATGTGTCAGAAATTGATGAATTTATCTACTTACAAATCAATAATTTGGTTTTCTTTTCCCTATTCATTTTATTTTTATATCAAATTTACTGAGGAAATTTACCTCCTTTCTTATATTTCATTTTACTCTATTTGAGTAAGGAATTACTTTTGACTTATTATCACTAACTTTACCTTTCTCCCGACCAATATTTCCACATTGTTTTTAATGTATTTATAACATAAATTAATTATAATTCATAGACTGCATAACTATATTCACGTTTCTTCGAATTTCAATTTCCGAGATTCATAAATACTTCTCTATTATTTTGCAACAATATTTCTCTCAGTCTTTCTATACTATTTTTCAGTATACACAACCACTCCTTAGATTAATAAAAAAAATTCAGTGAAATACTAAATTTCTATTTCAGTTGTTCCAAACTAACTTGTCACTTTGTTTTTCCACTCAACTTTACCTTCTCCTTTTTTCTATAACGTTGAAAATCCTTTTCAAATTTTATGGTATTATTTGGAAATACTCCTAATTGATCGTATTGCTAGTATCTCATTAGATTCAGGTCAATTAAATATTGCATGTACCCTTTTTTTCATTTGTCCCCAATCCATCATTATAATTGTCATGTTAAATTTATTGACTCTTGGGTGTTTATAAAACTCATATGGGCTGATTTTTTCCTACAGTTAACGTTCTCTAATGATTTGCAACACTATGCTATGATTTTCTTGTTGTTATTATCCCTTTCTTGAAGCATACCAAAACATTTACTATGAACACTCATGCAAACTTGTTCAATTGTTTCGGTAGCATATTGTTCATTATGTACATGATTGTAGGATGGTAGCATGGTTTTTGTAAGTTCAAAGGTTTAATTTTCAACCTTATAATGTCCTTATCTAGTTCAGAAGACTTTCTTATAGATTTTTTCTTCTTATTTGATTAATATGATAATCTATTTGTGGAAGAGGTACTAGTTCTTGATAGTTAACTGGTTTAACTATATGAATCTATAGATATCTAGAAGGTCTTATCCTTCTTTTTGGAAACCAAAATTAGCACTCTCTCCCATAGACACACTTGGTTTAATATAATTCTTGTCTAACTTGGAATTGAAGTTTCAGTTCTTATTATTCAGGAGTGTTCATTCTATACATCATTGAATTGTTTCAGTAATTACATTTCTGAATTTTTTGATTGTAGATAAGTCTTCCATCGACTTATTCTTTTTGGCTATCACACATATTCAACTTGGGCAGCATACTTGACAAAAACAAATTTCTTGTTGTTCGTTCTTTTAGTAGTGTAAAAATCTGTTTAATGGTCACTATTTTTTTTCCATTAACTGTAACATATTTTACTATTTCATTAGTGCAGTTACCTACTTTTAAAGAAATTAATTATTACTTTTTGTTGCTCCATTAAATCAATTTTCCACTAGAAGATAATATGTCTCTATAGGAAGGATGTTTTATTTGAAACTCTGTACTATTTTCTTTTAAAAATTTTAGATAATTTAGTTAGTTTATGAGTGACCTTCTTCTTTGTTACTGAAATTATCAGTACCAGTCAAGCATATTGAATTTTTTTTGGTTTTTCAAACTACTTTTTTCCACTACCTTGAAGTTGATATAACTTAAGTTTTCTACTAAATCAAGTAAAACAGAGACAGGTTGGTCAAAATTTATACCTGCAATTTTAATCATTGTTGATTTATTTTCAGTTTCTCTTCCTTTGATTCCTTTTGTGCTTGTTGTCTCTTTGCCTTCACTTGTTTCTGATAGTTCCTCAGTTGATCGTTCTTTTATTTCTATGGTTGGTAATACAGTCATGTTTTTCAAATAGACGCTTTCATAATGTTAAAATTGTCAATTTCTATTCTTTCTTTTTAGATGTTGATTAGATAGTTCATAATTCACTGTAATTTGGCATTTTATTCCCTGCTATAAGGCACATATCAAAGATATTTTGTGAATTTAATCACAATTTCATTTATAATGAGTTGTCCTGCCTTGGTTCATACTTTTTTATTTTCACTGTCATCATAATACCTCTCACTAAGTCTTCGAGGTTTGAATTTCTCTTGAAATTATTCTCATGACACAAAAAAAAAATTTCATGCCAGTGTAAAATTGTTGTCTCTTTCACCAAAGTGTGGCTTTTCCTTTCCACTGGTAACACACAAATCTTACTTTCTTATTTATTTCGTATTTATATACCTGTTTAGGAGTCAGGTTTCCACATCCCTTTCTGCAATATCCCTATTTTACTGCTTTTATTAGAAAGTTGAAAATATTGAAGGTTAAGTGGAACTAAAGAAAAACTATATGTGTGGACATAATATATTTTTTAAATTAATAAATGTGGAATTTTAATTATTGTGCAAATACTAGAGTATATTGTAGAACAGGATTTTAAGTCCATGAGGATGGAATTAAATCCAAAGACTTTCCCAAATTTTCCAAAAATACTTAGAGAAAATAAACTAATTTTAAAAATATTAGATTGGAGATAAAAATCTAAAATATTCCCCAGTAAAGTGGAAATTTACCGAGAAGAGGTTAAATAAAACTAAAAAGAGTAAAAATCTAGTTTTAAAGAGATTTTGTGGAAAAAAACAAAAGTAAATCCTAGGCTAAAGGAAAACAACATCCTCATTTAATTAGACGCAGTTATGGAAACTGTTAAAGTAAAATAAGAATTAAATAAGACATTCCATGGTAGACAAGAGGTTGTCTACATTTTTGAGGAATTGGTCTCTACTCGCGGGTATCTATGGACAAAAAGCTCAAGGTTGGGTGACAAATAGTCTTACCAGAATTGGTATGCACAATTAATTTATTTTTTCTTATGATTTTGGTATTATTATGATAATTATAGTTTAGATTAATGATGGTTTATGTAGAAAGATAAGTGGGAAAGTATCATTTCTGAGTAATTAAATAACATAATGGAATTCTCTAAAATTTAAGTTACAGAGTCTGATGTATTTAATATAACATAAATATAGTGAACATAGTTTAGCTTTGTATAGTTACATAGAATAATTAAATTAGTAAACCAAGAAAAAAAAATTATAAACCCAATTAGGAAGGTTTAAATCTGCTGTTAGGTTGTATGAATTTATATATTAAATTCAAAAAATACATCATTATAGGTGGAAAGTATGTTAAGAGAAATATTTAACATAATTGGTCTATAAACATTAATGAAACAAAAATCTAGATACAATGAGAAATAATTGTCAATCTAGAAGAAAAACATGACGGTACAAATTAAATATAATTACCTCTACTCTACATAAAATACAAAAGTGGCATATATCTATTCATTCTTATGGTCAAGTAAGAAATTAAACATTAGTTACATATTAAAGTACTATAATTTAGTACAATGGTACACATAATAGTAAGTGGAACTCTTGTTTAAAAATAACAGGTATTTGAGATACTACAAATAAGGGGAAAAACATATAGGCAAACTCCTTAAAAAGATGAATTCCTATCATCAAAATAAGTATATAAATTTGTATTAAAAATGATAGAACATGTCATTATACACTATCATGAGTACATTGGTTGAAGTCAAATGTCCTGTCTAGTAATTACATAAATTATACATGAATAAATATCTTTGAATTTAGTGGATTGAATTCTGTGCATGATATCGACCAACCTGAAAAATTGAAGGAATAAGAGTAACTTTCAAGGCTTGTGAGTAATAATGCACAATTTGATGAGTGGTAAATTGCAAGAAATGAAATGCCTATACAAGAAACCCATATGGAGAAGAGTTAAAATGTAATCAATAGGAAATTAAATTAACCATATCAAATCTCATAAATGGACACCTGTAATTTCAACAGAATATTACCTTATGAGTCAATGGAGGTGTTTGGAAATCCTTTTTGTATGCAAACATGAAAATTAATTAATTATAAGGGTAGAAATACAGAGAACTATAATGTAAATTAGTAACAATATTGAAAACATAAAAATGAATTTACCTGTATTCTGGAAGATGAGGTACTTAGTGAAAATCATGACTAATATCGAAGCAGGTAGAAGACTTCATGTATAATAAATCATTTTATTAATTTAGGTAAATTAATAAAATGATAAATTATTCCTAAACGAAGATCTTGAATATCTTTTACCAAATTATTAGCTATGTTTCTCAATAATTATGAAATTAGTTATATAATTTGAGAAGAAGAAAAATATATAGATATAATTCACGAATAAAATTATATAAACAAACATTTTTAATCAAGGACAGAGTCATAAAAAACACATCTCTATGGAAAAACTATTGAATAAACCTTAATTACCATTTGTTCCCTACCATCACAGGTAATATGGGAAAATGAAGATTTATATGTATGCATCGTTGATAAAAAAACTAGAACAGAGGAAACGGAACATAATTCAAAAGTGGAATTATACAAATCTAACCAGAGAATATTATAAACCTTTTTTACTGATATAAAAAATTAATCACATAGAGAATTTCAATTCGTTTTCCATATGAAGAGGGTTGCTGGAATAATTAAAATTACCAAATCATGGAGGATAACAATGCTGGGTTAAGCGAAAGGAAACCTTAATCACTAGAGTCATGAGGGTAAATGACTATGGATTGAGTAATCTACACTACCAAAAAAATATTAAAAGTGTAAGTAATTAATCATATTTGAGTAAAACTGAATATGAAAAATGATTTTGACATATACAAGATATCGAATATGAAATTAATGACAAAAATTCATACATAAAGAGGTAAACCAATTACATAATGAAATCGTATGCATTCTCTAAATTTAGAAAGTAAGCCAAGGACAATAATACAAATTAGATATAGAAAGGAAGTTGCATGTTCAATTTATATTATAGAGAGAGGAGTCAAAAACGAATTTCGTTCTTGGAAACTAAAACAAAATTGTATCTCTGTTGGAGAAATCTAAAAAATTGGGCAAATTGATATAACAAATCCTACAGAAAATATTTTCATTGTTATAACTATCCAAGTATAAACGACTGATACGAACATAAGGGAAAACATTCAAAGAAACTCTCAGGCAATCATGAACTTTCTTAAAGAAAAAGAAGTTCATTACACAAATTTAAAACTCTATAATAATTCCTTCACAGAAGAAATAAAAAAATGGAAAGTTATATATGCGTTAAGAGGTAAACTTAAACCGTGAAGTAGGATATTAAAATTACCTGTGAAAATCAAATAAGTATTACCTCAGTGGCACCATGAGAGGAGATGGTGAGGAAAGGAGTGAGGTATTCCACGAAAAGAGCCACTCTATAGTTCTGTAACCACACCAATGAAACACAAATTAATATTATAGAGTGTCTGATAAAAAAAATACTAACATATTTAGGGAAAACACAATCTAAGAAATTGAAAGAAATTATTATCAACTTACCTCGATCATTTGAGACAACAGTGAGTCAAACAATTGCAGGAAGAATGGTAATCAAAATACATCTCCATGAAAGAGTTCATCACCGAACCCTAAGATGAAAATGGCCAAATTAAACTAAATTTTGAAAAACGAATGCTCGTAAAACCATAAGGAGGAGAATGAAACGAGATATTATGATCTCCTCGCTACCATCATCGTGGAACAAATCTGAAGCAATGGAGCATAAAAATCAAGATAGCCATGTGATTGATTAAATGCGAGGGAAAAACCATTAAAAATATGATAATGAAAAATAGAGAACCATCCTTGGGAACTGTCATGAATTTAATGAGATTGATACGAAGAAATCCCAAAAGGATAGTCATATATAATTATCAGATTTTGGGATATTAATTCTATGTTGTAATTACATTACATCACCCATCGAAATCCAAACTAGAAAAAGGGTTTCATATCAATCATTATAATGGGTAGGTATAAGATTATAATATCATTTAATTGTAATGATATGAGGATAAACAATCAATTCGAATATTATCCCAAGGATAAGGTTGCAGGATAAAGTGGTAATAATATGAAATAGAAATGATATCATTTACTCATTATAATAATAGGTAAAATTATAAAGTAGTTGGATAAGTTTGAGCAACTAAACACATAAATGATAATCCATATATGTGTCTCGAAATTCATTATTAGAAAATTTTAATATTAGTTAACGCTGAGAAGTGAGCTATTATAGATATAGATTATGAGGTATTTTATGAAGCATAAGTCGAATTGAGACTTGGTGTAAAGAGTAGGAAGTTGGAATATGTTTAGATAACTTTAGTGTTAAATTATTAAAGTTATAACGTTATGAAAAAAATGATATTGAAGGCACAATATTAACAAGGGATAATATAATAGTCACATACAAGACTGTTATAAATGAAGTCCTCTAAATTGATAAAATGTCATCCTATAAATTGACTAATCTCATAAAGAATAATAAAGGTTAAAGCTGGAATTCTGGAAACATCATGTCGTGGTATGGAACTCATAGAAAAAAAAAATATGAAAATAATTATGTCATTACAACAACTGTTGATGATAGAAAGTAAAAATGCAATAATATATGAGAATGCGAGGAAATTAAAGACGTTAATTACGACCAAACTAGCATAAACGATATAAATAGAAAAAAAAATTGGGTAAGGAGAGTTGTTACAAATGTTCCCATGTTTAAAACACCCAGCCTATGTGTCCCCACAGAGAAAAAAAAATAGTAACCCAAAATTACGTTGCTGTAAATTACTTAAAATTTTCAGATTATGATGCACTAATTTATTTTTGTGTAAAGTGATTAAGTGCAGAAAAGTATGGTTGCTATTATGATTGGTGGAGGAGGGTCGTACGTGGATCTAAGGGGTGGGGGAAATCCACTAGATCAAAGTGCTGAATAGATGGATATGATTAGAGATATGAAACGAGAATTGGTTCACCTGAGAACAATCAATGAACGATTGTTGCAAGTGAGAGAAGAGCACGAGAAGTTGATAAAAGAAATAACCTTAAGGTCTAGTCACGAAAATGAAGACCTTCGGAAAAAGAGGAAAGAAGCTGAAACTAACTCAGAAGGATCTGCGGGTGGTGAAGTATCAGGACAACAATCCAGATAGAAAAAGGAATTGCAAGGAGGATTTTGGAAAATAAAACCTCCCAATTTTTATGGTGAAAAGGAGGAGGATGAAGAAGCTTGGCTTCTGAACATGGTTAAATACTTTCAAATTTATGAATATGGAAGTAACCTGAAGGCCATATTTTCTATTTACGAACTATAGGGAAAAGCTACCCTTTTGTGGGAAGAAACCAACATGGTACATGTCTTGGATGAAAAAACTGTTACCTGGGAGGAAATTCAAACAAAATTTAAGTCTAGATATCTGAATGACAGATATTATGATGACAAACCCAAATAATTTCATGAGTTGATATTGGGACAAGTCACAATTGATTAGTTTCTTACCAAATTTACTCACTTTCTTTGTTATGTGCCTTATATCATAGAGGAAAAGGCCAAAGTACAACGATGTTTAAACTACCTACCTACAATCTATAAAGAGAGAATAGAATTTGATAATCCAAAGATGATGGATGAAAATATTTGCAAAGCAGGGTTGTCTTATCAATCTTTTAAAGGAAGAAACGATCAGCTGAAAATTTGGGAAAACCAAGAGAAAGGGAAGACTGACTCTAATGTCAAAAGAGTAAAACTAGAATACTTGAATTTTTTTGGGAAAAACCATGAAAGGAAGAAATTTAATAACACCGGAGAATAGAAACTAGCACAATCACAGACTAGGTCTAAACATATGGATGCAAACATCAAAAAGGAAGCTATTGTAAAAATGAAAGAACCACTAAAGTGCTGGGGATGTGGAGAACCTCACCTGTTACGTGATTGTCCTCACAGAATAGTTTAGAACATTGAAGTGTTGCGAGAGGAAACTATTGTAAACAACATTGGTAGAAACATTCCAAGGATCAGTGTTTCACTTGAATATCGCCAGGCTGAACAGAAACCAACCATCATAGAAATCGAAGGTATGATCATTGAACAACATGTTTATATTTTGATAGATCTAGGAGCAAATTTAAGCTATGTAAGTCCATAGATGGTGGAAAAATGAAAGTTAAAATCATAAAAAATTTAGCAAGCATGGTTACTGCAGTTAGTTATAAGAACAAAAAGAAAACTTACCAATAAAATTCCAAAAAATGTTGTAAAATTAAATGGGTATGACACTGAAATGAATCTAAACATTTTTCCTATAGGATCATATGATTTGTTAGTCGGAATGGACTGATTAGAGAAGAAGGAAGAAATGGTTGATTTCTTAGATAATACGGTTCATTGTATAGATGGTAAGGGAAGAGCGGTGAGAGTGAAAGGAAAGCCAAGACCCATATCAATTAGGAAAAATTCTGCACTACAGCTAAAAAGGACATCAAGGAAATGTTGTCAAGTGTATGTTGTACAAGTGGAGGAACTCGGACAACAAATTGAAAAAGAAGTTGTAGAAAATTTACCAGTAATCAGAGAGTTCAAATATGTATTTCTAGAGGAAATCCCCCATCTACCCCCCAGAACAGAGATTTATTTCTCAATTGAATTAGTACTAGGAGCTACATCTATCTCTAGAGCACCCTATATAATGACTACTCCTGAATTGTTATAACTAAAACTTCAATTTCAAAAGTTATTAGACAGAGCATATATCAGACCAAGTGTGTCCCCTTAGGGAGCACTGGTACTTTTTGTTAAAAATAAGGATGGCACATTCAAAATTTGCATATATTACAAACAACTTAAAAATTGACAATAAATAACCTCTACCAAGGATAGATGAATTATTTGATCAAGTGAGAGGAGCCATTATCTTCTCAAAGATTTATTTTAGAACAGGGTACCATCCAGTCAGAATAAAATATGAGGACATCAACAAAACACCATTCCAGAATAGATATGGACATTATGAATTTGTCGTCCTACCCTTTGTACTTACTAATTCACCTACTATATTTATGTGTTTAATGAATAGTGTATTTCATAAGTACCTAGACAAGTTGTTATTAGTGTTCAGTGATGGCATTTTCGTATACTCCAAAAAAATGAAGAAGAACACAAAGAACATCTCATAATTATCTTACAAACAGTTAGAGAACATAACTTATATGCAAAACTCAGCAAGTGTGAATTTTACAAGGACAAAATTTAGTATTTGGGTCATGTTATTTCAGAGGATGACTTAGCAGTAGACCCAGAGACAATACAATCCATAATGGATTGGCCTATACCTAATGATATCCCAGCCATAAGATCCTTCATGGGTATTTCTAGATACTACCAAAGATGTGTGAAAGGATTTTCAGCCTTAGACTATCGTATTACTTCCTTACAGAAAAGGGATTAAAGTTTGAATGGACAACAAAGTGTCAAAATAGTTTTGAACATTTAAAATTTAAACTATCATATGCCCCCATATTGAAGATTTTTTATCTAAATAAAGAATCTATATTATGTCCAGATGCATGTGCAGAAGGTTTATGAGGAGTATTGCTACAATAAAATTGAGTCATAGCATACGAGTCAAGAAATTTGAGAAAAAATGAACAAAATTATACTGTATATGACTTAGAATTAGCTGTTGTGATACATGCATTGAAGATTTGGAGACATTATCAATTGGGAAATAAGTTCATACTAATGAAAGATCACATAAGTATGAAATATTTCTTTACTCAACCTGATTTAAATGCTATAAAAACTAGATGGTTATCTTTCCTTAGTGAGTTCGATATGGAAATCAAACACATTAAAGGAAAGGAAAATAAGATTGCAGATGCTTTGAGTATGAATGCTCATCAAATTTTGAACAATGATGGAAGTAGTGTGAAATTTTAAATAGAAGAATTGATACAACAAGTGATGATGCAAGATCAAAACTATGTGAAACTGCAAGAGAATTTCCAGAAAACTGAAATAGTGGGATATATTAAAAATTAGAAAGGAATGATTCATTACAAACAAAGATTTCATATTCCAAATGTTACATCATTTAAACGAGAAATTTTGGATGAGTATCATAAAATACCTTATGTAGGTCATCCTGGTTATCAAAAACTAATTTCAACATTGAGGAAGAACATGTTTTGGCTTGGTATGAAAGAATATGTTGTTGATTATCTAGCCAGATGTTAGAATGCTAGAAAGTATAAGTGGAACATCATCATCCGTCAGGATTGTTGAACCCTTTACCTTTCTCAGAATGGAAGTGGGATGTAGTTTTTGTAGATTTCATTACTAGATTGCCTAGAAATAAGTATCAACATGACTCTATAATGGCGGTTGTAGACACCTTTACTAAGGTTGCAAACTTTTTACCAGTGAAATCTACTTCTAGTATAGCTCAATTAGCTAATATATTCATGAAAGAAATTGTGAAACTCCATGGAATTCCAAAATGATTATATCAAACATAGATACAAAATTTACTTCAGTCTTTTGGAAAACTCTATTTAGGAATGCGTACAAAATTGAAATTTATTACCACATACCATCCTTAAACAAATGGGCAAACTAAAAGAGCCAACCAGATTTTAGAACACATGCTACGCATGTATGTTATGGATAGGCCTACAAGATGGGAAGATTTTCTGCATTTAGCATAATTTTCATATAATAATAGCTATTAAGCTTCAATTAAGATGAGTCCTTTTGAAGCATTATATGGCAGAAAGTGGCACACTTCGCTTAACTGGATTCAACCAGAACATAAGTTAATTCTTGGACCTGATGCATTACAGGAGATGGAAATACTGTGAAGAAAATTTAGCAAAATATTAAAGTGACTCAAGATCGACAAAAGAGATATGTAAGAAAAAATATAATTCATAGAGAATTCAAAGTATGAGACCATGTTTACTAGAGGATTAAGCCTAAAAAGAGTACTTTAGATACTGGTTGTTGTGCTAAGTTAGCACCATGCTATTGTGGACCATTTGAAGTTCTAGAAAGACTGGGACCAATAGCTTATAAATTAGCTCTACCTAGTCATATTAAGGTTCACAATGTTTTTCATGTTTCCTTATTGAAAAAGTATATACATGATCCTACTCATGTAATTGACTAGACTGTGATACAGGTGGAAACATAAGGGGAATTTCTTTCAGAGCCCCTTCATATACTGGCACAGGAAGAAATCGAGTTCCAGAATAGGATTGTAGCTAGGGTGAAAGTTCAGTGGAGGGACTTTAGAGTTGAAGAAGCTACTTGGGAGCGAGAATAAGAAATGAAAGAGAAATATCCATCACTGTTTGAAAAGTGAACTGATACTTTGTAGCACTGACGACGGTGTTTTGTTTTAGAGGGGGAATATGTAATATCCATATTTTAATACTTTTATTGTACAGTTGAAAATCCTGAAGTTTAATTGGACCTAAAGGAAAATTATATGTTTGGACATATTATATTTTTTAAATTAATAAATGTGGAATTTTATTATTGTGAAAATAGTAAAGTATATTGGAGACCAGGATTTCAAGTCCATGACGATGGAATTAAATCAGAATTATTTCCCAAATTCTTCAAAAATCCTTGGAGAAAATAAAATAAATTTAAAATATTAGATTGGAGATAAAAATCTAACATATGCCTTAGTAAAGTGGAAAGTTATTGAGAAGAGGTGAAATAAAACTAAAAAGAGGAAAAAGCTAGTTTTAAAGAGTTTTTGTGGAAAAAACAAAAGTAAAGCCTAGGCTAAAGGAAAACAACATATTTTTTTAACTGGACGAAGTTATGGAAACATGCTAAAGGGAAATCATGAATAAATAAGCCATTCCAAGGTAGAGAAGAGGTTGTCTACAATTTGGAGGAATTGGTCTCTACTCGTGGGGATTTGTGGAGAAAAAGCTGAAGGTTGGGTGGGAAATAGTCTTACCAGAATTTTCATGCACAATTAATTTAATTTTTTCTTATGATTATGGTATTATGATGAGAATTATACTTTATAGTAATGATTTTTATTGTAGAAATATAAGTGGGAAAGTATCTTTTCTGAGTTATTAAATAGTGTAATGGAATTCTGTAAAATTTAAGTTTACAAAGTCTGAAATATTTAACAGAACATAACTATAGTGAACATAGTTTAGCGTTGTATAGTTACATGAAATAATTAAATTTGTAAACCAACAAAAATAATGTCTAAACTGAATTAGGAAAGTTTAAATCTATTGTTAGGTTGTAACAATTTATATATTAAATTTATAAAATACATCATTAGAGGTGGAAAGTATGTTAAGAGAAATATTTAACATAATTGTATTGTAAACAATAATAAAAAAGAAATCTAGATGCAATGAGAGATAATTTTCAATATAGAAGAAAACATGATTGTACAAATTAAATATAATTACCTTTGTTGTACATAAAATACAAAAGTGACATATCTCTATTCATTCTTGATTAGGCTAAAAATTCAACATCAATAATATTAAGTATATATTGAAACAATATTTATAATATGTCAGAACTCCTTTAAAACAAACTGTAGTACATTTAGGATATGTAATAAAAAATCTAAGCTGAACTTTTAAAAGATGATGTCATCTGTAGAAACAAATTGTGTCAAAGCCATTGAGCTTTATATAGTAGTATTTATCCATGATACATTGATTGAGGTAAATATTTCTTATTATTAATACATAAATTATACATGAATAATGATCCTTGAACCGGTGATTGGATGCAATATATATCGACCAACACAAAATAAAGGAATAAATAACTATCAGGAAGCTAAAATGCAAGGTGACGAGAAATGTAAAATAAATAATTGCAATACCTGTACAAGAAATCCATATGGAGAAGAGCTAAAATGTAATAAAGAAGATAATTAAACTAACCATATAAAATATGATAAATCGACAACTATAATTACAACATAATATTACCTTATGATTCAATGGAGATGTCTGAAAATCCTTTCTGTATGCAAACAAGAAAATTAATTATTTGTATGGATAGAAATACAGAGAACTATACTATAAATTAGTAACAATACTGAGAACATAAAAATGTGTTTACCTGTAGTCTGGCAGACGAGGTACTTAATGAAAACCATGACTGATCTCGAAGTTGGAAGAAGAGTTCTTGTATAATAAATAATTTTATTAATTGAGGTAAATTAATAAAATGATAAATTATTCTGAAACGAAGATCTTGAATACCTTTTACCAAATTATTAGCTATGGTTCTCAATTGTTATGAAATTAGTTATATAATTTGAGAACAAGAAAAATATACACATATAAGTCATGAATAACATTATATAAACACACTTCTGTAATTAAAGATAGAGTCATAAAAAACACATCTCTGTGGAAAACCAATTGAATTAACTTTAATTACCATTCATTCCTTACCATCATGGGTAATATGGAAAAACAAAGATTCATATGTATACATCATTGAGAAACAAACCAGAACAAACGAAAAATAACACTAGTCAAAAGTGAAATTATACAAATGTACCTGTAGAATATTGTAATTTTTTTTGAAAAAGATAACAAATTAATCGCATAAACAATTTCAATTTTTTTTCCATACCAAGAGGGTTGCTGGAATAATGAAAATTATCAAATCGTGGAGGATAACGATGTTGGGTTAAGCAAAAGGAAACCTTAATAATTGGAGTCGTGAGGGTAAACGACAATGGATTAAGGCATTTACACTACCAAACGAATATTAAAAGTGTAACTAATTAGTTATAGTTGAGTAAAAAAAAATGCGAAAAATGAGTTTGACATATACATGATATCGAATACAAAATTAATGAAAAAAATTCATACACGGAGAGGTAAACCAATTACATAATGAAATTGTATGTGTTCTCTGAATTTATAAAGTAAGCCGAGGAAAATAATATGAATTATACATAGAAAGGAATTTTCATGTTGAATTTATATTACAAACTGAGGAGTCAAAAATGAATTCCATTCTTGGAAACTAAAGCAAAGTTGTATCTATGTTGGAGAAATCCAAAAAAATGGGAAAGTCGAAATAAAAAATCCTACAGAAAAATATTCTCATTGCTAAAACTATCCAAGCACGAAAGACTGACAAGAACGTAAGGGAAAACATTCAACTAATTTCTCAGGCAATCATGAACTGTCTCAGAGAAAAAGAAGTTCATTACACAAATTTTAAAATGTGTAATAATTCCTTCATAGAGGAAATAAACAAATGGCAAGTTATATATACGTTAACAGGTAAACTTAAACTGTGAAGGTGAATATTAAACTTACCTGTGAAAATAAAATGGCTATTACCTCAAAGGCACCGTGAACAGAGATGGAGAGGAAAGGAGTGAGGTATTCCATGAAAAGAACCCCTCTACAGTTCTACAACCACACCAATAAAATGCAAATTAATATTATAGAGTGAATGATAAATAAGATTATAATGTCATTTAATTGTAATGATATGAGATCAAATAATCAATTCAAATATTATCCCAAGGATAAGGTTGTGGGATAAAGTGGTAATACGTTGGCTATGAAATATCAACGATACCATTTAATCGTTATAATAATAGGTAAAATTATAAAGTAGTTGTCTAAGTTTTAACAACTAAACCCAGAAAGGGTAATACATATATCTGTATCGAAATTCATTATAATAATATTTGAATATTATTTAAAGCTAGGACGTGAGCTGTTATAAACATAGATTAGGAGGAATGGTATCTAATATGAGTTGAATTGAGACTTGATGTAATAAGTAGGAAGTTGGGATATGTTTAGATAACTTTAGTGTTAAATTATTAAAGTTATAATGTTATGAAAAAACATGCTATCGAAGGCATAGTATTAACAAGGGATAATATAATAGTCACATACAAGACTATTATAAATTAAGTCCTCTAAATTGATGAAATGTCATCGTGTAAATTGACGAATGTCATAAAGGAAAATAAAGGTTAAAGAGGGAATTCTGGAAACATCATTTGGTGGTATGAACATCATAGTAAACAGAGTTTGAAAAAAATTATGTCGTTACAACAGTTGTTGATGACAGAAAGCAAAAATTTAGCAAGAGATTAGAATGTGATGAAATTAAATACGTCAATTATGACCAATGTAGCATAAAGAGTATAAATAGAAAAAAAATTAGGTAAGTAGAGTTGTTAGACTTTCCTTCTTTTATTTAAGGACTAGAGAATTAATTTAATTTTGGAGTTCTCCTAGCACTCCCTTTTCTTTTTCTCTTTAACAGGATTCTTACCCACTCTCAGACCTCTCTGAGTTGGATTCTATTTCATTTTAAACTGATACTTGGAGGAAATTTCTTTACAGACCTCTTTTTCTCAATACTGCAGCAACTGTTCATTGCTAGTCTTTAGTTGAACCCCTTTCTTGTTGTAGTATTGTTTTTAACATTTGAGCATTTGGATCTGGTAGGGTCCATCCCCTTCCCATTTCTACTTACATCTCTTCTATGTCAATTATGGTAGTAACTGTAACTTTTTTGCACTAATTTCTTCTACATAGATATCAATTAGTAATCATAAATAAGATTTTAAAATTATTTTGACAACAACAAAAAATTCCCTGTGTTGCGAATAATAAGCTCGGAGTTTCGTCCCTCTATTTCGTATCAATGGAAGAATTTGGAGTTTTCTTCTAACTAGACTGAGTATCTTATGAACGTATTTATCATCTGTGTTCCCTTGCTTTGAAATCGTAATTTTCCCAGCTTGGGATTTTGGGTTTGCACTGAATTATTATTACGGTTTTGTAGTCATTCTTTCCTGATCTACGATGCCCAATTTTTTCTCTTCCTCTACTATAGTTACATGTGAGAGAACTTTTAAAATTTTCTTTATAGTAACTTAATTTTATATGACTCGATTATAAAATTTCCAGTTATGAAATGTATCATTTTAGTTTGTCTAGTTCGATTTTACATCATATACAGCTTATTTCACTTTCATATCAAGAAATGCTTTCTCGTGGTTCACCACCAGAGATTCCTTACGCCCTTTGAAATGGTAAGTGGTTTATTACTTATTGAATATCAAATTGAGTTCGGTATTGCTATTTTGAATTATTATTCCAAATACATAAGATGCCTTGAACTTAATCCAACATCATTATGTAATTTACCTCAATTGTTTTCCGAATTCTTTAATTTTATACATAGCTATAAATTTTAAGATTCAGAGAGTATAACTATGATTTTATTTTAACAAAATTCCATTTTGTTTTGATTCCATCATAGACTATGAAATAATATTTCGTAGTGTTCGATTTTCCCACTCAATACTCAATTGAGATTTTCATTCACTGCATAGACATCTTAATATTTAAATTTCCCCTTGATTCTAAAATAGTAAATATAACATTACTTTAGTTTATTACATCTTGTAATTTATCTTCTATTTCCATTGTGTAAAAGAAGATTGCTACAATTCTATATTTTACTTTATAACTATAAATGTTTTATTGATATTCAACTTAATTCTCTATACTAGAATTTTGAGTATTCTAATATAGTACACATGTTGAAACTAAGTTACATCTACTTACATTTCATATCTCTATTTTTATATTATATTACTCTGTACATTTAGAGCAATTAAAATTTAAACTAATTCTTCCAAAATTTCATTATGAAGTTTGTTCATAATAATGTTATTTTTGTAATTAATCTGGGAATCCCTTTTCCATATTCTCATAGTCTTCCACAATTATGCATAGTACTAATTTTCTTCAGGACACTTCTTCCCTCAGGTATGTAGCAAATTTTCCCATTTTCACATTTATTTACCGTCACATAATTTAATATGTTCTTCTTATCTACTTGTCCTTAAAGTTCCTTTTTTGTATGTACACGAAGAAAGATTCCATCCTGAAGATAATTTCATAGGTATTTTTATTACCAGAACATTTTCTAAATTGTTCCTTTTGGTTTTCATCAATTTACATTCCTAACTTTGATATATTTTGTTGTTTCAAGTTCCTATTTCATTCTTTGATACAATTCTTGACAATCAACAGTTAGAGTTTATGACTTTCAATCTCATCTAATTTCAGGTCCGTCGTCAGAGAAATGGAGGCTCTTACACCATTTTGTCCACTATGTATAATTCATCTTCGCACATTGTATTTTGAATTTAGATGATGACTCCACTGAAATTGTAAATATACTTTTGTATAATGGGTTCATTAGTTAAGTTTGATAATATTATTTAATCTTCACCTCCACTAGAGGATTTTATTGAAAATGATTGACACATGTAAATTTATACAACCACTTGTTTTTTTGTCTATATTACGTATTTGTAATTATGTTAATGAATTTTAATATGGATTGAAATGTATAATAATTTCTATAGGACAACAAATCTATATTTTTGTTTCTAATTTAAATCTGCATTGTATATTCATCATTCATATATGTATTTCAATTCATGTTATATATCTAGATTATATTATGTTTAGAATTTCATTTATGTTTCATATTTTCTGCTATTAATATAGCTTACTTATGTTTAATTTCAGTACATATATTGTAACTATTTCTGTGAAATTTCAAATATTTACTTGGATTGAAACAACAGATTTAGACCCTACCTGGGGTTTAGAGATTTTGTATGTTTTTCCCTAATTTCAAATAAGTATATGTAACATCGCATAAATATAAAATTTATTCACCTATAGTTAATCTTGGTCAAATACATATTACACTTAATTTTTCCTAACTAAACATTGTATATTAAATAAAATTTTACTTGGTAGAAATTAAATTCAGAATTTATAAAAATAGTTGATCTACATACCACATCGGAATTAGATAACTATTAATAGTAATATAAAACATCAAGACTTCATAGAATGTGGATACCACTATTATAATGATTATCTTCCTCCCAACCTTGAGCTTATTCCACAACTCTCCCCTGAGCAGAGACCAATTCTTCCTTAGAGTAGACAACCCCTTTGTCATACTAGGAATAACTTATTTAAGGTTTCTTTCCCTCAACATGTTTTGGAATGTTGTTTCCTTTAGCCTAGTCTTCTCTTTTGTTTTTTCCACAAAAGCTCCTTTTAAAACTAACTTTTCCTCTTTCTAGTTTTATTTTTACCTCCTTTCAGTACATTTCCACTTTACTGAGGCTTTTATTAGATATTTTTCTCCCATATAATAAAATCTATTTTGTTTATTTTTCTCCAAGGATTTCTGGAGAATTTTGGGAAAGCCTTAGGAATCTAGTCCATCCTCATGGATTTGAATTACTAGTCTTAATTTACTCTATATTTATACAATGATATAATCTCTACAAATATATATTAATTTCCACAATTAATATATAATTACATAATTTATTTCTTAGGTCCCCATGACCTTTATTTGTATTCTCGATTTATATAACATTGAAAATACGGATATTACATTTATATTTTTCCTCTCCTATGAATTATTTCCTAGGTCTATTTATACAACCTAATCATTAAAATTAGTTCATAATAACTACACTTATTTTACCCTTAAAGGTATTCTCTTCTTTAGTTTATTATACATATCTCCCATATGTATTATATCCTAATTTCAACTCAATTTTACCATTATCCTTCCTCACTATTTATTACTCTTTTTAATACTTTTAAATCACACTTACATACTATTATACTCAAAGTTGTAATTTATGAAAATATAATTTTCAATACCCTTAGGAATTGAATGCTATTTAATACAACAATTCATTCCATGGTTTTGAAACTCTCTTTTATAATTTATCA
This sequence comes from Pinus albicaulis, assembly GCA_034641835.2. Taxonomy (NCBI): domain Eukaryota; kingdom Viridiplantae; phylum Streptophyta; class Pinopsida; order Pinales; family Pinaceae; genus Pinus; species Pinus albicaulis. The sequence continues at coordinate 389,462,769 of CM076576.1, read as the reverse complement.
TCCGAGGCCTATAAGTAATATCCTTTCAACCTTAATGAATCAATTATATAATGCATATAGTTCATAGTCTAAATGTATAACTCATAACCCACTATCTACTCGTATCCAATGTGAATTGTGATTTCCTTTTTCCTTGAATAGCATTAATTTGATAAACATTAAAGTTTTTATTGGCTTAATTGTAACTTAATTGTAACAAAATAAATTCAGCTCATATATTACTCCACCCAAGGGCTGTAATGGTTAATTTGTATTAACTCGTTAATGAATTTCCTTATCTAGTCTCTATCTAGCATTTAACTTTTGTACCATCTGTCACATGGCTCCATGTGATCGAAGTTATTTCCCGAGACACTTTTACTCAGGATCTTCATTGTGGTTTTGACAGTGCATATTTTTCACTCAAACCCTAATTGTTGAGACTACTCTGCATTTTTCATTTCACTCTTCCTACATTTGGGCCTCTAGCCAAATTTCTTCCATGTCAACCCGTGCACAGAGCTCTTGCCTTTTTATGCAATTTTGTGGGTAATATTACTGAAATATGAGCACATATTCATTTTAATATATGTGACGAATGTTATGCACGTCAATTTCATAACTGAATATTAACATTCCATTCACAGTTTTCCTCAGCTTCTACAAAAGCTTCACATCATGGAAGGAAAGGCTCAGACGATACTATAGCTAATGAATCACCATCCTTGTCATATTTTTAAGTTGAAATTATTAATAGGAATTTGTCATGACATTTTTAAAAGGTTAGAATTAATTTGTATTGCTTTAAATTTGTTGGAGGTCTCAAATCCAGATGAAACCCCTACACTGGTTCCTCTTCTACCATGCCCAGCCAATGGGATATATGAGCATTTCAGGTAAGGTATGCTAAGATTTATTTCTCCTTATTTTCTTTGCTAATGTGATAATTTTTTAACCATTTATCTCTTTTAATAGAGGTTGTGACTCATTGGTATACATGCTTTATATATAATCCTGGGTTTTTATTCTTATTTCGTTTTGTATGTTTTGTAGATTTTTTTCGTGAATCCATTTACTCTTTTGAATCCTTGTTATGGGTATTTTATATTATTTACAGTCACCACTAATAACTCAATAATAATTCTACTCAACCCTTTGTACTATCTTTCAGAAAACCCAGAATTTCTATGAATTCATATCCTCCGTGAGTTTAGCCTTTGGCTATGAAATTATCGAATTCTATTTATAAATTCAATTCGTCATTTGGAAATAATTTTTATATGTTACCAAATAATGATTTCATTTTTCATTCCCATGGTAACATGACTAATTTATTTCCATTTTGACATGTACATTTTGATCATTACTATATGCATTTATTCTTGCTCCTTCAATTGCCGAGAGCTGGTACATATATGTCAAATTTGTAATAAAATTCAACAAAATGTAATTTACGTTTACACGTTATTCATCCTCATACATACAGGCCATAATTTATTAATTTGTCTCTATGTCACCAAATTTGGAGTTCCAATTTTTTCAATCATAGACTCTGTTGATTCTCTGTGCGAGAGAAATTTTGGATATGTTCACGTAGCATTTTTCTCTTCGTCAGTTTATAAATTACATAGATATAATTTTTTTAAGGTTTCGGGATTATACCCTCCTTTGTTCCTCGTTGAATTTGGAGGAACCTTATGATACTATATCCTTCTCATATAGAGGAAATTATATTTTTCAATTATATAATTATAATTTCACAGTGAAATGATTTTCTCTGTTATAAGAATTCTTTGAATCTCCCAGATTCAATTTCTTATAAGTAAATTCAGAATATTGAAATTCATATATTTTCAAATTATTTTATCTCTCTCTTGGACTTTTTATAATATTGGTTACCCATGCTTAGCTAGCCAATTTTGGGTTTTCCCCTCTTTAAATTCCAGAATTCTATAAATTTCCATATTGAACTAAATTCCTTTCTAAATTTAGTTTACTAGGTAATGTAATTTTTCCTAATGTTGAAGTTAAATGCAATTCATAATGATTATTTATTAATTTTTTATACCACTACTGTAGTTGAAATTATCATAACAATTCACTATAGATTCCTATTCAACTTGACAAGTATACCCACCTTTGTCAATTTGTTCAACCAAGGTTTGAAGTTTCACTCCTACTTTTAAATATAATTATAATTCTTATCAAAATATTTTCATTACATGTTCTGTAAGAATTAATTTATTTTGATTTTTGTTCACAGCTGAACGTACTACAGTCGATATTAGTTCATCAATGATACAACCTATAATTCCCCTCTTCGAGGTTTGTTCTACATTCAACTACAATATTTTATAATTTTTGTTTATTCTAGTGATTTGTCCAACATTGGTTGCAACTCTTTTTAATGTAGGTGTAAGTACGAATTAATCGAGATGGAAGAGATAATTATAGGTATTCTCTCTCCTATACATACTCTTTAAGTTACCATACAATTTTCACAATTCTATTTCTATCTTTGACTACCTTGTTTGTTTTAGGTTTAACTTGTTATCCTCTACATGCATTCTCTTTCCTGTGATTATAACTCATAGAGTCTGATAGTCACTATCATATTGTTTTAGGTGCGTCTTTAGAACAATGGAGACCTTTCCTCCATCTATTCTACTCCGCATAATTTATTATGGTAAATTGTACATTTAATTAAGATGATGATTGTGATGTAATTGTAATATTTAACTATGTAATTCATTTATAATTAATTTTTTACTATTCCATCTTCAATTGCATTAGAGTATTTTTAACATACTGATATTTTATACAGGAGTTATATAATACACATCTTAAATATTTTTATCTATATTATGTTTTCACATATATGCCTGAGTTCTATATTAATTGAATTATATGATAATATCTAGCTTATATCATATATAAAATTGTTTAAGATTCAATCTGAACTTTGTATCTGTATAGAATAATTCATATATGTATCTATTAATGTTATATGTACATAATAAATTTTGTTAGGAATTTTATTGAAAGATATATTCCTAGAGAATTTTTCTGATATGCATCTTTCTATAATATATCAATAATGCTTTTGTACATATACTGTAATTTTTCAGTTTAACCCAATATTTTAAAACTGGACTTCAAAAAAAAAAATTAGACCATGAGAGAGGGTTTAAAGATTTTTTTTGTTTTTCCACTACTTCAAATAAGTATATGTAACAATACAATTAACTTAATTATATTCCTTTATAATTAGGACACTATCAACTACATAAGACAATTAAATTGTTGAAACAAGACACTTTACAATACCCATGAAATCTATAATTTAATTTACGTAAATTCCATCCATAATTTATGAACCACCAATTTTTTTGCATTCCGTTACTGATCTAGTATCATTTATAATAATAGGATATAACATAAAATTTCCACAGAATGTACATACCAATGTATAATTATTTTTTTCCTCCAAACCTTGAGCTTATTGCACAAATATCCCCCAAGAAGAGACCAATTATCCCTTAGTGTAGAAAACCCCTTTTTCATACTAGGAATACCTTATTTAAGCTTTCTTTCCCTCATCTTATTTCCATAAATGTGTCCAATTATTTTGGGATGTTGTTTCCCTTAGCCTAGGCTTTGCTTTCTCTTTCCACAAAAGCTTCTTTTAAAACAATATTTTCTTCATTCTAGTTTTATTCTTACCCCTTCTCAGTAACTTTCCACTTTACTTAGGCTTTTATTAGATCTTTTTCTCCCATTTAATAATTTAATTTTTATTTTATTTTTCTCCAAGGATTTCTGGAGAATTTTGGAAAGTCTTAGGATTCTAGTTTGTCCCCATGAATTTGAATTCCCGGTCTCAAATTTACTTTGGTATTTATAGAATAATAAAAATTCACATTCGTTTATTAATTTCGAAAATAATATGTCCACAAATAGTTTTTCCTTAGGTCCACCTGACCTTTAGGTTTATTAAATGTCTATAAAATTTGAAAAATAGGGATATTATAGCATTCATCCAGACCATAATATCCATTTACACCATAACATCCATTTCTATTCCTTAATGATACCCTTCTATCTAACCTTCTCATTTATTGATAACATAGTGTTATTTGCAACATAATATGTTTAAATTATTGATAATGTGTATATTTAAATCTCATATTCTTCATTTTCAATTTACCTTCCATTATAGGAATATATATGCCCATCATTTAGTGGAATTTCTTGTACCAATGAAATAAATGTAATATATTCGAATATGTAATCGTTAAAGTTTGTTAATGATGAAGTGATAAAATCAAAATTTAAAAAAAAATTAATAAAGGTTAGTGCCATTGTAGTTTTTTTTTTCTTTTATTCATTTAATATGCAGTTAACCCTTTATGAGATTACAACCTCCTTGTACAAATAGCTTGGTTTTCTTTGATTAAAACATAAATAATTCTTCTATCTGAATTTTTTACCACACGTTGCATAAATTTTGGTCAGCAAATTCTTTTGTAAATTTACACACTTTCATGTTTAGTCTCATCTAAAGTTATGCAAAGAATTTCATAAGTTATGGTGGGCAGTAACTCTTAGTAAACATGTTTATTTATCTAAGTGTAAATAATGTCATCTAAATTTACGCAAAGAATTTCATAAATTATGGTTGGAAGTGACTCTTCATAAACATATTTATTTATCTAAGTGTAAAAATGTCCCAAGGAACTCTGTCATTGATGCATATGACATTTCAAATTTTTTATTCTAATGGGTGCACTAGTTTAACATTATGAGCATGATATATTAAATGAAAATATAACCATATATTAAGCACATCATATAAAGAAACTGATAAAATTGAAACGTAGACACCTTGCTTCCATCAGTCAAAGCTAAGCAAAAATCTCTGGCTCATTGTGTGTTTCCATAATTATTTTACTACTTTGGGTTGTGAAATAACCTTTTTTTTTAACTTAATATATAAAATTTGTCAATTTTCTTTAAAATTATTATCGGTATTTATAAACCAATGTTTTTTCCATAAATTTTACTATTATCACATCACAAACTAATAGTAAAATTTTAATCATATTGTTCAACTAATATGGCTCTATATTCATTCCATGAAATTTATAAAATTAAACCATTGGATGCCAAGAAATTCTGCTAGTTTGTGTTAACTAAATTTCAAGTGGACAAGAAGGTATTTACAAAAAAGAAAAGAAAAGGGTTCTACACTTCCACTAAATGCAGGATTCTACATTTCGAGAATAAGTAGTGTTTGCAAAAGGAACAGTGGAGGATAGCTCTCAGTAAGGAGATAATTTGTGCGATACCTCAGTCTTAGTGAAATTTAGCCACCCAAATTTAATTGGGTCTTAAATAGTTCCTGGGTCAAATGCTATTTATGATGTAGTAGCTTCTTCAAAAAACACATCAACCGATCATATATGTAATATCCCTATTTTTAATACTTTTATTAGACAGTTGAACAATCCTAAAGGTTAAGTGGACCTAAAGGAAAAAATTTATTGTGGACATATTTTATTCCTTTAAATTAAATAAATGTGCAATCTGAATTTTTGTGCAAAGACTAGACTATAAATGGAGACGAGGATTTCAAGTCCATGAGGATGGATAAGATTCCTAAGAATTTCCCAGATTCTCGAAAAATCATTGGAGAAAATAAATTAAAAATTGAATATGAGAATGGAAATTAAAATCTAAAAAGATGCCTCAGTAAAGTGGAAATCTATTGAGAAGAGGTGAAATAAAACTAGAAAGACGAAAAGGCTAGTTTTAAAGTACTTTTGTGGAAAAAAAAGGAAAGACTAAGAAAAAATGAAAACAATATCCTAATTAACTGGATGCAATTATGGAAACATGTTGAAGGGAAAACAAGCTTAAAATAGCTATTCCTGGGTAGAAAAGAGGTTGTTTACACCTTGAATGAATTGGTCTCTGCTCAGGGGGAGTTGTGGAGGGAAAGCTCAAGGTTGGGTGGCAATTAGTCTGACAAAAAGTGGTATGTACAAGTATTTCAATTATGTATTAGAAATTTTAGTATTTCTTATTGGTATGGAACTGTGATGTTTTTATAGTAGGTGGACATGTGTCAGAGATTTAAATTTATGCATGAGTAAATCTTGTATAAAAATGTGTTAGATAGTCTGATGTATTTAAGAGATAACTACTATAGAAATTGTAGTTGAGCTATATGGCTACATAGAAAACTAGAAGAACTTTATAAACCAACTCTTAGAATGTCTAAACCCCATTAACAGGTTTAGATTTGAGGTTAGGTGTAAAATCTTATTACTATAATTACATAAGATATAGATAAATACATTATAAATAAGTGAAGTTAGTGTATTTATCAATGACGTAATATTAACATGAATATGTAAATTCCAAACAATATTTGTACTGTAAAATAAGTTGGATACAAATACAAATTATTGCATTATCTCAGAAATGTCATAAAGGACCAAACTGGATAAAACACATACATGAAAGTAAATACAATTTAAACTCTGGGAATGAGTATTCATTATGATACTGCAATAATTTAATTCCAAATATTGTACTTTAAATAGATTACAATTTAATTTTGTCATAATTCATAAACAAACTTCATGGTTCCAAATAAATAGTACAATAGGATTATAAATTGAATAGGCTGGATTCTTCAAAGTGATATATACCAACCTATATAGAAGAAACCAGAATCTATTGTCAATGAAGTACAGATGAAATACAGAGAATCAATTAAGTTGTAAGCATGGACATGGAATTATGTAGAGTACATGTATATCCAAAAATATAAGTGAGTTAAAATGAGTACAATTGTCTTGAAAAGTAATTAAAGAAAGAAATAATTAATTCAAGTAAAAATAGAAATTAAATATAAATTTATTACCTTAGTGTTCTTAATTAGAAAATGGTATTAAATTTGCAAATAAAAATGCGGAATATCATTAGATAAGGAATTTGACAAAAATAGAAGTGGAAAAGGAAATTAAATTGAAAAAATAGAAAATAAATGTTAGGTCCTTTTATTACTAGTATAGTCCCTTATTATTGTTCGTGTAACCCCCTTATTGTTATTATTGTACCTTTGTAACCCCCATTTTGTTATTATTGTGCCCTTAAATTATTATTGTTAGGTCGGCTAGGATTACATTGTGGCCCACTAGGATTACATTATGGCCCCATGGACTCCTCTATATAGAAAGGAGGTTTTGTAAATTGTATCATCCAAGAATTGTTCATTTATGTAATGTATTGGAGGTTTCCCCCTCGAAGTGGCTTATTTCTAAGGCGTTGATATCTTTTTCTTCTATTTTTGGAGCTGGTTACACAACATTTGGTATCAGAGCTTTGGATTCTAGGGTTTCGCTGCTCCAAACAGGTCATCGTGGAATTTTCGCTATAACTTTTTTTCTATGAAGTTTTAGAAGCTGAAATTTTTAGGGTACGAAGCTGAAATCCTGAGGAAGATTTTCTAAAAATTTTAGAGCTTGGTTCGCCATATTTTCGGAGATATCATCTGTGGAAGTTAGGTATGTTTTCAAGCTCCTAAACAGGTCATCGTGGTATTTTCGCTATAAATTTTTTTCTACGAAGGTTCAGAATCTGAAATTTATATGGTACGAAGCTGAAATCCTGAGGAAATTCTTCAAATAATTTTAGGGCTTGGATCGCAATATTTTTGGAGATATGATCTGTGTAAGGTAGTGCTTTTTCAGGCTCCTGAATTTCATCTCAAAGAGGTGATCGTGGGAAAAGTTCAATAACTCTCTCTCTGGGCAGTGGATTTGAGTGCCTTAAAAAGTGGTCGCAATTACACAGACTGTAGCTTCTTTTCTATCAATTTCAGAGACAAAGGATGAAACAGTGACACGTGGCAAGTCCTACAAGTTTGCTCTACTGAACTAGTCCAAAATTAGGTCATTGTGGGAGATTGGACACAACTTTGTCTTGGGGAGTCCAAATTAGATCAGACCTATGGCATTTGAAAGAAGCTTCATAGGGCTACTACAGGGCTGAATTTCAGATATTGAAGATTTTAAATTATAGAGAAATTTCAATTTCAATATCGAGCTCCTCAAGGCAAGTAAAAGAATAGGTATCAATATTGGATTCTAAAATGGCGCCTAAAAAGAATTCAACACCCATTAAGCCTTCATAAGGCTCTACCATGACTCATGAAGATGAATAATTGCAACATGATCTATCAAAATTACAAGAGCAAGTGCAACAAATTTCACACTCGTAAAGAGCAACAAAAAATGAAATGGAAGTTTTGAAGAAAGGTGTGGAAGTGAAGATGGACGGTTTGAAGAAAGGCATGGAAGCTAAGATGGATGGCGTGGAAGTGAAGATGGATGGTTTGAAGAAAGGCGTGGAAGCTAAGATGGATGGCGTGGAAGCTAATATGGATGGAATGGAAGATGGCATGGAAGCTAAGATGGATGATCTAAAATCAAACATCGAAGATTTGACAAAGTTGATACAAGAAACGTTTCCTAATGGTGAAAAGATAGTAGAAGAACCTCATGATGAGAAAAAAATAAATGTTAATCATGATTTCATAAACTCTAATGTTGACGGGAAGAAACACCATATTCCAAAAATGGATATGAGGAAGTTTGATGGAAAGGATCCTGTAACATGGATACTACAGATGGAGCAATATTTTGATCTCCATAACGTGCAAAACACACAAAAGGTACGCATTGCAACTTTACATTTAGAACAAAATACATTTGTATGGTATCGATGGCTTTGTTCCCGTAAAAAAATTGTCACTTGGTCAATTTTTACGGAGGAGATGATAGCACATTATGAGGATACAAAGAGCAACACCTTCTTTACCCAATTGATAAATCTCAAACAAAAGGGTTTAGTGGGGCAGCACATTGAGGACTTCCAAAAAATGAATATAAGGGTAACTGATCTTACAGAGGAACACAGGATTGATCTCTTCCTAGGCACTTTAAAGGATAACATCCAACATGAAGTTCGCGTTTTGGAACCTGATTCATTGGAGAAGGTATTTAGGTTGGCAAGAAAAGTTGAATGTAAAATTATGGCGACAAGGAAGCCTACCACTCAATTCTATAAAGAAGGAAGTGTTGCTACGCCTAGATTTCCACAACCTACAAGGTTGACACCACAACAATTGGAAGAAAAAAGAGCAAAAGGGCTCTGCTACAGTTGTGATAGCAAATACACTAAAGGTCATAAGTGTTCTGAGAAGAAATTATTTTACATAGATTGTGAAGAGGAAGAAGAAAATGAATAAGAAGAGGATATACACCTGGAACCAGCCCTAGAAGAGGAAGAAATGAATCCGACCATATCGTGTAGTGCACTGGCAGGAATTACCACTCCTCAAACTCTCAAGATAGAAGGACAAATCAAGAAGAAAAAGGTAATAGTGTTGATTGATTCAGGTAGCACCCATAATTTTATTCATTGTAAGGTAGCCAAGGAATTAAATTGTTTCCTATACCTAGCACCAAAATGTCAAGTGATGGTTGCAAATGGAGGAACTATAAATTGCTTTGGAAAATGCCATAATATCAAGCTAACCATGGGGGAATATGTATTGACTAGTCCAATTCTTTCCATTCCTATGGGAGGTGCTGATGTTGTACTAGGAGTACAATGGTTACAATCTTTGGGGACGGTAGCTTTTAATTTTCAAGAACTTTTCTTGAAATTTTTTTCAAAAGGAAAGGAAGTCGAATTACGGGGTATTGAAGGGAAGTCAGGAAGGATAATAAGCTCTAATGGCATGACAAAGCTTCTAAAGAAAGAACAACGAGGCGTAATTGCACAATTATGCTCACTAGAAGTTCCAACATCAAAATCATCTATTTCTGCAGATCTCCAACAAGTCTTGGACAATCATTCCAAGGTGTTCAAAACTCCCAAAGGACTCCCACCTATTCGTGATCATGATCATGCTATTCATTTGATTCCAGGAAGTGTTCCTCCAAACATCAGGCCTTATAGATATCCTTACATCCAAAAGAATGAAATTGAACGTATGATTGCAGAAATGTTAGAGGCGGGTATAATTCAACCTAGTCAAAGTTCTTTCTCTGCTCCCGTAGTATTGGTACACAAGAAGGATGGATCATGGCGAATGTGTCCGGATTATAGGGAGCTCAATAAGCTCACCATTAAAGATAAATTTCCCATTTCTGTGATTGATGAATTATTGGATGAATTACATGGAGCAATTTATTTTACCAAGTTGGATCTTCGTTCAGGATATCATCAAATTAGAATGAAGACTGAAGATATTCCAAAAACAAGATTTCGAACTCATGAGGGTCATTATGAATTTTTGGTCATGCCTTTTGGCCTTACCAATGCACCTTCTACATTTCAAGGGTTGATGAATTCCATTTTCAAACCCTTCCTTAGAAAATTTGTGCTAGTATTTTTGATGATATACTAATCTACAACAGGTCTTGGAAGGATCATGTTGAACATGTTGACAGGGTGCTCAAACTATTGCAGGAGAAACAATTATATGCAAAAACATCCAAATGTTTCTTTGGAGTACAAGAGGTGGAATATCCGGGTCATATTATATCTCACGAGGGTGTTAAAGTAGACCCTAACAAAATTAAAGCCATTAAGGAATGGAAAGTCCCCAAGACAATAAAGCAGTTGCGAGGATTTCTCGGGTTAACAAGCTATTATCGCAAGTTTGTTAAGAATTATGGGAGAATAGCAGCACCTCTAACAACATTATTGAAGAAAGATGCATTTTCATGGACTCCTGAAGCAACTAAGGTCTTTGAACATCTTAAAGAGGCAATGTGCCTAGCACCGGTCTTAGCTACGCCAGACTTCACAAAAACCTTTATTGTGGAATGTGATGCCTCAGGAAATGGAATTGGTGCAGTTTTAATGCAGGAAGGAAGACTCATTGCTTTTGAAAGTCGTCCAATCAAAGGAAAGTATTTACAGAAACCTATTTAAGAGAAGGAAATGTTAGCAATACTGCATGCACTAAAGAAATGGAGAACTTACCTAATGGGAAGACACTTCAAGGTAAAAACTGATCATGATAGTCTTAAACACTTTTGGAACAAAGACTATCTTCAGAAGAGCAGCAAAAATGGGTCACAAAGATGTTGGGTTATGACTTTGAAATAATCTACAAAAAAGGAAAGCTTAATGTTGTTGCAGATGCACTCTCAAGAAAGAATGAAGAGGTGGAAGCATTTCTTTGTGCTATTTCTATTATCCAACCAGATTGGATAACTGAAGCAAGAGATGAATGGAAGAAGGACAAAGATGTATGGACACTCATTCAAAAGTTGCAGCAAGATCCTAGTACATCCGATACATTTAGTTGGAAAAATGATTCCTTATGGTACAAAGATCGCTTATATCTTTGTAAGAATTCCCAACTAAAACAAAAGATTCTTCTGAAATTGCACACTTCTCCTTTAGGAGGACACTCAGGATTTTTAAAAACTTACCACAGGGTGAAGAAAGATTTTTTTGGGATGGCCTTAAATCTGATATTCAAAAGTTTGTGGCGGAATGTTTGGTTTGCCAGCAGAATAAAGTGGAGACAATTAAGACCCCGGGACTTCTACAACCTTTATCCATTCCAAGTCAGCGTTGGGAGGAGAATTCAATGGATTTTATCACAGGTTTACCTAAGTCTGAAGGAAAGAATGTCATCATGGTGGTAGTTGATAGACTTACCAAGTATGCACACTTTTGTGCATTATCTCATCCATTTAAAGCAAGTACAGTTGCTACTACATTTGTGGACAGAATTCAAAAGCTACATGGAAGCCCAAGGGTTATTGTGGGCGACAGAGATCCCATTTTTACGGGAAATTTTTGGACGAAGTTATTTTCTTGTTTGGGTACTCAATTAGCTCATAGCTCATCTTATCATCCTCAATCTGATGGTCAAACGGAGATAGTAAATAAATGTTTGGAAGGACATCTTCGTTGTTTTGTATCTGATAAAAAAACACAATGGGTCAAGTGGTTACCTCTCGCTGAATGGTGGTATAACACTTCCTTCCATACTTAAGCAAAAATGACCCCATTTATGGCACTTTATGGATATCATCCACCATCGATCACATCATCTTTAAGGGAAAATTCGAAGGTTCAAGCAGTGGAAGATCACATCGAGCATCAGCAAGAAGTTCTCCAACTCTTAAAGGATAACTTTAATTTGGCACAAAATCGAATGAAACAACAGGCAGATCAACATCGCAGCGAGAGAAGTTTTGATGTAGGAGATTGGGTATTTTTACGGCTACAACCATACAAACAAATGTCCCTCAAGCAAGAAAAGAAGGATAATAAATTATCGCCCAAGTACTATGGTCCTTACAAGGTGTTGCAAAAGATTGGTACTATGGCATACAAATTGGAGCTTCCTGCTTCTTCGCGAGTACATCCAATTTTCCATGTTTCATGCTTAAAGAAGGTTATCGGTGAAAATCTTCCAGTTCAAACAATATTACCAGAACCTGATGAGGAAGGAAAAATCATATTGGAACCTGAAGCGGTCACGGAAACAAGAACTCGACAACTACAGAATCGATCAATTTCAGAGTATCTCATCAAGTGGAAGAACTTACCCACTGAAGATTCTACATGGGAGGATGAGAATTTTATACAAAAGCACCTAGAGCTACTCAAGCGTTGAGGACAACACTTTTTTTGAAGGAGAGGGGCATGTTAGGTCCCTATATTACTAGTATAGTCCCTTATTATTGTTAGTGTAACCCCTTTATTGTTATTATTGTACCCTTGTAACCCCCATTTTGTTATTATTGTGCCCTTAAATTATTATTGTTAGGTTGGCTAGGATTACATTGTGGCCCACTAGGATTACATTATGGCCCCATGGACTCCTATATATAGAAAGGAGGTTTTGTAAATTGTATCATCCAAGAATTGCTCATTTATGTAATGTATTGGAGGTTGCCCCCTCGAAGTGGCTTATTTATAAGGCGTTTATATCTTTTTTCTTCTATTTTTGGAGCTGGTTACACAACAATAAAATAATACCTTTCATCTCAGGGACAGAGTGCATCATAGGAACTCTGCCAATTGGAGAATAGATAAGATTATTCATGTAAAAAAGAGAATTTTATTAATTGAGTGAATTAATAAGATTCTAAAATTAAATCTGTATTGTCTGAATCTAATTTATAAGTACAATATGAGAATTTAATATAGAAAAAAAAAATTGTAAAACAAGAAAATAAATTTCCTCAACAGGAAGGATAAATTCTTGAACATTGGCATGTTCGGAATATTATTAATCACAAAATAATTGTATGGGTAAATAAAGGTTCTGAATTAAATTTGAAATCAAATTTATATCAGATAAATATAACAATTTACAAAAAGGTTTGATGAAAATTGTGGTTTCTGTGTATGCTTGCTTATGTGATGTTATATGTTAAACATGAATTGATTGTTCATGATTGGTTATACATGTCAAGCGGGTGCATATGGTCAAGTTTCCATTGGTTTGGTTGAGGTTGTTATGCATAAGTTCATTGTATGCAATTATGCCATCATGATGATGTTAATATGTTATGATGCTAATGTGTTGGATGAGATAGAGTAGGATATGTAGATGATCAACGTGAAGTTGGAGCATTGGACCTCAACGCAAGAGAATATCGTCATACAAGTTGTATGCTTGGCATGTAGGTATGTGATTCATGGATTGTTATATGCAGTAGGGTTAATTGTATATATTATTTTCATTTTATTGTTGTTATGGTTACATACATGATAGATGTTAGTTAATCAGTTTAGTTATATGTACATGCATGTGTTAGTCATGTATGGTAGATGTTGGTTGATTAGTGTATTTATATGCATATGTGTTAGATAGCCATGAGTGATAGTAACATGTGGTTATATTCATTGCTATTTTTGTTCTATGATGAGATAGCTTGATGACTATGTTATACGTTTTTTTATGAGTATGTTTTAAATTTAACTTTCTATTGTTGTCTAGTTAGAATGATGATTAGGTTATATGTGGTTAATGAACATGATATATAACTTATTTTTTTATGCTAGTAACTTGACGATTAGGGTTATTTCATTAAGATATTGATGTTATATGTATCATTTTGATTTGGATTCTCCTATCCAATTGGTTAGGGTTAAGACATTCGAGTATAATTTGACCTAATTATGATAGTGTGTTGCACTAATCTAGAGTAGTTGTGCGTATGTGATTGATATGCATGAATGACATATGTTTATGAGTCTGTGATGTGAACTTGTTAGCTAGTTGCTATTATGGATATCATGACCTTATTTAGGTTGATTTGATGTGTCGTGAATTTATATTATGCTAATCTAGATTGATTTTGCAGATAAGATAGCCTCCCCTAAGACACATCAAGGTATGAGTTTTCTTATGTCATGTGCTTGATGCTTAATTGTTTGATTATGTCATCTATTTGATTTTTGACTGATTTGGTGTCTATTACATCATCTAGTTGATGTATTTAGCATGGTATGTTTGCAAGTTTTTTGAATTTTGGATTAGTTGCATGATGTGAGTATGTTTTTATAAGGTTCCATAAGAAAACAATCTTGTTTTAACAGGGTTTAACTAACACGTATGCGTTAAGATAGTTGATATGTACTTGAGTGCAAGAAGGTGATAGTTGTAATTTTATGTATTATGACCGATGAATGTGAGTTGATTGTGGATTATGACATGGTTGTTAATTAAAAAATAGGGATATGATCCATTTACTTTATTAATTAAAAAATGGTTTTTTTAGAGGTATTAGTGTTATGGCCACAATTTTAAATCATACATTGCAAGTAAATGTAAATGGGATGGTGTGTTTTCCATCACTTCGAAATGCAACGATTATGTTTTGGCCTTTCCTTATGAGTAGTTGAGGTATTGATTGTTTTTATGTAATCCTTGGCCAATGAGTGTGTGCTATAAAATCTTGGAAATTAAGGGGTTGTTGAGTCATGTGTGGTGTGTAAATGATGTACCGGTTTTGCATATAGGATATTGAAAGTGTGTGTTGAACGAAAAAGTAGTGTGTTGGGTGTGTTAATGCTTTTAGTGGTCCAAAAGCTCCTTAGTGGGGAGGAATGATCTAGGAGGATCATACAGGTCCAAGTACAAGTGGCTTAAGTACAAAGGCTCAACAATAAAAGTGAAAAAATGTGGCAAACTTAGTGTCAAGTTGAATATCTCGTCATCCTGATCACAACGGTGTGAACGGTTCGTCAAACCAAGCCCATATGCGAAAGTAGAGGCAGTTAAATTTTATGGCTTGACTTGGTGTTGTGGCAGCTTAAGGAGGCGAAAAATTTATAGAAATTTGGCCACTAGATTCCAGCCAACTACGGCTAGATTCCTGGAAAAATTGTGGGACAGTTAAAAGAACTCCTTCGGTCATAATCAAGAAGATTTAAAAAAAATGGGTTTGTCAAAATAAAAATAAAATAAAAAAAATTAAAAGAAGGAAAGGGCGGGCCATGACCCTCACCCTTGCTCCAACCATATAATATAAAAACAAATATGTGGTTATGGGCCAGCAGCTATGACCATGCTGGACCCACCAGACTCACAACATAAGTGTTTATATGGGAGGGGCACAGGCTGTCAACCACGCCACCCCTACCCACTCTCTATATAGTACAATAGACGACAGATTCGGGGGGAAATTCGTCGATACGGGTCCAGACCCCCCTCATACATGCTATTAAAATAATGTGCCAGAAGGAAAATAGTTATGCTGCCTTTTTATGGAGGGGGCAGGGTTTGACTGCCCAACCCCCTCCCTTATATTTTGGATCTCAACCATCATGCCAAGTGAACTTCCTTGGGGAGTCCACCCACCTTCAATTATAGAAACTTTCATTTTAGAAGTGCACCCAGGAAGATCTAGAGTAGAAAATTTACCAAGGTAGAGTGGAACCCTGAGCACCATGCAAGACGAGGGTGGAACCATGAACTAAGCTCATTTGAAGAGGGCCCAGATTTGTCCGGCGTCAGAATCAGACAAATTTTATATGGATTCTACACGTCTCGGCAACACGAGTTCAACGATGTTGTCTGTTTCTTCATCATAGGTCTCCATTGTTCGGGCACTTTCAGCTATGGAGGTATAAGGGTGTAATTTTGCATTGATGCTTATACTTTAATTTTATTTTCCACTTAATGAAAGAGGGCCTCCCCACTGATTGAGCAGGTCCTGGAGACATAGTCCCTCTTGGACGAACTTTGATATCAATTTCTTGTCTTCTTTGCATGATTTTATGTGCTTCTCTCTTCTTATTTTCATGCCTTTTAAGTTTCATGGTTAAGATGCAATTTTACATTTAATTCTTTAATCCATCTCAAAGCTAAAGATCTTGGATCACCCAATTGTTTAAATCTATTGTTTATACCTGTAGATGCTATGTTTGTGACATGTTTGAAGAAATTCTTATCATGGATGGGTGGGGTTGGATGAGCTCCAGTTGATGTGATTGCTTCCATTTGTTTGTTTTAATGTTATTTACCCTCTCCTCAAGTTATAGTAAGGTCTGGGAAGTGACCTGGGCTCAGGGACTAAAAATGTGGCACAAATCCCAGAGCCACAGGAGAAATATTTGTTGTTTGGGCCTGAGCCACTACCTTTCCAAGGTTGGACCATGGATATAGGGTCTAAAGCTTCTCCCTTTCCCTTACAAGCCTGCAGCTTAGCTTCAAAGGGGCTAAAAATTAATCCTCCCTCAGGGAACAAGGCCTTGGGAGGTTGGGTTACCTCTTGGGGATTCCAATGATGCAGTGTAAGGTGTGTTTTTGGTGTTTCCATCAGTTCCACTTCCTTAAGGTCATCTAGGAGTTTGAATCTCATATCAGTAGTCTCTCATCACATGTTTACCCTGGTTAGCCGGTTACTTGGGTAGATGTGGGAAGAGGGTGTTATAGAGTGGTATCAGAGCATTTTTCAAATCTTGGAATGATGGGTGGTGTGTGAATCATGCGTTTATGTTAGTTGCATGCATGTGTAGTATGCTTGTATTCTTATATGTGCTTGTTGCATCTGTGTTGTTTTGGCCATGTTGGTAGCATTTTCGCCATGGAAGGGCGATCATGGTGTTGTTGTCAACATGTTGTCATAAGTGTATGACTTGTTATGTGTTGTTCACACATATATATTGTTCGTGCACGCTTGCTCTAATGTTTCTACATGTTTTACATGAATTTCTTGTTTATGTTAGGTCACACATTGGTCATGCTTGTGTGTTGTCTGTGTATGCTTTCTTATGTGATGTTATATGTTGAACATGCATTGGCTTTTTATGATTGGTTATACATGTTAAGCGGATGCATATGGTCAAGTTTCCATTGGTTTGGCTGAGGTTGTTATGAATAAGGTTATTGTATGCAGTTAGGCCATAATGATGATGTTGATATGTTATGATGCTAATGTGTTGGATGAGATAGAGTAGGAGATGTAGATGATCAATGTGAAGTTGGAGCATTGGACCTCAAGGCAAGAGCATATCTTCATACAAGTTGTATGCTTGGCATGTAGGTATGTGATTCATGGATTTTTATATGCATTAGGGTTACTTATATATATTATTTTCATTTTATTGTTGTTATGGTTACATACATGATAGATGTTAGTTAATAAGTTTAGTTATATGTACATGCATGTGTTAGTCATGCATGCTAGATGTTGGTTGATTAGTGTAGTTATATGCATATATGTTAGATAGTCATGAGTGATAGTAACATGTGGTTATATTCATTACTATTTTTGTTCTATGATGAGATAACTTGATGACTATGTTATATGTTATTTTATGAGTATCTTTTAAATTTAACTTTCTATTGTTGTATAGTTAGCTTGATGATTAGGTTATATGTGGTTAATGAACATGACATATAACTTATTGTTTTATGCTAGTAACTTGACGATTAGGGTTATTGCATTAAGATATTGATGTTATATGTATCATTTTGATTTGGCTATGCCTATGTAGTTGGTTAGGGTTAAGACATTCAGGTATGATTCGAGCTAATTATGATAGTGTGTTGCACTAATCTAGAGTAGTTGTGCATATGTGATTGATATGCATGAATGACATATGTTTATGAGTCTATGATGCGAACTTGTTAGCTAGTTACTATTATGGATATCATGACCTTATTTAGGTTGAGTTGATGTGTCGTAAATTTATATTATGCTAATCTAGATTGATTGTGTAGATAAGATAGCCTCCCCTAAGAACATAAAGGTATCATTTTTCGTATGTCATGTACTTGATGCTTAATTGTTTGATTATGTCATCTATTTGATGTTTGAGTGATTTGGTGTCTATTACATCATCTAGTTGATGTATTTAGCATGGTATGTTTGCAAGTTTTTTTAATTTTGGATTATTTGCATGATGTGAGTATGTTTTTATAAGGTTCCATAAGGAAACAATCTTGTTTTAACATGGTTTTACTAACACGCATGCGTTAAGATAGTTGATATGTACTTGAGTGCAAGAAGGTGATAGTTGTAATTTTATGTATTATGACCAATGAATGTGAGTTGATTGTGGATTATGACATGGTTTTTATTCTTGGTAAAAGTTGATTTCGAATTGATATATATGTTGTCTTGATGTTTGGTACATATGCCTGACATGTTTGTTCAGCTACAGGTTAGTGTGCTTGGCACAACAAGGTAAGGTAAATTTCATATTGTTATTATTATTTATGCACTAACAATTATGTGTTGATGACAATATGATGGAGGGGATCGCATGGAAAAGAGATTTCCATGAAATATTGAAGAAGGCTCTGACTGAGCTTTCCTTCGGAAGCACTTGGAACCATGAGGATTAAGTCATAGTGTCCTTTGTCAGTCTTATTCTTCTGGCATTTTTCGATTTTTTGAGCTTGATTTATAGTCTTGTTTATGTCTGGTGGATAGCTATGCCACTTTAGTTGTGGTGTTGTATTGCTATTAGTTTTCATGGTTTTATTCTTGTTGTTTCTAGTTCTTGTGCTTGCCTTTTATGTTTTGAGAATATTGGGAATTGGTTGGGTTGATTGTGGTAAACGGACGGTGGCATGACAGTCATGAGAAAGGTAAATAAAATGGATTTGAGATATCATTTGCCTTGGCTATGTTGGAAATTGTTGTTCTCAACATTGTGCATATTGTGTAAAGGAAGTTCTCTTAACCTAGACGTTATGATATCTAGCGATTGTGTTGTGATCATGATTATGTCGATGTTTATATATGTATGTATGTATATATGTCATTGATTGAGAGGGTCATCATGGATCTTGATGGTTCTATGTTGATGGTTTATATGTATATATGTATGTATCTATGGCATTTTTTGACAGAATGATGATTGTTTTATGCTAATGATTATATAGATGTATGTATCTATGTCATTGTATGACAGGGTTTTCAAGGATCATTCTTGTGGAGGAATGATTTCTTATGCAGGTGAATGGCATGAAGAGGTTCCTAGCTATGAGGAACCAAGTGGCAGAGTAGCCTTGACAGATATATGACTTCAATATCATGTGAATATGATTTAATGTTATATGTGTTTACTATGCCTATGTTTATGTTATGGGAAAGTAATGCTAAGGGGTACATCATTGAAGTGAAAGTAGTGTGATCTCCGGCATGCTAGGATAAAAATGGATAGTGGAAAGGCACTAGAAGCATAATTTCTTGTGGGTTCAGTGTGTGGTCTATGGATGTACAGTGCTATTATTGTGTATATGTTGTGCATGTTGTATATTAAATGATTGTACCTATGGATATTTGTAATTTTTCATATGTAGCATTGTGTACATATGATTTTGTATGCATGTCTTATATATGATGTTGCATATGTAGTGCCATGTATAGATGGTGCTATGTACATGTTTGATATGCAGTGTTTTGTGCATATCGTCATGTGTGCATGTTGGATATGCAGTGTTGTGTACATGTGGTGCTATGTACATTTTTAATATGAAGCGTTATGTACATATGGTGTTGCGTGAATGATGTACATATGGTGTTATGTGCATGATTGTACACATGGTGTTGTGTGCATGTGGTTTTGTGAATAGGTTTTACATGTGGTGTTGTGTGTAGGTGGTGTCATGTACATGTCATGCATATGGTTCTATGTACATATGGTGTTGTGTACATGTTGTGCATGTGGTGTTGTGTACATGTGGTATTGTGTACACATTGTACAGGTGGTGTGGTGTATATTTGGCATTGTGTACACATTGTGCAGGTAGTGTGTGTAGATGTGATATTGTTTAAAGGTTGTGTATATGGTACTAGTATACATGTGGTTTTATGTGCATGTTGTACATGTTGTGTTCGGGCATGCGGTACTATGTACGTGCATGGTGTAGTCATGGTATCGCGGTGTGTGTATTCGTTGTGTTGCACTCTCTATACGCATATGTATATGTATATGTATACATATGTGTTATGTTGTGTGCCAGATGTAAGTGTATGTATTGTGTTTTATTGCACACTGGGTGTAGATGTATGTGTAGTATGTTGATGTAGGTATGTATATGTGTTTTGGATGTATGCGTATTTATTGTGTTTGTTGTACATCAGGTGTAAGTGTATGTGTTGTGTTGTACACCAAATGTAGGTGTATGTGTGGTGTTGTGTTGTACACCGAGTGTAGGTGTATGTATTGTATGGTTTTGTACATCGTGTGTAGATGTATGTGTCATGGTGTACATTATGTGTATGTGTACATAGTTGAAGAGATTGAACTAGTGCTTGTCGGGAGTGGAAACCGATTGATGTGTGTATAGAAAGATAAAAGGCAGAAGTACGAACCGATGGAGAATAAGTATCAGCGTTTACTTCAATCTTGTTATGCATGTGATATGTGATTCTAAATTATGATGATTTCATGTTGTTACAGGTCAATTTGGGCATCATCCCCCAAGACCTGGTCAAATTGGGCATCATTCCCCAAGACCGATGAATATGGTCTATCATCCCCTTAATTCAATTTCTATATGCCCCAAGTGAAGAAATTCCTTTGAAGGCTTCAATTGTGAGATTTACAAGGTTTGAAGTAAATATTATATGAGCCATTAACTCATCAACACTCCTCTACATGGGCCTAACTGTGTTGCAGTGCACTTACCTCCATGCAAAGATGCACTTCCTGACACTCAAGGGTGCGTTGGTCTCTTGGGAGTGAAATAATCATTGTTTTGGGAATCTCCACCTGTCTAGTGCCTTCTAGAAGAGCTCATAGGTGTCATAGTTCAAATACAAGTGTTCATCCATCACCTATAAACTTGGAAGCATGTCTCAACTATTATTAGAAATCCATTCAATTCCATTTATTGAGAAACTACCTTCGATTTCCCTATAAATTGAGCACTCATCTAAGTGCTAGTGAGGACGAATTTTGGGTAATGTTATGTTGTTGGATTCTCAATTGATGAGACTTGGAAGTAATCGTATGTTGTTGAGATGATGCTTGGTGTGATGAGGATGGAATGAAGTTATATCAGATTGAAAATGAATCTATCTATTGGTTGTAATCTTCTCCTCCTACTTTCTTAGGAAAGATATATGTTCATTTTCTCATATGTATGATTATATCTTGTCAATTGCAGTCTTAATTGTGTATGTATTCTCAGATATAATCGGTTTTATTTGTTTAAGAAAAGTAGATATTTGTATATTTGTATGTTGTTTTCTATTCTCTGTCTTTGATTACAGGAATCGATCTAGCGACTTTAGTTCGATTGAGAGCGACAACAACAATGACAGAAGGAGAAGGAGAGGGAAAGGATCACAAGAAGGTTTCTTTCCTTTATGTCTATCTATTTGTCTTAGAGAAAATAATAGTTGTCTTTCCTCTGTTGTTCTGAGTGAAGGAACACCACACTCAGGGAATCTAGTTTATCTGTATATTAGAATTTTGTATAACAAATTGGTGACTCCGCTGGGGAAAAATCCGTCATTCCCAATGTTTATGTCTCTGTTTACCATCATCAGTAGACTCTAATTTCCTTTATTAGTCATTTGAATGAAAAAATTTCCTTAGAAGTGTGTTTAGCTACTTGTTTCCCAAACTTAGCTATGACTAATGCATTGTTGGTCAGGTTACAGTGCACTGTGTTCCATTCAAGGGTGCACTGCAATGCAACGTCTGCCCTTACAGGGTGTGTTGCCCCCTAAACCAACCAGATTCCATCAAAATTTGTCTTTGCTTTCAGTTTGAACGAATTTTCTACTATATTCTCAAATGTCTATTTTCTCTTAGAGACCAGTAAACATTCCTTGTTCTTCCTCCTTTTAAAGCCCATTTGTTCAATGTTTCATTATTTGTTTTCTTTATCATTGGAAAATCAAATTCAAAGTAGTTAATTTTTGCATTAGATAAATTATGTGTTCGAAAAGGAAATTGTTTTTTCATTCCTCATTTCCTGTAGGAAAATTGTAGTTTCATTATTCATTTTCCTAAGAGAAATTGTTGTTTAATTCCTCATTTCTCAAAAGAAAACATTTTCTTGATTTATTTGTGCATTTAATTTTCTTTTACTCATTCACATTAAAGGGAGTTGAAAAGAAAAACATGCATGTGCATCTAGAGAATTGTGTGTGTTTCATAGGAACAAGTTAGGGAAATATGCATTTAGTTTGTGCTCTTTGTTGTATGCTCAAAATCTGATTGCTCTTTCCCGTTAGTAGCTAGTATTGTCATTGAAAAACTGAATTGAAAAGTTTTCTTCTCATTTAGTTTGCATTTTATGAATTTACCATTACATCACGCGGTGAACCTCAAAAATAAAATTTAAAACAAGATCAACATAAAATTGACCTCAATCAACCTAAGAAAGCATTGTAACGATAACACTTAGAAGGTCTAGGCTAGAGACGTGTTCCAATGTCGTTAAACATAGTTGTTGTCGCTAACTTGTCTGTGATACATTCCGAGTGTGAAATCCCACTCCATGTACGTAAGTATATCGGAGCTCGTCCACGTACCTTTGGGTATATAGGACAGTGTTCTAGTACGAAAAGTATAAGGGGGTGCTCTCACTATGCGGTTTCTCATTAGACAACGCTAATACGGACTTGGGCCTCCACATACGTTTGAGTATATTTGAGAAGAAAACTTTGTGTTTCTTACCATCCATAGGTAACTGAGTCGGCTGCCTTGTAACTTTTGATGCACCGAACACAACATTTGGGGAGATTTCCTGCCTGTACTTCTTGGTTCACTAGGGGGTATTCTGTAGTTCACAATTACTTGGTAAACCATTTGCCTAGTATCACCATTTTATTTGTTTTTTTTTTTTTTTGTACTAAAATCAATCAGTTATCGTGGAAGAAAAACATCCCTTTTGATGTATGAGCATCGGACCATAATTTAAATTCAACGCTACGAAGGGTGAAACATGGAAAACCGTTTGTAAAAGTGGCAAATTTCCATGAAACAAAGCTAAAATGATGGAAGCGATAAGTCTAAAAGATTTGAATTATTGTAATTATCTGCCATGTAATAAAAATGAGAGAGTTCAGGGGTTATTTGAGCGATTTGTGGGATAACAACTCGTGGATATTAGATGATCCACTCCTTTGTAATTTATTTATAAATGAGTTTGTATTATGTGATGATAAGGTGGAGAGTATGCAATGTAGCCGCAGGTCTTTAGTTTGATTCCGGTCGTAGTGGCCTTAGCCTGTAACTCGAGTTTAGTGAAGTAATGAAATGTGCATGTTTTTATACATCCAGGATTAATCTAGATTTTGTAGTGTCTGTGTGTTGTTTAACCTTGATTCTTATGCGTATATATATATCCTTCTTATTTGAACCCTTTTAATTGATAAGTTGTGTGAGTAAGAGTGAGGGAGGAAGTTCCTATGAACTTTGTTGTAGACCAAGTATGGCAGAATCGGCGTATTGAGACACAATTCTATTGATAAACAGCAAGTTGTGTGCAAGTGAAACAAACGGTGAGATTAAGTTAGAGAATAACAACGAGATATGGAAAACGAATGAGTGCACATCGCGCATCAGTGACATTTGGGGTTATTATTAAAACTTTGCACGATAAAGTACTTTGGTTGCGATGCGATGCGAGAGGAGCCACGTGTCGGTGGGTTCTATACGCATATCGCATGGTGCATGAGATAAGGGGAGAAGATACTGACTAAAGGATAAGTTCACGAAATTCTGAAGTGCGATAAGCTGTGGATGTTGCAATGTTGCGATGCAACATCATCATTGCAACTTCGCATCAAACTTATTATATGTTTGACGTTAATGTTAATTGTTATATATTGCGACATGTGATGTCCTAAAAATCCTGAATTGTGATATGGTTTGGGAGTTGTATGTGATGTGTTAAGATTGTTGATTGAGATAAGTTTAAAACCTGCGCTATTGCAATCCACTGCGAGTAAGGGATTATTATGTGGGCCCATAAACCATAGGTCCACGGTATATTATGTTAATTGCAGTTTCGTGCTGCATCAAGTGGTATCATAGCAAGGAAATACTTCCCATGAGAAGAAGATTCTGAGTGCAAAAGGAGGTAAGATTGTTGAATATTGGTAAGCTTGTGGCCTATATATTGTTATGCAGATAACGACAGAAGAAGGCGAGAATATTTGCAGCAGCCTAGAGAAAAGAGTTGCTCAGAAAAATGGTTCCAGAGGAGAGAACCAAAGAAAGTGCCGAAAGACTGACCTAAGAGGAGAGAAGCTTGGTGAGGTATCGTGTAGCAGGGAGGAATTGCTACTACAAAGGATTTTTTGCAGCTCACGAATGCTGTTACGGAAAGATCACAAAGGAAATTCCATCGAGGATGTGGGTAGAATTGCTAAAAAGGAAGATTTGGTAATGATAGCAAGCAATAGACTTGTTACAGAGATGAAGAAGGCATATGACTAGGAGGTCATAAAATTTTTGTACCTTGGCAGTCTAATGGAGGAGCATTGTACCATAATTGAAATTCAACACTGCGAAGGGTGAAACATGGACAACCGTTTGTAAAAGTGTGAAATTTCCATGAAATAAAGCTAAAATGATAGAAGCGATAAGTTTCTAAAATATTTGAGTTATTCTAATTATATGCCATGTAATCAAACAGAGAGAGTTCAAGTGTTAGTTGAGCGATTTGTGGGAGAAAAGATCGTGGATCTTAGATGATCCAATCCTTTGTAAATTATTTATAAATGAGTCTGTATTGTGTGATGATAAGGTGGAGAGTACGCAATGTAACCACAAGGCTTTAGTGATGTATCGTGTAGCAGGGAGGAATTGCTACTACATAGGATTTTTTGCAGCTCATGAATGTTGTTACAGAAAGATCACAAAGGATATTCCATCGAGGATGTGGGTAGAATTGCTAAAAAGGAAGATTTGGTAATGATATCAAGCAACAGACTTTTTACAGAGATGAAGAAGGCATATGACCAGGAGGTCATAAAATTTTTGTACTTTGGGAGTCTAATGGAGGAGCATTGTACCATAATTGAAATTCAACACTGCGAAGGGTGAAACATGGACAACTGTTTGTAAAAGTGTGAAATTTCCATGAAATAGAGATAAAATGATGGAAGCGATAAGTTTCTAAAATATTTGAGTTATTGTAATTATATGTCATGTAATCAAATAGAGAGAGTTCAAGTGTTAGTTGAGCGATTTGTGGGAGAAAAGATCGTGGATCTTAGATGATCCAATCCTTTGTAATTTATTTATAAATGAGTCTGTATTGTGTGATGATAAGGTGGAGAGTATGCAATGTGACCACAAGGCTTTAGTGTGATTTAGGTCGTAGTGGCCTTAACTTGTAACTCGAGTTCAGTGAAGTAACGAAATGTGCATGTTTTTATACATCCTGGATTAATCTGGATTTTGCACTGTCTGTGTGTTATTTAGTCTTGATTCTTATGCGTATATATATATCCTTCTTATGTGAGTAAGACTGAGGGATGAAGTTCCTCTAAACTTCGTTGTAGACCAGGTATGGAAGAACTAGCGTATTGAGATGCAATTCTATTGATAAACAACAAGTTGCGTGCAAGTGAAACGTACGGTGAGATTAAGTTAGAGAAGAACGACAAGAGATGGAAAACGGATGAGTGCACATCGCACATCGACGATGTTTATGGTTATTATTAAGACTTCACACGACAAAGTATTTTGGTTATGATAAGATGCGAGAGGAGCCACGTGTCGGCGGGGTCTATGCACATATCAGATGGCACATGAGATAAGGGGAGCAGCTACCGGCAAAAGGATAAGTCCATGAAATTCCAAATTGCGATAAGCCATGGATGTTGTGATGTTGCAATGTAACATCGTCATCCCAACTTCACATTAGCCTTATTATATGTTTTAAGTTAACATTAATTGTTATATATTGCGACATGTGATGTCGTAAAGGTCCCAAATTGCGATATGCTTTGGGAGTTGTCTGCAAAGTGTTAAGATTTCCGATTGCAATAAGTTTAAAACCTGTGCTATTGTAATCTTCTGCAAGTAAGGGATTATTATGTGGGCCCATAACCCATAGGTCCACGGTATATTATGTTAATTACAGTTTTGGCTGCATCACCTTTCCCCGTTGTTCTCGTAGAATAACACTTAAACCACTTTTACTACCAAAAGCCATTTCTGGTCGGCGAAGGCGACCTCGTTCTACCGAAACCAGTACCATTAGTACCTCTGGTGCGTCATCTTCATCACATCTACCAGAGTCGTCTCAAGTCGTTTCTACACATCGTAGTTTTAGAGTGTTCACAGCACACTATCCATTCAATCAATAAAAACATACTTATTATAGAAATTTAAATAAAAAAATATTAATATGTATAATTTTTTTAAAGTAATAATAAAATGTTAATAAATAATAATAATAAAAGAAAATATTTTAATATAGTTCATACATAAAATATTTTAATAAATAAACCCAAAAAAGGATAAGATTACACATTTTTTATTATTCTTATTCCTGGTAAATTTACGGTGAATATCGTTTAAATGAACTTAAAAAAAAAAAAAAACATTTTTTATTATTCTTATTCTTTATAAATTTAGGGTGAATAAATTTTAAATTAATATATAGAATTATATTCGAATTAAATATTAATAAATTTTTAATTAATATATATTCCACGTATATATATATATATATATATATATATATATATATTATAGTACAGATGTCTTCATAGATAATTAATTAATATTGATAAGGATTTGCAGTGAACAATGATTTGGGACATTTCTACCGAACTTTTTACTCGATCTGCTTGTGTCCTAAGAAGAATGAATTGTGGACCCCATCTGTCCGAAACGAAAAAGGAGCCCACCACAGTAAAGTGAGTATGTGCTCTCAATTCCATCAAATCTATCCCCGATCGCACGTATTCGTCGTTCACAGCCAATTTTGCTTAACAGCTCCCCAACGGTCGTCTTCGCGCATGCCAGGCTTATCCCATTCCTGTAGAACTGTTCTTTAATTTAAAATGTTTAAAAAATAACATTACTTGAATATAAGAAAATGACTTGAAAACAAGTTTTTAGAACAAAGTTTTTAGTTTTAAATGTGTATTACGATCTCGAAAAGATGCCAAATAAAACCTCAAGGATTTTGAAACTTTTAATAAAATGAGGAGAAAATGAAAAAGACATGCACACAAAACACTTAGACTAATTTCAATTTAAACTTCTTTTACCTAGTTCATATCCCAAAACATTTGGATTAAAAGAGTCCCTCCCGTCCGGCCCTTTGGGCAGGCACTGATAAGACGCTAAACGTCGATGAAATAATGTTTTTCCGATAGCACGACGAATGCTTACCCAGTGCTACAAATCATGAAAATTCCGATAAGATTTTCAGAAAATCCGGCAGGAATTTTTCTAAATCCATGTTATAACTATCAAAGTTTAATATTTTGTGTGTCCTACAGGTTTTTGATGGTGCTGAATCCATTTCCAATGTCAAAATCAGGATTCAAACACTGTTTCTGCAAGATTTTTTAAATTTTTTTGGCCCGAATTCCGGCCAATTTTGACCGTCCGGGCAATTCCTCCGGCTCGTTAGACGACTCCCTTCAATTTGTTTGCTTTTCCGATCTCCGAGCAGGTGCCCACTCAGCCGGTATTTATTAAGCGTCGCTATCAACGCCAGGTTCATGGTGGTGAAAAAGCATGCTATTGTTAGATGTCACCATCAACCTCATGTGTCATTGGAATTTGAACTAGATAAAAATAGAAACTTAGTTGTAACGCCGGACTCTCAATATGGTAGGTAATGAAATCTATAGGCCATGTGGGCACTGTTTCTATAAACCCTTAAGCAGAACTGTAGGCTTTTCGGCACCCCATGTGTCAAAAGACGAACAGATAGATAATTTGATTTTGAGGTGCATGACCTAAAAATCTCACAAAATGCATTGAACCGTTAGCTTTTGTTGTTATCCGAGGAAAATCCGGGCACGCAGTCTCTGGAAATTCCATAGAACCGTGGCTTCCACTCAAGTTGGTTGATCGTGGAGATAAAACGTTCGTTGTGGTCTTTGGTTTCAACATTTCATCGCTCTTTCCTGCTCTTTGGTGCAGTGGTAATGTTGTGGTGTGGAGCGCTCCTCGTCTGTGCTTGTGAATGTCAAGTGTCTCTGTGCTCTGTGTGTGTGGGGAGCACTTGTTGTCTATCCTTGTTTTGTTTCTTGTTTCTTGTGAATGTCTGTACATGTGTGTTTTGTTATGAGTGTGAGAGGAGAGAGCACAGGAAGAGACCGGCGTTTGCAGAGAGAGAGAGTTGCAGCACATGATGAGTTAAGGTGAGATCATAAGATCAAAATTAATCATTGAGATATCTTTGTTTGTTATCCTGCATTCCATTTCTTTATTTTTCTTTCTTTACAGGTTTCCAGGTTTTCTTTGATGCATTTAGTGTGAATTGAGTAAATTTTATGGGATGAGATTTCTGATGTTAATTGTTAATTCTGGCAGGTGGAAGAAACGGAGGAGTTACCTGGTTCTGGCTGGTGGGCGTGGGGAAGAACAGAAACAACATTTCCATTGTCACAACCCACTGAAACCAGGTTTGATTTCTTTACATTAAAGTTACATGTGTGCAAGTAAAAATGTAATTAAAGAAGATGCCGTGGTCAGAGTAACTAATGACGTGAGTACCTTGCAGAAGGACCTCGATTTAATGAACAGTAAAAGGTGTTCGGTCGGATCGAAAGGATTTTGGAGGGACAAGTTACATCTGACTCGGAAGACCAAGATTCCACAATAGGTAGGTTACATTTCTCTATACTCAGTTTCCAGATTCCACAATAGGTAGGTTACATTTCTTCATACTCAGTTTCCATATTCTATTTTTGTCCTTTAAAATACTACTGAATTCTATACAAAGAAATTCCACATCATCAGTTTCCATATCTTTTTTGTTCTTTAAAATGCTATTGAATTCTATAGAAAGAAATTCCACATTCGTAGATTATATTTGTATATTAAATTTAGCATGTATATTAAATCAGATCAATTGATGTAACTGCTTTTGGTGTATTATTTCTTCCGCCCACATAGATTTGTAGATTTCTTTATTATTTAGTAGTAATGAAAATTATTTATATTAATTTAATTTAAGATATTTATGTTTGGGCCAAAGTCCTTATTACTCAAAACACCCAGCCACAGTAGTCACTGTTTAGCTTTAGATATTACTATTTTAATCCATCCAATTTGATTTCCATTACGTGGTTGGGTACCTTTTGGTATTTATGTTTGGGCCAAATTAAGCACAACACCCAAACCCTAGGCTGAAACATAGGGCGAGTTTCGGTTTTAAAAGCTTTTCATCTTTTGGAAATTGTTTTATTTATAGTATTTTAGGTTTAGGTTTACACGGATACAAACTAGCTGCAGCGGTGAAAAGTACGCCTTCGAAATCGAGTAGAGGGTAGTGGATGTGATAAATGTGTGCGATCCGCTTATTTGGTTTCAAAAGCTTTTTATCTTTGGCTGGTTTTATATAGATTTAATTTGAGTTGTTTTTAGTGTAATTTTTTGAAAGTGGTTTTATATAGATTTAATTTGAGTTGTTTTTGTGTAATTTTTTGAAAGTTTTTTTTTGGATTTTTCTAGTAATTTTTTTAAAATCTAGTGGAAATTTATTGAAAAGAAAAGTTTAATAGGTATTCTTGCACAATTAAAGTACAAAGTGACTTAAGAGTTTTTAAGGTGTTAAATTCATATATATACAATAAAAATAATAATTTAAACAACAATAATCAAAATTCAACTTCAAAATTTTCCCCAAATTCCATCACCAAAAATTCCAAAAAATCGCAAAAAATAAACTCCAAACCAAACTAATAACAGCTGTGAAAAGTACGCCTGCCATCCACGGATTTGGTTTCAAAAGCTCTTTTTATCTTTGGTCAGTTTTACACGAATCCAAACTAACCTTCTAAATTTAATAGAAAACCATAGATATGATAAATGTATACAATCCACGTATTAACTCTACATTAATATTCTTGTAAGATAATCAAATTAAATGAGTATATATAATATACTACACAAACTAAAATCTCTTAATTTTTATAAATAATATATTAAATACGATTATAACCATTAGTATACGAGTATAACCATCTAAACTCATTCCATCAGTTCCCTAGCATTTTATGTGTTACAAACGTTGCACCTTTTCCTCATGAGCCATCAGTATGGCATCATGTCTTTCCATGCTTGATTTTCGATTATGAGGTAACATATTTCATGTGCTGAAATTTATAAAACTTTAAAATTTCACGTATAATACGTAGGGAACTCGTGTTAAGACTCAAGAGTTTGTCTCATATATTCTATAAAGACAACTTTGTTATAAAGTCTCAGCTGCAGAACATTATATATATATATATATATATATATATATATATATATATATATATATATTTATATCTATATCTATATCTATATTTATATTTATATTTGTAATATATAATTATATTTTATGGTTAGACATTATATTACATATATTTTTAAGTTGTTATTATATATTTAGCTAAGTATATATTTATTTGATATCTAGTCAAGTGAATTAAACATTTATATTTTTTTATATATTATTTAAAAATAAATATATTTTAATTATGAATTTTGTTTAATATATATTTTGTTGTCAAATAAAATCAACTAATATAGGTAATTATTATTTTTATAAATTTAACGGCCAAAGTTTCAGAATGGGTATGGAATAAAGAAAATTTATATGACTTTTATCTAGAGTTTTTTACAAGGTAAAGTTGACATTCACAGTAGTCTAAGTAAAATAGAGTTTTGGGCTTTTGAAGGTTTTAAAATAGGTGGTGGGAGAAAGTAGAGATTAATGCCAAATCCAAAGTAATAGAGTTAAGGTGAATCAAATGGCTTATGAGATCAAGAAGAGACCCTCTAAAGAAATGGCCTATTTCTTTCACAAACTAGGAATTGGGGATTAGAACCTAAGGAGGAATAATCCTTCACCCAATCAAGATAAACAATTAAGATTAAGGTATGCCAGAAGGGAACCTTAACCTTAATGGAAAACCTTCACCAAGGAAATGCACTATGGCTTGAAAAATTTACTTGATTATTTTGGTAGGGATCTACAAGGAATAACAACTATGACACCAAATAATCAACACACCAACAAAAGAAGAAGGAAACCTTATAACATCTAACCTCCAAGTGGTAAACTTACCCTTTAAATGGATCGACCATGAAAGCTTATAGAAGACTTGAACATTCACCATTAATCCTTATGCACCAAAAAAGAGTCGAGATAGATAAATTTGGAGTAGTCTTTAGTGCGACTTTTTGGAGTTTCCGGTGTCGGAATCCGATGAAAAAAATTGAGGTAAAATCTTAATTTTTGTTATTTAAACTAGTTTTTTTACTGTATATATAGATTCAACATCCTAAAAAACCCCTAGGACACTTCGATTGTGCAAGTTACCCATCAAATTTCTGTTTTCAATAAATTCTTGCCAGATTTTAAAGAAATTAGACCGGAAAAATCCACCTGAAAAGACTTCAAAAGTCACACTAAAGACAGCTCTGATAACTTTCAAGAATTGGCAACAAACATCCCCAAGGAAATAAACCTTTACACCATCATATTCTCCAAGTAAGATATGTTAATTAAGCTCCAAAAATCCAACCATGAGTGATAATCAGGAAGGACACCTTTATTTATAGAGTGATGATTATCTTCCTTTGCAGTAAAATATTATTATCTCATGTTAGATCTTTAGATTTCATAAGAAAAGTAAAATACAATTCTCCTACAACTAATTAGTCTAAAACAATAATAAAATAAAGTGGCCAAGCCACATGTACAATGATCAAGGTGAAATAAACCCCAAGAGAGAGACGCCTCCACAAGAAAGAGAACGATGAGTGTCCAAGATGTAATGTTAGCATCCAAATGTCTCCAAGGTGTGTAGATGCTCAACCACCTCCTTCAAGTGTGCAAGCCAACCCTCCTAGGTCTCATCCAAGGTGAAAACGTAATCCTAATTATGAACAAAAACCCTACAAGAGGGGATAACCACTCCATGCTAGCTCCCAAAATCATGTGTGAAGCAATAATATCCCATAAAATACATATTACAAGACTCTTAGGGACCCTCTAATGTGGGCACATGGCTCCCCAAGGTGAAGAAGCTCAACAAGTAATGTAACAACCCCATAAAAGTGGATGATCTCCTCAAAATCGGCTCCATAAGCAAGGTATGGTGTCTCTAAAGGAAAATACTACTCTTCAAATCCCTCAAATTATAGGAGGGGGTTAGTAAATTCACACATGCCAAATAAAGCCTAATTCAATCTCCAAGGGGGACATCTAATCAAATGACGATACCCATGCCTCAAGTTGAGAAAATGAGGTGATTTCTCACACATATGGAACCTATCATGGCATGAGAAGCCTTGGTACATGATGAATAGATCAAAATAGTTTTGTCCAATGTGTTGGGAATGGTGAACCACCTCAATCAATGTGAACTTCCTTGGGAACTTTCAAAATTCCCGAAAATTTGAATGAAACCAATTCCATCATCAAACCCTACCGGCTTCAACAAAGGGATCATGCATCATTATATGTCACATGATTAAAAAAATTTCCATCATTTCCTCCATCAATGTCCATGAAATAAGAATCCGAACTGTCCAAAACTCAAAAAATACAAGGGTTAGTGAAGAAATTCATTAAGGTTACCCTCTGCCAAAACGAGGGGTAACATAGGCTCCAAATTGAGGACATGTAATCCTATTGGGAGTGTATGCGAACCACAAAATCTCATCATGTACATATGAGGATGACCTCCACATCCAACAATACACCATTAATCTTGAAATCAACCCTATTGTTCAAAAGAGATTATTCATGCTAGATTATTCCTCAAGGGAGCTTATTTTTTTCCTAACGACTATAGCATGTGGATAACACAACTACTAAGTGAAGTTAGTGATCCACTTTTTCCATCTCAAAGTCTCAAAAATACAAATGTCGCTTTCCTTTGTGGTTGTCCATCATGATTGTATGCTGGAATCTCTGTTACATCTAGTGGGAGCCTGCAACTTGGCACCCGCAAATGGAAGATGGCACTAAGTGGATACCATGTTCTACTACATGACATGTCTATCCATTCTTGCAAAGGTCTACTATAATTGCTATCGAGCACTGAAATTTCTCCCTACTCTATCAACAATTCTGAAATTTATTCTTTGTTGCTACATAAGAGTATACCATGCTATTTGAATCCCTAATGTATTCTGGTGGGGGGGACTTGACATTTTCACTCAAGAATGATGCAATCTGTAGTCCCATATTGGTTCCATTTCATGTAAATAGATGTAATGCCTTTAGCTCTGGACTCTTTTCTTTCCATTAGACATAAGGGGATATCTATGTCCCAAAAATTTGTTGCCCCTTTGGTAACGTATAAGGAACACTTTAAAAATATTTTGGGGACATGAAACTCAACATTGTCAAATTAGGTATTCTTTTAGGTTTTAATGAAATTTACATTTATGGTCTTCAAAAAAAATGGAAGCACTTCTATTCATGGCACTCACGACCATGTTTGTAGCTTCACATACCTCTATATAAAATGTCACAAACAATCTCTTGAAATGCAAGCATAATATCTTTAGTAACAATGAACCTTTAAGCACCAAAACCTAGCCTCAAATTTTTTTCCAAATTTGCTTTTATTGTTGTTGTATATTTCCATATTTTAGAAAGTCTAAAATCAACCCACAAAATGCTCAATAACACCTTGAAGCACAATACTATAGGGCCCTTTTTTATTTTTAGGGTTAGAGATAAACAATTAAGCACAAACCCTTCATAAAACTAATCTACACAATGAAATAATCAATAAATTATGCACTAGACTAGGAAAAAAAATCTAAATCGAGATTTTTCTTTGATTTTTTGCTGTTAGATATATTTCTACATAAACAAAATAAAATATCTTAGAATTTAGGTTTTTTGGGGTTGTTGGGAGAAGACAAGTGCCTTATTCACACTAGAGTTTATGGCGTCAAGAAATATACCACTTTAGGGACTAGTCATTCTTATCTTAAGGATTGGGGTTGAGAGATTAAAACCCTAGGGTAGAATAATCTCTTATCTAATTAAGATAAGGTATGAAAATTGAGGCTCCGAAAGAATGGATTCCACAAAGGAAAAACCTTCACCACCAAGCTCAACTATAACTTGAATAACATACTTTAAACCCTTGCCAGGGAACTAAGAGGAGAAACAAGACTAGATATTGCACACTTACGAAACTAACCCTAAAACATCTTCCTTCCAAGTGGTAGACTTACCACTCTAATGAAATTGATCTTGAAAGCTCATAGAAGCATTGAACTATCACAACAAAAATTTGATGGACAAATAAATAAACTAAGAAAGAGAAATCCACAAGAATTAACAACAAAAACCTCCAATAGGTAGATCTTCATCAAGTTTGTATTCGCAAATGATATCCAACAAAAAAACCATTTGGAATGAGAGGAGGGCCTCTATTTATAGAAGAGGCTTCTACGTCATTATCCTTTATTATTTTCTATTCTCCATAAACTTATCCTAGTATATCTACAAAAATTATTCTTCATCCACATAATTAAGGAATCCAATTCAGGATACATTCAAAATGTGTCACATGTACAATAAAATCTCCAAGAAAGGATGTCGTCCCACAAGAGTGAAGTTGAATTGGGTGAATAAGCTCAATGTTCTCCTCAAATTCATGGTGTGAGCCTCAATCATGGTGAAGTAGTTCTCCAAGGAAGAATGTTAACAACGCCTAGCCTCCAAGGGTGGAATATGTAATATTTCCTTTTAATTATTTTTTGATAAATCTTCTCTTTGGAATTATTTAGAAAAATTACATAGAGAATAACACCATGGTGCTTAAGCAGAACCAATTATAGACGATATTTATAAAAAAAATAGCCTTAATTATTTAAATGAAATATGATATTATTTTCCAAATACGGATCATAACTTGTTAAAACAGACGGGATATCTACATGGCTAAAGATGAATCCTCCAACAGTATGCCTTTGGTGAGAGATCCAATTGACCTCTCTTCGCGATCTCCCGTTAATCTCGATGACGAGATCGTTGATCCTCCTTTGAGTAGGTATAATAAGTCTCAATACTAAAACCCCTACTCACTAGATCAACTAGGGTGGACCACTGACCACTAAAACTAACACTTAACATATTGTGGGTTCTCACCCATACAAGCTCCAAGAGCTCAACTCAACAACAACAAAACAATAATCCCAAATGCATGCCTAAGGAGTGAGCTTTCAGCTCCTTTAATATTCATGAACTATCGGAATACCATGGGTGAATACCATGCGCCATCCGAATACCATGGGTCGTTTCTTCTTTTATTAAAGTGACTTGTAATCATCTTTTCATTAATTAATTCTCCCATAGCCTATAATTAATTTTAATTTGTAACCCAAGCTAATGAGATACTCTCCTTTCCCAATGTCCGGGAAAAGGGACATTTATAGTCCTCCCTTCCTAAAATTGCTTGATCCCAGAAATTTTTATTAGAATAATAACCTCGATACCATGATCCCAAATGAATTTGAAGAATCCCTATTGCAATCATTGAGATGGAATGTAGAAGTTGTGTGCTAGGACCAATCCCTAGATCCCATTGCCAAATAGGGAATCTAGAACCCCTAATGTCTGAATAGTCCAACTGTGCTTTACCCATTTGATAGGGTACCAACTCATAATCTCTTTTCAGTCTAACTATGGGGTCCTTTGTCATAGCAGATGTTCTAATGTCACCTGACCCCTCATTTGACATTAAAGGAAAGGGGTAATTATTATTATTATTATTTTTTAATTACTGAACTGTCAATCCCATATATATATATATATACATATCAACTTACTATGCTCATTGAGGACCTAACGACCTTCGCTTCCTGTACTAGCCTATGCCTTCCGGGTGGGTCCCTATAGGACACGTCACCCCGCTCACATTCTCCCGACAGTTCCCAAACTCCGTGTTTGGTCACCCGCCGACTTGTTTGTTCCAGGCTTACCTGGGTGATTGTACCCTCTACTATCTCCTCATTGGCCCTTGGCCTATCCACCAATCGTTGTCGTTGCCAATTCACCTTATCTCGATGCCTAGTAACTAGGCACCCTCATTTGAAGCACCTCTCTCTCTCTCTCTCTCTATATATATATATATATATATATATATATATGGGCTCACAGATTCAGGCTGACCCAATTGTGGTCCCTCCCTTCGCCAATGAAAACCTTGCCAGAATTGTGGACGTGGCCAGCGTTGCCGACCACATAATCCTGTTCGGTCCCTCTTGGTACACTCCCAACAACATCCCTTTGCTATTTGTTGGATTCACTCACCAGGCTTGCGTGGATAGTGGGGCTGTGTGGCTGCCTTTCCCATTGGACCCTAGCTCCAACTCTCCTCAGCCATCGTGCCCATTCCCATGTCATCTTGCTTCCCCTTGCCCATCTCTCTATTGCATATGCCCTTGGATCGCTCCTGTTATAACTTCCAGCTCTCACCTTTAAGCCACGTAATTTATTGGGTCACAACCTTGCATAGCCCTTGCTCTTGATTGGGACACGTGGCGACACTGCCATTTCATCTTGCGCCGCTCACCTCGCTCCCTTCTGCTTGCACCCTATGTGAATGCTCCGGGGTGAACCTAATGGGATGCCTTGTTAGGTAGGTTTTCCTTTGGCCAATCACTGAACTCCCGGGCAGGCGTGGTTTCCAGCTCATCCGGTTGGTCTCTTCTCGGTTAGTTCCTATTGCCTCCTTTGACAACCTTGCAGGGTAACCTCTTCGGGCCATATCACCATTTTCACAACCAATCACGTAAGGGGGAAATCGGTCACGCTAATAGGAGGCTTTCTCGGCTATGGTTTTGATCTGCGATATGACAAGGTTGTCTGATATTTTCTTATAAGTCTAGGGCTTGATACCCTTGCGCCGCAACAAGTTCTTCATTCTTTCCCATGCCATGGTTCGGATAAGCAGCTTAGGTCTTGCCCCATGCGACATCTTAGATGGGGATCTTCGCGATCGCCCCAAACGTGATTTTTGCTACAATTCAAGCTTCCCAGAGTCAGTCTACTCAACCATGGCTTTGTCTCAGAGGTTCGGAAGATCTCCAGCTCATCTCCATGACTTCATGCAAACGTCAATGAATTGTTAAGGTGCGTTGTGGTGCTACCCCTCCTGAGCTTGGGTGAAAGGCTCTCCCAAGAGTTCCTGGCTCACTTGCATTCCCTATTCCTAGGCAGGGAATTCCATGCTTGCCAGTGTAGGCGCTCCAATGGCCATTACCTACCACGGGCTTGGTGTGGACTACTAAGAGGTCTCCACCTTGCTCGCCACATGCCGACAGTGCCAGAATCCATGATGATCCTGGAAGATACTCCATGGTTCTATATAGAACCTTTTGGTGCCTCACTAGTGACACTGGGGTGCCAACGAAAGACATATAGCTTGCTCAAAATGCAAGGTTGAAGGGCATTTAGGTAAAGCTGATGGGCTCATTTAGCCCCAAGGAAGCAAACTCAATGCTCCACGCCAATAATTGTGCGAGGGGAAAGAAATTTGTAACAAATAAATGGATGTGAATGTATACCTTGCTAGCGACGATCTTCAATGCAACTTTTTCATATTAATAAAGGGTCTTTAAGTTCATTGTTTCAAGTTTTACTCAAGCTCTTATGGCTTTTGCTGCGATCTGCAACATGGCCTTATGTTTCTCTATTATTCATTTATGTGTTGTTCTCATTATAGTTAAGCATATCATTCGACTTAAGGTTTAGTTCAATGTTATAGCTTGGTTCTTATTATCATATCGTTTATTACACATTTGTGCCTCTTCTGTTCTGTGATCAACACCAACAAGTTATTTGCACAAAATCTTATTTCTAGTTCAAAAGCTCATGCTTAGTTTATTTAATAGTACCATTCGTTCTACAGAACAACACACACACACATATATATGTATATATTCATCATGTTCATCCATTTTGTATTTGAATAAAATGCATCCACATATTGATACATAAACAACACGGATACAGTTTCAGAATCCAGAACCATCACAGTCAAGAATGCATCATGGTTCATCAACAGATAGACAAGCAAAAACATATACTTATCTTTAAACTTGCAGGTAAACTGAGTTTGGGACAAGGAATATCCACCCAACCGTAGACATTTGCAGCCACACTTACTTGCAGCGGTCACCCTCTATCCAGATTCCAGAGTATGAGGGGGATGCTTTCTTGAGAACTTGAATACTAGTTGCCAACTTAAAGAGGGATTCTAGAGGGCCACCTTCCTCAATCCCACCAGCTGACTGCCACTTCTTTGTCATGCAGGGAGTCCAGAGGTACTTTACCTCACCCCCAGGTGCACGCATAGTGATTCACCCACTCCTAGGGAGTCCAAAATCCCCTACAACAATAGTGTAGTTGTCACAAGTCTTTAATCGAGTCTTCCTTTGATATTGCTTTAGGATGACCTCTTCCCAAGTTCTTATAGGGCTCTAGAGTCTTCTATCTCAACCCACAAACTTCAGGGGAAACAAGCTGTTACAAGGCTCCAAAGATTCCATCCCAACCCACAGCCTCTAGGCAGCCAAGCTTTTATAGGGCTTAAGAGACCTTTGTCTCAACCCACAACCTCCAGGGACCCAAGTTGTTACAGGGCTCCAGAGACTAGCAACTCAATCGACAACCTCTAGGGAATCGAGTACCAATCCCCTTCTCTTCCCTTCTCTTCAAAGTTTCCTACTGATTTTTCTCTCACTGGATGCTCAAACTCCTGCCTTCTCTGTCTTCCTCTAGCCAACATGAGTTCCAATGCCTGCCCCCTAGAGTTGCCTGCCAATGGTCTCTTTCTTGTTTTTCATTTACTGTTGCGTCCTTACTAACCTGCCATGCACAGTCTCTCTGTTGTACTGTTTGTCCTCTTTTCTTGTTGTTGTTTCTCAAGCAACATGTGCCTACGTACTTCCTCTTGCAACCCATTTAATTTCAAGAACTAGTCTCTTAAATTCCCGCACCAACAAATTTTTAAGGTT
This sequence comes from Pinus albicaulis, assembly GCA_034641835.2. NCBI lineage: Eukaryota > Viridiplantae > Streptophyta > Pinopsida > Pinales > Pinaceae > Pinus > Pinus albicaulis. The sequence goes on along the minus strand of CM076576.1, from coordinate 389,423,067 downwards.
GCCCTGCAATTCAGGTTTCTTGCACAAGAAACCACAACATCCCAAGCAAGAAATCCTCCTTCCCAACTCTAGAATTTGTGTCTCTTGCCTCAGTCCCCTTTTTTCAAATTTCACATATAACAAAATATTTACAATGTATTTTAAGAGAGGGCCATGGGTGAGGTTGTCACACTCCCCTCCCCCTTGATGGAACACCGCCCTTGGTGTTAATCTGCCCATATGCAACATTAGGAACAAAAAATAGCACATACTGTTTCATTGAGCTTTATATACACAACTCTATATAGTATTTACAATTATGTACACACTTGGTTTAACCACTAAACAAGAAGGGATAATTAATTTTCATGGCATCAACCAATTCCCACATGGGCTCCTTTGGCCCAAAGTGCTTCCACTGCACCTTGACTTGTTTTATGGCTCGATTCCGATGCATGAGCTCCTCCTGTCTAAAATGCACATTAGCTCTAGATGGAACTATCCCTCTAGTTCCACCTGTAGCATAGACCAATCAATCACATGATTAAAATCTTGTACATACCTTTTAAGTAAAGAAACACGAAAAACATCATGAGCTTTAACTGAAGGAGGTAAAGCCAGACTATAAGCAACTAGTTCGATCCTATCAAGAATCTCAAATAGCCCATAATACCATGGTGCCAACTTGGCACTTGTCCCAATCCTCAGGTAACTCTTCTTGGGCTTAGTCCTCAGATAAACATGCTCCCCAACTTGGCACTTGTCCCAATGCTCCCCAACTTGGAACTCTTTGTGCACTCTATGCTGATATGCATAGATTTTTTGCCTATCCTGTGCCACTTTCAAATTTTGTTTTATGATCTGAACTTGCTGCTCCATATCGTTGAGGATATCAGGCCCTACATGGACCTTGTTCACTGGATCACTCTATCATGTTCCTTTTTCTGGTATTCCTTATGACATGGTTAGGATGGAATTTCAAATTTGGGGGTAGACAGGTCACAGGTGCAAGTTTGCGTCATCTGCGGGTCCTAGGGGATTTTGGAGGGGTTTTGAGGAGTTCTTATGAGGTCTGATGGCATTCGCTTGGTATATTCTACCATCCGCACATTTTGCCTTTCGTTTCGTTGCATTCCTCAATTAATTATGCCTAAGGTGGCATTTCGGGAGGAATTCTTGACAGAATACCTTAGTGTAATAGCTTGTTGGAACTGGAATAAGAATATCTACAGTATGGGATGGCTAGGAGTGATTTTCAGTAACCTGAGGAGGGATGGTGGCCAATTGATCATTTTCCCACATTAAAAAGAATATTTTAGTTAAGGGAAATGTGCTCAATATGATTAAAATAATAGTAAAATAGGAGCATCTAGAGGAGTCCATCATATCTATAAAAAGAGGAGGAAGGGCCATTAGAGATATCTTGGATTTGTTATTGTTTCTTGTATGTGATATTGATAACTTGGCTCTCTACTCCATTGGTAGCCCCAGGACGGAAACCCTCGGGCGATTTAGAGAGATTGGGCGAGCACCCATCTCCCCTTGGTGAATTCATTCAGAATTCATAGGAGAGCTTAGCGGTGGCAGTTCAGTTCAGTTGGAGGGCCAACGTAGCAGTGCAGCAGATTATCTTGGAGGCTAGCTTCATCTCAGCTATTTTGGTTGTATGTGCATGTAACCCCAGTTTATCTATCTTAATAAAAGCTGAGATTATTTTATGTTTATGGTGTTGTTAGGGAATTGCATTCATTCTCTCTGTTACATTTTACATGGCAATTTACTGTTAGTTGAATGGTTATTTTATGAAGAAGTTTTGGGTTAAGCTAGATTACAGCAAAATTATCCAAAATATCCCGTTTTGGATATTACACACTCCAACTAATAGGAGTGTTGCAACTCCTGCCATACTGTGCCTCAAACGGGCTCATATTTAGGGATTCTTGGTATCCATTGTTGTATGCAAAATTCCACAAGTGGAAGACATTCTTCCCACTTCTTGGGTTGATGCAATACATAATTTCCTAACATGTCCTCAAGAATTTGAGCCCAAACAAATATTTGAGCCCACTATGGTTTGTCATAAGCGTAAATTTCCTACCAAGGAGGTAATGCCTCCACATTTTTAAGGCATGAATGATGGAAAGAAATTCTAAATCATGTGTCATATAATTCACCTCATGCTCATTCAATATTCTGGACTCATAGCATATGACTTTACCTTTTTGCATCAAGACTCCATCGAGTACCTCTTTGCAGGCATTTGTGCACACCACGAAATCTTTGTCAGGATCCGCAATTCCTAGCACTAGTACATTGGTGAGAATTTTTTTTAACTACTCAAAGCCTTCTGCACATTGTGCAGTCCACTCAAATATTTTTCCTTTCCTTTGCAAGGTTGTAATGGGATGGCCTATCTTGGAGAAATTCCGGATAAATCTCCTGTAATATCCTGCTAGTACCATGAATGGTCTAATTTCATCCATGTTCTTTGAAGTTGGCCATTCCATTATGACTTTGATCTTTTCAGGATCCATTGAGATTCCTTCCTTGGAAACGATATTCCCCAAGTAATGTATCTACGACTGGAAGAAGTCACACTTACTAAGATTTTCATAGAGCTTATTCTCTCTCAACAATTGTAACACTGCAGCCAAATGTTTCTCATGCTCTTCTTCTGTCTTTGGATATACCAATACGTCATCAACAAATACAATGACAAACTTGTCCAAATAAGGACGTAGCACACCGTTCATCAGGCTCATGAGTGTGGTAGGGGCATTGGTAAGCCCAAAGGGTACCACTACAAAGTCATAGTGCCAATATCTTGTCCAAAAAGTGGTTTTATGAATGTCTTCCTTGTTTATTCTTACTTGATGGTAGCCTGCCCTCAAGTCAATTTTGGATAAAACTGTTGCTCCTCTCAACTGATAAAATAGGTCGTCAATCCTTGATAATGGGTACCTATTCTTGATTGTCACCTTATTCAATCGTACGTAATCAATGCATAATCTAAGCATTCTATTTTTATTCTTTACGAACAATACCGGTGTTGTTCCGGGTACCATTTCGATAGAGAAATCTGTCTCTCTATGAGGAGGAAATCCAGGAACCTCCAATGGAAAGACATTTGCGTATTGTTGAAAAACATGGTAGTTTTGTAGCAATTCAACTTCCTCATCTTCTATTTCTCTGTCATTTTCCCCATCCTTGGAAACTTGTACTACAAATAACATGCATCATTTTCTGCTGCTACATTTGGCTTGCATAGTCGTGATTAACCTAACTGAAATGGGCTTTTTCCTACACTGCAACATTCCTTTTTTTCCTTGCACATCCATGCATTCAATTGTTTTTTCATAGCAGTCCACCTTGGTTTGGTCTTATACAGGTATAGGGATCATACTATAGAGTGTTTGAGGAGTATCTTCTAAAGGATTGTTTAGGGAGTGGGTGGGTGTGTTGTGTATGAAGGTGTGTGGGGTGTTTGTGTTCGGGCATTATTCAGGTATTAGATCGTTATGCCTATTCCCCATTGCCACCAACCCAGGAGGTTGCTACTATTGGCATTAGATGGTTTTAGGTTGAGCCAAAGTAAGCATCCTAGTCTGCTACTCCCATATCAATAGTTTCTCCATTTCCAAAGCCTCTAGTAAACTATAGGAAGCACCCTCCCATATTATATGAACACAGGAACCAAGACCTTTGTCCCCCACCCAAGATGCTCTTGAACTAACTAACAAACAAAAATTATAAGCCCTTGGTAGCCCATGAGAAGCGTAGAAGCCTTTTGTTACGTTCTGATAGGATTGACTGAGCACATTGCTTGACTGGGAATTTTCTATTAGCATTAAGTGAGCACCTCCTTCCTATAGAAGAATGTACTCATTTTTTGTCATTGATGATGGTACCCATTTTGTTCTTTGTAACCTGTACAGAAGCTTCCTTGGTTACTAAAAGGTTAAATAACACACACTTAGGAGGCTATTGCTAATGTTGCCTTTCTGGATGACCCTTGCTAATGTTGCTCTGTGGGGTGAGCGATGCTTCCTGAGTTGTAGCTTGTTAGTAATGAGGAGAAAGTTGTCTACTCTTTGTAAACTTGGCGGAGCCTTTCCAAAGGAAATTGAAAGTGTTTTTGATCTCCTTTTAGAAGGGACTTGATGCTTGAAATATAGAGAGTTTGTCTATTCTAGCTAGTGTTACCATATAGGAGAGCAAGGAGAGCAAAACCCTATAAGAAATTGATATAATTTGATGTCGCGTATTTTGTAATATTTGATAAGGCATGGTCCAAATAGCCATCCGCCACCAAATTCTATAAGATTCCTGTCATCATTATTGGGGAAGTATTTTGGAATGACCGAGAGATTTGTGTCATATTTATTGGGGAAGATTAAGTTCCCATACGGTTATTTCATCCTCGCTTTCAATCACAGCTGGTAGCGGTATGCTAGTGTGGGCATACGATTATTTCGTCCCCGCTTTCAATCACAGCTGGTAATGGTATCTAGAAGGAGATCGACTCGCTGCTAATGTTTTATGGTATGCGATAAACTATCATTTTGAATTGCGACCTTATTATAAGGAAATTCCTAATGCATGGCTCTTCCTTTCTATCTAGAGTTTGAAGCAATTTGGGAGTGGGTATCCGGAGAGGTGCTAGAAGGCCTAAAGACCGAAGGGAGAGGAAAAAGAAAGAATTTATTATAATGTTCCCCGTTGTCACTTTCATTATGCACCCAAGGATATCATCCTTTAGAGTATTTGCCCCGGTCCTTTATCGCCCTATATCATTCATCCACAGAAACCTCCGGAAGGTTTCAATGAAAAAAGGGGCGCTATGGGGAGGGGTGCTGCAAGAAAGGCTTTTAGGCCTAAGAATTATAGTAAAAGGAATTATAGGTATAGGATGCTTTATTTCATCATTTCCCTTCCTTCCGTGGTTGGAGTAGGCCATTAGGTTGATAAGGCAAAGAGTGGCCAGTTGATCTTTAATCTGGAGGCCATCTTAATTGTATCACTAATTAGGGAATGAACACAGGTGATAACATATATAAAGCAAGTAACAAGAAACTAAGTGCAACAAATAAAAACACCTCTATAAACTAGTAACATGTACACAGTGATAGCTCTACCTATTACGGTAGTACTGATACCATTACCTATGCTATTCGTCTGATAAATAATCATCTTCAACATGCTTAATACTAGTATCCCATCTCGTATAGTATATATAATACATAATAAAATAGAGTAAGTAAGCAGTACGTTATCTGTGTTATGTTAATTAGAGATAATACAATATGGTAGATATGAACACATGGATATGACTCTTACTCTACTACACAATCTACACGTATCCCCTAGTGATGTATGTTTAGAAGAAAGATGCGTGTTTGAGATAGAACTAAGACCATTGAATTGCTTGTACTAAGAGCTTGAACAGTATGAATACCATAACTATTGAATCATCTAAGCTACTTTGTATAAGAACAGAGTGTTCTGCTTATGTTCTAATCACGATAGCTCATATGTTATGAATAAACAGGACCTTGTTACGAGCTTAATCAAAGCCTTATTGAAGAAGTAAAAGCCTAATCAAACAAGAGCTATATACTACTAGTAAACGTATACGAGTTTGGTCAGTATTAATAAGGCAAGTATTCACATAATGTATGATAAGCTCAGCATATACGAGATAACAGTAAGTGATTGATTACGGATCTGCTTAACCTATGATACTTGTATGATCTTAGACTAATAGAACCAAGCCCCTGATTTTACATTACAATTTATATGTATATGTTAATTACTGATATGTTTGAATTCATGAAATCTATAACACTAATGGATGTAATTACTAATTAGCACATAGTACGTACCCTTATTTCCATAAGATTCATACCCGTATAAGTAATGATCACACTAGTCGAAGTTAGTAACCAGTAATCACAATACTTGTTCCCAGTGCTTGTTTAACCAGTACTATCAGCTTATTCTCATAATCTATAGAACATGATGAATAAGGGTTACTACTGGGTTAGGATGGTAATGATAACAAGATTAGTAATGGTATATGATTTAACACACTACTTACTTTACCTAATATATGGTATTCTTGTTTACTGACCAATGATCTTGATACTGTATCTAAACGCAATGTGATAACCTATGTAATCAAGCTTGTACAATATGATAAGCTGTACTCTAGTATAATCGTTACCCTTTTCATGCTATTGTCATAACACATCTTATTCCATTGCTTGTAGAGAATATAGTACTTGTGATTCCCATAATAAAGGTAACACTAACATGACGTATGGGCTGTAATGGTGATATGACTCTGATTAGGACAGAACACCAGTATTACGGATATAAGCTTAAAGTAACACCTGCTTATTAGTGATAATCAATGAAATTGGATTGACAGAGTAATAGCTAATAGTACAGCTTAATTACACACACTAAGCTTAAGTGTTTAAGTTTTCCAGCTTGATATGATGGCTTTCTAAGAATAGATCACTGTTTGTATTTTTATACCACTCCGATATGCTTAGATTTACCCATAGATTTGATCTCTTACTTCTATATACTAGCATGTGGTATAGCTTGTAAATTGTAACTACTGTATTCAACCTCATTAATCCTATGAACCTTTACCATTAAGCTCAAAACAGTAACTAGTATGTAAGTGAAATCATTATGGAAACACAGGATGATTACGGAAACAAGTAGTATGAACATTGGGTAATTTATATCAATAGTATAACACATTGCCTCTAAGTAACATGCATACCCTGATTACGTGTGCTTAACTTATTGATATATATAACCTTATGGAATATGTTACTAGTACTTCAAGTTATAGCAGTGTTGACCTATTTACTACTGTAGTAATCCCACTAATTATAGTAATACAGATAGCCTAAGCTGAGCTCTTAGTTATGATAGATTACATAGGACAGTATCTCTGTAATTAACCTTATGACGGATCCGAATAGATCATTGTAGTATAAGCATTCCAATATGTATGGACTTGGTTTATAGTAATAGCAAGAGGTTACAGCTTGATACTAGATGTTATGATAGACCCCTTTCATCACCATAGGTTTGATTACCATTAGTAGTGTAAAGTAAGCTCTATTGACTATGATTACTTAAGCTTGAAGTAGGTGAGTATACATGTAATGCTTATTCAAACTCATATCCTATTGATTACCTTTGATATTAATTACACTATAATTACCATCATATTGATTACTCTATTACAGTAAGCTCCTGGACACTCTACAGCTCGCTAGTACAACTGCTCTTGTTATAACTAAGTATGATGAGTCCTTAAGCTATATGAGTAATTAGTGAAGTAATGGAGATCATAGATATGGAAACATGATTGGAACTGTGATTGATAGTAAGAACCAAGCTAATACGAATCACTAGTTATAGTTATTCCTTGTACTTGTAAACAAACACCAAGCAGTTCAGATTAGTAACCTTGTCATAGATCATCATGTAAACAGTGTAATCAATCATAGATCAAATACCATAACCTTCATGCTTATATGATTGTAGTTAGACTGTTTTGCTACTAATGTGTACGTATTAGACTAAGTAACACATCACCATGAATACAATGGTAATAGAAGAGTACTAGTAATAAGAAGACCTATCAAAGATGATATAAGCTCTAAGCTTGAATCACTAGTGTAAAGGGTAATCAAATGGTAACCACTCATTATCCTATGTTCCTGATTATGATTACATAGGAGTTAAAGCGGTTTCATAAGATCTTACTACATGTATGTTCTATCCTGTACATATAACTCTAATTAGAGTAGAATTAGATCCATAACAACTACTGGGTAATGTGTGATCACAGCTTGTTCCTGTTCCTTATGGTCATGTAATTTATCAGGTTCTATTACCATTGCTTCCATATCCGGATTAGTATAGAACAAAGCTTACTGGTTACACATACAAAGATAGAATAGCTAGTAGCTTAACCAGTCTGATCTATTAGTAATATGGAACACCTACTCTATTGATCTAATCCCATTGAATCAGTCATATAACTAGAGTAAAGCTAGAACACGTATAAGGTTAGAAAGGAGAAGCACTATCCCATACTGTATATCCATAATAGCTTCTACATAGGTAAAACAACCCATGTATAGCTGTGATAAGTAGTTAGCTACCCGTATTGTTACACTTGTATTACAATTATGTTAACAACTTTGAATAGCTTGCATATTAGTACCAAGCTGCTTAGTTACATGTTACTTAATGAGATAACTCAAGTGTTACTCTATATTAGTATAAAGCTTAAAGTAATGCCGAGCTCTATCATGTATTCAACTTGTACTGAGTTATATACACTTAAGACCCTTGTTGAGGATAGGGATGACTCAGTTCCACCATTTTACATCACCCTCAACATGCACCATTTTACATCACCCTCAACATGCACGACAAGCTGTTACATAGTTGCATGCTCGACTCGGGGGCCTCTCACGAGTCACAACCTTATGCCTAAATCAGTCATGGAGGAATTAAGACTAGAAATCACCAAACCATATCATGACCTATACTCTTTCGACTCTAAGAGGGTTAGATGTCTATCTAGGTCTCATCAAAGGCATGGTTGTTACATTATCCCAACTCTCTATGAAGAGTGTACTTATAGATATAGTGGTAGCTGACATACCACCTAAATACGACATACTGTTTTCTAGGTCTTGGGCTAGTAAACTAGGAGGCACGTTGCAAATGGACATGTCCTTCGCCACTATCAAAATTTTTGGTGGCGAGAAAAGGATACTTACCAAGAGAAAACACTTGAGTATGAAGAACCATCCTTTATATACCAAAGAAGAAGACAGGATGTTTCAGCTTAAGTGCCAATCTTGATTGTCCTCAGAAAACCGAGACACCTCAGTCTGTAGCTACCCAACCAATCACAAAGGATGACATATGGGAGTTTTTTTTCGATGGATCATATTCTAAATAAGTAGCTGGTGCGGGTGTTGTCTTAATATCCCCACATGGTGAAACCATCCCACTGTCTCTTCAACTTGAGTTTTATACTAAAAATGATGTGGTTGAATATGAAGCACTCATCCTTGAAATGGAAACTGCCCGAAAGATGGGAGTTAAGATATTGAAAGATTTTGGAGATTCCGAGTTTGTAGTTCAACAGGTTCGCAATAGATACCATACCAAGAAACTTCGTATGAGATCTTATAGAAATAAAGCCTGGGATCTCATCCATAATTTATTTAATGCTTTCTATGTCACTGCCATCCCTAGATAGAAAAATCATCACGCTGATACACTAGCTATTGCTGCAAGTACATTCAATCGCCCCCCATACTCGAGATCAAGCATGAGATTGAGATGAGGTATCAGCCCTCCATTCATGACAACATCAGACGTTGGCAAGTGTTTGAGGATGATATCAGCAAATCAAAAGGTTTATTGAGGTTATAGAAGAGTTCGCAAACACTCACATGGATCAATAAGACCAGAAGCCTGAAACTCATCCACCACTTGATAAAGATGATGATCCTGAGCCTAACTTCCTGAACCAGCTTTTGGAGGTTATAAGGTCTACCTAAAGGACTTGTTCCTTTAGAAATACTATTCGACAAGAATGATGTGCCTAGTAAACCCACTGTCAAACCTGAAACTAACAAGGTTGATCAACACAACCTTGGTACCTCAGTAGACCCTAGGTGCATTAATCTGTCTCGATCTCTAGATGAGGCAGAAAAATCAAAGTAAATACAGTTGTTCTAGGAATTTTGAGATGTCTTTGCTTGGTCCTATGATGAGATCAAAACTTATGACCCCTCCATTTTCTAGCATAAGATTCCATTAAAGGAAGATACTAAACCATTCGCCCAAAAGTTGCGTCAGTTTCATCCTATTCTCTTACTTGTCATAGAGAAGGAGATCAGAAAATTACTAGATATTCTAAAATCATAATCCTACTAAGATATTTATAATGGGTGGCCAACCTCGTTCCCGTTAGAAAAAAGAACGGTAAAATAAGTCTCGTGAAGAAGGCACTACAAATCACATCTTTCGAGCGAAGAGGTCCAACGGATGGACACAAATGAGGCCTAGCCAGGAAGCTGAGCCAGGAGACCTATTCAGGAGGACTAGACCATAACAGCCATACCTCTACCCGCTACCAAACACATGGTCCTTCACTTACATAGATGCAACACAGGGTTTCTACATCACCTCACAGAGACATACTGTTGAATTCCAGTCATCGCTGGGTTGGGATCATTGGTTGGGTTCATGAGCTCAGCTGCTCGATTGGGCTTGGCTACTCGGTTGCTCGGTTGGGATACAAGGTAGGATGAGTTGGGATACTCAGATGAGCTAATTGTCTGGATACAGTTATTGCATAGAGTAGACATATAGAGATGACCTCGACCTCGATTGTCAACTCCTCACCCTCACCAAATAAGTCAGTTAGGATCTCTAAATATTATATACGTAATTATGTCATTACGCTTTAACGAATAATGCATATACTATAGACTTATGTCATTAGGTTAGGTGCTAAGGAAGAGCCTGATGAACGAGGGTTACTTACCAGCGTGCACCCTCGTCTCTTATTTCAATACTCCCTTGTTTCTTATTCTTTCACTCAATCAATGGGATCAAGAACTGAAACGAATGGATCTGGATCAATGACTGGATCAATGTATGCTTACTTTGCTCCCTCTAATACTGGATATGCTTTCTGTTAATTTTGGACAACTAGGTCCAAACTCCATGTTGTGATGCTTAGATGAAGATGCCAATGTTTTTATTGGACTCCTCTTTCGTAGAGGTGCAAGATCGATCTAAATATCATCTTGATTTGATGAGAAGAACATTTATTTTGAATTTATTCAAAATATGTGCAAGTCGGCCTGAAGGTTTTGAGCCCCAGTAGTTGTGTCACACACCCTCATTGATGGATATAAATTGGTCAACGTTGGAGGACATTTTCACTCATCTCATCCTCACACATTTCTCTCTCCTCATCTGATTGGTTCGATCACCTTGGAGGTTCTTCTCTTCACACATGGGAGAATTTCAGCAAGCAATAATTTTCTTTTTTCGGCCTAGGGTTTCTGCAGCATTGTTGACCAGCGTTGACTTTGGTCAACACAAGGTCAAATTGACCTTAAACTCTCCCAAACTTTGGATTTTCTGAATCCGAATTTTTTGGCACTATTCCCGAAGCTGGACATTGACTTTGACTTCTCTGCGTTGACCTAACAGCTACTGCTATTTGCATTGATCGTTGACTGACAACGTTGACTTTTGGTTGACTTTTGGGTTGACTATTTTGGCTGTCCTAGAGGGTTGCGTGACGCTTCTGGTTGGCTGACCATATTGAGACTTTGATGGTTGAAGCATCCTGCTGACTGCCGTAACGCACCAACACACTTATATACTCTGGCTTGTCTTCTGTCGATCTACTGGTATGTTCTATCAGCGTTTTACTTGTTTATGTGATTGCTGACTGATATTGGGATAAAAAGTAAAGTTGCATCAAGCACAGAACATCTTCAAAAATTTAGCATGGTTTCAGAGCTGAGGTGAAGACAAAGCCCTGGTTTGTAGCAATCACCAAAGAAGAGCATGGGTTCCTCTAACTACAATGGCTTTAAGGCTGATGGCAAATTGACTGGGAAGGATGACTTCCATGCCTGGAAGATGACAGTGGATCTCATGTTGGAAGACCATGATGTCATGGACTATGTGCAGGGTAAAATTCAAGAGCCTCCATCCACTGCAACTGCTGCTGCCAAAACAAAATACAAGAAGGGAGAATTCAAAGCGAAGCTGAGATCAGCGACTCAATTCATAACAGTCTGGTTTCCTACATCTTTGAGATGGGCACATCCAAGGAGATGTATGATAAGTTGGTCCACATTTTCAAGGCCAACAATGCGAATCAAGTCCTATTCTTCAAGAACCAATTGAAGAATCTGAAGAAAGGCAAGGATGAGTCTGTTCAATCATATTTTCTGAAGCTGACCAAGATCAGGAATAATCTGCTGGCTATTGGGGAGACAATAGTTGATCGAGAGATGGTTCTCACCGCTCTTGGAGGTCTCTCATCCGAATGGCATGTATTCAACACTACCATTCTAAATAACAATGTGATACCTAATTTTGATGAATTACTATTGAGATGCGTACAAGAAGAGACAAGGATAAAGGAATACGAAAATGAAGGAAATGTTGCCTTCGCTGCTCATACTAAGAAGAAATTTGGTGGTTCAAGGAACAAAGGAAGAGCAGGGGCCCAGGGAAAGAAAGGCAAGTATTACACTTGTCACAAGCCAGGTCACTATGCTAGAGAATGCCATTTCAAGAAGGATTCTCCCGATGATGATGACAACAACAACCGGAGGAATGGCAATCAAAGGAACAACAGGTTCAAGGGGAAAAGGAAGGCTCCCTCCGACGGAAATGGTCAACCTTTCAAAAGGACGAGAAATTCCAGCTATGAGGAATCAAATGTTGTTGATAAAATAAATGACTTCATTCTTGTATACGCCCTCTACTAGCTTCATCTCCACTCGACAACATGGATCTGGTTGATAGATAGCGATGCCTCAAGGCACATCAACGAGTTCAAGGAAGCACTTTTACGTGTAGTTTGAGAAGGATACTCATCTGAAAATTATCCTTGGAGATAATGCCACCTATCTTGTGAAAGGGACAGGGACTGTGACCCTCCACTTATCTCAAGGTCAAGTCTTTCGTTTGCAAGATGTTTTGTATGTACCCGATTTGAAGAAGAACCTTGTGTCTATTTCGACCATGGAAGACAAAGGTTTCAAGGTGGCATTCGTCGATGGAAGGGTGCGTATCTAGAAGAAGAGTTTCAAGGAAGCTCTTACGGTTGGGTTTAGAGTTGATACACTCTACCATGTTGGAGGAAGTCCACTGGGGGCTATGACATATGATACTATTCGTCAAACCGAACTATGGCATCGGAGGTTTGGACACCTTCATTACAAAGCCCTTCTCGAAGCAAGGAAGGTGGTGACAGGGATGTTCGAATTCAAAAATGATCATGAAGGTGTATGTCAGGGTTGTGCCGAAGGAAAGCATACAAGAGAACCTTTCCCCTCAAGTGTCACAAAGACATTTGATGTCTTGCAATTAATACATTCTGATCTGTCTGGTATGCTGCCCATGACATCTTTGGGAGGATGTTCTTATTGCATGACATTTATAGATGACTTCTCTTGCAAGACTTGGATATACTTCTTGAAGAAGAAGGATGAAGCATTCATGTGGTTTTTTACTTTCAAAGCCTTGGTAGAAGGTGAGCGGAAGATCAAAATATTGAGGATCGATAGTAGCCTTTGAATCTGCAGACAAGCAGTTCAAGAACTTTTGTAGAGGGCGGCATCGAAGGAGACCTGGCTTGTCTATACTCTTGAGCGGAATGGCGATCTTTGAACGAAGAATAGGACCATTGTGGAAGTGCCGTGCCATGCTATGGTAAGGTCTAAGTTCCATGAGGAGAAGTTGCGAAAGGCTAGCATTGGCCATGCAAAAGCAGATGCCTGCATTCCGCTATAGACTCCAAAAATATTGAAGAGGTTTTCACCAGTAAGAAACCTAACGTCTCACATTTTAGAGTATTTGGATATCCTGTTTATTTTCATGTGCCGAAAGAGAAGAGGAGCAAGTTGGATGCTTCTAGGAAGAAGGGAATGTTTGTGGGCTACAAAAAAACTTTGCAGGCCTATAGAGTCTATGTGCCTATTCAAAGGGAAGTGGAGATATGCCGTGATGTCACCTTTGACGAAGATGCTTCCTTGAGGAAATTAGTCAATCTTCCAAGATCTGAGGAATATCATGAAGCAAGGCCTGGAAATCAAGAAGATCGAAGGATGAGATGATGAATGATGTTGAAGGACCGATGGACCAAATTGACCGACCTCCTTCACTGGGGAAGAGACCATCATGGCTCATGGACACTCTGGAGGATGCCGAGGGACATATGCCCCCAAGGGGGACATTCCATGAAAGAAAGAAGCCAAATAGATACCAAGGGTATCTAGCAGCCATGAGTACTATTTTACAATCTGAGCCTGCATCTTTTGATGAACCCATAAAGCATCAAGTCTGGAAGGATGCTATGCACAAAGAGTATGAGTCCATATTAAAGAATGATGCCTGGGATGTGGTTCCAAGAGTGGAGGACAAAGTATTTTTCACCTAAAAATGGCTCTACAAGATCAAGCATGGATCTCATGGAAGTGTCGAAAAGTTCAAGGCAAGATTCGTTGCCCGTGGCTTCTCTCAAAAGGAAGGCATAGACTATGGTATGATATGTTGCTGTGGTAGATATGCCACCATGGAGTACCTTTCTATCATAGCCCTTGTTGCTATGCAAGGATGGAATCTTCATCAGATGGATGTGAAGACCGCATTTCTGCATGGTGCGATAAAGGAAGAGGTGTATGTGGAGCAACCTCTGGGGTTCGAAGTCCAAGATCGAAACACCCATGTTTGCAGGTTGAAGAAAGCCCTCTATGGGTTGAAGAAAGCCCTCTATGGGTTGAAGCAAGCACCCAAAGCTTGGTACGAGAGGATAGATAGCTACCTGATGAAGCTTGGTTTCACTCGTAGTAATGTTGATATGAACCTTTACTTCAAGGTTGATAGAGAAAATCCTCTCATTCTGGTGTTGTATGTGGACGACCTCTTCCTGACAGGTGCTGACCCTCTCATTCATCAGTGTAAGAGGGAGCTCGCTGCTGAGCTTGAGATGAAGGACCTAGGACTGATGCATTACTTCCTAGGAATGGAGGTCTGGCAGAGACCTGGCGAGATTTTCCTTTCTCAAGGAAAATATATTGTGAAGCTTCTGAAAAGATTTGGAATGGTGGACTGTAAGTCCATGTCGACACCGATGGAGCTCAACTTTAAGAAGTTGAGTGTCAGCGTTGTTGGACCCGTGCTAGCAAATCCTACTGTGTATCGTCAACTCGTAGGGGCCCTAATGTTCTTAGTGAACACCCGTCCGGACGTATGTTTTGCAGTGAACACTTTGAGTCAACATATGGTTGAACCTCATCACATTCACTGGGTTGGTGCCAAGAATCTGTTGATATATCTTCGGGGCACAATAAACCATGGGCTGACATACACTGTCGGAGCGTGACACTCCATGGATATACTGATGCTGATTGGGCTGGCAGTGTGGTGGATCGTAAGAGCACATCGCGATGTTGCTTCACACTTGGTTAGTGTTGGACGTTGGATGAGCGAGGAAGCGAAACTATAGATATTTTCCCTTTGCGGAGGCCGAATACATTGCAACAAGTATGGCCTGTTGTGAAGCAATTTGGGTGCGAAAGCTCTTTAGTGAGCTGTTCGGACATGTGCTAGATACCATCGTGATACTCTGTGATAACCAGAGTGGGATTCGCTTGTCCGAGAATCCAGTGTTCCACGATCGATCCAAGCATATTGATATCAGGTACCACTATATCCGGGATATGGTACAGCGAGGCGTCGTAAGGCTCGATCATATAGGAGCGGTAAGAAGCGAGGTCATGGATATTTCCACAAAGCCCCTAAGGAAGGTCAAGTTCCTAACCTTCGTGAGAATCTTGGTATCGTGGAACTATTGAGATTTTGTGTATTTGGGGTAGCATCGGTTGTGCTCTAGGTCCCAAATTTTGAGGGAAGGACTAGAATTCACACGATCTACAAGACCCATAAATGGATTTGGGAAATTTCATCTACTTTAGGAGATATTAAATTAATTAATTATTTTAATGTATTTCCTAAGTTAAAACTTAGGAAAATAAAATAATTAAAGTGAATTTAATTAAACATGTGATAGAAATTGTCTTAAGTCACACGGATCAAGCTTTCTTTTAATCTTAGTAACATTGATTAAATATTTAATCTTGGCCTTTGATTTAATCAACGAGAAAGTATAAAGGAAAGGCTTGGGGTCATTTGTAAGACATACGAGCCGAGCATGAAGCTAAGATGAGATTCTAGGGTAGGGTTGCTAAGAATTCTCAGAAGTGTTTTAGTTGCAGAGAGGGGAATTTAGACCAAGGGGATGATCTGATCCCGGGGTCTAGAATACACAAGAAGCAGAGAAGAGATCAGGAAAGACAACGCAGAGGAAGACAACAGCGACAGTAGAAGACGGCAGCAGCAGCAGCAGCAAGGACAGTGTGATTTTCAGGAAACCCTTTAGGGGTTACGCAAAGACCCTTAGGGGCAGCGTAGTGACTGCATCACCCAGTTTGGGGTAACGTAGTCCCTTCCAGTGACAGCGCTGAGCATTTGGAGGCCTTCAGAGGCTGACGCAGTGTCTTTCAGGGGCAGATATGGGGTTTCTAGGCCTAGATCTGGCCGAGTTCTGTAAATCCCGTTTGAGGGTGTGGATCAGTCAGTGTTGTTGGTCTTAGATCAGCCAGGTGTTGCAGATCTAGAGTTTTCTCTGTAGGGTTTTCCAGATCTGGAACCCAGAGTTGTGTATTTAGAAATATTCTTAATAATAGAGCCCTCTAGCAGCCAGAGACCGGTTTTCCCACATTGGGTTTTTCCGGGGACAGTTTGTCCAGAAATAACTGTCACTTTGTCTATGTGTGCATGTGCTTATTCTAGATTTGAATTGGTAGAGATCTATTATGTGTTTTGCTTTGATGTTAACTTGAATTTATTCAGTTGATAACTTGTATAAGTAGGAGAAGCTTAACTGGATTAACAAAAATAATTTCTGCATAAGAATTAAGATTCGAAAGAAGAAATTCGGGAATGACCCTATGCGGGGTCATTGGACGATGAGCTACGGAGGTCTAGGGGCTTTGGGGATGGCTTCTCGGAGCTATAAGCAACCTTGTTGGTGTGCCTTACCCCTTTGCAGATTTATGATGATTGAGTTGGTTCACCTCTCATGATACGTGCCGCCTCGTATGCATTCTGCCCATTGAGTTCGGGGTTCATGGGAAATTTTCATTTGGCCAGTGAGGTGGGAAAAGCTAGAGACTAGTAGCAAAGACTGATGGATGCATCAGAGATTGCCGTACTCTCTATCTAGGATGGCATGGTCCAACCACTTGATCTGGGATCAAGTATAGTGAGGTTTCGGACCTCTTACTGACTTCGGGTCAGATAAACCAACTTCGGGTTGTTATGAGACTCTTTTTGAGTCCTATAGAGGTTTCAGACCTCTGGGTTGAATCTGTCAGTTGGGGATGATGTCTTTGTGACTGACCCACCTTGTTTCTGAAAGAAATAAGCCAGCAAAGCAAGTTACGGCGGGATGACGCACGATGTTTGGATTGCACAGGTGGATGGAGTTCTCCCTAGTTGAGAGGGAGTGTTAATTTTGGACAACTAGGTCCAAACTCCATGTTGTGATGCTCGGATGAAGATGCCAATATTTTTATTGGACTCCTCTTCGGACAGGTGCAAGATCAATCTAAAGATCATCTTGATCTGATGAGCAGAACATTTATTTTGAATTTATTCAAAATATGTGCAAGTCGGCCTGAAGGTTTGGAACCCCAACAGTTGTGTCACACACTCTCATTAATGGATATAAATTGGTCAACGTTGGAGGACATTTTCACTCATCACATCCTCACACATTTCTCTCTCATGCGATTGGTTCGAATCTATGAGTTTCTTCTCTTCACACGTGGAAAAGTTCAGCAAACGACAATTTTTTGTTTTCGGCCTAGGGTTTGCGAGCGGCGTTGACACGAGGTCATGCAAGGTCAATTGACTGACTCTCCCCAAACTTTCGATTTTTTCTAAATGCGCATTTTTTGGCACTATTCCGAGGCTAGATGTTGACTTTGACACGTGCGTTGACCTAGATCTTTCTTTGTTTGCGTTGAACGTTGACTAACAATGTTGACTTTTGGTTGACTATTTTGGTTGTCCTAGAGGGTTGTATGACACTTCTCGTTGGTTGACCATATTGAGACTTTGCTGGTTGCAGCATCTTGCTGACCGCCGTAATGCACCAACACACTTATATACTTTGGCTTGTCTTCTATCGATCTACTGGTATGTTCTATTAGCATTTTACTTTCTTGTTTATGTGATTGCTGACTGATATTGGGATAAAAAGTAAAGTTGCATCAAGCATAAAACATCTTCAAAAATTTACACTTTCCCATATGCTTACCCTTGCTCCCTTACACAGACCTGGTTCAACCCTCTTAAGAGAAAGAGGTTAAAAAGTGCACTAACTCCTAGATCTTCTTGCTTTCATGTGCCGCGTGTTTTAATTAGGTTTCTTTTCTCTTTGACCTTGTGTTAGTGGTGTTTAGGGTTAGACCCGTGCCTAAGGTTTGTAGTGGAGTGTTCCTGGTTGCTTGATTGTTTCTTTTACAACAAGATATTCTCAAAATCTGTTTGTAGGAAGGTATCTTTATGGGTAGTCCCGACTGATTATTCTTGAGTCAAGTCAAAAGGTAGAATTCAATAGGTAGAGCTTGGGAGAGGATGACTTGACAATTTGTAGATTTTAATCGTAGATTTAGGGTCGATTCAACCCAAGAACACAGGGGATTTCCATAGCAACAGGTGCAGGGACCATTACGCTCATTGAATTAGTCATTTATCAGGTGGAACCCATCATTCAATCTACGGGACCCATCATATCATTAAATCGTAATAAACCATCATTTAATCATGGCTCATCACAACCATCATTTTCAATAGTAGATCCTAGAGGATTTATGATGAAACAAACAGACCTCATTGGATTCTTACTCATGCTATTATCCATAGGAATTACTAGCTATTTTCAAGAGGAATTACTAACCGAATTCAACGATTCATTACATGTTCACTACACACTAATACCAGAACATTTTACACATCATATTTTCAAACTTGCATCATTTATAAACAAATTCACTTATTTTTATCTTCTTTTTGCACCGAGAAGTGCACCAAAAACATACATTTATACAATATGTATTATGCTCAAACTACAGTGACAATTTTCGGGCATAACGTTGCGTTGATCTCAGATCGGATCGGGAGATTTGTTCTCATGAGTGCTCCTAATTAACAAAGGATGTCTCATTGTCCCGACCTGGATTCTCATATCCCCCGGTGACGATTGCAACTAATAAAGGGTGACCGAACCACTTAGCACTCAAGTTGCCGTAGGAATGGGGGGCGCTACTCCCTTAGGAGCGGTATCGCGGGGTGCCTTCCCACATGACCCCTATAGCCTAGACCTGTAAGGAGAATTGTAGCGAGCTCACAAGATCGGAAGGTTTAGTGAAGTCTGGTGACATGAAACTGCCCAACTACGGGAATCTCTTTTGGAGGGAGACTACGGAACGGATTTAAGAAGACCGAGATGGAATAAGTTCTCGTCTGAGTGACCGGAGGTGAGCTTAGACTACTCCTTGTACAAAACATGAGCGAATTTTGGGTGCGTAATGGAGTTCAACCTCTTCCCAGGGAGAGGGAGTAACAATGCACGAAACAACTCGTATTCTCACCACTCATGGCGAATCAGCCCCGCACCCTGGACACTGCAAGCTCAGGTGGGACATGATGGACAAATCGTGTACGTCTAGTGATTCTACTATGTCGAGAGAAGAAAGCAAATAATTTGAATATAACCATCCTTGTGTTGGAAATACTCAGAGGGGGGTGAATTAGTATTTCTTTTCAATTGTTAATTTTACCAGTTAGACCACTTATATTTAGAACACAAAATGAGCAATGATGGAATAGATACTTTTATTAATTTCTTCTTTTAAATAAGTTAAGTACAATAATGATATAGGGCTCCATCCCCTTCAATTTGAGGCACCAACCTCTAGGGCTCCAACCCTATCTCTGGTATAGGCTCTGACCTGGTTTTTTGAGGACTCCAATCCTCTAGGGCTCCAACCCTATCTTCACTTCATCAAAGTATGTTTGGTTATTCTTCACGGCTCCCAAAGTCTTCTTCAACGAGCCCTGTCACACTTAGTCTCCACGTCACATCATCAATGACAACCTTTTCTTCTTAGAAGGTGTCACCACTGCTCTTCATCATACCCAAACAAATCCTCCAAGTTATCTCATGATGGCTAATGCATCATGGTCTTCAACATTATCTCCACAAGGTCGTCTTCAACGAATGTTTGTATATCCTTGACCAAATTCTTCACTGTTCAATCCACTCCAAAACTTCTCGATTTTGACTTCACTATATCTTCACTGTACCTTGTTCACCTTTTGACTTAACTACTGCAATCTTAGTTCATGAGGAAATTCTGAAATCCAACTGTCACTGTCCTATAGGGAATATCGTTGTCCAACAATGACACTGTTCAAGGAGCCTTCAAATCTGCTTCAAGAGAATGTCTTCACAGGTCCGAGGGAATGCCTCTAATCACAGTATTTAACCCTTTATTGATGTGTAGATAACATACAAATCTGAGTTCTGAAGTTGCACTAGAAGACTGTCCACACAGTGATATTGCAGAAGTAACTAGCCACAGGATAACACAAATCTGCTGTAGGTGACTGAGCTCCTGTATTATATGGTTAGATCGAGGTCTGAATGAGCTTGTCTGTTAATTCTGAGCCTCTTAATTGTATATAACTGAGCCTCCACTGGACTGTTATTTTCCCACTGCAATCAAGTCTAAATTTCTGTCATAGTTTGCTGCACCACGAGGTAGTATCACAAGCCTGCTCCGAGCCTCTCTGCTGCTCCAATCTGAGTCCACAGGTCCGAGTTCTGAGGAGTCCAAAAATCAGAAAATCTGCGACAGTTCTGAGGGTCCTCACAGAAATTGCAGTGCGGTTTAGTGTGATCTTTTAAGCCCAAACAAAAAAATTCTTTTCGGCCTCCAAGTCTCCTCTCCTCAGTGCTATTCCTCGCTGTATTAGCTCTGAATTCCTTGACCGAAAAAATTGATCCTGGAAATGAAGTCTAAAACTGTATATATAGTGTTTTATGCAAGCTGAACCGAAAAGACATGTCCCTGTTTGGAGGCCGATTTGTGTCCTTGAGCATAGGTCCGCTCAATATCAGAAATATATATTTTTTTAACTTTAAAATTCGATATCTCACAAACTATTAGGAGTTTCGGGACAAATAAGGGCTCATTGGAAAGAGGAAAAAATCCTCTTCAAGATGGTATAGAACTTATTGTGTAAAGATTCCTCCAAGGTGTCCAAAATATTTTCTCTTTGTGACTGCTCCTGAAATTTTTGTGCAGAAGGTGATTAGGACAGCAAGGTCATTAGGGCTCCTTCATTGTTACGACTCCAAGTTCTTCATCATATTGAGTTATCATGTTTGTTATCAATGTCATCTATGTCATCATGATAGTGTAGCATCCAAGTCATGTCATGTAAAAGTGCAGTGATATGTCATCCATATGTCAAATTGCAACGTCCATTAATTTACCATTAAGAGAGCTTCAAAGTAGTGTCTTCCAACCACCATCCATATCATCAAATGAGATCTTCCAACAATGTCATCATATGCCATCAAGTGATCTCCAAGTCCGTCATGTCATGCAATCATTGTCCATGTCATCAAATGGTCCTCAATGTCATCATATAGTTTCCCACCATGTCATCGAGACCTTCATCAAGAGGCCATCATCAATTGTGGTCATTCATTTAGTGTATGGCTCCATATGTCATCAAGGGTTAAGGTCTAGATCATCAAAGCACATGCAACATTATAGTTAGTTCAAGGACTTCTTAGGACTTCTTCATTAGTGGTTTGTCATCTTCGTGGCTTGACATCTTTATTGATGGCATCCTTCTAAAACAAGAGTTATGTCATCATCAATTAAAACTAAGCATCTCAAGAATATTTTCCATCTTGGCTAGTGCCATATTGAGATCAATGACAACCTTGATTAACACCTTGGTCCAATACACATCACATTCACTTATTCACCGGTATCTTCTTTGCATTGTTGGGGGCAACAATTTGCAATATAGATGGCTATACTCTTGGATATAAACACTTGGTTGGTTGGAATTTTACGTGTTTGAATGTGCCTTAACTTGTTTGGCTGTACTTATACGTGTTTTATTCTGTAGTTGATGATATAATTTCTATAATAGTTGATTGATTCTTAGTGGATTGATTGATTATTTAAGAGATCGATCATTTGAGCAGAGCATTCATTGATGCTTATTGTATGTGTAACGATGAATAGAATTGATGGTTATCCTACACTTTGACCTATATTGAACATAGATTGACAGGCTATAGGATTAATTGAAGGGAAGGTGGAAGTAGTAGGGTTTTTTCTATTCTTCGTTCCACCCACATTAGTTTCACTACAACATCTATACTTACCATATGAATGGAGATTAGTGAACTTTATACCAGTCCCCACCCACAAACTATCTCCAATACTAGGGCCAAGTTACACACAGGGAAAATCCTGCGAAGAACTATTGCTTATAGGATATAATATCAATGCAAGCTAGTCAAGAGAGATATATCCGTCTTAGGTAAGAGAGAATCTATCTCTATTCCAAGCATCATAGAGTTCATAGAAGCTAGTACATCTAATATCTATCTCTAAGTTAAGTGTAGATCTTATCAAGGTAGGAGAGACAATCTATAAGCTCGGTTGTTAAGACAGTCTACTTGAAGCTCCTTTGTTGTGTGAAGCTCTATTGTTAGACCGTAAAACCCAATAAGAATATATACCTTTATCTTTGCAGGAGACGAGGATATCAACCATTCTGGGTGGAATAGGTGGTATTATCAGGTTGTCTCCTTGGTTGTTTTTAACCTATGAATGAAGAATCTATCTCTATTAAGACATAATTGAACAGAGGAAGCGGCGGTTGAGGTTGAACGAGTCTAAGAAGCAGCACAAGAAGCAAAGGTTCCTGCAGTTTCATTTGATCGGGTGGAAGAATCCGTTCCAGGTTAAGAGACATAGCCTGCTGATCTGGTTCCAGGTTAAGATTCAACCCCCAATACATACGTATCCAGAGCCCACAACCCTTCTTTGCTAGGATCCAAATCCTGGGGATCCCATTGATCCAAAGCTAGTCGATTACCCAGTGCTCAGTGAGGTTGATCCATCGTCGAAGGTATTAGAGACAAAGAGAACAACAAAATTATTTCCAAATCCCTTTGAGTTGATAGCCATTACCGTGTCCGACATCTCTTCCAGTTTGAGAGACAGTTATTGACCCATCCATTGGAGATCCCCACCACCATATCTCCCACCATCAACGGCAGATTGAGATCCTACAGGTGCACATCCAATAGCAACAAAGGCACTTAAATTACACAGTTGATCAAGTCATACCTATGATGTTGATGAACAACAAAGCAAACCACATCTACCAAATGCACCTAGAGAAGCACCTACAGGAGGAGAATGCCTACAGGAGCCCTACACGCTCAGTGGTACAGTACCAACACACTAAGCTAATCGTAGTAGCACACCCATCCAAATGTAACACATTCAACTGCAACAATAACCCGCTTATTAATGCGAATGGAGAACCAATAGAACCTATGTGTTCCCTCTCTATACACATTGATCCGGGCTGATACATAATGGATAGGGGATAGATGAATTGGCAGAGTTTTGGCGTTCTGGAGTACAGAATGCTACGGTGGTTGCGGTATACCTGTAGCATGCGACATGCTTGTTGCGACTGCCATTGTTCACTTTGAGTGGGTCACTTATATCTTGGGGTTTTGGATGCACTATCTAGAGATCTGTTGGCATTGAAACTGATGAATAAAGTGGATTGATCGACTAGTTCATTCACTGGTTATTATTATGATTATGAAGTTGGGCTCCGGTAAGTTGCCCCTACTACTGATGCTGGACCAACTGGATCATTTTTTGGTTCTTCACCACTTGGTACTGAAGTTGCTTGTGTAGGGATACGTGATCAAATAATGCACCTACTTAATTTGGGTTGTGAACAACTAAGCCTTCCACAAGTAATTGAACCACCCAAAGGAAGGTAGTAGTATCTTTGTTGTAGGTGCCTGCAGTCGACCGCCTCTGTTCTCCTCTTGGGATGAACAAGCACAATGCCACCCTACAGGGAAGCTAGCCGGATGGTAAGGGGGCTTAATGGCAATTGTACGCAATGAAACATACACACAATGATACGAACCCCAAAAGGATGTATAGGTTAAGTAATTCGCATAAATAAGGTGACGAGCGACACTGTAAGGCATTGTCGAACGAAGGTTAGCAACTAGTACATACTACAGACAAATGGAAATGGTGGGGAGCAAAGGCTAGCTGATAAGATTGTCTGCGCCACTTGAATGGAAAAGTAAAAAATAAACAAACAAACAAAAACCAAAACCAAAAAGGTTTCAGTGACATATGAGATGGAGAATCACTGCATTAGATAAACTCGACCCTTTGCATAATGATAGATTCAGTAGGGGGGACCAATTGTGTACATCTGAGTAGTGCATGAATTATCTAGCCTACTGAGCCCTGTGCGTGCATGAGGAAATTTGTTCAGCTAGAAGGTCGAGTCGTTTTAGAAGCCTTTGTATCGAAGTATCAATAATGATCTTTACCAATGGACATGGGGGGGAACCCTCTATTATACACATTGCGCGAAATTTCTTGGGACTGATATATCAATCGAGGGATAGGGTGTTGGGTTGTGCGAAACTACCCACAACGTTTAGAAGGGACTGTCCTATCCCTCACTAAGGTTGTGTTGGACAGGTAGCTGTAGGCCCATCTCGAATGTGAGCCATGGACAATGGATAAGTCACCAACTGATAAGGCGCAGGGCCGTGTAGTCCCTTCCCTTATGTCGGTGCAATTTGGGTGGGACATTGAAATGAGCTTATTTGTAGGGGATGAAGCCTTGTTTAGCAGGGTGGACCTTGGAAATGAATTGAGCGTACACTTTGTGGAGAAATCATGGATGGGCAAGCTCAGATGGCTAGTGGGACATAGGCGGCTTTCCTCGATATGTGGATCTTGGAAAAGGGATCCCAACTTCAACACCCCCCGGACGATCAAAGTTGAAAAGAACTGTAGAGGAGGCTGCCCATCACCACCAGTAGTAGATATAGTTCTAGGTGCATCCTTCCAGGTTTGAGAGTCACTCGTTCAAGATCGAGCTCATTCCTCAAATCCAATGACAGTTAACCCCACATAACCAAGAGAAGATCCAGTTGAAGTAGCACTAGGACCAATGGCTAAGGCTAAGGAAGAGGCATAAAAGCTAGCATCATCAGAGGCGTAGGAGAAAGCATATTAACCGGATCGATAGGAAGAGTTGGTGGAAGCTTATTATCGAAAGCAAGATTCTGACGTCCGTGAGTGAGATCCAGTTTATGAAATATACGATGTAATGTTCGATCTAGCACCTTACCACCAACAACATATATAGTAGCAAATCCACCAGTTGATGATCCAATTTCAAATCCATACTCAATTTCTTTAGTTTACCCATAACAACCTATAGCTCTAGTTTAAGGGTCCATTGTTCTGGTCACAAAGCTAGTTCCAAATAAAGTGAAAGCATTCGAGCCCGCATCCCTTCCATTTCCAAATGCAGATCATGAACCAGTTGATCGAGATCGAATTGACCCATCAATAGAAACAACAGTTAGAGATTGAGTGGACCTTGGTGGGTTTTTTGCATTAGTTGGATTTTATGAACTAATTGCTTGATCCATTAATCGGATTAGTGACTTGATGATGCTAGAAGACTGATGAATTGGCATGCATGTTTATGTGATTCCTTCAGTAGTAATACCAAAATGTTGCAAGTGGGAAAAATGAAAGTGTTAACAGTTGTCCCTTGATGTCTGAGGTCAAGAGAAAAATGTATAGTTGAAAGACGACATTGTTTCTTTCTTTGTCACTTCCATTCTTTCCCTGAGAAAGAGAGCCTAAAAGAGTAACAAGGGATGATCCCTAGAGATAGAATAGTGAGACCTCCTGCAAAAAAATAAACAATGCTTGTAAAAACAAGGCGAGCATACCCCATGCTCATGAAGCTATAAAAGTAAATTATAACGATTGAAAGGAGACAAAGTGGGTCTAAATATGGATTCCTAAAGATGAAGGCATCTCCAATCCAAGACTGGGGGAATGTACTTTTCTAATCTGAAACTGATAAGAAGTTAACCTAGTGAATGGGTTAAATTGCTATGAAATAACTAAGCCCATGCGGGTGGGGGACCAAAACATGATGGGACTCATCCCGAAGGTAATGTGTATGGAAACGAGTACCAAAGAACTACTCAATGAACTCTGAAGTTGATTGGAAGTCTTCAACAGAACTATGGATACTGCAACCATTAGAACTATATGACCTTCCATGATGAAGAGAAACAAATGGACAAAATGAGACTTGGTTGGTGAGAAAGGAGCTCAGGACTGTTATTTTTGGTAGCATCAGATGTGCTCTAAGTCTCAAACTTTGTGGAGAGGCATAAAGAAATGCATTACAAATAATCCATAAATCATTTTGGGAAATTCTAACTAGAAACAATTTTATAAGAAAAAATAATTATTTTTAATGAGGACCCGAAGTCTAACTTAGGAAATTAAAATAATTATTCAGTATTAATGTAAATTGTGGGTGAATCTTCTAGATATAGTAGATCAAGTCTAATATAATCTTACCTCTTGATTGGAGATCTAATATTGGTTGTTGATTTGTCAATGAGAAGGTTATAAAGGAAGACTTGAAGGTCATTTGTAAATCACACCGAGAGGATATAGAGATTGAATTTTTCTGACGGAGCAGTGCTTGGAAGAAAATTAGATCTAAGTGATTCTTGATTGCAATGGAGGGGTAGAGTAATTCCGGTTGTAGATTTTCTTGAGCTAGGAATACATCGCAGAGAAGACAGTGATAAGATCAACAGAGGCAACGTAGCAACTACGTAGTGGCAGCACAATCCCTGTAGAGAATATGGCTGAGGAGATCTGAAATTCAGCTGAGGATCAATCAGATCTAGTGCTGGAAATCCGGAGAGTGAGATCGGAAGAGGCCAGAAGGGCAGATCTAGCCAGCTAAAAAACCAACAGCGCAGAATCCACGCAGTCCCCATGCAGACTGCGCAACACAATGGAGGGCTTGCCGTCTGGGGTTTGTTGTTCAGTCGTGCTTCCAATATCAGTGTGAGATATCTCTCACTAACTCTTTGTCAGTCATATTATCTACAAGGATAGCCAGAAAGGCATCCCATATTTGTATTCAGAAAATTATTGCATAATATATAAACCCTCAAGTTTGCTGCACCGATTTTCTCGCATTGGGTTTTTATGGGGATGTTTGTCCAAAAATAATGGTGTCCTGTGTTTGCATTATTCTTTCTTGCTCAGTTTCTGTTTTCACAAACGTATTTTAATGGGTGAAAGTTGCTTCAGTAACTGCTTCAATATTTTAAGAAGTGATCTTATAATAACTTGTTAAATCATATTTACAAGTAGGAGAAGTAGTTCAACTTGTTGCAGTAGGGATTCCAAATCTAGATCCTGGAATTTTCACATGGTATCAGAGCGTGTATTGTGAAACAAGAAGAGCATATCTAGCGTTGAGTCGTAGGCCAAAGAGCTGCAGAATGCAACCATTCGAATCCCTAGAGGGATTGCGCAGTCCAAGCCAGAAGGGCTGAAATTTCCGGGAAGGTTCTCTCTGACTGAGTCGACAGAGAGGTAAGACTTCCAGATCATAATTTTTCCAAGGCAAAGGGAGCAGCACAGAGCTGGTGGGACGCAGTTTCTGCATGCAGATATCGATTTTGCCTGGCAGGAAGTGTAAAAAGAAGAAGAAGCAACACAGTGAAGGAATTCTATCTCTTAGGAAGTTCCTTGCCAGGGAATTTTATTTTTCCAAGATCTGAGCAGGAGATCCAGGCAGTAGATCTACGAGCTCCACAAGGAGTGCGTAAGCTTGTCTAGTGTTGCGCAGAGGGGGAAAGAAGAGGAGCAAATTCGATAGATTTGACGACTATGGCAGCTCACGGGCTTAGAGATTAGGACCGGTTGGAGGATCTTAGAAGCGGGGGTGGCCTCTCCAGGAGCGAGGCGAGGATGGAGCATATGCGAAAGGGGGACGCATTGATCCGTTTTGTTGAGGCTTCAAGAGATTCATGACCAACTTGCGGCGGTAGGGTCTACCCCTTCTCCTACAACGATGGTGAGACTGGCACTAAATGCAAGAAGTGATGATTGACAAGTATTTGTCCAGAGCATCCTGGGCAGAGCAACCTTTCTAGGCTGGGTAGATATGTGGGCTTCTCTTCAGCAAGAAGAGCCAAGGAGAGACTTGGTCAAGTGCAAACTTGATGGAAGCAGTGGCAGTGTATCGAAGGTGAAGCAGGAGGAGGAAGATGCAGCCCTTGCATCCAAAGGGCAGCAGGAGCAGCGAAGACGTAAGAAAGACGTCTCGAAGATCAAGTGCTTCAAGTGTGGTGAACTTGGTCACTAAGCTTCTCAATGTCCTTTGAAGCAAAAGTACAAGGGAGAAGCATGATCTTGCAACCGAGAAAATCGATGAGGATGCCATGAGTGCCCATGCATCTCCAAGAGGGAGATGGGGCGACATTGAGCTGTAGTTCAACATAACTCCAGTTGGGAAGGATCCTTGAGGAGTCCACCTCTAGGATTACAACCTTGCTACAGGTGCCCATAATCGGTAGTAACAGGCTGGAGGAGTTTTCAGTCGGTGCAGAGGAGTGCAAAAATGACAGATGTAGTGGTTAGTAGCACTAACATCTGAGCAGCGTAGAGTAGAGTTGCAGCAGCGCAGAGGGATGTAGTGCAAAGCAGTAGCACGCAGTGCCTCAAAGGAACAATGCAGAGTCTAGCAGCAGTCAGAGTTTCAAAATCTAGTTGCATCCTGAACACTTGTTCAGAGTCATGGATGTTTTTCAGTTTCTTCTCTCAGCAGTGGAGTTGTAGTGCAGTGTTAGCAATGGTAGTGCTACTAGTAGATGCAACATTTGAGAGGGAGTTGCAGTACGGATGCAGCGTTGATTGTGGCAGGGTCAGTAGCAATACAGTGCAGCAACAGCGCAGTGATTGATGGGAAACATCTCAGACATCATCAACGCAGAGGGAGATGCTTCAAAGTCAACAGTGTGCAACAGGGCATATCTGTTAGAGCACATTCCTCGCTAAGAGGGAGTGTTGATTTTTGGTAGCATCGGATGTGCTCTAAGTCTCAATCTTTGTGGAGAATCTTAGACACATGCATTACAAATAACCCATAAAGCGTTTTGGGAAATTCCACCCAGAAACAATTTTATAAGAAAAATTAATTATTTTTAATGAGGACCCTAAGTCTAACTTAGGAAATTAAAATAATTAATCAGTATTAATGTAAATTGTGGGTGAATCTTCTAGATAAATTAGATCAAGTCTAATATAATCTTAGCCTTTGATTGGAGATCTAATTTCGACCGTTGATTTGTCAACGAGAAGGCTATAAAGGAAGACTTGAGGGTCATTTGTAAATCACACCGAGAGGATCTAGAGAACGGATTTTTTTTTACGGAGCAGTGTTCAGAAGAAAATCAGATCTAAGTGATTCTTGATTGCAGTGGAGGGGCAAAGTAATTCCAGTTGGAGAATTTCTTGAGCCGGGAATACATAGCGGAGAAGACAGAGCATATCAATAGAGGCAGCGCTACAACCTTGAGAAGATCCGAAATTCAGCTGAGGGTTAGTCAAATCGAGTGCCGGAAAGCCGGGGTGTGAGACTGGAAGAGGCTAGAGGCGGTGATCCTGGGCCTAATAGAAGACCAACGCGGAAGCCACGCAGAGTGACGCAGACCGCACAACACAAAGGATGGCTTGTCGTCCGGGGTTTTTTGCTAGTCGGGCTTCAAGATCGCGGTGAGATTTCTCTCACGAACTTTGTGTCAGTCATACTTGCAAGGATAGCCAGAAAGGCATCCCAGATTTGTATTCAAAAAATTACTACATAATATATAAACCCTCATATTCGTTGAGCCGATTTTCCCGCATTGGGTTTTTCTAGGTATGTTTGTCCAAAAATAACGGTGTCCTGTGTTTTCATTATTCTTTATTGCTCAGTTTCTGTTTTCACAAATGTATTTTATTGGGTAAAGGCTACTTCAGTAAATGCTTCGATATTTTAAGAAATCTTATAATAACTTGTTAAATCAGATTTACAAGTGGGAGAAGTACTTCAGGTTGTTGTATTAGGGATTCCAGATCTAGATCTTGGATTTTTCACAAGGATTTCCCTTGATTGAAGCATACTGGATGGATGACAATGGAAACAATCAATGGCATTCGACATAATCTGGACTAGAGGTTGGGTGGGACTTATTCCAAGGTGGGTTGATGTAGAATGGTAACTTGACACCATAGAGATTAGGTCAAGCTAAGAAGATGAGAGGGGCTCATAAACAATGGAGATTGATTTGGATCGTAGTTAGGTGAATGATAGAGGTCACATAGTGCAAATTCTCTGAATCAAGGGTGATGAGATATGTTGCTAGGTCAAAATGAAAAGGGATGATGATGTGTTCTTCCTTTTGGGTTTGTTAATACGTTACTATTTTTTTCTTTTCTCTTTTATAAGAATAACATAATCTGGATACGTTATATAAAAGACGATGGGTACTCAATCATGATACCATGTAGTCCATGTCTGTGGGACTGGAATGAGTGAAGAATGGCTAAAAAACATGGGAGGGGCCCTAGGGTTGGTCTTCATGGGGTTGATGAGATGGAGCATTTTGAGTGCATATGGTCAATGAATAATGGAGGAGACAATATGCCATTGATGCTCAAGAACTTGAAACCAATATAAAACCAGTTAGGAGTCCAAGGGGAAGGCCAGAAGGTGTAGTGAAGAGAGTGTATGTGGATTTCTGATTAGAGTGGTGGACTAATAGACCCCTTATCTTAATGCGAGATAAAGTGGCATGGGTGCCAGTATGCAATGGGATACTAAGAATGACGCAACCCATGGAGGTGTAATACTATTGCCTAGAAAGATGAAAATTCAACTCGAGGGTTTCAGGCTACTTACCAAGATGGGGTGGAACCTAAGGTCACTCTGAAGGCGGGAACTGGTCAAATTCATTAATAGTAGAGGGTTATTATATACCTAAATGATAGATGCAGAATGTAACTAATAAAGGACAACCAATGAGGGGGAAGAAAAAAGGGCCTTTGAAAGGGAAGTACACTCTTACAAATAGATGGTGGGTACTAGAGAAATTTCGACCAATGGTAGACCGATGAATAGACGGGTTCAGATGCACCTCGATGTCCAGTTAGTGCGGTTAGGTCCTTGCACCCACCA
The DNA here is from genome assembly GCA_034641835.2 of Pinus albicaulis. NCBI lineage: Eukaryota > Viridiplantae > Streptophyta > Pinopsida > Pinales > Pinaceae > Pinus > Pinus albicaulis. Next base: position 389,391,768 of record CM076576.1, on the reverse strand, counting down.
GATTAACCTTCTCCCGCCTATAGCTAGATCGCATTCCCTTCCAATGAATAGTAGGATTTGGAAGGTAAGGCCCGAGAAAGAAGGACTAGTGGACTTAATAATCGTCATAAGTGTTGGATGCACCCCATCCGCTAATAAATTATTGCAAGCTAGCTCATTCATGATTTCCACCTCGACTTCTGGAGAACCAGTCATTGCTATCTCAAAAAAAATCTATCTCACTATTGCTTCCTATTTAAGGTTGACAGGGGGGGGGGGGGGGGTGCTGAGACTTCGGATTGAGGGAGGGAACTTGGTGCGCACGAAGGCTTGGATTGACTGACATAATTCATCTTTTATCCATTCCCTTTCTTGATTGGAGTGTGGGTGATAAACACAATAAATAGAGGATAGGACCATCTGTTGGCAGTGGGTGTGCTCAGGAAGGCGTGCGGGTGGGGATAAGTGATCATACATGCTTCACCTTGGTGGGACAGGCCAACCAATCTATATTTTGGACCAGGTTGTTGGGCTCAATTCAACTATATTTTGGAATAGTATTTACTAAGAAATGGCTAGCTCTTTCTTTCCCCAGCTTGATCCAATAATTTCTCTATCAATAGCCAAATCATTAGCTGCCATTCTGTTCAGTTCCAGCCTCCCGCACATTGCTTCAACAACTCCCTATCGGTTCAAACTTTCCCATTCACATATTGAACCTGTGAGAATGAGGGGACATTTCAATGCAACTGAATGAGAAGCACCCAACGCCATGCATTACGCATCTCGACATGCATTTCGATCGATACAGTAGGTGTTGAAGCTAAACTGAGTGTACTATATTAGTATCCAAAACGCGCTTACGGAAATGGAAACAAGAGAGAATTTATGCAACTGTAGGAGGTGACTCGGCGTAATGTGCCTTCCAGTTCGATCTTTGGACCTCGATATAAATCGAATCGGGAGGGATCATGGAGTGGAGGGAGAATATAGAAACTGGGGCTCAGAATATAGAAAGAGCTCATTAGAGGGAAGGTAAAATTGGAGATTCATAAAACTGATGAACAAAGCCACACATCTCGGGATCTACAAATGGAACTGAAAAACTTCTCCAACACTGACCAAAACATGTAGTGAGCTATTTGAAGGACCACTTGGGAAGCTCAAAAGATTGTTGGGAAGAACTCGATTTCAGTGGTTTTCAACAAGAACTGGAGCACTAAGACCACGATGTGTACGAATCTCCACGGTACGATAATGGGCTGGAGCCAAGCACGTTAGAAACTACCAGGTCAAGGAGAAATGACGGCCCCCTCGCCCCCCTCCCCGACTTAGTATGAGGTAACTCATAAAGAAGTAAATGGGGTCATTCCTTCTCGAATGGAAGGGCCTTTCCTTCTCCAACTATTGATCGAGTCCATGGCACAGTCTCTACAAAGCCTCTTATATTATACCTTTACATGGTTTGGATATTCTCTTTGATGGAGTCTTGTATATATATATATATATATATATATATATATGTAATGACAAGAATAATTATGTACATAAAGAATCCTAATCACCTCTGTATTCTATGGTCCGGGCGTCTGGAACTTATGCTATTTCTAGTAATCGAGATCAGACTCATTACCTAACTGAAAAGGAGACTTGGCTAATGCTCGAATAATCTCATCTTCCTCATAAATCATATATAGGGTGCAATAAACACATATTGAGGAAGGATTGCTCACTCGACAGGGGCCCCGCCTTGTTCCGACAGGTAGTGAACTCTCGACCACTACTAATATATGAGGGGACAAGGCGAGGAATAAATAAGTACTCAAGCTACTCAAGGCCCCAAAAGTAAGTGGAGAAAGAAAGGGCTTGTTCGCACTTATATGATCTATTCCTGCCCTTATCTGATCAAATCCCGAAACCACTCCTCCAAGCCACAATGGTGTGGGTCCCACCACCATTCTATATAGATCCAGATGATGCCACAGACATCCATTGTCCCACATCAGGTATAGCTCCCTTTTCTCACCGATTTAAGAAATCTTAAGAAGTGTCCCATTCCGTCACTTTAACCTTACACTTTATATTGATTTGACTTATATTCGATATGGGTGTAGTGGCCAAACATGGTTCCACCGGTCAGGCGCAACTACCATTTCTTTTCGATCTCAGTAATATTTGATTACAAAAAATAAGTAGGACATGCAACGAAAAGGGAGCAAAGCAAATTGTAATCTAAGCGTAGTAATGGTGGACTATATTGGTTTATACGTGGTTAATGCCAGTGATGCATGGAAGTGCCCCCTAGATCTTGACACGCTCTTTGGATGGGAGCAAAGTAGGAGCACTCCCGAACCAAAATGGGATTCTCCTTAGTTTCTCATTCCTCATTCTCGACATTGTCACAACTGACTGGAATTTTTTGTTAACGAAGGGGTTAATAATCACTCGATACTAATGAACAAAGGAAATGGATAGATGAGAGTTTCTTTGAGTTACTAAGTTGGTGGAGACTTACAATATGGGAGAGCACCCTAATAATTGACCCTTAGCAAGGTTCAAGCCTGCCCTGTCTTGTTCCGCCTTATACCCTAAATATAAACTGAAATGTAGGTAAGAAGCGGTATTTACTTTCCCTTCTAACGAATAGGAATAGTATTTTCATAGTTGGGATACCATACTAACTACTGAGATTAAGTGCTTAAATGCGATAATATTTTTTCCATATCACTCTATTTATTGGGTAATCGGGTGGCACCCTACGCCCTTTGCACTCTAAAAAGTACTAGGCCAAATCTTACTTAACCCCAAAGTGAAGGACGAATCGCGTGCAAAAAAATGCGATGATTCTATAGAGAATGCGATGATTCTATAGAGGGAAAAACGAGGTCTCTGGTAAGTGAATTGCGATGCTAAAACATAGGTTTTGAAAGTAACGCGAGATCCAAATCGTCCACTACCCGATAGGCCACCTTTCAGTAGTGAATTTACCAACCTATTTTATCAATCATGAAATAGCATAATTACATATATATAATGACCACATGGATATGGCTAATGAAATTAAGGGGATATGGCGACGAACACTTCTAGCACAGGGGTGGAATTACGACAACCGCCTTTGATGAAGCCCGTCGGGTTTGGAGCAGATTTTCCTCCTTATAGCCAACGCAACTACAACCTCTCTTTTTTTGTGAGCCCTTTTGGGCTGAAGCCCTTACATACAACTACGAATAAAGGTGTCCTTTGAGTTTCATCCCTTTCTTCGATCGGGCTTGGGTTTCGAGTGGAAAGCATACCACGACCCATCGAAACCGGTGGACACTTACCCAATCAATCCAACCAAATCTAGCTATCTGACCTTTCCTTCTTGCCTAAGAGGGGCTTCCTTCCCTAAATGGGTTGATTTGACTTGGGGTAACATTGGTGGGTCGAGAGATCTTAAGGCCGAGCTGATTCAACAAGCACCCGCCTTATTATCGGCGTTTATACCCACCCTCGCAGACTTCATATCCACTTCATTATCGAACTTCACACCTTTGTAGACTTCTTTTTTACTTCATGAAAGTACTCGGAGTTGAGGCATTGGGGTGCTACCGTTCAATGCACTTTTCCCTTCACTCGAATTCTCATTCCCTTCCACAATTTTGCTCCACAATGTTGCTTTTATATATGTAATTACCATGAAATGCATCTCGCCAAATGTACTTTGTCTAGTCAACCTATGAGGTAAGGACTTACTTTCTGTAGACAACTTCCGAACCAATTGATACCGAACTTACTTTAGGGAGAATATTTTCTCACTTACTTGGAAGGAAGAGGGAGGGGGGGAGGTTTGACAACACTTTTGCTTGAGTAACCTTAGTGGGTAGGCACTTAGAGCATTCCTATTTACTTTATCGACTCGGAATGATTAATGAAAGTTGAACCCACTGCTACCATCCCCTAGTCTTTTATCGTCGGATCGTTTTTAACCGCTTGGATTTAGTCAATACAACCTTACTACTTTAATTCAAAGGGCTTGCTTGAGTAGGTACTCATTTATATTACCCTTTCTATGCCTACGATTATGCCTTTGAACATAGATAAATGAGGTTTTATTTATTTCAAATTGCATTTAAGAAGTTTTTTTATATCGACTTGAACAACTCGACTGGGCGCTCTCAACTTGGTGCCTTAATATGGAGCCCAAAATTAGAAATGAGTGAATAGGCACAAAAAGCGAGGGAGAATAGACCTTCTTTGTTGATGTAGGAATCACCTTTTAATTATTATGTATATAATATGACAAGCTTCTTATGAGCTTTCATTTTAAACACTATGACTTACCGTCTTTGTACCCGACCCAACCAAGCAAGGATAAGTGCTTCTCGAATCCACAAAATTCACCACATGCTTTGATTAATTGCATGGAGGGAGGGATAACCTAGTTCGTAACTGAAGAATTATTGTCAATTGGACAAGTTGGATTGCAACTAACAACTGGTGTGTGATCCTCGGAATCGCCCCGGATTGAGGAACTAAAGCCTGAACTTAGAAACATGGATGGAGGATTATTGTTAATTAGAGAGAGAGCCTTGTTTTATGGGTGTTCGAGAACCATTGATAACATATTCGTACTTATGCCCCACACTTATAGTCTTGCACCGACTTCATTCACATAGAGCAATGGCAATTTAATTGTCACGAGCTTTAGGTACATCATAACATTCACCAACTTTCGATAAAAAATACTTGTTACATATTGTTACTTGTATCACTATCGTGCCTCTTTTTGGGCCAGGATTAACCCAAGATACCATTGATGAATGAAGATGATAGTCAAGCATTGCCAAGAGATTGATTGATCCCAATCAACTTTGAGAGAATAGCCCAACCAAACTCATTATATGATATATCCCTACTTCGCTTTCATGTTAGTCCCTCCCTTACCAACCAGACTCCAAACAACCATTGTACGGGCTTCACATAGAGCTTTTGGGCTTCGATTACACTTGATAAACATTTAGAGGTAGATGATAGACACTCTTTAAGTAGACAAGAATCTTGAGGTAGACAACAAGGCAAGAACTCACTCTTACTATGGACCCTATACCCTACTACCTTACCTTATGAATTCTTCTTGGTACGACTATTACCTTTCTGGGTTGGTTATCACATATTGTTCCCACAAAGGAGCTTTTCCGATATGATTAAGGATGTGCAAGAAAGCTCGACAAATGCCCTCGCTCACCCAACATGATACTATTTTATTCCCTTTGTACTCTCTATCATGCATCATATAGAAGATTGTGTATACTATGGTACGACTAATTCAAATAATCTACTCGCTCAACCGGTCCCTCGCTCCCTTGCTCACTCGCTAACAACATCTCTATTAGTAGGAAGGAGCCCAACTCCCGAGCCGAACAATCCAATGGAGGAGTCGAGTAACCTTCCTTCCTTTCTTTGGTGTAGGGGCAGTAGTCATTTCCTTACCAAGGGAGCAAAGGAGGTAGGGAGACATTAAACAAATTACTTCCGGTTGATGGAGATCTCTTATTACCAGTGGGTTGGCTTCGCTCCTATATTTCTTTCCCTCAAATAGCTATGCTCGGGTAAGGATTGGGAAAGCTAGAAGGCCTATAGGCTACCGGGATAAATAAGAGGCAGCTTAGCCACTAGCTAACCGAGACCTCACTAGACCAAGCACCTAAGTGAGGTATTTATTAATTGGGAAGGAATGAGAGGCTCGAAAGAGGCGGTGTAAGAGAGCAGGGCTTAACCTAGAAATTCTCATACTCATACAACAACTCTTCTCCTTACTCATACCTAATCCTTGGGAAACTCCACTTACTCCTTTGGGACTTAACCTCGAAAGTTGGAAACCTCTTCACCTTATTCTTTGAACCATCCTTACAATCTTTCTTCCTTCCTTGGGTACTCATCCATACATACTTTGGTGGGACTAGCCTTTGTAACAACCTATGCCTCCATATTTCCTTAACATCTCTGAGGCAACCTCTCCGAACTAACCTATTATACCCTTTCCTTACCCTTACCCTTCGAAAATTCCTTTCTATAAGTAGGAGGGGAATAATTGGTCACCCACACTCGCAGCCTTTGTTCGATATGTTACTTCAACTCATTCTGAAAAATCATAATCTCGAGCTATTCTTAATTGGGTCCGAATATGAATCACGAGCATTTGAATCTCACTCGAGCATCTGAAATCTTAATATAGCTTATCGACGTAGACCCCACCCGGATGATGAGAATTTCTATAGTAAGGCATGCAACCTTAATCGGGGACAACATGAATGGGAACATGAATTGGAAACAACTTGATAGTGGAGCTACTGGGTTCTCATAATGAAAGGGATAGGAGGAAAATAAATGTGTAGCGACATGTAGTGCGGACAAGACAGTAATGTAGGCCGGTTGGGCTTATGCTTCCTTTTTTCGATACGTAATGTGAAGTTCTTAATTCCACTAACATATCATGCCTTTTACTTAATATAATAATTGTGGTAAATAATAAAGTTGTTGTTGGTTCCAGATGACTTATATATGGCATTCCACTTATATTTCGCAACTACAACATAATCGTTCAAGTCTTATAATATCAAAGCAACGTAGAGAGTAAATAATTCATAATCGTTCAAATATTAATTAATAAGATGTTATCGTCACGATTCATTCTTTCATTCAATTCTCCTTCATATTTCATCCATGCATGCCTGAAATCCAATTATCCCTCTTATTATCGAAGAACTATTAGGAGAATTAGAGTTCCTCGAGAGCCCATAGATGAATAGCCACTTTGATAGGAATCCACCTGAATGATGATAGAAAACCAATACGAAATGATAGTTAGCCACCACCGATCGATGATAGTAAGTCCCAACACATGGGGGAACTAACCACTTTAACCACCCAATGTATGGTTTAGTAGGCCATCCTTACTATCGCTAGTATAGTAGGCCCTTCTTAGGCATCACCTTCTCCCGTTGATCCAATTGTTTAAGTCCATTCAACAACGAAACTTTGAACGATATGTTAGTAGATTTAGTTGATTCAAAGCAATTGGTTAAATCGTTGATGAAGCATAAGTGGATTCGTTGATCCAAGACACGTTGAAGCACACGAATATCGAGAGCCGTAGCCTAACATTCGTAAGTGAGATGAAGAGGTCGATGTTAGGGAGGAAGAGCTCTGGATAAGAGCATATGATGGGTAACAACCCTCGCATGAGGAACTACCATCACATGGATAACCACCTATAGGGGAGGTCCTTGGGGAAGAATGGGAATTTTTGTCGTTGGACTTACTTGATGGCTAACGTTCATGTGCCTAGTTGCTATATTACAAGCACCTCTTCTAGTCCCCGAGTCGAGAGCTAGAAGCACCAGTGAATAATAGCAAAATCAATACCAGTCCCAACAGTCAAAGCATAACTCCCGCTCAAATCAAAGAAGCGACACTAGTGGCAAAGGTAGGTATAGAGCGAGATGTTCCATACCCCTATATAGATAGAGCTAGTAGTATCCGCTTCTCCACCACCTTATATAGCACCAACACTAGCATCGGCATGAGGTCAAGGTAGACTAAACAAACAAAAATTATAAGCCCTTGGTAGCCCATGAGAAGCGTAGAAGCCTTTTGTTACGTTCTGATAGGATTGACTGAGCACATTGCTTGACTGGGAATTTTCTATTAGCATTAAGTGAGCACCTCCTTCCTATAGAAGAATGTACTCATTTTTTGTCATTGATGATGGTACCCATTTTGTTCTTTGTAACCTGTACAGAAGCTTCCTTGGTTACTAAAAGGTTAAATAACACACACTTAGGAGGCTATTGCTAATGTTGCCTTTCTGGATGACCCTTGCTAATGTTGCTCTGTGGGGTGAGCGATGCTTCCTGAGTTGTAGCTTGTTAGTAATGAGGAGAAAGTTGTCTACTCTTTGTAAACTTGGCGGAGCCTTTCCAAAGGAAATTGAAAGTGTTTTTGATCTCCTTTTAGAAGGGACTTGATGCTTGAAATATAGAGAGTTTGTCTATTCTAGCTAGTGTTACCATATAGGAGAGCAAGGAGAGCAAAACCCTATAAGAAATTGATATAATTTGATGTCGCGTATTTTGTAATATTTGATAAGGCATGGTCCAAATAGCCATCCGCCACCAAATTCTATAAGATTCCTGTCATCATTATTGGGGAAGTATTTTGGAATGACCGAGAGATTTGTGTCATATTTATTGGGGAAGATTAAGTTCCCATACGGTTATTTCATCCTCGCTTTCAATCACAGCTGGTAGCGGTATGCTAGTGTGGGCATACGATTATTTCGTCCCCGCTTTCAATCACAGCTGGTAATGGTATCTAGAAGGAGATCGACTCGCTGCTAATGTTTTATGGTATGCGATAAACTATCATTTTGAATTGCGACCTTATTATAAGGAAATTCCTAATGCATGGCTCTTCCTTTCTATCTAGAGTTTGAAGCAATTTGGGAGTGGGTATCCGGAGAGGTGCTAGAAGGCCTAAAGACCGAAGGGAGAGGAAAAAGAAAGAATTTATTATAATGTTCCCCGTTGTCACTTTCATTATGCACCCAAGGATATCATCCTTTAGAGTATTTGCCCCGGTCCTTTATCGCCCTATATCATTCATCCACAGAAACCTCCGGAAGGTTTCAATGAAAAAAGGGGCGCTATGGGGAGGGGTGCTGCAAGAAAGGCTTTTAGGCCTAAGAATTATAGTAAAAGGAATTATAGGTATAGGATGCTTTATTTCATCATTTCCCTTCCTTCCGTGGTTGGAGTAGGCCATTAGGTTGATAAGGCAAAGAGTGGCCAGTTGATCTTTAATCTGGAGGCCATCTTAATTGTATCACTAATTAGGGAATGAACACAGGTGATAACATATATAAAGCAAGTAACAAGAAACTAAGTGCAACAAATAAAAACACCTCTATAAACTAGTAACATGTACACAGTGATAGCTCTACCTATTACGGTAGTACTGATACCATTACCTATGCTATTCGTCTGATAAATAATCATCTTCAACATGCTTAATACTAGTATCCCATCTCGTATAGTATATATAATACATAATAAAATAGAGTAAGTAAGCAGTACGTTATCTGTGTTATGTTAATTAGAGATAATACAATATGGTAGATATGAACACATGGATATGACTCTTACTCTACTACACAATCTACACGTATCCCCTAGTGATGTATGTTTAGAAGAAAGATGCGTGTTTGAGATAGAACTAAGACCATTGAATTGCTTGTACTAAGAGCTTGAACAGTATGAATACCATAACTATTGAATCATCTAAGCTACTTTGTATAAGAACAGAGTGTTCTGCTTATGTTCTAATCACGATAGCTCATATGTTATGAATAAACAGGACCTTGTTACGAGCTTAATCAAAGCCTTATTGAAGAAGTAAAAGCCTAATCAAACAAGAGCTATATACTACTAGTAAACGTATACGAGTTTGGTCAGTATTAATAAGGCAAGTATTCACATAATGTATGATAAGCTCAGCATATACGAGATAACAGTAAGTGATTGATTACGGATCTGCTTAACCTATGATACTTGTATGATCTTAGACTAATAGAACCAAGCCCCTGATTTTACATTACAATTTATATGTATATGTTAATTACTGATATGTTTGAATTCATGAAATCTATAACACTAATGGATGTAATTACTAATTAGCACATAGTACGTACCCTTATTTCCATAAGATTCATACCCGTATAAGTAATGATCACACTAGTCGAAGTTAGTAACCAGTAATCACAATACTTGTTCCCAGTGCTTGTTTAACCAGTACTATCAGCTTATTCTCATAATCTATAGAACATGATGAATAAGGGTTACTACTGGGTTAGGATGGTAATGATAACAAGATTAGTAATGGTATATGATTTAACACACTACTTACTTTACCTAATATATGGTATTCTTGTTTACTGACCAATGATCTTGATACTGTATCTAAACGCAATGTGATAACCTATGTAATCAAGCTTGTACAATATGATAAGCTGTACTCTAGTATAATCGTTACCCTTTTCATGCTATTGTCATAACACATCTTATTCCATTGCTTGTAGAGAATATAGTACTTGTGATTCCCATAATAAAGGTAACACTAACATGACGTATGGGCTGTAATGGTGATATGACTCTGATTAGGACAGAACACCAGTATTACGGATATAAGCTTAAAGTAACACCTGCTTATTAGTGATAATCAATGAAATTGGATTGACAGAGTAATAGCTAATAGTACAGCTTAATTACACACACTAAGCTTAAGTGTTTAAGTTTTCCAGCTTGATATGATGGCTTTCTAAGAATAGATCACTGTTTGTATTTTTATACCACTCCGATATGCTTAGATTTACCCATAGATTTGATCTCTTACTTCTATATACTAGCATGTGGTATAGCTTGTAAATTGTAACTACTGTATTCAACCTCATTAATCCTATGAACCTTTACCATTAAGCTCAAAACAGTAACTAGTATGTAAGTGAAATCATTATGGAAACACAGGATGATTACGGAAACAAGTAGTATGAACATTGGGTAATTTATATCAATAGTATAACACATTGCCTCTAAGTAACATGCATACCCTGATTACGTGTGCTTAACTTATTGATATATATAACCTTATGGAATATGTTACTAGTACTTCAAGTTATAGCAGTGTTGACCTATTTACTACTGTAGTAATCCCACTAATTATAGTAATACAGATAGCCTAAGCTGAGCTCTTAGTTATGATAGATTACATAGGACAGTATCTCTGTAATTAACCTTATGACGGATCCGAATAGATCATTGTAGTATAAGCATTCCAATATGTATGGACTTGGTTTATAGTAATAGCAAGAGGTTACAGCTTGATACTAGATGTTATGATAGACCCCTTTCATCACCATAGGTTTGATTACCATTAGTAGTGTAAAGTAAGCTCTATTGACTATGATTACTTAAGCTTGAAGTAGGTGAGTATACATGTAATGCTTATTCAAACTCATATCCTATTGATTACCTTTGATATTAATTACACTATAATTACCATCATATTGATTACTCTATTACAGTAAGCTCCTGGACACTCTACAGCTCGCTAGTACAACTGCTCTTGTTATAACTAAGTATGATGAGTCCTTAAGCTATATGAGTAATTAGTGAAGTAATGGAGATCATAGATATGGAAACATGATTGGAACTGTGATTGATAGTAAGAACCAAGCTAATACGAATCACTAGTTATAGTTATTCCTTGTACTTGTAAACAAACACCAAGCAGTTCAGATTAGTAACCTTGTCATAGATCATCATGTAAACAGTGTAATCAATCATAGATCAAATACCATAACCTTCATGCTTATATGATTGTAGTTAGACTGTTTTGCTACTAATGTGTACGTATTAGACTAAGTAACACATCACCATGAATACAATGGTAATAGAAGAGTACTAGTAATAAGAAGACCTATCAAAGATGATATAAGCTCTAAGCTTGAATCACTAGTGTAAAGGGTAATCAAATGGTAACCACTCATTATCCTATGTTCCTGATTATGATTACATAGGAGTTAAAGCGGTTTCATAAGATCTTACTACATGTATGTTCTATCCTGTACATATAACTCTAATTAGAGTAGAATTAGATCCATAACAACTACTGGGTAATGTGTGATCACAGCTTGTTCCTGTTCCTTATGGTCATGTAATTTATCAGGTTCTATTACCATTGCTTCCATATCCGGATTAGTATAGAACAAAGCTTACTGGTTACACATACAAAGATAGAATAGCTAGTAGCTTAACCAGTCTGATCTATTAGTAATATGGAACACCTACTCTATTGATCTAATCCCATTGAATCAGTCATATAACTAGAGTAAAGCTAGAACACGTATAAGGTTAGAAAGGAGAAGCACTATCCCATACTGTATATCCATAATAGCTTCTACATAGGTAAAACAACCCATGTATAGCTGTGATAAGTAGTTAGCTACCCGTATTGTTACACTTGTATTACAATTATGTTAACAACTTTGAATAGCTTGCATATTAGTACCAAGCTGCTTAGTTACATGTTACTTAATGAGATAACTCAAGTGTTACTCTATATTAGTATAAAGCTTAAAGTAATGCCGAGCTCTATCATGTATTCAACTTGTACTGAGTTATATACACTTAAGACCCTTGTTGAGGATAGGGATGACTCAGTTCCACCATTTTACATCACCCTCAACATGCACCATTTTACATCACCCTCAACATGCACGACAAGCTGTTACATAGTTGCATGCTCGACTCGGGGGCCTCTCACGAGTCACAACCTTATGCCTAAATCAGTCATGGAGGAATTAAGACTAGAAATCACCAAACCATATCATGACCTATACTCTTTCGACTCTAAGAGGGTTAGATGTCTATCTAGGTCTCATCAAAGGCATGGTTGTTACATTATCCCAACTCTCTATGAAGAGTGTACTTATAGATATAGTGGTAGCTGACATACCACCTAAATACGACATACTGTTTTCTAGGTCTTGGGCTAGTAAACTAGGAGGCACGTTGCAAATGGACATGTCCTTCGCCACTATCAAAATTTTTGGTGGCGAGAAAAGGATACTTACCAAGAGAAAACACTTGAGTATGAAGAACCATCCTTTATATACCAAAGAAGAAGACAGGATGTTTCAGCTTAAGTGCCAATCTTGATTGTCCTCAGAAAACCGAGACACCTCAGTCTGTAGCTACCCAACCAATCACAAAGGATGACATATGGGAGTTTTTTTTCGATGGATCATATTCTAAATAAGTAGCTGGTGCGGGTGTTGTCTTAATATCCCCACATGGTGAAACCATCCCACTGTCTCTTCAACTTGAGTTTTATACTAAAAATGATGTGGTTGAATATGAAGCACTCATCCTTGAAATGGAAACTGCCCGAAAGATGGGAGTTAAGATATTGAAAGATTTTGGAGATTCCGAGTTTGTAGTTCAACAGGTTCGCAATAGATACCATACCAAGAAACTTCGTATGAGATCTTATAGAAATAAAGCCTGGGATCTCATCCATAATTTATTTAATGCTTTCTATGTCACTGCCATCCCTAGATAGAAAAATCATCACGCTGATACACTAGCTATTGCTGCAAGTACATTCAATCGCCCCCCATACTCGAGATCAAGCATGAGATTGAGATGAGGTATCAGCCCTCCATTCATGACAACATCAGACGTTGGCAAGTGTTTGAGGATGATATCAGCAAATCAAAAGGTTTATTGAGGTTATAGAAGAGTTCGCAAACACTCACATGGATCAATAAGACCAGAAGCCTGAAACTCATCCACCACTTGATAAAGATGATGATCCTGAGCCTAACTTCCTGAACCAGCTTTTGGAGGTTATAAGGTCTACCTAAAGGACTTGTTCCTTTAGAAATACTATTCGACAAGAATGATGTGCCTAGTAAACCCACTGTCAAACCTGAAACTAACAAGGTTGATCAACACAACCTTGGTACCTCAGTAGACCCTAGGTGCATTAATCTGTCTCGATCTCTAGATGAGGCAGAAAAATCAAAGTAAATACAGTTGTTCTAGGAATTTTGAGATGTCTTTGCTTGGTCCTATGATGAGATCAAAACTTATGACCCCTCCATTTTCTAGCATAAGATTCCATTAAAGGAAGATACTAAACCATTCGCCCAAAAGTTGCGTCAGTTTCATCCTATTCTCTTACTTGTCATAGAGAAGGAGATCAGAAAATTACTAGATATTCTAAAATCATAGTCCCGCTAAGATATTCACAGTGGGTGGCCAACCTTGTTCCCATAAGAAAAAAGAACAGTAAAATAAGACTCTGATTAGGTTTCTGTAACTTGAACAAATTCTCCCTCAAATATAACTATCCATTACCTAAGATCCTAAGACGGACCACATATTACAAAAGGTAGTATGTTCATCCTGCATCTAAATGATAGATGGTTTCTATGATAACATTAAAATCTCTATGCCCCATAAATATGGAGAAAAAACCGCCTTATTACTGACAACCAATAGTCAATAATTGCCAGAAGGTCAGCCGAGAACCCTCATTGACAGGAGGTGGTGACGGAAACATAACCCTCTTCCCTCTACCCTTGCCTTATACCCTATAACTCGACCCTTGACGCTCAACCCAATACGGAACATGAGATACTACATCCGTTGAACCTTACCGATACGGAACACAAGGTCTTGGGCTTGGGTACTCGGTTTGGCTCTTGGGCTTGGATCCCCGACTACCTAGCTTGGCTACTCAGCTAGGCTAATCGACTGGGATACTTCGCTTGAATACCGAGCTCGACTGGAGATAGTCATTTCTAGGAGGTCGGCAAAAGGGCAATGCCAGAAGGGCAGCTGATACTCAATCATCGCCAACCGGCCATTGACAAAGCGTCATTGCCGAGAGAAGAAGAACCCATATAGCTCATAACCGAGTCACCTTCAACATAGACCCGAGAAAGTATGCCTAGCGTGTGGGGCAAGGTAGGAAATGGATTGATGGTTTTCTTTTATATACTTGCACTCCGGAAGTAGTGCAGTTGGGGTATGTAATCGAGATGGGTGGGCCAACAGAAGGACAAATGAAAGCCCTCTACCCAAAACCTCTTACTCGACCTCAACCCCTGAGTCAACAGAACCATGCCCTAGAACCTCTACCTAGAAATTGACCCTCGACCCTCAATCTCGACGAAACCATATACATCAAACTCTTCCTCCATTGATACAGAGCCATATCCCTTTCTCTCTCTCTACATCACTTATCGCTATGGAACATGAGTTCCTACATTGAATGGGTTGAAGAATTGAATGTTGAAGCATTACATACATTGAAAAAACATTCAAAGTTCCTACGCTACTGACAGTGCCTATACGATTCCACATAAGCATAGCACTTAAAGCCAAGTACACATCCACCTAGTACATGAAGTCATTCTAGTCTGTGTAAGGCACCCACCCAGTCCAATTAGTCCACCAAGCCTAGCCAAGTCCAACAGAAAAAGCCTTCAACATCAGCCAAGCTCACCAAGGAGTGATTGATTCATTGATTTTCTTGATTGCCAATCTTATAAAAGGGGTGGCCTAATGGGCAATGCCAAGAGATAGAACCTTGACGAAGGGAAACAGATAGACATGTGGAAGAGTCGGGAAGGAAAGGAAGTAAGGAATCAGCCAAAATCCTTTCAACCGAAAGAAGCAAGCCAGGTCCAAGAAGTCCAACAAGAAAGAAGCCTTTGGCTTGAAGCTAAAAGCCTATCAACAAGGGCCTCCTTTCGCCCTTCAAAAGAAGATAGGTCCACCAAATCACACAGATGCTAGTACCACAAAGGTCAGTACCATAAATGCCAACCTTTACCCTTTGAACCTCTCACCTTTTTGGCTTCAGCAAGGGCCAGAGGCCTTTCAACAGTCACTGTAGGACCTTACCCTTTTGCTAGAAGCCTTTCACCAAGAAGGAGCCTTCATCACCAGACTCACCAAAGAAGGTCAACAAAAGTCTTTCATTCACCAGGAGCCTCTCAACAAGGAGGCCTTACCCCTTAGATAGTCACCAAAAGCCTTCAGCCTTTACCCTTTATCCTTCAGCCTTTACCTTTTTACAAGTCCAACACAAGGATAATAGAAGCCATTAGACGTAAACCAGTTGATATCGTATACATGTTGTTACTTACGTCGATTCACCATTCGAGGAGAAAAGTAGAGTCCAATCGATGTTTAGGAGTAAAGGACAATTGATGATGGATGTTGAGGAGCTGGATGATTTGGATTCTCCCAACCGTTAGTCCTCTGCTAGGAGATGAGGAAGGAGTAATAATCGATCATTGCTGCCAATCACAAACAGTTGTAATTTCCTCAAGGTCATTGTCAATATTCGGGAGTCCTTGCCAGTCGGAGCTAGAAGGTCATCGTGGCTAGTCATTGTATCGATAGCCGATCATTAGAAGCTTGTCATAGCTTGCCTTTGATACTCGGCTGGGCTAATCGATCGCTTGCCTTTGATACTCAACTGGGCTATTCGACTTGGCTACTCAGCCTACTCGGCTTGGCTGAACAGTTCGAAACAATGTAAGGAATGAAGATGTGTTACATACGTTTCAATTCACAAGAGGTTCACACATCATACATACATAGCGATCGTAGCCAACCATAGAAGCTAGATTCCCCATGCTGGAGAGATATTGATTGAAGGACAACATCTTTCGAGAAGAAGGGACTATAAATCACATCTTTTGAGAGGGAAGGTCCAACAGATGGAAATGAATGAGGCTTTAGCCAGGAAGCCGAGCCAGGAGACCTAACCAGGAGGACTAGACCATAACAACCATAGCTCTACTCGCTACCAAACACATGGTTCGTCACTTACATAGATGCAACACAGGGTTCCTACACCACCTCATAGAGACATACTACCAATTTCCAGTCATCACTGGGTTGGGATCATTGGTTGGGTTCATGAGCTCGGTTGCTTGATTGGGCTTGGCTACTTGGTTGCTCAGTTGGGATACAAGGTAGGATGAGCTGGGATACTCAGATGAGCTAATCGTTTGGATATAGTTATTGCGTAGAGTAGACATACAGATATGACCTCGACCTCGACTGTCAACCCCTCCCCCTCACCAAATAAGTCACTTAGGATCTCTAGATATTATATACGTAATTTTGTCATTACGCTTTAACGAATAATGCATATACTATAGAATTATCTCCTTAGGTTAGGTGCTAAGGAAGAGTCTGATGAGTGAGGGTTGCTTACCAGAATGCACCCTAGTCTCTTCTTTCAATACTCCCTTGTTTCTTATGCTTTCACTCAATCAACGGGATCAAGCATTGAAACGACTGGATCTGGATCAATGACTGGATCAATGTATGCTTACTTTGCTCCCTTTTCTATTGGGTGTGCTTTTCCATATGCTTACCCATGCTCCCTCACACAGACCTGGTTCAACCCTCTTAAGAGGAAGAGGTTAAAAAGTGCACTAACTCCTAGATCTTCTTGCTTTCCTGTGTCGCATGTTTTAATTATGTTTCTTTTCTCTTTGACCTTATGTTTGTGGTGTTTGGGGTTAGACCCATGCCTAAGGTCTGTAGTGGAGTGTTCCTGCTTGCTTGATTGTTTCTTTTACAACAATATATTCTCAAAATCTGTTTGCAGGAGGGTATCATTACGGGTAGTCCCGACTTATTATTCTTGAATCAAGTCAAAAGATAGAATTCAATAGGCAGAGCTCGGGAGAGGATGAATTGGCAATTTGTAGATTTTAATCATAGATTTAGGGTCAATTCAACCCACGAGCACAAGGGATTTCCATAGCAACAGGTGCAAGGACCATTAGGCTCATTGAATTAGTCACTTATCAGGTGGAACCCATCATTCAATCTACGGGACCCATCATATCATTAAATTGTAATAAACCATCATTAATCATGGCTCATCACAACCATCATTTTCAATAGCAGATCCTAGAGCATTTATGATGAAACAAACAGACCTCATTGGATTCTTACTCATGCTATTATCCATAGGAATTACTAGCTATTGTCAAGAGGAATTACTAACCGGATTCAACCAGTCATTACATGTTCACTACACGCTGATACCAAAACATTTTACACATCATATTTTCAAACTTGCGTGATTTATAAGCAAATTCACTTCTTTTTATCTTCTTTTTGCACCAAGAAGAGCACCACAAACATACATTTATATGAGATGTATTTTGCTCAAACTACAGTGACAATTTTCGGGCATAACGTTGCGTTGATCTTAGACTGGATCAGCAGATTTGTTCTCATGAGTGCTCCTAATTAACAAAGGATGTCTCATTGTCCTGACCTAGATTCTCATATCCCCCGGTGACGATTACAACTAAGAACGGGTGACCGAACCACTTAGCACTCAAGTTGCCGTAGGAATGGCGGGCGCTACTCCCTTAGGAGCGGTATTGTAGGGTGCCTTCCCACATGACCCCTATAGCCTGGACCTATAAGGAGAATTGTAGCGAGCTCACAAGCTCACAAGGTTTAGTGAAGTCTAGTGACATGAAACTGCCCGACTACAGGAATCTCTTTTGGAAGAGAGACTACAGAATGGATTTAAGAAGACCGAGATGGAATGAGTTCTTGTCTGAGTGACCAGAGGTGAGCTTAGACTACTCCTTGTACAAAACATGAGTGAATTTTGGGTGCGTAATGGAGTTCAATCTCTTCCTAGGGAGAGTGAGTAGCAATGCACGAAACAACTCGGATTATCACCACTCATGGCGAATCAGCCCCGCACCTCGGACACTGCAAGATCGGGTGGGACGTGATGGAGAAATCGGGTACGTCCAGTGATTCTACTATGTCGAGAGAAGAAAACAAATAAGTTGAATAAAACCATCTTTGGCCCTATACACATCACATTCACTTCTTCACCGGTATCTGTTGGAAATATTGTCATTGATGGCAAAAGAATTGGCAAAGAAGGAGCATCTGAAACTGTAACCATGAAAAGAGGAAAAGCAAAGTAGCAGCAGAAGAAGAGTGCATAATTGAAGCAGAATTGTCTAGAGACAGAGTAGGAGAAAAAGGCCATCGAATAGAAAAGAATAAGTGAATGTTCTAGTAAATGGTAATTCACCTTGATGAAATCCGTGATAAGTAAGAAATCCATTGAAGGAATTAATGGTTGTGGAGATATGATGGTTTTTCTTGAAGAATCAAGAACTTGAATGTACAGTTAGAAGCGGAACTGTGACAGGATAGAACTTCGAACATGCAATGGAAGGTTGATATATTATAGCAGAATTGAAGACTGAATGACATTGAATTGTCTCAAGTTGATGTTTGTGAGGAAATCCCGTCCATTGGTTCTTCATTCCCCTCATAGAGGAAGCCTGCGTATAACTAACTCTATCCTAATGGTAGTAAAAATCTCGCCGGAAGAGAACTACATTTGTTTGTTGTTTATTGGAAATCCTGTCGAAGATATACCAGAGTTAACTAAGTAAGAAGGATAGCGCAAACCCAGACTAACCCTTTGGAATCATGAATGAAACCCTATGTGGAAGAGCGGAACCGTGACCAAGTGAACAGTGAAGGCGATTATGGTTTTCATCGCACCACATATGCAGAGTGAGCAGTATTTGAGGAGTTGGGAGCGGTTCCATAAATCATTCGACACATGGCAAGGAGGACCCACAGAAAACCGCTTGTCACTGTGCGCCATCGCACGTTATTGTTCGACCTAGGATGCCCAACGATATTGATACATACCATTGATCTGGGAAGATGACATCGGACGGTGGCTATGTTCAAAAGGTGCACGAAGGATAACCCAGGTATGGCGTGCCATCGCGCGTTATTTCCCGTGCAAGTTACCCAAGGGATATCCGTTGATTTGGATGTTGCGGCGCGATGAAACGTGAGCCCTTCGATCGGGTCGATTGTTAGCGCTGGGCCCCAATTTAATTTATATTGCTCATTATTAAGGTCTATTTAAAAGCGTTGGTTATTAATATAAAGTTATATTATATATTTTATATTGCCAAAGGTTGTGGATAATGTTTATTTATCAAATTCCACGAATTTGATAAATAAAATTTCAATAAAAGGAGGAATACCATCAGCGGTTGGATGGTTTTGACTCATGGTTTTACTAAAGGAAAAAACTATATAAGGAGAAGACGATTATTGTACAAGGTGTGCATGCGTAAGGGTGGTGAATGAATAAATTTCTAGAATGAATAAATTTCTCTAAGGAATATCTTCATGGACGAACTCTGTTCTTAATTGATAAATCTGAATCTACGATGCACCCATGGATATAATGATCTAACGATGATGAATCTCTAGTTTGATTGACTGACGAAATCATGAAGAACTAGTGCGAGTATACTGAAGAAAATGAATAAATCTGGTGGCCTGCAAGGTATGTTGTGTGGAAACTGGTGGATCCAGTATGAAAATTGATGGAACGTGGTCCGCAGTGGTGCTGAGGGTCGAAGCCTTCAGTGAGGGGGTTGTAGCTCCCTTCCAGTGGTAGCTGGTAAACGAGAGAAGGTTGTAGCCTTTCTGCAGGTAGGTGCCTGCGTGCTGGTATAAGTCTGCGTCAGCATAAATTGTAAGAAGTTTTATTTATAATAAATATTGAAGACTGAGATAATAGCAGCGGTGGTTTTCTCCCAAATTGGGTTTCCACCTTAAATATTGGTGTTCATATGTGTGGCTTATGTTTGATGGTTCGTTCTATTATTTTTGTTCATACTTACTGCTTACTAAACATCTGATGAATGAATGATGCAATTATCTAAGTAAAGACATAATAAGATCTCTGGAAATACACGTTTGATTCTGTAAAATAGCGTATGGTTTTAAGAGAAAGAAAAAATAAAAAGTCTTCACCAAATACTCATTCACCCACCTCTTTAGTATTTTTCCCAACAATTATATCGAGCAGTCGATCTAAAAGCTTAGCCGCTAGAAGGAAGATCAAGCAAGATGAGCAACCAAGATGGAACAGATCTATCAGCCTCCGCTTTAACGAAACAATTAATCTTCTTGAAACAAGGACAGGATCCTATCTTCAGCCTCCTCGGGGAGCACAGGCAATTGTTGAACAAGGATATCAATATCCGGCTGTAGTACCAACAGATCAGACGGAAAGGAAGAATTATGAAACAAATGCAAAGGCGGTCAATGATCTATTGGGAAGTATAACTGAATCAGAATTTGTTAAAGTCATGCAGCTGAATACAACAAAGACAATATGGGACAAAATCATTCTAAGTTATGAAGGTGATGCAAAGGTAAAAAGTGCTAAACTCCAAACTCTCATAATTCAATATGAGAATCTAAAAATGGATAATGAAGAGAGAATTGCCAATTTATTTTTACATCTTGATGATATTGTAAATCGTATGAGAAATCTGGGAGAAACAATAACCGAATCTACTTTGGTTGAGAAAATTTTAAGATCACTAATGACAAAATTTGAGTCAAAAGTTTTTGCTCTTGAAGAAAAGTAGGATCTTCAAAATCTTACTGTGGTGCAACTTCATGGCATACTAACTGCATATGAAACGAGAAGAGGAGGACCATCTGAAGTCAAAGAAGCAGTCTTTAGAGCTTCTACAAAAGGGAAGGAAGTACAAAAAACAGAAGGATCAGGATATATCTCAGAAGAATATGAGGTAAATTTTGTAAAGAAACTTCAACTTGGCACAGGACGGTTCAGAGGTAAGCTTCCTTTCAAATTTTTTTATTGTGGAAGAGTTGGTCATTATGCTGCTAAGTGTCCTCATAAAGAAACACATAAAAAGGGAAGGAAGTAGAAAGAAGGAATAAGAATCGGTTTAACACTAGAAAAAGTTACTATACTCATGAAGATAGTGATGGGTTATCTGATAGTGAGGAAGAATGTGAACAAGATCTTAGACATCTCATGGCATTTGAAAAAGAATCTAGAGAAGAAAAGGATACTTTTGAGGATGCTCTAGAGGACAATTATTTTATTGATGAAAACAATCAACTCAAAATATGCTTAGAAGAGAGTAAAATAACCATAGAGACTCTGAAAAATCAGCTTGAAGAAAAGGAGAAACACAATGAGAAATTAGAGTGTGAAGTAGTAATGCTAAGAAAAGAACTTGAGAAAGTAAAGATCAATCTTAGATTTATAAAGGATCCTAAACTCCAGATGAGATTATCAAGCGTCTAACGTTTCCTCTTATAAAGAAATCTTGGATATATCTCCATAATCTTCTCAAGCTTCAGCACCAAATTATCTAAAAGCAGCTACAACTGGTTTACAACATTCTACCACTCAGCAAGGGAATAAAGAATCTTTACAGGTAAAGCATGACCATCTCAATTCAAAGAACAATAACAGGAATATCTTTCAAAGAAACACCAATCAACAGGTAAATTCAAGTAGAAGATTTCATGATCGCAAAAATTTCTTCTTCAATGGACAATGTTTCTCATGTCACAATTTTGGTCATAAAGCGGTTCAATGTGTTGCATATAAAACCATCATGACAAGAGAAGCAAGAAAGAAAATGATTGATATTGAAACAAATAAGAATACCTATAACAACTTTTCTCCTCTTCTAAATGAAGTGGAATGTGCTTATTGCAATAACTTTGGCCATGAAGAATCTAAATGCAGGAGCAAAGTTCAGCCAAAATATCATTTTCCTTCAAGCTCCAAAGTATGGAAAAAGAAGGAATTACAGGTTGAAAATTGTGGCATAGCGTTATTTGCAGAAGGTGAAGAAAATCAATGGTACATTGATAGTGGATGCTCAAGACACATGACAGGAGACAAAAACAAACTTCTTGCATATAATGCTCTAGAAAAAGAGAGAAGAATGTTACATTTGGAAATGATACTCATGTTGTCATTAAGGGAAAAGGGTCTGTTTTTCTAAAAGAAAAGGTGAAAGCTAATAATGTCATGTATGTGGATGGATTAAAGCATAACCTGTTAAGTGTAAGTCAAATGTGTGATCAAGGAACTGAAGTTGTCTTTAGTTCAAAAGAATGTGTGGCGCGTGATCTTGATACAGGTAAAACAATTATAAAAGGAAACAGAAATCCAAGCAACCTGTATGTTTTAAAGAACTGCAAAGAACAATGTTACTTGAGTAAATCTTTAGAAAACTGGCTATGGCATAGAAGGTTGGGGCATCTGAGCTTTTCTCAAATCAACAAATCAAGCAGACTTAAAGTTGTTCGTGATCTTCCCAATATTACTCTACCTGAAAATACCATATGCAAATCTTGCCAATTCGGTAAGCAAACCAGAGTACAATTTAATGCCAAGGAAGAATCATCAAGTAAGCCTCTTGAACTTATTCATACTGACATATGTGGACCTGTGAGGAAAAAGTCACCATGTGGTGAACAATACTATATCTTATTTATTGATGATTTCTCTAGAATGTGTTGGATTGGGCTGCTTAAACACAAAGATGAAGCATTTGAGAAATTTCGGATCTTCAAAGCACTAGTTGAGAATGAATTAGATCTAAAAATCAAGTGTCTCAGATCTGATCGAGGAGGAGAATATACATCAGATGAATTTCTTGGATTTTGTGAACAACATGGCATAAAGAGCGTTTTAAGCAGGCGCTCACAGCAAGTGGTGTTGCGGAAAGAGTGAATGAAGCAGTTCAACAAAATGGCTGAGCTGTGATGATTCTGAATTGCCAGGCACATTTTGGGGAGAAGCAACACATACAGCAGTAAACATTCTCAACAAGGCACATGTTCATGTAAATAGTGATAAAACTCCATATGAACTCTGGTATGGTAATCCTCCCACTATAAAGCATTTTAGAATTTTTGGGAGAAAATGCTTTATCAAGAATAATGATGAAAAACTAGGCAAGTTTGAACCCAAAGTAGATGAAGGAATATTTCTTGAGATTCTCCTCTAGGTAAAGCATATAAATGTTACAATAAAAGACTTTGGAAGATTTTTGAATGTATTGATGTTGTTATTGATGAGTCTCCTGCAGCCCCAAAGGAAGAAAAACAAACAACAAATGAAGACGATGGTGACTTGTGTCCTTCTACATCAAATAGCAATGATATAGACAGTGAACCCAATGAAGAACCTGAAGATGATTTATCTGAAAAGGCTCCATCCAGATATGTTCAAAAGAATCATCCGGAATCTCAAATTTTGGGAGATAAGGGATCAGGTGTACAAACAAGGAGGACTCTTGTGGGATCTTCTAGCTATCTGGCATTTCTATCTACTATTGAACCTCACAATGTCAATCAAGCTAGCAAAGATGAATGTTGGGTTCAAGTCATGAATGAAGAGCAGTCAAATTGAGAAGAATCACACTTGGGAATTAGTAGCAAGACCTCATGACAAAAATTTCATTGGAACTAAATGGATATTCAAAAACAAGTTAAATGAGAATGGGGATGTTATAAGAAATAAAGCTAGACTTGTTTGCAAGGGGTATGCTAAACAAGAAGGTATAGACTTTGAAGAAAAATTTTCTCTTGTAGCTAGACTTGAAGCCATAAGAATGTTTCAATGGAGATAGAAGAAGAAGTTTGGTACTTAGAAGGATTCATTTTGGGAAATGATGAAAATCTTGTTTGTAGACTTAAAAAGGCTCCATATGGTCTCAAACAAGCTCCAAGGGCATGGTATTATCATCTTGACAAATATCTTCATCAACAAGGATTTTCAAAGGGGTCTGCTGATAGCAACTTATACACAAAAACTGAAAATAACAAACTATTGATTGTGGTTGTATATGTTGATGATATCATTTTTGAAAGTAATGAAGAATCTATGAGTCAGAAATTTGCTTCTGATATGCAGCAAGAATTTGAAATGTCTTTACTTGGGGAACTAACATTCTTTCTTGGCTTGCAAGTGCAACAAGCAACAGATGGCATATTCTTATCACAAGCAAAATATCTTAAGCAAATCTTGAAGAAGTATGGCATGGAAGATTGAAAACCTGTAAGTACACCAATGATAACCGGATGTAATCTCAGTTCTAATGATGATTCCCCCATGGTGAATCAACCAGAATACAAATCTATGATAGGAAGTCTACTTTATCTCACTGGGACAAGACCAGACATCATGCATGCAGTTGGGATTGTTGGACGATTCCAAGCTAATCCAAAAGAGTCTCACCTTCAGGCTGTGAAAAGAATATTCAAATATCTACAAGGAACTCAAGACTTTGGACTATGGTATCCAATGAATGCTGATCTTACTCTTCATGCATACACTGATGCAGACTGGGCTGGAAATGTTGATGATCGGAAAAGCACTAGTGGTGGTGCATTCTATATGGGGCCTCGGTTAGTATCTTGGTTCAGCAAGAAGCAAAACTCTATTGCCTTATCTACAGCAGAAGAAGAATATGTGGCTACCGCATCATGTTGCACTCAACTTCTTTGGATGATGCAAACCTTACAATACTTTCAAATAAAATTTTCACCTCCTATATCCATTATGTGTGATAACACAAGTGCCATCAGTATCTCAAAGAATCCTGTTATGCATTCCAAGACCAAGCACATTCCCATCAAATATCACTTCTTACGTGAACAAGTGCTTGAACAAAAAGTGAAATTGGAGTATGTTCCCTCCAAAGAACAAGGTGCTGATATATTTACCAAACCTCTACCCAGGGAAGCATTCGAATATCTCAGACAGAAACTGGGAGTAGTCTCTGCCATGCAGAAGATCAGATCTACTTAAATACAGAAGATTAAATTGGTTGTGAGGTGCTGTTGGGCATCTCTGAATGCACAGGCTAAGGGGGAGCATTAGTCATATGAAAAGGATGCATTGTTGAGTCATTTTTGTTTGAAGATACAGCATGATCTCAGGGGGAGCATGGTATTGTTGGTTCAAAGGATCTTGATCAATTCTTTGCCATTGATGTCAAAGGGGGAGGAAAAGCAAAAAGGGGGCTTCTATAAAGACAATCGGAGGAAGAGAATTGCCATCAATGCCAAAGGGGGAGATTGTTGGAAATATTGTCATTGATGGCAAAAGAATTGGCAAAGAAGGAGCATCTGAAACTATAACCATGAAAAGAGGAAAAGCAAAGTAGCAACAGAAGAAGAGTGCATAATTGAAGCAGAATTGTTCAGAGACAGAGTAGGAGAAAAAGGCCATCGAATAGAAAAAAATAAGTGAATGTTCTAGTAAATGGTAATTCACCCTGATAGAATCCGTGATAAGTAAGAAATCCATTGAAGGAATTAATGGTTGCGAAGATATGATGGTTTTGCTTGCAGAATCAAGAACTTGAATGTACAGTTAGAAGCGGAACTGTGATAGGATAGAACTCCGAACATGCAATGGAAGGTTGATATATTATAGCAGAATTGAAGACAGAATGATATTGAATTGTCTCGAGTTGATGTTTGTGAGGAAATCCCGTCCATTGATTCTTCATTCCCCTCATAGAGGAAGCCTGCATATAACTAACTCTATCCTAATGGTAGTGAAAATCCCGTCGGAAGAGAACTACATTTGTTCGTTGTTTATTGGAAATCCTGCCGAAGATAGACCAGAGTTAACTAAGTAAGAAGGATAGCGCAAACCCAGACTAACCCTTTAGAATCATGAACAGAACCCTGCGTGGAAGAGCGGAACCGTGACCGAGTGAACAGTGAAGGCGGTTTATGGTTTTCATCGCACCACCTATGCGGAGTGAGCGGTATTTGAGGAGTTGGGAGCGATTCCATAAATCATTTGACACATGGCAAGGAGGACCCACGGAAAACTGCTTGTCACTGTGCGCCATCGCGCGTTATTGTTCGACCCAGGATGCCCAGCGATATTGATACATACCGTTGATCTGGGAAGATGCCATTGGACGGTGGTTGTGTTCGGAAGATGCGCGAAGGATAACCTAGGTACGGCGCGCCATCACGCGTTATTGCCCGTGCAAGTTACCCAAGCAATATCCGTCGATTTGGATGTTGCGGCGTGATGGAACGTGAGCCCTTCGATCGGGTCGATTGTTAGCGCTGGGCCCCAATTTAATTTATATTGCTCATTGTTAAGGACTATTTAAAAGCGTTGATTATTAATATAAAGTTCTATTATATATTTTAAATTGCCAAAGGTTGTGGATAATGTTTATTTATCAAATTCCACGAATTTGATAAATAAAATTCCAATAAAAGAAGGAATACCATCAGTGGTTGGATGGTTTTGACTCATGGTTTTACTAAAGGCAAAAACTATATAAGGAGAAGATGATTATTGTACAATGTGTGCATGCGTAAGGGTGGTGAATAAATAAATTTCTCTAAGGAATATCTGCATGGGCGAACTCAGTTCTTAATTGATAAATCTGAATCTACGATGCACCCATGGATATAATGATCTGACGATGATGAATCTCTGGTTTGATCGAGTGACGAAATCATGAAGAACTGGTGCGAGTGTACTGAAGAAAATGAATAAATCTGGTGGTCTGCAAGGTATGTTGTGTGGAAACTGGTGGATCCAGTATGAAAATTGATGGAACGTGGTCCGTAGTGGTGCTGAGGGTCGAAGCCTTCAGTGAGGGGGTTGTAGCTCCCTTCTAGTGGTAGCTGATAAATGAGAGAAGGTTGTAGCATTTCTGCAGGTAGGTGCCTGCTTGCTAGTATAAGTCTGCGCCAGCATAAATTGTAAGAAGTTTTCTTTATAATAAATATTGAAGACTGAGATAATAGCAATGGTGGTTTTCTCCCAAATTGGGTTTCCACCTTAAATACTGGTGTTCATATGTGTGGCTTATGTTTGATGGTTTGTTCTGTTATTTCTGTTCATACTTACTGCTTACTAAACATCTGATGAATGAATGATGCAATGATCTAAGTAAAGACATAATAAGATCTCTGGACATACACGTTGGATTCTGTAAAATGGCGTATGGTTTTAAGAGAAAGAAAAGGTAAAAAGTTTTCAGCCCTAAATACTAATTCACCCCCCCCTCTCAGTATTTTTCCCAACAGTATCTTCTTTGCATTGTTGGGGGATATAATTTGGAATATAGATGGCTATACTCTTGGATATAAATAGTTGGTTGATTGGAATTTTACGTGTTTGAGTGTTCTTTAACTTGTTTGGCTGTACTTATGCGTGTTTTATTCTGTAGTTGATGATATAATTTCTATAATAGTTGATTGATTCTAAGTGGATTGATTTATTATTTAAGAGATCGATCATTTGAGCAGAGCATTCATTGATGCTTATGGTATGCGTAACGATGAATAGAGTTGATGGTTATCCTACACTTTGACCTATATTGAATATAGATCGACAGGCTATAGGATTAATTGAAGGGAAGGTGGAAGTAGTGGCTACTTTGAATACCTCTATAGGCATAGGGTGGGACAATAATCCCACTAGACAAACAACTGCGGTGATTATTAACATTGCTATTAGTAGTAGGGTTTTTTCTATTCTTCATTCCACCAACATTAATTTCACTACAACATCTATTCTTACCATATGAATGGATATTAGTGAACTTTATAACACTCCCCACCCATAGACTATCTCCAATACCAGGGCTAAGTTACACATAGGGAAAATCCTTCGAAGTACTGCTTTAGGGGTTAATTTTAGGAGTCCAATCCTTCATATTGCTACTATCGACCAAGTATTTCACATATATATAGGATATAGTATCAATGCAAGCTAGTTAAGAGAGATATATCTCTCTTCTCTATTCCAAGCATCATAGAGTTCATAGAAGCTAGTACATCTAATATCTATGTCAAACCAGGAGGTAACTCCTCAAATCAGAATGTGTATTAGCTGAAGAATGTACATGCATTTATACATGGAGGTGAGGCTATTGGGATTCATCTCCCAATGACTCTTGGCCTTCCTTATTTCCTAATATTATTTATTATACAAAATTGAATATTCACACCCATCCCATAGGATTAGGTGTCAACATTCCCCCCTTTAATCCGAAGGGATGTTGGTGAGTCCAAGCATCGATCTGAACTTTTCAAACTTTTCTCTTCCAAGTGCTTTGGTGAAGATATCAGCGGTTTGCTCATTTGTGGAACAATGATGTAGATGGATGGTTTTGGCCTGAACATGATGTCGAATTAGATGGTATTTTGTATTGATGTGCTTTGTTCGATCATGGAACTTTGGGTTCTTGGCCAACTTTATTGCAAAAGTGTTGTCGATCATGAGTGGTGTGGAATACATTTGTTTCCAAATCTTCCAGGATCTTCCGGAGCCACACAATTTCTTTTGTTGCTTCAGCTGCTGCCACATATTTTGCCTCGGTCGTGGAATCTGCTGGAACTGACTGTTTGCGTGATCTCCATGAGACAACTCCTGATCCAAGACTCATGGTGTAACCTGTAGTAGACACCCCTGTTTCTTTGTTGCCATCAAAGTCTGAATCAGAATATCCGATCAAGCTGAAGTCGCCTACCTGTGTATATTTGAGTCCAAAGTCTTGAGTCCCCTTCAAGTACCTTAACACTCTTTTTGCAGCAGACCAATGTCCTTCACAAGGTTTTTGCATGAACCTTGAAAGGATTCCAACAGCAAATGAAATGTCAGGTCTGGTGGTGGTCAAGTAGATAAGACTTCCTATAAGCTGTCTATACTTAGTTGCATCCTCAAATTCCTTCCCTTCAATAGATGTGAGCTTCAAGTTTTGTTCCATTGGAGTGGTTAAGGGATTACATTCATCCATGCCAAACTTGTTCAAGAGATCTCCAATGTACTTCTTTTGAGAAAGAAATATGAATTTAGGATGTTGAATTACTTCAATACCCAAATAGTAATGAACATGACCCAAATTAGTCATTTCAAAACCTTTCTTCAACTCTTTCTTCATGGATGCAATATAGCTCTCATTGTTTCCTGTTATCAAAAGGTCATCTACATATACCACAAGATATACAACTGTTTTTCCAACTTTCTTAACAAACAAAGTTGCATCATCAAGATCAAAATGTTTGAAGTCAAGTTTCAGAAGATGCTCGGTTAATTTCTCATACCAGGCTCGTGGTGCTTGCTTGAGGCCATACAGGGATTTTATAAGCTTGCAAACTTTGTGTTCTTGACCCTTTACAACAAATCCTTCTGGCTGGGACATATAAACTTTCTCCTTTAGATCTCCATTCAAAAAGGCTGTTTTTACATTCATCTGATGGACTTTCCATCCATTCTGAGCTGCTAGGGCAAAGAGAGTCCGGATGGTGGTCCATTTTGCTGTGGGAGCAAAAGTTTCTTCATAATCGATTCCTTCCTTTTGTGCAAAACCTTTTGCCACAAGCCTGGCCTTGTGCTTGTCAAGTGAGCCGTCTGCTTTGTACTTGTTCTTGTAGACCCACTTACAGCCAATTGGTTTCGTTCCCAAAGGCGGATCAACCAGCTTCCAAGTGCCATTCTTTATCAAGGCATCATACTCCTTCTGCATCGCTTCTTTCCATTCATCATGAAGCGGCTTCTTTGAAGGAAGTTGGTTCATGATCTGTAGACAAACTCAATTCACAGTTATAAGCAATATCCATATCAACAGGGGAATCAGAATTATCTACATCACCTTCGATTTGTTGAGTGGAACTTCTTGTTCCTGTTTTTCCAACCTCATCGGGATGAACATTCTCCAGTGTCTTTGTCAGCCATTTGGGAGGACCTTTCTGAGATGGCCCAGGCTGGTCATTTGACTGAGTTGGGATTGATTCAAGATTCAATCTCCCAATTCTGTCAATCACATCATCCAATGTGTCATCCGTGGTTGTTTCTTCATGTGGGGGTGAGAGTGCTTCAGGACATGATTCCACAGTTTGATTCAATATCGGAATCCCCCCTTCAAGATGTGGAATCTCATTATCAAATTCTTGGAAAGACTTTGCATGTGTGAATCTATCCAGGCGATCAAGTTGCCGCTCAAAAACCTTGTCACTCTTGGAAGATTCAAGGAATATGACATCTCTTGCTATTACAAATTTCTTATTTACTTCATCATAGAGACGATATCCTTTGGAGGTATTGGAGTACCCCAAGAAGATACATTTTCTACTTCTAGCACCAAGTTTGTTCCTTTGACCCTTGGGTATCAAGGCATAACAGGTGGACCCAAAGACCCTGAAATGCTTTACCGAAGGAATGTGGCCATGCCACATTTCAAAAGGAGTTTTGTTTCTAATTGCACTTGAAGGCCACCTATTCTTTATGTAAACAGCACATAGAACTGCATCAGCCCAGAACATCAATTTCACATTCTTGAAAAATAACATGGAGCGGACCATATTTAAAATAGTTCTGTTCATTCTTTCAGCGACACCGTTCTGTTGGGGATTATATGGCACAGTTGTTTGATGTTTGATTCCATGTTGACGAAGATAATTTTCAAATTCGTTTGAAGTGTATTCTTTTCCGTTATCAGTACGTAGAGAGCCAATATGTGTTTGTGCATCATTTTCAATCCATGCATGAAAATTCTTGAAAGTTTGAAAAGCATCAGACTTATTCTTCAATAAGTAAATCCAACACATTCTGGTGTAGTCATCAATAAATGTCATCATGTATTTATTTCCATTTGCAGAAGCAATAGGCATAGGCCCACATAAATCTGAATGAACAAGCTCAAGTTTTCTATGTGCTCTGGAGTGTGAATCATGAAATGGCTGTTTGCTATGCTTTCCTAGAATACAAGCATCACATTCCTTAGGTTTTCTAGGAATTGTAGGCAATCCATTAACACCATTTTTCTTCAACAAACGAAGGCTTTCATAGTTTAAGTGTCCAAATCTAGCATGCCATAAACGACTTGATGGGAATGTACCTTCATCATGATGTGAACTGAATGCAAAGTTTTGAGCATGAGCAGATGAACCTTTCAGCTTCAAGAGTCTCCCTTCTTCTATTCCCTCCATGACAAGTGAGTGATTTGATGCTTTTCTGACCTCTTCCTTGCCATTAAACAAGTGAATGGAGTGTCCTTGCTGGCGGATTTGGACCAAGGACAGCAAGTTTCTCCTCAACTCAGGGAGGTATAGAACCTCATGTAGAATATGATATGGAAGACCAGGCAACTTAAGCCTGACTGTGCCAAGCCCTGATGGCTTGAGTTTGGATTTATCTACGAAATATATTGCTCCATCAACTTTGTCAGTGAATTCTTCAAAAAAATCTTTTCTAAATGTCATGTGACATGTTGCTCCTGAATCTAGCAACCAATCATCTCTCCATGAAGTAAATGAAACATCAAACAAGTCTTCAGTTACTCCATTGTTAGAATGTGCTAGAACATAATGAGCGGATTCAGGTGCTTTACCTTTGTCTTTGTCATTAGTTTTACCTTTGTTTTGATTTCTTTGCTGCTCAATTTTCTCCCAAGGTGTTCTGCATTTGGATGCATCATGTCCATCTTTATTGCACTATGTGCAATGAAGATTGGATTTGTCAGATTGTCTGCCCCCCCTTTCTGTGAAGTTTCTTCTTCCTCTTCCTCTTCTGCCACCTCTTCCTCTGGATGAATCTGGAGCATGACTCTTTTCTCTATGTGCCAAGTATGCAGCGTCTTCGGAAGACGAAGGGACTGTCATCTTCAACAAACGAAGGCTGTCATAGTTTAAGTGTCCAAATCTAGCATGCCATAAAAGACTTGATGGAAATGTACCTTCATCATGATGTGAACTGAATGCAAAGTTTTGAGCATGGGCAGATGAACCTTTCAGCTTCAAGAGTCTCCCTTCTTCTATTCCCTCCATGACAAGTGAGTGATCTGATGCTTTTCTGACCTCTGCCTTGCCATCAAACAAGTGAATGGAGTGTCCTTGCTGGTGGATTTGGACCAGGGACAACAATTTTCTCCTCAACTCAGGGAGGTATAGAACCTCATGTAGAATATGATCTGGAAGACCAGACAACTTAAGCCTGACTGTGCCAAGCCCTGATGGCTTGAGTTTGGATTTATCTGCGAAATATACTGCTCCATCAACTTTGTCAGTGAATTCTTCAAAAAAATCTTTTCTAAATGTCATGTGACATGTTGCTCCTGAATCTAGCAACCAATCATCTCTCCATGAAGTAAATGAAACATCAAACAAGTCTTCAGTTACTCCATTGTTACAATGTGCTAGAACATAATGAGCGGATTCCGGTGCTTTACCTTTGTCTTTGTCATTAGTTTTAATTTTTGTTTTGATTTTCTTGTCGGCTAATTTTCTCCCCTTGTGTTCTCGTATTTGGATGCATCATAACCATCTTTACGTACTCCATGTGCAGAAGATTGGATTTGTCGATTGTTCCGTTTCCTTTCTCGTGAAGTTTCTTCTTTCCTCTTCCTCTTCTCGCCACCTCTTCCTCTGGATGAATCTGGAGCATGACTCTTTTCTCTATGTGCCAAGTATGCAGCCTCTTCGGAAGACGAAGGGACTGTCATCTTCCCAAAAGCTTTCTCTCTTTCTGCAAACTTTTTCTCAAGTGTATCAA
This sequence comes from Pinus albicaulis, assembly GCA_034641835.2. NCBI lineage: Eukaryota > Viridiplantae > Streptophyta > Pinopsida > Pinales > Pinaceae > Pinus > Pinus albicaulis. The sequence goes on along the minus strand of CM076576.1, from coordinate 389,358,747 downwards.
AGGTGATATGCTGAAGGTTCCCACATGCTTGAAAAGACTCAAGATAATGTGAGTAGGTCGGATATAATTCCTTAACATATGCTATGAGAGATATGTCCATTTTTACACCAATGCTTTCAATATCATGCATGATAGATCTAACTTCTGAAGCTAAAGCAAGGGGATCATCATTCTTCATTTCAAGACTGAAAAACTTAATCATCAATTGAACATTTTCTAATTCTGAATGTGAGTCATAGAGTTCTTTTAGCTTGCTCAAGGCATCATAGGCATTTGAGAAAGATGAAATATGGCGATCACCTCTTTCATTTACTTGGAGTTGTAATCAAGGTATAGGCCTTGCGCTTCTTGTTTTCCCAATGATGAGCTCTTTTGTCTCATTTAAGTGGGCTTTGCTGGTGGATTTCCTTCTTGTCCTTCACAGATTCCTTTCCACAACTCATTAAAAATGAGTGTGTGTTTAATCTTCCGAGACCATTCAAGGTAGTTCTCTTTGCCGGAGAGAACCACCCCAACAATAGAGATGAGAGAATGCATTATTTTGCTGGAAAAAGTTCTTTTGAAGAGGAAAAAAAAATTCTGCTAGAAAACTTTTCAATTCTGGAGATTTGCTCAATTAAAGGGGACAAAAACTCTTGCTAAAAATACTGAATTCTGCACCCAAAAAAATATATATATATTTTTTTGTTTGGAGAAAAAATTTGTATGGGTTATATGATTGGTGAGATGGAATATAATATGGTGGGGGGGTATAATATAAAGTGGAGTGGTATTAAAAGAGTGGAGGGGGCGGTTTTAAAAGGTGGACAGAACGTTATATGACCGAGCGTATTACAAATGACAGAGCTGCGTATTATATGGGAGGGGCGGTAGTTTGATAGTGCTTTTACAAACAGCGTGGACGGTGTATTGTAATATGGACAAAGGGCGGTATATTGGGAGTGGTATAGCGTAAAGAATGGTATTAAAACAAAGTATTATGTATATACAATGGACAACGTTGTATTATAAGTGACGGGTGATATATATTGGAAGGCAGCGTATAGAAATGCTGGAGCGGACTGCGTGTAGTGGGAGGTCGTTGAAATGGAGTGGCACAGTCAGCAAATTAGACTGATAGCGTATATATATGCAAAGGGCGTGATTGTTATATGGACAGGCGGCGCTGTAAGAGGAGGAACCGAGGGCGATGTCGACTTGGGATAGCGCAGTGTTGTGAAGAGTCGGGTGTAGAGAATGGCGCCACGAGGGTCGACAGGGAGGTGGGGTATGGGTGTATGCAGGGGGTGTCTATTGACAGGACTGTACAGCAAGTGCACCTGCGAGAGTTGCAGAGAGGGAGAAAGGGGCGGACAGAGCGCTGTTTAGGGAGATAGAAGGTAAGGGAAATGGGTGAGGGCGAGCGTAGGTTGTGAGGTAGTGAGAGAGAGAGGAGATGGTAGGGAGTGTGCGAGCGATGGGGAGGCCGAGAGGCCGATAAAAATTCTGGAGTATTGCAGGAGCTGAACCTGCAAAAATCAAATACTGTAGAGTTTGCAGAGATAATTAAAAAAATGCAGAATTGCAGTATATGGCATCAATCTAATGGAGTAGCAAAAACTGGACACAAAACTGACTGAGCAAAAAAACTAGGGAGTTACACCATAGGCAAAAAATGCCAATAGTGGGACTGGCTCTGATACCATGTCAAACCAGGAGGTAACTCCTCAAATCAGAATGTGTATTAGCTGAAGAATGTACATGCATTTATACATGGAGGTGAGGCTATTGGGATTCATCTCCCAATAGCCTCTTGGCCTTCCTTATTTCCTAATATTATTTATTATACAAAATTGAATATTCACACCCATCCCATAGGATTAGGTGTCAACAATCTATCTCTAAGTTAAGTGTAGATCTTATCAAGGTAGGAGAGACAGTATATAAGCTCGGTAGTTAAGACAATCTACTTGAAGCTCCTCTATTGTGTGAAGCTCTGTTGTTATACTGTAAAACCCAATAAGAATATATACCTTTATCTTTGCAAGAGCCGAGGATATCAGCTATCTCGGGTGGAATAGGTGGTATTATCGGGTTGTCTCCTTCATTTTTCATAACCTATGAATGAAGAATCTATCTCTATTAGGACATAATTGAATAGAGGAACAGGCATTTGAGGATGAACGAGTCTAAGAAACAGCACAAGAAGCAAAGGTTCCTGCAATTGCATTTGATCGGGTGGAAGAATTTGTTCCAGGTTAAGAGACATAGCCTACTGATCCGGTTCTAGGTTAAGATTCAACGCCCAATATATACGTATCCAGAGCCCACAACCCTCCTTTGCTAGGATCCAAATCTTGGGGATCCCATTGATCCAGAGCTAGTCGATTACCCAGTCCTCGGTGAGGTTGATCCATCGTCGAAGGTATTAGAGACAAAGAGAACAACAATTATTTCCAAGGCTTTCTCCTCATGCATAGACAAACACAAAGATTGCAGCCCTTGGTTTTGTTCCTTCCAAGAACCCATTGGAGAACCGTAGCTCACAGTTATAGTTCCAATTCCATTTTTAGAACTAGCAGCATCTAAACTCTCAACATCCCTTTGAGTTGATAGCCAGTACCCTGTCTAACGTCTCTTCTGGTTCGAGAGACAGTTATTGATCCATCTATTGGAGATCCCGACCACCATATCTCCCACCATCAGCGGCAGATCGAGATCCTACAGGTACACATCCAATAGCAACGAAAGCACTTAAATTACACAGTCGATCAAGTCACACCTATGATGTTGATGAACAACAAAGCAAACCACATCTACCAAATGCCCCTGGAGAAGCACCTATAGGAGGAGAACGCCTACAGGAGCCCTATGTTAGGGTCCTATAAATATAGGATTCATAATTTTGAATTGACTTTTGATAGTCTTGTAAAATATGTACATACCTTGCTTTCTGCAAGTTGTTTTGCCATATTTTGAAAAAATAAAAAAATAAAAAATCTAAAAGAGGGTAAAAGTCCTAAAAGAAAGATCAAAGGACTTAAAAAATATAGACCCCAAAAGAAAAAAGATGAAAATAAAACATGAAAGTGTGCAAGTCCAAATGCCACTACTTTTTACTTTTTGCAAATGATTATGGCAGTGTCAATAAATGCCATAATCCATGATGAGTTAAAACTGTTTAAACTTGTCTTGTCATGTTTTCAATTTTCCATGTTTTAGATAGTGAATAAAGATTGGTTAGATAGTTTAATCCTAACTAATCAGTAGATAGGTAGAGAATAAATGAGGAGCCCAACAGTTCAATCTGGGCCCTCGGATGAAATAAGGTAGAATTAGATAGTTTTTTATGCTTTAAAAGGATAAATGAATCAAGGTGGCAAGCTTAAATGCACCTGCTAAAAAGAAGAAAAAATGTTAAGAGTAATGTTGGGTAGGTAGAAAGAAGTGGAAAAAAGCATGTAATATTCATCACCGGGTTAAAATCACTAATTTCCCTTTCCCTGTAAGTATTCAGTATTCTATACCGGACCCAAGGCTTGATGACTGGATAGTGGAAAATGTTGAGTTCTTATGATAAAATCCCCTTTTACCATTATTTATCCCTCATTCACACTTTTTAACTCATTTTCCTAAGTAAGGACTCTTTCTTACTTGATGAAACCTAAAATCCCATTTAATTGACTTCCTTCATTCATAAAGCATACAAAAACCCTCAAAAAACACTCTATCCTAAGTAAAATAGTGAAATCATGAAATGACAAGCTTTGCTTTATTTTATTCACTTTACTTAGTCATTTAGTGTATTTTTGTGTATTCCATTTCCCCTTGTCATATTAACTTCTAACTTACTTTATTAATTCCCTAAAAATACCTTATCCTATCTATATAAATCCTTTTATTTTAAATATCTCCCAAAACCCACTATTATAAAGATTTTGGACCAAAGATATTATCCACATGTTAAATTAAAAACCCAAAAACTGCGCCCTTTGGTCTAAAACTAACCTTAATGAAATACCCCGCCCCCTATGGTTATTAGACCCTTCATGGTTTAAAACTATATAATAAAATCAATCACGCGCCCATATGGATGTTTAAACCTAAACATACTCCCCCATTCATCACATTTTATCCAAAGTTTGATTTAAATAAAACTAAAGTTTATTTCAAATAAACTTTAATTACACACCTTTGCGATACATATATCAATTCTTCCCTGCATAAACCTTTAAACCCAAGGTTCTATCGCGATAAAACTATGGTTTGTTTTCCATTCAAAATTAAGTCTTTTCCTTTCATTCTATCCTCGCTATGTAAAGCCCCAAGCTTTACATAGGCTAACCCAGGATTAATCATATAAGCCCCGCCTACACATACTTTAAACCTTTATCCATTGAAAAACAAAGGTTTAAACTCTTTTAAACTGCCTAGCGCATAGCATTTCCCCGGTCCCACCATCCCAATTAGCCACATCTTCCCAGCAGATCATGACCCTTCGCTCCCGATTGTCAGATCTGATGGCGCAAGATCAATGTCACGTCCACAAAGTGATCGTCCGCCCAAAGCCCAAATGGACGCGAAATGGGTTGTTTTACCCATTCTGCCTCCTGCGACGTGGCATCTTCTCATAGGATCGCGTTTGTTTTAACAAAAACTACTTACTAATGGAAATGAACGCGAAAACCACAGCTGGTTTTCTCATTTTAAACTCAAAACCGCTCCCGCCATTTGATGAAACCTGCATTTAATACATTTACGGTGATTAATATCAAAGGTTAAAACCTTTGATACACCATTTTTGTTGCTTATTTGCGCATTTCAACTGTGAAAACGCTCCGCTCAACTGTGTAAGAACCCTTTGTCCCAAATTGTCAACTTATACCCAGGAAAAACCGAATTTGACCACTGATTCCTTATTTCAAGACCAGTAAAGCCATTTCAATGCACCAGTAAGCCGGACCATACCGCAGGAACAACCAAAAGCATCAGATAATCCTTTCAACAATCAAATACCTGCACTTAAAGGTATTTTTCGAAGAATTCAAGCTTGCAAATTGATTTTAAAACAGTCTTTGAGAAATCCCATCTTCTAAATTGTAAAATTGACCAAAGAAAAAGTGCCTAAAATCACAAAAAAAAAGGCCAAACCCTGGCAAAATTTCCCCAGGAAACCATGCTTTCCTCTACGCCCTTTTTCAAAGAAAATTTGCTCAAATATCACAGTTTAAGGATCAAATTTAAAGATCTGAAAGGGTTTGAAGCCTAAGTATACCTTAAAAGCTCCTTTTTCAATCAAAATCCATTCAAGAAACCCTTGTTTCCTGTCTTATCCCAGTTTACATTCTCTAAGAAGCCTAACTAAGCAAAAAAAGACCAATAGAGACTATCTTTTGCTTAAAAATTGCCCAATTGATCCTCTGAAAAAGAAAAATAACTTCTGCAAACAATTTAATCTTGCAGAAGTATCCCAGAATGACTAAAAAGCAGAGCACAGCTAAATCTGGAGGATCTAAACCAACTAAGCCTGGGGATCCAAACCCCCTAAATCTGAAGGATCTAAAGATGTTAAATCTACTCCAGTCCTTACTGCTAAATCCACTGTGTCAGTGAGTCCCCTCCAGCCACCTGTAGCTGCTGTAGAAAGCCTCCCATTGACTGATATTGACTACAAAATTGTTGATCCTGTTGTAGAATTCAACCTCTTGGATATACACAATTGGTGTTATGAAAAAATACTTGGACAAGGATGAAATACCTATTTTGGAGACTCATTTGCCCAAATATATACTTTCATTGACCCACCCTGGCCAAGATCTTATTAGATTATGTCAAAAATATTATGAACCAGATCAAAGCGCCATAGTCAATGTTGATAGAGAAATCCTTTTTACCATCACAACCGAGTCAATAAATCAAATGCTACAATTACAGTTTGATCCTCAATTAGTTCCCCTATCTATAGAAGCTTTGACCCAGTTGTACTTAGGCATAGATTTTCCCAAAAGGTTCATGATATTTCAAAACTTTATGCCTTCCCATGTTGACATTCCTAAGATAAACCCTCCTTATTCCACTGCTAAATTCCTTGAAGGGTCTAGACATATTATCTCTATGATCTCATTTATACTTGGATACTTTACAGATGAACACATTGATGAGTCCATTCTGGGCTTCCTGTCCACCTTGTCCCCTGGCCAGCCCCCATCAGTCATATTTGACTTTGCTGGTTTCATATCCAACAATATTCATCATCAGTTGACCAAATTACCCACTGAAGGGGTTTTTAGATACTCATCCTATCTGTTTCACTTATTCTTATTCTTTCAAGCTGATAGATTTCCTATTGTATTACAAAAGATGGACTTGGAGGGTAAGCCTCTATCCATTATCTTCTGGACTTCCTTGCTTAGGAAAGAGGGTAGTGATTTCACCTACACAGATTTTTCAGACCTTTTTCTACATCCAGTAATGAACATTCTGAATAAAGTGGAGTAGCCCAGAGTCAATGAGGAGATGAAAAGAATCTTGCAACTGTCAGAACAAAGTAAAATGGAGGATTGGTATCTCTATGAGAAGCATATAGAGTTAAGAATTTTTGGATCCAACTTATTACCTTATAAGTTGCCTAGATATATGATCATGAGAATTTTTGCACTGGAGTATTTGAGACAAATTCTCAATTCTGATTCTATTAATTTCTTAGCTGCCAGAAAGAAGACCCAATTTAAATTAAAGAATCAGGTTGGTCCCTTTATCATAAACAACAGAGATGCAGAAAAAGAAGTCACAAAGAGATTAGCAGAGTTTAAATTTCAAGAAAGTTTTCCATGGAACTATGATCCTCAAGGGATCTTGAGCAGTCTAAGGGTAAAATGCAAATGGACTCCCTTCATACATGAGCTTAAGCCTGAGATTGAGAAATTTGCCAACCAAGCAGAATGGGTTGAAAATACACTGACAGATACAACTAGTACAACGGAGACAGCAGGTAAAATGGATACAGCACAAGCTCTTGAAGTTGTAAAGCAGCCAGAGACATCAGCAAAAAGAGGTAGAGAAGGAGCATACACAGCATAAACAACTAAAGAAACTAAATTCAAACTGATTTATAATAAAAGGCTTAAACTCAATTCGGTTGACAAGGAAAAAGTAACCATTGATGTTGATGAGACAGAAGCTCGAGTAACTAATGATGATATAGCCACAACTATAATCAATGAAACCCTTATAGAAATAGAAAAGGAATCGACTGCCAATCAGGAAGATACACAGATGATTAAGAAGCAGCATAACATGGAGGCCTCTTCCTCACAGGCAGCTGAAGAAAAAGATTTAGATATCAAGGAGAAATATAAGCAGATAAAGCAGAAGAATGAGGAAATCAAATCAAAAATATATTCTCAATTCCTCAAGCAAAAACCTGGGAATCAAAATAGGCTACTGACAGCCTTTGATTATTCTACAAACAAGATGATTATGTCATTTTTGCAACTAACTACCTCAGCACCAAATACAGTGGTAGACTATAGAAAGGTGGAGTTTGAGGTAGACACTGAAAATGTCCATGAGTTGGACCAAATTGAATTTCATAGACATAGCTCTGAAATGTTGTATTCAACAGTGGTGACTAAAGCAATGAGTGCTACCAAGTTACAGAATACTGTTCTTAACATGCAGGATCAAATGGAGTTAGACAAGGCATCTTTGTATGCAAAGGACCTAAGGATTAAAGCCTTAGAGGATTTAGTTTTACAGGTGGGATATGATCCCTCAAATATGCAAGCATCATAATTGTTGGTAAAGAAAAAGAATGATGATATTGCAGCTTTGAGGAAACAGCTTAAGCTTTCTCAAAGTGAGCATCCACAAACCAAAGAAATCCTTCAAGATCAAACTGAAAAAGAAGAGATGATGAAGCTCATCCTCAAATTACTTGCTCAGATCAAAGAAATGGAATCCCAAATGGACCAGCTTGTCCAAGAGAAGGAAACTATGAAAGAACCTGACACTCCTATCACTCCTACAGTTATACCAGTGATTACCACAGCAGTGGCTTCCACACTAGGAGAGAAACTAGCACCAAAAGAACCACTGGCAACTGCAGTGCCAGTAATTTCAACTACTACTTCAACCACAGATTCTTCTACAACACAGGTTCAACAAACAGATGGAGCAGGTCAGATTGTAAAAGTTATGGAGGAAATGTCCTTAAAAACCAATGAAATCAACAGCCTAAAAAAGATGATTGAAAGTCTTGAAGCTACAAACAAGACAACACTGATAAATGCTAAAACTCATGAGCAGAAGGCAATTAGACTTGGAGAACAAATCAAGGGCTTACAAAAAGAGCTAACTTTCACTGAGCAAATTTCATACATAAAGAATCATCTATGGACAAACATAATTGAAGCCATTCACACTCAATGACTTTCAATTCAGATTATTTATGAGCAGAGAGATTTATTATTAGCAGCTCAGGCAGAGATTCAAAAGACTAAGGATGAGTTAACTGATAAGCTTGCTTAGGATATAAAACTCATCACATTCTTGAATAGCAAGAACAGGGCAAAAATGGAGGAATTACAGGTATTGGACAGAACAAAAACAATCTTACAGATTAAACAGGTTGTAACTAAGAAGAATTTGATGAATAATCTGGAAGAGAAATGTGAATCAATGAACATTGCCATAGCAAAGTTTATGGTAGAATACACAAACTTAAGACAGAGGGGCCTACCAAACATCCATGTTTTTAATGAAAAACTGATGCCCCAAAAGGATTATGATAAAAAGATAAGGGAATTTGCCAAGGAGCAAGTCAACAAACCATTAGCACAAGGCACTCCCACAGGAAAAGTCCTCTTTCAGCATTTTGAAGTTTTGTTCTTTTTACAACATGAGATTAAACATCTCTTTGTGTTCAAGCCCACTTTTGCTAGACACCCAGAGGCTGATGAGAATTTTAGGAAGCTAAAGAATGTCAAAATTCCCAATGAAGAACAGTGGCAAACATTTACTGATTTAATGTAACAATGAGAGGTAAAACAGTGAAGAAAGATTACCTTCAAAAAACAGTCAAGAAAGCAGTCAAAAGGAACAGTGAAATAAAAAGACGGTTTGTTGATTTTACTGCAAAAAGACATATTTTTACAGCAGTAAACAATGAAACTGTAGCAGCGTTAAAGAGTATCAGGTAAAGAGTATCAGATGAAAGAGTGTCAGTGAAGGCAAGTCAAAAGCCTGATATTTTCTAGCAGCCAGCAAGCAGGACAGCTAATCAATCAAAAGCTCCTTGTTAGATAAAACAGTCCTATTTATTTTGGATAAGAGGACAGCTTGCTGATCTACTCAGTAGCTATCCCTCTTATTATGTAAAGATATTTTCTTTTTCCTAAAGATATTCCTAGATTTCTCCTAGGATATTTGTAACTACATTTTGTATAAATACTTCTACATTAGAAGTATTCAGTGTGGAATAAATTGCTGGACTTATTATAGACATTTTTGTTGAACATTGGAGGCTATTGTGTGTTTGAATTCGGAGTAGCGGACTGGACAAGCTGACTGGCATCATAATTCAGGATCCCTGTGATAAGCTGATGAGTGAAGTACTTCCTACTTGTCACTGTTTCCTTTTCTAAGTTTCATGCATTCATTTTATGTTTGTTCTGTCTGAATGTGTAACTAGGAGTATTACTACAAGATTAGTCAAGTGCTCCTTGTTTTTAACTAGTTGCCATTTTAATGTTTTCTTCTGATTTCGGGTGTTGAGAATTCTTAATTGCTCTCACTCCTGTTTGACCTCTGCCTTCTACTTCCATTTTCCGGATCAAAGGATCCTTAAGTGCCCTTTATCCCGATCATACCACCTCACAAAAAACCACTTTCCCAAACCTCTGAAGGTTATCTATCTTGCCCTGAATATATTTGTACCTTTTAGCCTTGATTTCTAGTGCTGCTAGTTTGATTTAGACTCCATAGCCCAATGGACAAGTAGATTTCTCTCTATCTTACCTCCAAGTGATTTTTTCCCACCAAACCCTTTAAACCAAATCCAATTGTACTTTCATAACTAGCGTAATATTATTAATCAAAACAAAGATAAATCTTAAAGAGAGAGCCCTCTCTAAACCCTAGGAAGGCTAGATCCTAGAGTTTGAAGTAGGTTTGTAGTTACCTCTAGTGTTCTTTGACTAAAGACTCAAAATCCCACAACTTAAGAAATTACTAGAGTGATAACACCCTACATGCTCAGTAGTACAATACCAACACACTAAGCCAATCGTAGTAGCACACCCCTCCAAACGTAACACATTCAATTGCAACAATAACCTGCTCATCGATGCGAATGGAGAACCAATAGAACCTACATGTTCCCTCTCGATACACATTGATCCGGGCTGATACAGAATGGATAGGGGACAAGTGACTAGGCATATTTTTGGTGTTCTGGAGTAGATAATGCTACGGTAGTTGCGGTATACCTATAGCATGGGACATGCTTGATGCGACTGCCATTCTTCACTTTGAGTGGGTCACTTATATCGTGGGGTTGTGGATGCACTATCTGGAGATCTGTTGGCATTGAAACTGATGAATCAACTGGATCGATCGACTGGTCCATTCACTGGTTATTATTATGATTATGAAGCTGGGCTCTGGTAAGTTGCCCCTACTACTGATGCTGGACCAACTGGATCATTTTTTGGTTCTTCACCACTTGGTACTGAAGCTACTTGCGTAGGGATACGTGATCGAATGGTGCACCTGCTTAATTGGGATTGTGAACTACTCAGCCTCCCACAAGTAATTGAACCACCCAAAGGAAGGTAGTAGTATCTTTGTCGTAGGTGCCCACAGTCGACTGCCTCCGTTCTCCTCTTGGGATGAACAAGCACAATGCCACCCTATAGGGAAGCTAGCCGGATGGTAAGGGTGCTTAATTGCAATTGTATGCAATGAAACCTACACACAATGATAAGAACCCAAAAAGGATGTATAGGTGAAGTAATTCGCATATATAAGGCGACGAGCGACACTGTAAGGCATTGCCGAATGAAGGTTAGAAACTAGTACATACTACAAACAAATGGAAATGGTGGGGAGCAAAGGCTAGCTGATAAGATTGTCCATTCCATTTGAATGGAAAAGTAAAAAATAAACAAACAAACAAACAAAAACCAAAACCAAAAAGGCTTCAGTGACATACGGAATGGAGAATCACTGCACTTGATAATCTCAGCCCTTTGCATAATGATAGATTCAGTAGGGGGGACCAATTGTGTACATCCGAGTAGTACATGAATTATCTAGCCTAGTGAGCCCTGTGCGTGCATGGGGAAATTGGTTCAGCTAGAAGGCTGAGTCGTTTTAGAAGCGTTTGTATCGAAGTATCAATAATGATCTTTACCAATGGACATGGGGGGGAATCCTCTATTATACAAGTTGCGCGAACTTTCTTGGGATTGATATATCAATCGAGGGATAGGGTGTTGGGTTGTGCGAAAATACCCACCGTGTTTAGAAGGGACTATCCTATCCCTCACTAAGGTTGTGTTGGACGGGTAGCTGCAAGCCCATCTCGAATGTGAGCCATGGACAACAGATAAGTCACCAACTGATAAGGCACCGGGTTGTGTAGTCCCTTCCCCTATGCCTGTGCAATTTGGGTGGGACGTTGAAATGAGCTTATTTGTAGGGGATGAAGCCTTGTTTAGCAGGTAGACCTTGGAAATGAATTGAGCATACACCCCGTGGAGAAATCATGGATGGGAAAGCTCAGATGGCTAGTGGGACGTAAGCGGCTTTGCTCGGTAGGTGGATCTTGGAAAAGAGATCCCATCTTTAACACCCCTCCCGTCGATCAGAGTTGAAAAGAACTGTAGAGGAGGTTGCCTACCACCAACAGTAGTAGATATAGTTCCAGGTGCATCCTTCCAAGTTTGAGACCCACATGTTCAAGATCGAGCTCATTCCTCAGATCCAATGACACTTAACCCTGCATAACCAAGAGAACATCGAGTTGAAGTAGCACTAGGACCAGTGGCATCATTAGAGGCGTAGGAGCAAGCATCTTAACCAGATCGATAGGAAGAGGTGGTGGGTGCTTATTATCGAAAGCAAGATTCTGACGTCTGTGAGTGAGATCCAGTTTATGAAATATACTATTTAATGTTCGATCTAGCACCCTTACCACCAACAACATATATGGTAGAAAATCCACCAGTTGATGATCCAATTGCCGATCCATACTCAATTTTTTTAGTTTACCCATAACCACCTATAGCTCTAGTTTAAGGGTTCGTTGTTCCGGTCACAAAGCTAGTTCCAAATAAAGTGAAAGCTTCCGAGCCTGCATCCCTTCCATTTCCAAATGCAAAGCATGAACCAGTTGAACAAGATTGAGTTGACCCATCAATAGAAGCAACAGTTAGAGATTGAGTGGACCTTGGTGGGTTTTTTGCACTAGTTGGATTTTATGAACTAATTGCCTGATCCATTAATGGGATTAGTGACTTGATGATGCTAGAAGACTGATGAATTGACATGCATGTTTATGTGATTCCTTTAGTAGTAATACCAAAATGTTGCAAGTGGGAAAAATGAAAGTGTTAACAGTTGTTCCCTGATGTCTGAGGTCAAGAGAAAAATGTATAGCCGAAAGACGACATTGTTTCTTTCTTTGTCACTTCCATTCTTTCCCTGAGAAAGAGAGCCTAAAAGAGTAACAAAGGATGATCCCTAGAGATAGAATAGTGAGATCCCCTCCAAGAAAAATAAACAATGCTTGTAAAAACAAGGCAGGCATACCCCTTAGGGGCTCATGAAGCTATAAAAGCAAATTATAATGATTGAAAGGAGACAAAGTGGGTCTAAATATGGATTCCTAAAGATGAAGGGGGAATGTACTTTTCTAATCTGAAACTGATAAGAAGTTAACCTAGTGAATGGGTTAAATTGCTATGAAATAACTAAGCCCACGCGGGTGGGGGACCAAAACATAATGGGACTCATCCTGAAGGTAATGTGTATGGAAACGAGTACCAAAGAACTACTCAATGAACTCTGAAGTTGATTGGAAGTCTTCGACAGAACTATGGATACTGCAACCATTAGAATTGTATGACTTTCCATGATGAAGAGAAACAAATGGACAAAATGAGACTTGGTTGGTGAGAAAGGAGCTCAGGACTGTTATTTTTGGTAGCATCGGATATGATCTAAGTCTCAAACTTTGTGGAGAGGCTTAGAGAAATGCATTACAAATAACCCAGAAATCATTTTGGGAAATTCTAACTAGAAACAATTTTATAAGAAAAAATAATTATTTTTAATGAGGACCCTAAATCTAACTTAGGAAATTAAAATAATTATTCAGTATTAATGTAAATTATGGGCGAATCTTCTAGATAAAGTAGATCAAATCTAATATAATCTTACCTCTTGATTGGAGATCTAATATTGGTCTTTGATTTGTCAAAGAGAAGGTTATAAAGGAAGACTTGAGGGTCATTTGTAAATCACACTAAGGGGATCTAGAGATTGAATTTTTCTGACGGAGCAGTGCTTGGAAGAAAATTAGATCTAAGTGATTCTTGATTGCAATGGAGGGGTAGAGTAATTCCGGTTGTAGATTTTCTTGAGCTGGGAATACATCGCAAAGAAGACAAAGAGAAGATCAGCAGAGGTAACATAGCAACTACACAGTGGCAGCGCAATCCTTGCAGAGAATATGACTGAGGAGATCTGAAATTAAGCTGAGGATCAGTCAGATCTAGTGCTGGAAATCCGGGGTGTGAGATCGGAAGAGGCCAGAAGGGCAGATTTAGCCAGCAGAAAACCAACAGCGCAGAATCCACGCAGTCCCCATGCAGACTGCACAACACAATGGAGGCCTTGCCGTCTAGGGTTTGTTCGTCAGTCGTGCTTCCAATATCAGTGTGAGATATCTCTCACTAACTCTTTGTCAGTCATATTATCTGCAGGGATAGCCAGAAAGGCATCCCATATTTGTATTCAAAAAATTATTGCATAATATATAAACCCTCAGTTCTGCTGCACCGATTTTCCCACATTGGGTTTTTATGGGGATGTTTGTCCAAAAATAATGGTGTCCTGTGTTTGCATTATTCTTTCTTGCTCAGTTTCTGTTTTCACAAACCGTATTTTAATGGGTGAAAGTTGCTTCAGTAACTGCTTCAATATTTTAAGAAGTAATCTTATAATAGCTTGTTAAATCATATTTACAAGGTAGGAGAAGTAGTTCAATTTGTTGCAGTAGGGATTCCAAATCTAGACCTTGGGATTTTCACATGGTATCAGAGCGTGTATTGTGAAACAGGAAGAGCATATCTATCATTGAGTCATAGGCCGAAGAGTTGCAGAAAGCAACCATTCGAATCCCTAGAGGGATTGCGTAGTCCAGGCCAGAAGGGCTGAAATTTCCGGGAAGGTCTCTCTTTGAGTGAGTCGATAGAGAGGTAAGACATCCAGATCATAATTTTTTCAAGGCAAAGGGAGTAGCGCAGAGCTGGTGGAACGTAGTTTCTACAGGCAGATATCGATTTTGCCGGGTGGAAAGTGTCAAAAGAAGAAGAAGCAACATAGTGAGGGAATTCTCTCTCTCAGGAAGTTCCTTGCCAGCTCATTCTTGATGTCCAGCTCGAATTCTAGAGAACTAGTCATTGCTATCTCAAAACAAATCTATCTCACTATTGCTTCCTATTTAAGGTGGACACGGGGTGGCCGAGACTTCGGATGGAGGGAGGGAACTTGCTGTGGACGAAGGCTTGGACTGACTGACATAATTCATCTTTTATCCATTCCTTTTCTTGAGTGGAGCGTGGGTGATAAACATAATAAATAGAGGATAGGACCATTTGTTGGCAGTGGGTGTGCTCAGGAAGGCGTGCGGGTGGGTATAAGTGACCATACATGCTTTGCCTTGGTGGGATAGACAAACAATCTATATTTTGGACTAGGTTGTTGTTGGGCTCGATTCAACTATATTTTGGAATAGTATTTACTAAGAAATGGCTAGCTCTTTCTTTCCCCAACTTGATCCAAGAATTTCTCTATCAATATCCAAATCATTAGTTGCCATTCTGTTCAGTGCCAGCCTCCTGCACATTGCTTCAACAACTCCCTATCGGTTCAAACTTTCCCATTCACATATTGAACCTGTGATAATGAGGGGACATTTCAATGCAATTGAATGTTAAGCACCCAACGCCATGCATTACGCATCTCGACATGCATTTCGGTCGATATAGTAGGCGTTGAAGCTGAACCGAGGGTACTATATTAGAATCCAAAACACACTTACGGAAATGGGAACAAGAGAGCATTTATGCACCTGTAGGAGGCAACTCGGGGTAATGTGCCTTCCGATTCGATCTCTGGACCTCGATATAAATTGAATCGGGAGGTATCAGGGAGTGGAGGGGGAAGAACGTCGAACATGCTGGAATGTTTCTATCTATTATATGTTGTTAATACCTTTCTAATAGACTCGACCCACCCACCTCCTCCAATTTTGTGGTCTATTACGTCCATATTAACGATATAGAGGGAAGCGGCAACGGGAAATGATCCGCCATTTACCACTAGACTTTGGGGCCCAATGAAGACCCCATAAAAGGTTCAATTGGTTTAATCCCTTGAATGTCGTAAAGTGCTTCTTCTAATTCCTTGGTTGGAGCCTGCTCTACCTATCCCATATTCCCTGTCCCTATATTTCCCTTCTGGAACCCCGCTAATAATGAATAAGAAGAGCGGAGGAAGGAACCGTTTTTATAAGGATGGATCAATTAATGGGTTTCTAACTCTTTCCTCCCAAATAAACTTAGTTGATTGTTAGGCTGACTAGAGAGGCTTTTGATAGTAGTTCCTTTCCCACAATGGGGAATATAGGGAGTCGGTTGGCTTACCATTTCCCTACTCGCTGTGGCAAATTGGTTTACCGTGGAACCGAATCCCAATGACCTGACAATGTGGGGGGGGGGGGGGTGGAAGAAACCACAGAATCCCGACTGAACAAACTGAGGCTCAGAATATAGAAAGAGCTCACTAGAGGGAAGGTAAAACTGGAGATTCATAAAACTGCTGAACAGAGCCACACATCTCGGGATCTACAGATGGAATTGAAAAAATCGTCCAAAACTGACCAAAACATGTAGTGAGCTATCTAAAGGACCGCCTAGGAACCTCAAAAGATTGTTGGGAAGAACTCGATTTCAGTGGTTTTCAACAAGAACTAGAGCACTAAGACCACGATGTGTACGAATCTCCATGGTACGATAATGGGTTGGAGCCGAGCACGTTAGAAACTATCAAGTCAAGGAGAAATGATGGCTCCCCCAACTTAGTATGAGGTAACTAATAAAAGAAGTAAATGTGGCCATGCCTTCTCGAATGGAAGGGCCTTTCCTTCTCAAGCTATTGATCGAGTGCATGGCACAGTCTCTACAAAGCCTCTTATATTATACCTTTACATGGTTTGGATATTCTCTTTGATGGGGTCTTGTATATATATATATATATATATATATATATATATATGTAATGACAAGAATAATTCTGTACATAAAGAATCCTAATCACCTCTTTATTCTATTGTGTGGGGGTCTGGAACTAATGCTATCTCTAGTAATCAAGATCAGACTCATTACCTAACTGAAAAGGAGACTTGGCTAATGCTTGAATAATCTTGTCTTCCTCATATATCATATATAGGGTGCAATAAACACATATTGAGGAAGGATTGCTCACTCGACAGGGGCCTTGCCTTGTTCCGACAGGTAGTGAACTCTCGACCACTAATAATATATGAGGGGGCAGGGTGAGGAATAAATAAGTACTCAAGCTACTCAAGGCCCCAAAAGTAAGTGGAGAAAGAAAGGGCTTGTTCGCACTTATATGATCTATTCCTACCCTTATTTGATCAAATCCCGAAACCACCCCTCCAAGCCACAATGGTGTGGGTCCCACTACCATTCTATATAGATCCAGATGATGCCACATGAATTATCCCACATCAGGTATAGCTACCGTTTCTCACCGATTTAAGCAATCTTAAGAAGTGTCCCATTCTGTCACTTTAACCTTACACTTTATACTGATTTGACTCATATTTGATAGGGGTGTAGTGGCCAAACATGGTTCCACCGGTCAAGCGCAACTTCCATTTCTTTTCGATCTCTGTAATATTTTATTACAACATAAAAGTAGGACATGCAACGAAAAGGGAGCAAAGAAAATTGTAATATAAGCGTAGTAATGGTGGACTATATTGGTTTATACGTGGTTAATGCCAGTGATGCATGGAAGTGCCCCCTAGATCTTGACGCACTCTTTGGATGGGAGAAAAGTAGGAGCACTCCTGAACCAAAATGGGATTCTCCTTAGTTTCTCAACCCTCATTTTCGGCATTGTCACAACTGACTGGAATTTTTTTTTAGCGAAGGGGTCGATAATCACTCGATACTAATGAACAAAGGAAATGGATAAATGAGAGTTTCTTTGAGTGAGTAAGTTGGTGGATACTTACTATATGGGAGAGAACCCTAATAACCGACCCTTAGGAAGGTTCAAGCATGCCCTGTCTTGTTCCGCCTTATACCCTGAATCTGAACTGCAATGGCGGTAAGAAGCAGTATTTACTTTCCCTTCCAATGAATAGGAATAGTATTTACATAGTTGGGCTACCATATTGACTACTGAGATGATAAGTGCTTAGATGTGATAATATTTTTCCATATCACTCTATTTATTGGGTATTGGGTGGCACCCTACCCCTTTGCACTCTAAAAAGTACCAGGCCAAATCTTGCTTAACCCCAAAGTGAAGGACGAAATGCGTGGGACACAATGTGATGGTTCTATAGAGGGAAAAACGAGGTCTCTGGTAAGTGAATTGCGACGCTAAAACATAGGTTTTGAAATAGTGTCCACTCCCGATAGGCCACCTTTCAGTAGTAAATTTACCAACCTATTTTATGAATCATGAAATAGCGTAATTACGTATATAAAATAACGACATGGATATGGATAATGAAATTAAGGGGATATGGCAGGAGCACTTCCAGCATAGGGTGGAATTACAACAATCGCCTTTCATGAAGCCCTTCGGGTTCAGACATATTTTCCTCCTTATAGCCAGGGCAGCTACAACCTCTCTTCTCTGTGAGGCCTTTCGGGTTGAAGCCCTTATATACAATTACTAATAAAGGCGTCCTTTGAGTTTCATCCCTTTCTTCGACTAGGCTTGGGTTTCAGAGTGGAAAGCATACCACGACCCATCGAAACCAGTGGACACTTACCCAATCAATCCAGCGAAATCCAGTTATCTGACCTTTCCTTCCTGCCTAAGAGGGGCTTCCTTCCCTATATGGGCTGATTTGACTTGGGGTAACATTGGTGGGTCGAGTGATCTAAAGGTTGAGTTGATTCAACAAGCACCCGCCTTATTATTGTTGTTCATACCCACCTCACAGACTTCATATCCACTTCATTATCAAACTTCACGCCTTTGTAGATTTCTTTTTTACTTCATGAAAGTACTCGGAGTTGAGGCATTGGGGTGCTACCGTTCATTCTTGCACTTTTCCCTTCACTGAATTCTCCTTCCCTTCCACAATGTTGCTATTATATATGTAATTACCATGAAATGCATCTCACCAAATGTACTTCTTCCAGTCAACCTATGGAGGAAGTACCTACTTCTATAGAGGACTTTCGAATCAATTGATAAAGAACTTACTTTAGGGAGAATATTTTCTTACTTACTTGGAAGGAAGGAGTGCGGGGAGGGGGGGGGGGCGGTTCTATAACACTTTTGCTTGAGTAACCTTAGTGGGTAGGCACTTAGAGCATTCGTATTTACTTTATCAGTCGGAATGATTAATGAAAGGTTAACCTATTGATACCATCCCCAGTCTTTTATCGTCGAATAGTTTTAACTGCTTGGATTTAGTCAATACAACCTTACTACTTTAATTCGAAGGGCTTGCTCGAGTAGGCACTCATTTATATTACCCTTTCTATGCTTACGATTATGGATCTGAACCTAGATAAATGAGGTTATATTTATTTCAAATTGCATTTAAGAAGGTTTTTTATATCCACTAGAACAACCCGACTTGGGTAGAGAAGCGTCAAACGAAGAGGAAAAGCACTTAGTGAGGTAATTCTTCCTTAGTGAGTTCCTTGTCGAGGAATTCAACATTTCTCATTTGCTGGGAAGCAGAGATGCAACAGACTTACCAACTCCATCAAGGAGTGCGTAAGCCAGCATAGAAGCTACGCAGTAGGGATAAAGAGGGAGCAGTTCGACAATTTTCGGCTGAGATGGCATCTCACGGACTTGGGGATCGGGATCGGTTGGAGGGTTCCTCCAACTACGTGATCTGGAAGGAAGTAATCAAATTCCTTTTGGACAAATATGATCTCAAGGCGTTCGTGGACAACGTGGTTGCTAGACCTATACATCTGGATTAGAACAAAAAGTACAATTCCGATATGGCAAAGGCCAAGAGACTTATCCTTGATTGTGTTAAGGATCATAGAGTCTCTCATTAGTTGGAAAGAACAAAGCTGGAGAGATATGGGAGGCCTTTTCCTTGCTATACGAAGGAACTTCTGAGCAGCAGAAGATGTACTTGGAGCGGAAGCTCTGGGTGATCCAGATGCAGAAGGGGGAGCGCATTACTCCATTCTTAACGAGACTTCAAGAAATCTATGATCAGTTGGCAGCCGTGGGATCCACCCCAACGGCTACAACTATGGTGAGGTTGGTTGTTAACGTAGTCACTAAGGAGTGGCAAGTTTTTGTCCAAAGTTTCTTGGGCACGGCAATGCTTCCTAGTTGGGAGGAGATGTGGGCAGCTCTTTAGGAGGAGGAGCTGAGAAAAGATCTGGTCAAGTGCAAACTTGACTGTAGCAGCAAGAGCAGGTCGAAGAATCCAGAGGAGAATGAAACCATCACATCGAAGGGACAACATGGTCAACGAAAACAAAAGTGAGATGTTTCGAAGGTGAAGTGCTTCAGATGTGGCGAGATGGGCTACATTGCATCATAGTGTCCTTTGAAGAAAAAGGACAAGGATGAGAAGCACGATCCAAAAGTTGCAGCTGTGAAGATCGAGGAGGATGAGTATGCCATGAGTGCCTACGCATCTCTAGGAGGGAGATGGGGTGACATAGAACTGTAGTTCACCTTGAACTTCAGTTGGGCAGGATCCTTGAGGAGCCCACCTCATGGATCATCACCTTGCTACGACAACCCATGATCAGTAGTAGTGGGATGGAGGAGTTTTTAGTCGATGTAGAGGAGTGCAGAGACGATAGTTGCAGTGGGTAGCAGCGCCAACTTCCGAAGCAGCGCAGAGCATAGCAGTAGCAACGCAATGCAAAGCAGCAACATCGTAGTGCATCAGAGGGACAACGTGGTAGCTATCAGTAGTCAGTGTCTTTAGCACTAAGGTGCATCACTGAACACTTGTTCAGATTTTTGGGTCGTTTCAGTTGCTTCTCTCAGCAGCTGAGTTGTAGTGCAGATGCGGTGTTAGTAGTGGCAGTGCGAGCAGCATAACAAATGCAACATTTGAGAGGGAGTTGTAGTATGGATGCAGCAGTGGCAGTGGCAGTGTCATGGGTAGTAGTACATTTGCAGCAACAACGCAGTGGTTGGTGGATAGCTTGTCAGACATCAACAACGCAGAGGGTGCTTCAGGGTTAGAGCAGTATGCAACAGGCATATTGCTAGAGCACTTTCCTCGCTAAGAGGGAGTTTTTATTTTTGGTAGCATCGGAAGTGCTCTAAGTCTCCAAATTTGTGGGGAGGCTTAGGCACATGTATTCCAAAGAACCCAGAAACCGTTTGTGAAAATTCCACTCGGAGCATGTTTTATTGTAAAAATTTATTATTTTAATGGGGACCCTAAGTCTAAACTTAGGGAAATTAAATAATTAAAGGGTATTAATAAAACAGAGTGTGAATGATCTAGAAAAAGCGAAGATCAAGTCAAGTTATAATTTTAGTCGTTGATTAGAGATATAATCTCGGTCGTTGATGTATCAACGAGAAAACTATAAAGGAAGGCTTGAGGGCCTTTTGGAAAGACGCACCAAGTGAATCTAGTGATCAAATTCTTTTGACAGAGCAGTGCTTGGACGAAGGTCAGATATAAGTGATTCTAGCGCAGTGAGGGGTAGAGATAGCTTCCGGAGAGAGTGATTTTCTCAACCGGAGAATCATCAGCAGAGAGAGGCAGAAAGAGATCCAACAAAGCTAGCGCAGAGCCACGCAGGGCTACGCAGTGGCCAAGAGGGTTTCCAAGATCTTACTGTCGGATCAGACTTAGAAGTCGGGATCCGGGGTGTGAGACCAGGAGGCTAATATTTGAGATTTCGTGAGGTAGATCGATCTTATAGCCGGGTGATGTAGTGCCTAGAGCGGGTGATGTAGGGACTACGTAATGGCAGCACAGAGCCTGCCAGGGGCACCTCATCAAGTGACCAAATCAGCTGGGAAATTCCAGTGATTGAGGTAAAATTCACAATTTTTCTGCCAGTGTTTCTCTCTCTGTAACTGAATAACCCTTGAGGTATTCAGGATTTTCTACTGCTTAATAATATAAAACCCTCAGATATGTTGCACTGGTTTTCCTGCATTGGGTTTCTCCTGGGACTTTCGTACAAAATAAAGGTGTCCTATGTGTGTATTGTTCGTTGCTCAGTTTCCTTGTTTTAGAATCATAAGAAGTGTAGGCTGCCTCAGTGATTTACTTCAAACTACTTAATTTCAAATTTGAATTCGTTGAGCGTGTCCAGCCAACTTGCTTGCCTGGCATTCAACTTCGGTCGCCCAAACAAATATTTGAGCCCACTATGGTTTGTCATAAGCGTAAATTTCCTACCAAGGAGGTAATGCCTCCACATTTTTAAGGCATGAATGATGGAAAGAAATTCTAAATCATGTGTCATATAATTCACCTCATGCTCATTCAATATTCTGGACTCATAGCATATGACTTTACCTTTTTGCATCAAGACTCCATCGAGTACCTCTTTGCAGGCATTTGTGCACACCACGAAATCTTTGTCAGGATCCGCAATTCCTAGCACTAGTACATTGGTGAAAAATTGTTTTAACTACTCAATTCTTTCTGCACATTGTGCAATCCACTCAAATATTTTTCCTTTCCTTTGCAAGGCTATAATGGGATGGCCTATCTTGGAGAAATTCCGGATAAATCTCCTGTAATATCCTGCTAGTACCATGAATGGTCTAATTTCATCCATGTTCTTTGAAGTTGGCCATTCCATTATGACTTTGATCTTTTCAGGATCCATTGAGATTCCTTCCTTGGAAACGATATTCCCCAAGTAATGTATCTACGACTGGAAGAAGTCACACTTACTAAGATTTTCATAGAGCTTATTCTCTCTCAACAATTGTAACACTGCAGCCAAATGTTTCTCATGCTCTTCTTCTGTCTTTGGATATACCAATACGTCATCAACAAATACAATGACAAACTTGTCCAAATAAGGACGTAGCACACCGTTCATCAGGCTCATGAGTGTGGTAGGGGCATTGGTAAGCCCAAAGGGTACCACTACAAAGTCATAGTGCCAATATCTTGTCCAAAAAGTGGTTTTATGAATGTCTTCCTTGTTTATTCTTACTTGATGGTAGCCTGCCCTCAAGTCAATTTTGGATAAAACTGTTGCTCCTCTCAACTGATAAAATAGGTCGTCAATCCTTGATAATGGGTACCTATTCTTGATTGTCACCTTATTCAATCGTACGTAATCAATGCATAATCTAAGCATTCTATTTTTATTCTTTACGAACAATACCGGTGTTGTTCCGGGTACCATTTCGATAGAGAAATCTGTCTCTCTATGAGGAGGAAATCCAGGAACCTCCAATGGAAAGACATTTGCGTATTGTTGAAAAACATGGTAGTTTTGTAGCAATTCAACTTCCTCATCTTCTATTTCTCTGTCATTTTCCCCATCCTTGGAAACTTGTACTACAAATAACATGCATCATTTTCTGCTGCTACATTTGGCTTGCATAGTCGTGATTAACCTAACTGAAATGGGCTTTTTCCTACACTGCAACATTCCTTTTTTTCCTTGCACATCCATGCATTCAATTGTTTTTTCATAGCAGTCCACCTTGGTTTGGTCTTATACAGGTATAGGGATCATACTATAGAGTGTTTGAGGAGTATCTTCTAAAGGATTGTTTAGGGAGTGGGTGGGTGTGTTGTGTATGAAGGTGTGTGGGGTGTTTGTGTTCGGGCATTAGCTCGTTATGCCTATTCCCCATTACTGCATACCAACCCAGGAACCTCCAATGGAAAGACATTTGTGTATTGTTGAAAAACATGGTAGTTTTGTAGCAATTCAACTTCCTCATCTTCTATTTCTCTGTCATTTTCCCCATCCTTGGAAACTTGTACTACAAATAACATGCATCATTTTCTGCTGCTACATTTGGCTTGCATAGTCGTGATTAACCTAACTGAAATGGGCTTTTTCCTACACTGCAACATTCCTTTTTTTCCTTGCTCATCCATGCATTCAATTGTTTTTTCATAGCAGTCCACCTTGGTTTGGTCTTATACAGGTATAGGGATCATACTATAGAGTGTTTGAGGAGTATCTTCTAAAGGATTGTTTAGGGAGTGGGTGGGTGTGTTGTGTATGAAGGTGTGTGGGGTGTTTGTGTTCGGGCATTAGCTTGTTATGCCTATTCCCCATTACTGCATACCAACCCAGGAGAGTTGCCGCTATTGGCATCAGATGGTGCAAGTTGGGCAAAGTAAGCATCCTAGTCCGCTACTCCCATATCAATATTTTTTCCATTCCAAAAGGCTCCTGTAAACGATAGGAAGCACTCCCTCCTGTAAAAATTTATGTTCCCAATCCCGGTTTTCAGTTTCTCCTTATTTCTCCCATAAAGTTAAATGCCCATTTCCATAGCCATACATTCAACAAACTGGAAAAATAAATATTTTCTGAAAACACAAATTCTGGAAATTTCACAGTGCTGAAATGCAGAAATAAAATTCAGAAAAATAAATCAGCGACACACAGAAAATTGACACGCTGATTTTTGGTCAAGATGACTCTGGAAAAACCCCCTACAACTCTTGGGGAAAACCAGTTCGAAAGCTTCTCTTTATTTCTGGAAAATGCTTTTACAGAGACGTGAAATGTACAGGAAAAATTCCAGCAAACAATGGACGAACTTATCTTGTTTTCATGCTTGCCTCTGCCTTGGAAAACGTGCCAAAACAACAAAATGTTCAAAAAAGAAATTTATTATAGCATTTAACAGCCTTGAAAATCGTGTCTGATAGTTAGCTGTATGGTCGTACGGACTGTACGGAAAAGTACATCAGAATTGCCTCCTTGAAATCCATGCTTGCTGCCTCGAAAACTGTGCCCAACAACCTTGGAATCTGTGCTTTTAGCTTGTTGTACCTTCACCTCGATTTTTGTGCTATCCCTCTCCTCAAAAATTGTGCCTCAAGCTGTTATACAGATTGCTGTCTCGAACACTGTGCTGATGTACAGACTTCCTGCCTCGAAAATCGTGCAACCTCTTGCTGCTTCGAAAAACATGCGACCCCTTGCTGCTGTAAGGACTGTTGAACTCTTCCTCTCCTTCACCTTCTCAAGCTTAGAAATTCTCTAGCTCCCTCTCCTCCTCTCAATCTCTTCATGAAAGAATGAATGATATTTTCCCTCTTTTCCTTCTTTAACCTAACCCTAAGTGACTTTTGGGGAATCCATAAATCCAATGGCTAAGATAGCTTTAGATCTAGGGCTGAGATTAAATGCTCATTTAAATCTCACTTTCTATTTTTTAATTCACCCCACTTTAATAAAAACCCCCTTAGTCATTTATTTCCAAAGTCACTTTTCACTTTCTAATTTCACATTGACTTTATTAAAGTCACTTTAAAATTAGACTTAGTAACATGATCACTTAAAGTCACTTTTAAATTAGATTTGACTTTATAACTTTATAAAGTCACTTTAGGAGAAAAATTAAATTCTTTTGGACACTTTTCCCTAGGCCAAAGATCAAAGCCTTAGGGAACCACCTGTCCTCCAGTAACCAAATTTCAACACTCCCTCTTACCGAGGAAGGTGTTCCTCACCACATCCATCTTGTCTCTGAAGTAGACATGCTTGCCCCGTGGTAAGGCTTTGGTAAGAATATCTGCAACCTACTCATCAGTGGGAATATACTCAAGCTTCACAGCTCCCTTTTGAACATAGTCTCTGATGAAATGATATCTGATGCCGATATGCTTTGACCTGTCAAGAAATACTGGATTCTCCGTGAGTTTAATGCAACTCTGATTATCACAGTGAATCACTGAAGGTCTCAACGGCTGACCAAATAATCCAAACAACATCTTGCGAAGCCATATGGCCTCACAACTAGCTAGACTGGTTGCCATGTACTCTGCTTCCGCTGAACTCAATGCTACTAACTACTGCTTTCGGCTGAACCACGACACTACTGCCGAACCCAACCCAAAACAGCACCCTGAAGTGCTCTTCCTATTAGAAGCACAACCTGCCCAATCAGAATCAGTGTAACCTGCCAATCTCACTCCATATCCCTGCCTATAATCTAGACCATACTCCACTGTCCCGTGCAAGTACCGCAAAATGTGTTTTGCAGCAACCCAGTGCACCCTCTTGGGCTCACACATGAACTCGCTCATTGCGTTGACTGCAAAACATATATCTGGTCTAGTGTTGACCAAGTACATCAAGGAACCAATAAATTGTCTGTACAATGTGAGATCCACCAACTCGCAATCAGAAGTGTGAAGGTTCTTCCAGTTGGTGATTATAGGTGTCGACATGGGTCTACAATCCTCCATGTGGAATCTGCCAAGGATGTCCACAATATACTTCCCCTGCCCCAGGAAGAAATGCCCCTCCTCTTGCCACACCTCTAAGCCCAAAAAGTATTGCATCAAGCCAATGTCCTTCATCTCGAACTCCGACGCAAGATCTCTCTTGCAACTCTCTATGAGTCTCTCTGCACCCGTAATGACCAAGTCATCCACATACAACACTAGAATGAGAGGCTCCTCACCTTCACAATAAAGTATAGGTTCAGATCTACATCACTCTTTGTGAAACCCATATCCTGCGAGTACGTATCTATTCTGGAGTACCAAGCTTTGGGAGCTTGCTTAAGGCCATAAAGGGCTTCTTTAGTCTGCACACATGGGGATCCTTCCCATGCACCTCAAAGCCCTGTGGCTACTCAATGTACACCTACTCCTGTATGAAGCCATTGAGAAATGCGGTCTTCACATCCATCTGGTGGATCTTCCAGCCCATCTTTGCTGCTATCGATATGATGGAGCGAATCGAAGTATATCGAGCCACGGGAGCGAAGGTCTCATAATCTACTCCCTCTACCTGGGAGAACCCTCTAGCCACAAACCTTACCTTGAATTTCTCAATGTTGTCGTCTGAAGCATGCTTTACCTTGTAAAGACATCTGGAAGTAACCACGGATTTTCCCTCAGGCCTCGGCACCACCTCCCAAACATCATTCTTCATGATAGAAGAATACTTCTCCTGCATGGCTTCTCTCTAGACCTGCTGGCTAGCTGCCTCCTCATAGATAGAAGGCTTAGAGTCAATGATGTTGGCAACCATTGCCATATAGCTACAAAACCTCTCAGGTGGTCTGCTCTCTCTGACTGGCCTCTTTGGCCCAGCAATGGATGTGGCCTCTCTCAAGGTATCCTGAAGCCACTTGGGCTTCCTCTTCCTTGAGCACACTTCTCCCATTGGAGAATGAAACTCCTCCTCCTCATCAGAGCCTAAACTCCTGAATGTCTGTCTGCTGTCCTCCTACCTGAACCTGAACCTGTAGATGTTGAAGTACCATGTGAACTGTCCATCAATGGACTCCCTAGTGAACTGCTCTGTGGACTTCTATGCATGTTGCCCGAAGCACCACCCCTCTGACTCTGCGAGCCACTGCTCACTGATGGACCTGACACCGTAATCGATGTACCTCGGATCCTCTTGATCCCTACCCACTGGATCCCTGTGCCTGAATCAGCTGCTCCTGAGGGTCAGGCTGATCCAGATACTCTAACTCCCGTGACCTCCTGAAAGCCCTGTCCTCCTCCAACTTCACATCCCGCCTAACAACAACTCTCCTTTGTGCGGGAATATAAATCCGAAAGGCTTTCGAGGTCTCATTGTAGCCCACAAAGATACCCTTCTCTGCAGTGGGCTCTAGCTTGGTCCTCTTCTCCTTGGGTACGTAGGAGTATGCAATACACCCAAAGATACAAAGATGACCAACATCAGGCTTCTTTCCAGAAAATGCCTCCTCCAGAGTCACATGCCCCAAGGAATGATGCGGACTCCTGTTCTGCAAATATACAACAGTGTTGCATGCCTCTGCCCACAAAAACAATGGTAACCCCTGATCATGCAGCATGGCTTTGGTGGCCCCTCCGATGGATTTGTTCTTCCTCTCCGCAACCTCGTTCTGCTGGGGGTTGTAAGGAACTGTGAACTCCCTCCTAATGCCTGCCTCCGCACAATAGTTAACAAACTCACCAAGGATGTACTCCCCTCCATTTTCCGACCTCAGGGACTTGATCTTCCGACCTATCTGAGTCTCCACAAGAGCTCTGAACTCCTGAAACCGCTTGAAGACCTCACTCTTGGTATTCAAGAAATAAATCCAGGTCCTCCTAGAGTGATCATCAATGAATAAAACATAATACTCATATCCACTCAAGGAAACATGAGACATTGGACTGCTCACATCGGAATGAATCAAATCAAGTATCCCAGTCGATCTACTGTCACTGTTGGGAAAAGGGGATTTGGCAAACTTGCCCATAGCACATCCTCTGCATGTATCAATGTGATCAATACTGAAATTTGGCACACCTGTAGTGATAACCTGCAATGTCCTCAAGGCTCCATGATACATGTACCCCATCCTGCAGTGCTAAATCTCACATAGCTCTAAACTGCTAGCTCTGCTGCTGTTACTACTGCTCAATGCCGAAAGGGGTTGAAATGCAAACTTGTACACCTTTGCATGGTGTACACCAATCACTCTAGCTGAATCAGCTGGAGCGCTTCTGGGATATATAAGCACCTGTCCTCTCTTGAACAATATCTCATACCCTCTGTCCTCCAATGCTGAGACGGATATGAGGTTCTTCCTCACCGCTGAGACAGATATGAGGTTGGGTTCCCTATCAAATGTCAATGTCCCCACACCGACTGCTCTAACAACGCTGTCATCTCCGAGTACTACCTCTATATCAGTGCCACTCTCTAAAAGCTCTGAGAAGTACTCACGAACTCCTGTCATATAACGTGAAGCCCCACTATCAACATACCAGATACCTGAAGATGCTTCGCTAGTGGAGGGAAATGCACACTCCCTCCCAACCTCTGTGGCAGGTGATCCTGCACTAGTGGACTCACAAGCAATGAACCCAAACTCCCGGTCAAAGCTATCCGTAAAGTCCTCTATCTCTGCTGATGTTGCCATGGTCTTGTTCTTCCCTTTATTCTTCTTCTCCCGACACACAACTGCATAGTGTCGCATTTTTTGACAATTCCAACACTTCACCTTGGAATAGTCCTTTGCCTTTGCCCCCACCACTACTTGTGGAAACTTGCTTCTTTCCCTTGCCTTTCTTGCCTCCTGCTAACAGTGCTACATCCTCATCCTGCTCAATAGGTTTGGCTGCCCCAAGCTGGCTCTTTCTGATTTCAGTCTGTATGCAATCATCCCAGAACCTCTACCAAGTGGGAAGGGTCTCACGTGCACAAACTCCATCAGCAAAGTTCAGCCATGAACTGGGAAGGCCATTCACTGCAATCTGCACCAACTCAGTGGGTGGAATGACCTCTCCAACTGCTTCCAACGCATCTCTCACATTAGTGATCTTTGTGAGATATCCAGTAGAATTATCAGTCTTAGCCATCTTAATGGTCTTTAGCTTCTTCCTTAGGACCATTTTTTTGTTCTCATTGGTACTCTGGTAGAGATTGGTCACATCTCATGAGCAAATCTCTTTCCTCTCACATGAGGAATGACATGGTCTTTAATACTATCCAGGATCAGTGTCTTACCCTTGTTAATCTTCTTGTTAAAGTTTTCCAACTGAACAACATCAATAGGCACATTCACAGGGTGTTGTTGGGTATTCACTATTATACCCTAGACTTCTGTCTCCTTAAAGATGCTCTGCATTTTTTCCTTCCATACGTTGTAATTGGTATGCCCATCCAACCTATTCTCCACCCTCAAGCCCAAAGACATGCTTGATGTCCTAAATAAATAGAAAAAGACACTGTTGTATAAAGGTATTGTTTTCTGTCTGAAAAAACAATTTGCTGTAATTTTTCTCTTTGCTGTCCCAAATTGCACTTTTCAGCAAAATAGCTCTGATACCATGTAAAAATTTCTGTTCCCAACCCCGGTTTTCAGTTTCTTCTTATTTCTCCCATAAAGTTAAATGCCCATTCCCATAGCCATATGTTCAACAAGATGGAAAAATAAATATTTTCTAAAAACACAAATTCAAGAAATTTCACAATGCTGAAATGCAAAAATAAAACTCAGAAAAATAAATCAGCCACACACAAAATTGACACGCTGATTTTTGATCAAGATGACCCTGGAAAAACCCCCTACAACTCTTGGGAAAATCCAGTTTGAAAGCTTCTCTTTATTTTTGGAAAATGCTTTTACAGAGACGTGAAATGTACAAGAAAAATTCCAGCAAACAATGTACAAACTTATCTTGTTTTCCATGCTTGCCTCCGCCTTGGAAAACATGCCAAAATAGAAAAATATTCAAAACAGAAATTTATTATAGCATTTAATAGCCTTGAAAATCGTGCTCGATACTTAGCTATACAGACTATATGGACTGTACGGAAAAGTACAGTAGAACTGCCCCCTCGAAATTCATGCTTGTTGCCTCGAAAACTGTGCCCAACAACCTCGAAATCCATGCCTTTAGCTTGCTGTACCTTCACCTTGATTCCTGTGTTATCCATCTCCTCGAAAATCGTGCCTCAAGCTGTTGTACAGACTGTTGTCTCGCAAAATGTGTTGTTGTACAGACTTGCTGCCTCGAAAATCGTGCAGCCTCTTGCTGCCTCAAAAAACGTGTAGCCTCTTGCTGCTGTACAGACTGTTGAACTCTTCTTCTCCTTCACCTTCTCAAGCTAAGAAATTCTCCAGCTCTCTCTCCTCCTTCTCTCAATTTTCTCATGAAAGAATGAATGATCTTTTCCCTCTTTTCCTCCTTTAACCTAACCCTAAGTGACTTTTGGGGAATCCCTAAATCCAATGGCTGAGATAGCTTTAGATCTACGGCTGAGATTAAATGCTCATTTAACTCTCACTTTCTATTTTTTAATTCACCCCACTTTAATAAAGACCCCCTTAGTCATTTATTTCCAAAGTCACTTTTCACTTTCTAATTTCACATTGACTTTATTAAAGTCACTTTAAAATTAAACTTAGTAACTTTATCACTTAAAGTCACTTTTAAAATAGATTTGACTTTATAACTTTATAAAGTCATTTTAGGAGAAAAATTAAATTCTTTTGGACACTTTTCCCTAGGCCAAAGATCAAAGCCTTAGGGAACCACCTGTCCTCTGGTAACCAAATTTCAACACCTCCCATATTATATGAACACACCAAACCAAGACCTTTGTCCCCCACCCGAGAGACTCTTAGACTAACTTACAAACAAAAATTATAAGCCCTTGGTAGCCCATGAGAAGCGTAGAAGCCTTGTGTTATGTTCTGATAGGATTGACTGAGCACATTACTTGCTTGGGAACATTCTGTTAGCATTAAGTGAACACCTCCTTCCTATAGAAGAATGTACCCATTTTTTGTCATTGATGATGGTACCCATTTTATTCTTTGTAGCCTGTACTGAAGCTACCTTGGTTACTAAAATGTTTAATAATACACACTTGGGAGGCTATTGCTAATGTTGCCTTTCTGGATGACCCTTGCTAACTTTGCTCTGTGGGGTGAGCAATGCTTCTTGAGTTGTAGCTTGATAGGAATGAGGAGAAATATGTCTACTCTTCGTAGACTTGGCAAAGCCTTTCCAAAGGAAATTGAAAGTGTTTTTGGTCTCCTTTGATGCTTGAAACATAGAGTCTATCTATTCTAGCTAGTGTTAACATATAGGAGAGCAAGGCAACCAAAACCCTATAAGAAATTGCTATAATTTGACAGCGCATCTTCTGTAATATTTGATAAGGCATGGTCAAAATAGCCATCTGCCACCAAATTCTATAAGATTCCTGTCATCATTATTGGGGAAGTATTTTGGAAGGACCGAAAGATTTGTGTCATATTTATTGGGGAAGATTAAGTTCCCATATGGTTATTTCATCCCCGCTTTCAATCACAGCTGGTAGCAGTATGCTAGTGTGGGCATAGCCCCATTGGTTACCTAGAAGGAGATCGAATCGCTGCTAACGTTTTATGGTATTCAATGCACTATCATTTTGAATTGCGACCTTATTATAAGGAAAAGCCTAATGCATGGTTCTTCCTTTCTATCTAGAGTTTAAAGCAATTTGGGAGTGGCTATCCGGAGAGGTGCTAGAAGGCCTAAAGACCGAAGGGAGAGGAAAAAGAAAGAATTTATTATAATGTTCCCCGTTGTCACTTTCATTAACCGCCCAAGGATATCATCCCTTAGAGTATTTGCCCCGGTCCTTTATCACCCTATAGCATTCATCCATGGAAACCTCCGGAAGGTTGCAATGAAAAAAGGGGCACTATGGGGAGGGGTGTTGCAAGAAAGGCTTTTAGGCCTAAGAATTATAGTAAAAGGAATTATAGGTATAGGACGCCTTATTTCATCATTTCCCTTCCTTCCGTGGTTGGAGCAGGCCATTAGGTTGACAAGGCAAAGAGTGGCTAGTTGATCTTTAACCTGGAGGCCATCTTAATAGTATCACTAATTAGGGAATAAACATAGGTGATAACGTATATAAAGAAAGTAACAAGAAGCTAAGTGCAACAAATAAAAACACCCCTATAAACTAGTAACATGTACATAGTGATAGCTCTACTTATTAGGGATAATACGTTAGTACTGATACCATTACCTATGATATTAGTTTGATAACTAACACATAACAGATCTCCACCAATCCAGATCTAGAACAAGTTCATGTAGACATAGACAAAGTGACATAGTTATTTTTGGACAAAATGTCACTGAAAAAACCCAATGTTGGAAAACCGGTCTTCTGGCTGCTAGAGGGTTTTATTATTAAGAATTTTCTGAATACAACAAGCCTGGGTTCCAGATCTGGAAATCTCGACAGAGAAATAATATATCTACAGCTCACTCGCTGATCTAGGGCCAAAATAATGATTGATCCACACTCTCAAATGGGATTTACAGAACTCAGCCAAAATTAGGGCCTAGAAACCCTAGCGCTGCCCCTGAAGCCTTTGCGTCAGCCTCTGAATCCCCTCTAACCCTCAGCGTTGTTCCTGAAAGGGCTGCGTTACCCCATACTAGGTGACGCAGTCCCTACGCTACCCCTTGGGGTCTTTTCGTAATGCTTGAGGGTTTCCTGCAGAAAATTATGTTGACTTTGAGGGGCTGCTACGTAGCACAGTGTTGCCTTTCCTGTTGCTGCTCTCCCGCTTCTCTGCGCTGCCTCTTTGAGTTGATCTCTGCCTCTTGCTGATTCTAGACCTTGGGATCAGATCGTCCCCTTGGTCTAAATTCCCCTCTCTGCAGCTGAAACACTTCTGAGAATTCTTAGCAAACCCGCCCTAGAATCTCAACTTAGCTTCTGTGCTCTGCCTCTGTGTCTTTACAAATGAACCCAAGCCTTTCCTTTATACTTTTCTCGTTGGAAAACCAAGGACCATGATCAGATTTTGAATCAATGGCTAAGATTAAAAGAAAGCTTGATCCGTGTGAATTAAGACAATTTCATCACATGTTTAATTTAATTCACTTTAATTATTTAAGTTCCCTAAGTTTTAACTTAGGAAATACATTAAAATAATTAATCAATTTAATATCTCCTAAAACAGATGAAATTTCCCAAATCAATTTTTGGGTCTTGTAGATCAAGTGTACTCTAGTCCCTCCACAAAATTTGGGAGCTAGAGCACAACTGATGCTACCCCAAATACACAAAATCTCAACACTCCCTCTTAGCATCAAGGGTGTGCTCTAGCAATACATCACACTATGCATTACAAGACTTTGAGTAGTGGTTTTGTGCTGCTGAAGCTTGGCCTACTGCCACTCAACTCTGCACTATTGCTGCCATTTTGTATTGTTGCCCATGACTTTGCCACTGCCATTGCCACTACAACCTCTGTACTGCAGGTCCCTCTCAGTATGTTGCATTTATGCTGCTCATAGCACTGCCACTGCTGATCTGTTGCACTGCAACTTTAGTTGTTGAGAGAAACAACTGAATCTCCTCCACAATCTTTGACAGACAAGTCAGATGGGCTGCATCCTCATCACTGAAGCTCCATAGGCTACAGATCCGTCCTGGCATCTGAAGGATGATGCACAGCTACAACTCTCCACTGCGTAACCAGAGTCCCTCTGCACTACTGAAGTCACATCAGCCCCTTGTGCTGAAATCTCTCACGTTGCTGCTGCACTGCATTGTCCCTTTGAAGCCTTCTACGCTGCTGCAGCTCTGCACTGCGTAAGCCGCTCTGCTCTGTGCTACTGAAGTCACATCAGAATTTCCATTGCTACTGCTTCTATGCTGCTCCTGCTGTGCTCTGCGCTGCTCCTCCCAGTCTTCAAATCTGCCTTTGCTTCATCTGTGATCTATGCACCCACTGCTCCACTTGTCTCGTTACTGCCTTAAGGCTGTCGTAGCTCGTTTGTGATCCAAGAGATGCGTTGCTCAAGGATCCCGCATTCCTTCTATGTAGCTCCTCTACATATCCATGTCACCCCACTTTCTTGGTTCATGAGCGCTCATGGCTGCATCATCTTCTGACCTAGCATCCGCCACAGCTGCTTTGGAAGAAGAGGCTTCCTTGTCCTTTTTCTTCTGAGGACAATTGCTGGCAAAATGTCCCATTTCACCACACTGGAAGCACTTGATCTTTGAGAGATCCTTCTTCTTCTTTGGCTACTTCTTCGATGCCAAGGCTGCATCTTCCTCATTTTCCTTCTTCACTTTTCTCGATCTAGAGCTATATTTCTTTTTGGTAAATCTGCGGAGTTTTTCTTGACACAGAACTAACCACAAGCTGTCCCAATCTGGGAGGTCCACTCTGCCCAAGATACTTTGGACAAAGGTTTCCTACTCATCCGTGACTGCATTGAGGGAAGTCCTAACCATCACATCGTCTTCCACCTTAGCACTAGTTGTAGTCAACTGATATCTACTAATCGACTGCAGTCTGAAGAGGAAATACTCCGTGTCTTCTCCCTTGGCCATCATGAATGACCTCATCTGTGTCTCCAACATCATCTTCCTTTGGACAAATTTTCCCTAAGAAAGGGAGACAAGGCCTTCCACATCTCATTAGCTATCTTCTTCTCAGCTAAGTGTGGTACAATATGGTCGTTGATTCCATCCATAATCAGCCGCTTGGCATGCCTAGCAACCTCCTTATGCTTCCGAAGGAGATCCGGATCTGTCAGTATGGCCAGAGTTTGCTCTGCATGGTCTCTAAGATTGTATGCCTCAAGGACTATCAGGATCCTTGCCTTCCAAACTGAAAAGTTTGAGAGGCCGTCTAGCATGTCCTAATCACGCAGTCCATTAGGAGCCATCTGCTCAGAATGTGTCGGAACTTCCTTTTCTCTTTGCTAGAGATATGGATTTAAGGCCCTTGGTGAAACAGACACCTTCTGCTCCCTCTGACAACTGATTTCCCTCCTTGGAAATCTGCTAAATCAACTATGATTCAACTCTCTTTGATCCTCTGATCAAACTGCAAGTTTCTTTGGCTAGAAACTCTTTGAGAAGCTGATCTCCTCCCGCTCTTTGTCACTTGTGCTTAGGCTAAAAATTTGAAAACTTCAGAATTTTAACCCCACCAGCGCCTTCTAAATTTTTGTAGCCACTCTTCAGTCTTTTCTGGATCTGACAAATTCAGATCTGCATCACACTGGTAGGCTTTAGACTAGTCCAACGTTTTTTCTGAGCTGCCTCTACGCATTAATTGTGTGGGCCTGCTAGGAGACAGCGTTAGACAGTGTCACCCTTCCCTCTACGTGAATCTGTCTCTGAAAACTGCGTTGTCCCTTCAAAACTACGTTTCTGCTGCTTTTCTAGCTGCTTCCTGCAACTAGAACCTTCAGATTCTTGCTGGTGACTCTCCTAGATCTGCAATTGCTCTGATACCATGTGGAAATTTCTGAACCATTACACTTTATGCAGAAATTATTTACTATTAATCTGGTTATACTCCTCCTACTTAGACAAGTTATTAACTAAATAAATTCAAGTTAAAATAGAAGCAAAACACATAACAAGTTCATGCACACATAGACAAAAGTGATACAGTTATTTCTGGACAAATAGTTCCTAGAAAAACCCAATGCTGGAAAACCGGTCTTCTGGCTATTGGAGGGTTTTATTATTAAGAATTTTCTGAATACAACAAGTCTGGGTTCCAGATCTGGAAATCTGATAGAGAAATAATAGATCTACAACTCACTGGCTGATCTAGGGCCAAAATAATGACTGATCCACACCCTCAAATAGGATTTACAGAACTCAGCCAAAATTAGGGTCTAGAAACCCCAGCACTAGCCCTGAAGCCTCTGCGTCAACCTCTGAAGTGCCTCTAACCCTCAACGCTGCTTCGGAAAAGGCTGCATTACCCCAGATTGGGTGACGCAGTCCCTACACTGACCCTTATGGTCTTTGCGTAACCCTTGAGGGTTT
This sequence comes from Pinus albicaulis, assembly GCA_034641835.2. NCBI lineage: Eukaryota > Viridiplantae > Streptophyta > Pinopsida > Pinales > Pinaceae > Pinus > Pinus albicaulis. The sequence continues at coordinate 389,322,772 of CM076576.1, read as the reverse complement.
CCTGCAGAAAATTACGCCGTCTTTGAGGGACTGCGCAACACCTGCGTAGCACAGTGTTGCCCCTCCTGCTGCTGCTTTCCTGCTTCTCTGCGCTGCCTCTCTGAACTGATCTATGCTTCTTGCTGATTCTAGACCCTGGGATCAGATCATCCCCTTGGCCTAAATTCCCCTCTCTGTAGCTGAAACACTTCTGAGAATTCTTAGCCAACCCGCCCTAGAATCTCAGCTTAGCTTTAGTGCTCTGCCTCTGTGTCTTTACAAATGACCCGAAGCTTTTCCTTTATACTTTTCTCGTTGGAAAACCAACTACCATAATCAGATCTTGAATCAATGGCTAAGATTAAAAGAAAGCTTGATCTGTGTGACTGAAGACAATTTCATCACATGTTTAATTAAATTCACTTTAATTATTCAAGTTCCCTATGTTTTAACTTAGGAAATACATTAAAATAATTAATTAATTTAATATCTCCTAAACCAGATGAAATTTCCCAAATCAATTTTTGGGTCTTGTAGATCAAGCATACTCTAGTCCCTCAACAAAATTTGGGAGCTAAAGCACAAATAATGCTACCCCAAATACACAAAATCTCAACATTGTATTGCTTGTACTAAGAGCTTGAACAATATGAATACCATAACTATTGAATCATCTAAGCTGCTTTGTATAAGAACATAGTGTTTTGGTTATGTTCTAATCCCGATATCTCATATGCTATGAATAAACAGGACCTTGTTACGAGCTTAGTACCATTTATTGACCCTTTATGAATAAGTAAAAGCCTAATCAGACAAGAGCTGAATACTACTAGTAAACGTATACGAGTTTGGTCAGTATTAGTAAGGCAAGTATTCACATGATGTATGATAAGATCAGCATTTACGAGATACCAATAAGTGATTGATTACGGATCTACTTAACCTATGATACTTGTGTGATCTTAGATTAATAGAACCAAGCCCCTGATTTTACATTACAATTTATATGTATATGTTAATTACTGATATGTTTGAATTCATGAAATCTATAACACTAATGGCTGTAATTACTAATTAGCACATAGTACGTACCCTTATTTCCATAAGATTCATACCCGTATAAGTAATGATCACACTAGTCGAAGTTAGTAACCAGTAATCACAATACTTGTTCCCAGTGCTTGTTTAACCAGTACTATCAGCTTATTCCCATAATCTATAGAGCATGATGAATAAGGGTTACTATTGGGTTAGGATGGTAATGATAACAAGCTTAGTAATGGTATATGATTTAACACACTACTTACTTTACCTAATATATGGTATGCTTGTTTACTGACCAATGATCTTGATACTGTATCTAAATGTAATGTGATAACCTATGTAATCAAGCTTTTACAATATGATAAGCTGTACTCTAGTATAATCGATACCCTTTTCATGCTATTGTCATAACACATCTTATTCCATTGCTTGTAGAGAATTTAGTACTAGTGATTCCCATAATAAAGGTAACACTAACATGACGTATGGGTTGTAATGGTGATATGACTCTGATTAGGACAGAACACCAGTATTATGGATATAAGCTTTAAGTAACACCTTCTTATTAGTGATAATCAAAAAAATTCGATTGGCAGAGTAATAGCTAATAGTACAGCTTAATTACACATACTAAGCTTAAGTGTTATAGTTTTCCAGCTTGATATGATGGGTTTCTAAAAATAGATCACTGTTTGTATTTTTACACCACTCTGATATGCTTAGATTTATCCATAGCTTTGATCTCTTACTTCTATATACTAGCATGTGGTATAGCTTGTAAATCGTGACTACTGTATTCAACCTCATTAATCCTATGAACCTTTACCATTAAGCTCAAAACGGTAACTAGTATGTAAGTGTTATCATTATGGAAACACAGGATGATTACGGAAACAAGTAGTATGAACATAGGGTAATTTATATCAATAGTATAAAACATTTCCTCTAAGTAACATGCATATTCTGATTACATGTGCTTAACTTACTGATATAGCTAGTATTTAGCAGTGTATAACCTTATGGAATATGTTACTAGTACTTCAAGTTATAGCAGTGTTGATCTTTTTACCACTATAGTAATCCCACTAATTATAGAAATACACATAGCCTAAGCTGAGCTCTTAGTTATGATAGATTACATAGGACAGTATCTCTGTAATTAACCTTATGACGGATCCGAATAGAACACTATAGTATAAGCATTCCAATATGTATGGACTTGGTTTATAGTAACAGCAAGACTAGGTTACAGCTTGATACTGCATGTTATGATAGATGCCTTATATCACCATAGGTTTGATTACCATTAGCAGTGTAAAGTAAGCTCTATTGATTATGATTACTTAAGCTTGAATTAGGTGAGTATACATGTAATGCTTATTCAAACTCATATCCTATTGATTACCTTTGATATTGATTACACTATAATTACCATCATATTGATTACTCTATTACAGTAAGCTCCTGGACACTCTACAGCTCGCTAGTACAACTGCTCTTGTTATAACTAAGTATGATGAGTCCTTAAGCTATATGAGTAATTAGTGAAGTAATGGAGATCATAGATATGGAAACATGATTGGAACTGTGATTGATAGTAAGAACCAAGCTAATACGAAGCACTAGTTATAGTTATTCCTTGTACTTGTAAACAAACACCAAGCAGTTCAGATTAGTAACCTTGTCATAGATCATCATATAAACAGTGTAATCAATCATAGATCAAATACCATAACCTTCATGATTATATGATGGTAGTTAGACTCTTTTGCTACTAATGTGTACATATTAGACTAAGTAACAAATCACCATGAATACAATGGTAATAGAAGAGTACTAGTAATAAGAAGACCTATCAAAGCTGATATAAGCTCTAAGCTCGAATCACTAGTGTAAAGGTTAATCAAATGGTAACCACTCATTATCCTATGTTCTTGATTATGATTACATAGGAGTTAAAGCGGTTTCATAAGATCTTACTACGTGTATGTTCTATCCTGTACATATAACTCTAATTAGAGTAGAATTAGATCCATAACAACTACTGGGTAATGTGTGATCACAGCTTGTTCCTGTTCCTTATGGTCATGTAATTTATCAGGTTCTATTCCCATTGCTTCTATGGTCATGTAATTTAGTATAGAACAAAGCTTACTGGTTACACATACAAAGATAGAATAGCTAGTAGCTTAACCAGTCTGATCTATTAGTAATATGGAACACCTACTCTATTGATCTAATCCCATTGAATCAGTCATATAACCAGAGTAAAGCTAGAACACGTATAAGGTTAGAAAGGAGAAGCACTATGCCATACTGTATATCCATGATAGCTTCTACATAGGTAAAACAGCCCATGTATAGCTGTGATAAGTAGTTAGCTGCCTGTATTGTTACACTTGTATTACAAGTATGTTAACAGCTTTGAATAGCTTGCATATCAGTACCAAGCTGCTTAGTTACGTATTACTCAAAGTAACAAAAATCGCGATGTTATCGCGCGAGTTTTTCAAGCGGCCGATTTAATCGGCGATTTTTTGAACGATTTTTTGAAAAAATCGTCATCGCGATAAAATCGCGATTTTTACGAAAAAAATCGCGATTATTTTGGTAAAAATCGTGGGCCCATCAAATAGAAACCCTATAAGTTCAAAAATCGATTTTTTTTTTTGTCATTTTTGCAGCCCTCTCATTTTCCTGACACACCCTGTTGGCAGTTCATGGTAATGTTAAATTCTTAAAGTAAAAGTGATATTTCCTTTATTTTTCATTTTCATCCTTTTACTTAAATTTTTAACATTACCATGAAATGACTCGGGATGTTTAAGAGTGGTTTCGACCTCATTGGATTTCATATGGAGAAACTAGAATTTTAGATTTCACTCAAAATTTAGCAGACTTAATGGTTTTCAGGGTTTCATGGTTTGAGGATTTGCATTGTTTCCATTTGATTCTATTATGTGTAAGGGTATGAGATTGGCATTTGATCAAGAGTATGAAGTCCTTTAAGAACCTTGATGTTGGTGGCATTGATTGTTGAACTTTGTTGATGTTGGTGGTATTGATTGTTGAACTCCCCTACTGTGGCCTTAACAAGAATGTACCCTTCACCCAAAGGAAAACAACTGGTTAGGCATGTTAATCTTTTTCTACCGCATTTTAAGGTTGAGCAATCCAAGTCTGAAGACTTTGAGCTAGATGATGTTTATGTATCTCTTGTTGATGATCCCATTTCTAGTAGCGATGAATCAATGATGAGTTTCATGAGGAGGAGGAGGAGGAGCAACAATAGGAGGAGGAGGAGGAGGAGCAACAATAGGAGGAGGAGGTGACACCACCTACCCCTGCTACTGGTAGAGGACGTGGTCTACCTCCTTTAACTCCTAGTGCTTCAGGATCTGGAGCACAACAGAGTCCATTGCCAGCCCCGCCAACTTCTTCGTCTAGAGGGAAAGCTGTTACATTTTCTCGCAAGAGGGGCGGAGGAAATCAGTAGTATAGGTTATTTGGTGCATTCCTTTGTATATAACATTATGACTCATGATATGAGATACATTATTATATTTTTTGTTGATATTTTGAGGTTGAGTTGAGACTTAGGACTTAGTATTCAGGACAAGATTCAGTTTTATGTGTGATGTAGCACTAGACATGATATTACACATCTTATATATTAGTTTTTTTTTCATATTTATGTGTCAATGCATTTATTTTATGTTGTAGATGCTTTAGATATTAAAAAAATTGAAAAAAAATGAATATTTTTGTATGTGCTTATTTTTTCCCGATTTTTACGATTTTTTCCCGATTTTTACGATTTTTTCCGATTTTTTCCCTCGGCGATTTTATCCCGATCGCGATTTTTGTTACTTTGGTATTACTTAATGAGATAGCTCCATTGTTACTGTATATTATTATAAATCTTAAAGTAATGCCGAGCTATATCATGTATTCAACTTGTACTGAGTTATATACACTTAAGACCCTTGTTGAGGATAGGGATGACTCAGTTCCACCATTTTATGTCACCCTCAACATGCACGAAAAGCTGTTACATAGTTGCATGCTTGACTCGGGGGCCTCTCACAAGTCACAATCTTATGCCTAAATCAGTCATGGAGGAATTAAGACTAGAAATCACCAAACCATATCATGACCTATACTCTTTCGACTCTAAGAGGGTTAGATGTCTAGCTAGGTCTCATCAAAGGCATGGTGGTTACATTATCCCAACTCTCTATGAAGAGTGTACTTATAGATATAGTGGTAGCTGACATACCACCTAAATACGACATGCTGTTGTCTAGGTCTTGGGCTAGTAAACTGGGAGGCACGTTGCAAATGGACATGTCCTTCGCCACTATCACAATTTTTGGTGGCAAGAAAAGGATACTTTACAAAGATAAAAAACTTGAGTATGTAGTTAGTAAGGATAGGAGAGCGAATGTAATATTCCTAATTAGCACCGCTAATTGGAATATTTCATTTTTGTATAGTTTTGCCGCCTTTAGTTAAATTAATAAATAAAGTGAGAAATAGGGGGTCAACTCACTTAATAAAATAAAGTGCTTCCTAGTTGATGAACGTTGTAACTTAAAGGGGAAGGCCTTGGGGGTCCACATGCACATGAGGGGAGGCTTCACGAAGGCTCCTAAGGTAACTGCGCAGGTCAAGGAGGAGGTCAAGGACGCAGTTAGGGTTTTTGAGGGAGCTAGCACTATAAAAGGTGGGGTTTTCACTCCATTTGGCATTATTGATATGTTATTGATATTGAGAGCTAGACTTCTGTCTACTTCAGCACGCCGGTTGTTTAGTCGGTTTGCAGCACTGTTTAGTGCGAACTGAGTGTCTTCGGTCGGAGATCTCGCCCTTGGCTCCGGGGGACTTCGAGTGCCTGCTCGAGCAAGGTATTTCCTTCAGTTTCTGTAGGTGATTTGCAGTGGATTTTGGGTGGACGTTTGTAGAGGAGCTGGCCCCTTGGAGTGACTGCGCAGTCCAGGAGAGAGGACGCAGTTTCAGCAGGGAGGACGCAGTCATTGTTGTGCAGCGTTGTTGTGAGGTGATTTGGTGGTGGTTTCAGCGTCTTTCAGCATTGGGAGGTTGTTGTTTCAACCGGAGGTCTTGCAGGAGAGTTTTGGGCCCCTTTTCCAGCGTATTTCTTGGGCTTCTGCGCTGTTCCTGGGAGAGACAGCGTTTTCACTGAGGAGGGTTTATTTGGTGGATTTTCGGAGGTGGAGCACTTGCTTCACGGTTTCTGGGTTTTGTCCGGAGGGTCGAGTACAGCTAGCCTTCCGAATTTCAGCTCATTCCAGTGTGGGGATTAGCCCCTAGTTCCAGTACATTGCAGCAACAGTTTTCTACGGCAGTTTTCTCCAGCAGCTAGGACGCAGTCTCTGTTGTAGCCATTTCTTATTCTGAGAGGGTCTCCACTTGCCTAGAGCAAGGATAGGTGCACTCATTCTGATTATCTCTTGTACCCATATACATGTAATCTCAGATTAATAAAATGGCTTAGCGTTCTGGTATTTTATGTGTATTTGTTCCATATTCTAGTTCCGGCATTTTGTTCTATATAGCTGCTTGTTGTTTTGCTGTGTATTACTGTTTATTTCCCGTTGGGGATATTACAGCGAAGAACCATCCTTTATATACCAAAGAAGAAGACAGGATGTTTCAGCTTAAGTGCCAATCTTGATTGTCCTCAGAAAACTGAGCCACCTCAGTCTGTAGCTACCCAACCAATCACAAAGGATGACATATGGGAGATTTTTTTCGATGGATCATATTCTAAATAAGTAGCTGGTGCGGGTGTTGTCTTAATATCCCCACATGGTGAAACCATCGCACTGCCTTTTCAACTTGAGTTTTATACTAAAAATGATGTGGTTGAATATGAAGCACTCATCCTTGAAATGGAAACTGCCCGAAAGATGGGAGTTAAGATATTGACAGATTTTGGAGATTCCGAGCTTGTAATTCAACAGGTTCGTAATAGATACCATACCAAGCATCCTCGTATGAGATCTTATAGAAATAAAGCCTGGGATCTGATCCATAATTTCTTTAATGCTTTCTATATCACTGCCATCCCTAGATAGAAAGATCATCAAGCTGATACACTAGCTATTGCTACTAGTACATTCAATCTGCCCCCCATACTGTAGATCAAGCATGAGATTGAGATGAGCTATCAGCTCTCCATTCATGACATCAGACACTGGCAAGTGTTTGAGGATGATATCAGCAAATCAAAAGGTTTATTGAGGTTATAGAAGAGTTTGCAAACACTCACATGGATCAATAAGACCTAAAGCCTGAAATTGATCCACCACCTGATAAAGATGATGATCCTGAGCCTAACTTCCTGAGCTAGCTTGGAGGTTATAAGGTCTACCTAAAGGACTTGTTCCTTTAGAAAGACTATTCAACAAGAATGATGTGCCTAGTAAAGCCACTGTCAAACCTGAAACTAACAAGGTTGATCAACAAAACCTTGGTACCTCAGTAGACCCTAGGTGCATTAATCTGTCTCGATCTCTGGACGAGGCAGAAAAATCAAAGTACATACAGTTTTTCTATGAATTTTGAGATGTCTTTGCTTGGTCCTATGATGAGATCAAAACTTATGACCCCTCCATTTTCCAGCATAATGTTTGCATTAAAGGAATATACTAAACCATTTGCCCAAAAGTTGCATCAGTTTCATCCTATTCTCTTACTTGTCATAGAGAAGGAGATCAGAAAATTTCTAGATATTCTAAAATCATAGCCCCGCTAAGATATTCACAGTGGGTGGCCAACCTCATTCCCATAAGAAAAAAGAATGGTAAAATAAGACTCTGTTTAGGTTTCCGTAACCTGGACAAATTCTCCCTCAAATATAAATATCCATTACCTAAGATAGACCTCATATTACAAAAGGTAGTATGTTCGTCGCGCATCTCAATGATAGATGGTTTCTATGAATACATTAAAATATCTATGCACCATAAATATAGAGAAAAAACCGCCTTTATCACCAACAACCAATAGTCAATAATCACCAGATGGTCAGCCAAGAACCCTCATTGACAGGAGTTGGTCACGGAAACATAACCCTTTTCCCTCTACCCTCACCCTATACCCTATAACTCAACCCTTGACCCTCAACCCAATACAGAGCATGAGATACTACATCCGTTGAACCTTACCGATATGGAACACAAGGTCCTGGGCTTGGTTACTCGGTTTGGCTCCTGGGCTTCGATCCTCGGCTACTCAGCTTGGCTACTCAAATAGGCTAATTGATTGGCATACTTCACTTGGATACCGAGCTCGGCTGGAGATAGTCATTTCTAGAAGGTCGACGGAAGGGCATTGCCAGAAGGGCAGCTGATACTCAATCATCACCAACCGGTCATTGACAAAGGGTCATTGCTGTAATATCCCTGTTTAGGGTGGGCCCTGCCACGTGTCCGAGGTTTGCGTAATGAGGGGTTGTTTAGCCGCCGCCCTCAGATGCTTCGGTGGGCCTTAAGACCCCACCCTTAACACCCTGGGATGCCGCCCTCACTAACAGTCTGGGCTTTTGGTGTAGTGGTTGGGCTACAGTGGTATCAGAGCTTCAATCTTGGATCAGCGTGCGGGTTTCCAATTTTCAGTTGCAGCTATTTTGGTTAGAAGGGCCTATGCAGTCATTGGAGGAGGCTCATTTGTGGGAGCTGCATTGGTGGGATTTTAGAGTTGGGGTGTTGGGAAATTGATAGGAGAGCCATATGAGGAGGTTTGCTGGGATTTTTTAGAGCAATGATTGACAGTAGCAGCTACAGTACCAGAAAACGAAATTGGAAGAGGGCCAAACTACAAAGGGTCAGATTTTGAAGGTTGGAATTAGAAGAAGCCCTTTCTGGGTTTTTCTGGGTTTTGGGAAAAGGATCACCTTCCCAAATTCCTAGAATTTTCTGAGCAGTTTTCAGTGGGTAAATCAGAGGCCGAAGTTAGGCAGTAGTGTAGTCTTGGAGCAGTAGTGCAGTTTTTGGAGGAGCTTGCTGGAGCGATTTCCAGGTTCCATTCTATATTTTCTGAGTATACAATTTTTTTTTATATCAGCGAGGGATGTCGCTATGTCTTGTCTAAAATATCTCTGTTATGTAGTTTTGTCAATGGCTGTAATAATTTTCTAAGCTTAAAATATAGATATCAGTTGTCGGGTTGAGACTGATTCTTTTGTAAAGTCCCCACTATGCACCTGTATTTGACACCAGCAAATACGTGTCACCTACAACAATATGTATTTGAACTAGTTGACAAAAACTACACCTACATCAAAATAACAACTCAGAAAAACAGTGACCACATCATTGGTTGAACCATGGAGGGATTCCTAAACAACTTGAGAAGAATAAAAGTTGGTTCCTTGAACCACCATGTAGCAGAAGCAAGGTTACTTTGAAGCGGGAGCGGGAGCGCGGAGCGGGAGCGAAGCGTCATTTTTAAAAATTTTCGGGTCCGGAGCGTTTTCGGGAGCGTTTTTATATATATATTTTAATATTTTTTATATTTTGATGCATATATGTCAACAAAAACATGTAGAATGATGAATTAGATATAAAAAACATAAAAACATAGATTGAATCATATAACATCAATCATCTAGAAGTTATAATCTTCATCAACCACGCCCACGAGTTGGAAGCATACAACATATTGACTCTTGAGTCTCGCAAATCATCAATTTGAAGGTTTCAAGCTTTCAAAATTCCATATATATCATTTATCATCATTGATAATTTGATATATAACATTTATCATCATTGATTTCAAATTTCAATATCTAACATTTATCATCATTGATATCTAACATTTATCATCATTGATTCATTGATTTCAAAATTCAATATACATTTAGCATCATTGATATTATATAACATTTATCATCATTGATTCATTGATCACCATATAACTTTCATGAAGCATCATATTCATAATTCATAATGACTTGTAAACAGTAAACTTATAAATGCCAACTTCAAAGTTTCACCTTTCAAATTCAAACTTCAAACTTAAATTGTCATTAAATATGTGAAATCAGAAAGAGTCAAGTTTCAACTGTTCAACTGTCAACAACAAATAGAAAATAGTAAACAACAAATATATTTTATCTGGCTGGCCCCTTGCCATGCCCACGAGAAATGTCTAATTTTTGTGAGCCACGAGGAAATGTTGGTCTTCTAGTACTCTCAGGAGTACCACGACCACGACTAGAAGGTGGAGGCTGGATCTGCAAAGGAACAACAGTGTGATATCGAGGAGTGGCAATGGCACTGGCACTGGCACCCGCACTGCTACCAGTAGATGGTGGGACTGGACGAGTGTGTGGCGGTGCTGCTGATGCTTCATCATCATCCCTATAAAGTTCTGCTTCCAATTCTTCCAGATGTAACGTGCCGTCCTCCAAATTATCATCCTCTGGGTTGTTGTCCCAGACTCTGTATGATTGATCCTAATTTGCCCGATCACGGTAATGGCTCAACAACCTCAAGTTATAATGCACATAAACCAAGCTTTCAGCTCGGTTTTCATTCAGCCTGTTTCTTCTCACATTGTGTATAAAGTTGTAGGTGCTCCAACACCTCTCTGCAGAAGAAGTGTTCACCACCTGTGAGAGAACTTTTTTAGCCAACTTCGGCAAAAGTCCCATGCCGCCATATGATTCCCACCATGTGAGAGCATCAAATCTGTCCCTGTCTTCCATTGCATGGAAAGAACCAAAGTTAGCAGTGCAACTGAAGTATTTGCCTAATTCAAGGCGCAATTTAGCACACTCTTCCACGTCAGGTACCAATTTGTCCAATGCCTTCATGTACCCCTCTTGTACCTCTGGATCTGTGTGAGGTTTCACCCTAACCCCACCTCCAGGTGCAGGTTGGCCCAACCAAGATGGAGAGTAATATTTTGGCGTAAGGATATATGCCAAAGCATGTAGTGGAACATTGAGTTTATTCCACCATGCACACACACAATCATGAATCATAGCATACAAGTTGGGATCATTATCCTTAACAATATCTTTTATTTGCCCCAACATGCTATCCATCTGCTCATAAACCTCTCCAATCACTGGTTTATCAGCATCTGCAAAGCGAATCATGTTATAAATGGGCTTGGTAAAACTCACAATTTCCCTCATACGTGCCCAAAACAAATGGTCAAGGGCGGTCTCCTCCACATGTTCGAAACCTTGCCTGTCAACTATTGTTGCCGCCCTGTCCTTTAATAGCTGCCAGTGTGGGCTTGATACCATTGCAACCAATGACTCTCTTACCTTCAAAAGGCGCTTGAAGGTGAGGTAATAGCTAGCAAATCTAGTTTTTTCTATTTTCAACAACTCCAATTTGGAGTGAGTACGGAAAAGCCCATGGGTATTGCTATGATTTGTAATAAATTTGATCATTTTTTTACCTCTCTTGTACAAATCACCAAGCCATTTGAATTGAGGTTGTTTGTTTTTGATGATATCATGCGTCAAAAGGTTCATTGTGTGAGCCAAACACCCAGACCAAAAAATGTTGGGGTATTTATCCTCAACAATTGCTCCTGCTGCCTTACAGTTAGCAGCATTATCAGTGATGACCTGTATCACATTGTATGGCCTAGTCTTTTCAATTATATCAAGTAATGGTTCTGCAATGTTAATGCCGGTTTTGAATTTATCTAAATAATCATAAGCTTCCAGGAAGACTGCACCACTAACCGACATAGCCAAAACATTTATCAATGGTTTTCCTTTTACATTGGTCCATCCATCAGAGACAATGGACAGCCCATGCTCATTCCACGAACTTGTCATTCTAGCCAAAGAATTGTTTATTTTAGCTCTTTCATGATCAAGACCCACAGTTCTGGCCTTGTCATACCCAGGGCTTTTGTATCCTTTGGGGGCATCATTAATGGCGGAAACCATTTCATGCCAATAAGGTGAGCGAAGAACATTGAATGGCACCCCACATGCATATAGAAACCGGTAAACTTTTGAATCCACATCATTCCTACACCCTTCGTCTAGGAAATCGGATATGGTTCTACGCCTTAATCCAATGCCACTGCCTTCAAAACCACTGGCATGGGTGGAAGTTGAACTTGTTTGTCCATGATGTGTTGGGCCTGAATCAACGAAACCCCTAGATCTTTTAGATGATCTCTGTAGGGCAACCTCCTCTTCCTTCCTATATATCTCTCTCTGTGGTGCTGGCACAAAAGTACAAACTTTGATTCCAAGATTTTTAGTTCCATCTCCTGGCATTATCCCACAAAGGTGCCTTCTCAGACGGGTGTATGAACCATGGTATTGTTTATTGCAATGGGGGAAAATAAATTTAGTGGTTCCACCACCTTTCCTCCTTCTTGTTTCTGAACATATTTCCACAAAGGATATTGGTCTTGTTTAGTTGGGGATTCTATGTTCTCAAGGTCTCCACTCCCCACTTCCTCCTCAGCATAATCCTCCTCCTCTTCAGGATTTTCTTCAGATCCACCATAACCCTCCTCTTCATCCTCCTCTTCTCTGATTTGCCTCTTTCTTCTAGCAATCTCCAACACCATTATCACAAAGAAAGGAACCAACATGAGGAAAATTCCTAGCCATATAGCCATGATGGAAACAAGTTTCAAGTTTCTAGCCTGCAAAACAAATGGAAAAATGCCAAATGGGAATAGGAAATGCAACATAGGAAAAAAACAATTCATTTTTAAAGTTTTAAATCCAATAAAATGCAGCATTCAAGAAAAATTCAAGTTTTCATTTTTAAACAATTTAACAATCTACAAATTCATCCTAGAAAATACAAAATTGGATTAGAAGGCCTACCTCTTTCTTGCAATCCTCCTGTCAGCCTTGCTCCTTGCTCTCCTGTCAGCTTTGCTCCTTGCTCTCCTGTCAACCTTGCGCTCTCCTTCTTGCTCTCTCTCAACTCAACAAACAATGAAATGCAAATGACCCCCCCCCCTCCTTTTAAAAAAATCGATTTTTCTCATAAAACAATTTCCGCACGGCGGGAAACGTTTTTTTTGCCGGGGAGCGTTCGGGAGCGAACGCTCCCCGAACACTTCCCGCGTTTAAAAAACACTCCCGAAGCGTTTTTTAAATGTCGGAAGCGTTCAGGGAGCGTTCGCTCCCGAGCGCTTCCTGAAACGCTCCCGCAAAAACAGGGAGCGTTTTTACAGGTTAGGAAATGCGCTCCCGAAAACGCTCCCGTCAGGAAGCGTTTTCGGGAGCGCGTTTCCGAGCGTTTCCGAAACGCTCCCGCACGGAGCGAGTTTCGGAAGCGGGAGCGAAGGGGGTTTGAAGCTTCCCCGCAACCCTGAGCAGAAGACCAGAAAACAAAACAAAACAGCAGACCCTTCTCCAAGAAGTTACATAATTTGCTCCAACAAAGGCATCCGAGGAATTTACATAAGGAGGAAGAAGTGGGAAATTGGCTTTATGCACTTGGTATGGACTTAAAGAGTGGAAGATTAGAAAATGACTTTCCCATGTTGGAGAAACTAGAATCCTGCCTTTCAAAGGTAGAGCAATCTGATTGGAGTTTAAATTGGGCTTTGAAGCCATCTATGCTTGCATTGGTACAAGATAGATTCTTGGAACATCCAAGTGAGAGAGTCAAACTTATAGCTGCCTCTTGTTTTAGTGATATTTTGAGGATAACAACACCCTTCCCTCCTTACAATGATGACATTATGAAAAGAATTTTCAAACTAATAGTAAGAACCTTTCGGGATTTGGACAACTATGCAGGCTCTACATTTGGGAGGAAGCTTAAGGTTTTAGAAGTCATGGCCATGATCCAGACTCATGAGATCATGTTTGACTTTGAGTGTGAAGGCATGATTCTGCAGATGTTCCAATGCTTCTTCAACATTAGGAGACATCATTCTGACGCAGTCTTAGCACACATGCAGTCCATCCTGTCGTCATGTATGGGAGTTCGTGAGGCCATTTGCTGGGAGTTGCAGACTAGGTTGTTGAGCATTTGGAGGAGAGAGCAGTTGGTCTCACCTGCTGCTTATGAACTAGCCCAAGGGCTAGTTGAGCAGAACATTGAGCTTTTCAGGAGAGAGTTGACCAGGGAGGAGTTGTTCCAGTTTGGTGGATCATGCAGCAGAAATGAGCTGAGGAGGAAGGGACTTTGCTTCATTTGCAAAGAACCTTGGGGGCCTGATCACTCATGCTTGAGTGATGCAGATGATGTGGTGGAGGCATAACAGAAGGGCATTCCTTTTGTATGCTAGGATGAGGACTCTTCTTCAGGTGAGTCCACGGGATCATACGAGGATGCTTTTGGGGAGAGAGAGCAGTCGTGCAGAGATGATGACGGTAGGCCAGAGCTGTATTCCAATGTGTAGGGTAAGCAGTCAGGGGACTCTATGAGAGATACTCAGGGTGATGAGTCAATTGTGACGATTCAGCCGGAGCAACATATGATGGAGCATGAGTTAGTAGAGGAGGATACTATGCACATCATGCATGATAGTCCTTTGGGAGAGAGCCAGATGGAGGCTCACATTGAGTCTATGATGGATATGCTGCTAACCTTGGGGTCAGCCATTGAGGAGGAGCACTCAGATGCACAGACATCGAGTACAGTGATAGCAGTTGTAGATCCATATCCTTTGGAGGTGTTGGAGGTTGATCGGATGGTTCTGCAGGGGGCTAGTAGATAGCAAGAGCCTGACATTCCTGATAAGGAGTGGGAGGAGTTGTTGGAGATGGTGGAGCATCCATCTGTGGGCCGACACATTGATGAGGTGCAGATAGGTGCACATGCAGTCAGCAGAGCTACGGTACCATCAAGGAGTAGCACTCTCCAGGAGTACATAGATGGGGCTTGCAGCATATCTTGCCCACTTTGGCCCATTATAGAGAGAGAGGATTTCTTCTACAGGCAGCTTTCGTTGGCAGACGGGACAGAGCAGCATGAGTTGATTATGAGCTGGCGACAACTCTCTAGGCTTGTTTCGTATGCGGTTGACACTACATTGGATTCTTCCTCCAGGATAGATTGGCGAGAGATCATGAGTTGGTACCCTCTTGATGGTAAGATTGTCTTCGTAGGGAGCACAGCGGAGCAGGGGCCCTTAGACATGACAGATGATACAGATTCCAGTTGGCAGTGGGGCACATATCGACATTTCTTCAGCATCCCATCTCGGTTTCAGGAGAGCAGGATCAACATTGGATTGAGTCAGGACTTGGATTGGAGAGAGGTGATGAGTTGGTACGCATTTGGTGGGGCAGCTTATACAGTTAGAGGTACAACACAGCAGGAGCCAGGGAGCATTGATGTTTGTTGGCTGACTTCACTTCATGGGGCATCACCTATAGCTAGAGGCAGTGCGTAGTCCGAGCCGTGGGACTTGGGCGATGATTGGCCATCGTGGTGTGGGGATCCGGGAGGATTGTTTGATGACAGGTACAGTGAGAGATCAGTTTGGGATCCCGGCATTGAGGGGTCTATTCCGGGAGGCTTGACACAGGCACATAGTAGCACCAGGAGGTTTGTATGGGATCCAGGCATTGGGTCTCAGTTGCATCGGGTCGACAGAGTGGTCCACATATTTGGATTGCTTGAGGGCAGGCAATCTTGGGGCGGAAGGTCTGTAATATTCCTTTTTTTGGTGTCACCTATGACAGGGCTAGGAGGGACTTCCATAGTTAGGAGTAGACTGGTCATAGCTACAGGTTGGTGTCATCAGCGGGCCCAGGGGTTTTTTGGAGGAGTTTTGAGGAGTTTCTATGTGGTTGGGTGGCATTCTCTTGATATATTCCATCATCCGAGCAGTTTGGCTTTCGTTCTGGTGCATTCCGACAACTTTCGGAAATTTGAGTTATTTATGGGCTTAACTCAGCTAATTACGCTCACAGTGGAATTCCGAGAGGAATACATGACAGAACACCTTAGTGTAATAGCTCATTGGAACCAGGACGAGGATACCTCCATGATGGGACAGTTGGACATGAGTTTTAGTGACCGGAGGAGACATGGTAGCCGATTTACTCTTTTCTGCATAAAAAAGGAATATTTAAATAAGAGGGAAAAGTGCTCCATGAATAAAATAATAATAAAATAATGCTCTAGAAGGCTCCAAGAGATCTATAAAAGAAAGGGAGGGGGCCATTGAGCGATATCTTTGAATCATATCATTTTATTGTATGAGGTGTGAGATGTGGTTCTCTACTTCAGCCATAGCCCTAGGACGGAAACCCTCGGGTGATTTGTGAGTGTTGGACGAAAACCCAACTCTCTTGAAAAGACTTCACTCAGAAGTTTCGCAGAGCTTCAGGGATTGGTGTAAGGATCATTCAGATCTTCAACTTGTGCTTCATCATCTTCAGTGGGTTCAGTGACAGCTGTTGCCGGAGGGAGAGTGCAGCAGTTCAGTTTTGAGGCCAACGCAGTGCAGCAGCTCATCTAGGTGGCCAGTTCTCCGTCTCAGCTCTTTCTTTAGGTCAGATGTATTTGTAACCCCAGTTATTATCTATAATAAAATGTTGAGATTTTTCCTATTTGATGTGTTGATAGAAGGCAGTGCTTATGTGTTTATTTTACATGGTAATCTTCTGTTGAGTAAATAGTAATTTTACGGCATATTGTGGAGTTTAGTTATTTTTCTGCATTTATAATTAAAATATCCCATCTGGGATATTACACTCTACTGACTCACCATTTGCTTCCTCTACTACTATATCTCAATCTGGAACATAAGAATAAGGAACTAGAACTATTGACTCTCGTATTGATGCTCCTGGATCTCCCTCTTGATGTCAACTTTTCTGCAAAAGTTCTTGAACTCGTTCATCTCATGTTCAGTGCCATTATTGGTCCTCAATATCTTGATCTTCTTCCCTGTTGAATTTTCCACGAAGGTTTTGAAGGTACGAAACCACATGAAAGACTCATCCTTCTTCTTCAAGAAGTATATCCAGGTTTTGCGAGAGAAGTCATATATGAACGTCAAATAATAAGAACATCCTCCCAAGGATGTCACGGGCGGCATACCAGACAGATCAGAATGTACTAATTGCAAGACATCAGATGTCTTTGTGATACTTGAGGGGAAATGTCCCCTTGTATGCTTTCCTTTGGCACAGCCCTGACGTACACCTTCATGCTCTTTTGTGAACTCGGGCATCCCCGTCACCACCTTCCTTGCTTCGGAAAGGGCTTTGTAGTGAAGGTGTCTAAACCTCCGGTGCCATAGTTAAGTCTGTCAGATAGTATCACATGTCATCGCTCCCAGTGGACTTCCTCCAACTTGGTAGAGTGTATCAACTCTAAACCCAATCGTGATAGCTTCATTGAAACTCTTCTTCCAGATACGCACCTTCCCATCAATGAATGCCACATTGAAACCTTTGTCTTCCATGGCCGAAATAGACACAAGGTTCTTCTTCAAATCAGGTACATATAGTACATCTTGCAGGCGGAGGACTTGACCTTGAGACAAGTGTAGAGCTAAGTCACATGACACGAGGACACGAGACACGGAGGACACGTAAATACGAGTATTTGACACAAGACACCGTGACCTCGAAAACAGGACACGAGGGACACGTTTTATTTATATTTAAAATATATATATATATATACTTTCTTGAAATTTTAATTTTGAAATTCAAAATTCCCTCTCATTAGTAAATTACAATTATACAACTTACAATTTACAACTTACAACTTCAAGGCTACAAGCACATAAGAAATACTAAATACTAAATAGTCATTAAAACCATGGTCCATAAGTTATAAGTTATAACAATAGTCAATGGGTCATTAGTCAATAAGTCAATGACTCATGACTCATGAGTCATTAAAATTTAAAATTAAAACCATAACAATAACTTGAAATTTAGAATAACTTAGATATTAAAACCATAACAATAACTTGAAATTTAGAAGAACTTAGATATTAAAACCATAAAATGCATATTTTCTATTAAGTCATCAAAATCAAAATGTATTACATAGATACTGAGGGAATGCTACTGGAAAATACAAAAGAGTAGATACAAAATAAGTAGGAACCACGTCACTAGCGACAAGTCCACGACTCATCACTCTATCAATAGTCCATGTCCTCCTCCATGTCATAATCACGATCACTGCCATTGCCATCTTGATGTGACCCATTTGACCCTACTCCATCCTGCTCCTCTATGCCCAATCCAAGATATCCTGTGTCTGCTGCATTTGCTGGTGTGGAGGATGACCCCTCAAGAGACTCATCATCAAAAGTCACTGGCTCTAGCACTGGGTCATTAAGATCCATGTTGGGTAACGCCAACTCAACACTATCGTCCAAGCCCATATCATCAGGAAACACATCCCACATCTTTGCCTTGCCCTTCAACCATTCCTGCCTCTACCTATAAATAAGATGAAGGTTGGTGTGCACATACACCATTGTCTCCGCCCTGGATTGCTCAAGCCTACTCTTTTTCAAACTATATAGATTCCCATAAGTGCTCCAATTCCTCTCACAACAAGAAGATGAAGTAACTTGAGAGAGGACCCTCAAGGCTAATTGTTGTAGAACAAGGCATGCTGCCCCATGAGTTGCCCACCAAGCATAGGCATCTTTGACCCCCCTATCTCCAAGTACATCATACCCGCCAAATCTCCTAGTGCCAGTGAAGAACTCTACAAAGCCTTCCTCCACCTCAAGAAAAGAGGCTCTATCTTGAAATATCCTTCTGAATGCTATCTTCCTCCCCTGTGAAATCTCTTCATCCATGTGAGGAGGGTATCTATGTGAGGTCCCACCACGGAGCCACTCTTGATTGTAGTACTTGGGATTCAAAGAGTGAGCTAAACAATGCAAAGGAGTGCAATTCTTATCCCACCTAGAGATAAGAATATGCTGTATGGTGGACCATAAGCTCTCTGCTGATGTCTCATATTCAAGGCACTCATTCTCCATAACAATAGTCTTAACAGACTCAATCATGGAATCCCAACCCTCATAAACCTCTCCTAAGATCGGCTAGTCCGTGTCTGCAAACCGCAAGAAAGAAATGATAGGGTTCATGATCTTTATGGTAAGATCCACCCTCTCCCACCAACCATCATCTAACACCGTGTCCTTTACCTTTTTTGAAGCAGCTTGATCTGTCTTTCTCCAAAAAGGCCAAAGATCTGAAATAACCATGGCCCCAAGAGCGGCCTTCACCTGCTTCAACCTCTTAAGCATCATGAATGAGAAAGCAAACCGAGTATCTGCAATCTTCAACAATGATAGATGTGTGTACTCTTTATATATTGTGAAAACATTGTTATGGTTTTGTACAAAATTTCGGATATGGTGTGCATCCTCAATAAGATTGCCAATTCATATCACATCTGAAGCAATAGATTTTAGTGCCAAATTCAAGGAATGAACAATGCATGGTGTCCAAAATACTTGTGAATATTTAGTTTCCACAATCAAGCCAACAACTTTGCAAACAGGTGCATTATCCGTGATGATTCGCACACAACATTCAACGCCTACATCTTCAATAACTTTAATAAACAATTCTCCCATATACTGTGCATCTTTGTATCGACCAAGAGCATCAATTGCTTTCAAGAATACTGGTCCATTTTGGGAATATACCATGAAATTGATGAGAGGATGGCGTGCTGTATCTGTCCATCCATCAGAAACAATATTGACACTAGATGAGATCCATGATGATTTGATAGGTTTTAGAATTTTATCCACCTCCTTCCTTGCCTTAACCAACAATGTGGTTTTAAGCTTCTCTGAACTTGGAGGCACATACCCAATTGGAGCCATATCAACTACAGCTCGACACATCTCAACAAACAAAGGAGACCGTGCAACATTAAAAGAAATGAAGTTGAGATAGAAAAATAATGCAACTGTAAGATCAACCTCATCTCACTTCTCATGCTGAAAGATCTTTTCCATTGGACCACAAGCTTGGGCTGCCCTCTTTTTTATTGGCTGAATCTCAGCCCCACTCCAAAATCTACTGCTACTGGTATTGCTCAAGAATGGAAGAGGATTTTTATTTTTTCTGATTTTCCGGCTTGATGCCTCCACATTCCCCAAGCCACCTGCATCCTCCTTTTCCAAATCCATTCTTTCTTTAATACTGATCTTTCTGCATGCTCCAATTCCACAAGGAAGACCCAACAAATGGCCTTTAACTTGAAAGTAAGTGCTCTTAAATTCACCCTTGCAGAAATTACAAGACCAAGGCACATTCCCTCCTGCACCAGCCTTTGGCCCTTGTTTCTTGGTTACATACTTCCATAGAGTGTATTTTTTTAGTTGCGCTTGTTGTCTTGCTACAACAGCATCATATGTGGGCTGAGAAGCACCTAAAGCTTCACTTGAATCAGTTGGGGCACTTTGACTAACAGATGCTGAAATACTTGGAGGGGGAGGACCACGAAAAACACCACCCTTGTCTTTCCTTTGACCTCTGCCAGCTGCCTTTGATGATTGAGCCATTAATCTTCTTGCTGTTGCAACAGTTGCCAACTTGCCAATCTGTCACCTACAAAAAAAATCAATTAAACAATTTGTCAATTAGTAAATTTCATACTAAATTTCATTATTCCAGGTAAAAATTTAAAATCAATTAAACAATTAGTAAATTTAATACTAAATTTCAATGTTCATTATTTCAGGTATTTTTAAGTTACTGTTTTAAGTTTTTACCATCATGTAAAAAAGTATAGAGTCATAGACCCATCTTAATCCTGAATCTTTCTAACAGCAAGAGGTTTACTCCTGTTTTTTTAATCCATAGAAATGGGGTTAAGTCTGTTAGGATGGATCTTGATTCTTAAGTATCCAAACTAATTCAAAGGTGCTTTTAAATGTCATCTGTCTGATGAAGAATGCCATGCCAATAAAGAGACAATTTATGCAGTAAACTTGTTCTCTCCTAACTTCTGTGTTGGAATGGGGATTGTCTGAAATTAGGTCTACTCATGTGACATGAACATATCTGGCATATATGCCATCCAACTCCTTTTGATAGCTTTCTAAGCAGGTCACTAATTTAAATTTTACAACTTGATAAACCAAGTCCACTTGGTTAAAATATCTTTTAGTGCATGAGCATTTGGGATTGCTTAATGTATAAATTATAAATTTATAATTCATATTTGTTGGGTGTTTTTTGGCTACAGCCTACAATACTGCTTGATCTGAGGCGGTGGGAAATATAATTGTGAACCCCAACTTTAATATGGGACTCAATGGATGGTTTGCCAATTCATGTATTGCAATGTTGCATTTGCCATCAACTTATTCTTTCTCTATTGAGGATTCCAAAACAGAATTAGGGCTACATGCTCTTATATCTAAGTTAATACTGGTTTGTGTTCCGCAATTGACCCATCACCAAGCTTGCTTCAGAGTGTACCAATAGGTGAATTTAGCACGATGCGACAGCTAGAAGTGAAGCAGACCGACAAAGATAACGCCAACAGTGGCAATGCTGATGTGCTTCTTATAACCACTACTGTCACTGCATCTGGAAATGGTAGAAATGCTTTTAATAGACTACAGGAAGCCAAAGATGGTCAAATAAGTGATGTTGAAAAAGATGATCTTGCTCCAACATTTGATTTAGGCATTTGACAGATAAAGAGATTCCTAGCAATGGCAGGTGTTCAAGGATTTTATGGAGCGAACTCATTGATATAGTAAGGAAAATGGCTTAAAGGAGGTTTGAATCCCATAATACATATCATATTTCTGTATACAACACAACATTTATTCTGCAAAATTACACCATCAATCATCTAGCAATACGAGGACCCTCTATGGGAGCTTATAATTTTTTTCTCAAATTTTAAAAATCTGTTTTGCTGCAGATAGGCTTCTCTATTCAGCAAATATGAATATTTGCTCATATGTTTTCTTAATCTAACCAAACAGATTATTGGCAAGGTTTAGAACAAGATATTACTACAAGGCTTATGCCAAAAATGCAGTATAAAATTTTAGCATCTGTCCGGGTTGAAGGATCACCGATTCACCACAGTCAATACACTCTGTAATGGCAACACTTAGGCTTGAGAACAATAATGCATCTCCAAATTTCTTATCGCTAGCAAGTTATTTATAAGTTTTAGCTCTTTGGAAGCTCATACTATGTATTGTCAATGCTAAGTTAATTCATTAATTTAATACAGATTCTTCGTCCATCTCATGACTACAATCGTTGCTCAAGTTCCGTTTAGATTATAAATTTATAATGTATAAACTTCCGTTGAAATTTCCCTGCCGTTTATACATGTAACATACCTGTGTAAGTTTGTAATGCGTTCCTCTGTCGAGGCAAACGGGGCAGCAATGTTAACGCTGAAGTTTGAAGAGCAACCGGAAGTTCGAATGCGGCGGGCAATGGAAACTTGGCAGTGGGCACTTAACCACACCCACGACAGGAAGGAAGGCACGAAGGTTCAGGAATCAGCACCAAACGAAGGTACGAAGGTTCAGCAGCAACCACAACGACGGCAGCAGCACAACCACAGCGAACGAAAATGTCAAACTAACGAATTTTTAGTCTTTTTTGTATTTTTCGTGGAAAACATGTCCAAACGCGAGGAATAATTTAGGGCAAGTATTCCAAACCTAGGACACGAATGCAAAAACGAAGAATACGTATTCGGTTTCGGAGGACACGAGTATTCTATCCAAGGACACGAATGCAAAAACGGAGGGTACGTATTCGGTTTCGGAGGACACAACAAAAAACGTATTGGACACATTTTAGGTCGTATTACGTGTCCAACACGTGAAATACGGGACACGTGACCCTGGAGGACGTGTCCTGTGACTTAGGTGGAGAGTCACAGTCCCTGTCCTTTTCACGGGATATGTGGCATTATCTCCAAGGATAATTTTCAGATTAGTATCCTTCTCAACCATATCAGAAAGTGCTTCCTTGAACCCAGTGATGTGCCTTGAGGCACCACTATCTATCAACCAGACATCCATAGTGTCGGGTGGAGACGCAGCAGAGAGGGCAGATACAAGAATGAATTCATTTCTTTTATCATCAACAACATTTGATTCCTTATACATGGAATTTCTCGACCTTTTGTAAGGTTGCCCATTTCCACCAGAGGAAGCCTTCCTCTTTCCTTTGAACTTGTTGTTCCTTTGATTGCCATTCCTCCAGTTGTTGTTGTTGTCATCATCATCAGGAGAATCCTTCTTGTAAGGGCATTCTCTAGCATAGTGACCAGGCTTGTGACAAGTGTAACATTTACCTTTCTTCCCTTGGGCCCCTGCTCTTCCTTTGTTCCTTGGACCACCAAAGTTCTTCTTCTTAGCACGAGCAGTGAAGGCGACATTTCCTTCATTTTCATATTCCTTCATCCTTGTCTCTTCTTGTACGCATCTCGACAGTACTTCGTCAAAGTCAAGTATGACATTGTTATTGAGAATGGTAGTGTTGAATACATGCCATTCAGATGAGAGACCTCCAAGTGCGGTGAGAACCATCTCTCGATCAACTATGGTCTCCCCAATAGCCAGAAGATTATTCCTGATCTCGGTCAGCTTCAACAAATATGATTGAACAGATTCATCCCTGCCTTTCTTCAGATTCTTCAATTGGTTCTTGAAGAACAGGACTTGATTTGCATTGTTGGCTTTGAACATGTTGACCAACTTATCATACATCTCTTTGGATGTGCCCAGCTCAGAGATGTAGGCAACCAAACTCTTATGAATTGAGTCCCTTATCATCAGCTTTGCTTTGATATCCCCCTTCTTATACTTTGACTTGGTGGCAGCAGGTACAGTGGATGGAGGCTCTTGGATTTTACCCTGCACATAGTCCATGACATCTTTGTCTTATAACATAAGATCCAATGTCATCTTCCAGGCATGGAAGTCTTCCTTCCCAGTCAATTTGTCATCAGCTTTAAAGCCATTATAGTTTGAGGTACCCATGCTCTTCTTCGGTGATTGCTACAAACTTTGGCTTTGTCTTCACCTCAGCTTTGAAACCATGTAAATTTTTGTAGATCTTCTATGCTTGATGCAACTTTAATTTTTATCCCCAATATCAGTCAACAATCACATAAACAAGAAAGTAAAATGCAGATAGAACATACCAATAGATCGACAAAAGACAAGCCAAAAATATGTGTGTTGGTGCGTTATGGCGGTCAATAGGATACTTCAACCAGCAAAGTCTCAATATGGTCAGCCAACCAGAAGTCTCAATATGGACAGCTAGATTAGTCAACCCAAAGTCAACGAAAGTTAATGTTGTCCCAGTCAACAGTCAATGCAAACAACATCAGCAATAAAGTCAACCCAACCAAGTCAAAGTCAACATCCAGCCTCAATTTTTGTGCCAAAAAATGTGGATTGATGAGATCGTAGTTTTGGGAGAGTTATGGGTCAATTTGACTAAGCGTTGACCAAAGTCAACGCTAGTCAATTTCTACGCTGGAGACCCTTGACAGTCTGAAACCCTAGCTGTTGCTTTTTCCCACATGTGAATGAAAAAGAGACTCCAATAGATGATCAAACCAATCAAATGAGGAGAGAGAATGTGATGTGATGGATGAGTGAAAATGACCTCCAACGTTGACCTATTTATATCCATCAGTGAGGGTGTGTGACACAACTGCTGGGGCTTCAAGCTTACATTTCATTCCAGGCCAGCCTGCACATATTTTGAATAAATTCAAAATAAATGTTTTGCTATCGGATCAAGATGATCTTTAGATCGATCTTGCACCTCTTCGAAAGAGGAATCCAATAAAAATATTGGCATTTTCATCTGAGCATCACAACATGGAGTTTGGACCTAGTTGTCCAAAATTAACAACAAGGGCCTCCTTTCACCCTTCAAAAGAAGACAGGTCCACCAAGTCACACAGAGGCCAGTACCACAAATGCCAACCTTTACCCGTGGAACCTCTCACATTTTTGGCTTCACCAAGGGCCAAAAGCCTTTCACCAGTCACTGTAGGACCTTACCCTTTTGCTAGAAGCCTTTCACTAGGAAGGAGCCTTCATCAACAGACTCACCAAAGAAGGTCAACAAAAGTCTTTCATTCACCAGGAGCCTCTTAACAAAGGAGGCCTTACCCCTTAGATAGTCACCAAAAGACTTCAGCCTTTACCTTTTGCCAAGTCCAACACAAGGATAATAGAAGCCATTAGACGTAAACCAGTTGATATCGTATACATGTTGTTACTTACGTCGATTCACCATCCGAGGAGCAAAGTAGAGTCCAATCGATGTTTAGGAGCAAAGGACAATTGATGATGGATGTTGAGGAGCTGGATGATTTGGATTCTCCCAACCATTAGTCCTTTGCTAGGAGATGAGGAAGGAGTAATATTCGATCATTGTTGTCGATCAAAGACAGTTGTAATTGCCTCAAGGTCATTGTCAATATTCAAGAGTCCTTGCCAGTCGGAGCTAGAAGGTCATTGTAGCTAGTCGTTGTATTGATAGCCGATCATTAGAAGTCGGTCATAGCTTGTCTTTGATACTCGGCTCAGCTAATCGATCGCTTGCCTTTGATACTCAACTGGGCTACTCGACTTGGCTACTCAGCCTACTCGGTTTGGCTGAACAGTTCGGAACAATGTAAGGAATGAAGATGTGTTACATACGTTTCAATTCACAAGAGGTTCATACTTCATACATCATACATACATAGCGATCGTAGCCAACCATAGCAGCCAAATTCCCCATGTTGGAGAGATATTGATTAATGGACAACATCTTTCGAGAAGAAGGGAATACAAATCACATCTTTCAAGAGGGGAGGTCTAGCAGATGGACACGAATGAGGCCTAGCCAGGAAGTCGAGCCAGGAGACCTAACTAGGAGGACTAGACCATAACAGCCATACCTCTACTCGCTACCAAAGACATGGCCCCTAGTTTTCTCACTGTTTTGCTACTACTGTAAATTTTATTTTATTATAACAATGATATAAGTGCCCTAAAATTATACTAAGTTGGTCAAAATAACACAAAAATTGCAAAAAAAAAATATCTAAAAATTTGGCCATTTAGGCATCAAGGATCTAGCCTAGATCTAAATTTTGCTTGCTGGAATTTTCTGTGTAAATCACTGAATCAAATCTGTGATTTTCTGAATCACACACCTAAAAAGGCTTAACAAACTAAATTTTTCAGTTTGGTAATTTTCTGCCAAGTTTTGGGCTTGAAGTGGCACTTGTTGTAGCATCACTAAGTCACTGATTCTCAGTTTTATTTACTGCTGTAATAAGGTATATCTGATCTGATATAATTCTGGAATTTGCATCATAAGAGGTCTAAAAGTCTAATTGTTCTGTTTGGCAAGTTATTTTTCAATTTTGGGTATATTGTGGCACTAATAATTCATTGTTGTAATAATTTTTTTACTACTATCATTTCATAATTCATTCACTTGTTTTTGTAATATTCCGAGTAGAAATAAACAGCAATATAAAGCAACATAAACATAAAACTACAAAAAATAGAGAGACATCACATACATAATGCAAAATATGGAGAACACTGAGCCATTTTATTATATATTTGAAAGATACAATGAGTACAAAGGTGATCAGAATGATGGCACCTTGGCCTGCACAAGGCAAGCTGGAAATACTCTTAGAAATACTCCTGGAATGGCTGCTCTATCAGTGACTGCGTTATCTCCAAACTGCTGCTGCTACTGCTGCCGGACTGTTGCTACTGTTGGAATAGGATGGCTCTTTGAGGGTGTTCCCCTGCTCAGAAAAATATGAAACTCTAGGAATGAGCTCTCCACCTCATACCAAGAAAAGTCCAAAAAGGGTTTCCGGAATGGATGACCCCGGAAAATCACCTCCCTTGAGGAATAACACTATCCCAGTGGAATACGTTGGCCCTGAATGTGTCTCTGAAAATGGTGGCCTCCTCCTCTACCAAATGAAGGAATAGCTAAGGGTTGATCCCTTCTCACTATTTCGGGCTGAATCCCCTGATAAATCTGCACTCCTGGCACTACCTCCTCCAAGAACTGTGTGATCTCTCCTCAAGACTGCGTTGTCCAAGCAAGTGCGTAATCTCTGTTGAAGATGCTACGGCTCCCACCTGAAAACCAGTGGATAGAACTCCTCAACTGAGCAGGCACCCGAAGTCCCTCGGGGCTAAGGTTGGGATCTCCGCTCGGAGACACCTAGTGTGTTGAACAACACTTGCAAACTTCTCTTAACAGCAAAAGCGTGCTCAATGTCAAGAGAGAAAACATAGATGCATGATCGAATGAGGGAATGAGGAGCCTCTTCCTCTCTTTATGCTTGGAGAGCCTTGCTCTCCCCTAGGCCCCACCAAAACTGCGCTGTCCCTCTTGGCCACGTTGTCCCTCTCTCTCTGCACTGTCATGGGCCCACGCTGCCCATGCTGCCACTTCCCTCACACTGCCACTTCGACCCCGGGGCCCCACATTTTCAAATAATAATGTGCTCAAGTGACTTTAGGGAATGTTTATTTCCTAAGTGTAGGCTGAGTGTCTTCTCACCCACTTTATTAACTGACTTTAACTTTATAAAGGTAAATTGGCCAAAAATTAATATTGCCAATTACTTGCTGCTAATTGGGAATAATATAGTCCTCCCCACCAAAACATTTCTTGTCCTCAAGCAACTGCAATGATGGATGTTGCAAAATCTTCTCTCTCCAAAGTGGCATCCTCATCCGGCAAGTTCCTCCACGTCACCAAATACTCCCTGACCGTCCTGCTCTGCAGCTGCCTCTCCCTGGTATCTATGATGGGTTTTGGCTGTATCACCAAATTCCCCTCATCATCTGTTGGTAGAAACTCCTTGGTTGCAGTCACCTACTGCCCCAATGCCTTTTTTAGGTCATCCTGTATGGTCCATAGAAGCGGGGCATGAGCTTCTTGGTCCCCTTCTGCTTCAGTGTGGACTACCAGTATGGCTGAAGCCGTAGGTAGACCATGTCCCCTACCTCAAATTGCCTCTCAACATGTCCTCTGTCAGCATACAGTTTTTGTTGGTTCTACACTGTAGTTAAGTTGTCCTTAAGAGCCCGAAGTATATCTTGACTCTCTTGGATCCAGTCCTTGGCCTTGGGGGCCTTACTAGCACCAAACAATACGTCAACAAAAGACAAAGCATGATATCCATATAAAGCGTAAAACGGAAACATACCAATGGACATATGGAAAGTAGTGTTGTAGCAGTACTCTCCCAAGTGTAACCAACGTAACCATGCCTTCTGCTGCCCTGTAACATAGTTTCGCAAGTAGCCTTCTAGCCACTTGTTCACTATCTCTATCTGCCTGTTAGCCACCTATAATATTTTGTTATACCAAAAGGTGGCTAAATCTATTCTGAGCCTTCAAGGAACAAATTTCATTGCTAAAAATTGTTGACTCTTGAAGTCTTTATAAGGCCTCCTGCCTTTTTCCTCTATCCAGATCCTACATTGTTGTTTACATCCTAAAAAGCCTCTGAAATCCTTCAAAAATCCCAAGATTAAATACTACTGCATAACCCCTTGTTCTCCTTCCTTTTCTTCCACACTAACCCCATTTTCTATTCTTCGTTTCCCATAAAAAACCCACAATTTCATTTTTCTCCATTTCCATTTCATTAAAATCCCCTTTATAAGGTTAAGAACCCACTTTTTAACCTTACCGAAACCTTCATCTCCTTCAAAAAACCCTTCAAAAGCCATGAAAATGCATGTTTTTATGTATAGGACTTAAGCCCCCTCGAGCTTAGGCCCCTAACCCTTTTTCATCCATATACCCGCGCCCTGGAACCGAGTTCTAAACCCTTTGGCGCTTGTCGCAAAGCGCAGATCGCAGAAATCCCAATTGCAGTCTTGTTTTAAAAGTGTTCATCGCAAAAATCTGCGCTGCGATCCATCGCAAAATCGAAATTTTGCGCCGCGATAAGCTCCTTCCCTATATAACTCCTCGGTCATATGGTCCTCCATGCGCCCAACGGCCCGCAATCGGGCGCCCATCGCATAATCGCATTTTCATTGTTTGAAAGGTTTGATCCATCGCAAATATTTGCGATGCGATCTGATCGCATCGCAAATATTTGCGATGCGACCGCTCCAATTGCATTTTTCCCCAACGCTCATTGCGAATCGCAATATCGCATTTTCTCTCCGTCACATAATCCGCCATCACGTTCTCCATTTTTGCGATTTGCGATCAGTCCCGCCGGACCCACCATATGATACCCCCACCTTTCATACAAAAACGCTTTTTTCCTTTGTAAAGTCGAAAATGATATATTTTTTGATTTACAAAGGTTTTGCCCATTACATCCCGCCGTTGCATTTCTGCCGTCAATCTGCACCCCCGCTCCATGATCCAACGGTTACGCTCCTTCCCTGCCTCCGAAGCAGTTTAAACCTAAAACGCAGGATTTCTTAATCATTTTTGTGTTTTGCAGGTGTTTTAATGGTTTTCCATTTGTATAATGAAAGAGAGCAGAGGGCCGGGAAAGACATTTCCTGCGCCTCTGAGCTGTTAAAGAGAACCATCTGCGGGGTTTTCGCTCCATTGTTTTCTCAATGCTTCATGGGCATTGATGCCTTTAAAAGCCCAGTGCGGCCCTGCACATCGACAAGACACTATTTTATTCAAAAGAACAGTTAAAGAGTATCAGTTTTGAAGACAAAACACAGCAGATGAAGATTGAGGACAGTTTTTACGGGGATTACGGCTAAGACAGTTATCAAAAGCCTAATCCCCGATTTAAAAACACGATTTAAAGAAAACTTAAAGTGTTTATCAGACAGAAAGGACCTTCACCGCCATACTTGAGGCGCATTGATTCCTCAACCACTACAGTGCCACCTATGGTCTCAAGACGCTCAATCAGACGCTGAATTTATTGAACAAGATCAGATCTCTGCCTCGGAACAGCTGAAGAGTTATTTCTGCCAGGAATTTAATGAAAGAATGTCCGCAGAATAACCTTAACACCGCGCAGAGTCTCAAAGGTCAACAAAAGCTCCATCCGAGCTTACTTCATAAGTGTAAACCCATTAATGCAGCAGGACACCTGTATGATTTCTTCATCGAGCCTCCAAGGGCCAGGAAGACACTAATTCTGCATTAATTGTATCTGAGATCTTTTCATCAGATCTCACCTCCTCATCCTTCTATAAATACTTCAGTAGAGGATGAGTGAGGGGTTGGATTATTTGGTTGTTAATGTAATTGCTGAAGCATTGTAATTATAACTGAGCTGAAGACTCTTGATTGTAGATAGGATTTCATTGGCTCTTGGAGCTCTGCTTGTAACAGATAGGTTAGGTTGTGAAGAGAGATGGAGTAAAACATTGGATCTGAAGATTGTAACTGGTTTGAAGCATCAATACAAGCTGATTCATGGGATCCTGGTCTATGCTGATGGTGATGTTATTCTCACTGTAACTTGTATTTTGTTTCTGTTTTTTATTTGTTTCATTTTCCACTATAAAGAACAGTTTAAACAGGGTTAGGACCTACTGTATATCAGTAACCTTCTCTGGCTGAGAAATCTTTATTTAAATGTTTTCTTTCAACTGTGTTATTTGAAAATGATTAAATTTAGTTTGAGTACAGGGATGCTGGCGTTCCATCATCTTTTTGTCTCAGCGGAATGTTATTTTTAAACGTTACTTTCAATATATGTTTTGTGAGGATGAACTGAGGAAATTAAGGTTAGCCCTGAGTCCCTTTCTTATTTGCCCAACTATTTGATTGTTTCCCTTAGGATGTGTTAAAAGCTGACTAGTTTCGAAGTACTTATCAGATCTTAGGCCATTCTGTGTTATCTTTGTGATTCCCTTTGTTTTTATATGTATTCTATTAGAAGTGTATCAAAGGCTGGATAGTTTCAAAGTACTTACCAGATCCTAGTTTGCTTCTATGTTTCTCTTAAGTGCCTGGTCAAAGGCTGGCTAGTTTCAAAGTACTTACCAGATCCTGGGCTCTCTTTGTTCTGCATCTGTCTTTTCCCCTTTCTTATTGTATCACTCCATTCCATAAATCAAACTTTAAAGAGATCCTTAGGCATAGATGACTTGCCCCATAGACCACTCTTGAACGTGATTGTTTCAATTAAATCCTCTTATGACTCCATAGCCCAATGGACTAAAAACCCGCCATCATCTTCTCTTCTTGATCAAATCTTATTCTGGTGCTTGCAACTTCTCACCTTTGAACCTATTCGCACATAGATCTTTCCGCCTCAGATAGCAGCTATGTTCAACCATCCGGAAAAACCAAACAAAACCCTTGGACTTCATAACTAGCCTAATATCATTATTCTAAACTTCAAAGACAATATCCATCTTTGTACATATTGGAGAGACCCCTCTCCAGATTCAGGAGGGCTAGATCCTAGAATCCCAAAGTTGGTTGAAATGATGTTAACTCTGTGATCGGACTTTTGCCAATCTTGCTTATTACAGAGACCTAACACTGCCCATCTGTCTGAGCGTCATAACCGGTGCTCGGAGTCAACTCTGTACCCACCAAACGAAAGAGCTCCTGCCAAAATCCACCCATGAAACGATTTTCCCGATCACTAACAATGGTCTTTGGGAGACCATGCAACTTGAAAAAATCCCTGAAAAACAACTCCGCCACCTGAGCTGCTGTGTACCGTGTTGATATAGCGAAGAAGTGTGCGTACTTTGTTAGCCGATCAACGACTACAAAGATACAATCCTTGCCCTGCACCGTGGGCAACCTTGTGATGAAATCCATCGAAATGCTCTCCCATTTCCCCTTTGGAATGGGAAGAGGATGTAATAATCCTGTTGGATGGATCATCTCCCCCTTGTTCCGCTGACACACTTCGCACTCCTTGACATGCCAGAGTACGTCCTCCTTGAGGTCTTCCAAGAGAACCTCTTCCTGATGGCACTGTAGGTTTTGGTGAACCCCTGGTGGCCTGATAGTGGTGAGTCATGTGAGGCACGTAGCACCTTCTCCTTGAGCTGAGAACTCCCAGTCAAGAAGATCCGATCCCTGAAGTATATCACCTCATCCATCACCTTGTATCTGTCATCCGTGACCTGTCCGTCCAAGATTTTGCAGGCAAAACGGTCTTTGGAGTACTCCACCAGCAACTGAGCCCTCCAATCTGTGTCTAGACTCGTCAGAGACAATGCTTTCGGTCTGCGTGAAAGAGCATCGGTCACCACGTTGTTCTTCCCCTTGACATACTTGATGTCAAAATCGTATGCCTGGATCTTGCTGACCGACTTCTGCTACCTCTCCTGCAACTGCTTCTACTCTAAAAAGAACCGAAGACTGTTGTGGCTAGTCCTCACCCTGAATCTGTTCCCAACCAAGTACTGCCAAAACTTGGTCAGTGCATGCATGATAGCCAACATTTCCTTGTCGTATATGGGATACAACCTCTCATGTGGCAATAGCTTCCTGCTCTCAAAAGCTATGGGGTGGCCCCCCTGCATCAAAACTGCACCTACCCCCCCTTCAGATGCATCACACTCAAGGACAAAAGGCTGTGGGAAATCTGGCAACACTAGAACTGGATAGCTGCTCATCACCTCCTTAAGCCTGTCAAAGGTCCTCTGTGTTGTTTCCGTCCAATTAAATGTCCCCTTCTTCGTAAGATCTGTGAGGGGTGCAACAAGTTGGTAAAATCCCCTGACGAACTTCCGATAGTAGGTGCATATGCCTACAAACCCTCGAAGTTCAGTCACGTTTTTCGGCTCTGGCCAATCCCGGATGGCCCTGAGCTTCTCCTCGTGGACCCTCACTCCGTCCACAGCAATGATATGCCCCAAATAGAGCATTTGTAATATCCCCAAATGGGATATTTCACTGAATTTGCCTAAATTTAGTTATATGCCATAAATTCAACATTTATTTAACAGAAGATTGCCATGTAAAATTAAACACATAAAATACTGCAATCCAATACCATATAGAACAGGAGAAATCTCAACTTTTATTATAACTAATAAGAGGGGTTTACATATAGATCTGACCTAGAAAGTGCTGAGATGGAAAACTGGCCAACAATACAATCTGCTGCACTGCTGCACGGCGATGGCCTCCAAAAACTGAATTGCTGCACTCTTCTCCGGCAACAGCTGTCACTGAACCCACTGAAGATGATGAAGCCCAAGTTGAAGATCTGAATGATCCTCACACCAATCTCTGAAGCTCTGTGAAACTTCTAAGTGAATTCTCCTCAAGAGTATTGGGTTTCCGTCCAACACTCACAAATCACCCGAGGGTTTCCGTCCTGGGGCTACGGCTGAAGTAGAGAACCACGTCCTCAAACCTCTCATACACAAGCAAATGATCTACTCCAAAGATATCTCCCAATGGCCTCCTCCCTTTCTTTTATAGATCTTTTGGAGCCTTCTAGAGCACTATTTTATTATTTTTTTATTCACGGAGCACTTTTCCCTTTTATTAAAATATTCCTTTTTAATACAAAAAAGGGTAAATCGGCTACCACGCCTCCTCTGGTCACTGAAATCTGTGTCTAACTGTCCCACCATGTAGGTATCCTCGTCCCGGTTCCAATAAGCTATTACACTAAGGTGTTCCATCATGTATTCCTCCCAGAATGCCACCTTGAGCATAATCAACTGAGTTAAGCCCATAAATAACTTAAATTTCCGAAAGTTATCGGAATGCATCGGAACGAAAGCCAGACTGCTCGGATGATGGAGTATATCAAGCGAATGCCTCCGGACACCATGAAAACTCCTCAAAACTCCTCCGAAAAACTCCTGAGCCCACTGATAGCACCAATTTGTATATGTGACCTGTCTGCTCCTAACTCTGGAAGTCCCTCCTAGCCCTGTCATGGGTGATACCAAAAAAAGGAATATTATAGACCTTCCGCCCCAAGATTGCTTCCCCTCAAGCAATCGAAATATGTGGGCCACTCTGTTGGCCCGCTGCAACTGAGACCTAATGCCCGGATCCCATACAAACCTCTGGGTGCTGCTATGCACTTGTGTCAAACCACTCGGAATAGACCCCTCAATGTCGGGATCCCAAACTGATCTCTCACTGTACCAGCCAACAAACAAACCTCTCGGATCCCATCGCCACCATGGCCAATCATCGCCCAAGTCCCACGGCTTGGACTACGCATTGCCTTTGGCTATGACTGATGCTCTAAGAGGTGAAGACCATGACTCCTGCTGCGCTGTATCTGTGACTGTGTAAGTTGTCCCATCAACTGTGTACCAACTCATCACCTCTCTCCAATCCAAGTCCTGACTCAATCCCATGTTGATCATGCTCTCTTGAAATCGGGATGGAGTGCTGAAGAAATGATGACCTGGGCCCCATTGCCAGCTGGAATCTGTAACATCTGCTATGTCTAAGGGCCCCTGCTCTGTTGTGCTCCCTACGAAGAAAATCGTACCATCAAGAGGGTACCAACTCATGATCTCCCACCAATCCATCCTGGAAGAAGAATCTAATGTAGCAACAACTGTATACGGAACATGCCTGGAGTGTTGTCGCCAGCCCGTAATCAACTCACACTGCTCTGCCCTGTCTGCCAAAGAAAGCTGCCTGTAGAAGGAAGCCCCTCTCTCTATAATGGGCCAAAGTGGGCAAGATATGCTGCAAGCCCCATCGATGTACTCCTGGAGAGTACTACTCACTGAAAGTATTGCAACTTCGCTGACTGCGTGTACATCTATCTGCACCTCATCCCTGTGTCGACCCACTGATGGACGCTCCACCATCTCCAAAAGCTCCTCCCACTCCTAATCAGGAATGTCATGCTCCTGCTGTCTACTAGCCCCCTGCAGAACAATCCCATCAACCTCCAACACCTCTAGAGGATCTAGGTCTGCAACTACTGTCACTGTACTCAATGTCAACGCATCTGACTGCTCCCCCTCAATGGCTGACCCCAATGTTAGCTGCATATCCAACATAGACTCAATGTGGGTGCCCATCTGGCTCTCCCCCAAAGGAATATCATTCCTGATGTGCATAGTATCCTCCTCTGCTAACTCAGGCTCCATCATACGCTGCTCTGGCTTAATCGTCACAAGGGACTCATCACCCAGAGTATCTCCCGTAGAGTCTTGTGACTGCTCACCATGTACACTGGAATGCAGCTCCAGTCTACTGTCATCATCTCTGCATGACTGTTCTCGCTCCCAAAAAGCATCCTCAACTGATCCTATGGACTCATATATAGAAGAGTCCTCACCCTGGCATACAGAAGGAATGCCCTCCTATTCTACCTCCGCCACATCATCCGCATCACTCAAGCATGAGTGATTAGGTGCCCAAGGTTCCTTGCAAATGAAGCAAAGTCCCTTCCTCCTTAGCTCATTTCTGCTGCCTGACCCACCAAACTGGAGCAGCTCCTCCCTGGTCAACTGTCTCCTGAATAGCCCAATATCCTGCTCAACCAGCCCTTGGGCTAGCTCGTAAGCAGCAGGTGAGACCAATTGCTCTCCCCTCCAAATGCTTAACAACCGAGTCTGCAACTCTTGGCCAATGGTCTCATGGTCTCTCATACAAGACGACAAGATGGACTACATGTGTGCTATGACAGTATTAGAATGATGTCTCCTAATGCTGAAGAAGCATTGGAACATCTGCAGGATCAAGTCATCACACTCAAGGTCAAACATGATGACATAAGTCTCGAATGTGGCCATACTCCATAAAATCTCAAGCTTCTTCCTGAAGGTAGAGCCTGTGCTATTGTCCAAATCCTGAAAAGCCTCTACAATTAATCTCATAATCCTCCTCATAACATCATCATTGTATGGAGCTATAGGTGCGGTCAAATTCATGATGTTACTGAGGCAAGCTGCAATTGGGAGTGTGACCCCTTCACAAGGTTCCTGCAAGAATTTGGGCTGTATAAGAGCAAGCATAGCTGGTTTTAGAGCCCAAATCAGTTTCTTCCCTTCTTTTTGGCTTATTTTGGACAGAAGTTCATTAAGTTCATCAAGTTTGGACAGAACTCTCCATGTCATCTTCATGTGTTTCAAATCTGTCCCAAGTGCAAGCATTTTGTGTAATATTCCTAATTAGCCACAGCTAATTGGAATATTCGATTTTGTATAGTTTTGCCGACTATAGTTTATTAATAAATAAAAAGTGAGAGGAGAGGGTCTAACTCACTTAAATAAAATAAAGTGTTTCCCTAGTAGCACAACGTTATAACTTATGGGGAGCCATGGGGGTCCAACACCACGCAGAGGAGGGGGCCCACGTAGCCTCTAGGAGCTTCTGCGCAGTTTGATGAGGAGCACATGGAGGAGAGGGAGACCACGTTAGGGTTTTGGAGAAGGGCCAGCATTATAAAAGGTGGGAGAGCCATCTCATTTGGCATTCTTGTTGTTGATGATATTGGAGCTAGACATTTTGTCTTCTTGAGCACGCTGGCTGTTTAGCTTGTCTGCAGCACTGTTTAGTGCGTTGAGTGTCTCCGGTCGGAGATCTCGCCTTTGGCCCTGGGGGACTTCGAGTGCCTGCTCGGGCAAGGTTTTTCCTTCAGTCTTTAGCGGGAGATTTGGTTGGTTGTTTGGCTGAGGAGCTAGGCTTCTCTTGTGACTGCGCAGTCTTTGGGAGAGAGGACGCAGTTCTAGTTGGAGGTGTTCCGTTGCGGGATTTTCTGCAGGAGTTTCAGTTGATATCCGGTGTCGAGGATCAGTATTTGCCAGGAGGAGGTTTCCTGAGGAGTTTGAGGCACTGTCACAGCTATTATCATTTGGCATCTGCGCTGAGCCTTGCAGAGGCAGCGTAATTCCTTGAGGAGGGTTCTTTGGTGATTTTCGGAGGCTGACCGTTCTTGATATGGTTTCTGGGTTTTGTCCGGGGTGGTGAGTACAGGTGATCTGCAGATTTTTAGCTCATTCCGGCAAGGGGAGCAGCCCCTAGTTTCAGTCCATTCCAGCAGCAGCAGTTGTACGGCAGTTTTCTAGCAGCTGGGACACAGTGTCTTGTAGCAGCCATTTCCTGACTTTTTGAGAGAGTTCTTCACTTGCCTTGAGCAAGAATAGGTGCTATCATTCTGATTATCCATTGTATTTCATTATATTCTCAGATTAATAAAATGGCTTAGCATTCCCGACATTTTTATGAGTATGTGCTTTATATTCTATTTCTGGCATTTTCTATATTGTCGTATGCTTGTATTGCTGTCTATTTCCCTTCCAGGATATTACAGTGGTATCAAAGCATAATTCTGGCTCAGCTTGTGGAGCTAGCAGTCCATGACACCGAGGGATAAACCCTACATCTGTTACAGAGGTAGGAAATATAGAGACATTGAGCGTAGGTTGGAGAACACCTACGGCGAGGGAGATTGTGTTCGTGTGGTGGACACAGATCAAGAGCAGCCGGTGACAGATACCGAGCAGGAGCAGCCTGTGGTGGACGCAGAGCAGCAGGGTCCTATGGCAGATGATGAGGATGCGAGGAGATATAGGGAAACGCTCCTCAAAACAGTACAGGATCTGTCGAGACAGATGGAGACGATGGGGCAAAGGGTCGCTGCGATAGAGGTTAGGCAGCGTGAAACCCCAAGGGGTTTTCAGATTGGTGAGGGATCGGGCACATCCCACCATATGCCGGAGTGCGAGATTACCCCCCTTGTGGCATCGCATGCACCCACGCGATCCACTATGCCCACCTTCCTCGGAGAGGACACAGGGGCAGGAGCACAGCAGGAGACAGAGCCTGAGCCTGGCCAGATGGGCACCTATTTTGCAGAGTACCAGGCATACGGGCAGAAGTTCAGAGATTCTATCTCGTTCAGAGACTTTGTTCAGCTCCAGCGTGACGGTAGATCCCGCGATCATCACAGAGGGCACCGTCATCATCATGATGGAGACAACCACCGCGCAGCTAGCAGATTTCATTTATCCACGTTTGATGGTTCATCAAACAGTTCGGAAAAGTCTTGGGTGGAAAAGTTGGACATCTATTTCCAGCTTAATCAGATGTCGGAGACAAAGGCCATTAAGGTGGCAACATTACATTTGGATGGTGAGGCCCAGGACTGGTGGTTTCATGGGATGACGACACTTGGGCATTCTACAGTGACGACATATGCCGAGTTTACCAGGAGGGTGATAGAGTGTTTTGACCGGAGGGATCCGGAGCAGCACTTTGTTGAGCTGACGAGGCTCAAGCAGACTGGGAGCCCAGAGACTTACATTTCGGATTTCTTGAGGGTTTCAGTGATGGTGCCAGATCTATCCGCAGCCCGGATGATCTACATGTTTGTGGAGGGATTAGCAGAGCCACTTCGTGGCCTAGTCAAGTCGACTAGACCAGCTACACTTCAGGATGCCATCAGCAGGACCTGAGATTTACAGGATGTCTTACCCAGGACTCGGACACCTTATCCCCAGAGACAGGCTTTCCAGCCTAAGGGGAAGGACGTGAGGATTCCGCCTCCCAAGGGGAATCCCGGATGGGCGCAGGTTGATGATGAGGCCAGGAGGGAGCTGAAGAAGAAGCGGTTGTGCTTCACCTGCCATGAGCCATGGGCACCGGGACATAGATGTGCTGCAGGGAAAGCACATTTCATTGAGGTTTTCTCCGAGAGCAGTGGAGAAGAGGATGAGGAGGATGATGTGGAGGCAGGAGATTGTCATGCAGTGCGGGATACTTTACCACCTCCACCACCGCCAGCAGGTGGTGCGTCATTTGCACCTACTGGAGGAACCCTAGCAGCATTGCGGGGAGTCCCCAAGTACTTGACGCTGCACGTACGAGTGACCGTGCATGGCTAGCGAGTTTCAGTTTTGGTCGATAGTGGGGCAACCCACAACTTCATCGATGCACAGATGGTTGAGCGGAGGGGTATACAGACTGAGAGCTTCGATGGGTTTTCAGTTTTAGTCCCAGGAGATCAGACCATGGTGTGTGCTCGATATGTTCCCGAGTTATCAGTGACGATGGGCACCTATACATTGACAGATCACTTTTTTGTGGTCGACATTCCGGACACCAACATGATACTGTGTGTTCAGTGGCTTATCACTCTAGGTAAGGTCACGACGGATTGGAAGGCCCTAGAGATGGAGTGGGATGATCCCAAGACGGGGAGGCATGAGAAGATTCGAGGACAGCACACATATCCGCCTCAGACTGTTTCGGCTCATCGGATGGAGGCAACCTTCCGTAAGGGAGATATAGAGTGGGCAGTAGAGCTGCGAGCATCAGAGGCAGCGACTACGGGACAGGCAGTGCACCCAGAGGTACAGACCATCCTTGACAGGTACGCCATAGTATTCGGGGATATTCCGCCAGGGCAACCGCCGAATCGGGGGTTTGAGCATACCATTGAGCTTGAGCAGGGTATACAGGCAGTGATCACCACACCCTATAGGCACCCCAAGGCTTATCGGGATGAGATTGAGCGAGCTATTCAGGAGTTGCTGGCCCTTGGGCACATTCGGCCGAGCACGAGTCCTTTTGCTTCTTCCGTGGTGTTGGTGAAGAAGAAGGACGGCACATTGCGGATGTGCATTGACTACAGGGCTCTGAACAAGAAGACCCTGAAGAACAGAGACCCCATTCCTAGGATCGATGAGTTGATGGACGAGTTGAGAGGAGCACAGTTCTTCTCAAAGATTGATTTGAGATCTGGGTACCATCAGATTCGCGTGAGGGAACAGGACATTCCCAAGACCGCCTTCAGGTGTCATTATGGGCACTTCGAGTTTTTGGTTATGCCTTTCGGGCTGACCAATGCACCCGCCACCTTTCAGTCGTGCATGAACCATATCTTCCGCAGTCATCTGAGAAAGTTTGTATTGGTTTTCTTCGATGACATACTCATATACAGCAGGACATGGGAGGAGCATCTCCAACATATTGAGGCAGTATTACACATCTTGGAGGAGCAGCAGTGTTATACCAAGCTCTCCAAATGTGAGTTTGGGTTGACGGAGATGCTGTACTTGGGTCATATCATAGGAGTGGACGGGGTGAGAGTTCACGAGGAGAAGATCCGGGCCATCAGAGATTGGCCAGAGCCGAGGAACGTGACCGAGCTTCGAGGATTCATTGGCATTTGCACATACTACAGGAAGTTTGTCAAGGGTTTCTCACAGCTCGCTGCACCCCTCACAAATTTGACAAAGAAGGGGGCATTCAGTTGGTCAGATACAGCATAGCGGGCCTTTGAAAGGCTCAAGGAGGTGATGAGTAGCTGCCCCGTGCTTGCATTGCCGGATTTCACTCAGCCATTTGTCTTGGAGTGCGATGCGTCAGGAGAGGGGATTGGTGCAGTATTGATGCAGGGTGGTCACCTTATAGCTTTTGAGAGCCGGAAGCTCCTTCCGCATAAGAGGTTGTATTCCATATACGACAAGGAGATGTTGGCCATTATGCATGCATTGGCCAAATACCAGCAGTATTTAGTGGGCAGCAGATTCAGGGTGAGATCCGATCACAACAGCGTCAGGTTCTTTCTGGAGCAGAAGCAGTTGCACGAGAGGCAGCAGAAGTGGATCAGTAAGATCCAAGCGTACTTGACATTGAGTACGTCAAAGGCAAGAATAACGTGGTAGCAGATGCCCTTTCACGTAGACCGGCCACGTTATCACTTATGAGCTTGGATACAGATTGGAGGGCTCGACTGTTAGTGGAGTACTCCAAGGACAGGTTTGCATGTGAGGTGTTGGATGGACAGCTAGCAGATGACAGGTACAAGGTGGTTGATGAGATTATCTACTACAGGGACAGGATCTTCTTGACTGAGGGATCTCAGCTTAAGAAGAAGATACTCCATGCATCTCATGATTCTCCATTGACTGGCCATCAGGGGTTTACCAAAACCTATAGGGCCATTAGAGAGAGGTTCTCATGGAAGGGCCTCAAGGAGGACGTACTCCAGCTTGTCAGGGAGTGCGATGTTTGTCAGAGGAACAAGGGAGAGATGAGCCGTCCCGCAGGGTTGTTGCAGCCTCTTCCCATTCCAGAGGGGAAATGGGAGAGCATATCGAT
The DNA here is from genome assembly GCA_034641835.2 of Pinus albicaulis. NCBI lineage: Eukaryota > Viridiplantae > Streptophyta > Pinopsida > Pinales > Pinaceae > Pinus > Pinus albicaulis. The sequence goes on along the minus strand of CM076576.1, from coordinate 389,281,761 downwards.
GGACTTCATCACAGGGTTGCCCATGGTGCAGGGCAAGGATTGCATCTTTGTCGTCGTTGATCGACTGACGAAGTATGCGCATTTTTTCGCCATATCCGCGCACTACACAACAGCACAGGTCGAGCTGTTTTTCAGGGAGATTTTCAGGCTGCATGGTCTACCTAAGACCATTATCAGTGACAGGGACAGCCGCTTCATGGGCGGATTCTGGCAGGAGCTTTTCCGGCTAGTGGGGACAGAGTTGACACCAAGCACTAGTTATCACCCACAGACGGATTGACAGACGGAGATAGTTAACAAGTGGCTGGAAGGCTACTTGCGTAACTATGTCAGTGGGCAGCAGCAAGCATGGCTGAAGTGGCTGCATCTGGGAGAGTATTGCTACAACACGACGCATCACATGACCATTGGTATGTCACCATTCTATGCTTTGTATGGGTATCATCCTTTATCTTTTGCGGACGTGATGTTTTGCGTTAGCAGGGCTCCGAGAGCCAAGATTTGGATCCAAGAGAGTCAGGACATCCTCCGAGCTCTCAAGGATAACATGGCCACAGCGCAGAATCAGCAGAAGCTGTATGCTGATAGACATCGGATAGAGAGACAGTTTGAGGTAGGAGACTTAGTCTACCTACGATTACAGCCATATCGGCAGTCGTCACTTAAGCAGAAAGGGGCTGAGAAGTTGAAGCCCCGCTTTTATGGGCCGTACAGGGTGATACGCAGGATTGGTCAGGTTGCATATGAGTTAGAGCTGCTCCAAGGCAGCAAGATTCATAACATTTTTCACGTATCATGACTGAAAAAGGCATTGGGACAGCGGGTGACAGTCACGGATGAGCTACCACCCACGGATGACGAGGGGCATCTAGTGTTGCAGCCAGAGGCTATTATTGATACCAGGGAGAGGCAGCTGCGGAGCAGGATGGTCCAGGAATTCTTGGTGAGGTGGAAGAATTTGCCGGATGAGGATGCCACTTGGGAGAATGAGAAGATACTGCAGCATCCATCACTTCAGTTGCTTGAGGACAAGTAACGTTTTTCCGGGGGAGACTGTAATATTCCTAATTAGCACCGCTAATTGGAATATTTGATTTTTGTATAGTTTTGCCGACTATAGTTAATTAATAAATAAAAGTGAGAAAGGGGCCTAAACCACTTTAAATAAAATAAAGTGTTCCCTAGTAGTGGCAACGTTATAACTTAAGGGGGAGCCTTGGGGGTCCACACCACGCATGAGAGGAGGCTCACGTAGCCTCTAGGAGCTTCTGCGCAGTGTTAGGAGGAGCACGTGGGAGAGTGAGGGAGAACGTAGGGTTTTGAGGAGGGCCAGCGTTATAAAAGGAGGGAGAGCCATCTCATTTGGGGATTCTTGTTGTTGATGATATTTGAGCTAGACTTCTGTCTTCTTGAGCACGCTCGCTGTTTAGCCTGTCTGCAGCACTGTTTAGTGCGATTGAGTGTCTCCGGTCGGAGATCTCGCCCTTAGCCCCGGGGGACTTCGAGTGCCTGCTCGGGCAAGGTCTTTTCTACAGTTTTCAGCGGAGGATTTGGTTGTTGATTTGCGGAGGAGCTGGGCTTCTTTTGGTGACTGCGCAGTCCCTAGGAGAGAGGACGCAGTTCTTGGAGGAGGTGTTCTATTGCGGGGTTTTCTGCAGGAGATTCAGTGAGATTCAGTGTGGAGGTTCAGTCTTTATCAGTGGGAGATTTTTCGGGGAGTTTGTGGGCCGATTTCAGCATATATCATTTGGCATCTGCGCTGGGCCTGGAGGGACAGCGTTTTTCCTTGAGGAGGGTTTCTGAGGTGATTTTCGGACGCTGACCATTTTCTATATGGTTTCTGGGTTTTGTCCGGGGTGGTGAGTTCAGGTGTTCTGCAGATTTTCAGCTCATTCCGGTAAGGGGATCAGCCCCAAGTTCCAGTCCATTCCAGTAGCAGCAGTTTACGGCAGTTTCTTCCAGCAGCTGGGACGCAGTTTCTGTAGCAGCCATTTTCCTGTTTCCTGAGAGGGCTCTTCACTTGCCTTGTGCAAGGATAGGTGCTTTTATTCTGATTATCCATTGTATCTCATTATATTCTCAGATTAATAAAATGGCTTAGCATTCCCGGCATTTTTATGTGTATTTGCTTTATGTTCTATTTCCGACATTTTTCTATATTGTTGTATGCTTGTATTGCTGTCTATTTCCCATTCGGGATATTACAGTGGTATCAGAGCTTTGATCTGGCTCAGCCTGTGGAGCTAGCAGTCTATGAGGCCGAGGGATAGACCCCACATCTGTTACCGGGGTAAGAGATACAGAGACGTTGAGCGTAGGTTGGAGAACACCTACGGAGAGGGGGATTGTGTTCGAGTGGTGGACATAGAGCAGGAGCAGCCGGTGACAGATACAGAGCAGGAGCACCCTCTGACAGATACAGAGCAGGAGCAGCCTGTGGGGGACGCAGAGCAGCAGGGTCCTATGGCAGACGAGGAGGATGCGAGGAGATTTAGAGAGGCGCTCCTCCAACACATGCAGGATGTGTCACAGAGGCTCACTGCGCTCGAGGTTAGGCAGCGGGAAACCCCAAGGGGTTTTCAGATCGGTGAGGGATCAGGCACGTCACACCATATGCCGGAGCGTGATGCTATCCCCATCATGGCATCGCATGCACCCACGCGATCCACTATGCCCACTTTCCTAGCAGAGGACACAGGGGCAGAAGCACAGCGGGAGCTGGAGGTTGACCCTGGCCAGATGGACGCCTACATTGCAGAGTACCTGGCACGCGGGCCGGCGATCAGAGATCTTATCTCATTTAGAGATTATGTTCAGCTCCAGCGTGATGGTAGACCCCGTGATCATCACAGGGGACACAGACATCATCATGATGACCACCGCACAGCTAGCAGATTTCATTTGCCCATGTTTGATGGTTCATCAAACAGTTCGGCAAAGTCTTGGGTAGAGAATTTGGATATCTATTTCCAGCTTAATCAGATGTCGCAGTTAGAGGCCATTAAGGTGGCAACATTACATCTGGAGGGTGAGGCCCAGGACTGGTGGTTTCATCGGATGACGACACTCGGGCATTCTATAGTGGGGACATATGCCGAGTTTACCCGGAGGGTGATAGATCATTTTGACAGGAGGGATCCGGAGCATCACTTCGTTGAGCTGACAAAGCTCAAACAGACTGGGAGTCCTGAGACTTACATTTCAGATTTCTTGAGGGTTTCAGTGATGGTAGCAGATCTATCCGCAGGATGGATGGTCTACATGTTTATGGAGGGATTAGCAGAGCCACTTCGTGGCCTAGTCCGGTCGACTAGACCAGCTGCACTCCAGGAGGCTATCAGCAGGACCCGAGACTTACAGAATGTCTTACCCAGGACTCAGACACCTTATCCTCAGAGACAGGCTTTCCAGCCTAAGGGGAAGGACGTGAGGATTCCGCCTCCCAAGGGGAATCCCGGACGGGTACAGGCTGATGATGAGGCTAGGAGGGAGATGAAGAAGAAGCGGTTGTGCTTCACCTGCCAGGAGCCATGGGCACCGGGACATAGATGTGCTGCAGGGAAAGCACATTTCATTGAGGTCTTCTCCGAGAGCAGCGGGGAAGAGGATGAGGAGGATGATGTGGAGGCAGGAGATAGTTGTGCAGTGCAGGGTACCTTACCACCTCCACCACCACCAGCAGGTGGTGCATCATTTGCACCTACTGGAGGAGCTCTAGCAGCATTGCGGGGAGTTCCCAAGTACTTGACGCTGCGCGTACGAGGGACAGTGCGTGGCTAGCGTGTCTCAGTCTTGGTCGACAGTGGGGCAACCCACAACTTTATCGATGCCCAGATGGTTGAGCGGAGAGGTATACAGATTGAGAGTTTTGGTTTTCAGTTTTGGTCCCAGGAGATCAGACCATGGTGTGTGCACGATATGTTCCCGAGTTATCAGTGACGATGGGCACCTATACATTGACCGATCATTTTTTCGTGGTCGATATTCCAGACACCAACATGATATTGGGTGTTCAGTGGCTTATTACTCTAGGGAAGGTCACGACAGATTGGAAGGCCCTAGAGATGAAGTGGGATGATCCCAAGACGGGGAGGCATGAGAAGATACGGGGACAGCACACATACCCGCCTCAAACTGTGTCGGCACATAGGATGGAGGCAACCTTCCGTAAGGGAGACATAGAGTGGGCAGTAGAGCCGCGGGCATCGAAGGCAGCGACTACAGGACAGGCAGTGCACCCAGAGGTACAGACCATCCTTGATAGATATGCCATAGTATTCGGGGATATTCCGCCAGGACAGCCACCGGATCGGGGATTTGAGCATACCATTGAGCTGGAGCAGGGGATACAGGCAGTGATCACCACACCTTATAGGCATCCCAAGGCCTATCGGGATGAGATTGAGCGTGCTATTCAGGAGTTGCTGGCCCTTGGACACATTCAGCCGAGCACGAGTCCGTTCGCTTCTTCCGTGGTGTTGGTGAAGAAGAAGGACGGCACATTGCGGATGTGCATTGATTACAGGGCTCTGAACAAGAAGACCCTGAAGAACAGGTACCCCATTCCCAGGATCGATGAGTTGATGGACGAGTTGAGGGGAGCATGCTTCTTCTCAAAGATTGATTTGAGATCTGGGTACCATCAGATTCGCGTGAGGGAACAGGACATTCCCAAGACCGCCTTCAGGTGTCATTATGGGCACTTCGAGTTTTTGGTTATGCCTTTTGGGCTGACCAATGCACCCACTACCTTTCAGTCGTGCATGAACCATATCTTCAGGGGTCATCTGAGGAAGTTTGTGCTGGTCTTCTTCGATGACATACTCTTCTATAGCAGGACGTGGGAGGAGCATCTCCAACATATTGAGACAGTATTGCGCATCTTGGAGGAGCAGCAGTTCTATGCCAAGCTCTCCAAATGTGAGTTTGGATTGACGGAGATGTTGTACTTGGGGCATATCATAGGAGTGGATGGGGTGAGAGTCCATGAGGAGAAGATTAGGGCCATCAGAGATTGGCCAGAGCCGAGGAACGTGACTGAGCTTCGGGGATTTATTGGCATTTGCACTTACTACAGGAAGTTCATCAAAGGTTTCTCACAGCTTGCTGCACCCCTTACAGATTTGACGAGGAAGGGGGCATTCAGTTGGTCGGACACAGCACAGCGAGCTTTTGATAAGCTCAAGGAGGTGATGAGTAGCTGCCCCGTGCTTGCATTGCCGGATTTCACGCAGCCATTTGTTTTGGAGTGCGATGCGTCAGGAGAGGGGATTGGCGCGGTATTGATGCAGGGTGGTCATCCTATAGCTTTTGAGAGCCGGAAATTCCTTCCGCATGAGAGGTTGTATCCCATATATGACAAGGAGATGCTGGCCATCATGCATGCATTGGCCAAGTACCGGCAGTATTTAGTGGGTGGTAGATTCAGGGTGAGAACAGATCACAACAGCCTCAGGTACTTTCTGGAGCAGAAGCAGTTGCAGGAGAGGCAGCAGAAGTGGATCAGTAAGATCCAAGCCTATGACTTTGACATTGAGTACGTCAAAGGCAAGAATAACGTGGTAGCAGATTCCCTTTCACGTAGACCGGCCACGTTATCTCTTATGAGCTTGGACGCTAATTGGAGGGCTCGACTGTTGGTGGAGTACTCCAAGGACTGGTTTGCATGTGAGGTGTTGGATGGGCAGGTAGCAGATGACAGGTACAGGGTGGTCGATGAGATTATCTATTACAGGGACAGGATCTTCTTGATTGAGGGGTCTCAGCTTAAGAAGAAGATACTCCATGCTTCACACGATTCTCCATTGGCGGGCCATCAGGGGTTCACCAAGACCTACAGGGCCATCAGGGAGAGGTTCTCATGGAAGGGCCTCAAGGAGGACGTACTCCAGTATCTCAGGGAGTGCGATATTTGTCAGAGGAACAAGGGAGAGATGAGTCATCCCGCAGGGTTGTTGCAGCCTCTTCCCATTCCAGAGGGGAAATGGGAGAGCATATCGATGGACTTCATCACAGGGTTGCCCATGGTGCAGGGCAAGGACTGCATCTTTGTTGTCGTTGACCGACTGACAAAGTATGTGCACTTTTTCGCCGTATCCACGCACCACACAGCAGCACAGGTGGCAGAGTTGTTCTTCAGGGAGATTTTCAGATTGCATGGTCTACCTAAGACCATTATCAGTGACAGGGACAACCGCTTCATGGGCGGATTCTGGCAGGAGCTTTTCCGGCTAGTGGGGACTGAGTTGACACCGAGCACTAGTTATCACCCACAGACAGATGGACAGACAGAGATAGTTAACAAGTGGCTGGAAGGCTACTTGCGTAACTATGTCAGTGGGCAGCAGCGAGCATGGCTGAAGTGGCTGCATTTGGGAGAGTATTGCTACAACACGACGCATCACATGTCCATTGGTATGTCGCCGTTCTATGCTTTGTATGGGTATCATCCTCTATATTTTGTGGATGTGATGTTTGGTGCTAGCAGGGCTCCGAGAGCCAAGATCTGGATCCAAGAGAGTCAGGATATCCTCCGAGCTCTCAAGGATAACATGGCCACAGCACAGAATCAGCAGAAGCTATATGCTGATAGGGGTCGGGTGGAGAGACAGTTTGAGGTAGGAGACTTGGTCTACCTGCGATTACAGCCATACCGACAGTCTTCACTTAAGCAGAAGGGGGCTGAGAAGCTTAAGCCCCGCTTTTATGGGCCATACAGGGTGATACGCAGGATTGGGCAGGTTGCATATGAGTTAGAGTTGCCCCAAGGCAGCAAGATCCATAACATTTTTCACGTATCATGCCTGAAAAAGGCATTGGGCCAGCAGGTGACAGTCACAGATGAGCTACCACCCACGGATGATGAGGGGCATCTGGTGTTGCAGCCAGAGGCTATTATTGATACCAGGGAGAGGCAGCTGCGGAGCAGGACGATCCGGGAATTCTTGGTGAGGTGGAAGAATTTGCCAGATGAGGATGCCACTTGGGAGGATGAGAAGATTTTACAGCATCCATCACTTCAGTTGCTTGAGGACAAGCAACATTTTGCCGGGGGAGACTGTAATATTCCTAATTAGCACCGCTAATTGGAATATTTGATTTTTGTATAGTTTTGCCGACTATAGTTAATTAATAAATAAAAGTGAGAAAGGGGCCTAACTCACTTTAAATAAAATAAAGTGTTCCCTAGTAGTGGCAACCTTATAACTTAAGGGGGAACCTTGGGGGTCCACACCACGCATGAGAGGAGGCTCACGCAGCCTCTAGGAGCTTCTGCGCAGTCTTAGGAGGAGCACGTGGGAGAGTGATGGACCACGTAGGGTTTTGAGGAGGGCCGGTGTTATAAAAGGAGGGAGAGCCATCTCATTTGGGGATTCTTGTTGTTGATGATATTTGAGCTAGACTTCTGTCTTCTTGAGCACGCTGGCTGTTTAGCCTGTCTGCAACACTGTTTAGTGCGATTGAGTGTCTCCGGTCGGAGATCTCGCCCTTAGCCCCGGGGGACTTCGAGTGCCTGCTCGGGCAAGGTCTTTTCTACAGTTTTGAACCAATGTGGAAAAAGTCGAAGTCAGGATTAAATCGGCAAGGGTCCAAAAGTTGAAAAACTCGATAAAGTCGAGAGTTTTTTGAAAAAGTCGGTAAAAAGTCGGTAAAACTAAAAAAATACAAAAATATTCATTTTTGGAAAAAATCCCAAATTTTTCAAAAAAAATAAAAAATTATTAAAGAAACTACCTCACTCGAGATTTTTTGGAAAAAGTCGGCAAAAAGTCGGGACTTCGAGGATAAAATCGGGACTTTTTCAGAGATGAAAAAGTCGGCAAAAAGTCGGCCGATAAAGTCGGCTCACTGAAAAATTCGGGATTTTTTCAAAAAGTCTGGACTTTTTGCCGACTTTTTCCACACTGCAGTTTTCAGCGGAGGATTCGGTTGTTGATTTGCGGAGGAGCTGGGCTTCTTTTGGCGACTGCGCAGTCCCTAGGAGAGAGGACGCAGTTCTTGGAGGAGGTGTTCTATTGCGGGGTTTTCCGCAGGAGATTCAGTGAGATTCGGTGTGGAGGTTCAGTCTTTATCAGTGGGAGATTTTCCGGGGAGTTTGTGGCCCGATTTCAGCATATATCATTTGGCATCTGCGCTGGGCCTGGAGGGACAACGTTTTTCCTTGAGGAGGGTTTCTGAGGTGATTTTCGGAGGCTGACCATTTTCTATATGGTTTCTGGGTTTTGTCCGGGGTGGTGAGTTCAGGTGGTCTGCAGATTTTCAGCTCATTCCGGCAAGGGGATCAGCCCCTAGCTTCAGTCCATTCCAGCAGCAGCAGTTTACGGCAGTTTCTTCCAGCAGCTGGGACGCAGTTTCTTGTAGCAGCCATTTCCTATTTTTCTGAGAGGGTTCTTCACTTGCCTTGTGCAAGGATAGGTGCATTTATTCTGATTATCCATTGTATCTCATTATATTCTCAGATTAATAAAATGGCTTAGCATTCCCGGAATTTTTATGTGTATTTGCTTTATGTTCTATTTCCGGCATTTTTTTATATTGTCGTATGCTTGTATTGCTGTCTATTTCCCATTCGGGATATTACAGTGGTATCAAAGCATAGTTCTGGCTCAGCCTGTGGAGCTAGCAGTCTATGAGGCCGAGGGATAGATCCCATATCGGTTACCGGGGTAAGAAATACAGAGACGTTGAGCGTAGGTTGGAGAACACCTACGGAGAGGGGGACTGTGTTCGAGTGGTGGACACAGATCAGGAGCAGCCCGAGATATATAGAGATCAGGAGCAGCCTGAGACAGATTCAGAGCAGGAGCAGCCTGTGGGGGACGCAGAGCAGCAGGGTCCTATGGCAGACGAGGAGGATGCGAGGAGATTTCGACCTTGGAGTCACTGTTGCTACTCAAATTGATTCAGCCACTGAAAATGATTGCAATTCAGGCCACTTGAAATTGTAAATAAGCTCTCGATCCCTGCAGTTTGACAGACCGTTCTTGATATTTTCGTCTTATGAAAAACCCTTTTCGGAAAATATCTCCAACAATAATAGCCACAACTGCAAACTGAAAAACTCGCAGGCTGAGCCAAGACCAAGGCTCTGATACCACTGTAATATCCCCAAATGGGATATTTCACTGAATTTGCCTAAATTTAGTTATATGCCATAAATTCAACATTTATTTAACAGAAGATTGCCATGTAAAATTAAACACATAAAATATTGCAATCCAATACCACATAGAACAGGAGAAATCTCAGCTTTTATTATAACTAATAAGAGGTGTTTACATATAGATCTGACCCAGAAAGTGCTGAGATGGAAAACTGGCCAACAATACAATCTGCTACACTGCTACACGGCGATGGCCTCCAAAAACTGAACTGATGCACTCTCCCTCCGGCAACCACTGTCACTGAATCCACTGAAGATGATGAAGCCCGAGTTGAAGATTTGAATGATCCTCACACCAATCTCTGAAGCTCTGTGAAACTTCCAAGTGAAGTCTCCTCAAGAGTATTGGGTTTCCGTCCAACACTCACAAATCACCCGAGGGTTTCCGTCCTGGGGCTACGGCTGAAGTAGAGAACCACGTCCTCAAACCTCTCATACACAAGCAAATGATCTACTCCAAAGATATCTCCCAATGGCATCCTCCCTTTCTTTTATAGATCTCTTGGAGCCTTCTAGACCATTATTTTATTATTATTTTATTCATGGAGCACTTTTCCCTTCTATTAAAATATTCCTTTTTAATACAAAAAAGGGTAAATTGGCTACCACGCCTCCTCCGGTCATTGAAATCTGTGTCTAACTGTCCCACCATGTAGGTATCCTCGTCCCGGTTCCAATGAGCTATTACACTAAGGTGTTCCATCATGTATTCCTCCTGGAATGCCACCTTGAGCATAATCAACTGAGTTAAGCCCATAAATAACTCAAATTTCCAAAAGTTATCGGAATGCATTCGAACGAAAGCCAGACTGCTCGGATGATGGAGTATATCAAGCGAATGCCTTCGGACACCATGAAAACTTCTCAAAACTCCTCCGAAAAAGCTCCTAAGCCCATTGATAGCACCAATCTATATATGTGACCTGTCTGCTCCTAACTCTAGAAGTCCCTCCTAGCCTTGTCATGGGTGATACGAAAAAAAGGAATATTACAGCATATTCATCAATCCAAACTCGCACTTGGAGAGCTTAGCATAGAAATGTTGCTCCTCCATATGTTCAATACAACCTCAATGTGCTGCAGGTGCTCCTCCCACTTCCGGTTGTATATCAAGATGTCATCGAAAAATACAAACACAAACTTCCTCAGTTGACCACGGAAGATGTGGTTCATGCAGGACTGGAAGGTGGTTGGTTTATTGGTTAGCCCAAAGGGCATCACGAAAAACTTGAAGTGGCCTTAGTGACATCTGAAAGAGGTCTTGGGAACATCCTGGTCCCTCATGCGGATCTGATGGTAACCTGATCTCAGATCAATCTTCGAGAAGAACTTCGATCCCCTCAACTCATCCATCAACTCATCAATCCGTGGGATGGGGTATCGGTTCTTCATGGTCTTCTTGTTGAGAGCCCGATAGTCGATGCACATCCTCAGTGTGCCATCCTTCTTCTTCATTAGTACAATAGAAGAAGCAAATGGGCTAGTGCTGGGTCGAATGTGTCCCAACGCTAAGAGCTCATGGATAGCTCTCTCAATCTCATCCCTGTAGGCTTTAGGATGCCTATAGGGTGTAGTAATCACAGCCTGGATGCCCTGCTCCAACTCGATGGTGTGCTAAATCCCCCGATCTGTTGGTTGCCTTGGTGGTATATCTCCGAAAACTGTGGCATATCTGTCCAAAATCGACTGCACACATGGGTGTACGGCCTGCCCTATAGGCCCTGCCTTCGAAACACGCAGCTCTACTGCACACTCTATATCTCCCTTTCGGATGTCTACCTCCATTCGATGTGCTGAAACTGTTTGTGGCGGATAAGTGTGCATGCCTCGAATCATCTCATGCTTCCTGGTCTTCTTATCTGTCCACTCCATCTCCAAGGTCTTCCAATCTATAGTGACCTTCCCCAACGTGATCAACCAGTATCACGTTGGTGTCCGGAATGTCCACCACAAAGAAATGATCCGTCAGAGTGTAAGTCCCCATAGTCACTGCCAAGCCTGGCACATACCTGGCACACTGCATGGTTCTGGCACTTGGTACCAGTACTGGAAACCCATCAAAGCTCTATGTCGGTATGCTCCTGTAATATCCCCAAAGGGAAATAACCAGTAATAAACAGAAATATGCCAGACAGATATAGAAAATATAATGCTGAACCAGATCATGGAACAATTACACATGGAATGCCAGAAAACTGAGCCATTTTATTAATCTGAAAGTACATAGAGAGGAGTACAAGAAAATCAGAAGGAATGCACCTATCCTTGCCCTAGGCAAGTGGAGACCCTCTCAGACAAATAATGGCTGCAACAAGGACAGCGTCCTAGCTGCTCTGAAGACTGAAGCTGGACTGCGCTGCAACTACGAGCTGAAGACTGGAAGATATCTGATATCAATACTCCAAACCCTCACCAATGGAAAACACTGTCTCTGCTAGTGACAGCGCTGAAACAGGTGTAGTGCTGGTCACCAAACCCTCCAGATGAAAAGCTCCACTCCTCAAGGCCAAAAACGCTGTCAAGCCCTGCTCATATGACCCTACTCATCAGATCAGCGTCCTCCCAGAAGGATCAGCGTTCTATATGCTCAGATCTGCTGGATCTGAAGCCTCCAATCCAGATCTGCGTCCTATCCCTCCAGATCTGCGTCCTCCTGTGTCAGATCTACTGCTATCTCTTCAGATCTATGCTAGATCTGCCAATGTCTCTGCAGATCTGCAACCTCAAAGGCTGGATCTGATGTTATCTCTTCAGATCTAGGCTGGATCTGCCAATATCTCCTCAGATCTGCAATCTCCCAAGCTGGATCTAATGCTACCCCTCCAGATCTGCAACCTACAGAACCAGATCTGCAAATATCTGCTCAGATCTACAATCTCCAAAGCCGGATCTATCAAGGTGCCCTCAGATCTGCGTCCTCCTCTTCCTGCGGGAACAGCGTCCTCACTTCAGGACTGATCTGCGTCCTTCCTTCCCTCTGGAACAACGTCCTTCCTCCCAGACAAGAACTGCGTCCCTCCACCTGCTGAAACATCGTTTTTCCTGCTAGATCTGCGCAGCCACTAGAGGGCTTCTTCCTCTCCGATTCTCCACCTGAAACTGCTACTGAAACTAAAAGATGAAACTCAGAAATTAACCTTACTAGGGCGGGCACTCGAAGTCCCCCGAAGCTAAGGGTGAAACCAGAAGTAACCTTACCAGGGCAGGCACTCGAAGTCCCCCGAGGCTAAGGGTGAGATCTCCGACCGGAGACACTCGGTTGCACTAAACAGTGCTGCAGACCGACTAAACAACCGGAGTGCTGAAGCAGACAGAAGTCTAGCTCTCAATATCAATATAAAATCATGCATGCCAAATGAAGTGGAAACCCCTCCTTTTATAATGCTAAACTCCCTCCAAAACCTTAACTGCGTCCTTCACCTTGCAGTTACCCTTGGGTCAGCGTGAGGCCTCCCATCATATACGTGTGGACCCCCAAGGCCCCTCTTTAAGTTATAACGTTAATCAACTAGGAAAACACTTTATTTTATAAAGTGAGGTGACTAAAGTGAGGTGACCCCTCTTATTTCTCACTTTATTTATTATTTCTAACTAAAGCGGCAAAATTAAACAACAATGAAATATTCCAATTAGCAAGGCTAATTGGGAATATTACAGTCTCCCCCGGCAAAACGTTGCTTGTCCTCAAGCAACTGAAGTGATGGATGCTGTAAAGTCTGCTCGCTCTCCCAAGTGGCATCCTCATCCGGCAAAAATTGCTTGTTCTCAAGCGATGCTTGAACAAGCCTACTCTCTAGCTGATGCTCCCCGCCGATACTGCAAAATGTGCCTGGGTCCCACTGAAACCTCTCTGTCTCCTGCATCACCCTGATATGAAGGGATATCTCAATGCCAGGATCCCAAACTGGCCTCTCATGATACTAGCCAATCAATAGTCCTCCCGGATCCCATCGCCACTGTGGCCAATAATCGCCCAAGTCCCATGACTCGGACTGCTCACTGCCTCTGGCTATGACTAAAGACCATGACTGCTGCTGCTCTGCATCTATGAATGTGTAAGTTGTCCCATCGACTGTGTACCAGCTCATCATCTCTCTCCACTCAAGGCATGAAGTGAGGAACATCTCTCTCATGTGGATCCTCCATCCCCAAGCAATCATCCAAACCAAATGAGCCACCTCCCGACAAGGCAACTCCTGAAAATCTCCTTCCATCTCAAGCTCCGGTAATGAAGGCGGCCTGAAAGTCTGATCTTGGGCTGCAAAATCATTGCCCTCCAATGGCAAAGTGAAGAACAATCCTCCAAGGAAGGTCCCTCCAACAACGAAGAACAAGCTGGCCCAAAACAATTCATCCATGAAGAATAGGACATGTGCTTCATGGATCATCCTAATGAGATGTTTGCTGAAGGTGTTACATGAGGACACATAATGCAAACAATCCCTCACAAGGATACAGCGCAGTCTCATCCACTGCAACCTCAGAAGATCACATGGCAAGCAATGTACAAGATCCATCACATCTACTAATGGATAGTAAATGGCTGAATATGACAACAACATAGGGCCAAACACTTGCCCATGGCCGTACAATGGATGAATATCAATCTCATGGCCCACATCAAAAGAGAACGCATACATAGTAGTGGTGGCCATGCCTCCTCCCATGCTCCCATTAGAACATGTAGTGCTGAAATTGTGAGAATTTTTCCCACTCACGGACACATCCAGCTCATGTGTCTCCCTCATGATCAGGCCTCCCATACAAGTCTGACATTTATCAGCAAATGAAGACATGATCAACAGCAAAATGAAGGAAACGCTGAAGGTTACATGTGATGAAAAGAGGTACCAACAGCTTCCCCAACAAGTACAGCGCAGTTTTACAAGTTGCTGCTTGATAAGAGTACAAGGCAAAATGTTTATGTTACCCATGCATGTCTTCATATGATACATGATAAAGTGCTGCAAATGAACATACATGTGATGATAAAACATTTGCCCAAGGCCATAAAAGAGATGGCTGCCTCCATCATGTAGATTGGCCCAATACAACTCATGGAGCAATGTGACAAGCTTGCCCTCTTGTGAAGCAATGCACTGCATAGGAATGGCAAAAGTGTGTAAATCAATGAATGTATAGACAAAAGTTAAAACCCTCACCATATGCTGGAAGTAAGATGGTACATGGATCCATAAATGAGTCCTCCATAGTGTTTTGGCATGCTATGAAGAAGAATGAACCATGTGCTGCAAAAAGATAATCCTCCTCATGCTTGGAAACCCAAGTCAAGAGGAATATGCCATAGATGTCTCTATCATCATTACCTCCCCTTTGTGCAACAAATATGAAGTGATCCTGGGACCTATGGGCTATAGATCCACCATATCTCTGCTGCGCATACTTCATCCATAATGTTCTGCTCCAAGGTGACAACGCTGTGAGCTCATGCAAAGGAGCTCCTGTCAATACAAGACTCTGTTCTTTGACATGCCCCTTGTCAAAGACTCCTCTAATCATGCTGCAATAAATATGGAATACCTCCCAAGATGGAAGTGCTTCCCAATCAAAGACCAAGGAGATAGTGCCATCTCCTCCTCCTGCAACATCATGCAAAGTGTGGGAGCAAATCTGCCCTCGCTCTCCCAAGCAAAGCAATAATAAATTGTGTTGCCTCCCCATACCTCCATCATGCAACTCATGTGATGACGACACGATGAATGATATGAGTAACTCATCAACACCGTGCATCCATACTCTATGCTGCTTACTGATGCAAGTATCCATCCATCTTTTCCCCATCCTCCTACTCTTAGGAAGAGTGTTTGCCAAATGATGGCCAAACTCTTTCAAGAGTAACCAGCGCAGCCAAGCCTCCTGCTGCCTTGTGTCATAGATCTGCAAGTAGCCCCCTAGCTCCTTGCTCATCAACCGCGTCCACTCAATCACTTGTGGATGCCTTCTTCTTCTCCTCATCCTGGTATTCCTCCCATGAGGGCTACCATCCTCCCAAATCAAGTTTCTGAATTTGCACTCCATGGGATCCTGAAATATAAACTTCTCAAGGATCAATGAGACCCTATCAAGAATCAAATAGGTGGTAGGCAAAAACCTCCCATCATGATGTGTATGGCTCAAGGGATGTCCAACACAAGCATGAGAGATGTTATCCATCCGAAGATGTCCTCCATCTTCTGTCTGCTCTTGTGAGAAGGGAACCAAATCATTGTGTTCCATAGCCCGCTCCACCGAGTACCAACTCAAAATCTCTCTCCATCCAATCTCAACATATGGATGCTGTACCCTGTACAACTCTGATCGTCTCATACCGCTATCCAAGTCAACATATGAGATCTGACTAGGTGGCTCTGCCTCTCTCTTTCCAACGGGAAGAGATGACTCAACAGCACCGCCAGTCCCATCCATGCATACCTGAAGGGGAATGATCTGACGCTCCAATGTGCCCTCTGGTTGTACCATCAGGGAATCCAGCTGTTCCCCAATGTGGACCAACTTGGCCGCCGACTTGGCACAAGTTGCTCTCATACCCTCCAGCTCCTGGTCCTGCAACAAAATGGTCTCCCGTACTGACGCGGCCTTCTCCCTCAAAACTCGAAGGTCCGTCCGAAGCCGATGATACTGCTGTCTGCGACCATCATCCAATACCTCTGTACCTGCTATTACCTCATCGAAGGTGGATACATCTCCTGACACCTCACCCTTCTGTTGTGTGCTGCTACCACCTGAAGACTCGGACATGGCTTCAGTCATCACCTCAGTGGATGGCTCTACCGGGGTAGGCTCTACCTCCTCCACTACGATATCAACCGGCACGGTCAAGGAGGACTCTAATGATGGTGAGTCCCGTGTCACACTAGGTGTATCCTCGAACTCCCTGCAATCCTGTGTTCCCTCATCCTCTTCTCCACTGCTCTCGGAGAAGACCTCAATGAAGTGTGCCTTCCCTGCCGCACACCTGTGTCCTGGTGCCCATGGCTCCCGGCAAGTGAAGCACAACCGCTCCCTCCTCAGCTCTCTCCTGGCCTCATCATCAAACTGCCCTCGTCCAGGATTCGCCTTGGGAGGCGGAGCCCTCGTGTCCTTACCCTTAGGCTGGAAGGCCTGTCTCTGGGGATAAGGTGTCCGAGTTCTGGGTAAGACATCCTGTAAGTCCCGAATCCTGCTGATGGCATCCCGAAGGGTAGCCGGTCTGTTCGTCAGGACTAGGCTACGAAGTGGCTCTGACAGCCCCCCCACAAACATGCAAACCATCCGAGCTGCCGATAAATCAGGTACCATCACCGAAATCCTCAAGAAGTCTGAAATGTATGTCTCTGCACTCCCAGTCTGTTTGAGCTTGGTCAACTCACCAAAATGCTGCTCCGGATCCCTCCTGTCAAAGCGCTCTACCACCCTCCTGGTAAACTCGGCATATGTCGTCACTGTGGAATGCCCTCGTGTCGCCAATCCATGAAACCACCAATCCTGAGCCTTACCCTCTAAATGTAATGTAGCCATCTTAATGGCCTCTGTCTCTGGCATCTGATTAAGCTGGAAATAGATGTCCAGCTTCTCCACCCAGGACTTTGTCGTAGTCTTCGATGAACCATCAAACATAGGCAAATGGAATCTACTTGCCGCACGGTGGTCATCTCGGTGGTATCCGTGCCCCTTGTGCTGGTGCTGCTCAGGGGGTTTGAGGCCATATCTATACTGGAGATAGCGCTCAAAAGGGAGAGTATCCATGAATCCCTGGCCGTAGCCCTGCCATTCTGTATAAGCGGCTGCCCATCGAGCTGGACTCACATCTCCTGCCATTGGCATTTTCTGCTAGGTGCCTACAGGCTCCTCAGGAACTGCATGGCTGCTGCAAAACCATACTGCTGCTTAACTTCGACCTCCGATTTACCCACTGAAAACTATTCAGAAAATTCTAGGAATTTGGGAAGGTGATCCTTGTCCAAAACCCAGAAAAACCCAGAAAACGTTTTTCCTAATTCCAAACTTCAAAATTTGACCCTTTTTATTTTGGCCCTTTTTCCAACTGCGTTTCTGGAATTGCAACTGCTATTGCTCTGTATGATCTCTTTCTCGATGTCATAGACCACAGGCTGAGCCAGAATTATGCTTTGATACCACTGTAATATCCCCAAAGGGAAATAACCAGTAATAAACAGAAATATGCCAGACAGATATAGAAAATACAATGCTGAACCAGATCATGGAACAATTACACATAGAAAGCCAGAAAACTGAGCCATTTTATTAATCTGAAAGTACATAGAGAGGAGTACAAGAAAATCAGAATGAGTGCACCTATCCTTGCCCTAGGCAAGTGGAGACCCTCTCAGACAAATAATGGCTGCAACAAGGACAGCGTCCTAGCTGCTCTGAAGACTGAAGCTGGACTGCGCTGCAACTACGAGCTGAAGAATGGAAGATATCTGATATCAATACTCCAAACCCTCACCCATGGAAAACGCTGTCTCTGCTAGTGACAGCGCTGAAACAGGTGTAGTGCTGGTCACCAAACCCTCCAGATGAAAAGCTCCACTCCTCAAGGCCAAAAACGCTGTCAAGCCCTGCTCATATGACCCTACTCATCAGATCAGCGTCCTCCCAGAAGGATCAGCGTTCTATATGCTCAGATCTGCTGGATCTGAAGCCTCCAATCCAGATCCGCGTCCTATCCCTCCAGATCTGCGTCCTCCTGTGTCAGATCTACTGCTATCTCTTCAGATCTATGCTAGATCTGCCAATGTCTCTTCAGATCTGCAACCTCAAAGGCTGGATCTGATGTTATCTCTTCAGATCTAGGCTGGATCTGCCAATATCTCCTCAGATCTGCAATTTCAAGCCGGGATCTAATGCTACCTCCGTATCCGCAACCTACGTAATCAGACCTCAACACCGCTCGCATCTACACCCCAAAGCCGGATCGGTCAAGGTGCTCTCGCACCGCGTCCTCCTCTTCCCCGCTCGAAATCGCCGTCCTCACTTCAAGACCTGACCGCGTCCTTCCTTCCCTCCGACCGCCGTCCTTCTCCCAGACAAGAACCGCGTCCTTCCTCCCGCCGCCGAAATGGGCCTTTTTTCCCCGCGAGATCCGCGTGCATGTGCCTTGATCTTCTTCCTCTCCGAATTTCCAATTCGAAACCTGCCATCGTCTCCGAAAGATGAAACTCGAAACTGAAAAACCTACTAGGGCAGGCACTCGAAGTCCCCCGAGGCTAAGGGTGAAACCAGAAAATAACCTTACCAGGGCAGGCACTCGAAGTCCCCCGAGGCTAAGGGTGAGATCTCCGACCGGAGACACTTGGTTGCACTAAACAGTGCTGCAGACCGACTAAACAACCGGCGTGCTGAAGCAGACAGAAGTCTAGCTCTCAATATCAATATCAAATCATGCATGCCAAATGAAGTGGAAACCCCTCCTTTTATAATGCTAAACTCCTTAACTGCGTCCTTCACCTTGCAGTTACCCTTGGGTCAGCGTGAGGCCTCCCCTCATATACGTGTGGACCCCCAAGGCCCCCTCTTTAAGTTATAACGTTAATCAACTAGGAAAACACTTTATTTTATAAAGTGAGGTGACTAAAGTGAGGTGACCCCTCTTATTTCTCACTTTATTTATTATTTCTAACTAAAGCGGCAAAATTAAACAGAAATGAAATATTCCAATTAGCAAGGCTAATTGGGAATATTACAGCTCCTCCGCTCTACCAACTGTGCATCAATAAAATTGTGGGTAGCCCCATTGTCCACTAATACTGAAACACGCTGTCCCTGCACAATACCCCGGACACGCAGTGTCAAGTATTTGGGAACCCCTCGCAAAGAAGCAAGGACTCCCCCGGTAGGTGCAAACGCTGCCCTTCCTGTTGGTGGTGGAGGTGGTGGATGATCCCCTCTGTACTATACCACTGCCTCTTGCCTCCATCTCCTCATATGCATCCTCTTCCCCGTCACTGTTAGAGAAGACCTCTATGTAGTGTGCCTTCCCAGCGGCACAACGATGTCCTGGTGCCTACGACTCCTGGCATGTGAAGCATAGCTTCTTCCGTCTGAGGTCTCTCCGGGTCTCATCATCCAAAGGTCCTCGGCCTTGGTTCCCCTTCGGAGGTGGAACCCTCATGTCCTTCCCCTTCAGCTGAAATGTTGGTCTCTGGGGGAAAGGAGCTCTGGTCCTGGGCAGGGCATCCTGCAAATCCTTGGTCCTCCCAACTGCATCGTGAAGGGTAGTCGGCCTCGTAGATCTAACTAACCCTCGCAGAGTTTCTGCCAACCCATCAATGAACATGTATATCATCCTGGCCGAATACAAGTCGAGTACCATCACTAAGAGTCTTAAAAACTCGGAAATGTAGTTGTCTAGGCTCCCGGTCTGTTTGAGCTTGGTACGCTCAAGAAAGTGCTCCTCTGGATCCCTCTGATCAAATTTCTCTACCAACCTCCTTGTAAGCTCTGCATATGCGAGCATCGCTGAGTGACCCATCGTGGCCATCCTATGGAACCACCAATCATGGGCCTCGCCCTCTAGGTGCAACGCTGCCACCTTGATGGCCTCTCCCTCTACCATCTGATTGAGCTGGAAATAGATATCCAGCTTCTCTACCCAAGCCTTTGCCGAACACTTGGAGGATCCGTCAAATGTCGGCACGAAAAATCTGCCCATTGTACGTTGTACATCCCCATCTTGTGTGTATCTGCCCCCTCTGTTCTGGTTGCGGGGTCTGCTGTCCTTCTTGAGCTGCACAAAGTCATGGAAAGTGAGAGCGTTACCAAACTCTCGCCCGTAGGACTAATGCTCGGAAAAATAATCCCCCATGTGAACCGGTTCCGATTCCTGAGGTGCTCCTGCTCTCGTGCCCGTAGCTAGAAACGTGGGCATCGTGGAACGTGGGGGAGTCAGTGATGCCATCCGCTGTGTTGTGAGTTTCTCCTGCAAGTGATGGGAGGTGTCGGACCCTTCTCCAGTGTGGAAACCCCTTGGGGTTTCACGATGTCTCTAGTCTGCAGTAAACTTTTGTCCCATCTCTTCTATCCTCCTCGACAACTCTTGCATAGACTTTAGGAGAAGTTCCCCGAACTCCTTCCCTTCATCTTTCTCCTCTACCATTGGTTCCTCCTCTTCTGCATCCACTATCGTAATGCGGTCACCCTCTCCAAAAGTGGCCTCAAGCCTCCTCTCTTGGTCCTTATACCTCCTTCCATGGTAAGTGATGTATGGTTTTCCTGCTAGTGTCATAGACAATCTGCTCCACAGGCTGAGCCAAGTCTATGAGCTCCAATACCACTGTAATATTCCGAGTAGAAATAAACAGTAATATAAAGCAACATAAACATAAAACTACAGCAAATAGAGAGACATCACATACATAACGTAAAATATGGAGAATGCTAAGCCATTTTATTATATAACTGAAATATACAATGAGTACAAAGGTAATCAGAATGATGGCACCTTGCCCTGCACAAGGCAAGCTAGAAATACTCCCAGAATGGTTGCTCTATCAGTGACTGCGTTATCTCCAAACTCCTGCTGCTACTGCTGTCGGACTGCTGGAATAGGATGGCTCTTTGGGGATGTTCCCCTGCTCAGAAAAATACGAAACTCTGGGAATGAGCTCTCCACCTAATACCCAGAAAAGCCTAGAAAGGGTTTCTGGTATGGATGACCTCGAAAAATCACCTCCCTTGAGGAATAACGCTATCCCAGTGGTATATGCTAGCCCTGAATGTGTCTCTGCAAATGGTGGCCTCCTCTGCCAAAATGAAGGAATAACTAAGGGTTGATCCCTTCTCACTATTTCGGGCTGAATCCCCTGATAAATCTCCACTCTCGGCACTACCTCCTCCAAGAATTGTGTGATCTCTCCTCAAGACTAGGTTGTCCATGCAAGTGCGTAATCCATGCTGAAGATGCTATGACTCCCACCTGAAAATCAATGGATAGAACTCCTCACCTGAGCAGGCACTCGAGGTCCCCCGGGGCTGAGCTTGGGATCTCCGCTCGGAAACACCCGGTGTGCTGAACAGCACTTGCAGACTTCGTTCAACAGCAAAAGCGTGCTCAATGTCAAGAGACAAAACATAGATGCATAATCGAATGAGGGAATGAGGACCCTCTTCCTCTCTTTATGCTTGGAGAGCCTTGCTCTCCCCTAGGCCCCACCAAAACTGTGCTACCCCTCTTGGCCACGTTGTCCCTCTCTCTTTGTGCTCTGATGGGCCCACGCTGCCCACACTGCCACTTCCCTCACGCTGCCACTTCGACCCCTGGGCCCCATGCTATCAAATAATAATGTGCTCAAGTGACTTTAGGGGATGTTTATTTCCCAAGTGTAGGCTGAGTGTCTTCACACCCACTTTATTAACTGACTTTAACTTTATAAAATTAAACTGGCCAAAATTAATATTTCCAATTAGTTGCTGCTAATTGGGAATATTACAGTTTCCTTTTAAGAGGTCACTGGAACATAAATTGCATAAGTGCTTTCATACTTGTACATTCTATTGTAACTTGTTCCTAGCATTGATAATGTGGAAGTAGCTAACATTGTGTTTTCCTTGTGAGTTTATATGCTAGAAAGTTCAATATTCACATCTAATAAGCTCATTCACTAAGAAGAATCTAATCATAACTTTCCTTGATATTGAGTTAATTTGGGCATTCAACATCTGATTTGCATTGTGATATTAGCTTAAGAACATCCTGAATAATTGTTATTGGAATCTTGTGTATAAGTGCTCTAAGTTCTTCTACTGATATCATTGGTTAATTATCTTGTGGGTTCATTTATTATTGGCACTAAGTTGACTGACACTTTTCTTGGTTGTGAGATTGCATATGACTCATTGATAAGTACTATTTGTCGTTAAAGATTCATTGTAATTTAAAGTACTTAAACGTTAAGATAATCTCAAACCAAGGTTTTCACTCATAATCATTGCATACTCATCCTAAGGCTAGTTGCATTTATAACTTACTTCCAAACGTAAGCTTGATTGATAGACTCCTAAGGCAACCCTTTTCCAATTTACATGAGGGATTCAGTCATTCTTAGTGGTTAACACAGTGACTTTGCACTTGTTAGCGCCATTTCTCTGCAGCGCTGAAGGCATTGGATGGTTGGAACACAGGGGGAGGTATTGTTGATCAAGCCACTGCCTGCTTCTCGTTGGCTTCCATCCCAGAACCTACTTTGAATACCGTTTCTCAAAACAATTAAGGGAAAGGTTTAACTTAGATTAAGCATTTAATCTAAAACTGATTAACATCTTTGCATTACACCCAGATTTTAGGATTTGCGTAACATACATGATAGTCCATATTTAGTAGCGGGTGTCCATCCGGTTAATTGGTTTTAATTTGTAATAAGCAAGAATTGTGACTCCATAAGGCACTAGTCTCATCTCTAAATCTAATTAAATACTTAAGTCTTGCTAATTTTAACCAAGTAGCTAGGCCACTCATCTATGTATCCCAAGTAAGTTGGTTCCCAACTTGTTTTCCTTCACATCATTTCCATAGGGACTAACCTCCCTATCTTGTTGTTCAGAGACAACTAGAATGGAGTAGGTGGGGTTAGAGTGATAACTCTAGTCAGTGTTGCAAGAAACATCCCTCCCCCCCGGGCTCCAACGCTCGATCCGCGTCCGGTACGGAATTGTACGAGATCTGTCGTACAAAATGCGGATCAGAAAAAAATTTGTGGTTCCTGGAAATTCCAAAATGTTTTGCTGGATCCGTAATTTCGTATGCTAGATCCACGTTTTGTACGGCGGATCGACGTACGAAAATGCCGCGCTTTGGAGGCGGTTTCGTACAGATCGCGAACGCTACCGTACAACGGCGTACAGATCCGGTTAGCACACAACAAAAATGACTTTTTTTTATTTATTTTTTTGATTTTTTAGCTTTAGTTGGGTTAAGGGGTGGGTTAATGTTGAGTTAGAGATAGGATGAAAAAGATATAAGCTCACTTTCACCCCTCATTTGCTCACTTGTGTTTTTGGAGAGCTTGGATAAGAGCGGAGAAGAGAGCTTAGAGAAGAGAAGAGAAAGAGAGGAGAAGAGAGCTTGGAGAAGAGAAAGTTGAGGAGAGCTTGGAGGAGTGAAGGAGGAGGAGCTTGGAGGAGTAAAGAAGGGCTTCCATCTACAAGAGCTAAAGAGGTAAGTGCAAACCCCAAACTTTCTCATTTTTTTGTCATTGTTTTTTGTATTTTCTCTCCTCCCTCTCCTACACTTTCCCTTTCTTTCTTCTTGTTCATTTATTTGCAGGTTGTCCACCATCTATATTAATATTCAAAGATGATGTATTTTTTGCTTCTATGTATCATTCCACTCTTGGTTTTTCATGATGGTAAGGGGGAGTAGAAATAGAAGAGAACATGAAGAAGAACAACATAGTGGTCACCATTGTAGTGACCCAATGTATGATGAGGAGGAAGGGTTTGAAGAGGAATGGGATGATTTTGATGAAAACATTGAAACACCAGAGGGGAAAGTTGCATTGACACCCTTGTGGAACTATGTGACCGAAGTTGAAGGGGGGAAAGGTGGTGGAAGCTACAAGTTTTTGTGCCCTCATGGTTGTCATGGAGGAAAACCATTTAGTGGTTCATATACCCGTGTGAGGAGGCATCTTTGTGGGGTGATGGACAATGATGAAAAAAAAGGTGTTGTGGGGATAGAAATTTGCCTAAAGGTTTGAAATGATCAAAGAAGAAAATACATCCAAATAGAGGAGGTTGCAAAAAAAAAAAAACAAGAAACAAGAAACTCAATCTGAATCAAGTGAAACCTCTAGATTTGGTAGCTCATCTCCTCATGGTACTTCTGCAAGCTCTGGAGGAAAAAAAAAAATAGGGGATTTCCTTAATGTTGCTGGGAGGGATGATGTGGATGGAAACATAGTCCGATTTCTTTGTGCTTACGGTGTACCATTCAATGTGCTTCGCTCTCCCTATTGGCATTAAATGGTAAAGGACATCAATGAAGCCCCAAAAGGATACAAGTCCCCCAACTATGAGAAAGATAGAATGATGTTATTAGAAAGAGAAAAAGGAAAGGTTCAAATAGCTTTCACACGTTTTACAAATGAGTGGGTGGATAGTGGGGTATCCATTGTATCAGATGGGTGGACAAATATCAGAAACCAACATTTGATAAATGTTCTTGGTGTTTCTTCTAGTGGTGCAATGTTTATTACATGTCATGATTCCTCCTCGGTTAGTGAAACTTCCCAAAACATTGCAGATCTCCTATTGCAATCAATCAAAGATGTTGGTCCTAGTAAAGTGGTTCAAGTGATCACAGATAATGAAGAAAATTGTAAGGGAGCAGGAAGAATTATTGAGCGTACTTATCCACACATATTTTAGTCTGGGTGCTCGGTGCACACATTGACCCTTTTGATGCATGATATTGGAAAGCATAAAGAATGTGGGTGGATTAATGAGATTTACAAGAGAGGGAAGCAACTCATTAAATTTATCACAGGGATACAAGGGTAAAATACTTCTATGGCACTTACTCCAGGTTGTAGTTGCTTAAACTTGCAAAAACAAGATTTGCAAGTTATTACCTCACCTTTAGGCGGCTAGTGAAGGTGAGATCAGATTTAAATAATATGGTCACTGCTGAATCATGGGAGAAAATTAACACTGATAGAGATGGTGTTAATGTAGCCAAGGACACTATTCTTGACATGTACTTTTGGTCACAGGTTAAATATGTTTTGCAATTCGCCAAACCAATTTATTACATAATCAAGTTTGCAGATTCAGATCAGCCAATAATTGGGGAGTTGTATGAGAAAATGGATAACATGTTGGGGCAGATTAAAGACATTGTTGAGCAGAGATATCACCTTGTACAATTATATTCGTGGAGAGGTGGAAAGACAATGGATATGCTAAATGTTCCATTGCATGCATTAGCATATGTTTTGACACCTAAATACTATCATCCATAATGGCTTTCAACACTAGCACTTGGGAGTGGAGCAGGAGAAAACCACACCTAGATCCAGAGGTCCTAGAAAAATATATGATTCCATTGACTAGATTAGTCCCTGATGAGGAGGAGGCTGCCTTGGTACGGAAATAGTTGAGCAACTATACACTTTCCACTGGTCCATTTGGGAGCATGCATGCTATTAGAGATCGAGAGACTTTTTCTTCTATTGAGTGGTGGAACATGCATGGAGGTGCTACTCCAATTCTATAGACTTTGGCTTGGTGGGTGCTATCACAGGTGGTAAACACTTCTTCTACAAAGAGGTGTTGGAGCTCTTATTCTTTCATCCACAGTGTTAAAAGGAACAGGTTGAGTTTAGACCGGGCAGAGAGCTTGGTTTATGTTCATTACAACTTGCGATTGTTGTCCCATTATTGTGATGATGCAACTTGCGATTGTTGTCCCATTAAGGTTTGGGACAGGGATCCAGAGGAGGCCAATTTGGAGGATGGATTGTTGCGATTAGAGCAATTAGAAGATGCTCTTATCCATGATGATGATGATCGAATTGACATGCCACCCTCGACTAGGCCCTTCCTTCCTAGGTTCCATGGTTCAACACCAACAACGGGGGCTTTGTCTTCATCAATTGCAGTGCCAGTGCCACAACTTCCACAACCACCATCTTCTTCATTGCCACCACGTGGAGGCCCACCACCATGTACTCTTCGTGATGGAAGGAGGAGAGATTAGTAGATATTTTCACAATTTACTACTTTTGTCATAGATTAGACTTGTAGGCTTGTGAATTTGAACTTTTTTGTCTTGGTGGTGGCCAAGTGGCCTATTTTTTAAGCTTTATTATTTGGATTTTGGACATGAATAATGTTGACAGTTGCTCACTTGATAGATAATATGCTTTATGTTTTATAATATGGTAAATGTTTTATGTTTTATAATATGTGGCATGCTTAAATGTTTTATGTTTTATAGTATGCTTAAATGTGTTAAATGTTTTATGTTTTATAGAGTGCTAAAATGTTTTATCATGCCTAAAAATTTGATGTATGTTTGGAATTGCTAGGATCTAGAATCTAGATGGTTGATGCTCGAATAATTAATTATTGATGTACAATGGAATCATAGATGTCATATCTATCTTGATTTATGTAAAAATATGCATGTTTTCATGTTTTCTACAACTAATATGGTATTTGGGATGTTTGTTTTGAATATAAATGCAAATATATATATATACTAGACGCTTCTAAAACGCTTTGCCTCCTAAATTTTTGGAAAATGATGCTTTCGCGTTCCCACTTCCAAAAAACATCCCCGCTTCGTGCAACGTTGATCCTAGCCCTAAGAAGTTGTCATGGTGCCTATACAATCTAAGCAACAACATTGTCCACATAGGCCAGAATGAATGAGTTGAAGAATATCATCAGTATTGTTCTTACTGGAGGGGAATGGTCCCCTTGTGTTCTTTCCACTGGCACACCCCGAACATACTCCATGATGACTAGATTGAACATTGGGCATCCCAGAAACCAACTTCTTTAATTTTGGCAGAGCTTAATATTGTAGATGTGTCAGCCTTCGGTGCCATAGCTCACTTTGATGATTAATGTCATGGACCATTGCTAGTAGAGTTCTTCCATTGATTCTATAGAGTCCTTCAACTCTAGATCCCAAGGTAAAAGCATCCCTCATACGAGATTCCATAGGCAAGGTGAGAACTTTTTCTCTTATGAAGGTTGCTCTCATCCCTTTGTCTTCCAAGGCAGATATAGATAACAAGATCTTCTTTAGTCCTAGAACATACATCACATCATGAAGAAGAACGGATTCCCTGGAGTCCAAATGGAAATTTTCCGAAACCAAAACCCTTCACAGGATGAGTAGTGTTGTCCCCAAGAATGATTTTCAAATCTATTTCCCTCTCAACCAGGTTTGAGAGGACTTCCCAATATCCAGAGAAATGTCTAGAAGCCACACTATCTACCAATTAGCTATTTTATAACTCCGAAGGGGAATAACTAGAAAGGGAAGAAATAAGAATAATTTTAGATTGAGTAGTAGCTTGTGATATTCCCACTTAGCAATATTTCTAAGTGAAATATCAATTTTGATCAATTTTGTCAATTTTGGGTTGCAACTTAGGAAAGGTGGGTTGTGGGGCCCCACTTGCAATTTTGGGCTAAAAGAAGACTCCAACATAATGGGAAAAGGGGAAATTGAATTGCTAGTGGATGGTGGGGGCCACCCCCAAAGGGAAATACACTCCCCTTGGCTAATATGTACTCATGGAGGGAAGAGAGATGAGGAGGATCGATGTATGGAACCGACATAGAGAATTAGAGGCTCAAGGATAAATAGGAGGTGACTTCATCACTTCGGAAACTTTTGATCATTTTACATTCACACTTACCTAGGATGTTTGAGTTGAGAGCCAAGTCTCCATGTGTTGTTGAGCACACGATATTTTCATGTGAGAATCGCACCCTATCTGCGGTGAACTTCAAGTGCTAGCCCAAGGAGGTGATCTACACTACGTTGGGAGTTACCTGGGAGTTTGTATAGAAATTCGTGGAGCTTGCCTAGCAGATTGGACATAGTGAGGGAAATACGCATCACTTGGAGGAGTTGGTTATGGAGCAGAAAATTCATTGGGATTTCCGAGAGTGATTTGGGCCATCTTTTGCTGAATAATTGGAGTGCTAGTTGGGCACGATTTTGAAGGCGTTTTTCTATGCCATTGATCCATCCTCAGGTATTGTGTGGGATTGCGCAGTGGTGTCTTCGTGCCACACGTGGGAGCTTGGGAGGACGTTGAATCGGGTGCTGGGGTAGGCTGGTACTTGTGGAGACCTCTAGATCATTTACACATCTATAGATCATTTACTGAACGACACACACATGTGACAAAATTACACAGATTTTTCGAACAAATGTCCCCGGAAAAACCCAATGCAGGAAAACCAATGCAACAGCTCTAAAGGGTTTTTATTATTATGCATAATCTGAATACAGTTATATAGGCACCAAAAACTGTCTGCCTTACAGAGAAATTACACGACAGTTATACCTTTCACTTGGAGAAATAAAAGATGGTTGATCCAACCCTCTCCGGGGAATTACGAATTCGAGCCCTTTCTGGCCTAGTGGAACCCTCAACGCTGTCTCTGTGGCCTCTGCTTCAGTCCCTACTGGCCAGCGCACCCACTGCATCACCCTGACCAGTGTTGTGCTACCTCTGCGCTGCCTTGGTTGGGCCTGCGTCACCCTGGCTGAGGCTGCACTGCGCTAGCGAGGCCTGTGTCACCCTGTTTGGGCTTACGTGGCCTCTGCGCAGTCTTCTGCATAGTGCTGGCTAGACTGTGTCCCTCTGGCCATCCTTTGTGCTGCTTGGTACAAGCTGCCTCTCTGTTGCTGTATTCTCGGCCTCAGATCAGATCATCCCTTGCTGATCTCTACCCCTCACTGCATTGCAAACTCACTTCGAATTCCTCAACAAACCCCATCCCAAAATTTGACTTATCTTAAGTGCTCTGCAATGTGTGTCTTCTCCAACTGACCCTAAGCCCTTCTCTTATACTTTTCTTGTTGGAAAACCAACAACCGTGATCTAATCTCTAATTGATGGATCAGATTAAAAGAATGCTTGATCCACATCACTTAGAACATTTCATCACGTGTAATTAATTTACTTTAATTTTTTAATTTCCTTAAGTTAGACTTAGGGTCCCCATTAAGAAATTTAATTATTAGAATAACTTTTACAATAGATGAAATTTCTCCAAAAGCTTTTTGGGTCTTGGAGATCTCGTGTGTCAGAGCCCCTCCACAAAGTTTCGGAACTAGAGCACACCCTATGCTACCCCAAAATTTCAACACTCTCTCTTAGCGAGGAGTGTGTTCTAGCAATACTTCCACACTGAAGCATTGCCTGATCTTGACATCGGTCTCTGCACTATTGATGCTTGGCTTGCTGCCCTCCATCCACTACACTACTGCCACAGTATTGTTGCTCATGTAACTGCCACCGACGGTGCTACATCCATATGACATCTCCCTCTCAAATTGTTTCATCACGCTGCCAACGGTTGCACTGAACGACCACTACCCAGATACTGACATACAAGTCAGTCGGGCTGCATCTCATTACTGAAGCTCCCTCGACTGTTGCGTTGTGCTTTCTCTCTGAAGCCACTATGTTGTTGCTGCTCTGAATTGCGTAAGAAGTTCCCCTTTGCGCTACTAAAGTCCCATCAGCCTCTGTGCTGCTGCTTCTACGCTGTTGCTCCCATCTACAGCGTCCTAGCTCTGCCTCTGCTTCACTGTGATCTTCTGCACCCACTGCTCTAGTCATCCTGCTACTGTCTTAAGGCTCCCATAGCTCGTATGTGATCCAAGAGTTTGGGCTCCTCAAGGATCCTGCCTACCCATCTGTAGCTGATTTATAGATCTATATTGCCCCACCTCTTCTCTCGAGGCACATGAGCACTCATTGCCACATCATCCTCACTACGACTATCGCGTCTAGATGCTATTGCCTAAGCACCAAACCTTTAATAGGTCCCTCTTCTTCCTCCCTTGTTGTCATCATTCCTTTGATGCAAGGGCTACGTACACTTCGTCCTCCTTCTTCACTTTGCTACTTCCGCTGCTGAATTCCCTCTTGGCCATCCGCCAGATCTCCTCTTGTCGAAGGATGGCCCAAATGTCACCCCAATTAGGGAGGTTTTCTCTGCCCAAAATTCTTTGGACAAAGGTCTCCCACTCATCAGTGACAGCATTCAGGGTTGTGCTTACTAAGAGTCCTTCATCTGGAGTTGACCCCGTGGCAATTAGTTGATCCCGTATAGTCTTCAACCTAGAGAGGAATGGATCGATGTCTTCCTCTTTGTGCATATGGAACATCCTCATTTGGTTCTCTAGAAGCATATTATGTTGGACGGAGCTCCCCTGATACAACATGGTCCAAGTTGTCCACACCTCATTTGTCGTCTTCTTCTCGGCAATGTGTAGGACTACATGATCCTTCACCCCATCCATGATCAAGTGCTTTGCTCGCGACCGATTCTTGTTAAAATTCTGCTGAGCATTTCCATCGACCGACACAACTATGACATTTTCTGCGTGTTCCTTGATGTCGTACTCCTCCAAGACTGATAGGATTCTGGTCTTCGAGATCGCAAAATTGGACACAGCGTCCAACCTATCCTGATCACGTGTAATATTCCCTTTTTTGGTGTCACCTATGACAGGGCTAGGATGGACTTCCAGAACTAGGAGCAGACCGGTCACAGGTACAGGTTGGTGTCATCAGCGGGCCTAGGGGCTTTTTGGAGGGGTTTTGAGGAGTTTCTATGCAGCCGGGTGGCATTCGCTTGATATATTCCATCATCCGAGCTGTTTGGCTTTCGTTCTAGTGCATTCCGACAACTTTCGGAAATTTGAGTTATTTGTGGGCTTAACTCAACTGATTACACTCAAGGTGGCATTCCAGGAGGAATACATGGTGGAACACCTTAGTGTAATAGCTCATTGGAATCGGGACGAGGATACCTACAAGATGGGATGGTTGGACACGAGTTTCAATGACCGGAGAAGGCGTGGTAGTCGATTTACCCTTTTCTGCATTAAAAAGGAATATTTTAATAAGAGGGTAAAGTGCTCCATGAATAAAATAATATTAAAATAAGGCTTTAAAAGGCTCCAAGAGATCTATAAAAGAAAGGGAGGAGACCATTGAGAGATATCTTTGGATCATATCATTTTCTTGTATGAGAGGTTTGAGACGTGGTTCTCTACTTCAGCTGTAGCCCCAGGACGGAAACCCTCAGGTGATTTGTGAGTGTTGGACGGCAACCCAACTCTCTTTGAACAGACTTCATTCAGAATTTTCACAGAGCTTCAGAGATATTGGAGTGAGGATCATTTAGATCTTCAACAGGTGCTTTAGTGAATTCAGTGGTAGCTGTTGCTGGAGGGAGAGTGTGGTAGTTCAGTTTTGGAGGCCATTGCAGTGTAGCAGTGCAACAGATTATATTGTTGGCCAATTCTCCATCTCAGCTCTTTTTGGGTCAGATCTATATGTAACTCCGATTATTATTTTTAATAAAAGCTGAGATTCTTCCTGTTCTCTGTGTATTGGATTGCAGTATTTTATGTGTTTTTATTTTACATGGCAATCTTTTGTTAAATGCATGTTGATTTTACGACATAATTTTGGGTTTAAGTAAATTCAAGGAAATTTACTAAAATATCCCATTTTGGGATATTATAGTGGTATCAGACTTGGTGATCTTGCCAGCCTAAGGTTTTACTCGCCAAATTATTGAAAAAACTAAGTTTAAGGAGGTCCACTTCAGAAAAAGGTTGAGGGTTTCAAAGTATCATCAGTGTTTCCAATGGAAACGTGGCATAGGTCATGCATATTTTGAAGGCCGTAAGTGCTAGCCCCATTAAATGTGATAAGGCTGAGGGAGTCGTCTACAAAGGTTTTGAAGGGAGTATCACCCATAATGGATTAAGATCAACATAGCAGCACATCTAGTGGACTTGTGGCCTGTCCGAAGTTTGAATCGCTGCCAATATCGATTTTCAAGGAGTCGCTGAGAGACCATAGACAGTCAGCAATCTATGGTGTTCAAAATGCAGAGATGAGGACAGGTATGTTGCAGGAATCAAAATGCGCATGGTGAGGACCAACACGACGTTGAGCGATGAACGGAATTGAATGGTGGGCAATATTACCTGCAGGTTCAACTCAAGGGTGACAAATTGAGTTATCGACCACCCCAATTCCATTGAAAGGCAGGGCCACATCCCGAAATTCTTCGTGTCCACTAGTGTCGTAACTGAGTCGTCGGGAGCAAGAAACAAGGTGGACGAGTTGAGTGCACAGTGGACGAGAATTTGTGGAACCATGCATATAAAAATTTAAAAGGTGGCATGTGATTTTACTGAGTGGGGCCATGAATATTTCGTCAAAGTCGAAGTATGGATTATTTCTTCTGAGCCATCGAGAAAGAGTGGGGCCGTGAAATTCCAAGAAGGCAGTGCATATTATTAGACAAGTTGTCCAAGAAGGCTGCGCAAACTTCTAGGTAGACGTCAAAGGTTTTTCTGGGGGCGTAAAGCATGGCAGAAATTGTCTCATGGGAATTCCCTCTAGATTGATTTCCCACAGTCAAGAAATTCCAGGTATAAGTTGCAAGAGATGGTCAAATACCAAGGGATCGAGAAATTTAAAATTTAGAGAAGGCAGCCATCGCTGTGTACGTATTGCAGGTTCGAAATTTCCCTAGAAGTCATACACTTACTTGACTGTAACAACATGTCTCGAAGGACCAAGGCTGTGTTTCTATGCTACAGGGAAGTCTATCCAAATTGGAGGCTCATTTCCTTAAGCCGACATTTTTACTCTGGGCATGGCACTTAATTTGAAGACCGCAATCCTTGCTTATTTCCTGAGCAAAATTCTCCCTGTCCAGCATGGCGAATTAAGTCATATTTTTTGGCACAATAGTGGCTTAAGACAAATTCTGGGCACAATTGGAAGGAGCGAGTTCCATTGGGGATCAACGAATGGTCTTCCTGCAGTTGTGTAATATCTCGTTTCGGGGATATCTCTAAAACACAGCAAAAATCCAACCAGAGATGGACTGGGAGGGCGTTTCCAGATATGCCGCCTCTGAAAAGAGGACGAAATCTGGAGGCTACCTGGCCCTTTCCAGACTCTGTCTAAGATTATGAGATAAACACACCAAGTGGTATAGAACTAGAATTCCCGAAAATATATAAAGATAACAGTGCAACAGACATACAATAACATAGAAAGAATGTACGACAAATCATCCAGAAATATAGAGAGAGAATGCTAAGCCATTTTATTAAACTGAGAAATATAATGAATTACAATAGGTGATCAGAGTGATGGCACCTAAACTTGCTCAAGGCAAGTGAAGAAATACTCTCAGAATACACAGGAAATGGCTGCTCTCTGAACTATGTCCCAACTGCTGGAAAACTGCCGTGTAGCTGCTACTACTGAAATGAACTGATGACTAGGGGCTGTTCCCCTTGCCGGAATGAGCTGAAAATATGGAATCCTCCTATACTCACCAATCTCGGCAAAACCCAGAAACCATATCAGAAATAGCTGACCCCCGAAAAACACCCCCTTGGGAAATTACGCTGGCCTCCAAGGCTCTGCGCAGAGGCTGAATAGGTATGAATAAAATACGGCCTCAAACTCCACCAAAATCCTCCCAAAGGCAAAGGCTGATCCTCTGCTCAATCTTCCAGCACAAAAACCCTGCAAAAATCCCAAACCGGAGCTCCTCCTAGATGGACTACGTCCTCCCTCTCAATGACTGCGCAGTCTCTCTGAATGCTCAGCTCCGCAACCAAACCAAACACTAAACCTCCCGCAAAATGCTGAAGAAAATACCTTGCCCGAGTATGCACTCGAAGTCCTCCGGGGCTAAGGGCGAGATCTCTGATTGGAGACACTCAACGCACTAAACAGTGATGCAGACAGGCTAAACAGCCAGCGTGCTCAAGAAGTCAAAACGATCAGCTCAATATCATCAACAACGAATGAATGAAATGAGGAGGCTCCTCCCTCTTTTATAATGTTGGCCTTCCTCCAAAACCCTAAGGCCTATCTCCTCAACGTAGCCTCCCTCTTGCCACGTGCTCATCCTCATCTGCGCAGTCTCTTCTAGAGCATACGTGGGCCCCCTCTCTACGTGGTGCTTGGCCCCCCTTGGCTCCCTTTAAGTCACAACGTTGTGTTACTAGGGAGTGTGTTTTATTCCACTAAGTGAGTTAGACCCTCTCCAGTCACCTTTTTATTTATTAATAAACTATAGACGGCAAAATTGAGAAAAATCGAATATTCCAATTAGCCACTGCTAATTAGGAATATTACAGTCTCCCCCGGAAAAATGTTGCTTGTCCTCAAGCAACTGAAATGATGGATGCTGCAAAATCTTCTCACTCTCCCAAGTGGCATCCTCATTCTGCAAATTCTTCCACCTCACCAAGAATTCCCGGACTGTCCTACTCCGTAGCTGCCTCTCCTTGGTATCTATAATAGCCTCTGGCTGCAACACCAAATGCCCCTCATCATTCGTGGGTGGTAGCTCATCTGTCACTATCACCTGCTGCCCCAGTGCCTTCTTCAAGCATGATACATGAAAAACGTTATGAATCTTGCTGCCTTGGGGCAGCTCCAACTCATACGCAACCTGTCCAATCCTGCATATCACCCTGTATGGCCCGTAAAAGCGGGGCTTTAGCTTTTCAGCTCCCTTCTGCTTCAGTGACGACTGTCGGTATGGCTGTAATCGTAGGTAGACCAAGTCCCCTACCTCAAACTGTCTCTCCACCCGACCTCTGTCAGCATACAGCTTCTGCTAGTTTTGTGATGTAGCCATATTATCCTTGAGAGCTTGGAGAATGTCCTGACTCTCTTGGATCCAAATCTTGGCTCTAGGAGCCTTGCTAGCACCGAACATCACATCAGCAAAATATAGAGAATGATACCCATACAAAGCATAAAATGGTGACATACTAATGGACATGTGATGTGTCGTGTTATAGCAGTACTCCCCCAGATGCAACCACTTCAGCCATGTTCGCTGCCGCCCACTAACATAGTTACGCAAGTAGCCCTCCAGCCACTTGTTAACTATCTTTGTCTGTCCATCCGTCTGTGGGTAATAACTAGTACTCGGTGTCAACTCTGTCCTCACCAACCGGAAAAGCTCCTACCAAAATCCGCCCATGAAGCGGCTGTCCCTGTCACTGATGATGGTTTTAGGAAGACCATGTAGACTAAAAACCTCTCTGAAGAATAGCTCGGCCACCTGTGCTGCTGTGTAGTGTGCGGATACGACGAAAAAATGCGCGTACTTTGTCAGTCGATCCACGACGACAAAGATACAATCTTTGCCCTACACTATGGGCAACCCTGTGATGAAGTCCATCGATATACTCTCCCATTTCCCCTTCGGAATGGGAAGAGGCCGCAATAATCCTGCGGGATGGCTCATCTCCCCCTTGTTCCTCTGGCAAACATTGCACTCCCTCATGTGCTGTAGTACGTCCTCCTTGAGGCCCTTCCATGAGAACCTCTCTCTAATGGCCCTGTAGGTTTTGGTAAACCCCTGATGGCCGGCCAATGGCGAATCATGTGATGCCTGAAGTATCTTCTTCTTGAGCTGAGATCCCTCAATCAAGAAGATCCTGTGCCTATAGTAGATGATCTCATCGATCACCCTGTACCTGTCATCCGCCACCTGTCCATCTAGAACCTCACATGCAAATCTATCCTTGGAGTACTCCACTAAAAGTCGAGCCCTTCAATCTGCATCCAAGCTCATAAGAGATAACGTCGCTGGTATACATGAAAGGGCATCTGCTACCACGTTATTCTTACCCTTGAGATACTCAATGTCAAAGTCATATGCTTGGATCTTACTGATCCACTTCTGCTGCCTCTCCTGTAACTGCTTCTGCTCCAAAAAGAACCTGACGCTGTTGTGATCAGTCCTCACCCTGAACCTGTTCCCCACCAAATACTGCCGGAATTTGGCCAGTGCATGCATAATGGCCAACATCTCCTTGTTGTATATAGAATACAACCTCTCGTGTGGAAGGAGCTTCCGGCTCTCAAAGGCTATAGGGTGTCCTCCCTGCATCAATACTGCACCAATCCCCTCTCCCGACGCATCACACTCCAAAACAAATGGCTGCGTAAAATCCAGCAATGCAAGCACTGGGCAGCTACTCATCACCTCCTTGAGCTTGTCAAAGGCTCGCTCCGCTGTATCCGACCAACTGAATGCCCCCTTCTTCGTCAAATCTGTAAGGGGTGCAGCAAGCTGTGAGAAATTCTTGACAAACTTCCTGTAATAAGTACATATGCCAATGAACCGTCGAAGTTCCGTCACGTTCCTCGGCTCCGGCCAATCTCTGATGGCCCTGATCTTCTCCTCATGGACTCTCACTCCGTCCACTCCAATAACATGACCCAAATACAACATCTTCGTCATCCCAAACTCACACTTGGAGAGCTTAGCATAGAACTGTTGCTCTTCCAAGATATGTAATACTGCCTCTATATGCTGGAGATGCTCCTCCCAAGTCCTGCTATATATGAGGATGTCATCGAAAAAGACCAATACAAACTTCCTCAGATGATTGTGGAAGATATGGTTCATGCAAGATTGAAAAGTAGTTAGGGCATTGGTTAGCCCGAAGGGCATAACCAGAAACTCAAAGTGCCCATAATGAAACCTAAAGGCAGTCTTGGGAATGTCCTGTTCCCTCACGCGAATCTGATGGTACCCTAATCTCAAATCAATCTTTGAGAAGAATTTGGCTCCTCTCAGCTCATCCATCAACTCATCGATCCTGGGTATAGGATACCTGTTCTTCAAGGTCTTCTTGTTCAGGGCCCTGTAGTCAATACACATCCTCAAGGTGTCGTCCTTCTTCTTCACCAACACCACGAAAGAAGCAAACGGACTCGTGCTCGGTCTGATGTGCCCAAGAGCCAACAACTCCTGGATGGCCCTCTCAATCTCATCCCAATAGGCTTTGGGATGCCTATAGGGGATAGTAATCACTGCCTGAATGCCCTGCTCAAGCTCAATGGTGTGCTCGAACCCTCGGTCCGATGGCTGACCTGGTGGTATATCCCCAAACACTGCATCATACCTGTCAAGGATGGCCTGTATATCAGGATGAATTGCTTGACCTGTGGTCTCTGATACCACTGTACATCAATGAAGTTGTGGGTTGCCCCACTGTCAACCAAAATTGACACTCGCTAGCCACGTACTGTCCCTTGTACGCGCAGCGTAAAATACTTGGGAACTCCTCGCAATGCTGCAAGGGTCCCCCCTGTGGGTGCAAAAGCTGCACCTCTTGTCCCTGGAGGTGGAGGTGGAAACTGATCCTGGGCTGTCTGACTGTCTCCTGCCTTCTCGTCATCCTCCTCATCCTCTTCCCCGCTATCATCGGAGAAGACCTCAATGAAGTGTGCTTTGCCAGCAGCACACCTATGTCCTGGTGCCCATGGCTCCTGACAAGTAAAGCACAGCCGCTTCTTCTTCAGCGCCCTCCTGGCATCATCATCTGTCTGTGCTCGTCCTGGATTCCCCTTTGGAGGCGGAATCCTCACATCCTTCCCCTTGCGCTGGAAGCCTTGTCTCTGGGGGTAAGGTGTCCGAGTCCTGGGCAATGCATCTTGTAAGTCTTGGGTCCTGCTAATAGCATCCTGTAGTGTAGCTGGTCTAGTAGATCTGACTAGAGCCCGAAGTGGCTCTGCTAACCCCTCCACAAACATATAGATCATTCGTGCTGCGGATAGATCTGGCACCATCACTGAAACCCTCAAGAAATCTGCAAGGTATGTCTCTGGGCTCCCAGTCTGCTTGAGCCTCGTCAGCTCAACAAAGTGTTGTTCCGGATCCCTCCGGTCAAATTGTTAAGTCCCTATATTAATAGTGTAGCCCCTTATTATGTTAGTGTAGCCCCCCTTATTGTTATTATTGTACCCCTGTAACCCCCATATTGTTATTATTGTGCCCTTACATTATTATTGTTAGGTCGGCTAGGATTACATTGTGGCCCCACTAGGATTATATTATGGCCCTATGGACTCCTATATATAGAAGGAGGTTTTGTTCATTTGTATCATCCAAGAATTGTTCATTCATGTAATGTATTGGAGGTTGCCCCCTCGAAGTGGCTCATTTCTAAGGCGTGAATATCTCTTTTCTTCTCTCTTTAGAGCTGGTTACACAACATTTGGTATCGGAGCTTTGGGATTCTAGGGTTTCGCTGCTCCAAACAGGTCATCGTGGCATTTTCGCTATAACTTTTTTTCTACGAAGCTTCAGAAGCTGAAATTTTTAGGGTGCGAAGCTGAAATCTTGAGGAAGTTTGTATAAAAATTTCAGAGCTTGGTTCGCAATATTTTCGGAGATATGATCTGTGGAAGTTAGGTATTGTTTCAGGCTCCTAAACAGGTCATCGTGGCATTTTCGCTATAAAAAAATTTCTACGAAGGTTCAGAATCTGAAATTCATATGGTGCGAAGCTGAAATCCTGAAGAAAGTCGTCAAAAAATTTTAGAGCTTGGTTCACAAAATTTTTGGAGATATGATCTATGGAAGGTAGTGCTTTTTCAGGCTCCTGAATTTCATCTCAAAGAGGTGATCGTGGGAAAAGTTCAATAACTCTCTCTCTGGGCATCGGATTGGAGTGCCGTAAAAATTGGTCGCAATGAAACGGACTTTAGTTTCTTGGATATCAATTTCAGAGACAAAGGACGAAACAGTGACACGTGGCAAGTCGTACAAGTTTGCTCTACTGAACCAGTCCAGAATTAGGTCATTGTGGGAGATTGGACACAACTTTGTCTTGGGGAATCCAAATTAGATCAGACCTGTGGAATTTGAAAGAAGCTTTAGAGGACTACTATGGGGCTGAATTTCAGATATTGAAGATTTTCAATTACAGAGATAATTCAATTGCAATATCGAGCTCCTTAAAAGCAAGAAAAAGGTGTGTATCCGGTTTTTAAAATTGCATAACGTTTGTTTGAAAAATCAATTGAAGCGATTCCAAAGGAATATTTTAGAATTTGTATCAGTATTTGGGTTCTATAATGGCTCCAAAAGATAATTTCATAGCCATTAAGCCCTCAAAAAGCTATACTATGACCCATGAAGAGGAAGTATTGCAGTATGAGATATCAAAATTATGGTACAAAGTGCAA
This sequence comes from Pinus albicaulis, assembly GCA_034641835.2. NCBI lineage: Eukaryota > Viridiplantae > Streptophyta > Pinopsida > Pinales > Pinaceae > Pinus > Pinus albicaulis. The sequence continues at coordinate 389,242,827 of CM076576.1, read as the reverse complement.
CAAGTTTCAATCTTACGAAGAGCAATTGAAGATGAAATAGATGGTTTAAAATCAGAAATGGAGGTTAAGTTGGATGGTTTGAAGGATCAAATAATAGCAAATATGGATGATAAATTAGTGGAAGATCACATCGAGCATCAACAACAAGTTCTCCAACTCTTAAAGGATAACCCAACTTTGGTGTAGAATCTAATGAAACAACAGGAAGATCAACATGACATCGAAAGAAGTTATGAAGCAGTCATAGAAACAAGAAATCGACAAGTACGATCAATTTCAGAGTATCTCAACAAGTGGAAGAACTTTCCTGTAGAAGATTTCACATGGGAGGATGAGAATTTTATACAGAAGCATCAAGAAATAATCAAGCGTTGAGGACAACACTTGTTTGAAGGAGAGGGGCATGTTAAGTCCCTATATTAATAGTATAGCCCCTTATTATGTTAGTGTAGCCCCTCTTATTGTTATTATTGTACCCCTGTAACCCCCATATTGTTATTATTGTGCCCTTACATTATTATTGTTAGGTCGGCTAGGATTACATTGTGGCCCCACTAGGATTATATTATGGCTCCATGGACTCCTATATATAGAAGGAGGTTTTGTTCATTTGTATCATCCAAGAATTGTTCATTCATGTAATGTATTGGAGGTTGCCCCCTCGAAGTGGCTTATTTCTAAGGCGTTGATATCTCTTTTCTTCTCTTTTTGGAGTTGGTTACACAACAGAATCCTCACATCCTTCCCCTTGCGCTGGAAGCCTTGTCTCTGGGGGTAAGGTGTCTGAGTCCTGGGCAATGCATCTTGTAAGTCTTGGGTCCTGCTAATAGCATCCTGTAGTGTAGCTGGTCTAGTAGATCTGACTAGAGCCCGAAGTGGCTCTGCTAACCCCTCCACAAACATATAGATCATTCGTGCTGCGGATAGATCTGGCACCATCACTGAAACCCTCAAGAAATCTGCAAGGTATGTCTCTGGGCTCCCAGTCTGCTTGAGCCTCGTCAGCTCAACAAAGTGTTGTTCCGGATCCCTCCGGTCAAATCGCTCCATCAATCTCCTGGTAAACTCGGCATATGTCGTCACCGTAGAGTGTCCGAGTGTGACCATCCCATGGAACCACCAGTCTTGGGCCTCACCATCCAAATGTAATGTCGCCACCTTGATGGCCTCCGTCTTCGACATCTGGTTAAGCTGGAAATGGATGTCCAGCTTCCCCACCCAAGACTTTGCCGAACTGTTTGATGACCCATCAAACGTAGGCAAATGAAATCTGCTAGATGTGCGGTGGCTATCTCCATCATGATAATGCCGGTGCCCTCTATGATGGTAGCGGGGTCTACTGTCCCACTGGAGCTGAACAAAATCTTGGAATGAGAGAGCATCCCTGAACTCCTGCCCATATGCCTGATACTTTGCAAAATACTCACCCATGTGTCTAGGCTCTGCCTCCTGCTGGGCTCCTGCCCCTGTGTCTGCTCCCAAGAAAGTGGGAATGGTAGAGCGTGTAGGTGCATGTGAAGCATCGGCTGAGTAGTATCACGCTGAGCAGCACCATGCTCTAGCAAATGGTGGGATGTACCTGATCCCTCCCCTACCTGGAATACCCGTGTGGTCTCATGCTGTCTAGCCTCTACAGCGGTGAATCTCTAACCCATCACCTCAATCTGCCTCGCTAAATCCTGCACCGATTTGAGGAGTGCCTCCCCAAACTGTTTGGCCTCAGTATCATCTGCCATCGGCTCTCTCTGCTTTGAATCTAACATAGGCTCCTCGTCTGTCACAGGCTCCTCCTGCTCTGTGTCCACCACCCGAACACAGTCTCCCTCTCCGTAGGTGTTCTCCAACCTATGCTCACGATCTCTGTACTTCCTGCCTCTGTAACAAATATATGGCTTCTTCCCCGGTGTCATAGACAACTAGCTCCATAGGTTGAGCCAGAAATATGCTCTGATACCACTGTAATATCCCGTTTCGGGGATATCTCTAAAACGCGGCAAAACTCCAACCAGAGATGGACTGGGAGGGCATTTACCAGATATGCCGCCTTTGAAAAGAGGACGAAATCTGGAGGCTACCTGGCCCTTTCCAGACTCTGTCTAAGAGTATGAGATAAACACACCAAGTGGTATAGAACTAGAATGCCCGAAAATATATAAAGATAACAGTGCAGCAAACATACAATAGCATAGAAAGAATGTACGACAAATCATCCAGAAATATAGAGAGAGAATGCTAAGCCATTTTATTAAACTGAGAAATATAATGAAGTACAATAGGTGATCAGAGTGATGGCACCTAAACTTGCTCAAGGCAAGTGAAGAAATACTCTCAGAATACACAGGAAATGGCTGCTCCCGGAACTGCGTCCCAGCTGCTGGGAAATTGCTGTGTAGCTGCTACTGCTGAAATGAACTGATAACTAGGGGCTGTTCCCCTTGCCGGAATGAGCTGAAAATCTGGAATCGTCCTGTACTCACCAATCTCGACAAAACCCATAAATCATATCAGAAATGGCTGACCCCCGAAAAACACCCCCTTGGGGAATTACGCTGGCCTCCAAGGCTCTGCGCATAGGCTAAATAGGAATGAATAGAATACTGCCTCAAACTCCACCAAAATCCTCCCAAAGGCAAAGGTTGATCCTCTGCTCAATCTCCCGGCACAAAACCCTTGCAGAAATCCCAAACCGGAGCTCCTCCTAGGTGGACTGCGTCCTCCCTCTCAATGACTGCGCAGTCTCTCTGAATGCTCAGCTCTGCAACAAAACCAAGCACCATACCTCCCACAAAATGCTGAAGAAAATACCTTGCCCGAGTAGGCACTCGAAGTCCCCCGGGGCTAAGGGCAAGATCTCCGATCGGAGACACTCAACGCACTAAACAGTGCTGCAGACAGGCTAAACAACTAGCGTTCTCAAGAAGTCAAAACGACCAGCTCAATATCATCAACAACGAATGAATCAAATGAGGAGGCTCCTCCCTCTTTATAACGTTGGCCTTCCTCCAAAACCCTAAGGCCTATCTCCTCAACGTAGCCTCCCTCTTGCCACGTGCTCATCCTCATCTGCGCAATCTCTTCTAGAGCATACGTGGTCCCCCTCTCTACGTGGTGCTTGGTCCCCCTTGGCTCCCTTTAAGTCACAACGTTGTGCTACTAAGGAGTGTGTTTTATTCCACTAAGTGAGTTAGACCCTCTCCACTCACCTTTTTATTTATTAATAAACTATAGACGACAAAATTGAGCAAAATCGAATATTCCAATTAGCCACTGCTAATTAGGAATATTACAAGCTGCAGTCTTGTAAATGGGAAACTAAACTTATTTTCTGGCCGTTAGTATGGTATCCGCTTGCCGAGCCAATTAAATCCAATTAAATGAGCGCATCCTCTACATAGGTCATAGCATGAAGAGTGCATGAGTGTAAGGTGGTCGCATATGTTAAGGGCGTCAATTTCCTTGTTTTGGTGTGGCAAAGGTTCTGCATTTAATTTCTGAAGGTGTTTCCCTTGTGCTGGCGAGTTCTGCCTCAAGGAAAACGAATTTTTGCAGTGGCTAAGCAGCATTCTGGGCGTAGAACAGATTCTGGGTATTTTCTAGCACTGACAATACTATCATTTCGCATATACCAGGTTCATAAATTCTGCCCACAGTGTTTTTTTCATCCCTATATCTTGTGATGGTATGACTGTCCCTTGTATTTATTATTGCTGAAATTAATGGATGTAAAACCTTTATGCTCTCATTCTGGAATAATGCATGTTACTCGCTGTTATTACTTCTTAAATCACACAAAGTGAAGGGAAGTTACAACCTTATACACTTTCCCAAGTATTAAGATCAGATTTGAGTACTTCTGGGTTGAATATTTCTCATATACTACTGTTGGAACATCTCTGAATTACATATGTAGTATTGGGTAGCCATGGTCATGCCAACTGTTTCAGAAATCTCATCAAAGGCATATTCCTTATAACTCAGAAATTTTGTTGAGGGACAAATTGGATGGTGTCGAATGATGGGGTTTTTAAAACACCTATTTAACCAACACAACAACACCCCAGTGAGCCATGAGATACAACCAGAAACTAAACAGAACAGCAAACCCTTTTCAAGAGGAATATATGCCATCCTTCAAAAAGAACAACGAAAAGATTTGCAGGAAGAATTGGGGATCGGTCACAGAATTTTTGCACTTTGGACAGATTGGAAACACATGAAGATGTCATGGAGAGTTCTATCCAAACTCGATGAGCTTAATGAACTCCTGTCCAAAATATGCCAAGAAGGGAAGAAACTAATTTGGGCTCTAAATCCTGCTATGCTTGCTCGTATACCGCCCAAATTCTTGGAGGAACTGTGTGAGGGGGTTAGCCTTCCAGTTGCATCATGCCTCAGCAACATCATGAAGCTGACCGCACTTATAGCTCCATACAATGATGATATTATGAGGAGGATTATGAGATTGATAGTAGAGACTTTTCAGGATTTGGACAACAGTGCAGGCTCTACCTTTGGGAAGAAGCTTGAGATTCTATGGAGTATAACCACATTCGAGACATATGTCATCATGTTTGACCTTGAGTGTGATGACTTGATTCTACAGATAATCCAATGCTTCTTTAGCATTAGGAGACATCATCCAGACAACGTCATAGCACACATGTAGTACATCTTGTCGTCATGTATGAGAGATCGTTAGACCATTGGCCGAGTTGCAGACCAGGTTGTTGAGCATTTGGAGGAGAGAGCAGTTGATCTCACCTGCTGTTTATGAACTAGCCCAAGGGCTAGTTGAGCAGAGTATTGGGCTGTTCAGGAGACAGTTGACCAGGGAGAAGTTGCTCCAGTTCGGTGGATCAGGCAGCAAAAATGAGTTGAGGAGGAAGGGACTTTGCTTCATTTGCAAGGAACCTCGGGGGTCTGATCACTCATGCTTGAGTGATGCAGATGATGTCGCAGAGGCAGAACATAAGGACATTCCTTTTGTATGCTAGGATGAGGACTCTTCTTCAGGTGAGTCCATGGGATCAGATGAGGATGCTTCTGGGGAGCAAGAGCAGTCATGCAGAGCTGATGGCAGTAGGCAGGAGTTGTGTTCCAGTGTGCAGGGTGAGCATCCAGGGGACTCTACGGGAGATACTCTCGGTGATGAGTCACTTGTGACGATTCAGCCAGAGCAGCATATGATGGAGCTTGAGTCAGCAAAGGAGGATACTATGCACATCATGCATGATAGACTTTTGAGCAGTGAAGCAAACATCGCGATTTAATCGCGATGCTTTCAAAAAATCTCGATTTTTTCCGGCCAACGATTTTATCGGCGATGTCTTCCGATTTTTTGAAAAAATCGCGATTTTTTCCAAAAAATCGCAATTCGATACGAAAAAATCGTGGCATGCTAAAACAGCGGGGTTACAATGCGATTTTGATGTTTTTTTTTTCATTTTCACATGGACAGGTTTGGTTATGAGAGCTAAGGAGTGAAGGAGGAGAGCCAAGGAGGGAGATACGTGATCTACAAGCCCAAGATTGGACAAAAGTGAAGAATTTCTTGCAAGCCAAGCGAACAAAAATCGAATTTGGACCAAGTGTCTCGGGCAAAACGTTTTTTCCAAGTATGGGCATCAAATTTGACCGATTTTTTTTTGTTTTTTCCTTGTTCTTCCATGGGTTTCTATTACCCATGTATTTTTCATCATTTGTGATTGCATCTGGTTGTGTTTTTTTTGTTTGTTTTTGTTTTATTGAGAGGAGAGGGTTTATTTTGGTCAAAAATGCAAAAAATTGTTTGTTAAATTTTGTTTTTTATATTTCTTCTTGTGCTCTTAGTTTCTTCCCATTATTTTTGCTTGTGTTTCAACATGTATATTTTTCCATTATTTTTGCATTGAGTTGAGGGGTTTTTTTTGTGAAAAAAATCAAAATGTTGTATGTAAAATTGTAATTTTTTTAATTTTATTTTTCAACTTGCAATTTTTCTTGTGCCCTAAGTTCAAATTTCAACATTCAAAGTTCAAAGTTTCCAACATGCCAAAGAAATTAGATCCTTTATGGGAATTTGGTGAACCTAATCAGGGGTTTGACTGATCAAACTTGACTTGCAAATTATGTGGTCATCACATGACAGTGGGGGTATACAGGTTGAAATACCACTTGGCACAAATTCCTGGGCATGAAGTAGGCCCTTGCACAAACACCAATCCAGAAATAATCAGAAGAGCCATGAACTCATTGGGAGAAATAGAAACCACTAAACTCAACAAGGCAGCTCTGAAGAGTCAAATATCAGGGTTTAGAGTTGACCGTGAGAGTGGTAGTGGCTCTTCAGCATCAGCCTCTTCTACAGGCAGCCCCGTAGCTGCCTCCTCATTTTTTCTCCTAGAATCACTCACGGGGCACAACCATCTATCTCCTCCCTTATTAAAAAAAAAGGAGAAGGAAGAAGCTGATAAGCTATTGGGCAAACTGTTTCTTTGGAGTGATTCCTTTCAGTGATGCCAGGAACAATCCATTTTATCAGGCTACGATTAATGCTATCGCTGTTGTTGGCCCAGGGTACAAAGCCCCTTCATATAATGACCTTAGAGGGCGCATTTTGCAAATTGAGAACGCTGACTGCACCAAGAGATTGGAAGAGTTAAGGGCATCATGGGAAGTCACAGGATGCACTGTGATGTCAGATGGTTGGACTGATCAAAGGGTTAGGACCCTTATTAACTTCTTGGTTAGTTGTCCCAAGGGGACAATGTTTATGAAATCTGTTGATGCATCTGCACATGTCAAAGATGCAAGATTATTATGTGATTTATTAGATGTGTTCATTCTGGAGGTTGGGCCCCAAAATGTTGTCCAAATCATAATGGACAACGCTGCAAACTATGTTTCTGCTGGCAAGATGCTTATGGAGAGGTATCCGAGCATATTTTGGACACCTTGTGCTGCACATTGCCTTGATTTGATGTTGGAGGACATCGGAAAGATTGATTTTGTCAAAGAGATTGTAGAATCATCAAAGAGAATCACAAAATTTATATATAATCATGCATTTGTGCTTCATTTGATGAGGACATTCACCAACAAGAAGGAGTTGGTACGGCTTGCTATTACACGATTTGCCACTAGTTTCATATCTCTTCAATCCCTCTTGAATTCTAAGTGGGATTTGAAGAGACTGTTTCTTTCAGATGAGTGGCGTGCTTTGACTATCAGCCGCAAATCAGAGGGAGAGGCCATCTGCAGGTTGGTGTCATATTAGGAAAGTTTCTAGGTTGGAGTGGAAGAGGTGTGCAGCATTACTGAACCTTTGGTAAAGGTTCTTAGATTGGTGGATGGAGACAAGCCCGCAATGGGCTACTTGTATGAGGCCATGGATAGGGCCAAAGAAGTTGTTCGCAGCTATTATGATGATAAGGGTGATGAGGGGTTTCAGAGACAACTTCTTTTATGGGAAGTGATTGATGATCGATGGAACAACACACTCCATCGTCCCATTCATGCTGCAGGGGTCTTCCTGAACCCCGCATTTGCTTATTCACGTGGTTTCCTATTTGATGCTGAGGTCATGGATGGCTTTTTCACTTGTGTTCAGAAGATGGTGCCAAATCCATCAGAACGTGCAGAGATATTCAAAGAGATGGAGGTATACAGAATGGCAGGTGGCACCTTGAGCTTCGACATGGCTGTCCAGGATAGGACTACTAAAATGCGAGGTAAGATTTTCATTATTTTAAAATTTTTCTTATGTTTGTAACTTTATAAGTTTATCTTATTTGTTGTAACTTGTAACTTGTAGATGCATGGTGGAGGAGCTACAGTGGCAGATTACCAAAACTCCAAAAACTTGCCATTAGAATACTCAGTTATAAACATGTAGCACTTCAGGATGCAAGCGCAACTGGAGTGTATTTGAAAAAATACACACCAAAAAGCGCAACAGGTAAAAAACTTAAAATATTCCAACTGATTTTTTGAATTCATTAAATATTTTTTTTTTAATATTTAATTTATTAATTTATGACCCTTGTACAGGTTGGAGGCCCAGCGGCTCAATGACATGGTTTACGTCTACTACAATCTTAGATTGTGGGTGCGACAACTTGAGAGGACCCCTGATATGGAGGCCATCTCTTTAGATGCGATTGACACCACTGCTGAATGGAGGGTTGAGGCTGAGAGGCCTGTCATGGAGTCAGCCCCTGATTGGATAGAGGAGGAGGTAGTGGAGGGGGAGGACAAGGAGGAGGACGAGGAGGAGCAGCAGGAGGAGGAGGAGCAGGAGGAGGAGGTGACACCACCTACCACTACTACCGGTAGAGGACGTGGTCTGCCTCCTTTAGCTCCTAGTGGTTCAGGTTCCCGTTCTGGTGCTTCATTTGTTACTTCTAGAGCACGACAGAGCCCATTGCCAGTCCCGCCAGCTTCTTCATCTAGAGAGAAAGGCAAAGTTGTTGTATTTTCTCGCAAGAGGGGCAGAGGAAATCAATAGTATAGGACCATAGGTTATATGGTGCATTGACATTCTTTTGTATATGACATTATGACTCATGATATGAGATACATTATTATATTTTTTGTTGATATTTTGAGGCTGAGTTGACTCTTGAGACTCAGGACTTAGTATTTAGGACAGGATTCAGTTTTATGTGTGATGTAGCACTAGACATGATATTACACATCTTACATATTAGTTTTTTTTCATATTTATGTGTCAATGCATTTATTTTATGCTGTAGATGCTTTAGATATTAAAAAAATTGAAAAAAATGAATATTTTTGTATGTGCCGATTTTTTCCCGATTTTTACCGATGTTTTCCCGATTTTTATGATTTTTTCCGATTTTTTCCCCTCGCTGATTTAATCCCGATCGCAATGTTTGCAACATTGCTCAGGACTTAGTATTCAGGACAGGATTCAGTTTTATGTGTGATGTAGCACTAGACATGATATTACACATCTTATATATTAGTTTTTTTTCATATTTATGTGTCAATGCATTTATTTTATGCTGTAGATGCTTTAGATATTAAAAAAATTGAAAAAAAATGAATATTTTTGTATGTGCCGATTTTTTCCCGATTTTTACCGATGTTTTCCCGATTTTTACGATTTTTTCCCCACGCCGATTTAATCCCGATTGCGATGTTTGCAACATTGCTTTTGAGGGAGAGCCAAATGGAGGCTCACGTTGAGTCTATGATGGATAGGCGACTAACCTTGGGGTCAGCCATTGAGGAGGAGCAGTTAGATGCATAGACATTGAGTATGGTGATAGCAGTTGCAGATCCATATCCTTTGGAGATGGTGGAGGTTGATGGGATAGTTCTGCAAGAGGCTAGTGGACAGTAGGAGCATTACATTCCCGATCAGGAGAGGGAGGAGCTATTGGAGATGGTGGAGCATCCATCTCTGGGCTGACACGTTGATGAGGTGCAGATAGATGTACATGCAGTCAGCAGAGCTGCAGTACTTTCAGTGAGTAGCACTCTCCAGGAGTACATCGATGGGGCTTGCAACATATCTTGACCACTTTGGCCAACTATAGAGAGAGGGGCTTTCTTCTACAGGCAGCTTTCGTGGGCAGACGGGACAAAGTAGCGTGAGTTGATTATGAGCTGGCGACAACTCTCTAAGCATATTCTGTATGTAGTTGACACTACATTAGATTCTTCTTCCAGGATAGATTGCCAGGAGATCATGAGCTGGTACCGTCTTGATGGCATGATTTTCTTCGTAGGGAGCACGACAGAGTAGGGGCCCTTACACATAGCAAATGTTACAGATTCTAGCAGGCAACGAGGCACAGGCCGTCATTTCTTTAACACTACATCCCGATTTTAGGAGAGCGCAATCAGCATGGGATTGAGCTAGGACTTGGATTGGAAAGAGGTGATGAGTTGGTACGCAGTTGGTGGGGCAGCTTATACAGTTAGAGGTACATCACAACAGGATCTAGGGAGCATTGATGCTTTATGGTGGACTTCACTTCATGGGGCATCAGCTATAGCCAGAGGTAGTGCCCAGTCCGAGCCGTGGGACTTGGGCGATGCTTGGCCATGGTGGTGTTGGTGTCTGGGAGTATTGTTTGTTGACTGGTTCAGTGAGAGATCAGTTTGGGATCCCGACATTGAGGTGTCTATTCCGAGTGGCTTGACACAGGTGCATAACAGCACCCATGGGTTTGTATGGGATTCGAGCATTGGGTCTCAGTTGCATCAGGCCAACAGGGTGGCCCGCATATTTGGATTGCTTGAGGGTAAGCAATCTTGGGGCGGAAGGTCTGTAATATTCCTTTTTTTGGTGTCACCTATGACAGGGCTAGGATGGACTTCCAGAGTTAGGAGCAAATCGGTCACAAGTATAGGTTGGTGTCATCAGTGGGCCCAAGGGATTTTTGGAGGGGTTTTGAGGAGTTTCTATGCAGTTGTGTGGCATTCTCTTGATATATTCCATCATCCGAGCAGTTTGGCTTTCATTTCGGTGCATTCCGACAACTTTCAGAAATTTGAGTTATTTGTGGGCTTAACTCAGCTAATTACGCTAAAGGTGGCATTCCAGAAGGAATACATGGTGGAACACCTTAGTGTAATAGCTCATTGGAATCGGGACGAGGACACTTACAAGATGGGATGGTTGGACACGAGTTTCAATGACCGGAGAAGGCGTGGTAGCCGATTTACCTTTTTTTGCATTAAAAAGGAATATTTTAATAAGAGGGAAAAGTGCTTCAGGAATAAAATAATATTAAAATAAGGCTCTAGAAGGCTCCAAGAGATCAATAAAAGAAAGAGAGGAGGCCATTGAGAGATATATTTGGATCATATCATTTTCTTGTATGAGAGGTTTGAGATGTGGTTCTCTACTTCAGCCATAGCCCCAGGACAGAAACCCTCGGGTGATTTGTGAGTGTTGAACCGAAACCCAACTCTCTTTGAGGAGACTTCATTTAGAAGTTTCGCAGAGCTTCAGAGATATTGGAGTGAGGATCATTTAGATCTTCAACAGGTGCTTTAGTGGATTCAGTGGTAGCTGTTGCCAGAGGGAGAGTGCAGCAGTTTAGTTTTAGAGGCCATCGCAGTGTAGCAGTGCAGCAGATTATATTGTTGGCCAGTTCTCCATCTCAACTCTTTTTGGGTCAGATCTATATGTAACCCTGGTTATTATTTATAATAAAAGCTGAGATTCTTCCTGTTCTATGTGGTATTGGATTGCAATGTTTTATGTGTTTTTATTTTACATGGCAATCTTTTGTTAAATGCATGTTGATTTTACGACATAATTTCGGGTTTAAGTAAAGTCATGCAAATTTAGTAAAATATCCCATTTGGGGATATTACATCACGCAGTCTGTATGGGGCCATCTAGCTCAAAATTGTCAAAACAAGTACTCTCCCTCTTCCTGCTGCAACACTCAAAAGGAGACTGGATCTGGGTTTCTTGGCGATAGAAACCCTGTAGATTAGCTGCTCCCTCTGACAACTGATTTCCCTCTAGGAAATCCTCTTCCAAATCACCTGAATCAGTCCTCTAAGATCACCCTCTTGATCGAATTTCAGATCTGTTCAGCACAAATCTCGTGAGCGACTGTTCTCCTCCCACTTTTGTCACCTTTGCCAGGCACTGATCTGCATTGACAAAACCTATGCTACACCAGCAACTTCTGAAGATCAAAAGCTGCACTTCCGAACTTTGGCAAACTGCACAACAATTCTCCACACGGACTGCGTCACCCTCCTGGTGCTGTGTCAACCTCTGCGTGAGCAGACTGGCTCAACGTTTGCACAGCGCAGGTTGCCCTTGCGTCACTCTAGAAGGCTCTGCGCTGCCTCTGCGTCATTTATACGGCTCTTCATCCATCCTGGTGTTGCGCTGCCTTCTTCTGGATCTCTGCTGCTTCAGCTGCTCTTCCTACAACAATTATCTTCAGCCGCTCTGTTGGTGGATCAACTTGATTTGCAATGCTTTGATACCATGTGAAAGTTTCAAAATAGAAACCCTACTGCAGTGCCTTGATCTACTTCGCCTACTTGTTTGATTAAATAACAAGTTATTAATCTGAAGTATTTAGAAAAACATTAAAGCAAATACAAACTGTAGCCTACACATCTACAGATCATTTACTAGATAGCACACACATGTGACAAAATTACATAGATTTTTCGGACAAATGTCCCTGGAAAAATCCAATGCGGGAAAACCGGTGCAACAGCTCTTGAGGGTATTTATTATTATGCAGAATCTGAATATAGTTATATAGGCACCAGAAACTGTCTGCCATATAGAGAAATTACAAGGCAGTTGTACCTTTCACTCGGAGATGGAAAATATGGTTGATCCAACCCTCTCTAGGGAATTACGAATTTGAGCCCTTTCTGGCCCACCGGAACCCTCAGTGTTGTCTCTGCAACCTTTGCGTCAGCCCCTACTGGCCAGCGTACCCACTGCGTCACCCTGACTGGTGTTGCGCTGCCCGGTTGGGCTACATCACCCTGGCTAGTGTTGCGCGGGTTGGGCCTACCTCACCCTAATTGGGCTTACGCAGCCTCTATGCATACTTCTAAGTGGTGTTGGCTAGCCGCTGGACTGCGTCCCTCTGGCTGGCCTTTGCGCTGCCTGGCACAAGCTGCCTCTCTGCTGTTGTATTCTCGGCCTCGGATCAGATCATCCCTTGCTGATCTTTGCCCCTCATTGCACTGCAAACTCACTTCGAATTCCTCAGCAAACCTTTCCCTAGAAATTCGACTTAGCTTCAGTGCTCTGCAATGTGTGTCTTCTCCTACTAACCCCAAGCTCTTCTCTTATACTTTTCTTGTTGGCGAACAAACGGTCGTGATCTAATCTCTAATCAACGGCTCAGATTAAAAGAATGCTTGATCCACATCACTTAGAACATTTCATCACATGTGTAAATTAATTCACTTTAATTTTTTAATACCCCTAAGTTAGACTTAGGGTCCCGATTAGAAAAAATAATTATTAGAATAACTTTTACACCACATGAAATTTCTCCAAACGACTTTTGGGTCGTGGAGATCTCGTGTGTCTTAGTCCCTCCACAAAGTTTCAGAGCTAGAGCACAACCGATGCTACCCCAAAATCTCAACAGGAATTTCGTTGGGCCTTGCTACCATTTTGGGGACTTCAAACAATGCTATTTTCTAGAGGGTCAATTTTCACAATAGTTGGAGGAGATCATGGAAATTGGGGCTAGTTTCAGAGGTCAAAACTAGACCAAGCCCTTTATGGGTTATGGTGGGTTATTTGTGGGGAGAACGGGGTTAATTTCCTGGAATTTTCTGAGCACCGGAGCAGGGCCAAATAATAGTTTCTATCATCTAGCAGAGCGGTTTCTGGATCCAACGTAGAGCATTTAAAGGGTACATCTTCCTAGCAGTTGAACAGTGGTTTCCATGACCCGGGCCTTGTTAGCTTTCCTTGGGCAAGCCCAGGTACATACATTTCGAGCTTATATTGTACCCCCTTTGCATTAGAATAAAATGGATCAGTTCTGTGCAGTTTTTGGAGTATTTCCAAGTATTTAATTTGGTGTGGAAATTTTGTGTTGTTTTTTCTATTTATGCTTTGTTCATCCTTGTTAATTTTCCTTAGGGATATTACATAGTTGCATTATTTTCATACTTGAAATTTCTTGACTTCTTTTGAGGATTATGGCCTTCTTCACTATAATCTGGAGCATCACTTCTTCTTCTATCATCTCCTCTTCTTCTATTATTGAACCTTCTATTGTTGAAGCCACGATTGTTGTTCTACCTTGACCTTGGAGCATTGCTCTTTTCCCGACAATCTTGAGCATAGTGGCCAAACCTGTGACAATTATAACATTCAATATTTGACATATCCATGTCCCTTCTTGATCTTCTATTAGAGTCCCTGAATGTTGGAGTAGTCTTCCTTGTATTAGATGGACCTTCTATGCCTTTCCTTTTCTTGTCTTGAGCATCAAATGCAGATGGCTCTCCTTCTTCGTGCTTTTGAATCCTCCCTCTGGAGATCATCCTAGTTTCCTCTTGAGTGCATTTTCCAACCAGCGCATCAAATGTTGGAAACTGATTATTGTTGATAATAGTAGCAATGAAGTTTTCCCAAATAGGAGGAAGACCTTGTAGAGTGACCATCACCAATTCTCTATTAGATATATGCTCACCAATAGTTTGCAATTGATCCCTTAATTGGGATACCCTCATGACTCATGACATAGGACTGCACAAATTCCCCCTTGTTCATCTTCAATTTCTTGAGTTTATTCTTTAAGGAGAGGATGTGGTTTCAGTTGTTGACTTGATACATTTCAACCAACTTATCAGAAATGTCCTTAGACTTCTTCAAGATACCAACATAAACAAGTAAAAGATCTTGCAAACCATCAATGAGAATTTTCTTAGCTTTTATCTCACCTTTCTTGTACTTGGACTTGGTGGTAGCAGGGGCATTCTCTGGAGGCTCAAGAACTTTTCCTTCCACATATTCCAAGACATAATTTTCATCCAGTATTACTTGCAGCATGATCTTCCAAGCTGCAAAATTTAAAGAGTCACCCAACTTCTCAATATCCTTGAAGAAAGAGGTAGTCATATTGATCAAATTAGATGGGCTCCTTTAGCTTCTTCCAAAGATGATTGCTTTAGTCTCTTGTCTCTTTTGGGGTTGTCTTCACCTTGGCTCTGACACCATGTTAACTTTCCATTGTCCTATGTTGTTACAATCACGTTTTCCCAATTCTTAACTTCAATTAGCAATCAAATCAATCTTCTAGTAATGAATAGCAATTGTAGATAGAAAGTAAATTCAATGTACAATAGAAGACATTCAGAAGCAATGAAAAAGGACACCAAGATTGATCAAAGACAAAGGAAAAACCCAAGGGGGAAAACCCCTTCAAATTCTTCTTCTTATCAGATTATCATAAAATGTTCAACAAAGAGAGTACAATGATTCAATTCACCATCCAAGAGTCAAAGGTCAACAACTTTGACTTTCCAGTAAGCAATATCCAAAACTTCAAGGGATGAAACCAAAAGTCAAATCTGGTCAACGACAACAGTAGCCAACCACATCAATTGATGTCCTAACTAGTCGTAAGTCAATGGTCAAAACAACCTCCCAAACAACTCAGTCAAAGGTCAAAATACTCTGCCTCTTTTATTGGTCAAAATGAAGTCAAAACAATGCCAAAATCCATGGTCAAATTTGTTCAACAGAGAGAGAAGGTTTGCAGTAAGATCTAAAGTCAAAGTCTATCATCAGCTGCAGTCAAGTTGCCCAGAAAACCTCGATATTTGTGCCAAAGAATTCGGCCTCCAAAAACAAGCCAAAAATGCCAAGTCAAATCAAGTCAAACTATGCCCAATCACAAAAAGTCAACACTCGTCAAAGTACTGAATCTAGACAAATTTTCAGCCCCCCTGAACTCTCTCTCCTACTTGAATGTGTGAGAAGATCTGAAATTTCAGATGTACGAACCTCCAAGAGAAGAAGAAATGATGTGTGAGATCCGAGTCCAAATGAGGTGCTAATGGGTTGAATTTATAGACTTTGGAGGAGACCCAATTTGTCTTTAAAGCCGACCCAAACTTTTGTGCACTTTTGGGTTTTCACATCAAAAATAAGTTTTTCCTTGACCAAATTAAATTCTTCCAAGGACAAAGAGGGTCGTTTCTGGATGAGGAAGGTTGTCTAAAGGAGGGAATTTGTCCCTTAGCTACCAAATTAATAGGCTAGAAATATTTTCTTCATATTTCACTTGCTCATTCTTTCACACCGTATTGAGCTTTACAATCAATATTCATATATGTACTTGATGTCTTCACTTTAGCATACAGTATCCTTCATAGGGGCCTTGCAGCTTGGCATTGTTTCTTTATCATCATTGTGCATCCTAGTACTTCCTTTAGGGACATTTTTGTGCTTGAAAATTTTCTGGGTAACAATCATGATAATGTCTTACATGATTCCACAGAAAACTGCCCACAAATGCATCTCATATGATTATGGTGTTTGACACATATGAGGTACATTTTTCCATTGGTTCCTTTTAAGTGTTAACACCAAATGTATTTGACATGAATGAATCTGATCATGGGTTGAATTAGATAATGAATTATGATGCTTGTAAGTTATGTTTTTATCTTGTTTCACCTTGTTGATCATTATCCATCTTCTAGTCAAGTGTTGCCACTCTTGGGTGGAAGGGTGCTATTGGGGAATTTTGATAAGGGTAAAATGCCCATGTCTTTCCCATACATAACATGTTTCATATATCCCTTCTTTATTTTTCTTTATTTTGGGTAGGATGTTACATGTTTGCCAAAAAATTCATCTTTCATAATCCCGAGAGAAAATGGGCTTGGATGCATGAGGTTGATGTGAATTTATAAAAAGGGGAAAAATAAAGGTATAGATTTCAAAGTGCTTAAGAAAATAAAGTGACATCTGTTGCCGCAAAATCTAACAGGCACTAGAGAGGGGTATCCTATAAGTCTATTACTAGACCGAGAACAATAATAGGGTAGTGTGCCACTGTCACCATAGCCAAAATGCCCTGCTCTTTATGGAACTTCACCAATGGGAGGAATCTCAGGATATGGTCACCTATAATGGATATTCTAGGTATAAGATTACAAGGTGACTGCAAGGCTTCTAGGGAAAGGCACAACTTAAGTACAAGGCTCTAATCAAAGAATAAGGGAAATTCACTTTCCTTAGAGAGACCAAATTTATGCACACAAGACCTAGGGCTTTATTGGTAGGTTGAGAGTTGGGCCGCCCAAAGGTCAAGGTGAAGAGAAAGGGTTTCCCACTATATATCTGAGCAAGTTCAAGGCACATGAAGCCCTAAAAAATCCCTCAAGTTGAATCTACAACTAAAATAGGGTTTACCTTAGGGCAGACAACAAGGGAAAAGAAAATTATGGATGAGATTGAAGTGGATTCCCACCAAAAAGAGAGATTTTGTGGAAAATACTATCCTCTTGATGTTTAGTCTCTTTAGTGTCGAAAATACTTCCTCCCTATAATTCATACTAGCTTGTATTCTTGGCCTTAAAGGGGGCAAATTAGGTAGAAGGAAGAAGAGATAAAATTTTGTGGATGAAAAGCGAATTTTATCACCAAGAAGGTAGGAAAGTACCTTACATGGGAGGATGGAGTCTATGAGTTGATTGGATAGCTAAAAGTTGCTAAGGAGGAAGGATAATTGATGCCCTAACATCAAAAACCCTTGCGATTACCTATGTAATGGATCAAGATGTTTCATGGGAGAGCTAATCAAAGTTCGCCACCAGGATTATCATTCACATGTTATTCATGAGTAATGCATGCAATAATGATATCTATATTCTATCCATTATATTTTCAATAATTTAGGGCATAGTAGAAAACCCTAGATTCAGTATATTCCATACATTAGACATAAAGGAAAGATTTATGTAACAAAATGATCACTTACAAGTTAACATGCATGAAATTCGATCCATTGATCCAATACAATAGCTCCAAATACAAGTGAGTAGCTCCAAATATCAAAATCCATTCATAGATCCGTTTTCCCAAAAAAGAGAGTTTAAAATTCTCTTATGAAAGGCTGAAATATCCAAGTCCAAGTGATGACAAGAATACAAGCATCCTCTCCTCTATTTATATGAGGAGGAATAGATACAATTAGGTCTAAAAGCCCCTAATCCACAAGTAAATTTACAATGATGAGGTGGGTTATAAGCCAACCCACTAGCCAAGACCTAAAAATTAAAAATTTACCCACATGTGTGAGCCATAGGACAAGGAAAGCTGACATCCTCCATACGTTAAGCCATCAAGAGCATGCGTTGGTGATTTTGGGTGCCAAAATTGGGGTAGAAGCATCTAAAATTCATCCTTTAAGGGTTGGCCCTTAGATCTTTGTCAATATCTCTCTATGGACCCCAAATTTCATCTTGGGGCCCAAAGGTGGTGTCATAGGTCTCCAAATGGTTAGTGTCATTCATTGCTCCAACGTTGAGGGCTTCTTAGGTGGTGCTAGCCCTCCCATGCCTCAAGGGCTGAGACCATCCTCATTTAGGCCTTGGATCAACTGCCATCCATCGTGAATCGTAAGTTGACTAGGGGTTTGCTCGGTCCAGGTGCATCATGCCAAAAGGTCATCAAATGTAGGTAAAAGTGAAAAATGTTGTGGGTGTTGGAGGTGTTGATTTTTGTAGCATCAAAAAGTGTTGTAAGTCTCAAACTTTGTAAGGAGGCTTGGACATCAGTATTCCAAAGTACCCAGAAACCATTTGTGGAAATTCGACTCAGTTCATCTCTTATTAAAATACTTAATTATATTAATGGAGACCCAAGATTAAACTTAGGGAAATTAAATAATTAAAGGGTATTAATAAGACAGAGTGTGAATCTTCTAGAGAACGAAGATCAAGTCAAGTTTTAATCTTAGCCATTGATTAGACTTCTAATCTGGGCCATTGATTCATCAACGAGAAGATTATAAAAGAAGACTTGAGGGTCATTTGGAAAGCAAGTCGAACATACACTCAGTACCCGAAGGAGATCGATTCTGAAGGAATAGAATTCGATTTCAGAGGGAGAGTTGCAGAAGCAGAAGGAGTAGAGGGAGTCAGCAGTGACTGAGCACGAGGACAGAGGGACGTAGAGAGCCACGGAAGGCAGTGCAAAGCTGCAGCGTAGTGAACCCACGCAGAGTGACGCAGTCTAATGCAAGTACTGCGCAAAGAAACACGCAAACAGATGCAAAGGGAGTCAAAGGCTCTTGGCTCTTCCGGGTGTCAGGAAATTTTCGGGAGGGGCCAAAAATTTTGTCTCATGTGTTTTCTGATTATATTTGCCAGTGTATTCCTTGTAAAGATTCATTTGTTGAAGAATAATAATAAAATCCTCATCTGCTACACCGATTTTCTCACATTGGGTTTTTCCGGGGATAGTTGTCTGAAAATAAGTGTGTACATGTGATTAGTTCTTATGCTTATGTTCTTTATTGTTTCCTCCTCTGCATATGTAATTGTGAATGTTACAGTAGTATTTATTTCGAAGTTTACTGATAAATTTCTGTAAATAACTTATCGGAGTAATAAGTAGGAGAAATAAATCTATCACTGCAACTGTAGATTTCCAGATTGGAATTTTCACATGGTATCAGAGCCAGAGATGAGTAACAGGAACGAAGAACTGGCAAATGAGTAGAAATCTAACATTGTTGCGGCAACTCCGAGGGGTTCATGCAGTTCTCCAGAAAGGAAGAGAAGAATGAAAGAACATATGAATCACGATGTTTATGTTCAGGCATCCAGACAAGAACAAGAGTTTGCTTGTGTGTCAAGCATTGCTTCTCCTTAAGTCTGGTACATTGACAGTGGAGCTTCTGCTCATATGATGGGAGTGCAGGAATTTTTTTCCAACTACCGAGAAGAGCAAATGAACTTTAAAATTACCATGGGTAATAAAGAAAAATGTACCCCTATTGGAAGAGGTATTGTAGTATTTCAGACCGAGGCTAGAAATAAGCTTCGGGCCACTAATGTACTGCAAGTGCCTAGGTTGGGCATGAACCTACTCTCAGTATCTCAACTTCAGAACAGAGGTTACGGCATTTACTTCATTGGTAACAGAGTTTATGTCAAACACCCCAGTTGCAAGAAGAAAGCACAAATTGGAGTAAGGAGCAACAAACTTTATAAGTTATAGCTCGAATCTCCAATGGCACTAATAGGCAAAAATGATGAAAAGGACCTGAATGAACTATGGCACAAAAGAATAGGGCATTTGCATCATGGGGCGTTAAAGATTCTCAAGAAAACTGTTATAGGAGTTCCAAAACTGAGCACCAAGCGAGATGATGTCTGCAGAGTGTGCGTGTTGGGAAAATATTCCAAGGCAACGTATTAGAGAAGCAACAATAGGGCTAAGACTGTATTGGGCATGATACACTTGGATATCTGTAATATCTCGTTTCGGGGATATCTCTAAAACACAACAAACTCCAACCAGAGATAGACTGGGAGGGCATTTACCGGATATACCGCCTCTGGAAAGAGGACGAGATCCGGAGGCTACCTGGCCCTTTCCAGATTCTGTCTAAGAGTGAAAGATAAACACACCAAGTGGCATAGAACTAGAATGCTCAAGAATATATAAGAATAACAGTGCAGTAGACATATAATAACATAGACAAAATATATGGCAACTCATCCAGAAATATAGAGAGGAAATGCTAAGCCGTTTTATTAAACTGAGAAATACAATGAAGTACAATAGGTGATCAGAGTGATGGCACCTAAACTTGCTCAAGGCAAGTGAAGAAATACTCTCAGAATATACAGAAAATGGCTGCTCTCTGAACTACGTCCCAGCTGCTGGAAAACTGCCGTGTAGTTGCTACTGCTAGAATGGACTGAATTCTAGGCGCTGATACCCTTGCCGAAATGAGCTGAAAATCTGCAATCCTCCTCTACTCACCAATCTCGACAAAACCCAGAAACCATATCAAAAATGGCCAACCCCCAAAAACCTCCAGAAAACACCCCCTTGGGGAATTACGCTGGCCTCCAAGGCTCTGCGCAGAGGCTAAATGGAAATGACTGAAACACCGCCTCAAACTCCACCAAAATCCTCCCACACGAAAAGGCTGATCCTCTGCTCAAAATCTCGGCTCAATCTCCTACAGAAATCCCGATCCGGAGCACCTCCAAAATGGACTGTCCTCTCTCCCAGTGATTGCCTAGTCTCTATGAAAGCCCAGCTCCACAACAAACCCAAACACCAAAAACTCTCACAAAATACTGAAGAAATAACCTTGCCCGAGTAGGCACTCGAAGTCCCCCGGGGCTAAGGGCGAGATCTCCGACCGAAGACGCTCAATGCACTAAACAGTGCTGCAGACAGGCTAAACAGCCAGCGTGCTCAAGAAGACAAAACGTCTAGCTCAATATCATCAACAACAGAATGAATGAAATGAGAAGGCTCCTCCATCCTTTATAACGTTGGTTTCCCTCCAAAACCCCAATGTAGCCTCTCTCTCCTCCACGTGCTCATCCTCATCTGCGCAGTAGCTTCTAGAGTGTATGTGGGCCCCCTTCTCTACGTGGTGCTTGGCCCCCTTGTCTCCCCCTTAAGTCACAACGTTGTGCTACTAGGAGGGTGTTTTATTCCACTTAAGTGAGTTAGACCCTCTCCACTCACTTTTTATTTATTTATAAACTATAGACGGAAAAACTGAACAAAATCGAATATTCCAATTAGCTGTCGCTAATTAGGAATATTACAGTCTCCCCCGGCAAAATGTTGCTTGTCCTCAAGCAACTGAAGTGATGAATGCTGCAAAATATTCTCACTCTCCCAAGTGGCATCCTCATCCGGCAAATTCTTCCACCTCACCAAGAATTCCCGGACTATCCTGCTCCGTAGCTTCCTCTCCTTGGTATCAATAATAGCCTCTGGCTGCAACACCAAATGCCCCTCATCATCCGTGGGTGGTAGCTCCTCTGTCACTGTCACCTGCTACCCCAACGCCTTCTTCAGGCATGATACATGAAAAACGTTGTGGATCTTGTTGCCTTGGGGCAGCTCCAACTCATACACAACCTGCCCAATCCTGCGTATCACCCTGTATGGTCCGTAAAAGCGAGGCTTGAGCTTCTCAGCTCCCTTCTGCTTCAGTGACGACTGTTGGTATGGCTGTAATCGTAGGTAGAACAAGTCCCCTACGTCAAACTGTCTCTCCACCCGACCTCTGTCGGCATACAGCGTCTGCTGGTTTTGTGCTGTAGCTATATTATCCTTGAGAGCTCAGAGAATGTCCTGACTCTCTTGGATCCAAATCTTGGCTCTAGGAGCCTTGCTAGCACCGAACATCACGTCAGCAAAAGATAAAGAATGATACCCATACAAAGCATAAAATGGCGACATACCAATGGACATGTGATGTGTCGTGTTGTAGCAGTACTCCCCCAAATGCAACCACTTCAGCCACGCTCGCTGTTGCCCACTAACATAGTTACACAAGTATCCCTCCAGCCACTTGTTAACTATCTCCGTCTGTCCATCCGTCTGTGGGTGATAACTGGTACTCGGTGTCAACTCCGTCCCCACTAGCCGGAAAAGCTCCTGCCAGAATCCGCCCATGAAGCGGCTGTCCCTATCACTGATGATGGTCTTAGGAAGACCATGCAACCTGAAAACCTCTCTGAAGAACAGCTCGGCCATCTGTGCTGCTATGTAATGCGCGGATATGGCGAAAAAGTGCGCATACTTTTTCAGCCGATCAACGACGACAAAGATACAATCCTTGCCCTGCACCATGGGCAACCCTGTGATGAAGTCCATCGATATGCTTTCCCATTTCCCCTCCGGAATGGGAAGAGGCTGCAACAATCCTGCGGGATGGCTCATCTCTCCCTTGTTCCTTTGACAAACATTGCACTCCCTGATGTGCTGGAGCACGTCCTCTTTGAGGCCATTCCATGAGAACCTCTCTCTGATGGCCCTGTAGGTTTTGGTAAACCCCTGATGGCCTGCCAATGGAGAATCATGTGATGCCTGGAGTATCTTCTTCTTAAGCTGAGATCCCTCAGTCAAGCAGATCCTGTCCCTGTAGTAGATGATCTCATCGACCACCCTGTACCTGTCATCCGCCACCTGTCCATCCAGAACCTCACATGCAAATCTGTCCTTGGAGTACTCCACTAAAATTCAAGCCCTCCAATCTGTATCCAAACTCATTAGAGATAACGTGGCTGGTCTACGTGAAAGGGCATCTGCTACCACGTTATTCTTACCCTTGACATACTCAATGTCAAAATTACATATTGACCCACGATCCACTGCCGCTCTCCCGAGTCGCTTTCCGCTTCAAAGAACCTCGACGCTCGTTGTGACCGGGCTCACCCTAAACCTCGTTCCGCCTGGCACGCGAAATGGCCACCATGGCTACTGCCAACATCTTCCTTGTCAAGATTACAACCTTCTGCATGAGTTCTGGCTTTCCCCAAAGGCTATAGGTAGGGTGTCCCTCCCCGCATCAACATCGCGCTATCCTCTCCCGACGCATCACTCTCCCAAACAAATGGCTACGTAAAATCCGGCAATGCAAGCACTAGGCAGCTACTTATCACCTCCTTGAGCCTGCCAAAGGCTCGCTGCGCTGTATCCGACCAACTAAATGCCCCTTTCTTCGTCAAATCTGTAAGGGGTGCAGCAAGCTGTGAGAATCTCTTGACGAACTTCCTGTAATATAGGTGCATATGCCAATGAATCCTCGAAGTTCCGTCACATTCCTCGGCTCTGGCCAATCCCTGATGGCCCTAATCTTCTCCTCATGGACTCTCACTCCGTCCACTCCAATAATGTGACCTAAATACAACATCTTCATCATCCCAAACTTACACTTGGAGAGCTTAGCATAGAACTGTTGCTCTTCCAAGATATGTAGTACTGCCTCTATATGCTGGAGATGCTCCTCCCAAGTCTTGCTATATATGAGTATGTCATCGAAGAAGACCAATACAAACTTCCTCAGATGACTGCGGAAGATATGGTTCATGCAAGACTGAAAAGTAGCTGGTGCATTGGTTAGCCCAAAAGGCATAACCAAAAACTCAAAATGCCCATAATGACACCTGAAGGCGGTCTTGGGAATGTCCTGTTCCCTCACGCGAATCTGATGGTACCCTGATCTCAAATCAATCTTCGAGAAGAACTTGGCTCCTCTCAGCTCATCCATCAACTCATCGATCCTGGGTATAGGATACCTGTTCTTTAGGGTCTTCTTGTTCAGGGCCCTGTAGTCAATACACATCCTCAAGGTGTCGTCCTTCTTCTTCACCAACACCATGGAAGAAGCGAACGGACTCGTGCTCGGTCTGATGTGCCCAAGAGCCAGCAAATCTTGGATGGCCCGCTCAATCTCATCCCGATAGGCTTTGGGATGCCTATAGGGGGTAGTGATCACCGCCTGAATGCCCTGCTCAAGCTCTATGGTGTGCTCGAATCCTCGGTCTGGTGGCTGACCTAGTGGTATATCCCCAAACACTGCCTCATATCTGTCAAGGATGGCCTGTATATCAGGATGAACTGCCTGACCGGCAGTCCCTGCCTTTGATGCCCGTAACTCAACCGCCCACTCTATGTCTCCCTTCCGGAAATCTGCCTCCATCTGGTGTGTCGAAACTGTCTGAGGTGGGTAAGTGTGCATCGCGCGGATCTTCTCGTGCTTCCCGGTCTTCTTATCATCCCACTCCATCTCTAAGGCCTCCTAATCTGTGGTGACCTTCCCCAGAGTAATCAACCACTGTACACCCAGTACCACATAGATATCTGGTATGTTGACCACGAAAAAGTGGTCGATCGCGGTGTAGGTACCCATCGTCACTGCCAACTCTGGAACATATCGTGCACACTGCATCGTCTGAGCTCCCGGGACCAGAACTGAAAATCCGTCAAAGCTCTCGGTCGGTATACCTCTCCGCTCGACCATCTATGCATCAATGAAGTTGTGGGTCACCCCACTGTCAGCCAAAACTGATACTCGCTGGCCACGCACTGTCCCTCGTATGCGCAGCATCAAATACTTGGGAACTCCTCGCAATGCCGCAAGGGTCCCTCCTGTGGGTGCAAAAGCTGCACCTCTTGTACCTGGAGGTGGAGGTGGCAACTGATCCTGGGTTGTCTGACTATTTCCTGCCTCCTTGTCATCCTCCTCATCTTCTTCCCCGCTATCATCGGAGAAGACCTCAATGAAGTGTGCTTTGCTCGCAGCACACCTATGCCCTGGTGCCCACAGCTCCTGACAAGTGAAGCACAGCTGCTTCTTCCTCAGCTCCCTCCTGGCATCATCATCTATTTGAGCCCGTCCGGGATTCCTCTTTGGAGGAGGAACCCTCGCATCCTTCCCCTTAGGCTGGAAGTCCTGTCTTTGGGGGTAAGGTGTCCGCGTCTTGGTCAATGCATCCTGTAAGTCCCGGGTCTTGCTGATAGCATCCTGGACTGTAGCTGGTCTAGTAGATCTAACTAGACCTCGAAGTGGCTTTGCCAATCCCTCCACAAACATACAAATCATCCCTGCCGCGAATAGATCTGGCACCATCACTGAAACCCTCAAGAAATTTGCAATGTATGTCTCTGGGCTCCCTGTCTGCTTGAGCCTCGTCAGCTCAACAAAATGCTATTTCGGATCCCTCCGGTCAAAACGCTCTATCAACCTCCTGGTAAACTCGGCATATGTCGTCACTGTAGAGTGTCCGAGTGTAACCATCCCATGGAACCACCAGTCCTGGGCCTCACCATCCAAATGTAATGTCGCCACCTTGATGGCTTCCGTCTCCGACGTCTGGTTAAGCTCGAAATAGATGTCCAGCTTCTCCACCCAAGACTTTGCCGAACTATTTGATGAGCCATCAAATGTAGGCAAATGGAATCTGCTAGATGTGCGGTGGGAATCTCCATCATGGTAATGTCGGTGCCCTCTATGATGGTCGCGGGGTCTACTGTCCCGCTGGAGCTGAACAAAATCTCGGAATGAGAGAGCATCCCTGAACTCCTGCCCATAGGCCTGATACTCTGCAAAATACTCGCCCATGTGTCTGGGCTCTGCCTCCTGCTGGGCTCCTGCCCCTGTGTCTGCTCCCAAGAAAGTGGGCATGGTAGAGCGGGTAGGTGCACGTGAAGCCATCGGCTGAGGAGTATCACGTTGAGCAGCACCATGCTATGGAAAATGATGGGATGTACCTGATCCCTCTCCTACTTGGAAAACTCATGGGGTCTCACGCTGTCTAGCTTCTACAGCGGTGAATCTCTGACCCATCACCTCAATCTGTCTAGCTAGATCCTGCACCGATTTGAGGAGTGCCTCCCCAAACTGTTTGGCCTCTTTGTCATCTGCCATCGGCCCTCTCTGCTTTGAATCTAATACAGGCTCCTCCTGCTTTGCGTCTGTCACAGGCTCTCTCTCCTGCTCTGTGTCCACCACCCGAACACAGTCTCCCTCTCCGTAGGTGTTCTCCAACCTATGCTCATGGTCTCTGTACTTCCTACCTCTATAACAAATATATGGTCTCCTCCCCGGTGTCATAGACCACAGGCTGAGCCAGAACTATGCTCTGATACCACTGTAATATCCCGTTTCCGGGATATCTCTAAAACACGGCAAACTCCAACCAGAGATAGACTGGGAGGGCATTTACCGGATATACCGCCTCTGGAAAGAGGACGAGATCCGGAGGCTACCTGGCCCTTTCCAGACTCTGTCTAAGAGTGAAAGATAAACACACAAGTGGTATAGAACTAGAATGCTCAAGAATTTATAAGAATAACAGTGCAGCGGACATATAATAACATAGACAGAATATACGACAACTCATCCAGAAATATAGAGAGGAAATGCTGAGCCATTTTATTAAATTGAGAAATACAATGAAGTACAATAGGTGATCAGAGTGACGGCACCTAAACTTGCTCAAGGCAAGTGAAGAAATACTCTCAGAATATACAGGAAATGTCTGCTCTCTGAACTGCGTCCCAGCTGCTGGAAAACTGCCATGTCGCTGCTACTGCTGGAAAACTGCCGTGTAGCTGCTACTGCTGGAATGGACTAAAGTCTAGGGGCTGATCCCCTTGCCGGAATCAGCTGAAAATCTGCAATCCTCCTCTACTCACCAATCTCGACAAAACCAAGAAACCATATCAAAAATGGCCGACCTACGAAAACCTCCAGAAAACACCCCCTTGGGGGAATTACGCTGGCCTCCAAGGCTCTGCGCAGAGGCTAAATGGAAATGACTGAAACACCGCCTCAAACTCCACCAACATCCTCCCACAGGCAAAGGCTGATCCTCTGCTCAAAATCTCGACTCAATCTCCTGCAGAAATCTCGATCCGGAGCACCTCCAAAATGGACTGCGTCCTCTCTCCCAGTGACTGCGCAGTCTCTATGAAAGCCCAGCTCCGCAACAAACCCAAACACCAAAACCTCTCACAAAATACTGAAGAAATAACCTTGCCCGAGCAGGCACTCGAAGTCCCCCGGGGCTAAGGGCGAGATCTCCAACCGGAGACACTCAATGCACTAAACAGTGCTCAAGAAGACAAAACGTCTAGCTCAATATCATCAACAACAGAATGAATGAAATGAGAAGGCTCCTCCATCTTTTATAACGTTGGTTTCCCTCCAAAACCCCAACGTAGCCTCTCTCTCCTCCACGTGCTCATCCTCATCTGCGCAGAAGCTTCTAGAGTGTACGTGGGCCCCCTTCTCTACGTGGTGCTTGGCCCCTTGGCTCGCCCTTAAGTCACAACGTTGTGCTACTAGGAGGGTGTTTTATTCCACTTAAGTGAGTTAGACCCTCTCCACTCACTTTTTATTTATTTATAAACTATAGACGGCAAAACTGAACAAAATCGAATATTCCAATTAGCTGTCGCTAATTAGGAATATTACAATATCTGCGGACCAATGTCCACTAGAGCTCTTAGTGGTGTCGAGTATTTCATCAGCTTTATTGATGACCATTCCAGGAAAACCTGGATCTACTTTCTGAAGACCGAGGACGAAATCTTCAGACGATTTAAAGAGTTTAAAGCTCTGGTAGAAAATATGACAAGAAAGAGGATCAAGGTGTTGCGTTCAGACAGTGGTGGAGAGTACACGGACAAGAAATTCACAGGCTTCTGCACAAGGGAAGGTATCAGAAGAGAGTGGACTGCTCCATAAAATCCGGAGAAGAATGGTGTGGTAGAAAGGAAAAATAGAACCACTATCAAGGCTGCAAGGGCAATGATGTATGATCAAGACATGCACAAATTTTTGTGGGCTGAAGCTTGTAATACAGTGGTTTACTTTCAAAACAAGATTCCTCACAATGCATTGGGAAATATCACGCCAGAAAGTGTCTTCACTGGCAGCAAGCCTGAAGTGAGTCACTTTAGGATCTTTGGCAGTACGGCTTATTTTCATGTACTTGTGAAAATTTTTGAATATTACTTATGCAGAAACCCTACTGTTAAATCACGATTTACTTCTCCTACTTATTCAAGTTATTAATCTGAAGTGTTTTGTATTAACATTGAAGTAAACACTTTAACAACCTACACAGATATAGATCTAAACTGATTACATGCACATAGACAAAGTGACACACAAGATTTTCTGGACAACTATCCCCGGAAAAACCCAATGCGGGAAAACTGTCTTCTGGCTGCTGGAGGGTTTTTATTATTAAGTAGATTCTGAGTAAAACAAATCTGGGCACCTTACTGGTTAACCCGACAGAGAAATATAAAATCTGTAGCAATACCTCTGTTCCAGAGACAGAAAATTGGACTAATTCACACCCTCAAACGGGATTTACAGAACTCAGCCCTTTTTACTCTTCAGAAACCCCAGCACAACTCTGAAGCCCTCTGTGTCATCTCTGCTAGCCTTCTAGTGCCCCTGCACTGCTTAGGAGAGGCCTGCATAACCCCATACTGGATTACATTGTCCCTGCACTGACCTGGCTAGGCTTGTGTAAGCCCTGATGGCCTCATGCTGCCTCTGCGTCGCCCTTTCTGGGCCTGCGTAGCACTGAAGCCCTCTGCGCTGCGCAGCTTCTGCGTAACTATTGCGTAGCTACTGCTCCCTCTATGCTGCTCTGATTGCTGCTTCTCTTCCTCTTGCTGACTCTTGGCCTGGGATCAGATCATCCCTCTCGGAAATAATACCCCTCGCTGCAGCTGAAACACTTCTAGAAATTCTTAGCAACCCACGCCCTAGAATTCCAGCTTAGTCTCAGTGCTTTTCCTTCGTGTGTGTGTTCTCCAACCGACCCCAAGCCTTTCCTTTATATTTTCTCGTTGGGAAACCAACGACCGTGATCTAATCTTGATTCATCGGCTAATGATCTGTGTGACTTAAGTCATTTTCATTACATGTTTAAATTAATTACCTTTAATCTTTTAATTCTCCTAAATTAGACTTAGGGTCCTTAATTAAAAAGATCAATTAATTAATTATCTCTTAAGCAAAATGAAATTTCTCAAATCCCTTTCTGGGTCTTGGAGATATCATGTACTCTAGTCCCTCCGCAAAGTTTCGGAGCTAGAGCACATCCGATGTTACCCCAACACTCAAAAATATCAACACTCGCTCTTAGCGAGGATGTGCTATAGCACAACACTACTTCACCTTGAAGTTCTGCACTGATCTCTGGTGTGGGTCTCTGCGCTGATGCTTGGCCTGCTGCCCTTCATCACTGCGCTGCTGCTGCTCTCCCATACTGCTTCCCATGACACTGCCACCGCCACTACCACATCTGTACTGCAGCTCCCTCTCAATCTACTGCATCGTGTTGCCAACTATTGCACTGCAACTCAGTTGCTGAGAGAAACGACTGAAAACTCCCGCCCAATCTTTGACAGACAAGTCAGTTGGGCTGCATCCTCATCACTAAGCTCCATAAGCTGTTGATGTCTGCTGTCATCTGAAGAAAGCTGCACAACCACAGCTCTACACTGAGTAAGCATACCTCCTCTGCATAGTTGAAGTCACATTAGCCCTTGTGTTGAAGTCCCCTATGTTGCTGCTACACTGCGTTGTCCTCCTAAAGCCCCTATGTTGTTTCATCTCTGCTCTGCGTAAGCATGCCTGCCCTGCGCTGCTGTTGCTACGTTGTTGCTGCATCTGCACTGCGCTATTCCCTTCAGCTTCCAACTCTGCCTCTGCTTCATGTGTGATTCTCTTCACCCACTGCTCCCCCTATTCCGCTACTGTATTAAGGCTCCCATAGCATGGATGTGATCCAAGAGTTGGGCTACTTAAGGATCCCGTCATCACTCTGTAGCTGCTCTACAGATCCATGTCACTCCACTTTCGTGGTTCATGAGCACTCATGGCTACGTCATCTTCGGAGCCATCGTCTACCACAGCAGCCTTGGAGCTAGAAGCCTCCTTGTCCTTCTTCTTTTGAGGACAATTGCTAGCGAAATGTCCTAGTTCGCTGCACTAGAAACACTTGATCTTTGACAGATGTCGCTTCTTTCTCCCTTGTTGCCTATTTGATGGCAAGGTTACATCTTCTTCCTCTTCCTTCTTCACTTTACTTGATCCAGTGCTATACTATCTCTTGGTGAACCGACAGAGTTCTTCTTGTTAGAGGATCGCCCACATACCGTCCCAGTTGGGAAGGTCTGCTCTGCCCAAGATACTTTGGATAAAATTTTCCCAGTCCTCTATGACCGCATTGAGAGTAGTCCTCACCATAACATCATCCTCCACTTTCTCTCCCATGGCAGTCAACGGATCCCTGATCGCCTGTAATCTGAAAAGAAAGGGTTCGATCTCTTGTCCCTTAGCCATCATGAATAACCTCATCTGATTCTCCAGAAGCATTTTCCTCTGGACGGATCTTCCTTCATATAGTGTGGTCAGAGCCACCCACATATCATGAGTCGTTGTCTTCTCGGCTATGTGAGGCACTACATGATCTTTGACACCGTCCACGATGAAGCGCTTGGCGTGTGCCGCTGCTTTTTCATGCTTCTCCAGGATCTTCGTGTGAAAATTCTACTGCAGTATCATGGTTTACTTCTCCTACTTGATTTAAATTATACAAGTTATCTTCAGAAATTAGATTCCGAAAATACTAAAGTAAACACAACTAACAGTCTACACATGTGGATCATTTACTGAATACTTCGCTCATTCAAACAAAGTGACACATGGCTTTTTGGACATAAGTCCCCGGAAAAACCCAAAGTGGGAAAACCGATGCAGCATATATGAGGATTTATTTTATTAAGTAGATTATGAGTACAGTAAATCTGGGTTCCAGATCTGGAAAACCCGACAGAGAATAAAAGAAATTTGCAGCTAACTTGTTATTCCAAGACCAAATATCTGACTGATCCACACCCTCAAACGGGATTTACAAGACTTAGCTTGGATCTGGCCCTCGAAACCCCAATGCTGCCCCTGAAGCCGCAGCGTCAGCCCTACTAGGCTCTGTGTGCCACTTCGTTGCCCAGAGATGGATTGTGTAACCCCAGAGAGGGTGACACAGGCCCTACGCTGGCCCTGGAGGCCCTCTACGTAATTCTAAAACCCTCTAGAGCTCCAGCAATGTCTTGTGTAGCGCTGTGTAGCGGTTGCGCAACTGCTGCGTAACTGCTGTTGTGCTCTCTGGTCCTCTGCGTTGTCCTTGTTTTCTGCTCCTCTAGCTCTTACTAACTCTTGGCTCTTGGATCAGATCATCCCCTCAGCCAATACCACCCCTCGCTGCAGAAAAACTCTTCCAGAAATTCTTAGCAAACCCTGCCCTAGAATTCCATATCTGTTTTTTTTGCTCTGCCTCTGTGTATATGTCCGAACTGACCCTCAAGCCTTTATCTTATACTTTTCGATGATCTCATCAATAGCCGATATTAAAACATTCATCAGCAGCTGAGATTAAAAGGTTCCTTGATTTGTGCCTTTTAGAACATTTCAGCATTCACTTTAATTATTTAATTTTCCTAAGTTTAGACTTAAGAAATACATTAAAATAATTAATTATTTGAATAACTTGAACACCAACTGAAATTTCACAAAACACTTTCTGGGTTTTAGAGTTCAAGTGTGTCTTAGCCCCTCCACAAAATTTCAAGGCTAGAGCACACCCAATGCTACACCAACTATACAAAATCTCAACACTCCCTCTTAGCACGGAGTGTGCTCTAGCAATGCATCCACACCATGCACTACAAGATCTTGAAGTTGGATTTTGTGTTGTTGATGTTTGGCATGCTGCCCCTCCATCCACTGCACTACTGCTCTCTGTACAGTTGCCCATGCCACTGCCACTGACACTGCCACATCTATACTACAGCTCCCTCTCAACTCGTTGCATCATGCTGCCCATAACATTTCCACTGCTAATTACTGCACTGCAACTCAGTTTCCGAGAAGTAAGCAACTGAAGGACTCCTGCCCAACTGTTGACAAACAAGTCAAGCTGCCTCCCATCACTGAAGCTATCTTGGCTGCTAATTTACGATGTCCTCCTGAAGCCATTGCGTTGCTGCAACACTGCACTGCGTGAGCTTACCCCCTCTGCGTTGTTGATGTCCCATCAGCCTCTCTACGCTGCTGCCTCTGCATTACGCTGCTCCTTCTTCAACTCTCCATCACTGCCCTTTGCTTCACTATGACCTTCTACAACCATCTCCCGACTCATCCCACTATCGTCTTAAGGCTTCCGTAGCTTGTATGTGATCCAAAAGTAGGGCTGACTCAAGGATCCCGCCACTCTGTTTGTAGATTCTCTACAGATCCATGTCACCCTACCTCTTCTCTCGAGGTACATGAGCACTCATAGTTGCATCATCATCAGAACCATCATCCTTTGCTGCTGCAACCTTGGAATCAGAAGATCCTTTATCCTTCTTCTTAGGACAAGTGCTGGCGAATTGTCCAAGATTGTCACAGTTAGAGCACCGGACCTTGGAAATGTCCATCTTCTTCTTCCCTTGCTGCTTCCTTTCCTTTGATGCAAGGGCTGCATCATCCTCCTCTTCTTTCTTAACTCTGACTTTTCCGCTTTCACCACTGATATTCTGCTTCTTGGTGATTCTCCTGATCTCCTCTTGGTGGAGGATAGCCCACATGTCTACCCATGATGGTAATGTTGTCCTTCCCAGAATGCTCTGGAAAAACATTTCCCAGTCTTTCAAGACTGCATTTAGGGTCGTCCTCACTAGGAACCCCTCATCTGGATTTGAACCCATGGCAATCAGCTAATCCCGGATAGTCTAAAGTCTGAAGAGGAATGGATCTATATCTTCACCCTTCATCATTTGGAACAACCACATCTAGTTCTCCAGAAGCATCCTCGTTGGACAGATCCTCCTTGATACATCGTATCCAAGGCTACCCACATCTCATTTGTTGTACTCTTTCCAGCAATGTGAGGTATGACATGGTCTTTGACTCCAGCCATGATCAAACGCTTAGTCTGCACTTGATTTTATTCATACTTCTTTAGAGGATCTGCATAGGTTGGTACTACTAGAACATTTTCTGCATGATCTTTGAGACCATACTCATCCAAAACTGACAAGATTCTAGCCCTCCAGATAACAAAGTTGGACATGCCGTCCAACCTATACTCATCTCTTAGTCCATATCTCACCATCTTGCTCAGATCTGTCAGAACAGATACTCCTCTCCCTCTTTTTGTTGCAACACTCAACAGAAAATTCTGGATTTGGGTTTCTTGGTGATTAGAAACCCTCTATAGTAGCTGCTCTCTCTGACCACTGATTTCCCTCCTAGAAATATTTCACCCAAACGCAATCGGACAGAACTCTTCGATCACCACTTGATCGAATCTTAGATCTGTTTGGCTTAGATCTGCTGAGTAGCTGTCTTCCTCCCGCCTTTCTTGACTTAGCTAGGCACAATTCTGCATCGGCATAATCTCCACCACACCAGCACTGCTGAAGATCTAAAGCACTACTTCCGGATCTTGGCAAGGATTTTTGCAACAGAAGGAATACTGGACTACGTCTCACTGACTGGCCCAGTGCAGCCTCAACGCTGCTTAGAAGTGGACTGTGTAACCCCAGACTGGGTGACACAGTCCTTACATTGGCCTGGGAAGGCTCTACGTAAGCCTGCTGGCCTTCTGAATCTGCAGCGCTATCCCCTCCTGGAACTGTGTCCTCTTGTTGTCAAGCTACCCCTTTCGGATCTCTGCTGTTTCTTCTGTTATCCTGCAAAAAAAAAATTATTCCGTTGATTGCTGAAGATTCAGCTTGATTTGCTATTGCTCTGATACCATGTGAAAATTCTATTGCAGTATCATGGTTTACTTCTCCTACTTGATTTAAATTATACAAGTTATTTTCAGAAATTAGATTCAGAAAATACCGAAGTAAACACAGCTAACAGAATATACATGCAGATCATTTACTGAATACTACGCTCATTCAAACAAAGTGACACATGGATTTTTTGACATCAGTCCCTGGAAAAACCCAAAGCAGGAAAACCGGTGCAACAGATATGAGGGTTTTTTTTATTAAGTAGATTCTGAGTACAGTAAATCTGGGTTCCAGATCTGGAAAACCCGACAGAGAATAAAAGAAATCTGCAGCTAACATGCTGTTCCAAGACCAAATATCTCACTGATCCACACCCTCAAACGGGATTTACAAGACTCAGCCCGGATCTGGCCCTAGCAACCCTAGTGCTGCCCCTGAAGCCCCAGCGTCAGCCCTACTAGGCTCTGTGTGCCACTGCGCTGCCCAGAGAGGGACTGTGTAACCCCAAAGAGGGTGACACAGGCCTTATGCTGGCCCTGGAGACCCTCTGCGTAATTCTGAAACCCTCTGGAGTTGCAACGTTGTTTTGCGTAGCAGCTGCGCAGCTGCTGTGTCGCTGCCGCTGCTGCTCTCTGCTCCTCTGCGTTGTCCTTGTTTGCTTCTCCTCTACCTCTTACTGACTCTTGGCTCCGGGATCAGATCATCCCCTCAGCCAATACTACCCCTTGCTGCAGAAAAACTCTTCTAGAAATTCTTAGCAAACCCTACCTTAGAATTCCATATTTGTTTTCTCAGCTCTGCCTCTGTGTGTGTGTCCCAATTGACCCTCAAGCCTTTCTCTTATACTTTTTCGATGATCTCATCAACGACCGAGATTAAAACATTCATCAACGGCTAAGATTAAAATACTGCATGATCCATGTCTTTTAGAACATTTCAGCACATGTGTTAATTAATTCACTTTAATTATTTAATTTTCCTAAGTTTAGACTTAGGAAATACATTAAAATAATTAATTATTTGAATAACTTGAACACCAAAAATTTGACAAAACACTTTCTGGGTTTTGGAGTTCAAGTGTGTCTTAGCCCCTCCACAAAATTTTAGGGCTAGAGCACACTTGATGCTACACCAACTATACAAAATCTCAACACTTCACATCGGTCAGTGTGGCCAGGACTTTCTTTGCATGCTCCCTCAAACCATATGCCTCCATGATAACCAGGATTCTGGCCTTCCAGACTGCAAAGTTGGACAGACCATCCAACCTATCCTGATCACGTAGTCCGTGAGGTGCCATTTGCTCAACAAGTCTGTCGGAAAAAATCCTGTTCTCTATGCTAGAGACTCATATCTAGGGTCCTTGGCGAAACAGGCACCCTTTGCTCCCTCTGAAAACTGACTTCCTCTCTTGGATGTCTGCCAAATCAAAACGAATCAGATCTCTTCGATCCTCTGATCGATCTGCAGATTGCTTCGGTTGGAAATCCTCTGAGAAGATGTTCTCCTCCCGCTCTTTGTCAACTAGTCCTCGGGCTAATTTCTGCAACTTCAAAAATTTAACCCCACCAACAACTATTGAAGCTCTGCAACACTGCTTCCGATACTCTGAATCAGCAACAGCTTGAGGATTACGTTACCCTGGCTGGCCTCTGCGTGAGCAGATAGTCCCAGCACAGCCTCTACACTGCCTCTGCATAGTAAGTACGTGGGCCTGCGTGGAGACTGTGTCACTCTGGCCTCTGCGTGGCTCTACTCCCTTCTACTATTACGTTGTCCTCTCTGGTCCGACTTTCTCCGACTGCTACTACTTTTTGCAACAACGATTCTTCAGTGTTCTTGCTGATGATTCAGGTAGATCCGCAATCGCTCTGAGACAATGTGAAAATTTCTGAATATTACCTATGCAGAAACCCTACTATTAAATCACGATTTACTTCTCCTACTTATTCAAGTTATTAATCTGAAATGTTCAGTATTAACATCGAAGTAAACACTTTAACATCCTACGCAGATACAGATCTAAACTGAATACATGCACATAGACAAAGTGACACACAAGATTTTCTGGACAACTGTCCTCAGAAAAACCCAATGTGGGAAAACCGGTCTTCTGGCTACTAGAGGGTTTTTATTATTAAGTAGATTCTGAGTATAGCAAATCTGGGGACCTTACTGGTTAACCCGACAGAGAAATACAAAATCTTCAGCAATACCTCTGTTCCGGAGACAGAAAACTAGATTGGTTCACACCCTCAAACGTGATTTATAGAACTCAGCCCTTTTCAGTCTTCAGAAACCCCAGCGCTGCTCTGAAGCCCTCTGCATCATCTCTGCTAGCCTTCTGGTGCCCCTGCACTGCTCAGGAGAGGGATGCATAACCCCAAACTGGATTACGTTGTCCCTGCGCTACCCTAGTTGCGCATGTGTAAGCCTTGATGGCCTCCTGCTGGCTCCGCGCTGCCCTTTCTAGGCCTGCGTAGCACTGAAGCCCTCTGCGCTGAGTAGCTTCTGCGTAGCTACTGCTCCCTCTATGCTGCTTTGACATCTGTTTCTCTGCCTCTTGCTGACTCTTGGCCTGGGATCGGATTATCCCTCTCGCCAATACTACCCCTTGTTGCAGTTGAAACACTTATGCCAATTCTTAGCAAACCACACCCTAGAATTCCAGCTTAGTCTTAGTGCTTTGATTCAGTGTGTGTGTTCTCCAACTGACCCCAAGCCTTTCCTTTATACTTTCTCGCTGGGAAACCAATGACTGTGATCTAATCTTGATTTGACTGCTAATATTAAAAGAAAGCTTGATCCGTGTGACTTAAGTCATTTTCATCACATGTTTAAATTAATTACCTTTAATCTTTTGATTTTCCTAAGTTAGACTTAGGGTCCTTAATTAAAAATATTAATTAATTAATTATCTCTTAAACAAGATGAAATTTCTCAAATCCCTTTTTGGGTCTTGGATATCTCATGTACTTTAGTCCCTCCACAAAGTTTGGGAGCTAGAGCACATCTGATGCTACCCCAACACTCAAAACCTCAATAGTACTCAATGAAAAGAGGAAGAAGTTGGACATGACTGTGTGAAATGTTCAAACTGAAACACTATTGCAGTGATAGATTTATTTCACCTACTTATTTATGATAAGTTATTTAAGATTTTCTTCCAGTAAATTTTGAAATAAACACAACTGCAATATTCAGTTAACCTTAAGCAGAATA
The DNA here is from genome assembly GCA_034641835.2 of Pinus albicaulis. Lineage (NCBI taxonomy): Eukaryota > Viridiplantae > Streptophyta > Pinopsida > Pinales > Pinaceae > Pinus > Pinus albicaulis. Next base: position 389,205,815 of record CM076576.1, on the reverse strand, counting down.
TAGAACATAACTCATATAATGCAATAGAAACAATCACATGAACACAGTTATTTTTGGACAATTGTTCCCGGAAAAACCCAATGCAAGAAAACCAGTGCAGCAAATGAGGGTTTGTATTATTCTTCAGCAAGGAAAATCTTTTACAAGAATTAGACGAGCAGACTTCAAGAATACACCTAAGATAAATTCTTCGAATCCTCTGGAAGAATTTCTAACACCCAGAAGACACCCTTGCTCCCTCTGCGTCACTCTGCATGATCTTCCGCGCAGTCTCTGCGCTGGACTGCGTCACTCTGTGTGGGGACTCAGTGCTGCCCTCGGTGGCCCTCTGCATCCTCCTCTTGCGTTTCTCTGTCTCTGCTGACTTCCCCTTCTTCTTCTGCCTCTGCAACTCTCCCTCTGAAATCAAATTCTATTCCTTCATAATTGATTTCCTTCGGATACTGAGTGTGTGCCCGACTTACTTTCCAAATGAACCTCAAGCCTTCTCTTATAATCTTCTCGTTGATGAATCAACAACTCAGATTAGATCTCTAATCAATAGCTAAGATTAAAACATGACTTGATCTTCGTTCTCTAGGAGATTCTCACTATGTTTTATTAATACCCTTTAATTATTTAATTTCCCTAAGTTTAGACTTGGGGTCCTCATTAAAATAATTAATTATTTTAATAAAACACAAACCGAGTGGAATTTCCACAAACGGTTTCTGGAACCTTTGGAATATTGATGTCCAAGCCTCCTCATAAAATATGAGACTTGGAACACTTTCCAATGCTACAAAAATCAAAAAACCGTGGAAAAGGCATATTTGGTAGGATACAACGAGAATGCAAAGGCTTACTGCATCTACATTCTGAAGAGCAGTAAAGTTGTAGTGCGGAGGGATGTGAAATTCATGGAGGAGAGGGCCTTCAAAAGATCCCGAGAGATGCCTTCTGCTACGCATTCTGAGGAGGATCCACTGGTTCAACCACAATGACCTGCAGAAGGTAATATGGTTGCCTCTCCAAGGCATAGGGATTGTTGGAATACTGAGAGGGGGGGGAACAATATTTCTTATCAATTAGCACTTTTTTAATCTTTTCAAAGCCCTAGTTAATCTTAAATTATTCTTGATGTTTATCCAGTAACAACAGTAAACAATAGAACACAATAGGCACACAAATTTTAGGTGGAAAACCCCCTCCGAGTCAAAAACCACCAGATGCTTTTCTAATAAATTCTTTAATCTTCAGCCCCAACTGAAATGAAAGGTACAACTTCCTAGAATTCTAGAAAAATATTCTTCTCCATCTCCCACTGGAAGGACGCCCCAACGCCCTTGTTTCTTCAGTAGTCAACTAAATGGATGCCATGCCATCCTAGACCAACCTACCACCCTAAAGTGTTCACAAGCTCCAACCCGTAAGTGACTTCATGCACCAACCCAGCACCTCCCTACCACCCTATAATGATCAGAGATAAGACAACAGTGTGGACTCTCGTACTAGGGACAATGATCCACGATACAATATGATTCACGATGATTTTCTTGAACTAGACCAATCACCCAATCACACTATGACCTGCAACCCAACCATAACATTATCGAACAATGACACTTATACCTCCCAACAATGCCTTTCCATCTCTAGGCAGATTGACTCTTTTACAATAATGACTCTTTTACAATTTTACAATGATGATTTTTACAATACTGAATTTTGACACGACCTGATACTTAACTTGATACTGCTTCTTCGAACACTTGCAACTGCTGAGGTATTGTTGTGCTTGCTTCAAGTAATGGTACTTTGGCGTTGCATTGTCCTTCTAGTATGTGTCTGAGTTTTCCTATTGTGTCCTCCTTCTCCACATGCAAGACCCAAACCAATATACAAACAAAATACTTACACTGTCGTGCAAACCAAATGTTAGAGAAATATTCAAAATTCAAATGTAAATAAGTTCAACATTTATGAACAAAGCCCAATCAAACATACATACAAAATACTTACATTGTCCTGCAAAAACACATGTCAGAGATGATGTTCAAATTAAAATTCAAACACTAATCATACATACCTTGTTGTAGCAGACTTACCCTTGAATATTGATGTGTTGTCCTTACTGCAGTGATCCTTGAATGCATATTTTTTCTTGCCTTCTACAAGCTCGATATTGAATCTATTGTATCTGTGTAATTTAAGATCTCCAAGGTCTGAAATTTCGTCCTGTGGTAGCCCTCTGATTCCTCTTTCCAACCCCGTAGGTTTGATCAACATTGGATTCTTCAAGAAATAGTTATGCCCAATCTCCTATGATGACCTGATTATAGACTCGTTCAGTAGAGCAAACTTGTACGGAGTGCCACGTGTATGTTTCAACCTTTGGTTCTGAAACCGATACACAACAAACTACAACCCGTCCTCTTTCTATCACTTCTTACGAAATTTGAATCCCATGCTCAGAGAGAAGGTTATGACGATTTTCCTAAGGTCACCTGTTTGACATGAAATTTGGGAGCCTGCAAAAACCCTAACTTCCTCAGATCATATCTACGAAAATATAGCGAACCAATATCTAAAATTCGAACACGAGCTTCATCAGGATTTTGCCCAAATGGGTTTTTTTTACAGCATTTGAAGCTTCGCAGAAAAAGAAGAAGTTATAACGAAAATGCCACGATGACCTGTTATAACTTATAAGTAGCTAAAATCCTTACATGAGGATATGAGGGTCACAATTTATATACATGCTTAGGTTGAGAGGGTATTCAACAAGTAAACGTTGGAGGGAATTTATGAGCTTAAAAAATTATTAATTATTGAAAATTCAGTGACCACAACCAATGATTAGTGTCATATCATAGCCCCATGGGGTTTTAGCCCACTAACTGGGGTTACTAACTTCAAACACGAATATCTATCAAACTGTGAAGAATTACGTAACGTGCCATATGTCAATGGAAACCTCTCTCTAAGTAGAAACCATCCAAAATATCCTTGACTCGGAATAGAATAAGTTGTCAAGTCAAAATTCCTATGCAAGATCAGGGTAGCCCTTGGTGCTTCTTGGGTTGACGTCAATGACAGCCATTGATCAACAATCTCCCCCTTTGGCATTGATGGCAACACAAGTACTCCCCTTGCGATCATGACACCTCTTCCTACAATATTCTCTCCCCTTTTGTCATCAATGGAAAAGGGTAACTCACCCTGAAAAACGTCATCCTACAAACATATACACACCTCAATTCCCCCCCTTTTTTTTTCTTATTTAGATAAGAGAAAGAGTATAATGAGAAATTGGGAGAATCCCAAGCTTTAGGCAAAGATACTCAAATGATTCACGTGGTAATGGTTTGGTAAAGATGTCAACAATTTGTTCCTTTGTGCCAACATATTCAAGCTTGATATTCTTTTCGGTGACCTGCTCTCTAACGAAATGATATTTGATCGAAATGTGCTTTGTTTTGGAATGCATCACAGGATTCTTGGAGATACTGATGGCACTGGTTTTATCACAAAAGATGGGAATAGGCTCATCAAACTTGACTTGAATATCTTGCAAAGTTTTCTTCATCCAGAGAACCTGAGGACAACAGGCTGCTGCCGTGATATATTCTGTTTCTGCTGTGGATAACGAGATTGAAGACTACTTTTTACTTAACCATGAAACAAGGTGACCACCTAGATAGAATGTTGCTCCACTGGTACTCTTTCGATCATCAACACTTGCTACCCAATCTGCATATGTATAAGCTTGGATAACTAGATTATTTCCTTTGGGATACCATAAACCATATTTTGTTGTGCCCTTAAGATATCAGAGAATTCTTTTGATGGCAATAATATGAGATTCTTTTGGTGTTGCTTGGAATCTTGCTACTTGTCCAACTGCCTTCATTACATCTGGCCGAGAAGCTGTCACATATAGAAGGCTGCCAATCATAGATCTATACAACCTCTCGTCCACATCCTTTGACGAATCATCTAAACTTAACTTGCAACCTGTTACCATTGGGGTAGGGACGGGCTTGTAATATTCCATCTTGAATTTCTTGAGCATTTCCTTGATGTACTTGGTTTGATATATAAATATTCCTTTATTCTGCTGAGATATCTGAAGCCCTAAAAAGTATGTCAGCTCGTCAAGTAGAGACATTTCAAACTCACTTTGCATCTTTGTGCAAAGTTTTTACTTAATATGCCATCATTGCTTCCAAAAATTCTATCGTCTACGTATACCTCGATAATTGTTAGGTTATCTTGATCCACTTTCAAGACGAGCATACGAAGCTCTAGGAGCTTGCTTGAGACCATATAGTGCCTTCTTTAATCTACAAAGATAGTCTTCCTTTTTAGAGAGCAGAAAACCTTCGGGTTGTTCAATGTAAACTTCTTCTTCCAATTCACCATTTAGAAATGTTGACTTAACATCCATTTGGTAGACCTTGATTTTTCTTGAGCATGCATAAACGAGAAACATTCTGATAGCTTCCATTCTGGCAATGGGAGCAAATGTTTCTTCAAAATCAATTCCTTCAATTTGTGCATATCCTTTGTAGACTAATCTTGCCTTATTCCTGGTAACCTGTCCATTCTCATTCAATTTTTTTTTGAAGACCCATTTAGTTCCAATAACATTTTTATCCTTTGGTCATGGAACCAATTCCCAAGTATCGTTCTTCTCAATTTGATCCAGTTCTTCATTCATAGCTGCTACCCAGTGTTCATCTCGACTAGCTTCCTCAAAATTGCTAGGTTCAAAAACTGCTAAAAAAGCAAGGTGGGCTTATTGTGATGAATGAAGCTGTGGACTTATTTTGGTTCCAATTCCTTCATTTATGTTTCCAATGTTTTGATTTGATGGATGATTCTTTTGACACCATTCTTTTAAAGCTTTTGGAGAATTTTCTTGTACATCCTGCTGATCATTTCTTATCTTGTCTTGGTTGACTGTTGTTTCCTTATTTGATTGGTTTTGTTCTTGAGCTTTTTCTTCATCCTTCATAGATTCTCCCTCAGATCCCTCAGATTTTCTTGAAGGGACAATATCATCGTCATCCTTTGTAACACAGTCTTCATCAAAAGTAACATTTATGCTTTCCACTATTTGTTTTCACCTCAAATTGTAGCATCTATAAGCCATCCTTTTGCGTGAATAACCAACGAAAATACCTTCATCGACACGGGAATCGAGCTTGCCCAATTTTTTATCTTCTCTTTTGATGTAGCATTTGCTTCAAAATATTTTGAAGTATTTGAAGTTAGCTGGTCTTCCTTTCCATATTTCATATGGATTCATGTTACAATTGTTCCTTAGCAAACCTCTGTTTATAATGAATATAGTTGTATTGATTGCTTGAACCCAGAATTTATCATCTAATTTTGAGTCATTTAACATTGTTTTGGCCCTTTCCTATATGGTTCTCTTTTTTTCTTTCAACAACTCCATTTTGTTGCGGTGTTCTGGCTATTAAGAATTGCCTTTTTATTCCATTTTCATCACAGTACGGCTGAAATACCTTGGAAGTGAATTCTCCACCATTATCTGATCTCAGACATTTGATCTTCAAATAAGTTTCATTCTCGACCAATTCGTGGTAGATTCTAAAGCATTCCAATGCCTCAGTGTTTTTCTTTAAGAAGTTGACGGCCGTCATTCTGGTGTAATCATCTATCATTAGCATAAAATATAATTCTCCATCTAAACCTCTTGTTCTCATAGGACCACATAGATCAGTATGTACTAATTCCAATGGACGTGATGCAAAGTGTTCTTTTGTCTTGAACTCAACTTTTGTTTGCTTGTCGTGCCGATAAGATTCGCATATCGTATTGGTGGGTTTTGAAATTTTAGGCATTTCTCTTACTGCTTCCTTCTTGTTGATCTTGACCAAATTGTCGAAATTTATATGTCCCATTCATTTGTGCCATAACCAACTTTCGTCTTCTTTTGCCAAAAAACATCCTATAGGTGTCTCATCCAAAATATATGTCATTTGGAGCTTTGCTTGCTGTAGCCACAATTTTACTGAACTTTCCTTTCTTGATTTCACATTTCTTACAGTTAAATAGCATCAAGTGTCTTTGATCTCACATTTGTCCAACACTGAGCAAATCGTGATTCATATTTTCAACCAACAACACATATTTCGCTAATGCATTCTTGCTTCCATGTGTGATTGTACCTATTCCTAGGACGTTTGAAGACCTTTCATTTCCAAAAGACATTTTTCCATCCTTCTTTTCCTTCAAGGATATGAACTTATTCCTATCTCCAGTCATATGAGTTGAGAAACCACTATAAACATACCAAACGTTTCAATTGCTTTGAGCCTTGAGAGCGATAGCACATTTTCAGTCTTCTTTTTCCATATTTGTTTATTCTGATTTTGCAAGAATTCCTTTGAGGAACTTCCAAGTCTGCAATCTTTAGCTAGGTGTCCAAAATTGTTACATTTGTAACATTCAACATCATCTCTCAAATGATCAAATCTGTTAATATTCTGCTGAGTTCCAAAATATCCATTTCTGAAAGATATCCCGAAACTGTATTTATTCCAAACATACATGCAACATTCATAGCTCTATGTCCAAACCTTCCACATGAATAACAATGACCATAGAAGATAGGTTGATACCTGGGAGGAAGACTTCTTCGAGGAATTGTCTTCCATGGTTCTTCCTGCGAGTCTTGATCTCTTGAGTTGGCTTGAAGGTCTACCTACTTGTTAGATTTTACATATGCGTCTTCTTTTGTTGTCATACAAGGACTTGGCTCCTTTTCAGATTTTTCTTTGTAACCAAGACCAGTGTTTTCATTGTTTGATCATTGATTGTCGATGATTTCTTCTAATGCCTTGGAGTTGTTGGTGTATTTTTGAAGAGTTTTTCCATTTTTTACTTTCTTTAGAGGAGAAACTATTTCAGCTTCCAATGCTTCTCTTTCCTTTAATTCTTCCCTGAGCGATTCTTCGACTCGTTTGTATTCTTCAACCTTGATTTTAAGATTTAGGACATGTTCCCTTTCTATCTTTAATTCGTCTTCAAGAGTGTTGACATGCTTATTCTCAACCTTGAGCTCTTTGATAACCCTGACCACTTCGTTTTGAAATTCAACCTCAGTCATCTCTTCTTTTTCGTCTCCTTCTTCGTCAGATGCTTCTTGCTTATTATGCTTGGCCATAAACAATACTCTTCTATTGATTTCTTCTTCATTATCACTGTCTTCATCAGATAAGGAGCTATCTTCTTTGGAGAAGAAAGTATTATTAAAACATTTCTTCTTGCCTTGCTTGTTGAACTTCCTTAGACCTTTCTTTCCTTTCGTAGTAGCGCCATTTTTGTGAGGACACTTGGCTGCAAAATGCCCAACCTCACAACAATCAAAACATATCAATGGAAGTTTACCTTTGAATTTCCCCGTACCTGTTCTCGTTTTTCGCGTGAAGTAGGCAAATTATTTATCTGAAAATTATTCTTCATCTTCTTCCTTTTCTTCTTCCTTACAACTACAATTTTTCGCTTTCGGAGTATGCTTGTCCTTACTAATTTTCGTGGATGCGGCGAATGTTGTTTCTAGGTGAGATGTGTCGTCCTCTTCTTCAATACTCATTTCATATGCCGTAAGCACTCCATTCAATTCATCTTTGCTGAGATTGGCTAGATTCGAACTATATTCCAAGACAGATACCTTTGGGTTGAATCTTGCGAGCAAGGTTCTAAGGATATTTCAGACAACAATTTTCGTGTCGACAGGTTCTCCCAAACCTTCCAATGCATTTGTTATTTCATCAACATGTTGTAAGTATGCATCAATATTTTCATCTTCCTTCATTTTGAGTTGCTCAAATTTTTCCCTATAAATTTGAAGCTTTGCTCCTTTCACGTTTGAGTCACCTGCATATATATTCTCAAGCTTGCCCCATACTTATTTAGCAGTTTTGCAACTTAATACCTTAAGATAGACAGATTTGAGAAGCCCATTGATAATGAGATCTTTAGCCCTTGCATCATATACCATATTTTTCTTTCCTTGTTCATCCTAGGTCGTTGTAAAGCCTTTTTCAACGATTTTCCATACTTCGTATCCTTGCGCCAACAAATGAACCTGCATTCTTCCACTCCAAAGTGCATAGTTATTTCCATTGAACAGGGGAACTCTATTCTTAGTATACTCCATGACCTCCTTCCAGTTGTTAGACTGCTATTGAAGGAACCAATCTCTGATACCAATTTTTGGAAATACTGAGAGCGGGGGTGAATCGGTATTTCTTATCAATTATCAATTTTTAAATCTTTTCAGAGAATTAGTTAATCTTCAATTATTCTTGATGTTTATCCAATAACAACATTAAACAATAGAACACAATAGGCATACGAATTTTAGGTGGAAAACCCCCTCCAGGTCAAAAACCACCAAACGCTTTTCTAATAAATTCTTTAATCTTCAGCCCCAACTGAAATGTAAGGTACAACTTCCTAGAATTATACAAAATCATTCTTCTCCAGCTCCCACTGGAAGGACGCCCCAACGCCCTGGTTTCTTCAGTAGTCAACTGAATGGATGCCCCGACATCCTAGACCAACCTACCATCCTGAAGTGTTTACGGGCTCCAACCTATAGGTGACTTCATGCACCAACCTAGAACCTCCCTACCACCCTATAATGATCGGATATAGGACAAGAGTGTGGACTCCCGTACCAGGGACAATGATCCATGATACAATTATGATTCACAATGATTTTCATGAACTAGACCAATCACCCAATCACACTACACCTGCAACCTGACCATAACATTATCCGACAATGACACTTATACCTCCCAACAATGGCTCTCCAACTCTAGGCAGATTGACTCTTCTACAATAATGACTCTTTTACAATTTTACAATGATGATTTTTACAACACTGACTTTTGACATGACCTGATACTTGAATTAACACTGCTTCTTCGAACACTAACAACTGTTGAGGTATTGTTGTGCTTGCTTCAAGTAATGGTACTTTGGCGTTGCATTGTCTTTCTAGTATGTGTCTGAGTTGTCCTATTGTCTCCTCCTTCCTGCACATACAAGACCCAAACCAATATACAAACAAAATACTTACATTGTCCTGCAAACCATATGTCAGAGAAATATTCAAAATTCAAATGTAAATATGTTCAACATTTATGAACAAAACCCAATCAAACATACATACAAAATACTTACACTGTCCTGCAAAAACACATTTAAGAGATGATATTCAAATTAAAATTCAAACAGTAATCATACATACCTTTTTGTAGTAGACTTACCCTTGACTGTTGATGTGTTGTCCTTACTACAGTGATCCTTGAAAGCATATTTTTTCTTGCCTTCTACAAACTCGATATTGAATCTGTTGTATCTGTGTAATTTAAGATCTCCAAGGTCTAAGATTTCGTCCTGTGGTAGCCCTTAGTGTCTTCTTTCCAACCCCATAGGTCTGATCAACATTGGATTCTTTAAGAAATAGTTATGTCCAATCTCCTACGATAACCTGATTATAGATTGTTTCAGTAGGGCAAACTTGTACGAAGTGCCACGTGTCACTGTTTCAACCTTTGGTCCTGAAAAAGATACACAACAAACTGCAGCCCATCCTCTTTCTGTCACTTTTTATGAAATTTAAATCCCATGCTCAGAGAGAGTTATGATGATTTTCCCAAGGTCACCTGTTTGAATTGAAATTCGAGAGCCTGCAAAAACCCTAATTTCCTTAGATCATATCTCCGAAAAATATAGCGAACCAACATTGGAAATTTGGACACGAGCTTCATCAGGATTTCTCCCAAATGGGTTTTTTGTTTTAGCATCTGAAGCTTCGTAGAAAAAGAGTTGTAGCGAAAATGCCACGATGACCTATTATAAGTAGCGAAAATCCTTACACGAGGAGGATATGAGGGTCACAATTTATATAAATGCTTAGGTTGAGAGGGTATTCAACAAGTGAACGTTGGATGGATTTTAGGCGCTGAAAAAATGATTAATTATTGACAATTCAATGACCACAACCAATGATTAGTGTCATGCCACAACCCCATGGGGTTTTAGCAATGTTCCACCAAGACTTCGGTGCGGGGAAATGCATAGGGGGGACGTGTGGGATTACCTTGAAATTTTAGGGAAATTTCAGGGATGCGGGGAGTCGTCAGGGTATATATATATATAATTCAAGTTCATATTCATTGTTAAATAATGAAAGCATAATATTAAATAGACTATTAATAATATAGTGTAAACTATATACTAATATGAATACCAAAACATTGAAAATTGAAATTTGATCTACACATGATAAAATTTAAATTCATAATTGAATTGAATAATGACATACATTGATCCATCCTCATCATTCATTTTGATACATACATCATTCATGTGACATACTCATTACTCTAATATTCATCCATAAGCAATGATCATTCAATAAATAAATTCAATAATGAAATCTTCAAATACATTGATCCATGATTCCATATCATTCATCATTCACCATTCTACAATCTACAATGTACATTGATTTTTAAATTAATTTCATCATTCATCATTCTAGAATAGAAATTGAAAGCAAAACATACTAGAAGTCTAGAAGTATATATTAGATACTAAAGTTTTAGCTTTGAACACTAAATAGTAAATAGTAAATTTATATAACTCAAAGTTTCAAACTAAAAAATAGTTAATAGTGAAGAATCAAGAATAAGTCTGAGGTCATCAACTGAAAAGTAAAAATGAATAATGAGCACTGAAAATAAAATCAACATCAAGGATGCAGAGAGGTCAAGGTCAAAGTCGCAGAGGTCAGCCGGAGGTCGAAGAGCTAGAAATAAAATGAATCATTGAATAATGAATCGTAATTTTTTTTTAAACTTGCCATTTTGTTTTTTTTTGTTTTATTTATTTTTTTAATTTTTAATTTTTTAAAGTTTTTTGGCTTATACTATATGAGAGTCATTTTTCTTTACATTAGGTGTCATTAGACAAATCTAAGGGGGGATGCGTCCCCCTTCAAAGGGAGACTTCCAAAAGCACCCTTTTTGGGGAGTCACATCCCCCACCTTGGGGAAACGCAACCCCTTGCGTCTCCCCGAGACTCCCCAAAAAGGGTGCACGGGAAATGCATCCCCAGGAGACTCCCCATCCCAGGTGCGAGGGGTGCGTGCACCCAGCCCTGGGGGACGCGACCCCATGCAACGCTGGGTTTTTAGCTCACTAGCTGGGGTTACTAACTTCAAACACAAATATCTCTCAAATTGTGAAGAATTACATGGCGTGCCATATATCAACAGAAACCTCTCGACAAGTAGGAACCATCCAAAATATCCTTTACTCGGAATAGAGTAAGTTGTCAAGTCAAAATTCCTATGCAAGATCGAAGTAGCCCCTGGTGCTGCTTGGGTTGACATCAATGACAACCAATGATCAACAATCCAAGGAACACTTCTTCCAAGGACTTGCAGGAGAGAGAGCAGTTGAATCCACCCAGTACCGGTGTGAGAACGAGCATGGATCTACGAAATTTTTTAGGGATACAGAGGACTTTGCCGGAGCCCCCCGAGATGTGTAAAGACAGCGCAGACAGCCTGAGAGGTACCAAGCATTGGTTGCACAAGTTAGGGAACCATCTAGTTTTCAGGAAGCGGCTCAGCATCAGGTATGGGTAGATGTGATGGTGGAAGAGTAGAGTTTCATCATGACAAATGATGTTTGGGAAGTGGTTCCTAGACCTCAGGATATATAAGTTGTAGGTTCAAGGTGGATCTACAAGATCAAGTATGCTGCAGATGGCAACATCGAGAAATTTAAAGCCAGTTTTGTGGCTAAGGGGTACGCTCAAAAGGAAGGGATAGATTATGAAGAAAACTTTGCCCGAGTAGCCAGATACACTTCCATTAGATATATGATATCCCTTGCAGCGCTGATGGGATGGGAGATTCACAAGATGGATGTCAAGACTACGTTCCTAAATGGGGTGATAGAAGAGGAAGTGTACATTGAACAACCAGAGGGCTTCGAGACACATGAACAGAAGACTCATGTGTGCAGGCTTAAGAAAGCCTTGTATGGACTAAAGCAAGCCCTAGAGCTTGGTATGGTCGAATTGACAACTACTTGTAGAAGATGGGATTCGTCAAGAGTGATGCAGATCCTAATCTCTACTAAAGGGTAGGGAGTGAGCCCCTAATACTAGTTCTATATGTATATGATCTATTTCTAACAGGGTCATTGAGGCTCATCAAGCACTGCAAGGAGAATTTGGCTATAGAATTCGACATGAAGGATCTAGGGCTGATGCACTATTTTCTTGGTTTGGAAGTTTGGCAGCAGAAGGGGGAGATCTTTCTTGGTCAAGGAAGATATACTACAGAAATTCTGAAGCGATTTCAGATGGAGGATTGTATACCCATGACGACTCCAATGATCACCAAATGAAAGAAAATTGACACGTCTGAAGATGATGAGGCTGATCCTACTCTGTATAGGCAGCTCATAGGATCTTTGATGTATGTGGTAAACACTAGGCAGACATCTGACATGCTGTAAATACCCTCAGCCAGTTCATGGTGGAACCTCAGAGGGCGCTTTGGGTAGCAGCCAAGCATGTTCTCAGGTATCTTCAAGGAACAATTGAGTTTGGATTGAAGTACACCCGTGGCAATGACATCAGGTTAAGTGGGTTCACCGACGCAGATTGGGCAGGATTCCAGTAGATCGAAAGAGTACCAGTGGGTACTATTTCAGTTTTGGATCAAGGATGACTTCGTCATGCAGCAGTAAACAGAAATCCGTGGCATTGAGCTCAGCAGAGGTCGAATATATGACAACTAACTTCGTGTGAGGCCATATGGCTTCGGAAACTGCTTGTGAACCTACTGAAGGAGAAAATGGAAGCGACCAGTATTCTATGTGATAATCAGAGTTGCATCAGTCTCTCTGAAAATCCTGTGTTTCATGATCCGTCGAAGCACATTGACATCAGGTGCCACTTCATCAGAGACTATGTCCAACGAAGAGTTGTACAATTGTAGTACACTCCAACAAGAGAACAAGTGGCGGATATCCTCAGGAAGGCTCTGGGAAAGACAAGATTTGTCCACTTCAGAGAGAAGATGGGGATGAGCAAGAATCCATTTCAGTAGCAGGAATGGATGGGATCAAGATTCAGAGGGAGCTGCAATATAGATGAGGTCGAATATATGACAACTAGCACAACTTCATGTGAGGCCATATGGCTTTAGAAACTGCTTGTGAACCTACTGAAGGAGAAAATGGAAGCGACCAGTATTCTATGTGATAATCAGAGTTTCATCAAGCTCTCTGAAAATCCTGTGTTTCATGATCGGTCGAAGCACATTGATATCAAGTGTCACTTCATTAGAGACTATGTCCAATGAGGAGCTATACATTTGCAGTACACTCCAACAGGAGAACAAGTGGCAGACATTCTCACGAAGGCTCTGGGGAAGACTTAATTTCTCTACTTTAGAGAGAAGATGGGGATGATCAAGAATCCATTTCAGTAGCAAGAATGGATAGAATTAGGGTTCAGAGGGAGTTGCAGTACAGATGTAACAGTGACAGTGGCAGTGTCATGGGAAACAGTACAGAAGGCAGCAGCGCAGCAAATGAGGGGCAGCAGCTAGACTCCAGAGATTAGTAGTGCAGAGGATGCTTCAAAAGCAGAGCAGCATGCAACATGCATATTACTAGAACACCTTTCTCGCTAAGAGGGAGTGTTGATTTTTGTAGCATCGAAAAGTGTTCTAAGTCTCAAACTTTGTAAGGAGGCTTGGACATCAGTATTCCAAACAACCCAGTAACTGTTTGTGGAAATTTCACTGGGTTCATGTTTTATTAAAATAATTAATTATTTTAATGGAGACCCTAAGTCTAAACTTAGGGAAATTAAATAATTAAAGGGTATTAATAAGACAAAGTGTGAATCTTCTAGAAAATGAAGATCAAGTCAAGTTTTAATCTTATCCATTGATTATACTTCTATTATGGGTTGTGGATTCATCAACGAGAAGATTATAAAAGAAGGCTTAAGGGTCATTTGGAAAGCAAGTCGGGCATACACTCATTACCCGAAGGAGATCGATTATGAAGGAATAGAATTTGATTTCAGAGGGAGAGTTGTGGGGCGGACTTGCAGATGTAGAAGAAGAAGAGGGAGTCAACAGTGACTGAGCATGAGGACAGAGGGACATAGAGGGCCACAGAAGGCAGCGTAGAGCTGCAGTGCAGTGAACCCACGCAGATTGACGCAGTCTAGCGCAGGGCCTGCGCAGAGAGACATGTAGACAAACGCAGAGGGAGTTAGAGGCTCTTCTGGGTTTCATGAAATTTTTGGGAGGGGACGAGAATTTTGTCTCAGGTGTTTTATGATTATATCTACCAGTGTATTCCTTGTAAACGTTCATTTGCTGAAGAATAATAATAAAACCCTTATTTGTTGCACCGGTTTTCCCACATTGGGTTTTTCCGAGGAAAGTTCTCCAAAAATAAGTGTGTACATGTGATTGGTTCTTATGCTTATGTTCTTTAATGTTTCCTCCTCTGCATATGTAATTGTGAATGTTGCAGTAGTATTTTTTTTGAAGTTTATTGATAGATTTCTGTAAACAACTTATCGAAGTAACAAGTAGGAGAAATAAATCTATCACTGCAACTGTAGATTTCCATATTGAAATTTTCACGGCAGGTGCCCAAGGGTGTGTATGACGCTGTGCTGCTGCTTGGAGTCCCGTGACAATCAACGCTTCACCTACGGGTGTCAGTACACTTCTACGAAGGCCTAGGCCCCAGTTAAATTTCCCAGGTCATGTTTGTGGAACCACCTAACAATCAACTCACAAATTTTGGAAAGAAACAAATCATTACGTACAATAATTATTTTTGCATTTAAGTGCACCAAGCTCGAGTGTAAAGGACTCTCGACACTTCAAAGAATGCTTCCAACACCTAAGGGGAAGTGACATTTCCTCATTCCACCCTTGAATTGATAGGCGTTAATGAATAATATTGATAAAATGGAGGGGAGAAGACTTCATGGCCAAGTGCCATAGTCAAAGGGACTAGCATGATGGGGATCCTTGTCCTGAGTGTATAGATGTGAGGAGGGAGAAATCGTGGATTCATGAGCTACCAACTTAGCCTTTATTTTTTTGCCCTTTTCGTGTGCCTTTTACTTTTCCTTAATTTTTCCTTTGTATTACTGCTTGTAGCTCAAAGGGTTAGATATTTCTTTTCATGATGTATAGTAGTTGTATTACCCCTTGATCATGAGTCAACTCATTTCCCATCGACGTTGGGACATGCAAGGCTTCATTTCTTAATGTAAGAGAGCAGCATGTGCTTAGGAACTGGGTGATGGCCATAATGAGTGAGCTCTTACTAGGCTTTAGCCCATGTGAGAATGTGTATGTCCTAACCATCTTTTGCATTTTAGTATTCCTTTGATTTTTCCTTTGTGGCCATGATAAACTCTTTCTATTTCTTTTAGTTGAATTAGCATCCCAGAGTCAAGTTTTGGGCCCTACCCAAGTATGAGGATGTATGGGTGCCAAATCCCAGTGAACTAATGGTCAGTTGAACCCAAATAATGGAGATGGGTTATGGGGCTTGTAATGTAAGATGGAAAGTGGTAAGTATCAAATGGGATAAATGGAACGTACTATCTCGATCAAGGCTTCCAAAGTAGTGCCCCTCATATACCCATTGGGCCATTAGGGGAGGTCCCATTGGACTAGGGTTGAAGATTAACCCCCCGATTTAAGGTTAGGGAACAAGATCATGATCAAAACCCCTCTTTCTTCCAGGTCACCCACAATCCATTGCAAAAGCCCAAATACAAACAAGCATAAGTCCCCGATTGAAAAATGAATGAGGTACCTCTAGAAATTTCTATTTTCCCACCCCGGTTTTCAGTTTCACCTTATTTCTCCAAATAGTTAAATGCCCTTTCCCATAGCCTTACATTCAACAAGCTAGAAAATAAATATTTTCTGAAAACACAAATTCTGGAAAATTTTCACAGTGCTGGAAATTGCAGAAATAAAAACCAGCAGACTAAAACAGCCACACAAAACATTTTAACACAGTGATTTTTGGTCAACGTGACCCTGGAAAGACCCCCTACAACTCTTGGGGAAAACTAGTTCGAAAGCTTCTCTTTATTTTTAGAATATTGCTTTTACAGTGATGCAGAAATTTACACAGCAAAAAAATTACAGCAACTTCGAAACAAAATTTATCTCGAAAACCATGCCAAACTCCACCTCGTTTTCTGTGCCCACAAAACAGAAAAATTACAGCCTTCAAAACTGTACGAACAACCTCGAAAATAGTGCCGAAATGGCTGTACGGCCTCCCTCGAAATTTGTAGTTTTCTTTCCTCGAAATTCATGCCTACTTGCCTCGAACTTCGTGCTCTGCCCCACTGTACAGATTTGCTGAAAGTTAGTGCTGTTGTCCTCCTCCTTCTTACTGCTCAGAAAATTCTTTTCATCTTTCTCCTTCTCCTTCTCTCAATCTGCTCATGAAAGAATTAATGAATGAATGACCTTTTCTCTCCTTTTCTTCCTTTAATAGAACTCTAAGTGAATTTTGGGTTATCCCCAAATCCAATGGCTAAAATAGCTTTAGATCTAGGACTGAGATTAAATGCTCTTTTAAATCTCACTTTCTATTTTTTAATTCACCCCACTTTAATAAAGACCCACTTAGTCATTTATTTCCCAAGTCACTTTTCCTTTCTAATTTTACATTAACTTTATTAAAGTCACTTTAAAATTAGACTTTAGTAACTTTTTCACTTAAAGTCACTTTAGGGGAAAAATTAAATTCTTTTGAACACTTTTCCCTAGGCCAAAGATCAAAGCCTTAGGGAACCACTTGTCCTCCGGTAACCAAATTTCAACACTCCCTCTTACCGAGGAAGGTGTTTCTCACCACACCCATCTTATCTTTGAAGTATACATGCTTTCCCCGTGGTAAGGCTTTGGTAAGAATATCTGCAACCTGCTCATCAGTGGGAATATATTCGAGCTTCACAGCTCCCTTCTACACATAGTTTTTGATGAAGTGATATCTGATGCCGATATGCTTTGATCGATCATGAAATGCTAGATTCTCCGTGAGTTTAATGCAACTCTGATTATCACAGTAAATCACTGAAGGTCTCAACGACTGACCAAATAAGCCAAACAACATCTTGTGAAGCCAAATGGCCTCACAACTACCTAGACTGGATGCCATTTCCGCTGAACTCAATGCTACTGGCTGCTACTTCCGACTGAACCACGACACCATTGCCGAACCCAACCCAAAACAGCACCCTGAAGTGCTCTTCCTATTAGAAGCACAACCTGCCCAATCAGAATCAGTGTAACCTGCCAATCTCACTCCATCCCCCTGCCTATAATCCAGACCATACTCCACTGCCCCTTGCAAGTATCGCAAAATGTGTTTTGCAGAATCCAATGAACCTTTCTAGGCTCACACATAAACTGACTCATCGTGTTGACTTCAAAACATATATCTGGTCTGGTGTTGGCCAAATACATCAAGGAACCAATCAGCTGTCTGTACAATGTGGGATCCACCAACTCGAAAACCGAAGCATAAAACTTCTTCTAGTTGGTGATCATCGGTGTCGACATGGGTCTACAATCCTCATGTGGAATCTGCCTAGGATGTCCACAATATGTTTCCCCTGCCCCAAGAAGAAATGCCCCTCCTCCTGCCACACCTCCAAACCCAAAAAGTAATGCATCAAGCCGATGTCCTTCATCTCAAACTCCGACGCAAGATCTCTCTTGCAGTGCTCTATGAGTCTCTCTGCACCCGTAATGACCAAGTCATCCACATACAGCACCAGAATGAGAGGCTCCTCACCTATCACAATAAAGTAAAGGTTCGGATCTGCATCACTCTTTGTGAAACCCATCTCTTGCAAGTATGTATCTATCCTGGAGTACCAAGCTTTGGGAGCTTGCTTCAGGCCATAAAGGGCCTTCTTCAGTCTGCACACATGGGACTCCTTCCCATGCACCTCAAAGCCCTGTGGCTGCTCAATGTACACCTCCTCCTGTATGAAACCATTGAGAAATGCGGTCTTCACATCCATCTGGTGGATCTTCCAACCCATCTCTGCTGCTATCGATATAATGGAGCGAATCGAAGTATATCGAGCCACGGGAGCGAAGGTCTCCTCATAATCTACTCCCTCTACCTAGGAGAACCCTCTAGCCACAAACCTCGCTTTGAATTTCTCAATGCTGCCATCTGCAGCATGCTTTACCTTGTAAAGCCATCTGGAAGTAACCACGGATATGCCCTCAGGCCTCGGCACCACCTCCCAAACATCATTCTTCATGATAGAAGAATACTCCTCCTGCATGGCCTCTCTCCAGACCTGCTGGCTAGCTGCCTCCTCATAGCTAGAAGGCTCAGAGTCAAGGATGTTGGCAGCCATTGCCATATAGCTACAAAACCTCTCAGGTGGTCTGCTCTCTCTGACCGACCTCTTAGGCCCAGCAACAGATGTGGCCTCTCTCAAGGTGTCCTGAAGCCACTTGGGCTTCCTCTTCCCTGAGCACACCTCTCCCACTGGAGAATGAAACTCCTCCTCCTCATCAGAAGTCTGAACTCCTGACTGTTTGTCTGCTGTCCTCCTGCCTGAACCTGAACCTGTAGACGCTAAAGTATCGTGTGAACTGTCCATCAGTGGAATCCCTAGTGAACTTCTCTGTGCACTGCTCTGCATGCTGCTCGAAGCACCACCCCTCTGATTTGCGAGCCACTGCTCACTGACGGACCAGACATCGTCATAGATGTACCTCCGGATCCTCTAATCCCTGCCCACTGGATCTCTGTGACTAACTCAACTGCTGCTGAGGGTCTGGCTGATCCATATCCTCTAACTCCCATGACCTCCTGAAAGTCCGGTCCTCCTCAAATCTCACATCCCGCCTGATAACAACTTTCCTCGAAGCAGGAATATAGACCCAAAAGGCTTTCGAGGTCTCACTATAGCCCACAAATATACCCTTCTCTGCAGTGGGCTCTAGCTTGGTCCTCTTCTCCTTGGGTATGTAGGAGTATGCAATACACCCAAAGATACGAAAGTGACCAACATCAAGCTTCTTCCCAGAAAAAGCCTCC
The DNA here is from genome assembly GCA_034641835.2 of Pinus albicaulis. Lineage (NCBI taxonomy): Eukaryota > Viridiplantae > Streptophyta > Pinopsida > Pinales > Pinaceae > Pinus > Pinus albicaulis. Next base: position 389,186,627 of record CM076576.1, on the reverse strand, counting down.
TCTGGAGTCACATGCCCCAAGGCATGATGCGGACTCCTGTTTTGCAAGTATACAACAGTATTGCAGGCCTCTGCCCAGAAAAACAAAGGTGACCCCTGATCATGTAACATGGCTTTGGCAGCCCCAATGATGGATCTGTTCTTCTTCTCCGCAACCCTGTTTTGCTAGGGGTTGTAAGGAACTGTGAACTCCCTCCTAATGCCTACCTTCGCACAATACTCAACAAACTCTCCAAGGGTGTACTCACCTCCATTGTCCGACCTCAGGGACTTGATCTTCCGACCTGTCTGTGTCTCCACAAGAGCTCTAAACTCCTGAAACCGCTTGAAGACCTCACTCTTGGTCTTCAAGAAATAAATCCAAGACCTCCTGGAGTGATCATCAATGAATAACACATAATACTCATATCCACTCAAGGAAACATCCGACCGCTCACATCAGAATGAATCAAATCAAGTATCCCAGTCGCTCTGTTGTCACCGCTGGGAAAAGGGGATTTGGCAAACTTGCCCATCGCACATCCTCTGCATGTATCAATGTGATCAGTACTGAAATCTGGCACACCTGTAGTGATCTCCCGCAATGTCCTCAAGGCTCCATGATACATGTGCTCCATCCTGCGGTGCCAAATCTCACACAACTCAGAACTGCTAGCTCTGTTGTTGGTGCTACTGCGCAATGCCATAAGGGGCTGAAATGCAAACTTGTACGCCTTTGCATGGCGTACACCTATCACTCTAGCTGACTCAGTTGGAGTACCCCTGGGATATATCAGCATCTGTCCTCTCCTGAACAATATCTCATACCCTCTGTCCTCCAATGCTGAGACGGATATGAGGTTCTTCCTCATCCCTTGCACATATAAAACATCTGACACCTTCAAGGGAGGTTTGGGTTCCCTATCAAATGTCAGTGTCCCCACACCGACTGCTCTAACAACACTGTCATCACCAAGTACTACCTCTATATCAGTGCCACTCTTTGAAAGCTCTGAGAAGTACTCACGGACTCCTGTCATATGATGTGAAGCCCCATTGACCACATACCAGATACCCGAAGATGCTCCGCTAGTCGAGGGAAATGCATGCTCCCTTTGAACCTCCGTGGCAGGTGATCCTGCACTAGTGGACTCACAAGCACTAAACCCAAACTCTCGGTCAAATCTATCTGTAAAGTCCTCAATCTCTGCTGATGCTGCCATGGTCTGGTTCTTCCCCTTCTTCTTCTTCTCCGGACACACAACTGCATAGTCTCCCATCTTCCGACAACTCCAACACTTCACTTTGGAGTAGTCCTTCTGCGTGTTCTCCTGTTTACCTTTACCTTTGCCTTTGCTCCCACCACAACTTGTGGAAGCATGCTTCTTACCTTTGTCTCTCTTACCTCCGGCCAACAATGCTACATCCTCATCTTGCTCATCTGGCTTGGCTGCCCCAACCTGACTCTTCTTGATCTCTGTCTGAATGCAATCATCCCAAAACCTCTCTCATGTGGGAAGAGTCTCACGTGCACAGACATTATCAGCAAAATTCAGCCATGAAGTAGGAAGGCCATTCACTGCAATCCGTACCAACTCAGTGTTTGGAATGACCTCTCCAACTGCTGCCAATGCATCTCTCACATTAGTTATCTTTGTGAGATAACCAGTTGCACTATCATTCTTCCCCATCTTAATGGTCTTCAGCTTCTCCCGTAGGACCATCTTTCTGTTCTCATTGGTACTCTGGTAGAGATTGGTCAAGGAAGACCACATCTCATGAGCATGTCTCTTTCCTCTCACATGAGGAATCACATGGTCTTTAATACCATCCAGAATCAGCCTTTTTCCCTTGTTATTCTTTTTATTAAATGCTGCCAACTGAATAGCATCAGTAGGCACATTAACAAGCTGCTGTTGGGTATGAACCATGATATCCCAGACTTCTCCCTCCTCAAAGATGCTCTGCATTCTTTCTCTTCAAACGTTGTAATTACTATGTTCATCCAACCTATCTTTCACACTCAATCCCAATGACATCCTTGCTGTCCTAAAAACTGAAAATAACACTGTTGTAGTAAAGATAAAATTTCTGTGTGAAAAATCAGCTTGTTGGAATTTTCTGAGTGAAAAATCAGCGACCTATAATTTTTCTCTTTACTGTCCCAAACTGCACTTTCAGCACCCAAGCTCTGATACCATGTAGAAATTTTTATTTTCCCATCCCGGTTTTCAGTTTCACCTTATTTCTCCAAATAGTTAAATGCCCTTTCCCATAGCCTTACATTCAACAAGATGGAAAACAAATATTTTCTGAAAACACAAATTCTGAAAAATTTTCAGTCTTGGAAATTGCAAAAATAAAAATCAGTAGACTAAAACAGCCACACAAAACATTTTAACACAATGATGTTTGGTCAACATGCCCTGGAAAAACCACCTACAACTCTTGGGGAAAACCAGTTTGAAAGCTTCTCTTTATTTTCTGAATATTGCTTTTACAGTGATGCAGAAATTTACACAGCAAAAAAATTACAGCAACTTCGAAACAAAACTTATCTCGAAAACTGTGCCAAACTCCACCTCGGTTTCCGTGCCCACAAAACAGAAAAATTACAGCAGAAATTACAGCCTTCAAAATTGTACGAACAGCCTCGAAAACAGTGTCAGAATGGTTGTACGGCCTCCCTCGAAATTTGTGGTTTTCTCTCCTCAAAATTCGTGCCCACTTGCCTCGAATTTCGTGCTCTGGCCTGCTGTACGGATTTGCTGAAAGTTAGTGCCGCTGCCCTCCTTCTCACTGCTCAGAAAATTCTCTTCAGCTTTCTCCTTCTCCTTCTCTCAATCTGCTCATGAAAGAATTAATGAATGAATGACCTTTTCTCTCCTTTTCCTTCTTTAATAGAACTCTAAGTGACTTTTGGGTTATTCCCAAATCCAATGACTGAAATAGCTTTAGATCTAGGGTTGAGATTAAATGCTCTTTTAAATCTCACTTTCTATTTTTTAATTCACTCCACTTTAATAAAGAACCACTTAGTCATTTATTTCCAAAGTCAACTTTTCCTTTCTAATTTTACATTAACTCTATTAAAGTCACTTTAAAATTAAACTTTATTAACATTTTCACTTAAGGTCACTTTAGGAGAAAAATTAAATTCTTTTGGACACTTTTTCCTAGGCCAAAGATCAAAGCCTTAGGGAACCACCTGTCCTCTGGTAACCAAATTTCAACAGTACCTTTTGATTGGAAGCCCACCTTCATTCACATGCTCCTGCAAGATGGGCGAGAGGTGTAGAAAAATGTAACTAGTTTCGGTCTTCATAATGACACATGGAAATGTGATTTTATGTAATTGATAAAATTATTTTTGTAATGCTTGTCTCATGGGTTTCATGAGCAATGAATTTTATTTTTAGTAATGGCTCCCATTGTGAGCCTTTATGATTGGTGATAAAGTCAAAGAAAGTCAATTTCACGTTTGAAGGACCCTTCTTGGCATGTTACATTTGTATAGGAGTCAATGTAAGTGTCAAATAGCCTTTCAAAACAAGCACATACATCTCCTTCAAGTCGGCTTCAAAAAGGAATAATGTAAACTCTCCAAAGGACATGTCGGCTCACATATACTCATGTCGGCTCATTATGTTTGGAAACTACTATTTATAGGTAGCTCGAAATTCATTCTAGGCACAAATTTTCAGTCTTGGATCTGAAGTACAATAAAAAGTGCGAGAAAGAGAGTTAGTAGCCTCTCATCCAGCGTGGGAAGGAGGAAGATACGAGCTAGAAAGAAGAGAAATACGAGCTATTTTCGCATTGTTTTTGGTTACTTTTACTCACACGTGTGACTGATATTAAGGGCTTTGCAGTAGGGTTATCACAGTATGCAAAGAAGTTAAGAGGAAGCTCTCCATACCAGCGTACATGCTAGCTGAAGTCACAATATTAAGTCTCCTAGTCAAGCAACGAAGAGATATATCTCCAAACAACCCACACGTGTAAATTGCGGGGGTACAGATAGGCCGAGAGTTGCAGATCTGTGGAAGAGACCGAAAATTTCAGAATTGCAGACAGTTTGACTTGTGTTGACTATGGAAGGAGGAAAGGGCTACAAGTTTGTTTCAAGAAGGATATCATCAAGGAAGGTTTGTGACTTGGTCTTAGAGTGGAAAATAGGTCAAGGGTCTTGGTCTTGCTATTCGTCAATTGGAATCTCTATAAGAAGAAGAAGTTGTTCGATTTTTCCGCTCAAGTGGGAGAGGTTTTGGCCCTAGATGATAGCCTATATGATGTGTCTCTTGCCTCTTTATGGTTTATGCATTGGTAGTTGTTTGACGAAGAACACTAGTAATCTAAGAAAGATAAGATCCTACTTAGAAAGTAAAAAACATTCACACGGAGTTACTAATATAAGAGAAATCACTTTATCTTGATGCCCTAGGTTTCTCAACATGGTATCAGAGCTAAGGTAACAAAGTCAACGAATGGAATCTTATCAAGGGAAACTCAAGGATCAAATATCGAGGAAGGTGTTAGCACTGGTATTTGCATCCCACCCATCCCACCTTATTTTAATCTGCTTTCACCTCATCTCCGTCATTATCAATGGTCCCATAGACATCATGGTCATCATTCAACTCATTCTTCCATGTTGTGCCATCATTAGGTCATAGGGTCAAAATCATGAAAATTGGTCATCTCACCATCAAATTCATCTTTTGGAGTAGTAATAGTCAAATATCTTCAACAATTTCGGGTTCTAAAACTATCATTTCCAAATAAGTGGCTTTGTGTTTCCCATATTTGTCTCTAAGTTGTGCTTGGAAAGCTCATTTCCCTCTCCTAGGGTTTTGAGGGCATTTTTCTTGGTTTCATGACTTCCGTGGTTAAATCATCAACAAGACTTGTATCCTGTTGCTCTTACACCTTCCCCTATCCTTAATATACCTTCCTAAACACTTCCCATCAATCCTATCCCTCAAAATCATCATTTTTCCACAAGCCCTAGCCTATTGCTACAATTTGACACTTTTCAAGACTAGGCCTGTGTTTTTCCTTTTTGGACCCCTCCCCTCACTCAATCCTTGAAATTCCACTTTACCCTACTCTCTAACATCTATCCCTATCCCCCAAAATTTCCCCAAGAATTTAGATAACCCGTAACCCCTTCATTCCCCTCTCTCTCTACAAGGTAGTCCTAAATCCCCTGTTTTGCCTACAGCAAACCCTAATTTGCTCTCCCACTGAGCTAGTGTTTGCTATGGAATCATAGACATATGAGCAGAGGAGGTATAAGGGAGGTCATTTCAACAAGTATTAAACCATTCCAAACCCATAAACACCATGCCTCCATCATTTTCCAAGAAGTCATTCCAAGGGACAAATCATTTGCCACACATAGAGTTGTTTTTTCTTCAAACTGTGTTTCTGACCAAACAAAGATGAATTTAAAAAACGTGAGAGAGGTTTTTGTCCATCATAGGTTAACAAAGAAAAACCTCCTTAAGTTCTTACATAGGTATCATGGTTTGGGAGAAATGTCAAAAAGACAGGTGCTATAAGAGGTTTGCTGCACTTCTGGAGTGACCTTGGGAAAATCAAGTCTTTTTCCTAGCTGGAGTGTCCACATCACTTTCTGGATAAGTTAAATGATAACTAGACAGAGAGAGCTTTCCAATGAGATATCATGAGCTCAATTTGGAGTTGAGGAAGGCCTCCAAAAGTTGCCTGCAACGGTACTCTGCATTTCTGCACCCTCATTCTGCATGTTTTGAGCAGTCTTGGGAGAAATCAATTTTTATAGGGAAAATGACCTTCATTTCGAAAACTAAAGACAAATATGTAAACTAGACTTGAAGGGATTTCCAACAAGCTACCTTGGAGCCAATTTGGACACTGGAAAGGTAGTCAAAAACATCTTGAAAGTTGGGGGTAAAATGGCGCTGTGCGTTTAACAATTGACTGATTTTTCCTGAGTTTTTCTACAAATTTGAATTTTACCTTGGGGAATCATGTTTTTACCTGATGTAATTGATGATGTAAATGTAATTATCATGTTTTTACTATTACCTAGGGTAAATACATTAGGTAAATGAACTAAATGAGGTGTAATGAATCAGTTCACAAAAGTTAGGGATGAGTCACTTTGACCACCCTACACTCTAGGTTTCAGTTTAGATTTTAGTGGATCAGCTCCTCCTCTCATGGATTCGACCCCTAAGGTTGGGAGAGGTTGTTTGAGGCCTATATATTGTACATTTTGACTCATTTTCAGAGGTGGATTGGAAGTTGGAATCATTTTGGATGCTTGTGTATTGATCAAGAACTAGTTTGGCTTGGATAGTAATGAAAAATTGCAGCTATTTCTTTGGGATTCATGTGGTATGAATGTTTGGCATATTTTTTTTATTTGTGATCATTTTTATGAATGTTTTGTAATCTTATAAACCTTTTCATGTCTATTATATGTTAAATTTCAAGTTAAAAGACAGAATTCATGTTTTTCATGCTTTGTTTTGGGAAATTTTTCATAACCTGTCCATTTTCTTCAGTTTAGGAAGAACTCATCCCCTATGTTCTTCCTAGCTCCTCATATGTCTTATTCCATCTCACCAAATCACCTTCAAGTGTTGAGTATTCTACCTACCTTGCCCCATCGAATGGACTGCAATTCCATCTCATCGGCCCTAATCTAGTCCTCTTGACCTAATCCTTATTCAGTGAGCCCAACCCCAATAAAAACAAATCAAACCCCTTGCACTCATTAGCTAGCCTAAAACCTTTTTCATCTAGCCCTCTTGGCTGTTTCTTTTGTGGAGAGAGCCCTCTCCGACTTGGTAGGGCTAGATACCAAGTCAAAAGCTTGGTTTGTGGTTACCTCTGTTGGGGGGATTCCTTCTTCAACCTTGGGAATTTGGTGGAGTGATAACATACTGGCGCTGTTTCCAGGGAGCGAAAGCTCTATCTTCCTCGGGAAAGAACGACAACGACTTAGATCTGATTGTTGATGGTGGACAACAGTTGGAAATAAGAACGCTGAATCATCCACTTGGCGACTCCACACAGTTCAGATTGATCCAAAGATTCCACTGGCAGAAGAATCCAGAATCAAGATATTCATGGCGACTCCAACTATCAACAGAACTCAGAGCTTAATAGCAGATTCAGTGGCCTAATTGATCCAAGATGAAAGGGTATGCGGTAGAACCTATCTCGATTGCAGGTTTTAAAGAATACTGGGATAATTTTGATGATGATCAAATTGATGAGGCTTTCTCAAATTTTCTATCTATTTATATAAAGTCATGCAAATATAGATCTAGAGATAAAATTCGCTTTTTAGAGGAGTTTGCTGACAAAACTGAGAAAGACATTAAGGTATTAGATGTTCAAATTCAGTGTTTCAATTTTCAAGGTCAAAATCAGTTTTCTGAGGACTTTTTCCAGTTGCCTTTAGTTTTTAAGATTGAAGGATGCTATGCTCTTGAACATGAAATTGATATCACACAGTTCCAACCAGGGTCTGATTTAAACAACACATATGAGCAGCCTCCTCATGAGAACCAAATTATTGAATTGTTTGATAATCAGCAAACAAAATTTGTTTTCTATGATCCTGTAGCTGAGTATATGGAAGGATTTTTCAGCTTGATTCTCCAGCTTTGTTTCTACTATGAAGTCAAAATGTATGATGAGTTGCCATTACATTATACATCTTGGGTTTTCTGGATAAAACGGCAAGTTGTATCTGTAATGTTTTTAATAAACAGCCAAAAAGTCAATGTATATAAGAAGTTGCTTGACTGGCTGCACTGGCATTATTGTATCATTTAGAACAACAAAATTATCAGTATATTAGTGTAGGAAAAGTGTGCAATAAGCTTGTTAGACAAGCATCTCCTTCAGCATTTAGTTTACAGTTTGCAGTATGTGTGTTTTCAGTTTGTATAAGTGGTTTGGTTTCAAAAATAAAGATCAGTTTGCAGCTGCTTGTGACTCCATGCCCAAAATAAGAAGGCACTGATCAATGAGTTCCTAGAGGTCTGCAGTTCTAGAAACCTCCTTCGGAGCTATCATCCCCAGTTGGAGCCGATGTTAGCACTGGTATTTGCATCCCACCCATCCCAGCTTATTTTACTCTGCTTTCACCTCATCTTCGTCATCATCATTGACCTCGCTTCGTTTTTTAAAACATTTTTCCCAAGAGTCCAATAGTCATCATGGTCATCATTCAGCTCATTGTTCCATGTTGTGCCATCATTAGGTCATAGGGTCAAAATCATGAAAATTGGTCATTTCACCATCAAATTCATCTTTTGAATGAGTAGTAATAGTCAAAGATCTTCAAAAATTTCAGGTTCTAAAACTATCATTTACAAATAAGTGGCTTTGTGTTTACGATATTTGTCTCTCAGTTGCACTTAGAAAGCTCATTTCCCTCTCCTAGGGTTTTGAGGGCATTTTTCTTGGTTTCATGACTTCCATGGTTAAATCATCAACAAGACTTGTATCTTGATGCTCTTACACCTTCCCCTATCCTTAATATAGCTTCCTAAACACTTCCCATCACTCCTATCCCTCAAAATCATCATTTTTCCACAAGCCCTAGCCTATTGCTACAATTTGACACTTTTCGAGACTAGGCATGTGTTTTCCCTTTTTGGACCCTTTCCCCTCACTCAAACCTTGAAATCCCACTTTCCCATACTCTCTAACATCTATCCCTATCCCCCAAAATTTCCCCAAGAATTTAGACAGCGCCTAACCCCTTCATTCCCCTCCCTCTACAAGGTAGTCCTAAATCCCCTGTTTTGCCTACAACAAACCCTAATTTGCTCTCCCACTGAGCTAGCGTTTGCTATGGAATCAAAGACATATGAGCAGAGGAGGTATAAGGGAGGTCATTTCAACGAGTATTAAGCCATTCCAAACTCATAAACACTATGCCTCCATCATTTTCCAAGAAGTCATTCCAAGGGACAAATCATTTGCCACACATAGAGCCGGTTTTTTTCAAACTGTGTTTCTGGCCAAAAAAAGATGAATTTGAAAAACATGAGAGGTTTTTGTTCATCATAGGTTAACAAAGAAAAACCTCCTTAAGTTTTTACACAGGTATCATGGTTTGGGAGAAATCTCAAAAATACAGGTGCTACAAGAGGTTCGCTGCACTTCTGGAGTGACCTTGGGAAAATCAAATTTTCTCCTAGCTGAAGTGATCATTTGTATGAATTTTTTGTAATATCATAAACCTTTTCATGTCTATTATATGTTAAATTTCAAGTTGAAAGGTAGAATTCATGTTTTTCATGCTCTGTTTTGGGAAATTTTTCATAACATGTCCATTTTCTTCAGTTTAGGAAAAACTCATCCCCTATGCTCTTCCTAGCTCCTCATCTGTCTTATTCCATCTCACCAAATCACCTTCAAGTGTTGAGTATTCTATCCACCTTGCCCCATCGAATGGACTGCAATTCCATCTCATTGGCCCTAATCTAATCCTCTTGACCTAATCCTCATTCAGTGAGCCTAACCCCAATAAAAACAAATCAAACCCCTTGCACTCATTAGCTAGCCTAAAACCTTTTTCATCCAGCCCTCTCTGACTTGATAGGGCTAGATACCAAGTCAAAAGCTTGGTTTGTGGTTACCTCTGTTGGGATTCCTTCTTGAGCCTTGGGAATTTGGCAGAGTGATAACAGAAGGCATCAAAGCGAATATCATCTTTAAGAAAAGATCTACAAAGGGAAAATTATAACCCTAGATCGAAAAAGGAGTCTACAAAGAAGTCTTGGAATCATCATCAAGAAAAGAAGGCCAAGTTGAAGAGATCTACGAATCAAGGTCCTTGTCATTGAAGACATCACCAAGAAGTCATCATTGATCTTCATCAAAGAATTCAAAGATATCTCACTCTAAGTGGGATTAAGGATCACCCTTGAAGAAAACTACCTTCATCAAGGAGAAGTTTTCTATTTTTTATATCATCATTAACATTAAGGAAGTAGCAAGGAGGAGCATCCTATCAAGTAAGTATATTTATGTCCACATCTAAATTTGGCAAAATGTGTTTTTGCAAGGAAAGCAACAAGTTTGTTGGGGCTTCAAACTATCTTGCATGGAAGAAAAGGACATATATGAATCTCATTGAAAATGAGGTCATGGATCATGTCAAAGGATCTATCACCAAACCAGGAGAAGAAGGTTCTCAAGCTCTTAAAAAGTATATGAAAGGGGAAGTTAGCGCTCAAAATATTCTCATAGAATCTATCAAGGATGCCCTCATCCCATATGTATCCAAACTCGAAACTTCAAAAGAAATCTATGAAAAACTCGTAGAGTTGTAAAGGCAAGAACTCTACAAGCTGAAGATGTCAAAAGAAGAAGGTATAGCCTCATACTTTATGAGGATATATGAGATCAGGGATCAACTTCAAGATCTAGGAGAAGTAATGTCTGACAAGGAAATGTCTACAATTTTACTAAATGCAACTAGAGGAGTGGGGTAACTTTACTTCAAGTATTTATGGGAAGAAAGAAGCTACTCCATTCCATGAGCTATGGTCACTATGCAAGATTGAAGAATCCAAGTTAAAGGAAAAATCTAATGTGGGATCAGGGGAGCAAAATTAGGCGTATGCTTCTAAGACAATAAGCAAGGGAAAATTTGGAAGGTTTGGTCCTCAGAATAAGAAGAAGAACATGGCTAAAATACAATGCTATAGGTGTCAAGAATATGAGCACTATAGGAGAGATTGTCCTAAGCTCAAAAAGGACAATAACAAAAGAGGAAGAGAAGAAGCCTATATCACCGAGGAAGTGGTGGAAACTGAAAAGAAGTCCAAAAGGAGGAAGTAATAGGTCTCCACTATTGAGATAGTCTTCTTCTCCTAGTTCGTTTCTAGTTTATGTTTCTAAGTTTTCTTGTTGTAAAGTAGAAGCATGGTAGGATGCATCATGGAATCATAGAAGCATTAGAAGCAAGAGCACTTAATATCATAGAAAACATGAAGGATAGCTGGAACAAAATCTATGGCAGTCAACTATGAAGGATATAGCTATTGGGAACCTCATTTGAAACATAACTAGCACTTATGGAAAGGAAAAATTCATCCTGGACAGAGCTCATCATGCATCGGTCAAAAGGAAACATCTGGGGCTACTCTAGCTCCTCAAGATTTAGATAAATGTACTTTCGGATTAATCACATCATTAGGATTAGGTCGATGTTTCGAACCAGCTAATGTGGTTCATCCTCAGGACAAGTTGGAGAGACTAATCGATCCCGATGAATAAATAGTGGAGATGCATCATTGCCCGGAAATAGCCGTTGAGAACTAGTTGTTAAAGACTAGTTGTTAAGACTAGTTGTTAAGAACTAGTCGTTAGAAACTTAGTTAGTTAGTTAAAAATAAATTAATTAATTAAATAAAATTTATTACAAATGGGTTAATAACTTATTATATAATTAATGTAAATATAATAGGTAATAGGGAGGGAATTTTTTTTTTTTTTTAATTTAATAAATAAAATAAAATAAAATTAATTAAATAATATAAAAATAAAAATAAATAAATATGTAAATTAATTAATTAATCAAATATATTTTTATTTTTTATAAATGAGTTTATAAATTATTATGTAATTAAAATAAATATAATAGGTAATAGGGAGGGGTAAAAATATTTGATTTAATAAATAAAATAAAATTAATTAATAATTAATTATTTGGATAAAAAATAAAATAAATCAACAAAATAATTAAATAATATATAACTAAATAAAAATATAAAAATAATAAATAAGCAAAGTTACCTAAGAGGGAACTAGGGAGGGGCAAAAATTATTAATAAATAAATAAAATAAATTAATTAATTAATTAAAAATAAAATAAAATAAAATAATTAATTAATTAACTACAAATAAAATAAAATAAAAATAAATCAATAAATTAATTTAAAAAAATAAAACATAAAAACTTTAAACAAAATTACCTAGCGAGAGCCGAGGTCCAAGTCTTACTTAATTTCCAACCATCATCACGATTGAGATTCTTAGCATGTCGTTCAATTTCGATCGTCTCTCTTAATTTCCTATGGTGGAAGTGATCTACCTTGGCAATGACTTTGAGTCTTCAATACAAACATAGTGGCAGGATTTTCATGTTGACAGAAGTAGAGGTATATAGCCTCCCAAAGAATAACGATAATAGCAATACACCAATACGAATAGAAAATATATCTGGAACCGAATCGAATCGCACATGGAATACGAGAAGCGAGCCATTTATTAGCTCGGAAAGTACATAGAGGAGTACAATAAATGGGAAGTAAGTGCACCTACAATAAATCAGAGTAAGTGCACCTATCCTTGCCCTAGGCAAGTGGAGACCCTCTCAACAGACAATGGCTGCAACAAGGACAGCGTCCTAGCTGCTCTGCAAGCTGAAGATGACATCTCTTTGAGAAATCTTGAAATTTGAAAGCCAATCAATTGCTGATCTACAGCGCAAACCTCCTGATAGCATTTGTCTACGCTGGTGGCGGCGCGAGAGGCGCGAATAGAGCACCGAGTCACCAAATCCTCAGGACAAATAGATCAGCCTACGAAGGCTAGAAACGGCTGACAGGCTTTGCCTCTCCCAAGTACGCTCATCGGATCGAGGCGTCCTACCAAGTGGATGCCCCGCTCCTGAACCTCGGGTCGACGGATACGAAGCCTCAAACAGTCCCTGCGTCCTTCCCTTCCTGATCTGCGTCCTCCCCTATCGGATCTGCCACCAAACCTTCAGATCTATGCTAGATCTGACAATATCTCTTCAGATCTACAGCCTCTAGGGCTGGATCTGATGTTAACCCTTCAGATCTGGACTAGATCTGCCAATATTTCCTTAGATCTGCAACTCCCCAAGATGGATCTAGGGCTAAACCTCCAGATCTGCAAGATACAAGACTGGATCTGCAAGTGGCTGCTCAGATCTACCCTTTCCAAGGTTGGATCTAACAATAGGCCTTCGGATCTGACTCACCCTTCCCTTCGAGAAATGAATGAAGTCCTCCTTCCCGAGACAGCCCCCGCCCTCCTCCTCGGCTGAGACGGCGTTCTCCTTGCCGAGAAGCCCCGGGTTGCGTCCTTCCTGGGACTGGCCTCCTCACCCTCTTTGAATAAGCTCGTCCTCTCTACGGATGAGACGGCGTCACTCTCCTCAATGAGGCTGCGCGACCACTGAGGGCTTCTCCTCCTGGTTGCTTGACTGTGCTGCGCTGCGGGCTGAAAAGTGTACTGGGAACAAACCTTACTAGGGCGGGCACTCGAAGTCCCCGAAGCTAAGGGTGAAACCAGAAATAACCTTACCAGGGCAGGCACTCGAAGTCCCCCGAGGCTAAGGGTGAGATCTCCGACCGGAGACACTCGTGCACTAAACAGTGCTGCAGACCGACTAAACAACCGGCGTGCTGAAGCAGACAAAGTCTAGCTATCAATAAGAATATCAAATCATGAATGCCCCAAATGAGGTGAGAACCTCTCCTTTTATAATGCCAAACTCCCTCCAAAACTTAACTCTCCTTTAACCTGCGCAGTTTACCTTGGGTCAGCCTGATGCCTCCCCCATCATACTCCTGTGGACCCCCAAGGCCCCCTTTCTAAGTTACAACATCAATCTACTAGGAAAGGAACACTTTATTATAAAGTGAGGTGACTAAAGTGAGGTGACCCCTCTTATTTCTCACTTTATTTATTATTTCCAACTAAAGCGGCAAAATTAAACAAAAATGAAATATTCCAATTAGCAAGGCTAATTGGGAATATTACAGTCTCCCCCGGCAAAACGTTGCTTGTCCTCAAGCAACTGAAGTGATGGATGCTGTAAAGTCTGCTCGCTCTCCCAAGTGGCATCCTCATCCGGCCAAAATTGCTTGTTCTCAAGCAATGCTTGAACAAGCCTACTCTCTAGCTGATGCTCCCTGCCGATACTGCAAAATGTGCCTGGGTCCCACTGAAACCTCTCTGCCTCCTGCATCACCCTGATATGAAGGGATATCTCAATGCCAGGATCCCAAACTGGCCTCTCATGGTACCAGCCAATCAATAGTCCTCCCGGATCCCATCGCCACTGTGGCCAATAATCGCACAAGTCCCATGACTTGGTCCGCTCACTGCCTCTGGCTATGACTAAAGACCATGACTGCTGCTGCTCTGCATCTATGAATGTGTAAGTTGTCCCATCGACTGTGTACCAGCTCATCATCTCTCTCCACTCAAGGCATGAAGTGAGGAACATCTCTCTCATGTGGATCCTCCATCCCCAAGCAATCATCCAAACCAAATGAGCCACCTCCTGACAAGGCAACTCCTGAAAATCTCCTTCCACCTCAAGCTCCGGTAATGAAGGTGGGCTGAAAGTCTGATCTTGGGCTGCAAAATCATTGCCCTCCAATGGCAAAGTGAAAAACAATCCTCCATAGAAGGTTCCTCCATCAATGAAGAACAAGCTGGCCCAAAACCAACCATAGTGCAGTCTCATCCACTGCAACCTCAGAAAATCACATGGCAAGCAATGTACAAGATCCAACACATCTACTAATGGATAGCAAATGGCTGAATATGACAACAACATAGGTCCGACCACTTGCCCATGGCTGTACAATGGATGAATATCGATCTCATGGCCCACATCAAAAGAGAACGCATATAAAGTAGTGGTGGCCATGCCTCCTCCCATGCTCCCATTAGAACAGGTAGTGCAGAAATTGTGAGAATTTTTCCCACTCTCGGACACATCCAGCTCATGTGTCTCCCTCATAATCAAGCCCCCCATACAAATCTGATATATATCAGCAAATGAAGACATGATCAGCAGCAAAATGAAAGAAATGCCGAAGGTCTCCTGTGGTGCAAGAAGGTACCAACAGCTTCCCAAACAAGTACAGCGCAGTTTTACAAGTTGCTGCTTGATAAGAGTACAAGGCAAAATGCTTATGTTACCCATGCATGACTTCATATGATACCTGGTATAGTGCTGCAAATGAACATACATGTGATGATAAAACATTGGCCCAAGGCCACAAAAGAGATGGCTACCTCCATCATGTAGATTGACCCAATACAACTCATGGAGCAATGTGACAAGCTTGTCCTCTTGTGAAGCAATGCATTGCATAAGAATGGTAAGAGGGTGCAAATCAATGAATGTATAAACAAATCCCTCACCATATGCTGGAAGTAAGATGGTACATGGGTCCATGAATGAGCCCTCCATAAAGTGTTGACCTGCTATGAAGAAGACTGAACCATGTGCTGCAAGAAGATAATCCTCCTTATGCTTGGAAACCCAAGTCAAGAAGGATGTGCCATAGATGTCTCTATCATCATTACTTCTTGTAAGTGCAATAAGTATGAAGTGATCCTGAGACCTATGGGTTATAGACCCACCATATCTCTGCTGCGCACACTTCATCCATAATGTTCTGCTCCAAGGTGACAACGCTGTGGGCTCATGCAAATGAGTTCCTGTCAGTACAAGACTCTGTTCTTTGACATGCTCCTTGTCAAAGATTCCTCTAATAATGCTGCAATAAATATGGAATACCTCCCAAGAGGGAAGTGCTTCCCCATCAAAGACCATGGAGATAGTGCCATCTCCTCCTCCTGCAACATCATACAAAGTGTGAGAGCAAATTTGCCCTTGCTCTCCTAGGAACAAACCAAGCAACAAGATATTGTGTTGCCTCTCCATACCTCCATCAAACCACTCATGTGATGAAGACACAATGAATGATATGAGTAACACATCAAAACCATGCATCCATTCTCTATGCTGCTCAATGATGCAAGTATCCATCCATCTTTTCCCCATCCTCCTACTCTTAGGAAGAGTGTTTGCCAAGTGATGGCCAAACTCTTTCAAGAGTAACCAGCGCAGCCAAGCCTCCTGCTGCCTGGTGTCATAGATCTGCAAATAGCCTCCTAGCTCTTTGCTCATCATCCCCATCTACTCAATCACTTGTGGATGCCTCCTTCTCCTCATCCTGGTACTCCTCCCATGAGGGCTATCATCCCCCCAAATCAAATTTCTGATTTTGTACTTCATGGGATTTTGAAGTATAAACTTCTCAAGGATCAATGAGACCCTATCAAGAATCGAACAGGTGGTAGGCAAAAACCTCCCATCATGATGTGTATGGCTCAAGGGATGTCCAACACAAGCATGAGAGATGTTATCCATCCGAAGATGTCCTCCATCCTCTATCTGCTCTTGTGAGAAGGGAACCAAATCATTGTGTTCCATAGCCCGCTCCACCGAGTACCAACTCAAAATCTCTCGCCATCCAATCTCAACACGTGGCTGCTGTATCCTGTGCAACTCTGATCGTCTCATATCACCATCCAAGTCAACATATGAGACCTGACTAGGTGGCTTTGCCTCTCTCTCTCCAACGGAAGGAGATGACCCAACAACACTACTAGTCCCATCCATGCATACCTGAAGGGGAATGATCTGATGCTGCAATGTGCCCTCAGGTTGTACCATCAGGTAATCCAGTTGTTCCCCAATGCGGACCAACTTGGTCGCCGACTGGGCACAAGTCACTCTCATACCCTCCAGCTCCTGGTCCTGCAACAAAATGGTCTCTCGTACTGACGCGGCCTTCTCCCTCAAAACTCGAAGGTCCGTCCGAAGCCGATGATACCGCTGTCTGCGACCATCATCCGATACCTCTGTATCCCCTAGTGCCTCATCGATAATGGATATATCTCCTGACACCTCACCCATCTGTTGTGTGCTGCTACCATCCGAAGACTCGGACACGGCTCCAGTCTTCACCTCACTGGATGGCTCTACCGGGGTAGGCTCTATCTCCTCCACTACGATATCAACCGGCACGGTCAAGGAGGGCTCTAATGAGGGTGAGTCCTGTGTCACACTAGGTGTATCCTCGAACTCCCTGCAATCCTGTGTGTCCTCATCCTCCAAGTGCGAGGTAACCATTTTAATGGTTTTCCTCTCCGATACTCGGTCAAGCTGGAAAGAGGTATCCAACTTGTCCACCCAAGCTCTCCCTGAGCGCTTGGATGACCTGTCAAATGTCGGTAAATGGAATCTGCTCGCTGCACGGTGACTATCACGGTGGGAGCCACGTCCCTTGTGTCGCTCCTGCTCATAAGTCTTGCCGCCACATCTGAACTGGATATATTGATTAAGAGGAAAAGCATCCATGAATTCCTGTCCCATGCTCCGCCAATCTGCAAATAGGGTCGCATGTTGAGCTAGATTCACCTCTCCTGGTTCCGTTCGCTCCTCTTCCTCTACCGGAAAAGTAGGCATGGTAGGTCGCGTGTCCATGGAATCGACCTTCTGCGCTGTCACAATGGGAATAGCATCCGGTATGTAACTAGACGCTCCCGATCCTTCCCCCACCTGAAAGACCCTAGGGGGTTCTTTCTGCTTCCCCTCTGCAACCTTCTTGGTTACCTCCTGCATGAATGCATCCATCTTTGCATCCATCTTCTCCGTCAACTTCTCAGTCAACTTCGCAAACATGGCCTCCATTGGATTCCGCTGATCTGTCTCCCTAAATCTCCTCTTATCCACATCACCTGCCATCAGCTCCTTCTGCTATATGTCTACAGGCTCCTCAGAAACTGCACGGCTGCTGCAAAACCATACTGTGGCTTAACTTCAACCTCTGATTTATCTACTGAAAACTATTCAGAAAATTCCAGGAATTTGGGAAAGTGATCCTCGCCCAAAACCCAGAAAAACCCAGAAAACGTTTTTCCTAATTCCAAAATTCAAAATTTGACCCTTTTCATTTTGGCCCTTTTTCCAACTGCGTTTCTGGAATTGCAACTGCTATTGCTCTGTATGATTTCTTTTCTGATGTCATAGACCACACGCTGAGCCAGAATTATGCTCTGATACCACTGTAATATCCTGCGTTTCTGGAATTGCAACTGCTATTGCTCTGTATGATTTCTTTTCTGATGTCATAGACCACAGGCTGAGCCAGAATTATGCTTTGATACCACTGTAATATCCCCAAAGGGAAATAACCAGTAATAAACAGAAATATGCCAGACAGATATAGAAAATACAATGCTGAACCAGATCACTGAATCATAGCACATAGAATACCAGAAACTGAGCCATTTTATTAATCAGAAAGTACATAGAGAGGAGTACAATAAATCAGAGTAAGTGCACCTATCCTTGCCCTAGGCAAGTGGAGACCCTCTCAATAGATAATGGCTGCAACAAGGACAGCGTCCTAGCTGCTCTGAATGCTGAAGATGAACTGCGCTGGTACTGGGGCTGAAGACTGATAAATAGCTGATCTCCCACTGCAAACCCTCTCCAATGAAAAACGCTGTCTCTGCTAGTGACAGCGCAGAAACAGATGGAGCACCAGTCACCCAAACCTCCAGACAGATAGATCAACTCCTGAAGGCTAGAAAACGCTGTTGAGCCTACCTCACCCAAGCCTGCTCATCAGATCAGCGTCCTACCAAGTGGATCTGCTCCTGAATGCTCAGATCTGCTGGATCTGAAGCCTCCAAACCAGATCTGCGTCCTTCCCTTCCTGATCTGCGTCCTCCAATATCAGATCTGCTACCAAACCTTCAGATCTATGCTGGATCTGACAATATCTCTTCAGATCTACAGCCTCTAGGGCTGGATCTGATGTTATCCCTTCAGATCTGGACTAGATCTGCCAATATCTTCTCAGATCTGCAACTCCCCAAGCTAGATCTAGTGCTAAACCTCCAGATCTGCAACATACAAGACTGGATCTGCAAGTAGCTGCTCAGATCTACCCTTCTCAAGGCTGGATCTAACAATGGCCTTCAGATCTGCAACCCTTTCCTTCAGAAATGGACAGCGTCCTCTCTCCTGATGAGACAGCGGAGACAGCCCTCTCCTCACCTTGTCAAGGCAGCTCACAAGAGGGCTTCTTTTCTCCTCCTCAGCTCTGTTTCCGTAACCGCCGTCGCTTTTAC
This sequence comes from Pinus albicaulis, assembly GCA_034641835.2. NCBI lineage: Eukaryota > Viridiplantae > Streptophyta > Pinopsida > Pinales > Pinaceae > Pinus > Pinus albicaulis. The sequence continues at coordinate 389,167,647 of CM076576.1, read as the reverse complement.
ATCGGGAACTAAAAGTGTACTGGGATGTCCTTACTAGGGCGGGCACTCGAAGTCCCCCGAAGCTAAGGGTGAAACCAGAAAAACCTTACCAGGGCAGGCACTCGAAGTCCCCCGAGGCTAAGGGTGAGATCTCCGACCTGAGACACTCGTGCACTAAGCAGTGCTGCAGACCGACTAAACAACCGGCGTGCTGAAGCAGACAAAGTCTAGCTATCAATAAGAATATCAAATCATGAATGATCCAAATGAGGTGAGAACCTCTCCTTTTATAATGCCAAACTCCCTCCAAAACTTAACTCTCCTTTAACCTGCGCAGTTTACCTTGGGTCAGCCTGATGCCTCCCCCATCATACTCCTGTGGACCCCCAAGGCCCCCTTTCTAAGTTACAACGTCAATCTACTAGGAAAGGAACACTTTATTATAAAGTGAGGTGACTAAAGTGAGGTGACCCCTCTTATTTCTCACTTTATTTATTATTTCCAACTAAAGCGGCAAAATTAAACAAAAATGAAATATTCCAATTAGCAAGGCTAATTGGGAATATTACAGTCTCCCCCGGCAAAACGTTGCTTGTCCTCAAGCAACTGAAGTGATGGATGCTGTAAAGTCTGCTCGTTCTCCCAAGTGGCATCCTCATCCGGCAAAAATTGCTTGTTCTCAAGCAATGCTTGAACAAGCCTACTCTCTAGCTGATGCTCCCTGCCGATACTGCAACATGTGCCTGGGTCCCACTGAAACCTCTCTGTCTCCTGCATCACCCTGATATGAAGGGATATCTCAATGCCAGGATCCCAAACTGGCCTCTCATGGTACCAGCCAATCAATAGTCCTCCCGGATCCCATCGCCACTGTGGCCAATAATCGCCCAAGTCCCATGACTCGGACTTCTCACTGCCTCCGGCTATGACTAAAGACCATGACTGCTGCTGCTCTGCATCTATGAATGTGTAAGTTGTCCCATCGACTGTGTACCAGCTCATCATCTCTCTCCACTCAAGGCATGAAGTGAGGAACATCTCTCTCATGTGGACCCTCCATCCCCAAGCAATCATCCAAACCAAATGAGCCACCTCCCGACAAGGCAACTCCTGAAAATCTCCTTCCACCTCAAGCTCCGGTAATGAAGGCGGGCTGAAAGTCTGATCTTGGGCTGCAAAATCATTGCCCTCCAATGGCAAAGTGAAAAACAATCCTCCATAGAAGGTTCCTCCATCAATGAAGAACAAGCTGGCCCAAAACCAACCATAGTGCAGTCTCATCCACTGCAACCTCAGAAAATCACATGGCAAGCAATGTACAAGATCCAACACATCTACTAATGGATAGCAAATGGCTGAATATGACAACAACATAGGTCCGACCACTTGCCCATGGCTGTACAATGGATGAATATCGATCTCATGGCCCACATCAAAAGAGAACGCATATAAAGTAGTGGTGGCCATGCCTCCTCCCATGCTCCCATTAGAACAGGTAGTGCAGAAATTGTGAGAATTTTTCCCACTCTCGGACACATCCAGCTCATGTGTCTCCCTCATAATCAAGCCCCCCATACAAATCTGATATATATCAGCAAATGAAGACATGATCAGCAGCAAAATGAAAGAAATGCCGAAGGTCTCCTGTGGTGCAAGAAGGTACCAACAGCTTCCCAAACAAGTACAGCGCAGTTTTACAAGTTGCTGCTTGATAAGAGTACAAGGCAAAATGCTTATGTTACCCATGCTTATGTTACCCATGAGAGAAGGATATCAAGGAAAGGGAGGCAACCATCTACCTCCACTTCCATAGTGAACTTGATGGAATCAGATAGTGAGTTCAGGTGCCCAAGGAACAGATCTAATTTCTCTCGACCATGGGGCCAAATGACACAAGTATCATCCATGAACATATTCCATGTCCTAGGGCGGAATTTAGTGGAGGCCAGGGCCTTAGATTCAAAATCCTCCATAAACAGGTTAGCAACAACGGGGGAAAGAGGGGAGCCCATCGTAACACCACAGGTTTGCTCATAAAACTCACCTTGAAAACTGAAGAAAGTCAAGGTGAGGCAGAGGCTAACCAATTTAGAGGTATTCTCATGAAGATTCTCTGATGGAATCTTCATCGAAAGCTTCACCAATCAAGAGAGGAAGCAAGTGTTTCATCAGGAATTCCAACTTGTGGAATTCATGAGATGATGTTATAAAATGTAAAGTAGGTCAAGGTATTGAAGCTCTTTCAATCAAGGACGTTGTTGTAGGAAGTCTGGATGATCCAAAGGAGAATGAGGTATGTATGTTTTCATTTAAATTTGGAGTCATGTCACATGGTTGCAGGTAATATGGATCAATGCTCTATCTTGAGAGCATGATCAAAGGAAGAAACATCTCCTCCTATGAAAGGAAGGCATGGGTCACACATTGATTAGATGAAATCAACATAATATGTTCTCATCTGGAAAATGAGGTGGTTGACAAAATTGAAGGAACTATGAGCAAAAGTTCTTGGAAGAAAAATGTGTGAAGAAAGAAAGAGATCGTGGCATGTGCAACTATGAAGTCATGTCACATGGTTGCAGGTAATATGGATCAATGCTCTATCTTGAGAGCATGATCAAAGGAAAAAATATCTCCTCCTGAAAAGATGCAAGAAGGAATGGGTCACACATTGACTAGATGAAATCAACATAATAAGCCCTCATCTATAAAATGAGGTGGTTGACAAAATTGAAGGAACTATGAGCAAATGTTCCTGGAAGAAAAATGTGTGAAGAAAGAATTGTGAAATTTTCAATATAGAAATATACAGTTGCAGAGATAGATTTATTTCTCAAACTTATTACTTCGATGAGTTATTTACATAAATCTATCAGTAAATTTCGAAATAAATACTATTGCAACATTCAAAGTTATATATGCAGAGAAGGAAACAATAAAGAACATAAGCATAAGAACCAATCACATGTACACACTTATTTTTGGACAATTATCCCCGGAAAAACCCAATGTGGGAAAACCGGTGCAGCAGATGAGGGTTTTATTATTATTATTCAGCAAATGAATCTTCAACAGGAATACACTGGCAGATATAATGAAAAAACACTTGAGACAAAATTCCCGGACCCTCCCAAAAATTTGCTGACACCCGGAAGAGCCTCTGACTCCCTTTACATCTTTCTGCATGTTTCTCTGCGCAGTCCCTGCGCTGGACTGCGTCACTATGCATGGATTCATTGCTTTGCAGCTCTGCGTTGCCTTTTGTGGACCTCTGTGCCCCTCTATCCTTGTTCTCAGTCACTACTGACTCTCTCTTCTCCTTCTACTTCTACAACTCCACCCTGCAACTCTCCCTCTGAAATTGAATTCTATTCCTTCACAATCGATCTCCTTCGAGTACTGAGTGTATGCCCGGCTTCTTTTCCAAATGACCCTCAAGCTTTCTTTTATAATCTTCTCGTTGATGAATCAACGACCCAGATTAGAAGTCTAATCAATGGCTAATATTATAACTTGACATGATCTTCGTTCTCTAGAATATTCACACTCTGTCTTATTAATACCCATTAATTATTTAATTTCCCCAAGTCTTATTTAATTTCCCTAAGTTTAGACTTAGGGTCTCCATTAAAATAATTAATTAATTTTATAAAACATGAACTGAGTGGAATTTCCACAAACGATTTCTGGGTTATTTCGAATACTGATGTCCAAGCCTCCTCACAAAATTTGAGACTTCGAATACTTTCCGATGCTACAAAAATCAATATGCCCTCTTTGCGAGGAAAGTTTTCTAGCAATATGCCTACTTCATGTTGCCCTGCTTTGAAGCAACTTTTGCGCTACTGGTCTCTGGTTGCTGCCCCTCATCTGCTGCGTTGCTGCCCTCTGTACTGCTGCGCATAACACTGTCACTATCACTACCTCATATGTACTACAGCTCCCTCTAAATCTTGATCCCATGCATTCTTGCTACTGAAAGCCTTCCTGAGGATATTTGCCAATTGTTCTCTTGCTGGAGTGTACTGCAATTGTACAAATCCTCGTTGGATTGATTCGAATTTACACAGGAATGCAATAAACTACCGAAATAGACACAAACACAGAGATGCAGCGGAAATAATGCTTCATTTCATTAATATCAAATAACAGAAATATGCTTACGACATAATGGAAATCAAATAGCTAGGGCGCTGGTAGCTTATCTCTGAGAAGAGATGTGGCGGCTACATGCCTCTGAACTGTGTTAAAATGAGGCTCGAGGGCCTATTTATTATTGAGAAACAATGGAAAACTCTAAACGTCCAAAAACCTAACCCTAGGAGATGAAGCGCCAAGACTATGGGCCCTGTTTGGGTAAATTGGTGTTTCAACTTCCCGAGGTCGTAACTTTGGAAAACTATCTCCGTTTGACACACATGATACATCGTTAGAAAGATCTATCTGAGGAATACAACTGCTGACCGCAAATATCAATAATTTTCCGTAGGCGCAATGCTCAAAAAATGTTGTTTAGGGCCTCAAAATGGCTCCGGAAGTTCAGGACCCGAAAAACTGCTAAAAATAATAAGTTGTGCTGAAATTTAAAAACTGAAAGAATTGATGGTGGCATTTCAAATGGAATAGGTGGGCGGGCACCAATAGCCACCTGGATCATTAGGGTCCCAAAATGGCTCCGGGAGTGTAGGACCCGAAAACCTGCTAAAAATAGTAAGTTGTGCCGAAAGTGAAAAACTACAAGGATTGATGGTGCGGGTCCAAATGGAATAGGTGGGTGGCCACCGATATCCACCTGGACCATTCCTCCCTCCTTAGGAAGAAATGGTCCCCATTGCATTGAGATCCTCCATGAGATGAGGCAAATTCTGTTAAACTAGGTATTTGATTTGTCGAAGATGTCGTGGACATGCGGGCAGACATGTTGGATGCATTTAGTAAATTTGGTTTCTTTATTAGCCTCAGACAATACATGTGTGGATTCTGTTTGTGTAGTTATATGAGGTATGGCAACATCAGGTGGCGGTGCGTCGGGGGTCAGATCAATGGAGTGCTTGTCCTGACAGTGTAGAGGAACCTTTGTGAGTGAGGAGAAAATGTCCTCGTATTCCTCCATGACTTTGTCCATCTGCTGCAGCCGTGCAAGGGAGCCATATTTCGAGGTTGTGGCCACAATATTCTTCTTTTCCTGTGAGCGAGTTGTAAGGAAAATAAATTTCCTGGTTCGGGAAACAATCTTACTGCATTGTTTTGCAATAGTCAAAGAGATGACAGGAGGCGGTACTACCTCTGGTATCATGTACAAGTTATTTCCCAAAGTAATAATAACAGCACGAGGCCTAGACTCATACACAGCATGTCACCTCCATAAGTATGGTTGGCCCAATAATACATCAGCTACATCAAGAGGAGCAATATCACACACTACCTCATCTTTGAATGGCTTGATACTGTACGGAAGGCGACACCATTGGCGAACGCGTAGATCTCTCCCTGGGTGAAGCCACCCGATGGTATATGGCTGCGAGTGTGCTATGGTTGGTAGGCCAAGCCACTGCACGACCTCTGCTGAAATGAGGTTCTTTTGGCTTCTGCTATCGACAAGGAATTGCAGTGGAGAATCCTTCACCCACATCTGCGAATGGAAGAGGCATTCCCCCTCCTCTGGATCCTTGAGATCCTTGCTCAGGATCTTGGTGGTGGCGACAATGGCACTGGGATCCGCATCAGTGATCTGCTTCCCTTTGTCATTGCCTTTGTCTAGTTCTTACTCAAGATCAGAACATGCATTTGATTCGGGTGCCTTTAGTTCAGCCACCAACGACTGTTTGGCCTGACACTCGTTTGATTTATGAGTGGGGCTATTATGAAATTCACACCACTTCCCCGTGTCCTTATTTGGATTTGTGGTGTAGTTCTGAGTTGCCCCGCTTTGGCCTTGCCCCTTGTTCTGCGGTTCAGGGGCGCCTTTCCTTGGCTTCGGATTCGCGGATCTAAAGTCTCACTTATTTTGCTTAAATTTCCTCTGATCTTGGCGACATAGCGATATGTCGTGCCAAGTGATGTAATGTCGAGGAACTCCATTTCCTCTTGAATGTGTCTGTGCAGATAGCTGCGCTACTTGAGCACCAAATGTCTCTCTGATTCTTTAATACCCAACTTTGTGCATAGGGTATGGAACAAATTCGTCAATTCGTGCACATCTTGATCCCTTTGCTGCCGCAGTGTGGTCCATTGGATCTACTTGTCCTCATAGCTCCCCACAGGGTAATATTTTTTCTTGGTGCCATCTCGAAACGAATTCCAAGTGGGTGCGGCCGAGGACAGAGAGGGTTTTGTCCCATCCTTTTGCTCACAGTAGGTTTCCCACCAATCTTTGACATGGGGGGCGACTTTTAGGAGTGCAAAAATAATCTTTTCTTGGTCGGATAAATCATGGACCGAGAAATACCCTTCCAGCAAATTCAACCCATAGATCTACGACATCTGCATCTATTTGGCCTTCAAATATAGGAATGTCAAAGTTTACCTGTACCTTGAAGGGAGTGTCGCTTCCAGAGTGGCTGTTGGATGCAAATGCGCCGTAGGTGGGCAGCCATTAAAGGATCTGAGCAAAGTTATCCATCATTGCATTCCTTTGTTTCTCGAGGGCCTCCTCAAGCAATATTTTGATAGGATCTCCTACTCCCTTGTTTTTCTTTTCTTCCTCCATTGGAGGTCGTCAGGATTTGCGAGGCTAATCTTGCAAGGGTTCAACCAATTCAAGCCCTAACTCCTTATACCCTAACCTCGTTGGGGACATGCAAAGAAAAACAGAGAAAGAGCAGACTCGCTCTGATACCACTGATCCGGATTTATGCAGGAACGCAATAAAATACAGAAATAGACATAAACACAGAGATGCAGTAGAAATAATGCTTCATTTCATTAATATCAAATAACAGAAATATGCTTACAGACATAATGGAAATCAAATAGCTAGGGCGCTGGTAGCTTATCTCTGAGAAGAGATGTGGCGGCTACATGCCTTTGAACTATGTTACAATGAGGCTCGAGGGCCTATTTATTATTGAGAAACAATGGAAAACTCTAAACGTCCAAAAACCTAACCCTAGGAGATGAAGTGCCAAAACTATGGGCCCTGTTTGGGTAAATTGGTGTTTCAACTTCCCGGGGTCGTAACTTTGGCATAGTATCTCCGTTTGACGCACATAATATATCGTTAGAAAGATCTATCCGAGGACTACAACTACTGACCAAATATAGTTGAAGGCGCGATGCCCAAAAAACGTCGTTTAGGGCCTCAAAACGGCTCTGGAAGTTCAGGACACGAAAAACTGCTAAAAATAGTAAGTTGTGCTAAAACTGAAAAACTGAAAGAACTTATGGTGGCATTTCAAATGGAATAGGCAACCGGCCACCAATATCCACCTAGATCATTAGGGTCGCAAAATGGCTCTGGGAGTGCAGGACCCGAAAACCTGCTAAAAATAGTAAGTTGTGCTGAAAGTGAAAAGCTGCAAGAATTGATGGTGCGGGTCCAAATGGAATAGGTGGGTGGTCACCAATATCCACCTGGATCATGGACATAGTCTCTGATGAAGTGGCACCTGATGTCAATGTGCTTCGACCAATCATGAAACACAAGATTTTCAAAGAGCTTGATGCAACTCTGATTATCACATGGAATACTTGTCGCTTCCATTTTCTCCTTCAGTAGATTCACAAGCATTTTCCGAAGCCATATGGCCTCACAAAGTTGTGCTAGCTGCCATATATTCAGCCTTTACTGAGCTCAGTGCCATGGATTTCTATTTTCTATTGCACCAGGAGGTCATCCCTGATCCAATACTTAAACAGTACCCATTGGTACTCTTTCGATTTACTGGACTCTCTGCGAAATCTGTGTCAGTGAACCCACTTAGCCTGATGTCATTGCCACGGGTGTGCTTTAGTCCAATCTCGATTGTTCCTTGAAGATACCTAAGAACATGTTTGATTGTTGCCCAATGAGCCCTCTTAGGTTCCATGATGAAGTGACTGAAGGTATTGACAACATAACAGATGTCTGGCCTAGTGTTCACTAGATACATCAGAGATCCTATGAGTTGCTTGTACAGAGTAGGATCTGCCTCATCATCTTTGGACGTGTCGATTTTCTTCCAGTTGGTGATCATTGGAGTCGTCATGGGTCTACAGTCCTCGATATGAAATCTTTTCATAATTTCTGTAGTGTATCTTCCTTGTCCAATGAAGATCTCCCTCTTCTGCTGCCAAACTTCCAACCCCAGAAAATAGTGCATCATCCCTAGATCCTTCATGTCAAATTCTGTAGCCAAATTCTCCTTACAGTCCTTGATGAGCCTCGATGACTTTGTCAGAAGTAGATCATATACATATAGAACTAGTATCAGGGGCTCACTCCCTACCCTTAGATAGTAGAGATTAGGATCTGCGTCACTCTTGACGAATCCCATCTTCTACAAGTAGTTGTCAGTTCAACCATACCAAGCTCTAGGGGATTGATTTAGTCCATACAAGGTTTTCTTAAGCCTGCACACATGAGTCTTCTGTTCATGCGTCTCGAAGCCCTCTGGTTGATCAATGTACACTTCCTCTTCTATCACCCCGTTTAGGAACACAGTCTTGACGTCCATCTGGTGAATCTCCCATCCCATCTGGATTATGTGCTGCAAGGGATATCACAGATCTAATGGAAGTATATCTGGCTACTGCAGCAAAGGTTTCTTCATAATCTATCCCTTCCTTCTGAGTATAACCTTTAGCCACAAACCTGGCTTTAAATTTCCCAATGTTGCCATCTACAGCATACTTGATCTTGTAGATCCACCTTGAACTTACAACTGATCTATCATGAGGTTTGGGAACCACTTCCTAGACATCATTCGTTATGATGGAACTGTACTCTTCCACCATCGCATCTACCCATACCTGTGCAACCAATATTTGGTACCTCTCAAGCTGCCTACGTTGTCTCTTCACATATCGGGGGGCTCCGACAAAGTCCTGTGCGTCCCTCAAAATTTGTCGTGGTTCCCTGCTTGCTCTCCCATTGATAGTGGGTGGCTTTACTTGCTCTCCCTCCTGCATGTCCTCGGCAAAAGTGTCCCTTGGATCCCTATGCCTTGGAGAGGCAACCGTATTATCTTCCGCAGGTCGTTGTGGTTGAACCAACAAATCCTCCTTAGACTGAAGGCATCTCTCGGGATCTTCTGAAGGCCCTCTCCTCCATGAATTTCCCATCCCTCCGCACTACAACTTTCCTGCTCTTCGAAATGTAAATGTGGTAAGCCTTTGCATTCTCATTGTATCCTACTAGATACCCCTTTTCCACAGTCATGTTTCAACTTCTTCCATTTTTCATTGGGCACATGACAATAAGCCATACTGCCAAAGATCCTAAAGTGACTCACTTCAGGCTTGCTGCCAGTGAAGACACTTTCTGGTGTGATCTTTCCCAATGCGTTGTGAGGAATCCTGTTCTGAACGTAGATAGTTGTATTACAAGCTTCAGCCCACATAAATTTGGGCATGTCTTGATGATACAACATTTCCCTTACAACCTCGACAATGGTTCTATTTTTCCTTTTTGTCACGCTATTCTGCTACAGATTATATGGAGCAGCGGTCCACTCCCTTCTAATACCTCCCCTTGTGCAAAACCCTATGAATTCCTTATCCGTGTACTCTCCACCATTGTTTGAACGCAACACCTTGATCCGATTTCCTGTGAGATTTTCTACCGGAGCTTTAAACTCTTTAAAATGACTGAAGACTTCATCCTTGGTCTTCAGAAAGTAGATCCCGGTTTTCCTGGAATGGTCATTAATAAAGGTGACAAAATACTCGGCACCACTAAGAGCTCTAGTGGACATCGGTCCGTAGATATCCGAGTGTATCAAGCCCGATACACTCTTAGCCCTATTGTCGCTTCTCTGATTTGCTGCCTTTGAATATTTTCCCAACACGCACCCTCTCCAGACATCGTCTCGCTTGGTGCTCAATTTTGGAACTCCTATGACAGTTTTCTGAAGAATATTTAATGCCCCATGATGCAAATGCCCCATTCTTCTGTGCCATAGTTCATTCAGGTCCTTTTCATCAGTGTTGCCTATTAGCGCCATTGGAGATTCGAGCTGTAACTTATAAAGTTTGTTGTTCCCTACTTCGATTTGTGCTTTCTTCTTCCAACTGGGGTGTTTGACGTAAACTCTATTACCAATGAAGTAAACGCCATAACCTCTGTTTTGAAGTTGAGACATTGAGAGTAAATTCATCCCCAACTGTAATATTCCCAATTAGCTTTGCTAATTGGAATATTTCATTTTTGTTTAATTTTGCCGCTTTAGCTAGAAATAATAAATAAAGTGAGAAATAAGAGGGGTTACCTCACTTTAGTCACCTCACTTTATAAATAAAGTGTTTTTCCTAGTTGATTAACGTTATAACTTAGAGAGGGGGCCTTGGGGGTCCACATGAGTATGAAGGGGAGGCATCAGGCTGACCCAAGGTTAACTGCGCAGGCTAAGGAGAGTGAAGGACGCAGTCAAGGTTTTGGAGGGAGTTTAGCACTATAAAAGGTGGGGTTCTCACCTCATTTGGGCATGCATGATTTGATATTGATATTGAGAGTTAGACTTCTGTCTGCTTCAGCACGCCGGTTGTTTAGTCGGTCTGCAGCACTGTTTAGTGCAACCGAGTGTCTCCGTTCGGAGATCTCACCCTTAGCCTCTGGGGACTTCGAGTGCCTGCCCTGGTAAGGTTATTTTCTTGGTATCACCCTTAGCCTCGGGGGACTTCGAGTGCCTGCCCTGGTAAGGTTATTTTCTGAGCATCATCCTTCAGTTTCAGTGGTGAGTAGCAGCAGTTTTCTGGTGGAGATTTGGAGAGGAGAAACCCCCTTCTTGTGACTGCGCAGATCCAAGAGGTAGGACGCTGATCCAGAGAGGGAAGGACGCAGGTCCAGCAGGAGGGTTCAGATCTGAATAGTGAGGACGCTGATCCAGCTGACCAAGGCAGAGAGGACGCAGAATTGAAGAGATATTGGCCGATCCAGTCTTGAAGGACGCAGATCTGGAGAACTAGCAGTAGATCCAGCCTTGGAGGATGCAGATATGAGGAGATATTGGCAGATCCAACCTAGATCTGAAGAGGTAGCAGCAGATCTGGCCTTGGAGGACGCGGATCTGGAGTGATAGGACGCAGATCTGGATAGGAGGACTCAGATCCAGTAGATCTGGGCATAAAGGACGCAGATCCAGTCAGGGAGGACGCTGATCTGATGAGCAGGGTCTTGTGTGTGGGGTTTGGCAGCGTTTTTCAGTGCTTCCAGCCTTGAGGAGCTGATCATCTCATCAGGAGGATTTGTGGCCAGCGTTCCATCCGTCTTCTGCGCTGTCACCAGCAGAGACAGCGTTTTCATTGGTGAGGGTTGATTGGTGGTGGAGCTTCAGTTTCACATTCTCTGGGGGTTGTTTGGAGGATTGAGATCAACCATCTGTCTAGTCTTCAGCTCATAGTTCCAGTGCATTCCAGCAGCAGCTCTTCATAGCAGATCTTCAGCCAGCCAGGACGCTGCCCCTATCTGCAGCCATTAGTTGTTCTGAGAGGGTCTCCACTTGCCTAGAGCAAGGATAGGTGCACTCATTCTGATTGTCTTGTACTCCTATCTCTGTATTCTCAGATTAATAAAATGGCTTAGTGTTCTGGCATTCTATGTGTACTTGTTCCATTATCTGGTTCCAGCGTTTTGTTTTATATATCTGTCTGGCATATTTCTGTGTATTACTGGTTATTTCCCTTTGGGGATATTACACCAACCCAGGCATGTGTAGTACATTAGTGGCCTAAATCTTATTTCCAACCTCGGTCTGAAATACTATTGTACCTCTTCCAATAGGGGTACACTTTGCTTTCTTACCCATGGTAATTTTAAAGTTCATCTGCTCTTCTCGGTAGTTGGAAAAACATTCCCACACTCCCGTCATATGAGCAGAAATTCAACTGTCAATGTACCGGAATTAAGGAGAAGCAGTGCTTGACACACAAGCAAACTCTTCTTCCAGTCTGGATGCCAAAACAAAAACATCGTGATCCATCTGTTCTTTCATGCTTCTCTTCCTTTCTGGAGAACTGCATTAACCCCTCCGAGCTGCCGCATCAATGTCAAATTTATGTCCACTTGCCGGTTCTCCATTCCTGTTACTCATCTTAAGCTCTGATACCATATGAAATTTTCAATCTAGAAATATACAGCTGCAGTGATAGATTTATTTCTCCTACTTATTACTCCAATAAGTTATTTATAGAAATCTATAAGTAAATTTCGAAATAAATACTACTGCAACATTCACAATTACATATGTAGAGAAGGAAATAGTAAAGAACATAAACATAAGAACCAATCACATGTACACACTTATTTTTGGACAATTTTCCCCGGAAAAACCCAATGTGGGAAAACCAGTGTAGCATATGAGGGTTTTATTATTATTCTTCAGCAAATGAATCTTTACAAGGGATACATTGGCAAATATAATCAAAAAACACCTAAGAGAAAATTCCTGGACCCTCTTGAAAATTTTTTGACACCCGGAAGAGCCTCTGACTCCCTTTGCATTTGTTTGCGTGTTTCTCTACGCAGTCCCTGCGCTAGACTGCATCACTCTGCGTGGGATCACTGAGCTGCCTTCTGTGGCCCTCTGCGTCCCTTTGTCCTTGTGCTCTGTCACTGCTGACTCCCTCTTCTCCTTTTGCTTCTGCAACTCTGCCCTACAATTCTCCGTCTGAAATCGAATTCTATTCCTTCAAAATCGATCTCCTTCAGGTACTGAGTGTATGCCCAGCTTATTTTCCAAATGACCCTCAAGCGTTCTTTTATAATCTTCTTGTTGATGAATCAAAGACCCAAATTAGAAATCTAATCAATGGCTAAGATTAGAACTTGACTTGATCTTCGTTCTCTAGAAGATTCACACTCTGTCTTATTAATACCCATTAAATATTTAATTTCCCTAAGTTTAGACTTTAGGGTCTCCATTAAAATAATTAATTATTTTAATAAAACATGAACTGAGTGGAATTTCCACAAACGGTTTTTGTAGAAATTTCTGAATCCTTACACTTTATGCAGAAATTATTACTGTTAATTTGGTTATGCTCCTCCTGCCTAGACAAGTTATTAACTGAATAAATCCAAGTTAAAATTGAAGCAAAACACATAACAAATCTCTACCAATCCAGATCTAGAACAAGTTCATGCAAATATTGACAAAGTGACAATTATTTCTGGACAAATTGTCCCTAGAAAAACCCAATGCGGGAAAACCGGTGTCTGGCTGCTGGAGGGTCTTATTAATAAGAATTTTTTTGAATACACAAATCTGGGTTCCAAATCTGGAAAACCTCACAGAGAATATACTAGATCTACAACTCACTAGCTGATTTAGGGCCAAAATAATGACTGATCCACACCCTCAAATAGGATTTACAGAACTCAGCCAAGATTAGGGCCTAGAAACCCCAGCGCTTCCCCTGAAAGCCTCTGTGTCAGTCCCTGAAGCCCCTCAAACCCTCAGCGCTGCTCCGGAAGAGACTGCGTTACCCCAAACTGGGTGACGTAGTCACTACGCTGCCCCTAAGGGTCTCTGTGTAACCCTCTGAGGGTTTCCTGCTGAAAATCACACTGTCCTTGCTGCTGCTGCTGCTCTCTTCTTCTGCGCTGTCTTTGAGTTGATCTCTGCCTCTTGTGTATTCTAGACCTCGGGTTCAGATCATCCCTTGGCCTAAATTCCCCTCTCTGCAGCTGAAACACTTCTGAGTATTCTTAGCAAACCATGCCCTAGAATCTCAGCTTAGCTTCAGTGCTCTGCCTCTGTGTGTCTTTACAAATGACCCCAAGCCTTTCCTTTATACTTTTCTCATTGACAAATCAACGGCCATGATTAGATCTTGAATCAATGGCTAAGATTAAAAGAAAGTTTGATCCATGTGACTTAAGAAAATTTCATCACATGGTTAATTAAATTCACTTTAATTATTTAAGTTCCCTAAGTTTTAACTTAGGAAATACATTAAAATAATTAATTAATTTAATATCTCCTAAACTAGATGAAATTTCCCAAATCAATTTCTGGGTCTTGTAGGTCAAGTGTACTCTAGTCCCCCCACAAAATTTGGGAGCTAGAGCACAACTGATGCTACCCCAAATACACAAAATCTCAACACTCCCTCTTAGCATCAAGGGTGTGCTCTAGCAATACATCACACTATGCATTACATGATTTTGGGCACTGGTTCTGTGTTGTTGAAGCTTGGCCTGCTGCCACTCAACTTTGCACTGCTGCTGCCATTCTGTATTGCTGCCCATGACTCTGCCACTACCATGCAACTTTTGTACTGTAGCTCCCTCTCAATATGTTGCATCTGTGTTGCTCATAGCACTGCCACTGCTGATGTTCTGGACTGCAACTTCAGTTGTTGAGAGAAACAACTGAATCTCCTGCCCAATCTTTGACAAACAAGTTTGATGGGCTGCATCCTCATCACTGAAGCTCGATAGGCTACAGATCTGTGCTGGCATCTAAAGAACGATGCACAACTACAACTCTGCCTACGTAATCAGACTTCCTTTGCACTACTGAAGTCACATCAGCTCCTTGTGTTGAAATCTATCACGTTGTTGCTGCATTGCGCTGTCTCTCTGAAGCCTTGTGTGCTGTAGCAGCTCTGCAGAGCATAAGCAATTATGCTCTGCGCTGCTGAAGTCACATCAGCCTCTGTGTTGCTGCTGCTTCTATGTTGTTGTTGCCTTGCTCTGCGCTGCTCCTTCCAACCTTCAGATCTGCCTCTGCCTCTGCCTCATCTGTGATCTATGCACCCACTGCTCCACTTGTCTGGCTACTATCTTAAGGTTGTCATAGCTCGCATGTGATTCAGGAGATGAGCTGCTCAAAGATCCTGCCTCTTTCATGTAGCTCCTCTACATGTCCATGTCACCCCACCTCCATGGTTCATGAGCACTCATGGCTGCATCATCTCCTAACCCATCATTTGCCACAGCTCCTTTGGAAGAAGATGCTTCCTTGTCCTTTTTCTTCTGAGGACAATGGCTGGAAAAATGTCCCATTTCACTGCACTGGAAGAACTTGATCTTTGAGAGATCCTTCTTCTTCTTTGGTTGCTTCTTCGATGCCAAGGTTGCATCTTCCTCATATTCCTTCTTCACTTTGCTGAATCCAGGGCTGTGCTGCCTCTTGGTGAATCTGCGGAGTTCTTCTTGACGCAGAATTGACCACAAGCTGTCCCAATATGGGAGGTCCGCTCTGCCAAAGATACTTTGGACAAAGGTTTCCCAATCATCCGTGACTACATTGAGGGCAGTCCTGACTATCACACCATCATCCACCGTTGCACCCGTTGCAGTTGGCTGATCTTTGATTAACTGCAATCTGAAGAGGAAATGTTCCATGTCTTCTCCCTTGGTCATCATGAATGACCTCATCTGAGTCTCCAACAACATTTTTCTTTGGACAAACTTTCCCTCATATAGGGAAGTCAATGCCTTCCACATCTCGTTAGTTGTCTTCTTCTCAGCTACGTGTGGTACAATATGGTCCTTGATACCATCCATAATCAGCCGCTTGGCATGCCCAGCAGCTTCCTTATGCTTCCGAAGGAGATACGTATTTGTCGGTGTGGCCAGAGTTTGCTTTGCATGGTCTCTTAGATTGTATGCCTCAAGGACTATTAGGATCCTTACCTTCCAAACTGAAAAGTTTGAGAGGCCATCCAGCCTATCCTGATCACACAGTCCATGAGGAGCCATCTGCTCAGAATGTGTCGAAACTTTCTTTTCTCTTTGCTAGATAAATGGATCTAAGGCCATTCGTGAAACATGCACCTTCTGCTCCCTCTGACAACTGACTTCCCTCCTTGGAAATCTACCAAATCAACTATGATTCAACTTCTTCTTTGATCCCCTGATCAAACTGCAAGTTTCCTTTGGCTAGAAAACTCTCTAAGAAGCTGATCTCCTCCTGCTCTTTGTCACTTTTGCTAAGGTTAAAAATCTGAAAACTTCAGAATTTTAACCCCACCAACTCTTCTGAATTTCTGCAGCTTTTCTGCAGTCTTTTCTGGATCTGACAGATTCAGATCTGAATCACACTGGCTGGCTTCAGACTGATCCAATGTTGTTTCTGAGCTGCCTCTGCGCAGTAATTGTGTGGGCTTGCTAGGATACAGTGCTAGACAGCTTCACCCTTCCCTTTGGGTGGATCTGCCTCTGAAAACTGCATTGCCCCTTCAGAGCTATGTTTCTGCTACTTTTCCAGCTGCTTTCTGCAGCTAGAACCTTTAGTCTCTTCTGCTAGTGACCCTCTTAGATTTGCAATTGCTCCGATACCATGTAGAAATTTCTGAATCATTATAATTTATGCATAAATTATTACTGTTAATCTGGTTATGCTCCTCCTACTTAGACAAGTTATTAAGTGAATAAATTCAAGTTAAAATCAAAGCAAAACACATAACAGATCTCTACCAATCCAGAACAAGTTCATGCACACATTGACAAAGTGACAAAGTTATCTCTGGACAAATAGTCCCCAGAAAAACCCAATGCGGGAAAACCGGTGTTTGGATGCTGGAGGGTCTTATTATTAAGAATTTTTCTGAATACACAAATATGGGTTCTAGATTTGGAAAACCCAATAGAAAATATACCAGATCTACAGCTCACTAGCTGATCTAGGGCCAAAATAATGACTAATCCACATGCTCAAACGAGATTTACAGAACTCAGCCAAGATTAGGGCCTAGAAACCCCAGCGCTGCCCCTGAAAGCCTCTGTGTCAGCCTCTGAAGCCCCTCAAACCCTCAACGCTACTCCGGAAGAGACTTTGTTACCCTAGACTAGGTGACACAGTCACTACGTTGCCCCTAAGGGTCTCTGCATAACGCTCTGAGAGTTTCCTACTGAAAATCACGCTGTCCTTGGAGGGACTGTGATGCCCTTGTTGTTGCTGCTGCTTTCTTCTTCTGCGCTGTCCTTGAGCTGATCTCTGCCTCTTGTGTATTCTAGACCCCGGGATCAGATCATCCCCTTGGCCTAAATTCCCCTCTTTGCAGTTGAAATACTTCTGAGTATTCTTACCAAACTGTGCCCTAGAATCTCAGCTTAGCTTCAGTGCTTTGTCTCTGTGTATCTTTACAAATGACCCCAAGCCTTTCCTTTATACTTTTATCGTTGACAAATGAACGGCCATGATCAGATCTTGAATCCATGGCTAAGATTAAAAGAAAGCTTGATCCATGTGACTTAAGACAATTTCATCACATGTTCAATTAAATTCACTTTAATTATTTAAGTTCCTTAAGTTTTAACTTAGGAAATACATTAAAATAATTAATTAATTTAATATCTCCTAAACTAGATGAAATTTCCCAAATCAATTTCTGGGTCTTGTAGATCAAGTGTACTCTAGTCCCTCCACAAAATTTGGGAGCTAGAGCACAACTGGTGCTACCCCAAATACACAAAATCTCAACAGTTTATGGGTTCTTTGGAATACTAATGTCCAAGCCTCCTCACAAAATTTGAGACTTGGAATACTTTCCGATGCTACAAAAATCAATAAGAAAGAGATTGTGGAATGTGAAACTATGAAGTCAATCAACATGTAATGTTCCAAATTTTATTTTCCTCCACAGTACAACCAGGGTGGATTTCCAGGATAGGGGACGGCCAAGCCATTAGAGAAGGTTCTTGTTATCAGGAATTCCGAGGGAGTTTTGAGGAGTTTTTACGAGATCTGATGGCATTTGCTTGGCATTTTTTATCATCAACTGTAATATTCCCATTTTTGGTATCATCCATAACAGGGCTAGGAGGGACTTCCAGAGTTAGGAGCAGACAGGTCACAGGTACAGATTGGTGCTATCAGTGGGCTCAGGAGCTTTTCAGAGGAGTTTTGAGGAGTTTTCATGGTGTCTGGAGGCATTAAGCCCGATATACTCCATCATCCAGAGCCGGTTGGCACTACGTTAAGATGAATAAGATAACTTTCGAATTTTGAAGAGTTATTTATGGGCTAACTGGCTAATTATGCTCAGGTAGCATTCGGGAGGAATATGCGTGGAACACTATGAGTATCATGGCCTAGCTCATTGGAACCGGGACGAGAATACCTACATGGTGGGACAATTAGACACAGATTTCAGTGATTGGAGGAGGCGTGGTAGCCGATTTACCCTTTTCTACATTAAAAAGGAATATTTTATAATATTTTAATAAAAAGGAAAAGTGCTCCATGAATAAAATAATAGTAAAATAATGCTCTAGAAGGCTCCAAGGGATCTATAAAATAAAGGGAGCAGGCCATTGGGAGATATATTTTGGAATAGATCATTTGCTTATGTATGAGAGGTTTGAGGACGTGGTTCTCTACTTCAGCCGTAGCCCCAGGGGACGGAAACCCTCGGGTGGTTTGTGAGTGTTGGACGAAAACCCAACTCTCTTGAGGAGACTTCACTTAGGAGTTTCCCAGAGCTTCAGAGTTTGGTGTGAGGATCATTCAGACCTTCAACTTGGGCTTCATCAGTTTCACTGGGTTCAGTTTCAGCTGTTGCCGGAGGGAGAGTGCAGCAGTTCAGTTTGTGGCCAGCGCCGTTCAGCAGCTTATCTTGGTGGCCAGTTTCCTATCTCAGCTCTTTCTGGGTCAGATCTATATATTATCTATAATAAAAGCTGAGATTTTCCTTCTGTTCTATATGGTATTGGATTGCAGTATTTCCTGTCTTTTATTTTACATGGCAATCTTCTGTTGAATAAATGTTATTTTACGGCAAATTATGGTATTCAGTATTTTTCTGCATTTTAGTTAAAATATCCCATCCGGGATATTACAGTGGTATCAGAGAAAAGTCTTGGTTCAGCCTGCGGGTTTCAGCTCCAGTGGCAGTGATTATTATTACAAATTTTAGTTACCGCTGTTGTTATCAAAGGGTTTATCGCAAGGGAAATTTCTTTCAAGGCAAAGATCGAGTTTCATATGAAGCGCAGTGTATTATGCTGAAGGAGTCGAGTCTTTGTGGAGGCCGCATGAAAACTTGAAAGCCAATCTAGAAGTGTAAGAGAGGCCGCATCAAAATCTGAAGAATACCGATTCAGCCGGGTTTGACTGACGCAGTGTGTCGACCGCCGAAGGCCACCATTCCGCTGTCGTCGTCCTGTTGTTGTCGGGAAGTCTGTTGTAAAAGGAAAAGAAAGGGTCATCAGAATTTTGTGTTATGAGAGGCAGAGGAAAGAAATAAGATTAAATATTTTTGGTGAGGATCGAAGCCCCATCTCGGGGAAGAGTTCGTGCCAGAGATTGGTATAGAAGTGTGGAGGAGTGAATAGTGCACGTGATGATACGCATCGCAGTCTAACAAAGGCACGCTGAAGACAAAATTTGTGGAGCCGAACCTGTGGGAACATGCAACGCAGAGAAAAAAAAAAAAAAAGATCTCTATCCGACGGCGGACTTCTCCAGATGCGTTGACTATGCGCATGAGATTGAAGACATTAATAAATGGATTGATTCGACGGTGTAATCACGTCGGCCTCACAAGTGGAATTCGGCGGAATAAGATCGTAACATGGTGGCAATGATTGTCATGGCCACACGTGAAGAGTAGGTCCCAGAGTAGATGTCAGGCATCACCCCGATCGATCGCGCAATGTGATTAGAAGGCTGGAACAGCGGGTTGATAGCGTTGGATTAATTGGTTGCGGGTTTTCTAGAAGCTAACGGAGCGAGTCGAGGAGTCACGGGACTACACCCAACTATCACTTGGATTGGGGGGACGAATTGCGGCGATTACCACAGTTGCACGTGGAAGGCATCGAATTGTTGTTGCAAAGTCAACCGGCGGCAGTACAACACAGATTGCACGCGAAGGTTAGGGAGGCAAGACGACACAGGTTTCACGCAAGAGTTTGGAGCAGTATAGCTGTTATGACGTGTAACAATGTTGTTATTGCATGCAGTCTGAAACACGTCTCTCTATCTGTATACCGAATTTCCCTTTACTCAGCGGACAGATAGTTTTGTCGGGCAACTGTGGCTGTAACACTATTGAAAACGGCACATCGAGTTGCTAATTGATGAAGGTTGGGCGAGATTGCGAGAGGACGGAATCTACGAGCAAACCGAGGATACGAGTTCATTATTACA
The DNA here is from genome assembly GCA_034641835.2 of Pinus albicaulis. Taxonomy (NCBI): domain Eukaryota; kingdom Viridiplantae; phylum Streptophyta; class Pinopsida; order Pinales; family Pinaceae; genus Pinus; species Pinus albicaulis. Next base: position 389,147,431 of record CM076576.1, on the reverse strand, counting down.
ATTACAAATTGTGGGCGTCACATAAGTTATTGCGTGTGCCATTTTGAGCGGAATCCTCAAGATATATATATCCATGCGGAGATCGTGACAGAGCATTTTTTTGTTTGTTAAAATATTTCTTTTGAGCTGCAAGGGAAGAACAACATACGCAGCAGAAGTGGACAGACATTTTTGGATATGTATGGTGATCACAATGACCCTGTGACAGCAATTAATCCCAAAGCACACCTATGCATTGAGAGCTCCAACAACACACCCAATATATGAAAAATTCCATGTCAATGCATTTGCAGTGCTGTTAACAGCAGCTTCAACGGATGAGCAGCTTTCTGCATTAGGAGAAATTTTATATCAGTCACACTATAGCTACTCCAGATGTGGTCTTGGTTCGGATGGAACAGATCGACTTGTAACTCTTGTTCAACAACTGCAACATCGGAAAAAGAATGGTTCTGATGAAAGAAGAGGTACTCTGTTTGGTGCAATTAAGTTTCAATTTGTTGTAAAAGGCGCATATAAAACATATATTTTAAAGTTTCACTTATCAAGATACAATTGGTGCGATGGGCGTAGCATCATATTATAGTGACCAGAAATTTATTTGATGACATCTGAAACACTGCCATTAGAAGCATTTTTATGGACAGGGCCTCTCAGTCTCTGTATGCCTCATTTCAGCTATAAAACGGAATTAGTGCAATGCTGAGTTGAGACAACTCAGAATTGCACATACAACATTGAGCAAGAAATCTGTTTGCTAACACTTCAGAGAGTATAGCAAACTAGGAAAAGTGTATTGAACCCGAGCTTGGTGGTCTTTCCATTAGTTGAACCATGGGAGGAACTTCTAAACAAATTGGTAAATAAAGCGAGAAAACCAATAAACCACGAGAACTAATAAACCCAAGAGACCCTTCCCCAGAAGGTACATAAATTGCTCCATCGAGCATCGAAGAATATACAAAGAGATAGAGAAGTGGGAAATTGTTTGTATGTACAAGGGATGGAATTAAAGAGTGGAAGATCAGAAATTGACTTTCCCAGGTTAGAGGAGCTGGAATCCTGCCTTTCAAAGGTGCAGCAATCTGATTGGTGTTTGAATTGGGCTTTGAAGCCAGCTATGCTTGCATTAATACAAGCCAGATTCTTGGAACACCCAAGTGAGAGAGTTCAGCTGATAGTTGCCTCTTGTTTCAGCGATATCTTGAGGATAACAGCACCCTACCTTCCCTACAATGATGATAATATGAGAAGAATTTTCAGATTGATAGTAGGAACCTTTCACGATTTGGACAACTGTGCAGGCTCTACATTTAGGAGGAAGTTTAAGGTTCTCGAAGCCATGGCCATGGGCCGAACTTATGAGATCATGTTCAATCTTGAGTGTGATGACCTGATTTTGCAGATGTTCCGATGCTTCTTTAGCATTAGGAAGCATCATCCTGATATTGTCATAGCACACATGCAGTCCATCTTGTCATCATGTATGAGAGACCATGAGACCATTGGCCGAGAGTTGCAGACCCAGTTGTTGAGCACTTGGAGGAGAGAGCAGTTGGTCTCGCCCGCTGCTTATGAGCTAGCCCAAGGGCTAGTTGAGCAGAACATTGAGTTTCTCAGGAGACAGTTGACCAGGGAGGAGCAGCTCCAGTTTGGTGGGTCAGGCAGCAGAAAGGGACTTTGCTTCATTTGCAAAGAACCTTGGGGGCCTGATCACTCATGTTTGAGAGGTGCAGATGAGGTAGAGCAGGTATACGTTCCTTCTGTATGCTAGGATGAGGACTCTTCTTCAGATGAGTCCATGGGATCATATGAGGACGCTTCTGGGGAGCGAGAGCAGCCATGCAGAGATGATGATGACAGTAGACTAGAGCTGTGTTCTAGTGTGCAGGGTGAGCAGTCACGGGACTCTATGAGAGATACTCTGGGTGATGAGTCACTTGTGTCGATTCAGCCGGAGCAGCATATGATGGAGCCTGAGTCAACAGAGGAGGATACTATGGACATCAGGCATGACATTTCCTTGGGTGAGATCCAGATGGGCGCCCACATTGAGCCTATGATGGATATGCGGCTAACATTGGGGTCAGCCTTTGAGGAGGAGCAGTCAGATGCGCAGACACCAGTTGCAGATCCATATCCTCTAGAGACATTGGAGGACGATGGGATAGTTTTGCAGGGAGCTAGGGCACTAGCAGGTACAGAGGTAGTGGATGATGGTCGCAAACAGCGGTGTCATCGGCTTCGGACGGACCTTCGAGTTCTGAGAGAGAAGGCCACGTCAGTACGGGAGGCCATTCTGTTGCAGGACCAGGAGCTGGAGGGTATGAGAGCGACTTGTGCCAAGTCGGCGGCCACGTTGGTCCGCATTGGGGAACGACTAGATTCCCTGATGGTACAATCAGAGGGCAAGTTGGAGCATCCATCTTTGGGCGACGTGATAAGTGTGATAGATGCTGTCAGCGAGCTGCCGATATTTTCGATTAGCACTCTCCAGGAGTACATTGATGGAGCTTGCAGCATATCTTGCCCACTTTGGCCCATTATAGAGAGAGGGGCTTCCTTCTACAGGCAGCTTTCATTGGCAGACAGGGCAGAGCAGTGGGAGTTGATTACGGGCTGGCGGCAACACTCCAGGCGTGTTCCATATGCAGTTGTTGTTGCTACATCAGATGCTTCCTCCAAGATGGACTGGCGGGAGATCATGAGTTGGTACCCTCTTGGTGGTACGGTATTCTTCGTAGGGAGCACAGTGGAGCAGGGGCCCTTGGACATAGTAGATGTTACAGATCCCAGTCGGCAGGAGGGCACCAGTTGTCGTTACTTCAGGACTCCTTCCCAATTTCAGGAGAGCAAGATCAGCATGGGATTGAGCCAGGAGATGGATTGGAGAGAGGTGATGAGTTGGTATGCAGTTGGTGGAGCGGCTTGTACAGTTATAGGTACAGCACAACAGGGGCCAGGGAGCATTGATGCTTGTTGGCCGACTTCATTTCATGGGGCATGACTATAGTCGAGAGCGGTCATGACCCAGAAGCTTGAGTGGGACTTGGGCGATGATTGGCAGGGGTGGCGATGGGATCCGGGAGAGATCGGAATGTTGTTGGGACGAGAGAGAGATCAGTTTGGGATCCCGACATTGAGGGGTCTATTCCGGGTGGCTTGACACAGGTACATAGTTGCACCAGGAGGTTTGTATGGGATCTGGGCATTAGGTGCGAGGCGGCGAGGCCAACAGAGTGGCCCACATATTTCGATTGCTTGAGGGCAAGCAATCTTGGGGCGGGAGGTCTGTAATATTCCCATTTTTGGTATCACCCATAACAGGGCTAGGAGGGACTTCCAGAGTTGGGAGCAGACAGGTCACATGTACAGATTGGTGCTATCAGTGGGCTCAGGAGCTTTTCGGAGGAGTTTTGAGGAGTTTTCATGGTGTCCGGAGGTATTCGCTTGATATACTCCATCATCTGAGCAGTTTGGCTTTCGTTCCGATGCATTCCAATAACTTTTGGAAATTTGAGTTATTTATGGGCTTAACTCAAATGATTATGCTCAAGGTGGCATTTCGGGAGGAATATGCGATGGAACACCTTAGTGCAATAGCTCATCGGAACCGGGACGAGAAGACCTACACGATGGGACAGTTAGACAGAGATTTCAGTGACCAGAGGAGGCGTGGTAGCCGATATACCCTTTTCTGTATTAAAAAGGAATATTTTATAATATTTTAATAAAAAGGGAAAAGTGCTCCATAAATAAAATAATAATAAAATAATGCTCTAGAAGGCTCCAAGGGATCTATAAAAGGAAGGGAGGAGGCCATTGGGAGACATCTTTGGAGTAGATTATTTTCTTGTGTATGAGAGGTTTGAGAACGTGGATTCTCTACTTCGCCGTAGCCCCAGGACGGAAACCCTTGGGTGAGTTGTGAGTGTTGGACGAAAACCCAACTCTCTTTGAGGAGACGCCTTTGTCAGTTTCCACAGCTTCCAGTTTGGGTTTGATCATCTGGGATTCTGTCCTGGGCTTCATCAGCTGGGAACGTCACTCGTTGCCTAGGAGATGTGTAGCGTGCTTTGTGGCCCGTCGTTCGCATTAGCCTTACTATCTGTAGGCCGCTTTCTATCTCAGCTCTCTTGGGTCAGATCTATATGTAAACCCCTGTTTTATTATCTATAATAAAAGCTGAGATTTTCCTTCTGTTCTATATGGTAATGGATTGCAGTGTTTCCTGTCTTTTATTTTACATGGCAATCTTCTGTAAGTAGATGTTGAATTTGCGGCATTTTGTGGAGTTTATTTATTTATCTGCATTTTAGTAAAAATATCCCATTCGGGATATTACATCAACACAATTTGTCTTTCATTCTGTCGCATTTTGACAACTTTTAAAATTAACATTATTATGGAGCCTGAATTAATTAGTTATGCTGAAGATGGTATTCTAAGAAGATTATTTGATGGAACACCTCTGTGTACTATTTCGTTGGAACCGAAATTAGGAGATCTTCAGGATGGGATGCTGAGAAGTGTTTAATAGTGGCCAGAGAGAACCGTGGGCGGTTTACCATTTTCCTTAATTAAAAATGACTTTAATAAGAAATTTAATTTAAGGAAAATAATTAATTGAAGGAAAAGACCCAAAGTGACTTAAGTGAAATAGAATTAAATTAAATGTCATTAAGATACCATGAAGAGTCTTCTAGAATAATCATAAATAATAAAATAAGATTCTTCTGGAGGCTTGGAGAGCTAACCATTAGATCTATAAAAGGAGATGCGGAGGACATTTGAAGACATCTTGGATTGGATCATTGTTTGTGTGAGAGGTTTGAGAACTTGGATTCTCTACTTCAGCAGTAGCCCTAGGACGAAAACCCTCAAGTGATTTAGTGAGAGTGGGCGACCACCCATCTCTTCCCTTGGTGGATCCATTCAGGATTCACAAGTTGCAATGATTGATTGCAGTGAGTTTTAGTGGAGGGTCGGTGCAGCATTGCAGCGGATTCTGGAGGCCAATTCTATTTCAGTTATTTCAGCTATTTTATGGTTCTAGCATGTAAACCCCAATTTATATTATAATAAAACTGAGTTTATTTTATGCATTATGGTGTTATGGAATTGCATGTACTAGTATGTTTTTATTTTACATGGAAACCTTATGTAAATTGAATGGTGATTTTATAAAGAAACTCTGGTTGAATTAGTTTTCCAGCAAGATAGATAAAATATTCCAAAAGGGATATTACAGCTGTATTAGAGCATGACTTTGGCCAGCTATGGGTTAAAATCAAAGTTTTCGTATTGTTTCATTCTTGGATCAGCCTGCGGGTTTTTTAGTTTCCAATTGCAGTGATTATTGTTGGTTTATTACGGAGGTTAGGCGGAGAAAGTTTCATTATCTTGCTAAAGCTATGGGCGAACCTCCAAGGCTGATTTTTTCAGCATATCTCAGGAGCAGCGTGGCAATCACTACGCTAGCACAGAGGAGGAGAGGCTGGGCATATTTGTGGGAGAGTGCCTCAGTCATTTGATCCATTGTTACAGGGAGTGATAAGTATTGGGGGATTTATTTGTTGTAATCGTGGAGGGTTGCATAGAATTTGCTGGTGATTTTGCAGACAGTGTGTTTCAGCAGCTATTGGGAGAGCATAGGGCCTAAGGGAGGTCATTTTTGAAGGGTCGTGATCAGGTCAAACCATTTCTGGGTTTTGGTTAGATTGGCTTGAGGAGTCTGGGTGTAATTTTGGAGAATTTTCTAAGCACCGGAGGTGGGGTTTTGGCCATTCCATTGCAACATTTAATGCAGATTCACTGGGACAACGCAGAGCATCACTAGGTAGTTTTTCTGGGGATTTCATCTGGGCTTTGCACTGCTTGCCAAAAAGGCAAGCCCAAGAGATTTATCTCATTTGAGCCGGTGATTTTGCAATAAATTTGTTGGACTGTTGTGTAGGAGCATTGTGGTACAAATTAATCTTATTTGGAGTAGTGTGCATAGTTGTGCAAAGTAGAAAACTTGCACTAAATTGGGGCTTTCTGTATATTTTGGAATCTACCCAAGATTTTTCTGGGTTTTTATGGGTTTTATGAGAGGGGTTTGTGGTTAAATTTGCAAAAAAAATTTGGTAGTATTCAGGACAAAAATCTTATTTTTGTTTCAGTAATACTTTTTATTATTCAACTGGTAATTGCACCAATTTTGGGTAATTTTGGGAGGTCGAAATTATCCCAAAACATTTATGGGTTTTTTCGGCCAGGGGTCAAGGAGTTGGCTCTTAATTTTGCAGAATTTTTGGGGGAGTTTTGGTGCCCCAAACATACATAATTATTTGGCAGCTAGTGGGGAAGGAGTGAGCTGAAATTTTGGGTCCTAGGTGGCCTGCAGAATTTTCCAAAATCCTTTCTGGGTTTTTTCAGGGTTTTGGTGGAAAGCCCAAGATTAATTTGGCAGAATTTTTTGAGCACTTTTGGAGGCTCAAATAGGGGTTCCTTCCAGCCAGCAGTTGCAGAATTTCCATGGTTAGTGCAGAGCTTGAGGAGAGATCATTTCCTTGCATCTGGGGCAGCATTTTATTCACTTGGGATTGTTTCGCTTGCTTTGGCAAGCCCAGGGTTGAAATTATTTTGTTGGGATGAATTCATCTTGTTGTGCAGAAATTATTTTGCTAGAGCCCAATCTATTTTCTAGAGCCTAATATATTTGTCAAAGCTAGATTTATCTATTGGGGCTGGGTATTGTTTTAAGGAGTGTGGGGTTCTGTGAGTTGGCATGTAACATGTTTTCCATCAAGCTATATGTATATTGTTGTTGTAGAATGAGGGGGTTTCTTGTTGTATGAGAATGTTGAATGAGTAGAGAGGTGTCTTGATAGGTGTACGAGTCAAAGTCTTGCTATGAGCCAGAATTTATGAAACAAGCTTGTATACAAAGTTGATCAACCAACTTGATGTACTTGTCATTATTCTATAAAACATGGATAAAAACTTCATAAAATTTCTTCATAAAAAAGCAGCAACAATCAACATAATAATTACTTTGCTACAACAAGATCAGCCACAAAAACAACATGAGTTGCAACACAAGATCTTTAAAATTGGGACAGATTTGAGATGCATCGGGTTACAGTGAAAGCCCATATAAAACTAGAGGAAATTGCTTCACTCCTTTCCAAGGTGGATCAGTCACATGGGGAGAGCTTGATTTGGGTTCTAAAACTAGCCATGCTTGCCTTAGCACAACCCAAGTATTTGGAGCACCCTTGTATGGGAGTCAAACTTCCAGTTGCCTCATGTCTTAGTAGTATCATGGTGCTAACAACACTTATACCTCCTTATAGTGATAGCATTATGAGGGGAGTCTTTAGGTTGATAGTGGAGACCCTGCAAGATTTGGATAACAGTGAGGGCCCTACCTTCGGGAAGAGGCTAGAGATTCTAGAAGTCATTGCCTTGGTTAGAGTTTATGACCTCATGTTTGAGTTGGAGTGTGATGACTTGATCCTACAGATGTTTCAATGCTTCTTTAGCATTAGGAAACATCATCTTGACATAGTCGTAGAACACTTTTAGTTTATTCTGTCATCATGTATGAGGGGACGTGATGCCATTTGCTGGGAGCTGCAGACTAGATTGTTGATCATTGGAGGAGAGAGCAGTTGGTATCACCTGTTGCTTATGAACTAGCCAGAAGGTTGGTTGAGCAGAACATTGGATTGTTCAGGAGACAGTTGATCAGGGAGGATCTGCTCTAGTTTGGTGGATCAGGCAGCAAAAATGCACTGAGGAGGAAGGGACTTTTCTTCATTTTCAAAGAACCTTGGGGGCCTGATCACTCATGCTTCAGAGATGCAGATGAGGTAGCAGAGGTAGAGCAGGAGTACATTCCTTCTATATGTCAGGATGAGGACTCTTCTTTGGATAAGTCCATGGAGTCATATGAGGATGCTTCTAGGGAGCATGAGCAGTCATGTGGAGTTAATGGTAGTAGGTTGGATTTATATTCCGCTGTGCATGGTAAGAAGTCAGGGGACTCTATGGGAGATATTCAGGGTGATGAGTCACCTGTGATGATTCAACATGAGCAACATATGGTGGAGCATGAGTTAGCTGAGGAGGAGGATATGCATAGTATGCAGGATGATCCTTTTGTGGAGGGCCATTCGGAGGATCACATTGAGCTCATGATGGAGGAGGATGAGCGGCCACCTTTGGGGTCAGCCATTAATGAGGAGGAAATAGATGGACAGATGGCTAGCAGGATGGCAGTATTTAGAGGCACTTGTTCTTAGGAGGTGCGGGAGTATGGCAGGACAACATTGCAGAGGATTGGTGGGCTGGAGGAGCATGGAGTTTCCTATCCGGCGAGGGAGTCAATAGTGCATCCATCTTTGGGTCTACCCATTGATGAGGTGCAAACACAGGTAGTTACAACCATCACAGCCGCAACGTTTTCAGGCTGCAGCCCTCTCCAGGGGTATATATACAGGGCTTGCAACATATCTTGCCCACTTTGGCCTATTATAGAGAGAGGGGCCCTATTCTTCAGGAAGATCTCGTTGATGGACGAGACAGAGCAACATGAGTTGAGCATGGACTGGCGGAAACACAATAGACTTGTTCTATATGTAGGTATCTCTACATTTGATTCTTTTCTTGAGATCGACTGGCGGGAGATCATGAATTGGTATCCTATTGACAAGGTATCATTCTTAGTTTGGGACACATCTCAACAGGAGCCCTTAGATGAGCTAGTTATTGCATGTTTCAGTGGGCCGTGGATGGTGGACTAGAAATTCATCAGTACTTCAGTAGCACTAGCCCAGCATTAGTAGAGTAGGATTGACCTCGGCCTAAGCCATAGGTTGGATTAGAGAGAGTTGTTGAGTTGGTATTCGTTTCATGGAGTAACAACTATAGACAGTGACAATGCGCAATCTGAGCCATGGGACTTGGACGATGATTGGCCATGGTGACATTGGGATCCAGGAGGATTGGTTAATGATAGGTATAGTGAGAGATCAATTTGGGATCTAGTCTCTCAATTTGGGATCTAGGCATTGAGCGGTCTGCTTCTGACGGCTTGACATAGAGACATGGCAGTACCTAGTGGTTTGTATGGGATCCGGGCATTGTGTCTCGGTTGCATCAATCCAACAGGATGGTCCACATATTTGGATTGCTTGAGGGCAAGTAATCTTGAGGTTGAGGATTTATAATGTTCCAAATTTTATTTTCCTCCATAGTACAACCATGGTGGATTTCTAGGATAGGGGATGGTCAGGCCATTAGAGCAGGTTCGTGTTATCAGGAGTTCCGAGGGAGTTTTGAGGAGTTTTTATGGGATCTGATGGCATTCGCTTGTCATATTTCATCATCAGCACAATTTGTCTTTCATTCCATCGCATTCTGACAACTTTCAAACTTCGCATTATGATGGAGCTTGAATTAATTAGTTATGCTTGAGGTGGTATTCCGAGAATATTATTTGACGGAACACCTCAGTATAATAGCTCATTGGAACCAAAATGAGGAGATCTTCTGAATGGGATGCTGAGAAGTGATTTATAGTGGCCAGAGAGAGAACCGTGGGCGGTTTACCATTTTTCTTAATTAAAAATGACTTTAATTAGTCATTTAATTAAAGGAAAATAATTACTTGGAGGAAAATACCCAAAAGTGACTTAAGTGAAATAGAATTAAATTAAAATTCACTAAGATGAAGTCCATGGAGAATATTCTAGAATAATAATAAAATAATAAAATAAGATGCTTCTAGATTCTTGGAGATCTAACCATCAGATCTATAAAAGGAGAAGCGGAGGTCATTTGAAGACATCTTGGATTGGATCATTATTTGCGTGAGAGGTTTGAGAACTTGGATTCTCTACTTCAGTAGTAGTCCCAAGACAGAAACCCTCGGGTGATCTAGTGAGAGTGGGAGAGCACCCATCTCTTCCCTTGGTGGATCCATTCAGGATTCACAGGTTGCAGTGGTTGATTGCAGTCAGTTTTGGTGGAGGGTCGGTGCAACATTGCAGCAAATTCTTGAGGCCAGTTCTATTTTTGTTAGATCAACTATTTTACAGTTCTAGCATGTAAACCCTAGTTTATATTATAATAAAGCTGAGTTTATTTTGTGCATTATGGTGTTATGGAATTGCATGTACTTTGTATGTTTTTATTTTACATGGCAATCTTATGTAAATTGAATGGTGATTTTATGAAGAAATTATGGTTGAATTAGTTTTTCGACAAAATAGGTAAAATATTCCGAAAGGGAAATTACACTACATCCGAGAATCGAAAGATTTGGCTATGATATCTCTCGGAAAGATATGAAGACTTTGATGGAAGTCTGAAAAAGATGGAGACCCTTGACAATGTATATCTTTGGGAGATATGTCAATACGTATGCAGGATGTTGATGCAAACTGAAAGATGCCATGATGAAAGACCATCACAAAGGTAATTTTGATTTAATTTCCTATTTTTGAATGATATCTGGATGGGCTTATGCAGGGTTGCCTAGCGAATAGCTATGAATGTCTTCCAACGATGATGACCATGTAGTAGGATGAAAGATCCTTAAGGAAACATGGCATGAAGTAAGGCCAGATATGGACTGATGGATCACTTTCCAATGAAAGGAATGATGACATGGCTCAAAGATGAAAGTGATGGATGGTCTATGCCCTATGTAAAATTTCCAAAACATGAAGACTCCTAGATAACGAAAAGAAGTTCATGACATCGTGAGGAGTTCTTCAAGAAGTCGATTGTCCTGTCATCTCCACGTAAGGAGTTGTTGTAGGTCTCTAATTAAGAGGGAGTCTGGAAACAAGTTTCTTACTTGGTAGAAACTTGGAAGAAAAATTCCTAAGCCAAGAGGGAGCTTAGGTACATTCCTTCCTTAGGAATGAGTACATTCCTTTATTGGAATAGATATGTCACCCCTAATTAAGAGGGAGAGATAGACACATCATTCTTGTCTTCACTTAATAGAGGATGGGGTAAACATCTCGCATCCGATGCTCTTTGAGGATGTGTTAGGGCATCCAAGACAAGAGTAGTCATAGAAGACCGATATTCTTTGAGGATTGGGAATCCAAGATAAGAATATTCCCGATGGAACACACCCTGAGAACCTGGGTGGGGTATGTTCTGAGAGAGATAATGATGAGGGTGTCTATACATCATTGGTCTCGCGAGCATTTTTCTCAGATGTCGTGGAGATATAAAGCTGTTAGTCAAGGCCTTGCTATGTGAAAATGCTGGTTGATCTGATGCTATACAGATGGGTTACCAATCCGACTCTTCTTATGAGAAATTCTTCAAATTGAGAATGACCAAGTACGATTATGAATACCTCCCTAGTTAAGAGGTGGTGTTGAAAAATGTAAATAGGTTCGGCCTTCATAATGACATATGTAAATATGATTTTATATATTTGATTAAGTCATTTTTGTAATGCTTGTCTCAAGGGCTTCATGAGCAAGGAATTTTATTTTTAGTAATGGCTCCCATTGTGAGCCTTTAGTATTGGTCATAAAGTCAAAGAGAATCTATGTCATGTATGAAGGACCCTTCTTTGGGCCCTCCAAGACAAGCACAAACATCTCCTTGAAGTTGGCTTCAAGAAGGAATAATGTAAACACTCCAAAGGACATGTCGACTCACATATACTCATGTCGGATCATTATAATGGGAAACTACTATTTATAGGCAACTCAGATTTCATTATAGATATAGATTTTCAGTCTTGGATTTGAAGTACAACAGAAAGTGCGAGAAAGAGAGTTAGTATCCTCTCATCCAACATGGGAAGAACGAAGAAAATACGAGCTAGAAAGAAGAGAAATACAAGCTAGTTTGGCACTATTTTTGGTTACTTTTACTCACACGTGTGAATGATATTAAGGACTTTGCAGTAGGGTTTCCACAGTCAACAACGAAGTCAAGAAGAAGGTTTCCATACCATCATACATGCTAGCCAAAGTCACAAGATTAAGTCTCCTAATCAAGCAAAGAAGAGAGATATCTCCAAACATCCCACACATGTAAATTGCAGTGGTATAGATAGGCCGAGAGTTGCAGATCTGTGGAAGAGACCGAAAATTTCAGAAGTGCATACAGTTTGACTTGCGTTGAATATAGAAGGAGGAAAGTGCTACAAGGTTGTTTCAAGAAGGATCTCATCAAGGAAGGTTTGTGACTTGGTCTTGGAGTGGCAAATATGTCAAGGGTCTTGGTCTTGGTATTCATCAATTGGAATCTCTATAAGAAGAAGAATTTGTTTGGGTTTTCCTCTCAAGTGGGAGAGTTTCTGACATTGGCTGATAGCCTATATTCTGTGTCTCTTGTCTCTTTATGGTTTATGCATTGGTAGTTGTTTGATGAAGAAGAACACTAATAATCTAAGAAAGAGAAGATCGTAATCTAAGAAAGTAAAAAGCATTCACAAGCAGTTATGAATAAAAGAGAAACCACTCGATCTTGATGCCCTAGATTTCTCAACAAGAGGCATATGACTGACGTATATGGTGGATATGTATGATGCCATGTCATAAGCTAATGGTGGCTATCAGGGGTTGTTGGTTGGTCGGCTGGATGTAGAAGAATAGCAGAAAAATTTCTTCTATAGAGTTACCCATTTTTTGGTGGCTAACAATACCAATGATGTCAAAATCCAAAGCAAATAAACATGTAACTATAAAAGAATAAGTTAAATTATCATAACCCCTATGAAATGAAATGAATATGAGAAAAGGGGTCTTTTTTAAACAAAGTAAAAGAATACAAGTAGAAAAAAGAGAAAGGGCTAGTAAGAAACAATGTCAAGGAAAGGGTAACTTAATGTATAAGCACTCCTACAAAGGCATACATGTGGATGAATATCTTATGTAACCTTGCATGTCAATGGAACCATCCCATGAAGTAAACCCCAAACCATATCATATGTCACTTACGCTAACTACTTGATCGGGGAAACAATCCTTTTCCTAGGTACCAACACACCTATATACATTAATGATTATCCTCCCATACCTAACTTGGAAAATTGCATACATTCATCAGCTAATGTGACGTTTTAATATGATACCAAATGTGATCTACCTAATGGATTTTACATTGGACATGACTCACTTTCTGTGTTGCATTGATTTATGTACATGCTTCAAATAGTCACACTTGGACACTCGAAGCCCCACTTTGGATGATTTATCTTGCATGGATGTGATGAGGACATGAGTCTTGGGTCTTGTTACCACCCAAACTATCCGGGTTTGCCAAGATCCTTGCAAACCACTAATATGGCACACATAGAACAAGTTTCCACTATCACTTCAGGATGCATTGCCATTCTTTAAGCCCAACTCCTTCTAGAATGGCTATGGAAAGATTCCCTACGAAGCCACTTCAGCCAACCAATGATTGACTAGTGCCTTGTATGGGGTCTTGGGTGAAGAAGTGAGTTAACTATTTGTTGTTTTACTGATTTGAAATGTAAATTATGCCGACCAACAATATGGTTCATTCAAAATTGAAGATAAACAAGTAGATATACCCAAAGAGTGAAAATTCAATATATTTACCAAATTTACAAGTTATTCTTGATATAAGCATTTGGTAAGAGGCGTTTTTGTGTAAATTCCCTTTCTATCTTGTGATTGCATATCTGATTTATAAAAAAATCCAGGAAAACAACAACAAACGTCTCTTTACAAGGCCACCCAATAGTGCCCAAACACTCTATATTGATAATCTATGGGTGGGGAAGCTAGGAAAACAATCTAAATTCACTTTAATCCCTGCCTAAGTATGACTTTTAATTGTTGGAATGTGTTCAATTTAGCCCCAAATTAATGATTTTAATAAAAAAAAAAACAGATTCGGGAACAAATTACAAGGGTTTTAAGATGAAGACTTGGAGAAACCCTTGTACCCTAGATTTCTGCAAAATTTGAATGTGTATGGATGTAAACTACAGAATATCAGCAAAAATCAGCTCAAAATACCATTGAATTATGGGTGTTTGAAGGATCAAAACAAAGGTATACTGACCCCTTGGACTAGATTTAAATTTGGTCTTAGAAACCCCAAGGGTTACTAGCTAAAATTGAGATAAATTTGAAAAGTGTAAGCAAGTAAATATTTAAATAAAAAAAATAAAAAATAAAAATTGTTTTTCTAAGCTTCATCAACCTTCAAGGCAATATTTTATGGACTAGACCCAAGGATGAGGATGAGAGAGTGCCAATCCCATGACCAATGACCATTTGCCTAAAGAATGGATGTGGAATAGAGGGAATGATGGAACATGGTAAATTCAAAATATCACAAGAAAACTACTTCAATCAAAGCCTGCCTTCCCAGTAGTGTCCTTCCTATAACCCTAAGGCCTCAGAGGGGGTTCCACTAGACTAGGAGCAAATACTAACCACCCAGGTTAAGTGATGGAACAAGAATATAGCCAAGATCGAACAATTATCTAGATCAGCCCTTGATTCATATTAGTATGCCCCAAAACAATAAGCAAAATCACATATTGAAAAATGGTATAATTATTTGCCAATGAATTACCCACCTTCCTTCAAGGAGGAGTGTCATATGGGCGAAAGAAGTCTGATTGGAGCATATATATGGAGGGTCCATGGCATGATGTCAAGTGTTGATCAATAGGGTTGTTGGTTGGCCAAATGGGTTACCTACTTTTTGGTGGGTAATAAATGCCTTGACATTATTGGCCCATCCAGATTGTTCACATCCAACTCGTTAGAGTTTGAATACACAGTTTTATTATTTACTTTCTTGGAGGAGGATGTCTCCAACAGGGTTTTATTTGGAGTGGATACTTCTTTAGATATTCTTTGGTAGGTCTTCAATCTGAATATCTCAACATATATTTCTTGGGTCTCCTTGAAGGAAGGCGTCCTCCCAAACAACTGGGTAGCTCTATCTACTTCAGACTCACTTTCTTATGGTTCTGGTCTCCTAAACAATCCACCAATCCCTGAAAATTTAGGTAAAGTGCATGTATCTAGGAGACTAGGTTCATTAGGATCCTGTGCTTTCTAGGAATCAACGATGATAACACTAATGACCTCCACATGAAATGACTCATAGACCCTAATTAAATAAGGATTTAACTAACCTAAGGCATGTGTAGATTCTAAAGAAATAGGGATTTTCGACCATAAAAAGGAGCCTTGAAAATCCCCTTCAGTTGAGAGATATTTTGTAGAGGAAAAATTTACTAACCCCTTCCAAATTAAATAATTTTATTCTGCATGCCATGTTGGATTTGCATTAATTCCTTATGCATTTGGATAATAGATAACTAAAATTCTTTAAATTGTTGAGTGATAGGATCATTAGAATTGCTAGAATTTTAAGTTCACACTCTATTCTTAGATTCAGATTGAGCTCTTGAATTAGTCGGAATCATCAAGTAAGGTCTACCAGATAATTCCCAATTGCTATCAATTCCTTTAGCAATTTATTTGGCCATGTTGTCGCAAAATCTATTAGGCCTTGTCAGGGGGGCTCAAAAGGAGTGGGCCAGACCCTATGGCAACAATGAGGATTTATTGCCACTTTCACTTCAACAATATTCCTCTGGCTTTATTAGTGAAATTTCACCACAAGGAAGGCTTCCTTGTATTCACCTATAAGGGTTCTCTGATTAATGGGATCAAGGTGATATAAATAGGCTATGGAAAGATACCTTAAAAATGGAATAGGCTCAAATATTCTTTATAAAGGAACAATTGTTATAACCCTAGAATAGCTAAGGACTACTACAAACTAGGGCTTATTGATATACATTGATAAAGGAATATATAGACATATAGAAGTCAATTAAAGGATTTCCTTAATGTTGGAGATCAACAAATAAATAGGGAACCCCTCAGATAGGCTTTAAGTTGAAGCTTGGCTAGGGGTTAAGGTTTCTAAGGGACAAAATTGATCGGAAGGATGAAATCAGCCCTGTATAGGGAAGATTCACTACAATCAAAGCTATATTTTGCATTTAAAAGGTTTATAGAGGCAAAACTTGAAATTTTATCCACAAACATCCACCCAAAATTACCCTACAAGAAAATCAGCCCTAGGAAAACCCAAGTAGCTTGCCTTAAAAAGCCTAGGAGAGATAAAAGAAAGAAAAATATTTTAGTTTTAAATGATTTTTGATCAACACAACCTTTGCTAGTGCCTATTCTAACTTGGGAAAATGGAGTTTTAGGGAAAATTATAAAAGGAAGATGAAAACAATTTGGAGTAAGGGGGGAAAGATAATTTTTTACTTGTAAAACAGTAGCTATTTTTTTTGTGAGGTAAGAAGTTAAATATAGAATATGCACCCTAGTAGAAATTCTATAGGTTTTGTTGCCTCAAAATCTAGAAGGTCTTGTGAGGGGAGCTTGCAAGGAAAGAGCTAGACCAAGTGACAACATTATGTGGTGTGGGCCACTGTCACCATAGCCACTATCTCTTGCTATTTAGTGGATTTTTACCACAAGCGAGGATTCCCTATGTTAGGTCACCTAGTGAATATATCAAGTCTAAGGCTCATAGGTGACAAAGAGAGGCTTAGGATAGGTCATCAACTTAAGGACGGGGCTCAAACTAGCTCAGACAAGGCAAAGCATGCTCTCTGAGAAGCCAATCTAGGGCACAAGTGACCTAGGGTTCATGACTAGGAAAGGTTAACAACATTACCTAGGTACACAAGTGTAATATCCCCAAAGAAAATTTACAGTGATAAACAAAGAATACAAAGCAAAAATACCCACAAAAATCACGCATAGATCAGACACCATAAAATGAGCCAAAAACTGCACTTTTTTGAGCCATTTTATTTTGAAAGCATGGGGTTACAACAAATGTTTGGAAAGTGTGCACTTGGGCTTGCTCAAGGCAAGCTAGCAAAGCCCAAGTGATGAAAGCAAGTGCCCCAGCTGCTGCGTGGCTATCTCCTCTATGGCTCTTTGCTGATCCTCCAGAAACTGAATTGCTAACTGTGAAGAATGGTTGATTGAACCCTGTCTAGTGCTTAGAAAATTTTGGGAAATTATCCCCGGTCTCTCCTCCAATAACACACCAAAACCCAGAAAGGGTTTGGTGAAATGCTAAACCCAGAATTTTGGCCCTATTTCCCTTCTCTTTACTATCTGCTAGGTATTTCGACCCACCTATAGATGTCACTGTTGAAGGCCCCAAAATGGCTACAATATTCAACAAATAGTCCTTTGGAATTCCCCCACAAGATTTAACCCTCAATCCTTCTTCCTCCAAGCCCCCACGTGTGGCCCAAGAGTACCATTTCACAGGCCCACGCAGTCCCTCGTACGAGTTGTGTTGGCCGTGCAATCTTCCCACGATTCAGAGTGCTGAAAGCACCCAAAATATTCAACAATTGATGACTCTAGGTTGCCCCGGAAAGTCTGACACAATCCCTATGCTACAACCAACTCTAAGAGCAACATATTACTCTACTGCATCCCATATACTCTCCAGCTGCATGAATTCACTGGATAAACTCCCCGATCAAATCTGAAAGGATGCAAAACACCTCCTTGGGTGGCACTCGAAGTCCACCGAAGGTAGGGGTGAGATTCTCGCTCGAAAATCTCGTGTGCTCAACAACACATGCAAACTTGGCTCTCAGCTCAAGCATGCTAATCAAGGGTGATTGCTCAAATGATCAAGGTGCCCAAAAATGCTTGCCTTCTCCTATTTTGTCATTGAGCCTCCAATTTCCCAATGTGGGGCCCAACCATCGATTTCCTCCATCCTTTCCCTCCAAAAGTGTGTATTACCAAGAGGAGAGTGTATTTTCCCTTTGGTGTGGCCCCCACCATCCACTAGCCATTTGATTTTTCCCTTTCTCCTATGTTGGGCCCATTTAAGTTGGGTCCCGCAATCCACTTTTCCAAAGTAATAGTTCAAAATATGACAAAAGTGACAAATTTGATATTCTCCCTTTGCAAGTTTGCTAAGTGGGAATATCACAGTCCTCCCCACCAAAATGTTGCTTGTCCTCAAGCAACTGCAATGATGGATGTTGGAGTATCTTCTCTCCCTCCCAAGTGGCATCCTCATTAGGAAAATTCCTCCATATGATCAAGAACTCTTTGATGATCCTGTTCCACGGATGTCTCTCACAAGTGTCCAAAATGGCCTCAGGCTCCAAAACCAAATGCCCCTCATCATCCATGGGCGGTAACTCTGTAGCTGATGTCACCTGCTAACCTAGTGCCTTTTTTAGGCAAGACATATGGAAAATGTTGTGAACTTTGCTCACTGGAGATAGCTCCAACTCATACGCTATCTCTCCAACCCTCCTGGTGACTCTGTACGACCCATAAAAACAGGGCTTGATCTTCTCGGCCCCCTTCTACTTGAGCACATACTATTTGTACGATTGGAGCCTCAGGAAAACTAAATCCCCAACCTCAAACTGCCTCTCTACTCGTCCCCTGTCAGCATAAAGCTTTTGTTGGTTCTGCTCAGTCTGTAGGTTTTCCTTGAGAGCCCGTAGGATATCCTGCCTCTCCTGTATCGAATCTTTGGCCCTTGGGACCTGGTTGTCTCTGAACATCATATCAACGGAAGTCAATGCATCATAATCGTACAAAGCTCGGAATGGGGACATACCTATGGACATGTGGTAAGTTGTGTTGTAACAATTTCGCCCAAGTGCAACCACTGTATCCATGCACCTTGTTGGCTCGTCACATAGTTGCGTAAATAGCCCTGCAACCACTTGTTTACGATCTTCGTCTGTCCATCGGTCTGGGGGTGATAGGTAGTGCTTAGGGTGAGCTTAGTACCCACTAGCCAGAATAATTCCTGCCAAAATCCCCCCATGAACCTTTTTTCTTGATCACTAACGATAGTCTTTGGAAGTCCATGAAGTCGAAACACCACCCTGAAAATCAGTTCGGACACCCATGAAGCCGAAGGCTGGGCGAAAATAGCAAAGAAGTGGGAAAAAATAGTCAATCGGTCTACCACCACGTAGATGCAGTCCTTTCCTTGGACTGTAGGCAACTCAGTGATACAATCCATTGAAATACTCTCCCATTTCCCCTCAAGGATAGGAAGAGGTTGCAACAATCTAGCAGGGTGTGTCTGCTTACCCTTGTTCCTCTAGCACATATTAGAATCCAGGATGTGGTACAGAACATCACCCTTAAGGCCCTTCCATGCAAAACACTCCATAATGGCCCTGTATGTTTTGGTGAACCCTTGATGTCCTGCTAACGGTGAATCATGGGAAGCCTGCATAATCTTCTTCCTCAATTGGGAGTTG
Organism: Pinus albicaulis; assembly: GCA_034641835.2. Lineage (NCBI taxonomy): Eukaryota > Viridiplantae > Streptophyta > Pinopsida > Pinales > Pinaceae > Pinus > Pinus albicaulis. The sequence goes on along the minus strand of CM076576.1, from coordinate 389,128,113 downwards.
GGAACCAAATAAATCAGGTCCTTATAATATAGATCACCTCATCCATCACCCTGTATCGGTCATCTGTAATTGTGTTGTTAAAGGACCTCACATGCAAATTAGTCCTTGGAATGCTCCAGTAGCAACTGCACCCTCCAATCCGGTGCAATACTCATCAGATAAATAGTGGTCGGCCTCCTAGGCAATGCATTAGCTACCACATTCTACCGACCCTTGACATACTCGATGTCAAAGTCATATGCTTGAATTTTGCTCATGTAAAAATTCCTTGATCTGACAATCTTAGGAAACCTACTGCAACAACTGAGTGTACTTCTCCTATTATGTAAATTACTTTTACAAAATTAATTCAGAACTGAATTATTGAAGTAACTACTAAAGCATCCTACACTGAATAAAATATGATTTTGAAACAAGGACACTAAGCAAGAAATCAATCACATAGGACACAAGTCCCGGGAAAAAGCCAATGCGGGAAAACCGGTGCAGCATATCTGAGGGTTTGTATTATTAAGAAGTAGCAATTTCTGAATACATCTCTGAATACCTCAAGGGTTATTCAATTACAAAGAGAAATACTGGCAGAAAGTAATTGAGTTTTACCTCACACAGTCACCAGAAAATCCGGTTGATCTGGTCACTGGAAAAGCTGCCTCTGGAGGTCTCTGCGTAGGCCCTGCGTCACCTCCTATAAGCACTACGTCACCTCCTCTAGGCACTGCGTCACCCCAGTAACAAATCAATCTGACTCCCAGGATCACATATTTGGGCCTCCCAGTCTCACATCCCGACTTCTGGCTTCTAATGCTGATCCGACAGCTGAATCTCGAAACCCCTCTAAACCTTTGTGCAACCTTGACTGGATCTACACAGCCTCTGCATCACCGTGACTGGCTCTGTGCTGGCTCTGTTCGACGTCTCCTTGCCTTTCTCTACTGATGATTCTCCAGCTAAGAAAATCTCTCTCTGGAAGCTACTCTGTCCCTTAGTGCACTGAATCACTTAGATCTAATCTTCGTCCAAGCACTACTCTGTCATAAGAATTCAATCTTAAGATTCACTCTGTGTCTGCTTTTCCAAATGACGCTCAAGCCTTCCTTTATAGTCTTCTCGTTGAGAAATCAATGGCTGAGATTAGATCTCTAATCAACGGCTAAGATTATAACATGACTTGATCTCCACCTTTTCTAGATTATTCTCGCTCTGTTTTATTAATGTCCTTTAATTATTTAACTTCCCTAAGTTTAGACTTAGGGTATCCACTAAAATAATTAATTATTTTAATAAAACATTAACCAAGTGGAATTTTCACAAACGGTTTATGCATTCTTTGGAATACCAATGTCTAAGCCTCTCCACCATATTTGGGGCTTAGAGAACTTTCTGATGCTGCAAAAATCAACACTCCCTCTTAGCGAGGAAGGTGATCTAACAATATGCCTGTTGCATACTACTCTGACCCTGAAGCATCCTCCGCGCTGTTGAAGTCCATCAACTACTGCGCTGTTGCTGCCACTGCTACATCTGTACTACAAATCCCTCTCAAGTGTTACATCTGCTATGCTACTAACACTACCACTGCTAACACGAAATCTGCACTACAACTCAGTTGCTGAGAGAAACAACTGAACTCACCCAGAACTGAACAAGTGTTTAATGCATGCACCTCGGTGTTGAAGACTTTGACTGCTGGTAACTACGGTGTTGTCCCTCTGATGCACTACGTTGTTGCTTCTCTGCACTACACAACACTGATTTGCACTATGTTGCACTCTTGAGCACTGCGCTGCTACTTCTACTCTGATCCAGAAATGAGCGCTACTACCCACTACACTGTCAACTCCATCACTCCTCGACTCTCATTGAAACTCCATCCCACTACTGCTGATTATGGACTCTCGTAGCAAGGTTATGATCCATGAGGTGTCCTCCTCAAGGGTCCTCCCCAACTGAAGTTCAAGGTGAACTAAAACTCTATGTCACCCCACTTCTTAACAGGAGAATCATGGGCACTCATAGAAAACTCATCCTATTCAATCTTTGCGACTGCACTGTCAGATCATGCTTCTCATCCTTGTCCTTTTTCTTCAAAGGACACTGTGATGCAAAGTGGCCTATCTCACCACATCTGAAGCATTTCACCTTCAAGACAGCTTTCTTTTGTCTATGTTTCCCTTGCTGCCCTTTCGATGAGAGGGTTGTATTCTCCTTCTCCTCCGGACCCTTAGATCCGCTCCCGCTGCTGTCGTCAAGTTTGCACTTGACTAGATCTCTCCTTAGCTCTTCCTCCTGAAGTATTGACCACATCTACTCCCAACTAGGAAGCGTAGCCCTGCCTAGAATTCTTTGGAAAAAAACCTACCACTCCTTCGTAACTGTGTTAAGGGCCAGCCTCACCATAGTTGTTGCAGTTGGGATGGAAGCCATGGTTTCCAATTGGTCTCGAATCTCCTAAAGTCTCGTAAGGAACGAAACTATGTGCTCCCCCTTCTGCATCTGGATCATGCGGAGCTTCTGCTCCAAGTACATCTTCCGCTGCTTGGAAGTTCCTTCGTACAACAAAGAAAAATCTTCCCACATCTCCCTGGTGGTGTTCTTGCTAGCTAAATGTGAGACTATGTGATCCTTGACACCATCAAGGATTAGCCTCTTGCACTTTGCCATATCGGATTTGTACTTCTTGAATTGATCCGGATCTGTAGGTACAACGACCACATTTGCCACGAACGTCTTGAGATCGAATTCATCTAGAAGAAACTGAATCCTTTCCTTCCAGATTACATAGTTGGAGGAACACTCCAATTGGTCTTGATCTCGAAGACCAAGAGCTGCCATCTCAGCCAAAAACTGTCGAACTGCTTCCTCTTTCTCCCCCTCTGCGCAACCTAGGCAGGCTTACACAGTCCTTCTGGAGCTCATAGATCTGCTGCTCAGATCCTAGAAAAATGCTGAATTCCTCGGCTAGGAACTCACCGAGGAAGAATTCCCCGCTATGTGCTTTTTCTTTCTTCTGACGGTTCTCTTCCCCGACAACAACCTACAGAGAAAATACGTCCCTCTGGCTCTACGCAATTCCCTCTTCCTCAACAAAATCTCGAACCGGAAGTCCTACCTCTCTGTCAACTCACTCAAAGAAAGACAACCTCGAAACTTCAACCCTCATAGATAGATCTGCGCAATCCCTCTAGGGATTCGATTTGCTGCTGCTGCAGCAATTCAGCCTTCACTTCAGATTCATATATTCTCTTCCTGTTTCACATCAAACGCTCTTATACCATGTGAAAATTCCTAGATCTGACAATCTTAGGAATCCTACTGCAACAATTGATTGTACTTCTCCTATTATGTAAAATACTTTTACAGAATTAATTTAGATATGAATTATTGCAGTAACTACTTAAGCAACATACACTAAATAAAATATAATTCTGAAACAAGCAAACTGAGCAAGAAATCAATCACACACAGGACACAAGTCCCCGAAAAAACTCAATGCAGGAAAACCGGTGCAGCAGATCTAAGGTTTTGTATTATTAAGCAGTAGCAATTTCTGAATACATCTTTGAATACCTCAAGGGTTATTCAGTTACCGAGAGAAATATTGGCAGAAAGAAATTGTGAGTTTTACCACACACAGTCACTGGAAAATCCCGCTAATCTGATCACTGGAAAAGTTGCCTCTGGAGATCTATGTGCAGTGACTATGTGGGCCCTACGTCACCTCCTCTAGGTACTGCGTCACCCCAAAAACAGATCGATCTGACTCCCGGAATCATAGATCTGGGCCTCCCGGTCTCACACCTCGGCTTCCGGCTTCTGGATCTAATCTGAGAACTGCATCTCAGAACCCCTCCAAACCTCTACACAACCCCTGCCTCACCTTGACTCGCTTTGCGCTTGACCTGCTGGACGTCTTCTTGCCACTCTTTGGTGATGATTCTCTGAATGAGAAAATCTTTCTCTTCGGAAGCTACTGTGCCCCTCACTGCGCTGAATCAGTTAGATCTGATCTTCATTCGAGCACTGCTCTGTCAGAATAATTCGATCTCAAGATTCACTCCGTGTGTGTTTTTCCAAATGACGCTCAAGCCTTCCTTTATAGCCTTCTCGTTGAAAAATCAACCGCCGAGATTATATCTCTAATCAACGGCTAAGATTATAACATGACTTGATCTTCGCCTTTCCTATATTGTTCTCACTCTGTTTTATTAATGTCCTTTAATTATTTAATTTCCCAAAGTTTAGACTTAGGGTCTCCATTAAAATAATTAATTATTTTAATAAAACAATCACTGTGTGGAATTTTCACAAACATTTTCTGGGTTCTTTGGAAGACCCGTGTCTAAGCCTCTCCACCAAATTTGGGGCTTAGAGCACTTTTCGATGCTACAGAACTCAACAACTCACCCAGTTTTCTTGCCTCTCCTGTAGTTGTTTGTGATCCAAAAAGAATCTGAGGCTGTTGTGATCTGTTTTCACCCAGAACTTGTTTCCCACCAAGTACTGTCTAAACTTGGCCAACTTATGCATGATGGCTAGCGTCTCTTTTTCGTATATGGAGTATATCTGCTCGTGGGGAAGTAACTTTCGACTCTCAAAGGCTATCGGGTGTCCCCTCTGTATTAGGACCACTCCTACGCCCTCACTTAATGCATCGCACTCAAGCACAAAGGGTTGTGTGAAATTTGGGAGTGCCAACACTGGGCAGCGACTCATCACCTGCTTGAGGCACTCAAAAGACTTCTGCGCCCCATCGGTCCACTCGAAATCCCCCTTCTTGGTCAAGTAGTGAGGGGAGCCGCCAACTATGAGAAGCCCTTCAAAAACTTAATCTAGCAGGTGCATATAACCACGAAATCCCTCAACTCCGTCACATTTCGGGGTACTGTCCAGTCCCAGATGGACCTAATATTATCCTCATGTACCCTCACACCATCCTCCCCAATAATATTCCCAAAATAGAGCATCTCTATCAACCTATGAAACCAGATTCGTTCCTCAGCCCCATCGTGTCCCAAATCGGTTGAATCAGACACGATTCGGTGGAAGATGTGTCCTCCGGTCGTGTCCATTCATGTCTCCTCAGGACACCATCATGTCTCGGTCGTGTCCCATCAGGGGACCATCGTGTCCTGATCGTGTCCCATCAGGACACCATCGTGTCCTAATTCTAGGATACCTGTCTAGCTTTTATGAGTGCCACCCGACCCATAAAGGGTTGTTTTGGCCCATTTCAACTTCACATTTGACTCTCTTGATTTGGGTTTCCTGTGGGTGTGTGAGATCGAAGAGAAAAGGGTGTGGGAGCATTTTGGAGGTGATTCAAGCAACAAGTAAGTGCATTTTGTCTCTATTTTTTTTGCATTTTTATTGCAGCAGTTTGCAGGTGCATTTTTTTTACAAATTTGTGCATGTTTTCTTTATTTTTTTACAACATTCATGGCTCAATCAAGGGAAAAGGAAGGGGAATAATGCCCCCATTGGAGATGCCCCTCTTGTTCCAATTTTATCAGGGTTTGCAAGTGTTACTGTTCCCTCTATTGAAAGTGGGGCTGCAACAACAACTTCAAATATTGAGGGAAGATAACAACCTCAAGATAACAAATATCCCTTGTGGAAATATGTCTCAAGAGAGCAAGGGCCAGGCAACAGAGGTGGAGGATGCAGCAGAGGAGAGCATTGGTGACCATGATGATGACAATGATGTTGATTTTGATGATAGAGGATTGATGACTCATGAGCTACCTACTGCCTTGAGGCTTGTAGTTGTTTTGTATTTTCTATTTCTATTTGCCATTAAAATTTCTACTATCTATGTGAAACATCTAGATTTTGATTACTTAATGAGAAAACTGCAGTACTTGTCTTTCTCCTATTGGATCATTGATGAACATGTCACAATTGTATTTGTATGCATGATTTTAATTTTCATAACTTACATCTAGATGAAGATCTATGTCTGAACCAATGAATTTGTATCATGAATGAGAATTTGTGTAAGAAATATCTAATTTTTAATATATATATATATATATAAAGTGTCATGTTTCGGGGGGTCAACGTGTCTGTGTCTGACACTCGAATCCTCGTGTCCTTCCTGTCTCGTGTCCCCGTGTCAGGTGACTTAGCTATCAATCAAGACACACACTTGGACAACTTCGCATAGAACTGTTGCTCCTCTAAAATGTGCAACACCACCTCCAAATGATGTAAGTGCTCCTCCCAGGTCTTGCTATAGATCAAAATGTCACCGAAAAATACCAATACGATTCTCCGCAACTGTACATGGAACACATGGTTCATGCAAGACTAAAAGGTGGCAGGAGCATTGGTTAGCCCGAAAGGCATATCCAGGAACTCAAAATGCCCATAGTGGCATATGAAGGTCGTCTTAGGGATGTCCCGATCCCTCACTTTGATCTGGTGATACCTTGAACGCAAATCGATCTTAGAGAAGTACTTGGATTCTCTAAGCTCATCCATCAACTCATCGATACGGGGTATGGGATAGCGGTTCTCTAGGGTCTTTTTGTTGAGTGCCCGGTAATCTATGCACATGCGCAGCGTCCCATCCTTCTTCTTCACCAGGACAACTAATGAATCAAAGGGGCTAGAGTTGGGCCTGATATGCCCCAATGCCAACAATTCTTGGATGGCCCGCTCAATCTCGTCCGGTAGGCCTTGGGATGTCTGTAAGGGGTTGTAATGGTGGTCGTTTGGGTGGAATTTTTCCAAACACGGACAAGTACCTATCTAAGATGGTCTGAATGTCTAGATGGGGTGGCTTTGGCTGATGCCCAACCTCTGAAACCCTCAACTCCACTTCCCACTCGAAATCACCATGCCTGAGGTGGGCATCCATCCCATGTGTTGAAACTGTCTGTGGAGGGTAAGAATGGATGCCCCAAAGGACAACCAGATTGCCGTTTGGCCCTATAAAATCCATCTCCAACTTCCTCCAATCTGTAGTGACTCGTCCAAGGGAATAGAGACACTGGACATCCATCACTACATTGGTGTCTAGTACATCCACCACAAAAAAATGATCTGTCACTGAATAGTTCCCCATGGTCAATGTCAAAGTGGGGACATATCAGGTACACTGCATGGTCCTATCCCCCAACACAAGGATTGGGAGCCCCTCAAACTCCTCAATAGTGATACCCAACCTTTGAACCATCTGTGCATCAATGAAATTGTGGGTGGCCCCACTGTCTACCAACACTGAGACACGCTGCCCCTACACTGTGCCTCGGATCCTCAGGGTCAAGAATTTGGGAACCCCACGTAAAGACACAAGGACCCCTCCTGCTGGTGTGAAATCTGCTCGCCCTGATGGTGGTGGTGGAGGTGGTCCCCTCCCCACGTGTGCCTCTTTGTCACCTCCGCCCATCTCCAAATCTATGTCATCCTCAGGGTCACTGTTGGAAAAAACCTCAATGTAATAGGCCTTTCCCACTTTGCATCGATGCCCTGGTGCCCACAGTTTCTGACAGGTGAAACATAGTTTTCTCCTCCTGAGGTCTCTCCTAGTCTCCTCATCCAACTATCTACGCCCCTAGTTAACTCTAGGTGGTGGCGCTCTAGTGTCTCTTCCCCTTTGTTGGAACATTGATCCAGGTGGTATCTGCGTTTTGGTCCTAGGCAAAGCATCCTGCAAGTCTCGAGGGCTTGCGTGTCCACACTTGGAGGGCTGCGTTTTGTATTTGTAGGTTGCTTGTCCACATATGGGAAGGGCTAGAGGTGTTATAACTGTAATTAGTGAAGGAAACAACCCAATTGGAAGAGTTGTTCTCCATTTGAGGGGTTTCTTTACTCATTATGGTGGGGGGGTTTGCATTAGAGGAGACCATTACTCTGAATTTTTGGGTTGAGCATGCACTTTTCAAGCCCTTTTCCACGTTGGAGGGTTCTTGGAAGCCCACATGTCCACGTAGAGGAGACTTGGGATCTTTCTTATATAATGGGAAATGCTTCGAAAGATGGACGGTCAACTTGGAATCCTATACTTGAATTATAACATGAGGGTTGTGGCATCTATCTTCAAGAGCAATTTCCCATACTTGGACATTATGTTTGTCGATTTCATGGAAGAAAATGAGCATTGAAGGGCCTTTGGAAGTTGCATGTTGTGCCAAAGCACCCTCTTTCCCTTTCGTTTTTGAATAGGGGTCACATTTTGAGGGCTAGTGCTCTTATGTTTGTAGATGTGGCATGAATGCCCCTAAATTGTATTAGTTTGGATTACTTCATTGTTCATGAATGCCATTTTCCTAACATAGGCTAGAATAAAATATTTTAGCTTAGAAAAATAATATTTTATTGTAAGGAAAATTGAACACCTCCTCTATAAATAGAGGTGCACTTTCTCTTATTTTGTCATGGTTGGATTTGGGGGAGAAATCCCTTAGGAAGTCTGAAATTTATGTAATTTTCTCTCTTATAATTTGGCTATGGATGGATGAGTTGACCAACTTTCTTGGAAGAACTGTTGATGTGGATTTTGATCTCTTTTCATGGATGGTTATGGAGAAGCTTGGATTAATAAATGGTGAATAAAGTAGCTTAACTTATTTTATCTTGGTTTTATATTTTATTGGATGGATGAATCATGTATTTAGATGTTAACATTATACTTGCTTCATGATCCTTGTTACACGAACCCTTCCCCGAAGTGTTTGAGGAAGTAGCATGTTAGCTCCTTCTCTTAATTGTTTGTGAAATTGAGAGCCTTGATTAAAAATACTATTGGTAAGTTGGTTTGCTGGTCCTAGTTGTTATTGAGTCTTGTATCTAGATTCTACTCCATAAAGTCCTTCCAAGATCGTATGCTCCTTGACCCCATATGCCCCCAAAAACAATATAGGAAGCTAAGGCACTAATCTTCTATCTTCCATCACCTATTTTTTCTTTATAATCCTTATATTTGTTTTGCTAGGGTTTTTATCTCCACGATCACCTAGTCATCCCTTGATTGTTTGAGTTGGGAGCCTATTTGAGCCTTTATTGGTTAATCTAAGCCTTTAGATTGAGCTATAGGAACCTTTGAACTCAAATTTTCAAACTACCAAGCCTTAGGAATCCCTCCGATGGAGAACCCCCCTTAAGTTGAAGGAGAGCTAGCCAAAAGCAAGAAGAGGGTTGGTGAGGTGACATTGCCCCCCTCTAAGAAGCAGTGGGTCTCATACTTGAGCTTTTGGACTTTATCTTGAGAAGTGAGATATTTTTTTGTAGCATTTCTGGCATCATCACTAGGGCTAAAGTCCATTTCCCAAAAGATGACGTTGGGTGAAGTTCGAACTTGAAGATCTTTCCATCCAAGCAACTCTATTGGAAAACAGAGAAATTTTTTTTTTACACATTTTGAAGACATGATGCTTGTAAGGTGAGACAAACACCATAGTGAAAGAATTTGAAGCTCACCTTGGTGACTTCATTGTGAAAGATATGAAATTATGTTTATCATCAAATTTGTAATTTCATGTATGGGTGAAAGATGGCTCCAGGGAATTGGCATGAAATATATGAAGCTTGTGATGTTGAAGATACCCCTGGACATCCCAATATTCATCCGTTGAATGGGTTGGGAAATTGCCCAAAATTCCATGGGTATACATATGCTCTTAGAAGATACGAGGCATCCTAGCAAGAAGAAGATTTTGTTGAGTCTGTTGAAGATAGAATTGAAGAGGAGGCCATGCTTGATTCCCCTCGAGATGATCAAGAGGATCAAGAAGTTCTTAATGAGGAAAAATATCAAGCGCTTCAAGAGAGCATTGAAGAAGATAGGATATTTTGTGAGCAACTTGTTGAAGAACCCTGAAGGAGAAGAGGGGAATATGACCATCAATGAAATAGCTTTTTGTCATAAGTCTGGTGGATATAACAACAAATTAAACCATGACAGAGAACAAAGCTAGAAGGAAGATCTATGTTATGAAATCCTGGAGTAGCAAGAGATCAGTTCCTTTTTGAAAGCAATCCAATGGACACCCAACCATACTCAGGGAGTCACAGAGATTACATTTTCCATTTCTCATCATGTTTTTGTGACAAAAGACAAGTCTATTTTTGGCACTCATGAAGATGATACAGTTGTAAATGGTACCTAGGACTAGAGCATAACAGTGACACATCTGCAACCCCACGTCAGGATAATACTAATTTGAAAGTTGAAACCATCATGTGTTGACATGGAAAAAGAGTGTGAGCACAGAGATAAAAGCAAACGTGATGAAAACAAGATCACATGCTAGGACCCAGACTACCAAAAAAAACTATTTGAGGTGCAAACATATAAAATTGTTGAATATTATAACATGGAACTTGCTTCCAAGCAAGCAGTGTTACTATACTGTAAAGGCCAAATTTATTAGTGGGTTGAGTCTTATCACAGCATTACAAATTGAGCAGCTACATTGAAATAAAAAGAAGTAGGCTGTGTATTGCTTGTACACCTTGATTTGAAGACCCGAAGCCTCTAAAACCAAAGAGATATCCTTTTGCTTAGATATTTCAAAAGCACTATGCAGACAATATTTTGGAGAGTCTTATTCTGCTGGATGTACTTAGACAGGGGGTCACTTTCCAGATAAAGTGAATAATTTTGTCTTTCAATATCTGAGTAGCAGTAGTTCCAGGTCAGATACACACCAGTTGTTAAAGGCTGATATGGTGCTTATCGAGATTGTTTTCCCTCTTATGTGTTTTAATGGTAATAAGGAGTAGGTTGTAGCACACTTTAAGATTGTATTAGCTGACTGGTTGTTTTTTATTGGGATGAATATTGCATCAAAGAGTATTTTGATATTATTCAAGTTCAGTTAGTGCACAACATGCCTTCGCTGAGGAGGGGGAATCTTGAATTTGTTATGGTGTTAGCCCATGACGAAGCAGTTTCATATATAGATTGAATTAATAAAATTAGGTGTGAAAAACATGACAATGGGGCAGTAAACATCAGGCCTTTGTACTTTTAGAGTGGCACAAAACCATTTATTGTAACAAGCATGGATATTTTCTTTCTAAGACTCCTATCGAGTGGTCTGGATGTTCGGGGAAATCAATGATGTGAGCCACCAAATACTGCATGGGGCTATTTTGTCGTTTTTTTGGAGAAATGCCTATTTTTGAGGTTGAACATGATGTAATAGAGGCAACCTACAGAGGCCCAAAAATTAGTACAAGCGTCCAGGAAATATCCCATGAATAAATGGCATTGTATCCAGAAGAATATGACTGATGTCTTGAAGAAATTTTAGTGGTCTGTTTTTCAGTAAGAATGAAGTTTTTCCTACAATAAGTCATCAGTAACAGAAGCAGAATTGTGTGTGCTTAGATGGACATAAGATTCCTAGACCTTATTATAGCCTATCAACACCAGAAATACTTGCATACAAATACCATGATTTTGAGCTTTCCTTGTTCTGTATGGTGGTCAAGCACAGAGGTGAATTAAGTGCTAAGAATTTTGAGGTTTATGGATGCAAGGGTTGATTCTAGGGTTCTCGAATTCCCTGGAGAAGGGCACTTGTCCCCAAGTTGGAGCCAGATGTTACCCACAATTTTGTCAAAGCACAAAAGTTGTTTCTAAAGGAAGCATTAATATGCACAATGATGATAAAGAAACAAGGGCAGGTTGCAAGGCTCCTATGAAGCAAACTGTGCAATGAAGTGAAGACGTCCAGTGTGGATATGAATATTGATTACAACACAAAACAGGGGTGTGAAAGAATGAGCAAGTGAAATATGAAGAAAATTTGTCTGTCGCCTTTTTAAAAAGAAGACAACCTGTATTTCTTGGACATGTAACAACTTCTAGCTTTAAAGCACTTTGAATTGTCACTCTCAAACTTGAAATTCTAAAGGTACATGTATATATAGTATATACATATATGCTGGCATAATGTTACCTTGGCTGGCCGACCTGTAGTACAAGCCTGGGCTGACTTGATTAGTTTAATATTATAGTATGCTTGGAGGGCCGACTCCCTTGCTGGCTGGTTTGAATGTTAAGTGTTGGCATTTAAAGCTTGATTGCGCATTGAAACCCATGTGCTCCATCATTGGATCCATTGAAGAAGATTGTGGGTCTGTTACACAAATTATGGGATTGGTGTACCCTTGAGGAACCTTGGTGGCTAGGCTTATGTTTTGAAGACCGCATATTCACTTGCAAGGGGCATTTGTGTCTTAATCGATACCCTTTGGAAAATCTCATTGGATATTTATATGTTTTGAAGAATCTGTGTACCACACTTGGAGGGTTTCATTTTGTATTTGGAGGTCATTTACCCATATTTGGGAAGGTTTGAAGGTGTTATTTCTATAATTATTGAAGGAAGCAACCCAATTGGAAGGGTTTTCCTCTCTTTGAGGGCTTTCTTTACTCATTATGGTGGGGTGACTTGCATTAGAAGAGACCATTATTTGGGAGTTTTGGGCTGAGCATGCAATTTTGAATCCCTTTTCCATGTTGAAGGGTTCTTGGAAGCCCACATGTCCACGTAAAAGGAGGCTTGGTGTCCTGCTTATAAAATGCCTTTGAAGGGTGGACAGTCCACTTCGAACCCTACCTTTGCACTTGAATGATAACATGATAGTTAGAGGATGTGTCTTGAAGACACTTACCCATGCTTCAACATTGTGTTTGCTGATTTAATGGAAGCCCTCAAAGGCTACATGCTATGCCAAAGCACCCTTTCCCCCTTTCATTTTGGAGAAGGGTCACGTTTTGAGGGCTAGCAACCCTTATCTTTGTAGATGTAGCATGAATCCACTAAATTGCATTAGTTTGAATTACTTAATTGTTCAAGAGGGACTTTTGCCCCTCCATATGATAGAATAGGGGACTTTAGCCTAGAAAAATGATATTTTATTATGATGAAGGTTAACCATCTCCTTCATAAATAAGGGTGCACTTCATCTCATTTTCTCATGGTTGTATTTGGGGGAGAAATCCTTCTGCATTTTTTCTCTCTTATAATTTGGATATGGATGGATGAGTCGAACAACTTTCTTGGGGAATTTGTTGATGTTGATTTTTATCTCTTTTCATGAATTTTTATGGTTAAGCTTGGATGAATGAATGGTAAATGGAGTAGGTTAACTTCTTTTATCTTGGTTTGATGTTTTATTGAATGAAAAAAATCATGTACTAAGCATTTTAGGACATGATCCTTGTTAAACTTACCCTCCCCCCAAGTATTTGAGGAAGTATTGTGGTAGCTCCTTCCTTAATTATTTGTGAAAACTTGATTCAAAATCCTAGGGTAAATTGGTTTACTTGCCCCAGTTGTTATTGAGTCTTATATCTATTCCATTAAATCCTTCCAATATTGTATGTTCCTTGATCCCATATGCCAGAAATAAATTTATAGGTAAGCTAAGGCACTAATCTTCAATCCTCCATCACCCATTGTTTCTTTATAATCCTTACAAGCATTTTTCTAGGGTTTTTCTCTTCATAATCATCCAGTCATCCCTTGATTTTGTGTGTGTTTGGGAACCTATTTGAGCCTCTATTAGTTGATCTAAACCTTTAAATTGAACCATGGGAACCCTTGAAATCAAATATTGGAAATACGAAGCCTTAACAATCCTATCTAGGTAGAGCCCCCCTTGAGTCAAACAAAAGCTACATAGAAGCAAGAGGAGGGTTTGTGAGGTGATAGTGGCCCACTCTAAGGTGCAGTGGGTTGTGAAAAATCCTAGATCTGGATTCCTACTGCAACAAATCTAAATTACTTCTCCTATTATTTGATAATTATTTCATTACATTGAAATACCGAAGTAATTACTCAAGCAGTCTACACAAATAATACTACGGAATAAATCTAAGTGCTGAAATAGTTTGAACAAAAACTCAATGAAAAACAACCACATTGACACAGTTATTTTTGGACTAAGTTCCCTGAAAAACCCAACTTGGGAAAACCAGTGCAGCAAATCTGAGGGTTTGTATTATTAAGCAGTAGAATCTTGAATATAATTAGGGTGCCAACATCCGGCAAACCCTTTAGAGAAATCTAGACAGCAAAAATGACTGTGAGATATACTTCACTCAGCAAGTTTCTGGATGAACAAAAACAACGTTGATGAAGCCCTCACTGCCTCTGCGTGATTGCTTACACTGGATCTACATAAGGTTGCGTAGGCAAGCTAGAGGGACTTCGTCACCCTTTCCTGTAGCTGATCTAGCTTATCTGAAGCTAGATCTTGGCCCTCCTAGCTCAGAACCCCAGCCTCTATCCTTCTCAGGACTGACTCCAAGAGACACTGTGCTGGCTCTGTGTGATTCTCTGCAGTAACTTTGTCACCCTAGGCAGAAACTGCGTTGTCTCTCTCCTGCGTTGATGCTGCCTCTCTCTGAAATGTATTCTTGGCCCTCCTGACCAATCTCTGCTTCTGCCCCTCTCTGAATTTGATCACTGAATCAAATCACTTAGCAAACCCAGCCCTAGTGATTTGTTCTTGATCAAAAGTTGTGTCTCCTCACACAAATTCGAAAATGCTCAATGGCTCAAGTGTCAAGTGTATTTTCCATAGGCCTCTCACCCTCCTTCTTATAATCTTTCATTGACTCTTCAACGGTCAAGATTAAAACATAATCAAGGGCTAAGATTAACTTGGAGGTGATCCATGACTTTATCTAGAAGATTCACACTTGATTTAATTAATACACTTTATTTAATCAGTTTCCTTAAGTTTAGACTTAGGAAAACATTAAAAAATGATTAATTAATTTAATTAAATCATCTCTAAGTGGAATTTTCCAAAACTTTTTCTGGGTTTTATGGAATACATGTGTATTAGCCTATATACAAAATTACAAGGCTAAAGCACATCCGATGCTACCATAAATCAACACTCCCTCTTAGCGAGGAAAGTGCTCTAGCAAAACACCTCAATGTGCTGCTGATCTGACTTCTATAGCATCTGTTGTTGTGTTGTTAATGCAACTCACCATCACTGCACAAAAAATGTTGCAACTGTACTGCTGCTGACTCTACATGCTGCTACCAACTGCCACTGTACTGCAACTCCCTCTAAATTCTGCAACCATGTTGTTGCACTGCGTGAACACTACTCTGCACTGCGCTGCCTCTCTGTGCACTGCATTGCTGCTCATCTGCTGCTACTATTGCTAATTGCAACAGAAAAACATCCGAAATTTGGACAAGTAAGTCTGCAACTGAAAAATAATACTAACTGCTGCTAGTTTCTGCACTAGCTCTCTGAAAATACTGCGTTGTTGTTGCTCTACACTGCGTGAGCACTAGTCTTCACTATGCTGCACCAGTGTGCACTGCATTGCTGATGCTCAACTGCTAATGCTGTTGCTCCCTCTCTAAGCTGATCAGGCTCTAGTACTGCTTTCTACTACACTGTCTTCTCATCTTCTGCTACAACTGTCCATCTTGCTACTGTCTTTAGGCTGTCGTAGCTCACATGTGATCCAAAAGTTTGGAAATACTCAAGGATCCCGCCTCCTTGTAGATTCTGGATCTACAAATCCGAATCAACACATTTTTCTCCTTTTGGAATATGAGCTAACATAGCACAATCTTTCTCTGCCTCAATCTTGGCCGCTCCTGCATGTGGATCTTCCTTCTCCTCTTTATCCTTTTTCTTAAGAGGACATTGTGTGGCATAATGCCCCATTTCCCCACACCGGAAGCACTTAATCTGGGATAGATATTTCTTCCTCTGATTCTGTTGCCCTTTTGATGCAAGGGCAGTGTTATCTTCTTCCTCCTGCTTGACCTTTGAACTGCTACTACCATCCTCCAAGTGGATGTTTAGGAGATCTCTCCGCAACTCCTCTTGCTGTAATGTTGCCCACAATGCTTCCCAACCTGGAAGTCTTTCTCTGCCTAATATACTTTGGACAAAGACTTGATAATCCTTTGAAACAGAGTTCAGTGTGAGCCTTACTAGCTCTGAGTCTCTAGGAGCAGATCCTATTGCAGACAGTTGATCTTGGTTTTCCTGGATCCGAGACAAGGAGTCAAAACGCTCTCCCTTCTTCATCCTGATATTCTGCATCTTTTCTTCAAGGTACATCTTCCGTTCCTCGGAAGATCGTTGGTATAGCTTTTCCAGCCCTACCCACATTTCTCTAGCAGTGGTTTTGGCTGCTATATGAGGTACGATATGATCCTTCACTTCATCTAGGATCAATCGCTTGGCTCTAGCCATATTCTTCTTGAAATGCCTCAGGTGTGCTGCATCAAGAGGTTCTGCAACTGTGCTGTCTATGAGGGCTTTCAGATCGTGCTCATCAAGGAGAAATTCTATCCTTGATTTCCAAATAACGTAGTTGGAGGCACCCTCCAATCTATCTTGGTCATGTAGTCCATTGCTGGCCATCTCCTCAACTGTCGATACCTTGCTCTAACCTTCTTCTCAGCTTGACTTACACACTCCTTGTGGAGTAAGTCACTTCTTCTGTTGCTGCACGGGAAAAACTGAGTTTCTTTGAGTAAGAAACCCTCTGAGGTCAAGAAATCCCCAATTGTCTTTTTCAGAATTTTCTGACGCTTATCCACCAGCTCTTACTGTTGTGCAGTAACTGCGTCCTTCAGCTACGCTGCCTCTTCTGCAACTGAAAAAGCTTACCCCTCTGTCAACTCTCTTAAAGGGAGCCTTTTCTGCACTGGGATTCCCTCCTGGCCTGGACAACGTAATTTTCTGGGAGGGTCTATTGCTTCATACGCAGATCCCAGACTCTACAACGTTGATCTACTGGTTCTCTTCGTTTCTCCTACACTTCAGCTTAAATAAGCTTTGATACCATGTGGAAAATCCTAGATCTGGATTCCTACTGCAACAAATCTAAATTACTTCTCCTATTATTTGATAATTATTTCATTACATTGAAATACCGAAGTAATTATTGAAGCAGTCTACACAAATAATACTGCGGAATAAGTCTAAGTGTTGAAACAGTCTGAACAAAACTAAATGAAAAACAACCACATTGACATAGTTATTTTTGGACTAAGTCCCCAGAAAATCCCAACTTGGGAAAACCGGTGCAACAAATTTGAGGGTTTGTATTATTAAGCAGTAGAATCTTGAATACAACTAGGGTGCCAACATCTGGCAAACCCTTTAGAGAAATCTAGACAGCAAAAACGACTGTGAGATATACCTCACTCAGCAAGTCTCCGGCTGATAAAAAACAACGCTGATGAAGCCCTCACTGCCTCTACATGATTGCTTACACTGGATCTGCATAAGCCTGCGTGGGCAAGCTAGAGGGACTGCATCATTGTAAATTTATGTAGATGTTCTATGCTTGATGCAACTTTACTTTTTTTTCAATACTAGAAAACAATCACATAAACCATAAAGTAAAATGTTAATAGAACATACCAGTAGATCAACAGAAGACAAGCCAGAAATAGACAATTGTGTTGGTGCGTTGCGGCGGTCAACAGGATGCTTCAACCAGCAAAGTCTCGATATGGTCGACTAACCAGCAATGTCACACACACCCTCAAAATAGTGAAACGGTCAACTCAAAGTCAACCCCAGAAAACTCTATGCTGCCCAGAAAAGTCAACGCAGAACAACAGCACGTCAAAGTCAACGCAGCAACAAGAAATTAGTGCTCAGAAGTTGTGGGGTATCAGCACAAGTGCTGGCAGATACATTAGGGGCTGCCCAGCACACTTACAAGCAGAAAAATGCAAAATATGGGGAGAAAAAAAATCTCAGTCTGCAATTTGCGCGCAAAAAACCTTGACAAGTGTGCTTTCCTACGCGCAGGTCAGTCCTGAACGCGCGCAATGCGCCTCTGTGAGGAAAAACTGCACGCAAAAAACCTGCAAGTAAAATTATTAGGAGCTGCCTTCTTCAGTCTGTCACCTCAGTGAGTCTAGGGACTGCAAGATGGGTCAGAGGACTGTCAGCTCCACTCCAGCATAGACAAAGGGTCTGCTGCAAAAGATGGCACAACCACATAAACTGGAACACGTCAGTGGAGTCGCCAATCCTGTGGTGGTGGATTAGTCGCATGGGTGTACAAAATCGCACCAGCTTAAAGAGTGTGGTCTACTCTTTAAACTATTGGTAACAGACAGAAAGTGGGGAGCTCAAAAGCATAAAACTTAGTGGAAATGGTATGCTAAAGTATGCTCTAGTTAAACTAAAACTAAAACACAAATACACAGAAGCTATATAGAGAGTCAAAACGATAATAATGCAAACGATGGTTCGATGGCCTCTTCTTATTAAACGTTTGAAATGGAGAAGAAATTTTACCCACTTGCCCAAGGGCCCCTAGGCAATGGCTCTAGGTCTCGATGCAAGGATGTTGCCTTCCAAGCTCTGCCTCTGATGCAGTCTCCCTCTCTCTCTCTCTCTGTTGTGGTGGACTAAGATGTTGGGTGGCCAACGATCTAGTCCTCTTTAGCTCCAACTCCGGGTCACACACTGCTGGTGTTGCTTGGGCAACTTTGGCCAGCATAACAATGTGATCACCATTTCTTCATCTCTTGGGGGCTTTATATAGGTGAGTTTCAAATCCTCCTTCCCTCCCTTGGTACATGATGGATAGTGACCCAAGGGAGAGGTGTGATTCCATTGTGTGCTCAAATATTCTTTTGTGTGTTGACATAGTGTCTAAGGAGGCGCTGGTGGCTGTCCTAAGGTGGCTTTCACATAAGGAGTAACTGTCATTTGCTTGGTGTGGTCCCGGAAAACCACTTTTTTCCATTTCCAGGAATGCACGCTTATTGGGCAAAAAGGCGCACAGAAGGCGCTCTTCTCGAAGTATAAAGCGCGCAATTCAGCATTTATGACTAGTTCAATTCCGATTTTCTCAAAACCTTAGAGATTTTAAATACTTCTTGATTCCATAATGTGTTCCTGCCCTGTAAATCCTTAGGCTCGACATTAATTGATGTCGTCTTCTGCTGTACGATTTTCCAGTGTTAAAAGTGTGCCTCCCGAATCTAAAGGTATGTCTTGTCATTTGGTAATTGAGTATTGGGTTTCCTTATCATCGATATTTATGGGCATGGATTGATGGGGGGATTTGGTGGAAAGAATGGGCTTAGTTTGTGCTCTTTTACCATTGATCTATTTTGGGTGTTACCCCTGCATCTTAGTCCCATGGGATCTCTTTTATTGACCATTTGGTTTTAGGGTGGTACTACTTGGGAAACCTCGAATTTGGGTGTGTGTTACCGCTTCTTTATCTGCATACATTACTCCCCTTACACCCATTATGTTCCCATTCATCACTTCTCCCACCTGGGTCCACATAGACCCCATGGGTCCACATAGTGTCATCCTCCCTATCCCCTTGCCCCTGCCTTGGGTCAAGCCTGTAATGATCTCCCAGAGGTTGGGGCAGCTAAAAGAAAAAGAAAAGGAATAATTGACCACACTTAACAAGAAATTGTACCACAAAATGAAAAATATGGTTGGGACAAAAATAATTAGCACGTGGGAAAAAGCCAATGCATGAACTCTGCCCCGATCATAGGCCCTAAATGAGCCTCCTTTATCATACATGAACCCATGATTGTCCCAACCTCCTGGAGGGAAATGAACCACCCTTCCTTCAAAGGGGTAATCATGGTTAAATCTGACACATCATACTCTTATCCTTGAGCCTCAAGCAGTTAATTAAAGAAAATTCATAAAAGGAAAAAAGCATATAAAGAAGGGTGGAAAAATCAAGGTCGGGACACCTCATGTACCATGACTTCTCCCTCCTACACATTATATACCTGGTGTGGGCTTCCCCTTGTTTGGCTGACCCTACGCCTTGATATGTGGCCCATGATTTCCCCTCTCATTCCCTACTTTGTTTCACTTATTTATCACTTTCCACCCCCATTCAAAGGATGTACCTCAGACCTACTATCCCCTTTAAGGGATGAAACCATTTAATAAGGTATGTGGCTAACCCCCTTAGGAGTATAGAGACACTAGCACATGCCAAAACTCACTACGGAAGGGAATTCCATTATGATGTTCCCATTTTGTTATCCATGATTTGTAAGCTATTTTACACGATTATTCTAATGACTGGTTGTATTGGAAGCCTAGGGGACACATTGGATATTATACAAGATTGCAGGTGGTTTCCATTTGGGTTTGGTCTCCCTGTACAAAGGGCTACATTGGCACATATAGGGTGTGTATAAAGAGCCATGGGCCTCCATAGCAGTAGACAACACTCCACAGATCCTCATCGACCTTCATAGACTACTAGCGATCCATTTTTGGGATGATGGTGATGTGTTTGGTACATTATGCCCAACAAGCCCCACAAGAGCCTCACACTCTTGGCAGGTGTCCTAGGATGTATACAGTGTCATGACAACATTCATTTCATCACTCAAGCCCTTGCAAAGGATCTACATGCATCTCTGATTCATATGGAGACCCATGGGGTCATTTGTGTGCCCCCACACCCATTGGGAGCACCACAGATCTGGTTGTCCAGGAATCCTAGGGGACATATTGGATCTTATAGAAGATTGCAGGTGGTTTCCATTTGGGTTTGGTCTCCCTATACAGAGGGCTACATTGGCACATAGAGGGTGTGGATAAAGAGCCATGGGCCTCCACAGCAGTAGATTACACTCCATGGATCTTCATCGAATTTCGTAGACTACTAGCGATCCACTTTTGGGATGATGGTGATGTGCTTGGTGCATTATGCCCAACAAGCCCCACAAGAGCCCCACACTCTTGGAAGGTGTCCCGGGACTTATACAATGTCATGGAAGCATTCATTCCATCACTCGAGCCCTTACAGAGGATATACAGGCATCTATGATTCATATGGAGACCCATGGGGTCATTTGTGTTCCCCCACACCCACTGGGAGCACCCCAGATCTACTACTTGGAGAAAAAGGGGCAAACCCCTTGTCCATAAAATTTCTAGGAGTTGTTTCCTCATTATGGCACTTCGGGACATTATTAGGCCTTTGGAGGGCCCCACAACATGTACATATTATTATTTGGCCCCTACGAGGCTTATTTTTTTCCATTTGTGTTTGGTGGGCTTGACACCAATAGGGGTTTTATTTGCACATTATTTCATCTTTAGGGGCTAATGTAGGCCCATAGACTAATCCAAACCCCTTAGGAGGGTATATATTGATGTTATATACATTCATTTGTATCATCGCTTGACTTGGGATTTCTTTAATTATAGAGAACTTCACATTTTTTCCCTTGGTGGACATTTTTGGAGATGGATGAATTTTAATGTATGGATTTGGGCTATTTTTATTTTCTTGGAGCTTTGTCTTGCAAAAAAAAATTTGGTTGTAGATACTCTACAACTTTGTAAGTAAATTTAACATTGTTATTATTGTTTTTGCATACTGCTAAAATTAGGGCTAGTTGTTGCATGATTGAAATGTGGAATTAAGCATGTTTTAGCTAATTTAATGTATGGGCTATTGTTATATGAACAAAATTTCCTAGATATTATTTATCTTGATATGTTTGCATCATTTTCTTTGAAGTATAAATGCTTGAAGTTCACTTTTCTTTTCTTTCTCTCAACATTGGATGAAGCTGACTTTCCGGGCTTCCTTGATCAAGAAACCAAGTTCCTACTCATCATCATCCTTGACTCCATATCCCCAAGTGGATTAGGCATTGATCCTTAAAAAGGGTGGTCATACCTTTCACCTTTTCAACTTTTTCCACTTTTCCTCTTGGTCTAGCCCTCAAAATTCACCTAGGGCATCAATTTCCCGGGAATTGACCCAAGGGAAAATTTTGGTCTCCTAGGGGCTTTTGCGCTAGTGGGTCCCCTCCCTCTCCTTCGAATTTGAGGCAATTCTAATGGTGGAATCTCCGATAATCTCAAGCCCTAGCTCTTGGATAGAATTTTTCTTAGGCATCCCCAAAGCTAGACCTCAACATGATCAATTCAACCTTTTGAAGTAAATATCAGTGTTTGGTCCTCTCCCTTCACCTTGTACAGGATAGGAACATCATTGGTTGTTGTATTCCATCCCCAAACCTGGGCTGGGTCCACTTGCCCCATGTGGTCTCACTTCTCAATAAATATTATTTTTCAATGACCATTTCATAGTCCAAGTTTCCCAAGGATTATAGGGATTTAGAACCTCATCTATAAGCCCATTCCTTCTCCCTCAACTCTCCAATCCTCATCCCTTACCCCTAGAGGACCAAGTCCCTTGCTTGAAGAGAAAGCAAACTCCATTCTTCACTCCATCCTAGGGAAAGGATTTTAAGGGTCACTTTCCACTTCCACATATCCATTGACATATACTTTGCAAGTGATTCGTACACTATCGGGACACCTCCCATCGATGAAAGTTCATAAAGAGAAGGGATACTTAGCTGTGGTGACAATGGGCTAAGCCTCTGTTGTTGCCCTTAACCTAGCAGTTTACCTCTAAGGAACCCCTTTAGGTCCCTTGCTGGTTTGAGTGGTAACAAGACTCATGATATATTTCCATCATTTGAGGTCACATGACATATGTTCATGCAAAAACACAATTTCCGAGATATCTTCACAACACCCCAGGCAATGCCACAATTTCTTAAACATTAGTCATAACCCCATAGGAACTTGAGTGTTATTCTTCATGCTATTAATCAAATCATTCCATTCCACATCACATATTTGGAGGCATGTGTCACACTTCTTGATGAACCATCCCCTTGGAGGTTGCATCACTTGACTATTAGAGATTCTATTTGGCTCATGTAGTCCCTTTTAGACTTCTCTTGACTTGAGGAGGTGGTTACACATTAGTGACCTCACACATGGATGTTGGAACCCCCACATGCAACATATGTATTATATCCCTTATCTTCTAGTCATTTTCTCATTTCTTGGATCTATCTTGGTCTAAATAAGTGGTTACCATTCATTATGGAGGGACGTTGGACTCCCTTTAACCTCTATTTGAATATTTTGGTGGGATGAATCCCTCTCTTGGGAAAATATTGTACATGTGGAACATCCACTAATGTATTTCATGTATCATTTGATTGTGTCTTCATTTTAAGTAAAAAATAAGTGTTTGTGAGATCTACGTTAGATCTAAGGAGATGCAAATATTATTGTAATAGGAGAGTTTTTGTACCTTCCTCTATAAAAAAAACATACCCTTCACACTTTATTTGAGATTGATTGGCTATTAAGAATGCAATTTTTTTGAATATCTACCTATTTAGGTAACTTGGTGTCAATTCTTCAAGCTCTTATCCATAGATTGCTATCTAATGCATGTTTTCACAAAATTTAGCACCTTGATGCAAAGCCCTCACACAATGTTCTTAGACTATTGAAATATTAGAAGTGTTGTCACCATCATCTAAGAAAAAACTTCCCTCGTTTTAGTGAAGGACAACCAACAAAAAGGAGGATTCCCTAGTAGTACTTAAGGTTCCTAAGGTGAGACAAAATCATGTCTATGGTCTCCTAAGAAAGCAAAAAGACGAGGCACTGAAATCTCAAGAGTGAAATTGAGAAGAAGTAAAAGAATTGCAAAACCTTCAAGCACATGGTCACCAGAAATGGTTGAACTGGAGGAAGAAGGGTATAAGACACCTCCTCATACAGTTATTCCAACAAGGAAAACTTAGTAAATTGATCCAATTCAACAAGATATTTATGATTATGTAGAATCTCTAGAGAAAAGGGAAAAAAACAAGCAAATTTTTCTCAACATGAAATGGGGGAAACTTTAGCAACAAAACAAGCTTCAGAGCACGAACACAGAATTGAGGAAGCTCTAAAACAAGATATATATGAGCTAGAGGTGCTTAACAAACACCTAACACAGGAAAGAGAAGCAACAAAAATTTAGAATGAGATACTAAGAACTAAAAATGACAACATACTTTTACACCTTTGTCACTGGTATAAAAAGAATAATAAACTTAAAGTTCAAAACAAGTTTCTCAAAAACAGGATTAGAGGGCTACAAGGCAGAATTTTGATGAAGAAACCGAGGATCATTTTCAACATTAAGAAGAAGAATAGAAGCACTAGATGTGCTTGCACAGGCTTCATAAATCGTTCACTAAAGGAGGAAGGAAGAACCAGTTTTGAAATTTTGGTGCATGAGGACATGCAAAACCTTTCGTGTGGGAGAATGTTGAAGCCTAGAATTGTTTCTTTTTTACTATCATTTTTTCCATCTCATTTCACCTTTTTGTCATCATTCTATAACAATCTCAACATGTGTGAGGTCAATTTCAACTTTTACAAAGGTATTAATCATCTATAATTAAATTATATGTTTCTTAGTGAATTATAACAAAAGTATTCTTACAACAACAGAATCATGAACATTCTGCAACTTATATTTTTTTTCTGTGACAAAATCCATTATTAGGCAGGCTGCAACACTCCAATAAAGAGATGAATACTATCAAAAGGTGGAAAATGACTAACATATGGATAACCACCTACTAGCATCACTTGTAAAGCTACGCGGATTAAGAAATCTCAAAGTCAAAGGAAAAGTCAACTTTGGAAACTATGTGTAGCAATCAAGCAGAGGTAGCGGATGAATAAAACAACATCAAGAGAGACTGAATATCTGATCAGCTGCTGAGATTTTAGATCGAGATATATCTCCTATGACTTGCTTTTTCAATAGCAAGTCATAAAGAGATTGAATTCTAAGTTCAATCGATCTTGTAGGTGTCAAGATGGTTCATAGCATATCGTGTTAAAACTCTTTCAAACCATTTTATGAAAATTGTATAAATGTTGTAAGTGAGACCAGAGACATAAGGTTTTTTAATTTTCAAGTTTATAACTCTTTTGCTGTAAATATTGATGATGATTTGTTTCGTAATATAAGTCATTATTACTCTTAAAGTGTGCGTGAATAAATTGTGATAATTAATCAACCTACACTCATGGGAGGACACCCTGTCATTGTTCATAGTTTTGTTTTGTTTTTAGCATTGTAGTTTCTTTTGAGAATTTGTTTACATTATAATTGCATTTCTTGTTATTCTTCATTTGATTGCAGAGTACTCACAAATACAAAACACTAAAAATATTTCAAATATTCAGTGCATATTCTTGTCAACGTTTAATTGTTTCATAGATCAATTTGATTTTTTAGTCGTTATAATTTTATCTTCTGAAAGTAGGAATTAGACTTTACTGTCATTTTCTTTTCAAGCATTTAATATAGAGTTTCCTTACTACAAATTAGTTTAGGATTTTCTTTCAGCAAGACAGTGCAAAATGTGTTCAAATTATTTGTGATGGTGATTAAGAAGCATTTGTTTGAATTTCAAATAGACTTGGTGATTCATCTTTGTTTCATATTTAGATTATGTAAAATAAATATCTATTTTTATGTGTTGATAAGTAAATTATTTAAAACATACATGTCTTTATCATTGTGAACATGATGTAATATTAGTTAGGAGAAATGTGAAAACATGAATTTTAGTGACTATCTCGAGATAAGTATGTAGAAAAAATAATATTTTTTTAAGTTGTTCATTAAGAAATAATCAAATATGTTATTTTTCAAAAGTTTAAATCTAATATAGTATCATTTTTGTATTATTTAACTCATATTTATTATTAAAAAGATTTAAATTTAAACGAGTACAATAGCAAATAAAGAATCAAAATAGCACCAAAATTTTGTCTTATTACTAGAAAAAAATTCACTTGACTCTTTAACGGAGAACTTCCCATAAAGGAAATCCCCAACTACAAGTAACTTCACTGAGCCTTATTTTAATTTCTTGATCCTCATCTTTAGAGAGAGAAATTTCCAATTTAAATTGGTAATAGTCGCTATAAATATTAAATTTAAATTGCTTGAAAATCTGATAACTTTAGTAATTAAATTAAATTTATAAAAATATATAATTATTTAAGTTATATTATATCTATATTAACTATAAAAAATTATGATTTAAGTTTTTTAAATGTAACAATCAATTGAATTTTATAAACCAATATTGAATTAACTAAATTGTATTTACGAATAATTTATTATTATTATTTATATTAAAAATTGAATGTGTTACACATTTTCGTCTTATTAAGAACTGACTAAATTATTTTACCTTTAATTATTTTTTCCTTGTGAATATTGAAATATTTTACTAATTAAGTTATATTGAATATCAATGAACTATCTAAGAAATAGAAAAATATTTATCGTAATTTTACAATCATAGTTTTCACCATACTCAACTTTGTAATTTATAACATATATTTGCGTGCAATTTCATATATAAAAGTTTGATATAAGTTCACCAATACATAATCTATAACAAATATTATTTCATAGAAATAAACATTATTATGATAACCGCATCTAACAAACATAAACATCATCTAAAATACACATTCATATTCACTAACATCATCTAATTATATACACCTCTAGTACACATAAACGTCATTAGCTAGCTCACAAATCTAATAATATAACAGGGCAATATCATCGTGATAACATCTAACAAAACACAAACATTATAATCTAACATCATCACCACACACATTCTCAAATATAAATCTCATGTCAAATAACTGCTATCACATACACATCTTATCTGCAAGCACATTAAATAAATATATCTAACATGACCTAACAATATACATATCAACACCAATGTATAAATTAAGTACATAAACATGAACAAAAAAAATACACCATATATATATATATACAAACAAGTCAAATAAATACATTCAAATATCCAATACAACATACGTAGTAGTGTTAGCCTAGTTTGTAGTAGAAGATGATGGATGGTCAACTACTACCTCAACGTCTCTTGAACTCCGCTAAGGTATGTCACCATTAGGTTATTTATGAGGAGGTGTACTACCAGAAGGATCAATGACACCCTGATGGGCATGATCCGATGGGATTGTACTACCAGAAGCTTCAAGATCACCACCCTCATCATCATGATCAAGATCACCACTCCCGTCATCATGATAATGATCACCACACTCATTTGATGTATCTGTTGTTGCATGCCTTGCATCCCTCATTACTACCAATACCCTACTAGCTCTGATGATATGACGCATAAGAGACATCATCTTGCGTGGAAAGTTCCTGTAAAGATCCACGAGCCTAGAATTTGTTCTGATATCTCGAGCCCTTGCAAAGCAGACTCCCTCATCAACCAAAACCCTAGACAATCTGTCACATTAGTCCATCTGAAATCACAGACCAACCCTATGGCCCCTGACACCCATGCCCCCCTGAGGATGTGCTTGGACCTCTTAGGCCTCACCCATCTCCTCATCTCCTCCATTTGTTGGGGGAGGAGGCATATCCCCAACGAATTTTTTGGTGTTTCCAAAATATATAGTACACAACAATAATTAGACAATTTCATTAAACAAATTAATATAACAAGTTAAATAACGTGTTAGAATAAATTTTATTCTAAATAATTAAAATAATAAAATGAAACTAGATTAGTTTAAATAAAACACTAATATTACCTCTATCATTTGGAGGCTCAACCCTTATGAAGAAGATGTTGGGAAATTGTCTCCAATCAATCTCTGTGTATGGAAATGCTAACGCGACAAACACATGGTAATCCTCATTGGCCAGTAGAGCAAGTTCCTCAACGGAAATATTGGTCGGATACTCCGGCAGGCCCCTCTTGGCATCATCTACCCCCACATGCACCTTTGGACATCAGTGATCGACCTAGGAGGGTGACAGTCAAATGTATGCCTCGTCTCTGGAAACCTCTAAAAAAATAAACAAAAAATATCTAAAGCGAAAGGGAAGGTCGCCCTCCCATGTCTCAATGCTCTACATATATCTAAAGCCATATAAAACTGCCTCAAAAAAATGGCAGACTGTCTGATACAACGTGGCACATGAATCAAATAATCAACATAAAACAAAAGATGGCAACTAGCGCCCTTCCCACCACTACTAGAGTGTGCAATGGTGGTGACTAATAACGAGAAGCAACTAACCTCTTTTGCAACAAAAGAAGAAATACATAGTTGTTCACCACGCACCTGACAATCTGTTGGATGTACTGCATGAGGCCCTACATATATCTCATTAGGGGAATTTTGAGGTCTAAAATGGGCCTCCGAAGGAAAATGTACAATCAAAATTCATTTTATGAGAACCAATCACATTTTAGGGGATGACTTCATCCCTAATGGTGGATATGGCATTGCTTGAGTTAAAGGTACTTACTTGTCACATTCTCAATGGTGGATAAAAAATCATGGTTAACCATGGTAGTGCTCTAAGTAGTTTTAAAGTCCTAAAGTAAATTACTCATAATAAATGTCATTTCACACTTTTTGAATAAAATATTATTATTGTCATTTCATATTTTTTTGAAAGAAACAATGCATATCCCTACACAATCTTCATGTATTTACACACTTTTCAATAAATATTATATTTGTATATTTTCAAATATTTATTTATAAATCAAATCAAATCAATATCTATTATAAAATTCATACCTAAAACAATATATTATATTATATTATTTTATTTTATATAGTATATTAATTACATATTATTATACAATATAAATAATATAAATTTTAATTAATAGTATATTCTATAATTTAAGAATTTATATTTATATTTTATTTTAAGTTATTTAAGTGCAAAGGACAAATGCATTAGATTTGCAATGATAATGATTTTTTCTTGAAATCCTCATTCTTATTTATAGTCACATCAACACTGTTTTTTTATAAATTTTATTTTAATACAACTTTTGAATTGAATTTAACCATGGTTAATGGATTTTGGTACAAAAAGTGAATTGCAAATTCATAAATATTATTTTATTGGTTTAGCTATTATTTTATTATTTCCTTAGGAGGCCCATTTTAGACCTCAAAATTCTCCTAATGAAGTGTAGGAAAGTTGAGTCTTAGTTGTAACCCCATGGGGAGGAGGATATCAGGGAACTAGGTAAAATCTTCCCCTTTCTTGGATAGGCCAGTGATAAAGTATATGTCCTCCTCAAAGGGCCTATACCACACCCCAAGACCAACATGGAAACCTTGCTCCTAGGCACTCCATCGATAGATGAGATGCGCCAATAAGGCAAGTGCGCCTTCAAGGATGTAGCCTCCTCATAGTACCTTAGGAGGCCTACATTCCTTAAGAGCGCTTAGGTCATTGCAGTAATAGGGCAAGGGTATAAATCTCTCTCCCTCTCTCTGGCCTCCCATGTTTGGACCATATTGTATGGGTACACCTTCTTCTCATGCTCTTGCTATTGCTCCCTTTGTTGATGTCTCTGCTACATGATTGAAATATAAAATAAATTAGCCTCATACATAAAATACATTTTTTTCTATTAAATGAAACATGTATTTATAAATATAGAAACATAAGTTTCAATTGAAATATAAATAAATATCATCGATGTGCTCAAAACACAATCATGCACCATCTTTAGTGTGCTTTCAAACATAACTATACCAATCTTAGTGCGCACATAAGTATGATGCACCATTGTTGGTTCACAAATATAACTTTTCATTGCGGTGCGTCACACTTATGCGTATGTACAACCTTTTCGCACTGGTACAGAACATTTGGGTTATTGAATGCACCGAGCTATAGTTATATTTTTAATATTATTTTGTGATGCGTTTGGTAAATGTAAACGCACAGGGAGTAATGCACTAATGTACAACTTATCTCTTTCTCAGTGCGTTTTCATTTAGGAAACGCACTGCAACAATCATTGTGTGTTATGTTCACGCATCGAAATGCAGTGTACCCTGTAAATTTACAGGGTGCACTGCTATCGGTGTGAGCCGAACATATCGAATGCACCATGTAGGGAAATTATTGTTTTTTCAAAAACAATGGAAAATTTAAGCTAATTTCCAATTACAATATGCTAAAAAATTAAATTAGAGATAAACATAGACATTACCTGGACATTTGGTCGTCGGGGAGGCATTTTTGACATGTAATGGAGAAAAAAAAATTAACATGGTTTGAAAATTTTGTAAGTGAGGCAGTGAGCATGGTACGGAAGGATGGTGAGAAAAATAAATGTTAGGGCGTTTGCATTAGGCAAGAGTGGCACTAGTTCCTTAGAGCTCACTAGCACAGTGTATGGTAAAAATCAAATTTACGGTCGAGACGTTTTTTTGTTATTTGACCCTCCTCTAGTGTGTTACTCTAACCGCACCGATGTGTAATAGATCCAAGAGCACCCTATTTTTTTAGATTAAAAATATATATTTCGGTGCTTTTCTTAAGACACCTCAGGGCATTCTAATATAGGTACCGCACCAGTGCTTTGCTTGACTATAGCACCATTCTATTTTTAAAAATTAAAAACTGCCTAGCGATGCTCCTTAGAAAATTCTTAGGGGTGTTTTAATATGTGTATCACACTCTTGCATTGTTGGAAAATAACACTGGCAGTTTTCTCAAATTTAAAAAATATTGGTGCTCTTTCATGGTATACACCAGGGAATTTTACTACATGAAGGGCATTGGTGCTATAGATTATTAAAGCACCGATGCATTGTGTTATTTAGCGCACCGTGTTTTTTTATTTTTAAAAAAAATAAAATTTCCACAGTGCACCATATTTTATGCAGCATGTTTTATGATACTACGTATGGAGGAGTTCTTTGATCTACATGATGTGCAACGCACACAAAAGTTACACATTGTATATTTATATTTAGAACCCAATCAGTTTGTGTCGTATCGATGGTTTTTTTCTCGTAAATCACTTGTCACTTGGACAATTTTTACCGAGGAATTGATATCACATTATGAAGATACAAAGAGTAATACCTTCTTTAGCCAATTGATAAGTTTCAGACAAAGGGGTTTAATTGTGGAGCACATTGATAGCTTCTAAAGACTAAATATCAAGGTAATTTATATTTTGAAGGAGCATCTGACAGATGCCTTCATAGGGACTTTAAAGGATCACATCCAACATGACATTCACATTTTGGGAACCTAAGTCATTATAGAAGGCATTCAGGGTGTTAAAAAATGTTGAAAGAAAAATTATGGCAACAAGAGGTCTACCACTCACAATTATAAATATGGAAGTGTTGTAGTTCCTATCCTCTTACAAACTACAACGTTGATACCAGAAAAACCGGAGGAAAAAATAGAAAAAGGGCTTTGTTACAGTTGTAATAACAAATACACTAAAGGACATAAGCGTGCTGAGAAGAAATTATTTTACATATATTGTGAAGAGGAGGAATAAAATCAATAAGAAACATCAAAAGAAGAAGATTTACGCCAGGAACCAACCCCATGGATTGAAAAAATAAATAAATCTAACCATATATTGTAATGCATTGACGGGAATTACCACTCCTGAAACTCTCAAGATAGAAGGATATATCAAAAAGAAAAAGGTAATAGTGCTAATTAATTTGGGTGGTACACATAATTGTATTCATTGTAAGATATTAAAGTGATGGTTGCATATGGAGGAACTATAAAATTCTCAAGATAGTGCCATAATATCAATATAACCATGGGGTAATATTTATTGAATAGTCCAATTCTTGTCGTTCCAATGGATGGTGATAATGTTTTATTAGCAGTGCTAAGGTATTTTATTGAAATTTTTCTGGGAAGGAAAGGAAATTGAATTAAGGGGTATCACAGGAAAACCTGGGAAGATATTAATCTCTAATGGCATGAAAAAGATTTTGAAGAAATAACAAAGAGGGTCAATTGCACAATTAAGATCACTAGATGTTCAAACATCTAAATCATCCATTTCTCCATACTGCCAAAGAGTCCTAGAAAATCATTTTGAAGTATTTGAGACTCCTAAAGGTCTTCCACCTATTTGCGATCATGATCATTCCATTGACTTGAATTTCCATGAAGTGTTCCTTCAAACATCACACCTTACAAAGATCCCTACGCTGAGAAGAGTGAAATTGAACGTAATATGGTTGTAGAATTTCTAGAGGCGGGTATAATTCAACCTATCCAAAGTTCTTTCTCTTCTATAGTAGTATTGGTACACAAGAATGATGGATCATGGTGTATTTATACATATTATAGAGAGCTTAACAAGCTCACTATTAAAGATAAATTTCCCATTCTCGTCATTGATGAATTGTTGGATGAATTACATGGATCAATTTACTTCAACAAATTGGATATTAGAATGAAGACATAAGACATTACAAAAGCAACATTCAAAACTCATGAAGGTCATTATGAATTTTTGGTCATGCCTTTTGGCCTTACTAATGCACCTTCCACATTTCAAGGATTGATAAATTCCACGTTCAAAACCTTCCATAGAAAATTTGTGTTAAATTTTTTGAAGATATACTAATCTACAAAAAGTCTTGGAAAGATCATGTTCAACATGTTGACAGGGTGCTCAAACTTTTGGAAGAGAAACATGTTAGAAACTAGGACACTACTAAGAGGGAGGGTGATCAGTAGTGTAGGAATTTTACCAAATTAAAAATTTATTTTACTTTTGTACATCATTAAATACTTTAGCAATAACTTAAATAACCATAACATAGATTAATTTCAACACTCACAATGGAACACACAAGAACAAGTAACTTTCAAAACTACTCTTCAATTCATTCCTAGGGAAAGCTACAACTTGTTGTTACAAATTATCTGGCTACAACCAGTAGGAAGCTACAACTCCCTGATTTATCAACTACAAGTGAATGAAGCTACAATCCCAACTATTCTCAAGCACCCACTAAAAGGATAACCAACCCCTAATCAACAAGATACAACTTGCTTTGACACTCATTGTTCCATCTTTCATCCATTTTCATACTAGGATCAATGGATCCCTTCTCTCCTTTCAAAAACAATTAAATCTCAGTCACCACTCAAAAATCACCTTCACCATACCAACACCTCATTGCTCTAGAATATTTGTCTTAAAAAAACATTGTATCTTGACTCTGCTTGATCAAGCCTTATTTTATAGTTTTTCTTTTGCTAATTTTGGCTTCTTGGATTCCTGCATTCACCGCTACTGTTTTTTTTCCTTCGTATTGTAAAGATTAGTCCTCTGAGTGTATTTAATATTGATATGTTGTTTTGGGATGCCTTCAATGGGATCACTTGGATAGACAAGAGGCAGGGATATCATCTTATTATAAGTGAAGGAGTATATTGAGCAAATCAAATAAGTATCAAAACTAGAAGGCTTGGAGATTACTAAGAACATTATTCTATAGTATTTCATCACACCAGCTAAAGCTCACATGAAATTGTCATGGATGTGGAATAGTGTACAATCTAGATCCAAATCCATATTAATAGAAGCATTAGAGATAAATATGCGGTTTGCAGCAAATCTGTCGGTCTGAATCAAAGTCATTTCTACAGAATTTAGAGCATGAA
Source organism: Pinus albicaulis (assembly GCA_034641835.2). NCBI lineage: Eukaryota > Viridiplantae > Streptophyta > Pinopsida > Pinales > Pinaceae > Pinus > Pinus albicaulis. The sequence continues at coordinate 389,094,740 of CM076576.1, read as the reverse complement.
ATTCATACATCTATAATGAGCTCCATGAAGAAGCAATTGATTTATCCATTTGAAATAATTTTCTTATTAAGAGTTGTCTTTTATAGCCACCATCCTAAATGTATGTTGTATTTTGTAATAAGTTTAATGTAACACGTGGAATGTGAAAATACACATGTGAAATGTAAAAGGTCATATATTGAATGTGAAAGGTTGTATGGAAGCCCATAGGTCACAGAAGTTGAAAAGTCACGAAGAAACTAAAAATTCATTATCATTTATTATAAATAGGTCCTCCTAACTCAAGAAAAGGGCTTGGATTCTTATAGATTTTCCTTGGCTTCTCTTGTGTTTCATAGGAGGTAAATCATTCTTTAGAGAAGCAAGTTGAAGCTTCATGTTCCACTACTAGATCTAGTGTTCCACCTATGTAACAATGCACTTGGAACCTTTCATTAATAATCAAAAGCTCCTCGATCCAACACTTCTCCATGCATGTATCGTGAATGTAGTAAGACTTTTCTTCATATTTTTGCGATATATGTTGGCACAATAAATATTAATATTAATCAATTATTTCGTTGCTTATATATTGATATTGTTGAATGAGTGTTATGATTTTACAATTTTTTTTATCTTGTGAACTAATTTGTAGGTTAATAAAAAATTCTCTCTCCCCCACTCTCGGGTGTCTCTTAGGATAGTATTATTACTTTCCTAATTAGAGGCTTGTATCTCTTTACATCCGTGGCAGCTTCCTGTGCATTCTACATTCAATTTTACACAAAGTTTACATTCTTTCTTCCCCAAAGATGTGTTTATGATCTCTTGTGTATGTTTGTAACCAAGGCGCATCTGTAAACCTTCTACAATGGTGGTCGGACCTTCTTCCTACACCAAACGGTGTGAGTTCTAATTCAAACCTCATATCGGGGAGATTGTAGCACCCTCCTCCAACACTTACCCAAGCTTAAAAATCCACCAGGTTAAATATGTGATGAAGAGTTACTATGATATGACTCAACCTCCTAGTTATAGTTAAGGAAGTGGAATCAACTAACCGAAACTGAACGGACCTTCCTCGAGAGCTACAAGACCCCTACGAGCTAACCAACCACTCCAAGTGCCCAACCTTTGAGTTAACTCGCTTTTTCACTGACGTGGGCTCTTATTCGCTCCCATGACAAGGCAAGTCAGCCACTGTAAGCCTCTAATCGCTCCCATGAACCTGCTTCCAAGTTGTAGACTAATTGACTTAGTTTTGTGTCAGTGAGCCCGAGATCTGAGCCACTTTTTTAGGGCTAGGACCCAAACCTCTGCCCAAAACTCATTGAAACTCTCAGAAATGATAGATAACACATAGAAAAAGCCTTCAATTCAAAACTTAATCAAGGAATTAACCTGACCCATCCTAACCATGACATAAATTGTGTCAATCACATCATGAGCATGTAATGTATAGGTCATAATTACAAATCTGAACGTAGGGGTGTCATACTTATCTAAGAATCGTCAAAAGAGACGATAGTCATTTTTTAAGTTTTATTTTCTTAGATGTAAGGCTTTGTCGCATCTCGAGAAGTGAAAAATCTATATAATGTAAATCTATAGACAAAGCTAGGTTAGAAATACCTTTATACATTGTTTATGTACTGTTAGTTTTATAAATGAATTTTTTTGGAACAACCAGGTCAAAGCCTTTGATGTCCATATGTAAGACCGATTATCGAGTAATACAAAAGACTGATGCCAAGTTTCATTTTATTTGCAATTATATTGTGTTTGTGATTCATCGCATCTTGTGATTTACTTTTCTTTAAGAGGGTGCGAGTTGGTTGGTTTGGGACCAAGCAAACTAGCTCGTCACACCTCTAGGATATAAGTATTGTGTGATTGTTTTGATTTGTTTATGGTGTGTATTGGCTTGTTAATGTTATATTTGTCATTTTACCTTAATTTTAACGAATGCTCTGCTAGGATTGGAAGTTATATGGTCGTTTTTTATCCCTCTTAAATTTGAACGAGTGACCATAGATCTGGGTGATGTTTTATGAATGTGTGAGGGATATGTTTCATTATTATTTAATTATGTGAACATAGGCACAGTTCCTGGAAAAAGGTTGTGGCCTACTTGTATTTTGAACATTAATCCCGTTTCGTTGTAGGTGTGGGAAGGATCTCTGTAGGAAACCATACTTGATATTTTTGTACACTGGTGAAAGTAAAGGTATAAATCTTGTAATGGGTTTTGTTTGTCTTCATTTGTAAGTTGGTGCAAGTACAGATGCACGTCTTGATTTTATTCATAAGTTGGTGCAAGTGTGAATAGAACACCTAAGAACATTCTTTTTATTTAAACATTGAGACATCAACGAAGAGTTGAAATATTAATCTAAAGAAAGAAAAACCTTGACTCTGGAAGACTATAGGGATCTGTTAAGTTTTATTCTTTCAAAGCTCTTGAGTCATCTAGACTCACGAGTTGAGAAATCACGTTTATTTCGACAAACTATGTTCAAAAGTAACTGGCCGAGGTCATTATTTTTTTTAATCTAGGAACTTGTATTGAGAACTATTTCTTGGGATATGGGATTATAAATGATTTGATCTCATTCGATTAAATTTGTAATACTTGCACTAAGCATAATTTTTTTTATTTGCAGTCTCGATTCTAGATTTTATTGCATAAATATATGATAACCTTCCTTCCTGCACTCACAGTATATTTATATATATTAATGATGTGGTTTGATTATGCTCAGAGCATGTACCATTTTCTTCCCTAATAGTTTGTATGTCTGGATTGTTTATATTTTTGTTGAGTACAAGAAGAGTGATTTATTTATTATGATTGTGTACTTAATGGTTTTATTATTATATTTATAGCCTTTACAACTTTCCTATGTGAAAAGAGTTAGTGAATTAAGGTTATACTGAACATTTTGAATTTGATTTATGAAGTACAGGAACATTATTTGAGTGAATCGATTAATTTGCATCCATAGAAACAACATTTTAAAACATAGATTAAATGCACAAGTTTAAGTTTAGATTTGGTGAATTTGGTTGAGAGATTTCAATAGATTTATTTGGCATTGGTTGTACCTACACAATGTGTTTTTTTTCTGAGTTCTTGAAATTAGAGTGATGAATGGTTTGAGGAATGAAGGCAAGATTTGTGTTGATTGATTTAATAAAGTTTCCAATAGTACAAGAAGTTAATTTAGTGATTTTCTCTACTGATTTGGAATCTGAAGTTTGTGATTAACTAGAAATGGGATTGATTTCTCAGAGTTTTTGGATCTCTTAACATTAATTGTGTTGCACTTCGAAGTATAAGACCCCTTGGTTTGACAATTAAGTGTTGAGGTTTGTAGGAGACAGACCTAACACCCAAAAAATCTACTTCTGGGTGACATATCTCTAAATTATTTGTGTGAGTGAATTATTCCAAGTGATTTTCATTAAGATCAAAAGAGAACACTTATAAAAATATTGGCGTTTTCCTTCGGGCGAGACAACAAGAGGCTCATCATGTTCTCCCAAAAATACCTCTAGAATATGTTTTGGTTCAATAGAATTTTGTTCAACAAAATTTGGATAGAAAATGTTATCATGCAGGTTGTCATTGAAAATACCACACTTACATTGCACTTCTTGTATTTAAAATTGTGCCTAGTTTATTCTCTCTTCCAAAAACCATAAGAAAGAAGTGTTGCACGACAGCATAGTCCCTTCCACTAAACTTGGAAATTATGTTTTGGGAAAAATTACATAAACAATTGTAAGTTACAATGGTTAATGCTAAATTAATAGTGATCGATAGAAAAATCTAATCTTATAGTATTACTTTGGCAAGAACTAAGAAATTGAAATGTGAAGTGGATAAATTAATTGGTTAAAAAATTGGTTTTTTGAAATTATAAAATTGAATATTATTTTATAAAGATGAAAGAACATATATATTATACAATATAGTTTGAGAAAATATTAATGAATTAAAATAAAAAACCGTTTTTTTTGGTTTTGAAGGAATAACGATAGATTTTTGGGTTATTATGTATACATCATAAAGACTCTTGTGTATCATGTAAGTGAAGGAAAAAATATTCATTACTATTCAACCATATCCAGAACCTTTAATCTAGAATTATCTGTTGAAACTGTGAAGCTATGGATTGTATTTCTTGCTCTCTAGATGAATGAAATGTGATCCACAACCAAATGTGTAGTTAAGCTAAATCCATCTCATATTTTCAATGAAGTTCTAACTTCCAAAAGAACTAAAAAATATACAAAATATGTAAGTTTTAGAAATGGTAGTATTAACTGACATAAAATACTATGTTTTAGAAATGGTAGTCTTAACTGACATAAAATACTATCTACGAGTTGCTCTGATGTTGCATATTTCAATTTTTTATTTTTTAAAGACATCTAGTTATCTTGAATTTCTCCAGACTTTGTTCTTGATTTATGAAATCCATCTTGCAACATCACACAACTAGTTAATTCACTTTAAAATTTCAGCTAAAATTCATCATAATTCTTAATTGAAACGAGTTATCTGGACCCTATGCAAATTTATTCCATATTCTTCTTGTAATTTCCAAAAAAAAATCATGGGAATTCAATAAGCAAAACAAACTCTGGTCACAAGAACATTGTATTAATCACGAGTATTTTAAACATTAGATTTTTGTTTTTGCAAGCTTTGGTAGGTGTATGTGGAGACTAACGAAACTTATTAAAGCTTTGTCTAGATTGTCTGCAATTGTAGTTTTCATCGACATAGTGCTTGGAGTGTGATTTTATAGACATTAAATGTTGCCACATCGAATTTATACACCTTTGATTTAAATGAGACTAGAGAATTGTAAGCTTACCTTTACAAAAAAGCAATGGAAATGCATGTGAAGGAGAGCATCAGGGAGGGATTCCAAACCCAATGTGACCTTCTTGCACAAGAAAACAATAAAGCGAAATGTAGTTACATTAACATAGGCATTGGACACCATAGGCCATTGAAACCTAACTGTCAGCCACATACTAACGAAATAAACTAACCAAAAAACCATGAAGCAAAGGAAAACCCAAATTTATTATTGCAGAGATGAGAGCTCTAGAGGGAATTGATAATATCATATCTCATCACTCCTAATAACTATCAACTACTTGTGTAAAATTCACCATAGAAAACGACACAGAGTAGTTATACTGATGGAAGTTGCACAAATCTCGGTTGTGGCATGGAATCTGGCTGAAAAAAGTGATTATTTTAATATGCTCTAATGCACGTGTCCTAAAGGTGGAAATAATACCTTCAAAATATGAATCAATTAGATGATTACAAATTGATTTTCATATATATATATATATATATATATATATATATATATATATATATATATATATGTCAAAGCTCAACTAATGGGTAGTCAAAAGCATATCGATTGCTAGAGTAATGCCTTGGCAGAAACTAATAACACTAATTTTGTCTTATATACTAATTTAAAAATTCTCACATAATTCTTACATAAATCCTTCCACTAATTATTTTTCTTAATTCTTGCATTAAAATATTATGAAATAAGAATGAACCTTTTTTATCTCTTTATAAATTGAAATAGGAAGAGTCATGAAAAGTATGTAATTTCGTGTTAATATTCACCATTCAACATTAGTCCATTGCACGCACAAATGCCACAGGAACTCCATGCACAAGTGCTCCAACCCATTTCACATTTTAATTCTTGTGTTCTACTTAACATTTAATTCTCAAACTACAATAACTCAGTGAGAGCAATGCAGCGTACTACTCTTCGATTAGTAGAACTTACCCAATTGATTCAAATATTATCAATGTCCCTTCAATTGCTACATTATATGAATAACGATGACCTGGATATAACGTTGGCACGTTAATTTGAACTTCAGTCTTGGGTGTGGGCACCTACAACCTGATAAGGAACTTGCACGGTGATCCAAAACTTTAACTCTGTGTTTTTTCAATTGACCTTTGATCTGGCATAAATGATTTTCATTGGGGTGAAGTCCCGAGACTCAACATACATACTCGTATTTATGAATGAAAACATGATCTTTTAACATCCACAAGATTAAAAATAGCCTATGACATCATCAACTTTCATGATTTTCACTTTATGCAATTTAATCATTTTCTTACTCAATTTTATGATGAGGTGGTCCATCCTTCTAAAAGTCCCCTCACTGAAAATACAGTGGCAAGAAACTTTTGCTAACATTAACTGTCCCTAATGTCCCTGAAAACATCACATTCCAAAATGAAATGTTTTTTCGATTCCACTACCCCGAAAGTGCAAAAAAGACATATGTTATTGCCAAGCTTCTTTAGGTATTTTCCACTGTCTTGTTTCACACCAAAATTGATGCAATTTATTTCTTAATTGAACATTAAGAATCTTTTTTATCCACAAAATGTTAGCTCCAATGTACTATTTTTGTTGGAGATCACAAGTAAGGTTGAATTCCTCAACATAGTACTTCTTCTTTCTACCCAACTATTTTCTCCATATACACTTGTGGAACTTCATAACAAAATTATTTTAACTCCTTTCTATTTGTGGGATGGGTATTGAGGTAGATATTCCATTTATACATCCATTTTTTGTTTTGTCTCATCCATGTTTTCTTTCTTCCATTCATGCCTTCATTGAAGACAACTTTAGGCCATCTACCTACTCCCATTGGCTCAATTTTTTTAGATATCTTATGAGACGCGCCATATTAATTTCTTCGATGAGAGATGCCCCTATTTCACTCAACATTATCTCATAAGGAACCAAATAGAGCATATTTGGACAAACTAGGAACCCCAAAAGAACTTTAGTCATTTTCCAATCCCATATCTCTACCTCTCTACATTTATTTTGAAGAGCATATAATGCTTTCCACCCTCCTAAAATTATCTTATTTCTACAGTCCTCCCAATTAAGCTTATTTCTTAAATCAATCATGAGGTACTTTTACTTTTACTTATTCAATATTATTATCTTCAAAGAAGAACGTATGCCGGATGTGCTTCCTTTTATTAGAGAAAATCAATATTTTGGTCTTATTGGTATTGACTTGCATCCTCACTGCTCTACTAAAATGATTAAGGGCATAAAAGTGCATTTGAAATCCATGGATCTATTTAGAAATCAACACAAGGTCATCAACATATAAAATAAGCTTTATCATAAACTCTCCCAAACGGACACCATCTCCACCTTGTAGATTTAGCCACTTCTAGTTTGTCAATATATAAACCAAAAAGAGTAGGGAATAAAGGGAAACTTTGCTTGAATTCAATGTCACTTCCAAAGCTTTCTAAAATGCTTGTTGAAGTTATAATTTTGACTTTCACCTCTTCATATAACTTATGGAAAGTGGCTTTATTGGCACAATGGTGTTCTGATTTCTCCCTACAACAACTCCTTGTTACAATACTAGTCCATGATAATGAAACCATGCACATAAATCAGTATTTAGCAAATATTGAAAAATGAAATAAAGATTACATAATCCAACTACAGAGTATTTATTCAATCATTACTCAATATAAAATCTTTAGTGCAGTGACAAGCTCGAACAATCCAATTCAGATTAGTCAATCCAAATTTTCAACCTGTTTGCTTATCGATGAAAAACAAAAGAAGTTCAAAGAAAGTGTTGCACAATTTGGCAGGAGAATATTGTTCCCCGTGTTACTACACTCAAATGTTTACAATAACAAATACTCTCAATAGTTTCATCCTTAACTAACATATTCACACCAAATGCACGTAATATCGATGTCACACAAGCTTCACGCATTGAAAAACATGTAACTAGTATCTCCAATTGCTCAAATACCACTTGATGTTGACCACATCCATATTCACATGATAGGGTAGTCAATTTCACCCTTTCTCTCCCTAATCAATTATAATTAAAAAAAAAACATCAGAATAATTCATGCTCAAAATAAAACAAAGGAAACATAGGAAAATGGAGGAATTTACACACTTTCCATTCACCCAAATTATGTACAAATTGGTATGATTATCAGTACAGGCCTTTCCTTGCCCTAGCCACACTCTAACACGCCCATAGGCTTACAATGCATTTATACAAATAAATATAATCCAAATTTGGTCGCAGATCCTAAAATATCTTTAGATCCCAAAAATCCTCCTAAGATCTCTAATAGATATTTTATTCTTGCTATGTGTTACATGACTCAACTATATGGAGAATAACTTCACTATTTTTCCCCAACTTCTAACAAATTTTCCTTAAATAATTTATACATGTCGATGAGGAAATTCTCTCCTCATTTATTAACTAATATCTAAAATCAAATCTCTAATTCATTAATAAAACTAATTCACATGTTTTAATTACAATAATTTGGCTTACATTAAATTAAGAGAACCCACTCCCTTAATTTAACATGGAAATACCTCCTAGGTATTGTTGTCTTGTAGAATGTTCCTGCATCAAGTTCCAAAATTGGTCTTGGTTCCATGCATAAGAGGTTATCCGACTATCTGAGCCTTTGGGTATAAAGCAAGCTAGCATATTAAATTTTAAGGCCAGATTCATATACAAATTAACAAGTAATATAGTTGTTAAATTTGTGGTCCCCACACTCGATCATATGGGATGGAATTGAAGCCCTTGGCACTAGAGTTGAAAGCAATCAGGGTAAATGAAAATCTAGATATCTAGTAATCTGTCACATGCAATTGGACCCGGATCCAGATTTTCCAGAATATTTGTTTAACTAGGGTCATATCATTTTGTTTCATGAATTTAAAGTTAAACCCACGGGGAGCCAAGGAGCCATGAAGATAAGTCTTATCTAACTCCTTTGAACCATATTTCTAGCTAAGAAAACAAAATCAATAATCCGTATTTTTTGGATCATCCTCTATGGAGAGTCAACCATGCTAAAATTTGATTGAAAAAAGAAATTAGTATAAATAATTTAAGTTGGGGAAGCTTGAAATGTGGTACAATTGTGATTTTTTTGTTGTGAAAAAAGCGATAAGGGATAGAGAAGCCAAATGAAGCTTTGTGTAATCAAGAGCAGAAGAAGTCTGATAATGAAGTCTATGGAAGATGTGCGACCAAGGAAGATTTCAGGTATGAGTTCTAAACAGAGAAACTGATACTAAATGCAAAATTGAAAGATACAAAATAAGGAGTGATGTGTAGAACAAAGGAGCATCATACAAAAATTCTGAAAAAACAGAGTTGAAGACATAAATAAAGGATCAAGTAAAAAATTTCAAGTTGGTGTCTACATTTCTTAGGGCACTGGTGTCTCCTTCTAGTTGGTGCTAGTAAAACATTTTAGGGGATTGGTGCCTCCTCTTGCTTGGTGCCAATAAAGCATTTCAGGTTGGTGCCTGCATTTCTCAGGGCATTGTTGTCTCCTCCTAGTTTGTTCCAGTAAAACATTTTAGGAGGTTGATGCCTGTAAGATCATTCATTAATAAAGAAGTTATATATATATATATATATGGTGTTTTCTTATGTCGTTGATGTGATTGATATTATATTATATGCATGAATTGTTTTAATTGGTTAATATTGGTCATTATACTAATTCACTCCCCTCTCAGTATAATCATATTTCCAATAGTTAAAATGCAAAATATGGTCAAGAGATAATTAGCATGTGGGAAAAATCCTAGCATGAGCTCTACCCTTATTATCTATCACCCAATTCTTGAGCGCTAGATGCTCCATCTCATCATAAGGAATCCTTACATGTCCCAACCCTGATGAGCGATAAATTTTCTCATCATTAAGGAGTAAATAAATGTCATATCATAAAAAGCAAGCTTGAACACATAAGTTACACTCCATATTAAATCATTATCAAAATAATTAAATGGCACACGAGGAGTGGAAAAAGTAGGTCGAGGAAAGGGGTAACTCATCCATCCATGATTACTCCCTCCATTACTTTTGTATGCTCAAAAGGTAGACCTACACTACCTGGTTCCATGTCCAAGGCACTTAATCATGAAGTATTTCCCATGTGTTTCCATTTATTGTCACCAACACTTATGAATTTAAGGGTTGACATTGGAAATGTCACTTCCTCTTAGGGGCTAGAAGCATGTAATAGTGTTGATTATCTAGCTACCTCTAACAAGGTTGGGAACACTTTTATGGGACTTGGTCTAATTAGATATTTGAAGGTGATCTTGATTTGAAGTATTACTATGCCCTTAAAAATTAAGTGTGGTCCACTATGATGGATTTATGTCAATTGTCTCTAATAAGTGGTTTCTTTCACTTGAATTTGAGATGGTTTTTCCAACTCTTTTTTCACAGAGCAGCAAAGGCCTTGAGTGCACACTCATTGCATGCCTACTCCACATGATGCCCAAGTTGTACTTCACTTATGGAGAGCAGTAATGACCTTGCAAGTGTAACATTTACTTTCCACAATATAGCATTGGGAAATTTGGCGATCTTGACAGTTGAATAACACCCTAGAGCATACTCAAATGCTGAAATATTGAGCTCACTTTGATTAGCATTCGTGATTCTTGACGATGTACCCAATAGACCTAGCATGCCCCTAGGCTAGCCTTGACATTATTTGATGGACGTACCTTGATTCAGAGTCTAGATAATGATGATCATTCCCAAGATGATTAGGGAGGGATTGTACTACCTCATGGAGCCCCAACGTTAGAGAGAGATTGCACCATATTGTCTTGATGTCACTTATGGAGATGACCCAAGGCACACAAAGCTGGATATCAAACACGTGGAGATATTTTGAGGCTTTATTTGAGGATTCTTCCACAATTTATGGTTGATCATGATGGTTGGAGATGCATCCATCCTTGAAATTGCACTTTTGGAGCCTCATTACACCTAAAAGGGCATGGCATCGTGCTTGGATAGGGCTTTCAGCTCACACATGTGGGGAAATTAGTGGCTTGTTTTGTTTTATTGAGTACTGCCTTGGCTTGTAACCTATTTACTTCATGTCTATTCAAAACCAAAATTGTTATAGGGCTTTTATTTGGATTGATGGATGTGATAGACTTCATATAAATCATTGTTATCATAACGAAACTGGTAGACCCCCCAGAACGAGAACCAATAAAAAATCAGACCAAAAAAACAGTCAACCAAAAACACATAAAATATTGAAATTAAAAAAAAAAACATATATATTCATGTGCATCCACATGAATCCAAATAATTTATACACAAATAAGAAAAAAATCTAATTTATATAGAATGTAAGGGTGCACATAACCAAAGCAACACTGAGTGTAATCCATCTATAAACTAAAATTACACCCACAAATAGGCCCTAGATGGCCTCTAGCATCCTAAAAAACTCCTGCTATAGGGGTATTTTGGAGTAGTAATTTTGTGGTCCTATATTGGGATCTTCGTCATCAATATCACCCTCTAAGCATTAAAATAATATATAAAATGATTAGCATGTCAATTCAAGATTTTGTTTGAGTCGGGGCATATTTTTAATAGGATCATGATAGAGTTCAACAATCAATGCCACTAACATCAAGGTACATAGAGGGATTCATGCTCTTGATTAAATTTTAGTCCATACCCTCGTACATGACAAAAACCAATGGAAGCAATGCAATTCCCCCAATCCTTAAATAAAAAAGAACTGTTAATTCTACTTGATTTTGAGTGGGATCTAAAATTCTACTTTCTCCCTATTAAATCCAATGAGTTCAGAACCACTCTTAAACAACATGAGTTAATTCATGGTAATACTAAAAATTTAAGTAAAATGGAGAAAATGAAAGAAAAATGAGAATGTCACTTTTACCTTAAGAATTTAGCATTACCATTAATTGCATAGCATTAGTAGGGAAATATGGTCAAATATTAGGCTTCCCCAGTCATAAATCATTACTTAAAAAAAAATTGCATTCAAAGGGTCCTTAATAGCATTGTACAAAACCAGTCAATTCGGTTCAATGAAAAAATGTTGGTTCAGCAGTGAACCATTCGGTTTTGTACAAATACCAGTCATTTTGATACCGAACCAGCAAAAAAAGGTTCTGGTTCATTAATATGAATTGGTTTTTTCCCTCCAACCGATCAGACCGATTTATTTTGATAACATTGATATTGAGGCTTGAAGGGGTCAAATTTAACCCTTGATTGACTATTGAGATATGCTATTATAGTTGATCCAATAGGAGGAAAAGGGGTTAGATTCTATTCTAGTTTATTTTTTGTTCCATAGTAGAGAAAAGTAGCTAAGAGTGGATAGAGAGAGAGAAAACATAGATTTTATGTGTTATGTAGAAGTCCATGATCCACAAATCTCACTCCTTTGTATTTGCACCATTCGATTCAATAGTGAACTGATTGGTTTCGTACAAGAACTAGTTGATTCGGCATTGAACCAACAAAAAACGACCTAGTTCACCAATCTGAATTGGTTTTTTCCCTCCAACCGATCGGACCGATTCATTCTGATAACATTGATATTGAGGGTTGAATGGGTCAAATTTAACCCTTAATTTACTAATGGGTTATGCTACTATAGTTGAGCCAATAGGAGGAAAAGGGTTTCAATTCTATTTATTCCATAGTAGAGCAAAGTAGTTGATGGGCCTCTAAATTAGACATAAATTAAGGGCCATCTAACCTTTATTAAGAACCTAAAGGCTATACTAAATATCTCGTTATACACTTAATAATATTTTTTAGCTTAAAATTTTCTTAGAAAGGTTTAGAGATAATTGCATATTTGTGCCTAATATTATTTATTTTTGAAGAATATTGTGAGAATATAGGGCAGATTATGAAGATTTGGAGGAGGAGATAATATAGAGACTTTCTCCCTACTACAGGAGCATCAATATTGGAGAATAAATGAATAAAATATCATGAAATTATCAAGAGATTCTGGAACTCCAATGATTGAGAAAATCTAGGAATGTGTTCCCTGTCATTTAATGCAAACTCCTAGCGTTGGGAACCAAATCCACTATTTGAGGGATTTTGTTGGGTATGTGTTATATTCTTTGCACGACTAGTCACGCACGGGGGGGTTATAGAGGGGGCGAGAACCCCCCTTGTACGTTGCGTCGAGCGTAGCAGAGGGGTCACAAGGGGGCAACAACACCTCGGGAAAAAAAAAAATTGGACCCTATTTTCCGGTGGGCGGAGCTGCCCATGGTTTTGTGCATGGATTTGCACATGGTTTTGGGGCATGATGGTTTTCGGCCCCTGGTATTTTGTAGATCCGGTCAAGGGAACTATAGTTATGTTCTAATCCAGGGTTAATGGATTGGGGTTAATGTATGCTTCGACATGCATAGATATGTGTTGTAACACTAAAAGGAATATAATGAAAAATAAAGTTGGTCGTCCCGATTTGGGATCCAAGGGAAAATCTCTGTGTATATCTATTTTATGTTTTATGCTGTCACTATTGTTTATTTTTTGTTTTTAAGATTCGTTTGCAGATAATTTTTGTACAGGGCTAAAACCTACGTTTGGTATTAGAGTTGTTTCGGCTTCAAGGGGATGCCTTTGCCGCTGAGGGGTTTTTTGCTCGGGCCTGTGGTAGACCCTGTTCAGTGGAAGAACTGCAAGATCGATTCTTGTGGTGAAAGAAGATGGCGAGCAGTGGAAAGATAGAGATTGAGAAATTTAATGGTCATAGATTTGAGTTGTGGAAGCTCAAGATGGAGGATCTGCTGGTGGATAAAGACTAGTGGATCACGGTAGATCTAGGTACTAAACCAACGACAATGTCAGATGAAGACTGGAAAAAGTTGGATCGGAAGGTGAAGAGCACAATACGGTTGTGTGTCTCAGATTTGGTATTATTGAATGTATCTGGGGAAGCTACAATGAATAATTTGTGGGACAAACTTGGGACTTTGTACCAATCTAAGTCTCTGGTGAATAAATTGTTCCTACGGAAAAATCTGTATAACTTGAGGATGAAGGATGGAGACTCAGTGACAGAGCACCTAAACGCCTTCAATACTGTGGTAAGTCAGCTGTCATCTGTTGATATTAAAATCTCAGATGAAGATAAGTGCATCAGTTTGTTGTGTTCTCTACCAGACTCACGGGACAATCCGGTTATTGCAATAGGTAGCAATACAACTACCTTGAATTTTGATGACATTGTGTCAGCCTTGCTGTCGGAGGAAATGAAACGAAGAAATATGGAGGGTCAGAATGGAGATGCCTTATTTGTACGAGGAAGGTCCTAGAATAGAAACAAGAATAAGGTTTCAAGTGGGAGATATAAATCTAGAGGGATATCTAAATCTCCTGGAAATTTTGTAAAGGTGTGCTGGAAATGCGGAAAGGAAGGGCACTACAAAAATGACTGCAGATCTAAAGCTCCCTAGAAAGGAAAGGGATTTGATGATGCTCCTTCTCCAGAGGAAAAAACCACCTCGGATGAAGGTGGGGATGTGTATTTGGCTTCTTCTTTAAATACACATGTAGATCATGAGTCATGGTTGATTGACTCAGGTGCATCCTTTCACTTCACTCCCCATAGGGAGTGGTTCTGCGAGTATGAGAAATATGATGGCGGTGATGTCTTCTTAGGTGATGATAGGAAGGCCAGAATTGTCGGACGTGGAAAATTCAAGCTGAAGCTGCAAGGTGGAAAGATTAGAACACTTCTTGGTGTTCTGCACATTCCTGCATTGGCCAGAAATCTTATTTTTGTAAGCAAGATGGATGATGCAAGTGTAAAAACAGTGTTCGAGAAAGATACCTGTAAGATGGTTCGGGAGCAATGGTATTAATGCGAGGAGTTCGGATTGGAACTCTGTATAAGCTTCAGGGCAGCACTGTTATTGATGGGTACAACAGTTTTGTGGTTCCCGAAAGTGGAGTAGAAAGCCTAGTGGTCTCTGGAGAAAATACCATGCTATGGCATCAAAGGCTTGGACATATTGGAGAGAAGGGCCTTTGGATACTACATGGAAATGGTATGGTAGAAGGTATGTCTAATAGCTCTCTGGATCTCGATTTCTTTGAACATTGTGTATATGGGAAGTAGAATTGGGTGAGTTTTCATTCTGGTGCTAATAGGGCGAACAAGATATTAGAGCTTGTGCATAGTGATGTGTTTGGACCTGTGTCGGTTCCATCACTGGGTAAGTCTGTGTACTATGTTTCATTCATAGATGACTTATCAAGGAATACATGGATATATTTCTTGAGGAAGAAATCTGAAGTCTTTGATAGATTTAAAGAATTTAAGGCTCTGGTGGAAAACCAGACAGAGAAGAGATAAAGGTGTTGAGGACAGATAATGGTGGGGAGTTCTGCAAGAAGAAATTTGAAGAGTTCTGTAAGAAGTCTGGTATAGCATGACAAAAGACTACTCCATACACACCTAAGCAAAAGGGAGTTGTAGAAAGAATGAAGAGAACGCTGATGGAAAAGGCAAGAAGCATGCTCAGTGGTACCAGGTTAGGACAAGAATTCTGGGCAGAGGCAGTGGAGACTGCATGTTACTTGGTTAATAGATCACCTTCGTCAGTGTTGAAGGATAAGACTCCACATGAGGTATGGACTGGTAAGAAACCCTCTCTTTCACATCTGAGGGTATTTGGATGTGATGCATATGTACATGTTCCAAAGGAGAAAAGGACCAAGTTGGATAATAAATTTGAAAGGTGCATCTTTATTGAGTATAAGGATGGTTTAAAGGGTTACAAGCTTTGGAACCCGGAAACAAGGAAGGTTGTGTACAACCGAGATGTGGTGTTTAGAGAGGTGAAATATGTTGTTAAACATGAAGTCCTACCAAAGAAGATATAGTTTGAGCTAAAGGAGGATGAATCAGACTCTACAACAGAAGAAGACTCGGAAGAGGAAGAGCCAAAAACTCCAGCTGTGAGAAGATCAGTTCGGGAAAAAGACAACCAGAAAGGTATAGTCCATCTGCTTTCTATTCAAATTTTGCTTTAACTATAACTGATGATGATCCCAGAACCGTCAAGGAGGCAATAGATTCAGAGGATGGAAAACTCTGGAAGGATGACATGGTTGATGAAATGGCATCCTTGCATAAAAATGAGGCATGGGATCTAGTGGAGTTGTCCGCTGGAAGGAAGCCCATCGGGAGAAAATGGGTGTTTAAGAAGAAGATGAATGTAGAAGGCAAGGTGGAGAATTGATTTTGGTGATTTTTGTCATATTTCTTAAAGTTATTCAATAGTCTACTTTTTTACTCTGGTATCTTGCATTTGATTTTGAGGTATAATAGATGGATGTGAAGACAACATTTCTTCATGGGGATATGGAAAGATCCCTTGAAACAACTTTGGCTTTTATGGTGAAGGGAAGAAATAAGCGGTGTGCGAGTTAAAGAAGTCTTTGTAGGTTAAAATAGTCATGAAGTTTTCCTCCGAAATTTGATACCTATATACGGGGACTTGGCTTCACCAGAAGCAAGGAGGATCACTGTGTTTATTTTAAATTAATTGGTGACCGTGTTATTTATTTGGTCTTGTATGTGGATGATATGTTGTTGATTGGAAATGACAAAGAAATTATCCAAGATTTGAAGACCCAACTGTTTTCCAAAGTCGACATGAAGGATATTGGTGTTGCAAACTATATTTTGGGCATGGAAATTAAGAGAGATCGGGCAAAGAGGAAGCTCTGGTTAAACCAGAGGAAGTACGTCGAGACTATATTGCAGAGGTTCAATATGCAGGATAGTAAACTAGTGAATGTTCTGATTCTTGTAGGTGTAAAGTTGTCTGCTGAACAGTGTCCCAAGACACAAGAATAAGAGAAGGATATGTCCCGTGTTCCATATGCAAGTGCAATGGGTAGCCTGATGTATGCAATGATATGTACTAGACCAGACATTGCACATGCAGTGGGAGTATTGAGCAGGTTTATGTAAAACCCAGGGAAGGAGCATTGGACAGGAGTGAAGCGAGTTTTCAGGTATTTGCGTGGCACTAGTGATTATGGCTTGTGCTACCAGGGAAGATTAGGGTTGGAAAAAGTGTTGGACATTCGTGGTTTTGTTGATGCAGACTGGGTTGGAGATCTAGACCAAAGAAGATCTACAAGTGGGTATGTGTTTAGCCTATTTGGAGGTGCAATCATTTGGATGAGTAAAAGACAGTTTGTAGTGGCTCTTTCAACTACAGAGGTAGAATACATAACAGCCACTCATGCAAGCAAGGAAGTAGTTTGGTTGCAGAGATTGTGTTAAAGTATGGGGTTGGTGCAACAAGCTATAAGGATAGACTGTGACAGCCAAAGTG
This sequence comes from Pinus albicaulis, assembly GCA_034641835.2. NCBI lineage: Eukaryota > Viridiplantae > Streptophyta > Pinopsida > Pinales > Pinaceae > Pinus > Pinus albicaulis. Next base: position 389,077,458 of record CM076576.1, on the reverse strand, counting down.
CAATTTTCTTGGCTAAGAGCCCTGCTTATCATTCAAAGACAAAGCACATTGATGTTCAATCTCACTTTGTGAGAGATATGGTTGAGACTAAAAGGGTGTTGCTGGTGAAGGTGGACACTTTGAAGAATGTTGCAGATGCATTGACGAAGTCTGTTAGCACTCATAAGTTCTCTTGGTGTAGAGAAACAATGGGTGTTGCAGAGCTGGGCTAATGACTAAGCTCTCCTGTGACCCCCTGCGAAAAGAATACAACAAGTGGAAGAATGTTGGGTATGTGTTATATTCTTTCCACGACTAGTCACGCAGGGGGGGTGTCACAGGGGGGCAAGAGCCCCCCTTGTACGTTACTTCGGGCACAGCAAGGGGGTCACAAAGGGGGCAGCAACCCCCCCCCCCCCCTGTTCGAGGTCTAGGGTAGTGTCCCGGGAAAAAAAATTTGGACCCTATTTTTCGGTGGGAGGAGCCGTCCATGCTTTTGTGCATGGGTTTTCACATGGTTTTGGGGCATGTTGGTTTTTGGCCCCTGGTATTTTGTAGATCCAGTCAAGGGAAATACGGTTATGTTCTAATCCAGGGTTAATGGATTGGGGTTTATGTATGCTTCGACATGTATATATATGTGTTGTAACACTAAAAGGAATATAATGAAAAATCAAGTTGGTCATCTCGATTTGGGATCTAGGAGAAAATCTTTGTGTATATCTATTTTATGTTTTATGCTCTCACTATTGTTTATTTTCTGTTTTTAAGATTCGTTTGTAGATAATTTATGTACAGGGTTAAAACCTACATATTTTGGATGGGAAAGCTTCATCCTTTCAATTAGAATGCTTTCTCATCATTTTGTATAAGTACAAATTGGAATTGGCCTCTAGAGGTATGTATTTTTTAGTCTTCTTGTGGAGAAAACTTCTTGTTTAGCAACTCCATTTTCATTTCTTGTAGGGATGTACTTGGATTAATTCAAATAATGAAGTTTGGTGCCATTTTTAAATTCTAAACATTGGTTTCTTCCATAGGAATCTGATTCTTCTTGGTCTTGGCCATCCGAGGATCCTCAGAGCCTTTTTGCACAATTTATTTATGTTCTTCTCACTTCTTATTCACATGCATCTCTTATTTTCGTTTAGCTTACTTCTGTATTTAGTATTGATGATTTTCTTGTTGTGGAATTGAGTTAAATGATTGAAGTGAGTTATTTTGTAGGTTATTTGTAGATTCTCAAGCATTATTCATTCTTAGAATAACTTTGGAAGGTCATATCCATCATTCAGCTATTTGGATTTGGTTATTAGTTCACAAATATAGGATTTATGGAAATGCCTTGAAGCGAAATAGTAGTAATTTTATGATATTTTTTAGAATGGGTTAAAGAGCTTCATTTCAGTTGATTCCACTTGGCTTACGTCATAAACACATTCAAGTTAATAAAAAAAATTACCCCATTTCATTTTCACTTGATTAGGTTATGAATTTGATAGGCTAACTAGCTCACTAGTTCTTCAATTAACAGTTTTTAGAGTAGTAATTTTCTGTTATTTTTTAGCACGTGTGAACATGGGTATTTTGGAGTAATTCTACTTGGAATAGAGACCTAAGACATCCTACTTAATAAAAAAAAATTCCCATCTGATTTTCATTTGATTTACTTGGTCATTCGGTGTGTTATCTCCAAAACAGATCTTCTTGTAGAAAAAAAAAAAAAAAAAAAACTTCCTATAGCACTCTTATAGCACATGTAAACTCGGCCATATTTTCTCCCAAAGCTTGGTTTTTGTCTCTTAGGCTTGAATCATGACCCCTAGGATCTAAATCCATGATTGAAGAAGAATAAACACCACTTAGGACATGGATTTTTACAAAGTAGATTAGGTTTTTTTATTTGAATTCATGCTCTTAGGATTTCAATTACAAGTTGTTGATTAATTTCTTTTCAAAGTAACATTTCCACTTCTGCAATTATCTTACAATTCAATTTCATGAATTTTACTCCATTACATCATATCAACTAAACCATGACACATTGTATGTTGCATATATAGTGTCGATACCTCTTAATTTTGTACGAACCCTGGGTTGATAATTAAAGTTGCTAGCCTTGGGAGTTGCAACATTTTTGTTGCAATATTGAGGCTCATCACTTTTTGGCGCTGTTGTCTGGGAGGTGTCAAAGTATGCCTAGTTTTATTCCCTATTTGATTAATTTATTTTCTTTCTATAAAAAAAAAATAAAAAAAATCATTAGGCATATTTCATTTCAAAAATAGAAAATTGCATTGCAAAAGCATTCTTATTAAAAAAAATTATTTAAAAATACTTCTCCAACACCAATCCCCCCCCCCCTCCCCCACTTGATCACGTGGTGCAGTAAGAACCACATCATCGTCCACTTTTACAGGTAGAAGAAGAATAGGTGGAAGAAAATGTAGAAGAAAAGTATGGATATGATGACAATGAAAAATATCCTCTTGGATTTCCCATTCAAGATACTAATGTCAGTGTCCATATGAAGAGAATCCCTCATATTTCCTTCCCAACTTCCATGGTACGAGGTCAGAGGATCCGGAAACCTTTCTCGTTGAATTTTAAATACTTTTTAGATCTTATGGATACTTAACACACACTCAAAATTTGAGATTGTTTCCTGCAACATTGAAGGATAGAGCTCTTAAATGGTTTATGAGATTAGGTACTAATTTAATAAGATCATGGAATGATATGCAAAATATATTTCTAGAAAAATATAAAGATCGTGATCTTAAGGAAGAAATATTTAGAATGAATCAAAAAGAATACGAGAGCCTTGAGGATCTAATAGAGAGATTCATTTATAATGTTAAGAGGAAAAAATTACATCATTTAGGATTTGACACACTAAAAACCCTCTTACTTAAAACAATTAGGGATGATTGGATTGGTCTCCTTGATCTCATGAGTAGAGGAGATGTATACCAATTATCATTTGAAGAAATTTGTGAAACATGCAAGTGCATAACAAGAGGAAGGGAAAGAGTAAGTAAATCAACATCAAGATTGGTAAGTCAAGCTAAACTTGGAAATTTGTTTAATGACTTTAAAAAAAAAATTCTTAGGAATCTATGTGAACAAGTAGAAATGTTAAGAATGCAAAATGAGAAAAAAGAAGATGTTGATATTTGTGTTATCCATGTAGAATCACATGCTACTAAATATTGTTCATCATTACCAAGGTTGAAGGAATTGTACTAAGAAGACAATGGAGTATGGAAATCACCAAAGTAGCTATGTTATGTAGCTCCAAGAAGACCATGGAAGCCTAGTCAACCTGGTATGGTTCAAGAACCTAATTCACAATTTCAAGCCTATGCACATCCCTCCCAAAGTAATTGGAACACACTCACTCTTTGGAAAACTTGGCCATCCCAACCCTAAACCATTTTTGGCACCAAGGTTGGAAATAACCTTATGGGAGAAATGAAAAATATCCTCAATATTTTCCTCAATGTCCTCCATACCCAACTCCATGCTATCCCTACCATCCACCTCCACCACAAACACAAACTAAACCACATCCATCTCATAGTTCCACTCTCACTCAACTACCTGTACCACCATTTCCAAACCCATACAAAGAAGTAGCTCAACCCACTTACAATGTTGAGGTACAATACTTCCAAACATCTCCTCTTGACCTAAATGGTATTAATCTTAGATCAGGAAAAGTATTGCAAAAAAGAGACCCTCTTGATGTCACTGAAATACAACATTCAAAAAAAGAATATTCAAATGATAATACTAAAGAGTCATGGGTTGCACTTGGTAAAGAGCAGACATCAAAATCAAAGTTTGAGGAAGTTACATTATGTTCACCATTATATCCTCTATGTGTTCAAGACAATAATCAACAAAAATAAGAAGATCTTAATTTCATGGAAGAAGAAGGCATCCAAGATGATCCAAATTAGCAAGTGGACCAGGGGCATCACAACTATATTAAAATATGATTCCAGACAATCATGAAGTTGAAACAACACACTCTTCTTCAACATTACTTGATATCATCTTAGTCAAAGAAGTTAGTCTCTCATATTCAGGTACATGTCAAAGTATGTTTTTCAAGTCTACACATGATTCTATCTATCATCTTGATGTGCACATTGATCCATTGGAAGTATTTCTATACTTGAAAGAGATTTTGTTTTTTCAAGTAGAGTAGGATAGCAAAAATTAATAAAAAAATGGAAAAAGAGAAAAAAGAAAAGAATAAAATCTCAGGTGAAAACCTCTTTTGAGGCAACTGAGATTGGTTTATTGATTTAAAACCTCCATGAAACGGTCAATGGGTTGGAAAAAAAGTAAAAATAAGAGAAAAAAAAAAGATCCTAGGTGAAAACCTCCTTTGAGGCACCTAGGAAGGCCTACTAGTTGAAAACTTCATTGAAGCAGCTAGTAGGCATAAGAAAAAAGAAAAAAAAAGAAAAAAGAAAAAGAAAAAATTTATTTGCTCCATGTATCGCTCTCTAATGAATGCAAATGATTTCCAACCTTTGCAAGAAACAAAAAAGCAAGTTGGCACCAAAAGAAAAAGTTGGTCAAAAATATGGTCAAAGGAAGTCAAACTTGGACTTTCTCTTCCTTTGCTCAGATGCTCAAAAAGAACCAAGGTCATGCCAATCCATCACCCTCATCCATTTCTAACATTCGCCCATCATTTCCAATATTTTCTCATTCATTTTCCTCATTGTCCTAAAATGCTACAAGAAATCGTGCTTTTGTTACAAGAAGTCATGTTTTTGAGCAAAAATTTGTTTTTATTATTTCTTGAAAACTTTGCATCCATTTTTAGATCTGTTTCATTGGGAGATGCATATGAATGATGGTAACATGATCAATAAATTTCATCAAATTCTGGTGCACACTTTGTGATAAATCGATCTCCATCACCTACAACATTTTTTATTTTTCTCAAGATTCGTGTTTCCAATGGCCAAGATTTTTTCTCGAGATGTGCATAAGGATGATAGTAACATGCTCAAAAACTTTCAGGTCAATCCAAACTATTGGTTGAGAGTTATGGATAAAACAAGTCTACTACAAGGGGAATTAGGGGAATTTTGAGGTTTAAAATGGGCCTCCTAAAGAAATTATAAAAAAATAGTGGAAATAATAAAATAAGATTTGATTACATTATCAAATTTTAGAGGGAAAGTAGAAAAAACTATTTTTTCAACTCGTATTTTGAACTTACCTCCCTAAGGTTTTACTCAAATTTTGAGCAGGAATATTCGTTGGATGCAACATTTAATTACCCATCCAAGGAGTACCCATGTTGCGTACTTTTGATGGACTCTTCTAAACGAAAAATGAGAAATACATGAAAAACGTGATTGCAATCAAGTTTTTTCATGTATTTGTCATTTTTCGTGTAGCAGGTTCCATAAAAAATATACAACATGGGTGCTCCTTGGATGAGGAATAAAATTTTACATCCAACGCGTACTCCCACTCAAAATTTGAGTAAACCCTTAGGGAGATAAGTTGAAAATACGAGTTGAAAAAGTAGTTTTATTATTTTATTATTTTTTAATATTTTTATTTTTTTACTTCAAAAATGGTGAATCATCCCCTATGGTTGACATCATCATCTTGAATCCTATTGGTTCTCATAAAGTTTATTTGGTTGTACATTTTTCTTAGGAGGCCCATTTTAGACCTCAAAATTCCCCTAATGGTTGTCCTGAAATGCTACAGAAAGTCCTGTAGATGCTACATGAAGTGTATATGATTGGAAAAAATGGTCAAAATATCATTTCTTGTCTATATAAGGTTGAGAGAGGTCCCCCAACACCACTTCCATCACCTATCCACTCCATCTAGCCAAATTCATCCTCAAATTCCACTCTGCCTTACATGAAAAATTCAGAAAACGCTATGTCAACAACTTTTCCACCACCTACACCACCTCTTGATGATTGTAACCTTGTCCTTATACCTCCTATGCATTTCCATCAACACCACATGTAGTAATGATGTCTTGAAGAGGAATTAAAATACTGCTACAGGAAGAGGATTCCTCTTGTAGCAGCATGTATAGTCACATCAAAACTCATTAGCAATTCTTTTTTCACTCATAGAGTATAAGATCCAGCTACCTTGAGCATAATGAATCTGAAGTTGAGAAGAGCACACCCTCCGTAGGATGTAGTCCATCGACTCCACCAACAGAAGATTGAAAGCTGGGAAGAAGAATGCACGCACAAAAACTTTATCAGTAAAAGAATCATCATGCTATGAAGACTTGTACAGAAGCAAAATCATCAACTACATCACTTACATCATGAGCATCTCAGCAGCAGCATTTTAGCCAAGGATGTGAAGCAGCAGCAACGAAAACAACAAAAACCCTGGAATACCTCCATATTCAAGGCTATCAGCAATAGGACCTCTAACAGATTATCACATGCAACTTCAGGATCATTAGTAGCAGCATCAGAACCTCCAAAGTCTGCTTTAACAGTCATACCAACAAACTCAATATCACCTGCAAAAACATATCAAGGGTAAGGCTCAGGTATGCAACCCTCTAGGCTCACCCTTTGAATCTATTCTAGCTTAAGAAAATATTAAAAGTGTGAGAAGGAAAGGTTTTTTATAGCTAAAATTAGTTAGCTTAACTTTTCCACCAAGACACACTCACATGTGGGAGAAAAACAAGACAAAAGTGAAGAGGAATTGAGAAAGTGGGCAGTAAGTAGTTAGTTGTGATGGAAGACAAGGAATGCCAAGGGGTAACTTGAGGATGAACTCAGTTAAAAAAAACACACACTGAGTTTATTTTTCATGCAATGAAAAAAAAAAGAGAAAAAAAAAAAAGAGAAAAAATTAAAAAATTAACAATTAAAAAATAAAAGGTGGACCCACCACCTCTTGGCATGAAAATATGGGTTGCTATAGGAAAAATAGAGTTGCTACAGGAAGTTTCTACAGGAAACATAGCTGCTACAGGAAAAACATATTTCTACAGGAAGAACAAATTTGCTACAAGAAGCTAACAGAGGGATGCAAGAGAAATATTTTGCTACTGGTGTGTTGGACAATGTTAGGTCCCTATATTGCTAGTATAGTCCCTTATTGTTGTTAGTGTAACCCCCTTATTGTTATTATTGTACCCATGTAATCCCCATATTGTTATTATTGTGCCCTTAAATTATTATTGTTAGGTCAACTAGGATTACATTATGGCCCCACTAGGATTACATTGTAGCCCCATGGATTCCTATATATAGAAAGGAGGTTTTGTAATTTGTATCATCCAAGATTTTTTCATTCATGTAATGTATTGGAGGTTTCCCCCTTGAAGTGTCTTATTTATAAGGTGTTGATATTTATTTTCTTCTATTTTTGGAGTTGGTTTCACCGCATTTGGTATCATAGCTTTGGATTCTAGGGTTTCGTTGCTCCAAACAGGTCATTGTCGAATTTTTTCTATAATGTTTTTTCTATGAAGGTTAAGAAGCTGAAATTTTTAGAGTGCGAAGCTGAAATACTGAGGAATATTGTCGCAAAATTTCAAAGCTTGGTTCGCAAAATTTTCAGAGATATGATCTTTGGAAGTTAGGGCTTTTTGTAGGCTCCTCAATTTCACTTAAAAATGTCATCGCAGAATTTTCACTATAAATTTTTTTCTATGAAGGTTCAGAAGCTGAAATGTTTAGAGCACGAAGCCGACATCCTGAGGAACATCATCAAAAAATTTCAGAGCTTGGTTCGCAATATTTTCGGAGATGTGATCTGTGAAAGTTAGGTCTTTTTCAGGCTCCTGAATTTCATCTCAAAGAGGCGATCGTGGGAAAATCTTCATAACTCTTTCTATGAGCATCGGATTGGAATTCTATAAAAAGTTACTGGAAGTACACAGAGTGTAGTTTCCTATCTATAAATTTCAAAGCCAAAGGAGCAAACAGTGACACGTGGCAAGTCGTACAACTTCGCTCTACTGAATCAGTCCATAATTAGGTTATTGTGGGAGATTGGACATAACTTTGTCTTGAAGAACCCAAATCAAGTTAGACCTGTGGATTTGAAAGAAGCTTCAGAGGACTACTACAGGGCCAAATTTTAGATATTGAGGATCTGCTAGTATAGAGATAAGTCAATTTCAATATCGAGCTCCTCAAAAGAAAGTAAAAAGTGTGTATTTTTTTTCCAAATTGCATAAGTCAAGTTGAATTGATTCCAAGGGCATATTGTAGAATAGATATCAGTATTGGCTTCTAAAATGGCCCCTAAAAAGAATTCAACACCCATTAAACCTTTAGAAGGCTCTACTATGACTCATGAAGACGAAAAATGGCAACATGACATATCAAAATTACAAGAGCAAGTGCAACAAATTTCGCTCTCGCAAAGAGCAACAAAAAATGACGTGGAAGTTTTGAAGAAAGGCGTGGAAACTAATATGGATGGTTTGAAGAAATGTGTGGAATCTAAGATGGATGGTTTGAAGAATGGCATGGAAGCTAAGATGGATGGCATACAATCTGGCATGGAATCTAAGATGGATGACATGGAAACTAAGATGAAAAACATGAAGAATGATCTAAAAGCAGACATGGAAGGTTTGACAAAGTTGATACAAGAAATGTTTCCTAATAGCAAAAAGATAGTAGAGGAAACTCATGATGAGAATCAAATAAATGTTAATCGTGATTTCATAAACTCTAATGTTGGAGGGAAGAACCACCATATTCCAAAAATGGATATGAGGAAGTTTGATGGAAAGGATCCTACAACATGGATACTACAGATGGAGAAATATTTTGATCTCAATAATGTGAAAAACACTCAAAAGGTATGCATTGCAACTTTACATTACGAAAAAATACATTTTTATGGTATCGATGGCTTTGTCTCGTAAAAAAATTGTCGATTGGTCAATTTTTACGGATAAAATGATAGCACATTATGAGAATACAAAGAGAAAAACTTTCTTTATCCAATTGATATATCTCAAACAAAAGTGTTCAGTGGGGGAGCACATTGAGGACTTCCAAAAATTGAATATAAGGGTAACTGATATTCCAGAGGAACATAGGATTGATCTCTTCATAGGTCTTTAAATGATAACATCCAACATGAAGTTCACATTTTGGAACCTGATTCATTGGAGAAGGCATTCAAGTTGGAAAGAAAAATTGAATGTAAAATTATGGCGACAAGGAAGCCTACCACTCACTTCTATAAAGATGTAAGTGTTGCTACTCCTAGATTTCCACATCCTACAAGGTTGACACCACAAAAATTGGAAGAAAAAAGAGCAAAAGGGCTTTGCTACAGTTGTGATAACAAATACACTAAAGGTCATAAGTGCGTTGAGAAGAAATTATTTTACATAGATTGTGAAGAGGAAGAAGAAAATGAATAAGAATCTTCAAAAGAAGAGGATATACACTAGGAACCAGCCCTAGAAGAGGAAGAAATGAGTCCGACCATATCGTGTAATGCATTGGCAGGAATTACCACTCCTCAAACTCTCAAGATAGAAGGACATATCAAGAAGAAAAAGGTAATAGTATTGATTGATTTAGGTAGCACCCATAATTTTATTCATTGTAAGGTAGCCAAGGAATTGAATTGTTTCCTATACCCAGCACCAGAATGTCAAGTGATGGTTGCAAATGGAGGAACTATAAATTTCTCCGGAAAATGCCATAATATCAAGCTAACCATGGGGGAATATGTATTGAATAGTCCAATGCTTTCCATTCCTATGGGAGGTGCTGATGTTGTACTAGGAGTACAATGGTTACAATCTTTGGGGACGGTAGCTTTTAATTTTCAAGAACTTTTCTTGAATTTTTTTTCAGAAGGAAAGGAAGTCAAATTATGGGGTATTGCAGGGAAGCTGGGAAAGATAATAAGCTCTAATGTCATGACAAAGCTTCTAAAGAAAGAACAACGAGGTGTAATTGCACAATTATGCTCACTAGAAGTTCCAACATCAAAATCATCTATTTCTGCAGATCTCCAAAAAGTCTTGGACAATCATTCCAAGGTGTTTAAAACTCCCAAAGGAATCCCACCTATTCATGATCATGATCATGCTATTCATTTGATTCCAGGAAGTGTTTCTCCAAACATCAGGCCTTATAGATATCCTTATGTCCAAAAGAGCAAAATTGAATGTATGATTGCAGAAATGTTAGAGGCGGGTATAATTCAACCTAGTCAAAGTTCTTTCTCTGCTCCTGTAGTATTGGTACACAAGAAGGATCGATCATGGCGCATGTGTCCGGATTATAGGGATCTCAATAAGCTCACCATTAAAGATAAATTTCTCATTCCTGTGATTGATGAATTATTGGATGAATTACATGGAGCAATTTATTTTACCAAGTTGGATCTCCGTTTAGGATATCATCAAATTATAATGAAGACTGAAGATATTCCGAAAACAACATTTCGAACTCATGAGGATCATTATGAATTTTTGGTCATGCCTTTTGGCCTTACCAATGCACCTTCTACATTTCAAGGGTTGATGAATTCCATTTTCAAACCCTTCCTTAGAAAATTTGTGCTAGTATTTTTTGGTGATATACTAATCTACAGCAGGTCTTGGAAGGATCATGTTCAACATGTTGACAGGGTGCTCAAACTATTGCAGGAGAAACAATTATATGCAAAACATCCAAATGTTTATTTGGAGTACAAGAGGTGGAATATCTGAGTCATATTTTATCTCAAGAGGGTGTTAAGGTAGACCCTAACAAAATTAAAGCCATTAAGGAATGGAAACTCCCCGCAACCATAAAGTAGTTGAGAGGATTTCTCGGGTTAACAGGGTACTATTGAAAGTTTTTTAAGAATTATGAGAGAATAACAGCACCTCTAACAACATTATTGAAGAAATATGCATTTTCATGGACTCCTGCAGCAACTAAGGCCTTTGAACATCTTAAAGAGGCAATGTGCCTAGCACCGGTCTTAGCTACACCAGACTTCACAAAAACCTTTATTGGAACCTGAAGTGGTCACGGAAACAAGAACTTGACAGCTATGAAATCGATCAATTTCAGAGTATCTCATCAAGTGGAAGAACTTACCCGCTGAAGATTCTACATGGGAGGATGATAATTTTATACAGAAGCACCCAAAGCTACTCAAGCGTTGAGGACAACACTTTTTTGAAGGAGAGGGGCATGTTAGGTCCCTATATTACTAGTATAGGCCCTTATTGTTGTTAGTGTAAGCTCCTTATTGTTATTATTGTACCCTTGTAACCCCTACATTTTTATTATTGTGCCCTTAAATTATTATTGTTAGGTCGGCTAGGATTACATTGTGGGCCCACTATGATTACATTGTGGCCCCATGGACTCTTATATATAGAAAGGAGGTTTTGTAATTTGTATCATCCAAGAATTGTTCATTCATGTAATGAATTGGAGGTTGCCCCCTCGAAGTGGCTTATTTCTAAGGCGTTGATATCTTTTTTCTTCTATTTTTGGAGCTGGTTTCACAACAGACAATGATTAATTAAGAGCTACAAGGTACAAATAAACGCAACAAAGCTACAAAATATTTGATAAGGACATGGTAAATTTTCCAAGGGTGAAAGTTACCTAATGGCTAGCCTACTTGCTAACCCACATTTTAATCTTCTATGCATATAAATGCATCCCAAAATTTCACCCAATAAATCTCAACCCATCTGGGCAACCTCACCATGTTCTAATTTCTTGAACTAGAAATTTAAATAAATAATAAATGCGAAAGCTACTTCAATTAATGGTTTAAAACCATACAAGGCATATCAAGTGCTTTTTACACCAAATCCAGTCAACTTCAATGTGGTTAATATTTATAAGCGCTTATAAATCTTAAAGCGCTCAACCCCTATCACAAGCACATCATTTAATTGATGTGACCTCGTATATTTTAACCCCATATACCCGGACTCTACTTTATCTAAAACCCTCGGCATAAACATACATTAATCCATATCACTTATTTCATATTGGCGCCAACTTCGCGTACACAATCCTTATATGTGCACTACAATACATCAACATATATTATAACTCCCGTTCACATATTAGGAGCCTTAAATAAGAACCACGCCTTTGGATTTTTAATCACGGGCCCAAAACCTTATAAACACTTCCGTTCACAACATGAACCAAGCCACCACAACATATTAACATTCGGGCCCACAGTATACACACATCACCTTGGCGTTATCTCACGCGCAACTAGGAATTGCGACCATTGTCCGATCATTTGATCGGCACATCCGACGATTATCGCACTTTATAAAGGACGACACGTTAACTGGAAGAAAAAGTGCGAAATAGGTTGTTTTTCAATACAGCCTAAGCCACGTGTCACCAGGAGACCGATATCGCATTTCTTTTGGGAATACATCTTACCACTTTTAAACTTTGTGAATACCACTGGGTTTGGGTTTTAAAACCCGCCTTTATCATTCAATGCTCGCGGTTCCACTCCTTACCCTCAGGGTTCCATCTTAACTCTTTAATGTCTTACTACAATTAAACTCCGCCCTCGTTATTCTTCCTTCGCACAGCTATACCAATCCAACTCGGGTTCCGACTCTCCTTCTATGGCATTGATCCTTCCATGATCGATATAGCCAAGGTATTGATTTTCACAATTCCCCTCATGGTTTCAAACAGAAACTCCCACCGTATCATATGGGCAACCTTTATATTGCTTCTCACAATGAATCAACACATTAACATTGACTCTTAACACATGGATTTATCACACATTCCTCATACGCTCTCATCACTGAATATACAGACAGACTTTTAAAACAAATTACAGAGTCTTACTTGTAACCAGTTCATGGATATTCAAGGCTTTCTCATACAGAAATTAGTTCAATCGATGCACATGTAATACTGAAACAATTATTTCATAATATATACTTGAATTTACTTACAAAAACCTCCTGTTCAGGCCATATCTTCAATCTGATGGCCTTCTATTGTCCCTACTCTGCCTCTCCGGCTCTCTAGCTCTATGCAGGTTTATGCAGGTCTACCCTATTAATGCCTCTGAGGCTTATTTTTATACAGGATGGTAGTGAACCGATCCAGTTCCTACGATGACTCAACAACTCTTGGAATTCTCAACTTAGCCTAAATTTAGCCTAACTCCCTAAACAACTGAAACTGACTCCAACTCATTCCTACCCTGCAGTTTTTCTAAATCTCTCATCTCTTCATATGTCCAACTAATCATTCGAGGGCAGTTACAATTCTCTCCACATTTAACTAAAATTGATTAAAACCCACTAAATTCACTACATAAAATCTAACTCTCATGAAAACTAGAAACCCCTAAGTCTATTTACATACAAAGTATTTCTTTGGGCCTAATGCTCCTGCATCAGTACCAAGTCACCAATTTCGTAATCACATCATTCCTTTATTTTTCTTCAGTTTATTAACAACCATTTCTACCTTTTTATGAAGAAAGAGCTCTATGTTAAGTGCTTTCAATTCCAGAATTTAATGAGCAAAGAGAATCTACATTGCTAGTTAAGGATGTTCATAAGAATTTGATGGATAATATGATGTGACATGGCAAAAAAATTGTATCAAAAGTAAGAGGTTTGGATTTAAATAAGAATGACGTTACTAATGAGGTAATGGATGCCAAGAAATTCTTCTTTCAACAAGAAGAAGTGTTGGAGGAATACCAAGAAGACACACCAAAAGCAAGATGTTTCCTTAAAAAATTAGAACCCATTACGGTTGAAGAATCACCTGAGAGAAAGAAGCAGCCAGAACCTACATTAGGACTTCCTTGGGAAACTTAGATAGGGAAAAATGCATAAAGAAGCGTAGAAAGAAGAAAAAAAGGAGGAGTAACACATGGACCAACAAACAGAGAATGAAACAGGCCAACACACATGAAGAACCACAGGGCAAGAAAGATGAATATGTTGCTCAAAGGATGAACAACAGTTTCATTAGGGGGTATGATGGGCCTCTAAATTAGACATAAATTAAGGCTCATATAACCTTTCTTAGGCACCTAAAGGCTATATTGAATCTCTTCTTACACACTTAATAATGTTTTTTTAGCTTTAATATGTTCTTAGGAAGTTTTAGAGATAATTGCATATCTATGCCTAATATTTTTATTTTTGAAGAATATTATGAGAATATTAAGCAGACTATGAAGATTTGGAGGAGGATATAATCTGGGGACTTGCTCCCTACTACAAGAGGATCAATATAGGAGAATAAATGAATAAAATATCATTAAATTATTGAGATATTCTAGAACTCTAATGGTTAATAAAACCTAAAAATGTGTTCCCTATCATTTAATGCAAACTCCTAGTGTTGGGAACCAGATCCACTATTTGAGATATTTTGGAGGTTAAAACTTCCTCCTTTCAAGGAGAATGTTTCATCATCATTTTGTATAAGTACCAATTCGAATTTGCCTCTAGAGGTGTGTATGTTTTAGTCTTCATGTGGAGAAAAATTATTGTTTAGCAACTCCATTTTCATTTCTTGAAGGGATGTACATGGATTAATTCAAATAATGAAGTTTGGTGCCATTTTTAGCTTCTAAATATTGGTTTATTCCATAGGACTTTGAGTGTCCTTGGGCTTGGTCATCCCAAGAGCTTCAGAGCCTCTTTCACAATTTATTTATGTTCTTCTCACTTCTTATTCACATGCATCTCTTATTCTCATTTAGCCCATTTCTGTATTTAGTATTGATGATTTTCTTGTTGTAGGATTGAGTTAAATGATTGAAGTGAGTTATTTTGTAGATTATTTACATATTCCCAAGCATTATTCATCCTTATAATAACTTTGGAAGGTCATATCCATCATTGAGTTATTTGGATTTGGTTACTAGTTCACGAATATAGGATTTATGGAAATGCCTTGTAGCAAAATAGTTTTAATTTTATGCTATTTTTTAGAATGGGTTAAAGAGATTCATTTGATTTTATTCCACTTGTATTATGTCATAAAAATATTCAAGTTAATAACAAAATTTACCCCATTGCATTTTCACTTGATTAGGTTAGGAATTTGATAGGTTAACTAGCTCACTAGTTCTTGAATTTCCAAATTTTATAGTAATTTTCTGTTATTTTTTAGCACATGTGAACAAAGGTATTTTGGAGTGATTCCACTTGGAATGGAGACCTAAGACATCATAATTAATAACAAAAATTTTCCCATTCCATTTTCATTTTATTTACTTGGTCATTCGGTGAGTTATCTCCAAAAACATAACTTCCTGCAGCAAAAACAAAACTTCCTGTAGCACTCTTATAGCACATGTAAACTCGACCAAATTTGCTCCCAGAGCTTGGTTTTTGTCTCTTAGGCTTGAATCATGACCCTTAGGATCTAAATCCATGATCAAGCAATAATAGACACCACTTAGGACATGCATTTTTACAAATTATATTAGGTCTGTTTATTAGAATTCATGCTCTTAGGATTTCAATTACAAATTGTTGATTAATTTATTTTCAAAATAACATTTCCATTTTTGCAATTAGCTTACAATTTAATTTCATGAAATTTACTCTATTACATCAGATCAACTAAACAAGGACATGTTGCATGCTACACATATAGTGTTGATACCTCTTAAGTTTGTACGAACCCCGGGTTGATAATTAAAGCTGGTAGTCTTGGGAGTTGCATCATTCTTGTTGTAATACCGAGGCTATTCAGTGGTTAAGACTCGTGGATAGGGAGAGAAAAAAACATAGTGTCTATGTTATGTAGTAGCCCATGATCTACAAATCTCACTTCTAGTTGGGTTTCCTATCAAAAGGGGTTTTCGGGTCATATATCAATGTTATTGTGATTTGTGAGTGATTTTTTATTTGTTCTCTATTTTCCACATTTTATAGATTTCATGCATAAGTAGAAAAAAATAATTTAATAAATCCAAAAAATACAAGAAAATTAACCCTCATGGTACATATTTTGAATTTTAGTATATTTTTATTAGACCTGTTATGATGAATTGTCCAATGAAATATACACTACTATTTATAGGTCACAAAGCCATTACAAAAATATAATCAACATGTCACTTGCGAGAATTGAACTTGGGTAAGGAGGTTCATATATATATATATATATTGCAACTTTACATTTCATATGTTAACCATATCATTTGATTCTGATAATGAAGTCTATGGAAGATGTGCAGCCAAGGAATATTTTGGGGATGGGGTCTAAACAGGCAGATTGATACTAAATGAAAAATTGAAAGATACAAAACAAGGAGTGATGTGTAGAAGGGAGAATCATACAAAAATTCTGATAAAAGAGAGTTGAATACATAAATAAAGGAACAAGTAAAGCATTTCAAGTTGGTGTCTACATTTCTCGGGGCACTGGTGTCTCCTTCTGGTTGGTGCTAGTAAAACATTTTAGGGTGTCGGTGCCTCCTCTTGGTTGGTGTCAATAAATCATTTCAGGGTGGTGACCCATTTCTTAGGGCACTGGTGTCTCCTTCTATTTGGATCGAGTAAAAAATTTCAGAAGGTTGATGCCATACAAGATCGACATTCATTAATAAAGAAGTTTCATATATATATATGGTGTTTTTTTATGTCATTAATGTGATTGATATTATATTATATGCATGAATTTTGTTTATTGGTTAAGGTTGGTCATTATACTAATTCACTCCCCTCTTAGTATAATCACATTTCCAACAGTTAAAATGAAAAATATGGTCAAGACATAATTAGCATGTGGGAAAAAGCCTAGCATAAGCTCTACCCTTATTAGCTATCACCCAATGCTTGAGCGCTAGATGCTTCATCTCATCATAAGGAATCCTTACATGTCCCAACCATGATGAGAAAGAAATTGACTCATCGTTAAGGAGTAAAAGCATGCTATATCATAAAAATCTAGCTTGGACACTTAAGTTACACTCCATATAAAATCATTATCAAAGTAAGTACATGAAACGCCATAGGAGTGGAAAACGCAGGTTGGTGAAAGGGGCAACTCATGAATCCATGATTACTCCCTCCATTACATATATACTCTCAAAAGGTATACCTACACTACATGGTTCCATGGCCAAGGCAATTAATCATAAATTATTTCCCATGTGTTGCCATTTATTGTCACTAACACTTATGAATTGAAGGGTTGACATTGGAAATGCCACCTCCTCTTAGGGGCTAGAAGCATGTAATAGGGTTGGTTATCTAGCCACCTCTAACAAGGTCGGGAAAACTTTTATGGGACTTGGTCTATTTAGATATTTGAAGGTGATTTTGATTTGAAGTATTACTATGCCCTTAATAATTAAGTGTGTTGAGAATTTGGAGGGTCAGTGATTAATTCAAATTCTCTTCTTGATAATTACTTGTGAGCTTACTTGATTTACTTTTGTCTTCCATTATTAGCTTATTCATTCTTTCATCAAGTCAATTACCAAAATATAAGAGACACAAAATTAGGCTCTTCGAGCCGGGGAAAAACCTCTCCCTCTTGGAGAGGAAAACCGCCGAGAAATTATTCTTATAGATTTTCAAATGACAAGTACCATGACCAAGACTTAGACCCTTGACCTATATGTACCTCCAAGACCTTATCATTGCTTCTTTGTCGACCTCAATGTTGATCCTTCTTTTCTGCACTTTTCTTCCTCTCTTTGTTTGTCTTCCTTGATTTAGTCTTCAGTTACCCAAACACTCATCCTTTCTTATTTAGATATTCTCTTGTGAACTGTAATCAAGAAGGTAAATCACATATTTACCTTCCTCTCTTTATCACATTGTAACTCATAAATTTTTCATTGGTTGTAATTCTCAGACTTCATCTCTACGTAGACTTTAATTATTGAATGGCATCCGAGTACTTATAGATTGGATAGACTGAAGATTACAACCCTTTCGAGTGCTCCTTAATTTAGCTTAGCTCCAGACTTTGTTACGCATATATCATAAACTCGCTTCTGCATGAATTGTGGGCGAATACCGATCTCACTTGACTTAGGTTGACTGTATGCTACTTTAGATTAATCCATGTTGTTGATCGGAACTACCAACTACATAACTATTTGCACTCATCACGCTTTCTTTAATTAGTATCACGCCTTTCTTGAAGTTTGCACTGAACCAAGCACTGGCCCGCACTTCTGTTCAGAGAGATCCACATTTATTTTCGTCTTGTACCCCTTCCGAAGTATGCTTCTTTTATACCTCTTGAACTTCGCATTTTTGTGACATAACTGTCCGCAATGTATTCTTCACAAATGGTCGCAGATAAAGGTATATATATAGCACATGTTCCTTCCTTTAGGCCGACCACACAACACTCATTTAGGCCGACATACAGGCCAAATTCATTGCTAATTATCAGCCATCTTTGTCATATACATATTCCAACGTTGATTTAAGGGCTATCTCAAGCCAATATTCCACAACTCATTTCTAGATCCTTATATATGACACTTATTACATTTATATCTAGGAGACAAAACCCTAGATAGACATCAAGAAGAATTATATTTAACCTATAATAAAATCTTTCTCATGAAACCCATGAAGCAAGTAAAAAATACATTTTATTACCTTTGTCTTCTTTCTTTACATAAGATACATAATTACATAGTCAATAAGAAGACTGACCTAGTTACTGCTAGGATATTCCGATACATAGGAAATAGTTAAGTGTAACTTGGTCTAGTGTAGAGTTAGGTAAAGTGTGTTTCTTTACTATGTACATTTGTAACTTATAATCCGACGGTCACGATTTGTAGTGATCCGACGGTTCATTGTCTCCTCAGTATTAACGGCACTTGATCTGTGGCTTAACACTCGATTGGTCCATGATCTCTATTTAAAGAGCATGGAGGGTCATTTTTCTGGTAATCATTTATGAGAGAAACATATGTACAATTTATTTTTATGTTAATAAATTTCCTGAAGTGGCCGCGTTGGCTCAGGCTGTAGACTATTTCCCTCTTCGAGGGTTTTCACCACATGATATACTGGTGTACTAATTTGTGATCTATTTGTGAGCGGTGACCTTTGGTTACTTATCTAAGGAACTTACCCTGTAAATTCCTACATAGTATCAGAGCTATTTTGAGGGCCGCATCCGTTGTTGATCCATGCTTGGAGTTTAGGAAAGTTATCATTAAGGGGGGATAGGCTCTAATGCCTCCTTCTTTCTCCTATTGTGTCACCTTTGTAAATCCTTCAATCATATCCCAAGTTGTTCTTAAGGGGGGATGTTAGGATATTTCGACACATAGGAAATAGGCTCCTTTTGTGTCAACTTTGTAAATCCTTCAATCCTATCCCAAGTTGTTCTTAAGGGGGGATGTTAGGATATTCTGACACATAGGAAATAGTTAAGTATAACTTGGTCTAGTGTAGAGTTAGGTAATGTGTGTTTCTTTACCATGTACATGTGTAACTTATAATCTGACGGCCATGATTTGTAGTGATCCAACGGTTCACTCTCTCCTCGGTATTAACGACACTTGATCTATGGCTTAACACCCAATTGTTCCATGATCTCTATTTAAAGAGCATGGAGGGTCATTTGTCCGGTAGTCGTTTATGAGAGAAAAATATGTAAACTTTCTTTTTATATTAATAAATTGCCTGAAGTGGCCCCGTTGGCTCAATCCTTGGAATGTTTCCCTCTTATAGGTTTTTAACCACGTGATATATTGGTATACTGATTTGTGATCTATTTGTGAGCAGTGACATTTGGTTTTTGATCTAAGGAACCCTGTAAATTCCTACAGTTACACTTTTCAACATGGTCCACTATGATGGATTTATGGCCATTGTCTCTAATGAGTGGTTGCTTTCACTTGAATTTGAGATGGTTTTTCCAAGTGTTTTTTCATAGAACAACAAAGGCCTTGTGGGCACACTCATTCCAAGCCTACTCCACATGATGCCCAAGTTGTACTTCACTTATGGAGAGCAGTAATGACCTTGCAGGTGCAACATTGCCTATCCACAACAGAGCATTGGGCACTTTGATGATATTGATAGTTGACGAACACCCTAGAGCACCCTTAGATGCTAAAATATTAAGCTCTCTTTTCTTATCATTGGTGATTCTTGATGATGTACCCAATAGACCTAGCATGCCCCCAGGCTAGCCTTAACATTATTTGACAAGTGTTCCATGATTCAGATTCTAGATAATGATGATAATTCCCAAGATGATTAGGGAGGGCTTATACTACCTCATGAAGCCCAAACGTTGGAGAGATATTGCACCATATTTTCTTGATATCACTTATGGAGATGACCCAGGGCACCCAAATCTAGATATCAAACGCATGGAGATATTTTGAGGCTTCCCTAGTCATAAATCATTACTTTAAAAAAAATTCATTCAAAGGGTCCTTGATAGCATTATACAAAACCAGTCAATTTGGTTCAATGAAAAAATTTCAGTTCAATAGTGAACCAATCGGTTTTGTACAAATACCAGTCGGTTCGATACCGAACCAGCAAAAAACGGTTTGGTTCACCAATATGAATTGGTTTTTTTCCCTCCAACTGATCAGACCGATTTATTCTAATAAAATTGATATTAAGGGTTGAAGGGGTCAAATTTAACCCTTGATTGAATATTGAGATATGTTATTATAGTTTATCCAATAGCAGGAAAAGGGGTTCAATTCTATTCTAGTTCCTTTTGTTCCATTGTAGAGAAAGTAGCTAAGAGTGGATGGAGAGAGAGCAAACATATATTGTATATGTTATGTAGCAGTCCATGATCCACAAATCTCACTCCTTTTTATTTGCACCATTCAGTTCAACAGTGAACCGATCAGTTTCGTACAAGAACCAGTCGGTTCGGTACTGAACCAACAAAAACCGACCTGGTTCACCAATCTGAATTGATTTTTTCCATCCAATTGATCAGACTGATTGATTCTGATAACATTGATATTGAGGGTTGAATGGGTTAAATTTAACCCTTAATTGACTAATGCGTTATGCTATTATAGTTGATCCAATAAGAGGAAAAGGGTTTCGATTCTATTCTAGTGCATTTTGTTCCATAGTAGAGAAAAGTAGTTGATGGGCCTCTAAATTAGACATAAATTAAGGCCCGTCTAACCTTTATTAGGCACCTAGAGGCTATATTAAATATCTCGTTATACACTTAATAATATTTTTTTAGCTTTAATATGTTCTTAGGAAGGTTTATATATAATTGCATATTTGTGCCTAACATTATTTATTTTTGAAGAATATTGTGAGAATATTGGGCAGATTATGAAGATTTGGAGGAGGAGATAATATAGAGACTTTCTTCCTACTACAGAAGCATCAAGGTTGTATAATAAATGAATAAAATATCATGAAATTATCGAGATATTCTATAACTCAAATAATTGAGAAAATCTAGGAATGTGTTCCCTGTCATTTAATGCAAACTCCTAGAGTTTGGAACCAAATCCACTATTTGAAGGATTTCGGAGGGGAAAGATTCCTCATTTCAATGATAATTCTTCCTCATCATTTTATGTAAGTACCAATTCGAATTGGCCTCTAGAAGTATGTATTTTTTAATCTTATTGTGGAGGAAACTTATTGTTTAGCAGATTCATTTTCATTTCTTGCAGGGATGTACTTGGATTAATTCAAATAATGAATTTTGGTTCCATTTTTAACTTCTAAATATTCATTTTTTCCATGGGAATTTAAGTCTCCTTGGCCTTGGCCATCCCAGTATCCTCAAAGCCTTCTTGCACAATTTATTTATGTTCTTCTCACTTTTTATTCAGATGCATCTCTTATTCTCGTTTATCCTACTTTTGTATTTAGTATTGATGATTTTCTTGTTGTGGGATTGAGTTAAATGATTGAAGTGAGTTATTTTGTAGGTTATTTATAGATTCTCAAGCATTATTCATCCTTATAATAACTTTGGAAGGTCATATCCATCATTGAAATATTTGGATTTGGTTATTAATTCACAAATATAGGAATTCTAGAAATGCCTTGTAGTGAAATAGTAGTAATTTTCTGATATTTTTTAGAATGGATTAAAGAGCTTCATTTGAGCTGATTCCAATTGGCTTAGGTCATAAAAACATTCAATTTAATAAAAAAATTCACCCCATTTCATTTTCACTTGATTAGGTTAGGAATTTGATAGGTTAACTAGCTCACTAGTTCTTGAATTTCCAGTTTTTAGAGTAGTAATTTTCTGTTAATTTTTAGCACGTGTGAACATGGGTATTTTCGAGTGATTCCACTTGGAATATAGACCTAAGAAATCATACTTAATAAAAAAAATTGTCCCATCCGATTTTCATTTGATTTACTTGGTCATTCAGTGAGTTATCTCCAAAACACATCTTCTTGTAGAAAAAAAATAACTTCCTGTAGCACTCTTATAGCACTTGTAAACTTGGCCATTTTTTCCCCCAAAGCTTGGTTTTTATCTCTTAGGCATGAATCATGACCCCTAGGATCTAAATCAATGATTGAAGAAGAATAAACACCACTTAGGACATGCATGTTTACAAAGTAGATTAGGTATGTTTATTTGAATTCATGCTCTTAGGATTTCAATTACAAATTGTTGATTAATTTATTTTGAAAGTAACATTTCCATTTCTGCAATTAGCTTACAATTTAATTTCATGAAATTTACTCCATTACATCAGATCAACTAAAGAATGATACATTGTATGTTGCATATATAGTGTCGATACCTCTTAATTTTGTACAAACCCCAGGTTGATAATTAAAGTTGCTAGCCTTAGGAGTTGCAATATTGAGGCTCATCACTTTTTGGCGTCATTGTTGGGGAGGTGTCAAATGCCTAGTTTTATTCCCTAGTTGATTCATTTCTTTTCTTTCTGTAAAAACAAAAAAATTGCATTAGGCATATTTCATTTCAAAACATAAAATTTCATTGCAATAGCATTCTTATTTAAAAATACTTCTCCAACACCAACCCCCCCCCCAATTTGATCACGTGGTGTAGTAAGAACCACATCACCATCCACTTTGCAGGTAGAAGAAGAAGAGGTGGCAAAAAAGGTAGAAGAAATGGATGGAGATGATGACAATGAAGAATATCCTCTTGGATTTCCCATTCAAGATACTGATGTCAGTGTGCATATGAATAACATCCCTCCATCTTTCCTTCCCAACTTCCATGGTATGAGGTCAAAGGATCCAGAAACCTTTCTCTTTGAATTTTAAATACTTTGTAGATATTATGGATACTTAACACACACTCAAAAATTGAGATTATTTCCTGCAACATTGAAGGATAGAGCTCTTAAATGATTCATGAGTTTAGGTACTAATTCAACAAGATCATGGAATGATATGCAAAATATATTTCTATAAAAATATAAAGATCATGATCTTAAGGAAGAAATATTTAGAAAGAATCAAAAAATAAGATAAGAGCATTGAGGATTTAATAGAGACATTCATGTATAATGTTAAGAGGGAAAAATTACATCATTTGGGATTTGACACACTAAAAGCCCTCTTACTTAGAAAAATTAGGGATGATTGGATTGATCTTCTTGATCTCATGAGTAGAGGAGATGTATACCAATTATCATTTGAATAAATTTGTGAAACATGCAGGTGCATATCAAGAGGAAGGGAAAGAGTATCAACGTCAAGATCGGCAAGTCAAGCTAAACTTGGAATTTGTATGATGACTTTAAAATAGAAATTCTTAGGAATCTAAGTGAATAAGAAGAAATGTTAAGAATGCAAAATGAGAAAAAAGAGATGTTGATATTTGTGTTATCCATGTAGAATCACATGCTACTAAATATTTTTCATCATTACCAAGGTTGAAGGAATTGTACCAAGAAGACAATGGAGTATGGAAATCACCAAAGTAGTTATGTTATGTAGCTCCAAGAAGACCATGGAAGCCTAGTCAACCTGGTATGGTTCAAGAACCTAATTCACAATTTCAAGCCTATGCACATCCCTCTAAAAGTAATTGGAACACACTCACTCTTTGGCAACCTTGGCCATCCCAACCCCAAAACCATTTTTGACAACAAGGTTGGAAATAACCTTATGGGAGAAATGCAAAATATCCTCAATATTTTCCTCAATGTCCTCCATACCCAACTCCATGCTATCCCTACCATCCACCTCCACCATAAACACAAACTAAACCACATCCATCTCATAGATCCACTCCCACTCAACTACCTGTACCACCATTTCCAAACCCATACAAAGAAGTAGCTCAACCCACTTACAATGCTGAGGTACAATAATTCCAAACATCTCATCTTGATCTAAATAGTATTAATCTTAGATCAAGAAAAGTATTGCGAAAAAGAGACTCTCTTGATGTCACTGAAATACAACATTCAGAAAAAGAATATTCAAATGATAATACCAAATAATCATGGGTTGCACTTGATGAAGAGCATACATCAAAATCAGAGTTTGAAGAAGTTACATTATGTTCACCATTATATCCTCTATGTGTTCAAGAGAATAATTAGCAAAAAGAAGAAGATCTGAATTTCATGGAAGAAGAAGACATCCAAGATGATCCAAATTAGCAAGTGGACCAAGGGCATCACAACTATATTGAAATATGGTTCTAGACAATCATGAAGTTGCAACAACACACTCTTCTTCAACAATACTTGATATCATCTTAGTCAAAGAAGTTGGTCTCTCATATTCAAGTACATGTCAAAGCATGTATTTCAAGTCTACACATGATTCTATCTGTCATCTTGATGTGTACATGGCTCCATTGGAAGTATTGCTATACTTGAAAGAGATTTTTTTTTTTTTTTCAAATAGAGTAGGATAGGAAAAAATAATAATAAAAATGGAAAAAGAAGAAAAATAAAAGAATAAAATCTCAAGTGAAAACCTCTTTTGAGGCGTCTGAGATTAGTTCATTAATTTAAAACCTCCATGAGGTGGTCAATGGGTCGGAAAAAAGTGAAAATAAGAGGAAAAAAAAAATATCTTAGGTGAAAACCTCCTTTGAGGCACCTAGGAAGGCCTACTAGTTGAAAAAATCATTGAGGCAACTAGTAGGCATAAGAAAAAAGAAAAAAATGAAAAAATGAAAAGAAAAAATTTATTTGCTCCATACATCACTCTCTAATGAATGCAAGTGCTCTCCAACCTTTGCAAGCAACAAAAAAACAAGTTGGTACCAAAATAAAAAGTCGGTCAAAAATATGGTCAAAGAAAGTCAAACTTGGACTTTCTCTTCCTTTGCTCAGATGCTCAAAAAGGACCAAGGTCATGCCATCCATCACCCTCATCCATTTCCAACATTCACCCATCATTTCCAATATTTTCTCATTCATTTTCCTCGTTGTCCTAAAATGCTACAGTAAATCGTATTTTTGTTACAAGAAGCCATGTTTTTGAGCAAAAAGTTGTTTTTATTATTTCTTGAAAACTTTGCATCCATTTTCCGATCTGTTTCATCGAGAGATGCATATGGATGATGGTAACATGCTCAAGAAATTTCATCAAATTTTGGTGCACACTTTGTGATAAATCAACCTCCATCACCTACAAAATTTTTTATTTTTCTCGAGATTCATGCATCCAATGGCTAAGATTTTTTATGGGGAGGTGCATAAGGATGATAGTAACATGCTAAAAAAAATTTAGGTCAATCCAGGCTATTGTTTGAGAGTTATGGATAAAAAAATTCTGCTACAAGGGGGTTGTCCTGAAATGCTACTAGAAGTCCTGTAGATGCTACATAAAGCGTATCTGATTGGAGGAAATGGTCAAAAGATGATTTCTTGTTTATAGAAGGTTGAGAGAGGTCCCCCAAGACCACTTCCCTCACCTATCCACTCCATCTAGCCAAATTCATCCTCAAATTCCACTCCGCCTTACATGAAAAAATAAAAAAAACTATGTCAACAACTTTTCCACCACCTACACCACCTCTTGATGATTGTAAACTTGTCCTTATACCTCCCATGAATTTCCATCAATACCACTTGCAGTAATGATGTCTTCAAGAGTAATTAAAGATGTCTTCAAGAGAAATTAAATGACTATTACAGGAAGAGGATTCCTCTTGTAGCAACATGTATAGTCACATCAAAACTCAGTAGCAATTCTTTTTTCACCCACGGAGTAGAAGATCCAGCTATCTTGAGCATCATGAACCCAGTTCTGAAGTTGAGAAGAGCACACACTCCGTAGGAAGTATTCCATCCACTCCACCAACAGAAGATTGAACGTTGTTAAGAAGACTTCACGCAAAAAATTTATCAGTCAAAGAATCATCATGCTATGAAGACTTGTACAAAAGAAAAATCATCAACTACAAAACTCACATCATGAGAATCTCAACAGCAGCATTTTAGCCAGGGATGTGAAGCAACAACAACAACAACAAAAAAACCCTAGAAGACCTCCATATTCAAGGCTATCAGCGATAGGACCTCCAACAGATTATCACATGCAACTTTAGGATCACTAGTAGCAGCATCATAACCACCAAAGGTAGCTTCAACAGTCATACCAGCAACCTCAATATCACCCGAAAAAACATATCAAGGGTAAGGCTCAGGTATACAACCCTCTAACCTCACCCTTCGAATATATTCTAGCTTAAGAAAATATTAAAAGTGTGAGAAGGAGAGTTTTTTTATAGCCAAAATTAGTAGCATATAAACCTTGACCTTATCTAGTAGTTAGCTTCACTTTTCCACCAAGACACACTCACATGTAGGAGAGAAACAAGACAAAAGTGAAGAGGAATTGAGAAAGCGGGTAGTAACCAGTTAGTTGTGATGGAAGACAAGGAATGCAAAGGGGTAGCTGAGGGTGAACTTAGTTAACAAAAAAAAAACACTTGGAGTTTATTTTACATGCAATGAAAAACAAAAGATAAAAAGAGAAAAGAGAAAAAATTAAAAATAAAAGGTGGACCCACCACCTCTTGGCATGCAAATATGGGTTGCTATAGGTGAAATAGAGTTGCTACAAGAAGTTTCTATAGGAAACATAGTTGCTACAGGAAAAGCATATTTGCTACAGGAAATACGAATTTGCTACAGGAAGCTAACAGAGGGTCGCAGGAGAAATATTTTGCTACTAGGGTGTTGGAAAATGATTAATTAATAGCTACAAGGTACAAATAAACACAACAAAGCTGCAAAATATTTGATGCAAACATGGTAAATTCTCCAAGGGTGAAAGGTACCCAAGTCACCAATTTCGTAATCACATCATTCCTTTATTTTGCTTCGATTTATTAACAACCATTTCTACCTTTTTATGAAGAAAGAGCTCTATGTTAAGTGCTTTCAATTCCATAATTTAATGAGCAAAGAGAATCTACATTGCTAGTTAAGGATGTTCATAAGAATTTGATGGATAATATGATGTGACATGGCCAAATATTTGTATCAAAAGTAAGAGGTTTGGACTTCAATAATAATGACATTATTAGCTATCACCCAGTGCCTAAGCGCTAGATGCTTCATCCCATCATAAGGAATCCTTACATGTCCCAACCATGATGAGTGATAAATTAACTCATCGTTAAGGAGTAAAAACATGTTATATCATAAAAAACTAGCTTGGAAACTTAAGTTACACTCCATATCAAATCATTATCAAAAGAAGTAAATGACACACCATAGGAGTGGAAAAGGTAGGTCAATGAAAGGGGCAACTCATGCATCCATTATTACTCCCTCCATTACATCTATATGCTCAAAAGGTATACCTACACTACCTGGTTCCATGGCCAAGGCAATTAATCATGAAGTATTTCCCACGTGTTGCGATTTATTGTCACTAACACTTATGAATTGAAGGGTTCCTCTTAGGGGCTAGAAGCACATTATATGGTTGGTTATCTATCCACCTCTAACAAGGTCGAGAACACTTTTATGGGACTTGGTCTAGTTAGATATTTGATGGTGATTTTTATTTGAAGTATTACTATACCCTTAATAATTAGGTGTGGTCCACTATGATGGATTTATGGCCATTGTCTCTAACGAGTGGTTGCTTTCACTTGAATTTGAGATGGTTTTTCCAAGTTATTTTTCACAAAACAACAAAGGCCTTGAGGGCACCCTCATTCCATGCCTACTCCACATGATTCCCAAGTTGTACTTCACTTATGGAGAGAAGTAATGACCTTGCAGGTGCAACACTGCCTTTCCACAATAGAGCATTGGGCACTTTGATGATCTTGATAGTTGACGAACACCTTAGAGCACCCTTACAGGCTAAAATATTGAGCTCTCTTTTCTTATCATTGGTGAGTCTTGATGATGTACCCAATAGACCTAGCATGCACCGAGGCTAACCTTGACATTATTTGATGGGTCGTTCATTGATTCAAAGTCTAGATAATGATGATAATTCCCAAGATTATTAGGGAGGGCTTGTACTAACTCATGGAGCCCAAACGTTGGAGAGATATTGCACCATATTATCTTGATGTCACCTATGGAGATGACCAAAGGCACCTGTTGTAGCATAATTTGACTCAGCTAAAAATCAAGAGAGGTTCTGAGAAATTCAAGGTTGTTGAGGAACAATTTTTAAAATTTCAATAAGACCTGCAACATGCTCAAAAGGATAACCACAAGCTCAATGAGAATTCATCATCACATGTGCACTGGAACCAAAATCAGGGAAGCAACAACATTAGAAGTGTAATCTAAGCCAGAGGAGCAACAAAGAAGAAAAGCGTGCAGAAAGGGTCAAGTCGGGCTTATTTGCGTGCAGAACAGTTCAAGAGTCGGGTAGATTGATGTGTTTAGAACATTGCATACAGGTCAGGGTCGAGTCCTGCAAATATATGTGTAGAATAGTGTTTAGAGGCTTAATTGCAATCGCATGTGGAGGGCCTAATCGCAGATCAAAAATCACAATTGCATGTGGAAGGCCTGATCGCATATCGCAAATCGCAATCACTCGTGGAGGGCCTGCCTGCATATCGCAAACTGTAATCGCAAAGCTTAGGAGGAATAGAACAAGGTTGAATCGTCGAAATGTGAAATGCGATACGAGGACCAGATGCAATATAGTTCGGAGCTTGAATCTAAAGTATTTAAAGTCCGATTGTGGGACCCTCTCATATATCGCACATTGCAAGCTCAAAAGGGATAACGATCATAAGATAACGGGATTCGCCGAAGTGCGAAGTGCGATAACGAAGTGGACGCGATGGAAGTTATCACTAAAGTCTAAAGGTTTTTAAGTCTGGGTACATGGGTTTTTCCTTCGTAAAAATCGCATCGGAGGGAAAAAGCGGATTATAATATAGAGCATTGGAATGTTGAAATGTGACAGAGAAGCAGACGCAATACAGTTTTTCAAAGGTAATGGAAAATCTTTTAAAGTCTAGTCTTATGGCAGTTACAAAGGAAAGTTTGAATGCAGGGCAGACTTGGGTAAGAAAATACTTGACGCTACATGCAGAACTGCGGTATGTGTTTGCGGCATTTTATTAATCAAAGACTAAATGTTGCGGGCACGAGCAGAAGAGGCAAAGTCGGGTAGTAGGTGACATGATGACAGTGTTCAAAATGTAAAAGCATGGGCAGAGTCGGGTAGAGATGCGTTTATGCAGACTTTTAGGATATCACATCAGAATTGAAAGGAGACACATCAACAATAAATCAAATTCAGCAAAAGGATTATATTTCAAGTTTTATTTTTTTTTCTTTGTTAAGATCGAAGCTACAATGATGTCCTCGATTGCAATGTAATAAGTAGTTTAGGTAGTCTAGGCAGTCTAGGAGTTTCAAGAAGCTCGAGCAGTTACAAACTGCTTTTGTTTGTATTTAAGGAAGAGAGAAAGAGAGAGAAGGGTTTCGAGTTCTGGACCTCTTGGAGAATACATTTTGTACTTCTTTTTTTGATGGGTGAATGAAAGAAGCAACAAGTTTCCTGCAACTGTTGATGGTGATTCATGTTTATTGTGTCATTTTATGTTGTTTTTTCCTTGAATGAAGTGAAGTAAAGAAGCAGTTGGTCTCTTATTTACATTTGTAAGTAAGAATTAAATAGCCTTAATAAGCGCTCCTTCACTCCAACTCCTCTCCCTTCACAAATTCTCTCTGGAACTTAAAAGTAATAGATTTTGTGTTTACAGCATATTATTTTGAGTTTTCTCTCTCTCCGTGAATTCTCTCTGAAACTTAAAAGTAATATATTTTGTGTTTACATAATATTATTTTGTGTTTCCTCTCTCTCCATGAATTCTCTCTAAAACTTAAAAGTAATATATTCTGTGTTTACAACATATTACTTTGAGTTTCCTCTACAGTTCTTCTTTTCCATTCAGATATCCGCAGTCAATGGCATTGTGAAATATTTTATTATTCCAAATCATTAAGGGTTTAAGGGTTTTAGAAAACTAGTTTCGAGAGGGATAGAACAAAGACCTCATGATAAAATTATTTTTGTGACACACTTTTAAAACGCCGTAAGCACTGATTCCTTTCACAACCGAGGGATTGTCTCTTAAGAACCAACAGCATCCAAAGCCAGATATCAAACACATGGAGATATTTTGAGGCTTGATTTGAGGATTCTTCCCCAATTTATGGTTGATCATGATGGTTGGAGATGCATCTAGCCTTTATATTGCACTTTTGGAGCCTTATTAGACCTAAAAGGGCATGACATCATGCTTGGATGGGGATTTCAGCTCACACATGTGGGAAATTAGTGCCTTGTTTTTTTTTATTGAGCTGCCAGGCTTTCTTATAACCTATTTTATGCATGTATAATTAAAACCAAAATTGTTATTAGGCTTTTATATGGATTTATGGATGTAATAGACTTCATTAAATCAATGTTATCATAATTGAACTGGTAGACCCCCTAGATCGAGAACCAAAAAAAAAATCAAACCAAAAAACCAGTCAATCAAAAACACATAAATGTTCAAATTTAAAAAAAAAAAAAAAAAAACATATATATTCATGTGCATCCATGTGAATCCAAATCATTTATACACAAATAAGAAAAAAAAATCTCATTTATATAGAATGTAAGGGTGCACATAACCAAAATAACACTGAATGAAATCCATCTTTGAACTGAAAATACATCCACAAATAGGCCCTAGATGGCCTCTAGCATCCTAAAAAACTCATGCTACAACAAATACCTATATATCATCAAAATCTTTCCCTATATTTGAATCTTTGTCCTCAATATCACCCTCTAAGCATTCAAATAAGATAGAAAATGATTAGCATGTCAATTCAGTATTTTGTGTGCGTGAAGACATATTTTTAATAGATCATGATAGATTTCAACAATCAATGCCACTAGCATCAAGGTACATAGAGGGATTAGTACTATTGATTAAATGTTAGTTCCATACCCTCGTATATAACAAAAACCAATGGAAGCAATGGAATTTCCCCAATCCTAAAATAAAATAAAAACTATTAATTCTACTTGATTTTGAGTGGGATCTAAAATTATACTCTCCATATGAAATCCAATGAGTTCAAAACCACTCTTAGGCAACCTGAGTCAATTCATAGTAATGCTAAAAATTTAAGTAAATGGACGAAAATGAAGACAAAGGAGAATGTCACTTTTACTTTAAGAATTTAACATTACCATTAAATGCATAGCATTAGTAGTGAAATATGGTCAATTATTAGGTTTCCCCAGTCATAAATCATTACTTAAAAAAATATATTGCATTCAAAGGGTCCTTGATAGCATTGTACAAAACCAATCAATTCGGTTCAATGAAGAAACGTCGGTTTTGTACAAGAACTAGTTGGTTCACTACCGAACCAACAAAAAACAGTCTCGTTAACCAATCTAAATTGGTTTTTGCCTCTAACCGATCAGACCGATTGATTCTGATAACATTGATATTGAGGGTTGAATGGGTCAAATTTAACCCTTAATTGATTATTGGGCTACGTTATTATAGTTGAGCCAATAGGAGTTTATGGGGTTTGATTCTATTCTAGTGCATTTTGTTCCATAGTAGAGCAAAGTAGCTAAGAGTGGACAGAGAGAGAAAAACATAGAGTGTTTGTGTTATGTACGAGCCCGTGATCCACAAATCTCACTCCTTTTCATTTGCACGATTCGGTTCAATGAAAAAAGGCAGGTTCAATAGTGAACCGATTGATTATGTACAAGAACAAGTCGATTTGGTACAAAACCAACAAAAAACGATCTAGTTCACCAATATGAATTGGTTTTTTCCCTTCAACTGATCAGACCGATCGATTCCAATAACATTGATATTGAGGGTTGAATGGGTCAAATTTAACCCTTAATTAAATATTGTGCTATGTTATTATAGCCGAGTCAATGGTTCGATTCTATTCTACTGCATTTTGTTCCATAGTAAAGCAAAGTAGCTAAAAGTGGATAGAGAGAAAAACATAGTGTCTGTGTTATGTAGCAGCCCATGATCCACAAATCTCACTCCTTTGTATTTTACTATTTCCTTCAAAAAAAAAGAGAGCAAAGTAACCTCACTTCCAGTTAGGTTGCCTATATTTGAATCTTCGTCCTCAATATCACACTCTAAGCATTAAAATAAGATAGAAAATGATTAGCATGTCAATTCAAGATTTTTTTTGAGTGAAGGCATATTTTTAATAGGATCGTGATAGAGTTTAACAATCAATGCCACTAACAATAAGGTACATAGAGGGATTCGTGCTCTTGATTAAATGTTAGTCCCATACCCTCGTATATGACAAAAACCAATGGAAGCAATGCAATTCCCACAATCCTAAAATAAAATAAAAACTATTAATTCTACTTGATTTTGAGTAGGATCTAAAATTATACTTTCTACATATGAAATCCAATGAGTTCAGAACCACTCTTAAACAACGTAAGTCAATTCATGGTAATGTTAAAAATTTAAGTAAAAGGACGAAAATGAAAGACAAAGGAGAATGTCACTTTTACTTTAAGAATTCAACATTACCATTAATTGCATAGCATTAGTAGGGAAATATGGTCAATTATTAGACTTCCCCGGTCATAAATTGTTACTTAAAAAAAATTACATTCAAAGGGTCCTTGATAGCATTGTACAAAACCAATCAATTCGGTTCAATGAAAAAATGTTGGTTCAATTGTAAACCAATCAGCTTTGTACAAGAACTAGTCGGTCCGGTACCGAAACAACAAAAAACAATCTCATTCACCAATCTGAATTGATTTTTTCCTCTAACCGATCAGACCGGTTGATTCTGATAACATTGATATTGAGGATTGAATGGGTCAAATTTAACCCTTAATTGACTATTGGGCTACGCTATGATAATTGAGCCAATAGGAGGAAAATGGGTTCAATTCTATTCTAGTGCATTTTGTTCTGTAGTAGAGCATAGTAGCACCATTGTATTTGCACCATTCGGTTTAATGAAAAAAGGTAGGTTCAATAGTGAACCGATCGGTTCTGTACAAGAACCAGTCGATTCAGTACAAAACCAACAAAAATTATGTAGTTCACCAATTTGAATTGGTTTTTTCCCTTCAACCGATCAAATCGATTGATTCCGATAACATTGAAATTGAGGGTTGAATGGGTCAAATTTAACCCTTAATTGACTATTGTGTTATGTTATTATAGTTGAGCCAATGGTTCGATTCTATTATAGTGCATTTTGTTCCATAGTAGAGCAACGTAGCTAAGAGTGGATAGAGAGAAAAACATAGTGTTTGTGTTATGTAGCAACCCATGATCCACAAATATCACTCCTTTATATTTGCGCCATTTCCTTCAAAAAAAAGAGAGAGCAAAGTAACCTCACTTCTAGTTAGGTTTCCTATCAAAAGGGTTTTTGGGTCATATATCAATGTTATTGTGATTTGTGAGTGATTGTTTATCTGTTCTCTATTTTCCACATTTTATATATTGCATGCATAAGTAGAAAAACAATAATTTAATAAATCCAAAATCTAAGAAAATTAACCCTGATGGTACATATTTTCAATTTCAATTTCAGTATATTTTTATTAAACCTGTTATGAATTGTCCAATGAATTATACACTATTATTTGTAAGTCACAAACCCATTGCAACAATATAATCAACTTGTCACTTGCGGGAATTGAACTTGCGTGAGGAGGTTCGTATATATATTGCAAATTTACATTTCATATGTTAGCCGTATGATTTGATTCTGATAATGAAGTCTATGCTAGATGTGCGACCAAGGAAGATTCTGAGGATGAGGTCTAAACAGACAAACTAATACTAAATGCAAAATTGAAAGATACAAAACAAGGAGTGATGTGTAGAACAGAGGAGCATCATACTAAAATTCCAATAAAACATAATTGAAAACATAAATAAAGGATCAAGTAAAGCATTTCAAGTTGGTGTCTACATTCCTCAAGGCACTGGTGTCTCCTTCTGGTTGGTGCTCGTAAAACATTTTAGGGGGTTGGTGCAGGCTCCTCTTGGTTGGTGCTTGCATTTCTTAGGGCACTGGTGTCTCCTTCTAGTTGGTTCCAGTAAAACATTTCGGAAGGTGAATGCCTGCAAGATCATTCATTAATAAAGAAGTTTCATATATATCAATAGGGGAATTTCGAGGTCTAAAATGGGTCTCCTAAGGAAATTATAAAATAATAGTGGAAATAATAAAATAATATTTGATTACATCATCAAATTTTAGAGGAAAAAAAAACTATTTTTTCAACTCATATTTTCAACTTATCTCCCAAAGTTTTTACTCAAATTTCGAGTGGGAGTACTCGTTGGATGCAAAATATAATTCCTCATCCAAGGAGTACCCATGTTGCATACTTTAGATGGGTTTTACTACACGTGATTGTAATCACGTTTTTTTTATGTATTTCTCATTTTTCGTGTAGCAGGGTCCATCGAAAGTATGCGACATGGGTACTCCTTGGATGAAGAATTAAATTTTGCATCCAACGAGCACTCCTCCTCAAATTTGAATAAAAAATTTGGGAGATAAGTTGAAAATACGAGTTGAAAAAATTATTTTATTATTTTATTATTTTTTAATCTTTTTACTCTTTTACTTTAAAAACGGTGAATCATCTCCCATGGTTGACATCATCATCTTGAATCCTATTGGTTCTTATATATATATGGTGTCTTTTTATGTCGTTGATGTGATTGATATTATATTAAATTGTAAATTTTCTTAGATGTTCTATGTTTGATGCAACTTTACTTTAAACCTAATATCAAATAGCGATCACATAAACATGAATGTAAAATGTTGATAGAACATACCAATAGATCGACGGAAGACAAGCCAAAAATACACTTTACTTGATCAACAAAATATGTGTTGTGGTGCGTTACAGCGATCAACAGGATGCTTGAGCCAACAAAGTCTCCTCACGGTCAGCCAACTAGAATGTGTCACACAATTCTCAAGACAACTCTACAACAGTCAACCCAAAGTCAACAAAAGTCAACAATGTCCAGTCAACAATCAACGCAGAACAACAGCGACAGAAAGTCAACGTAGCAAGGTCAAAGATCAACGTCCAACCTCAGTGTTTGTACCAAAAAATGCGGATTGCAGAGATCAAAGTTTTGGGAGAGTTTAAGGTCAAGTTGACCAAAGTCAATGTTGGTCAAAGCTGCGTTGAAATCCCTAGAGAAGATTTGAAACCCTCGTTGTTGTTTTCCCACGTGTGAGTGAAGAGAAGCCTCCAAGGTGATGATCGAACCAATCAGACAAGAGAGAATTGTGTGATGAGTGATGGTGAAAATGACCTCCAACGTTGACCAATATATATCCATATGTGAGGGTGTGTGATACATGTTGGGGCTCCAAGCCTACATTACAATTCTGGCCGATTTTGCACGTAAGTGGACTTAATTCAAAATAAATGTTCTGCTCATCAAATCAAAATGATCTTTAGATCGATCTTGCACCTCTCCGAAAGAGGAATCTTGTAATATCTCAAAAGGGAGAATGAAGTAATACTTCACACAATATAAGAACTTACAGCAAGATAAACAATAAATCTAAGTGCACATCAAAATATGCAGAAGAGCTGAGCCATTTTATTATATTGGAGATGATTCAGTTACACAAGTACAAAATATAGGTACATCTAGCCAAAAAGATAAGCTAGGATCACCCTAAAAACATGTATGCAACAGGTACAACGTAACTGTAGAGCCACTGAAGCAAATACTGCACAGTCCTTTCAGCCAAATATGAGCATGTAGGTGCAGGCTGGAAAGGAAAATGCAAATCTACTCAAATCTGGAGCTTTGATGATGCCAAGATTCAAGCTCTGGCCAATGTGATGGATTCCCAAGATAACTAAGAAAGGATTTTCCAGATCTGCAACTTTGGAAAATCACCTCCCTAGGATTTGATCCTTAATCTGCTGGGAAATACAAATCTGAAGCTAGATCTGACAAATAGATGGCTGAAATATGATATCTGATCAGATCTATGCTTGAAGGGTTGATCCCTTCCTCAGATCTATGAGCTAAAAGCTCTAGATCTACCTTCTCAATCCTCCAATGATGAATTTAACTGCTACAACACGGCTGCCAACAGAAACTGCGTTGTGAGGGAAAGAGAGGCCTTCTGCCTGCTGAAATATGTTGCAATAAACTCCAGGCTAATGGTAAGACTGATGGCAATGTGAAGGAATGATCCTCCACTGGATTGCTAGCTGAAGTACTAGCAACTTCCTTCCTCCTTTTAGATTTGCAATATAAACGGCGTAATTCCTGCGGGAAATACTGCTGCTAGGAGGTTAATAACTTTTGGCTTGATGCCAGATCTCCAATGTGGCTCTAGGAGTGCTGGTCTATAAGCCCAAGTGATGGGAATAATCTCTCACCTTGTTCTTCAACTGAAGTACTGAAGACAACTTCCACCTTCCAAACTGATCTTCAGAAATCTACAAATTTTTGAATATGAATGCTCTGCAGAAATTAGAGAAGAGATGTGGCACCAATGCCTGATGTAGAATGAAGAGCAATCCTCTTTCTAGGGCTACTCAAGAAAGAGGTGGGATTCCCGCCCGAGAACACCCTGTGCTAAACAACACCTGCAATCTCTGTTAAACATCCCAAGAATGCAGTGGAATGTCACATGAAAATTCCAGATCTAAAAGATCATATATCAAAATAATCCAAGATGCCTTTCACCTTTGCCTTCATCTCCTTTATAATGTTTGAGCCTCCCCAAGCCTTGGCCCTAATCTCAACTGCACAGTCACATGTGGACAAGATCCTCCAAGTGGGACTTCGTTGTTTGACCAAATCAAGCAACAAGTCTAGGTGCAATGTACACCTCCTCCATCATGTGTGCTTTATTTGCACATGATCTTCCATCACTTGATCATGAATGCTCAATGATCCTTTGTTCGACATCTTCAAGATCTTAGTTGACTGAATCAACCCTCCATGATCTTTCTCATTAAATGGGACATGATCTCCAATCTCATTCACATTAGTAGTTGCTCAACTACCTCATTTTGCAAATCTAGACTAAATTAATCCACATTCACACACACAAAGTGGATATTTATTCTTATTGAGGATTGTGGGTCCCTCCACCCTTTTATTTACTTAATTCATTAAGAAAATCAATGACTCTAATATTCCAAATATGATGTGAAAATTTGGGAATATTACAAATCCAATAAAAATATTGGCATCGTCATCTGAGCATCAGAAGATGGAGTTTAGACATAGTTGCCCAAAATTAACATATATGCATGAATTGTTTTGATTGGTTAAGATTGGTCATTATAATTCATTCCCCTCTTAGTATAATCACATTTCCAACAGTTAAAATGCAAAAGATAGTCGAGACATAATTAGCATGTGGGCAAAAGCCTAGCATGAGCTATACCCTTATTAGCTATCACCCAGTGCCTGAACGCTAAATGCTCCATCTCATAATAAGGAATCCTTATATGTCCCAACCCTGATGAGTGAGAAATTGACTCGTCGTTAAGGAGTAAATAAATGCTATATCATAAAAAGCAAGCTTGGACACTTAAGTTATACTCCATATCAAAGCATTATGAAAAAAAGTAAACGACACACCAGAGGAGTGGAAAAAGTAGGTCGAGGAAAGGGTAACTCATGCATCCATGATTACTCCCTCCATTACATCTATATGCTCAAAAGGTAGACCTACACTACCTGGTTCCATGGCCAAGGCACTTAATCATGAAGTCTTTCCCATGTGTTGCCATTTATTGTCACTAACACTAATGAATTGAAGGGTTGCCATTGGAAATGTCGCCTCCTCTTAGAGGCTAGAAGCACGTAACAAGGTCGGGAACACTTTTATGGGACTTGGTCTAGTTAGATATTTGAAGGTGATCTTGATTTGAAGTATTACTATGCCCTTAACAATTAAGTGTGGTCCACTATGATGGATTTATGGCCATTGCCTCTAACGAGTGGTTGCTTTCACTTGAAGATGGTTTTTCCAAGTGTTTTTCCGCAAAGCAACAAAGGCATTGAGGGCACACTCATTCCATGTCTACTCCACATGATGCCCAAGTTGTACTTCACTTATGGAGAGCAGTAATGACCTTGCCAGTGCAACATTGCATTTACACAACACAGCGTTGGGAACTTTGATGATCTTTACAGTTGACTAACACCCTAGAGCATCCTCAGATGCTGGAAGATTGAGCTCTCTTTGCTTAGCATTGGCGATTCTTGATGATGTACCCAATAGACCTAGCATGCCCCCAAGCTAACCTTGATATTATTTGACCAGTGTGCCTTGATTCAAAGTCTAGATAATGATGATCATTCCCAAGATGATTAGGGAGGGCTTGTACTACCTCATGGAGCCCCAACATTGGAGAGAGATTGCACCATATTGTCTTGATGTCACTTATGGAGACGACCCAAGGCACCCAAAGTTGGATATCAAACACATGGAGATATTTTGAGGCTTGATTTGAGGATTATTCCTCGATTTATGGTTGATCACGATGGTTGGAGATGCATCTAGGCTTTATATTGTACTTTTGGAGCCTTATTAGAACTAAAAGGGCATGACATCATGCTTGGATAGGGCTTTCATCTCACACATGTGGGAAATTAGTGGCTTGTTTTGTTTTATTGAGCTACTGAGTTGGCTTGAAAATACATCCACAAACCAGCCCTAGATGGTCTCTAGCATCCTAAAAAACCCATGCTACAACAAATACCTACATGTCATCAAAATATTTGCCTATATTGGGATCTTCATCATCAATATCACCCTCTAAACATTAAAATAAGATAGAAAATGATTAGCATGTGAACTCAAAATTTTGTTTCAGTGAGTGAGGGCATATTTTTAATAAGATCATGATAGAGTTCAACAATCAATGCTACTATCATCAAGGTACATAGAGGGATTTGTGCTCTTGATTAAATGTTAGTTCCATACCCTCATACATGACAAAAACCAATGGAAGCAATGCAACTCCCCCAATCCTAAAATCTTAAAAAATTGTTAAGTCTACGTGATTTTGAGTGGGATATAATATTCTACTTTTTCCATATGAAATTCAATGAGTTTGGAACCACTCTTAAACACCCTGAGTCAATTCATGGTAATGCTAAAAATTTAAGTAAAATGACGAAATATGGTCTGGTTCATTACCGAACCAACAAAAAATGGTTTGATTCACCAATTTGAATTTGTTTTTGCCCTCCAACCGATCAAACCGATTGATTCTGAAACATTGGTATTGAGGGTTGAATGGGTCAAATTTAACCATTAATTGACTATTGGACTATGTTATTATTATAGTTGAGCCAATAGGAGGAAAAGGGGTTTGATTATATTTTAGTGCATTTTGTTCCATAGTAGAGCAAAGTAGCTAAGAGTGGATAGAGAGAGCAAAACATAGAATGCCTATGTTATGTAGCATCCCATGATCCAAAAATCTCAGTCCTTTGTATTTGCATCATTCAGTTCAATGAAAAAAGGTCGATTCAATAGTGCAGCAAAAAACGATCTAGTTCACCAAGCTGAATTGGTTTTTTCGCTCCAACTGATCGGACCGATTTACTCTGATAACATTGATATGGAGGGTTGAATGGGTCAAATTTAACCCTTAATTGACTATTGGGCAATGTTATTATAGTTGATCCAATAAGAGGAAATGTGGTTCGATTCTATTCTAGTGCATTTTGTTCCATAGTAGAGCAAAGTAGCTAAGAGTGGATAGAGAGAGCAAAAAAGTGTGTGTGTTATGTAGCAGCCCATAGTCCACAAATCTCACTCCTTTGTATTTGCAACATTTCCTTCGAAAAAAGAGAGAGCAAAGTAACCTCACTTCCACTTGGGTTTCCCATCAAAAGGGTTTTTCGGGTCATATATCAATGTTATTGCGATTTGAGAGTGAATTTTTATCTGTTCTCTATTTTCCATATTTTACATATCGCATGCATAAGTAGAACAATAATTTAATAAATCCAAAAATCTAAGAAAATTAACCCTCATGGTATTTTTATTATACCTGTTATGATAAATTTTTATTGTATTTTTATTGAATTTCATTGTATTTTTATTATACCTGTTATGATAAATTTTCCAATGAAATATACACTACTATTTATAGGTCACAAAGCCATTACAACAATATAATCAACATCTCACTTGCAGGAATTGAACTTGGGTGAAGAGGTTCATATGTTAGCCTTATGATTTGATATCAAAGTAGGGAATGGACACCAAACGCAATGGCATAGGCCCCTCACATCAACAACCCAATCTCCTTCCTCATTCGTAGCCTCAATCCTTGCCTATGCCAATCACCATAGAGCTTGTGCCGATAGCCAATACTCTGTGTCTGGATCAAATTTAGATCAGCACATCAGAAGTTAGATGGACGTTGGCTCGGCATGACTTGAAGCACATGGAAGGGCAAGACTGGACATTGTCCGAGTGAGGTGGTTGAAATGGATGGATGAGTGAGCTTTTTGTAATGGGTGGATGAAACTTGAGGACACCTTGGGCACTAGTACACAGTTCAGACAAACAAAGTGACATATATTGCACATTTGAGGCCCACGGGGTACATAAAAGTCATCTTAGATTTCTGTTTCATTCAATTTGAAAATAAGCCAAACATTGCATTCAACTATAAGGTATCAAATATAAAACCAAGTTGTGTATTATTATGTTCTGCTTTCTATTTCTGTTCCATTCAATTTGAAAATATGCCAGAGAAGATATCACAAAGTACCGCTAAACATTTTATTCAAGTATAATGAAGGTATCACAAAGTAGCGCTAAACATTTTATTCAAGTATAATGAAGGTATCAAACAAGACGTATAACCAAGTAGTGTACCCATTTAATTTAACAATAAACCAAAGAAGAAATCACCAGCAGCGCTATGAATGCCTGTTTCGAATACTTCCATTGAGAAGAAAAAACTATTGCGTGTCTTTCCCTGTTACACAAGGACTTGCTCCACTAAACAACTGGACAATATCAGCTTCATAGGAACAGCAAATAACATGTTTTTTCATGTTACCAGAGGACTTATTCCACTCAACAATATTAGCTTTGTTGCAACCAGAAATAACATGTGTGTTTCCCTGTTACCAAAGGATTTGTTCCACTTTAGAGAAACAAGGAAAAATAAAACAGCCAGTACACTGAGTTACACATAAAAGGGAATGTTCAAAAGCACAATTCACTATACTTTGTTGTACTCCAAGCAAATGTTATCAGAACCAGACTGTAACAAGCAAACTGGTTTTGTATCGAGCTTTGGGAGTCGATTGATTTGGCCCTGATAGCGCTGTACCGAGCAAAGGAAGGTCTATGTGATTCTGAAATTTCTTTAAAGAGGGAGTGGTCATTGTGAGCTTAATGAGCATGTGGGGTGGTCATTGTGAGCTTAATGAGAATGTATTTTAGTTGTTCTGGAAATGCCTGTGCCTGTCTCTAGAGCAATCCAAATCCAAGTTTGTTTCGGATTTAGGCCTTGGTAATCGAGATTCAAAATCCAAAGGTCTATGAGCTAACTTATGCTTGGGTACCTGGGCCAATAATCAGCACTGTATCTGGCAGTGCAGAGCCATTATTATTGTAAAAATAAATCTGATCCAATTTTATTTGATTGCAACATGAAAATCTTTTACGCATAAATATAAGGACAAATTTAACCCGACCAGATTGCGATAGATTAATGGGCAGTACACTACAGCATGGAATGCAAGCTTAATGAGAATGTATTTTAGTTGTTCTGGAAATGCCTGTGCCTGTCTCTAGAGCAATCCAAATCCAAGTTTGTTTCGGTTTTAGGCCTTGGTAATCGAGATTCAAAACCCAAAGGTCTATGAGCTAACTTATGCTTGGGTGCCTGGGCCAATAATCAGCACTGTATCTGGCAGTGCAGAGCCATTATTATTGTAAAAATAAATCTGATCCAATTTTATTTGATTGCAACATGAAAATCTTTTACGCATAAATATAAGGACAAATTTAACCCGACCAGATTGCGATAGATTAATGGGCAGTACACTACAGTATGGAATGCAAGAAATGCCTATAAACATGGCCGATAATACCCATTTAAAGCGTACCAATAAAAATCCAATTTACACAACTGCCACTCCATTTCAATTTCAAAAGTACCACGAGTTGAAAACAATATTGTAGGCAGCATGCCTCGTGAGAAGAAGGCACTAAAGCCACCAGCAAGAAGAGGCTCGATATGATAATGACCCTAATGCCACATTACACAATAAGCAATTGCCCAGTAGTATTTAATAACATATCTTTTTGTCCTGACGATGAACCTAATGTGAGGTTCAAAATATCAGGCACAAAAATCTTTT
Organism: Pinus albicaulis; assembly: GCA_034641835.2. NCBI lineage: Eukaryota > Viridiplantae > Streptophyta > Pinopsida > Pinales > Pinaceae > Pinus > Pinus albicaulis. The sequence goes on along the minus strand of CM076576.1, from coordinate 389,034,637 downwards.
ATACAGTTTCAAGTGAAGATCTAATGGACAGCATGTCCTATTTGCACTATTCGCAAGAATCCTGGCACTATCCAAGGCTACTAGGCCAATCGATTTCAGAACGCCATTTCGGCAGATGTTCATTTACATGAATAATGACCCCTCATGCCAGATTACACAATAAGCAATTGCCTGATGATGATCCTAACCTGAGGTTCAAAATGTCAGACACTAAAATTTTTTATGCGGTTCCTCATGTAGAGATGATGAACCGAGTTCGCTAACTTGTAGAAGATCTTTGTTTAGGGCAAGTTGAAGTTATGCAAGCTAATCTAACTCCATATGTTCAGGCAAACCGCAACTTCACAAACCTTATATATAGTAGTAACCGCCGAGGATAATAACTGAACCTAATGTGAGGTTCAAAATACCAGGCACAAAAATCTTTCATACAGTTTCAAGTGAAGATCTAATGGACAGCATGTCCTATTTGCACTATTCGCAAGAATCCTGCCACTATCCAAGGTTACTAGGCCAATCGATTTCAGAACGCCATTTCGGCATATGTTCATTTACATGAATAATGACCCCTCATGCCAGATTACACAATAAGCAATTGCCTGATGATGAACCTAACCTGAGTTTCAAAATGTCAGACACTGAATTTTTTTATGTCCTCATGTAGAGATGATGGACCGAGTTAGCTAATTTGTAGAAGATCTTCGTTTAGGGCAAGTTGAAGTTATGCAAGCTAATCTAATTCCATATGTTCAGGCAAACCGCAACTTCACAAACCCTGTATATAGTAGTAACTGCCGAGGATAATAACTATCCAGTACTCGCCCACTTCCACCAATAGCCTAGAATTCTATGACAAGGACAAACTTCAATATGGGATTCATCGTATTATCCAGTAAAAGAACTTTCGATTGACTCGGTACATCCTTTATTTGAACTAAAGAGGTTGTCTACAGGGATGCATCAAGTGCAACAGTGAAAGAACATCCTTAAGGAGGAGGTATATGTTGGGAATTGAGCAAAAAAACATGTCAATTGGACGTAAGTTCTGGTGATTGGGAGAAATGTTGAGAGCGTAATGAGTATACAATTGAGCCTTGTTGTCTGAAAGTTCCTCAAAAACAGAAATATGTATATTGCTAATATAGATTATAAAGATATTCCTTCATCAGTAGAAATGACAGATAAAACAGAAAAGATATAGGCAAACCACATGATTTTTACAAATATAGAGACTTATTTACACAATTCATTTTTCATTTTTTTTTAGAGTGGATGCGAGAGGAGAGGAGAGGAGAGGAGATTTTATGGTAGAAATTATTCCAAGATTCCAAACATGAGATAGTGGACTGTTTATGATCCTTTTACTTTTTCTCTATAATTTATTATTCGCACTGGTACACTGACAACACATCATATGTGTACCACAACACATTATCTTACAGAGGAGAGAAGGCCAAACAAGCATGTATTCAATAAAAAAATCCATTTCCATGTGGACAACCCATCAAATGAATAGTCAATAACCCAAATACCCAAATTGATAAATATGACATGTACCTTCCAAGCCACACTGAATTCTTTGATTCTTAATAAACATGGAATTATGTTCAAACCCTGAACTTCACCAGCTCCAAATTAAAAGATCTTGTATGTATATCAAGATCAAAGACTCCAGTATGCACATAAAACTTGAAACCTTGCCAACACAGAGAAAGAACGGGATGAACCCCCATGATTTGAGCCTTTGTCAACCTGAGTGAAACAATTAATTGATCTCAAATAGTCTATTACTCTAGAGGCAACACAAAATAGCCAATTAGTAATTCTTAACAGGTTTTGCAAAAATGCAAATGTACATTCGCAAAATTGATCCAAAACAGCAACCCAATTTACTAACCCATTCCAAATCTCTTTCTACATTGTAATTATCCATCAAATATAGAGGAAGTACTTGCATTATTAAAACATTCCAAATCCTTTTTTACATTGTAAAATTATCCATCAAATATAAAGGAAGTATACGCGTTTGAAAGCTCTGCCATATATAATATTTACCTCAATCCCCGGAATCAAAGATATTTATTAGAAATATTTACACAAAATTGCATTTCCTGCTTAGCATACCTTTACGTGTCTTTATGCCAATTTACAGAGCGCAACCGAATGGACTGGATCAAAATCCGCAATGATTTTCTGCATAACAGATCATTCTCCCCACCTTTCATGCAAATAATATTATGTGTTCTTACTTGAATTCTTCCTCATCAGAAAGCAAGTCGTCTAAAACCCGATCGTCTATCCTCGCCGAGGCCTGCTTCACCCACTTGACCAAATCCTCTGCATCTCGGTTCACCTTCTGTTCTTCCTTGAGAACTTTCTTGAGCTGCTTCCTCTGGCCTTTCAATGAAAAAGTACTCAAATCCGTCAAAAACTCATCGTCAGACAGCGAGTCCAGCTCGTCCTTCGGCCTGAGCCTGTCTCTATTCCGAACCCTTATTTTCGACTTCTCAGAAACGACAGCAGCCGTGAGTTCATCTTCGCCAATATGGGATTCAGATTTCTTCATTTTACTGGAACCCGAGGATCTCTTCGAGCTCAAGCTTCTCAAAAGCTTCTTCGGAGACCCGCAGAAACAAGCCCTGGGAGGAGAAGGCGACAATGAGATCGATCTCTGAGAGCGCACTGACGGCGATGACGTCACAAACGTTCTTGAAGTCTTTTTAGGGGGTCTGGAGTTCGAATTCCCACGAGGCGAAGATGCAACAGACATGCTGCGCCCCTCGCTGATGGGGCTCGAGTTCGAATCCCTTGGCGACTCTGTGGAGGACGATGGATTATTTCCAGGCAATTTAGCCTCTCCCGACTCGGAAAGACGGCTGTTACATCGTTCTAGACTTTGAGGAGGGCCAGGAGGTCTGAGGTTCGAGACCGATGCCTTGAGCTTTTCATACCTGCTTTCCAGTTCTGGGTCGAGGCCGTGACGTGCAGAGCCCCTGCTTCCGACGGGATTGGTGGTGATTTTAAGCAATTCTTCGTCAAGGAACTGAGATAATAGCTCTTCCACTGCATTTTCATGCTCTGAATCCGAAGAAGAGTAAGAAAGAGAAAAATGGCCCATTCTACAGTAATTGATTGTCTGCGTATGTCAACCATTTCTCACAGAGTGCCACAACCGTTTCAAATTCTACAAATCCCCCATTTTATATTAGTAAAAAAAATAAATCCGCTGAAATTAATTAAATATTATTTTTCCTTTTTAAAATATTATTATTAATTAAAATGCGATTTTCAGTTTTCTACAATATTATATTTAAATAGGTTAGTAAAGCAAGCTAGGGTTAATGGAAAAGGTACAAGTTGAAGCATCGGATACCGGTTAGGCATGGTCGGTGCCCACAATGCTGTTAGTGCCAGTTAAGCGTGGTCGGTGCCAACGATGCTTTTTAGTGACCGTTATTCTGAATCACACGAAACGTCACATCTCAAGCCAAGCTCACGTATCTTAAGCCTATGAGCAAAAGCCACCATTCACACCCTTATTGTGGGTGGCTGCACATATATTCAAACGTTTGATCAAGTTTACGAGTAAATATCATAATTTCCTCCTTTTTGGGCAAAATAAAAAATTAAAAAAAAATTAATTGAATTTGCCCCCCCCCTTTTATTTTTTATTTTTTTTATTTTTTTAAATTAAATAAACTAGCCTTTGCACCTTTTATGGTGCAAATCAACGCCGAAGGAACGTGACGTACGCAGGTTCAGCGGTCAATAAATGCGACGTAATCAACTAAGGCAGGTGGCGGACAGGTGGTGGACAGGTGGCTTACGACGAATCTATGAACAGTGTCGCTACGAGAAGCTCCACAATAGAACGCCTTCGGCGTAAATATAATTTTATATTTATTGTAAATAGAATTTTATATTTATGGAGGTCTTTACCCTATTGCTGGAGTCGGGAACGATCCGTTTGGCGGGTTTAGCGTCTAATTTGCTGCATTAAACATGGTCAACCCTAGTGAGGCTGTTGAACTCGACCCCGAACCGAAAGACATTCTGTCGGTATGGGGGAAGGATTTAACGGCACAGAATATTGAGCGGTTCTTTGGGACAAGCAGCAACCATGGGATCTTGAAACCGGAACCAGATCTACAAGAGTCGTGGAGGAACAGGGCTTCGATCGGATTGCTGGAAGAAAGCTTGGGGCTAACCGTGCAGAGCAATCAGGAGGCTCTTGGCCAATTTGAACCCCAGAAATCGAGAATTCAGAAGGAGGGTTACCCTCAGGCAGATGTACCCAGCTATCTCCAAGTAAGTAATGCCAAATCCCTCCTTCCTGCTCATTCTTTTACTGGAGGTCTTGAAGATGTGGTACTCGGTCATGGATCAAAAAGCTGGACTTGGCATAGCCCGGGAGGAGGGCTCAAAACTGACCTAGGGTCGGTTGAGGTAGGAAGATCGTCGGTCGTAACCAGATCCTCTATTGCAAGAGATTTGATAAACCCTAGTGTGATTTCTAGATTGGTGGAAGCAGGCTCTGGAGAGGGATGGGGTTTAAGGAAGGAAGATCCGGCTTTCGAAACTTTTAAGCAGTCAGCAGAGGTGGGATTAGCAAAGGATGATGACAAAGGATCTGGAAACAGGGGCAATGCGGAAGTCATTGCTACAGAGACCCCCTCAGAAAATCCGCTAGTAGACAAGAACGATTCTTCGCAGCAAGTAGAAGCGGAAAATGGTGCTGCTATCACACAAGGTAGGGAGGAGGTCTCAGGCAAGAGGCAGAACGGGGAGAAAAGGAAGAAACAGAAATTTATCAAGAAAAAGGAGATCGAAGCAAATCTAGTGCTGGGGATGGATGTCCAAATAAAGGAAGCTATTGGGGTGGCCGAATGCACTTTGGTAGGACGAGCGAGGGGTAAAAAATATTCAGCTCAATTCATCCAAAATTGGGCGGATCAGCAATGGTAGACGACCCCAAAAAAATCTTTCAAGGTATCAGTTCTAGCAAAAGGATGGTTCATGGTGCAATTTGAGAAGAAGGAAATGATGGACTGGGTTATGGGGAAAAATTGGGCCTTCGGCAACCATCCTGTACTTTTTAGGCGATGGACTCCACTGTTTGACGCACAGCGAGAAAAGGTTGAAACTTTCCCGGTCTGGGTTCGAGTTCTTGGTCTGCCTCCTTTCCTTTGGGTGGATTCAGTTTTTAGGTCCATAGGGAATATGCTCTGCACTTATTTGGAAGCAGATATGTCTTTCATTGAAACAAAGAATAAGGCCATGGCATGGATATTGGTCAGTCTTAACCCCGGAGAAGGTCTTGTGGAAAATATCAAAATCCAGCACCGAGACCTCATTTTTGACCAGCCATTGGACTACGAACATCTGCCATTCAGATGTCACAGATGCCATGTGTATGGCCATCTAGCAAGGGACTGCCCATTGGGTTTTCGTCGCAGAAGGAAACATAAGAGAACCGAGGAGGAGGTGGTAACAGCCGAAAAATAAAAAGATTCTAGGCATAAGAAGGCTCAAGAGGAGGATGGCATGGAGGTGGATAAGAGTGAGAAGGAGATGTCTTTGAAGCAGACTCATAAGGAGATCCCGTGCCTGGAGATTGTCGAAGGAACACCTATCGGAACCGGGAATGCTGCCCCGGAAATCACAAAAGAATTGACTGCAACCCTCCTTGAAGACACAATGGGTATGCACTCTTGTTTTCCTTCTTGTGAAGTGAAAGATGCAAGCCTGAATTCAAATTCTCATAGTCATTCATTTGATGTACACACTCGAGTTGATAGCATCACTTCATCTATTCCCAAAATAAACCTGAACTGTGAAGAGATTCCGAATGAAATCTGTGAAGTGAAAACCTCTCCTTCCAAACTGGCATGCCATTATAATCTATGCTCCCTTGACAAAAAACCTATCTCAGGAGAGCTGGTCGGAGGTTTAGGCATGGATACTTCCCAGGCCTCTTTGAGGAAACCTAGGGGTAGGAAGTCTTACCTGTCTAAGGCTCAGGTGAAAGCAAAATTTGACGTGGCGGATGGTAAACAATTGTCAATTCCTGGGGTGCTTAGAGCGGCGAAACCCTGTGAGGGAGTGACAAAATGATCTTTCTCTCCTGGAACTGTAGGGGTTTAGCCATTAAACCCAAAAAACTAGCTCTGAAGGAGATGTTTTAGCGTTGTAACCCAGATGTACTCATGTTACAAGAGACTCTAGGCTCGAGCATAGAAGTTTCGTCATCTCTTTGTTCTACTCTCCCTGGTTGGAATTTTCAAACCTTGGATTCTATTGGCCACTCGGGAGGCCTGGCTATTGGCTTCAGGGAAGGAAGACTGAAACTAGTAAACATATGGGGGATGGATCATGTGTTGGGGATGGAAGCTATGTCCCCTGATTTCGGCTTCTCTATAACGATTTTAAATATTTACGGGCCATGCCAGGAGAGAGTCTCTTTTTGGAATAATCTCCTGTCTAAATCAGTGATAAGAAGTCAAAATCTGGTGATAGGAGGAGATCTAAATTTCTCAATTGGGAATGCCGAGACTTGGGGACCTTCAGCCAGAGAAGATCCTCTATCAGATTTCTTCTTGAATGCCCTTGCTTCGCATAACCTGATAGATGTAAACCTATTAAAATTAAAACCTACATGGAGGAACCGTAGAACGGGTGAAGCTAGAATAGCAAAAAGATTAGATCGTTTTCTTCTAGGTGAAGATCTAGCTTCCAGAATTCCGATTTTTAGGCAATGGGTGGGAGAGGGGGGAAACTCAGATCATTTTCCAGTCCTTCTTGCGCTGTCAAAGCCCCCCCCAAGCCGGCTGCCCCCTTCAAATTCAACGCATCCTGGATGCAGGAGGAATCTTTCCAAAAGCTATTCAAAGAAACTTGGCAATCTCCGTGTAGGAACGCCTTGGAGGACAAGAGCTTTATGTTCATGGAGAATTTGAAAAGATTGAAGAAGGCCACTATGGATTGGGCTAAGAAGAGGAAGCAGAAACAAAATGAAGATTTAATCAATATCAATTTGGAGCTTGGGGAATTGGAAAAACCTGAATCGAATGGCTATGAATCTCAGGAGTCAAAGGACAGGATCTTGCTACTAGAAAAACAGAGAAGTGAAATACTTATGGATAGAGAAGAGGAATGGAGGTTGAAAAGCAGGGTGATCTGGCTGAAGGCTGGAGATGAAAACACAAATTTTTTTCACAATTATGCAAAAGGGAGGAAGATAACGAATACCATCTGGAAGTTAAAGGACGAGGAAGGTAGGGAGGCCAGTTCTTTTGAATCTCTCTCGAACATGGGGAGAAACCATTTCCAAAAGTTATTCTCTGATCAAGGGGAGTCAACATTAGCAGAGGTTATCAAAACAACCCAATGTTTTCCCCGGTATGTGGAGGAGGAAAAAGTCGAGAGTTTGATGGGAGAGGTCACAAAAGAGGAAGTGGAGAGTATTATAAAATCTATGGCCAAAGACAAAAGCCCAGGGCTGGATGGGTGGCCTATAGAACTCTTCCAGCATTTCTTCGATCAGATTGGATCTGAATTAACAGAGGTGGTTGAGGAATCCAGGAGAAAAGGAATGGTCTATTCTCCATTTAACTCAACCTTTATAGCCCTTATTCCTAAGAAAGAAGATCCAGAATCGTTTGAAGATTTCAGGTCTATATCGCTTTGTAATAGCATTTATAAAATTATAGCAAAAGTGATTGCTGTCCGTCTAAAGCCAATTCTATCTAAATGCATTTCAAATGAACAGTTTGGATTTTTGGATGGATGCCAAATTCATGAAGCCATCGGGGTGGCTCAAGAGACAATCCACAGTGTTAAACAGATGAAAAGAAAAGGAGCAGTGGTGAAAATTGACCTGTCAAAAGCCTATGACAGAATCAGCTGGACCTATCTCCGGATGTTGTTAACACATCTGGGTTTTAAAGTTGACTTTATCAACTGGATCATGGGATGTATAACCAGTGTCAGTTATGCAGTCCTTATTAATGGAGCAGCCTCTCCTTTCTTCAAAGGGCAAAGAGGGTTAAGACAAGGATGCCCTTTATCCCCTTTGCTCTTCCTTTTGGTAGCAGAAGGATTGAGTCAATTAATACTAAAAGCCAAAAGGGAAGGAATTTTAAAAGGTCTGGAGGTAGCAGTCAACTTGTACATTTCGCACCTTCTCTTTGTCGATGACATCTTACTTTTCAGTAATGGGAGTCAGTCAGAAATCAAGGAGATCAAGAAGATTCTTGAGATTTTCATGAAAGCTACAGGGATGCAAGTGAACTATAGGAAATCTCAGCTCATTCTGGAAGGCTTTAACAGGCAAGAGAAAAGCCAAATTACCTCAGTGCTACCCTTTGATGTTTATAAGCTCGAAGATCCTTTCAAATATCTAGGGTTTTGGTTGAAGTCGGATAAATATAGGAAACATGACTGAAATTCGCTGTTAGCAAAGATTGAAGCCAAAATCTCTCATTGGAGCTTCAAGCGGCTTTCCAGAGTAGGAAGGCTAACTTTAATCAAATCAGTCCTATTAGCAATTCCAGTATACTGGGTTGTGCTGACCTGGGTCCCTAAAGGAATTATGGAAAGGATAAGAAGAATTTGTAGCAGATTTCTCTGGGCTGGATCAAAGGAGGATTCAGTACTCCCCTGGGTCGCCTGGGAAAAAGTGGCAAGACCGAAAGAATGGGGAGGGTGGGGTATAAAAGACCTCACTTCTTTCGGATCCTCCCTAGCGGCTAAATCAGGGTGAAGAATTATCAACTTGGAAAACCTCTGGATGAAAGTGGTTAAGCGGAAATATATCGACCCCGCCCCTCTAGAAGATTGGATCCGGAACCCCAATAGGAAAGGAGGAAATGTGTCGGTAGTCTAGAAGGCGACTATAGAGGCCTTCAAGATTATTGAGTAGGGCTTATCATGGCAGATTGGAAATGGAGAAAATCTTCGAATAGGAAGAGACCCATGGGTGGGGTGTAATGGAAATTTTGCTTTGCCCCCAGGCCTGATTAGGCACCTAGAATCAAAAGGAATTCTTTTCCTAAATCAGGTAGAGAAAATTGGTCACTCATCCATCTGGGGACAAGCTTGGAAATCAGGAGAGGAATTGAGCCTTCGTCCACATTGGTGGAACGATTGGAAGTCTATATACAAGAACTCTCCAGATCAAATGTAAGGCTTAAAGACAGATCGGATCATGTGGTGTGGGCTCACGCAGATTCTGGATCCTATTCCCCAAAATTTGGATACAAGTTCCTCATGTCAAAGAAAGGTTGGGGAGATCTGGAATGGTGGGCAAAGTCATTATGGAAGTTAAAATGCCCCGCGAAAGCCAGACTCTTCTTCTGGTGTATTCTAAAAGGAAAAGTCCCTACATGGGACATCCTCCAAGCCAGGTATAAGTCAGGACCAGGAAGATGCTCTCTATGCAAAAACGACTCTGAAACTATAACACACCTTTTTATTGACTGTCTTGTAGTGAAAAAAGTATGGGTGGAGGTTGAGAAGCTTATTCAAAAACCGGTAGCCTGGGAAGGAGAGAACTTCTCTGATGTATGGCACAAATGGTGGCGCTTATATTCAAACGGGAAATTGCGGAATTTGCCTCTAATTATTTCTTGGGGCATTTGGATTGCCTGGAACAAAAGCATCTTTCTTGACAAGGAAACCCCTGTTGACTCAATTGCCATACAATGTACCTCTATTTACTCAAACATCCCTGATTCAGAGGAAGAAAGGATGCCCAGACAGGTTCAAGAGGAACAAAAGGAAACCCCTATTGACTCAATTGCCATACAATGTACCTCTATTTACTCAAACATCCCCGATTCAGAGGAAGAAAGGATGCCCAGACAGGTTCAAGAGGAACAAATCAAGGAAGGAGTGCCATGGGCTTATTTTGATGGGGCTTCTTAGACTAACAAAGCTGGAGCAGGAATAATCATCCATTTAAACGAAAGACATACTCTAAAAGCATCTGTGGGTTTAGGCAATGGCACAAATAACTACGCAGAATTATCTGCTCTAAAGCTACTCTTATGCTGGCTTATACACAGGAACATCTTCACAGTTCAGATTTTTGGGGATTCTTTAAATGTTATCAAATGGACAAATGATCAAATAAGATGTCAAAATTATATCTTGTATCCTTTATTAGAAGAAATTCAGAATTTAAAGTTGTCTTTTAATGTTTTTTCTATTCGCCACATTTACAGGGAGCGCAACGATTCAACAGACAGGCTTTCTAAAGAAGGTCTACAACAAAATCTGGGTAGTTGGAGAATAGTGGAGGAAGTCAATGGAGAAATTCATGTCTCGGACCAGCCTCCTTATGTATAGATTGCATTCCTCTGAAGACTTAGCAGATTGGTCAAAGCAGTTTCTTTTTGTATACAACTGAAAGGGTTTCTTTTTTGTAAATCTGTTTTGAGTTTCATGCATGACTTGTGCATCCTTTTTTTTCTGTTTTGGGTTGTTTATCCTCGATAGAGGAGACCCCGGAAAAAGATGCTTGCTGCTGTTTTTTACCATGAATTTTAAACATACGGAAAACTGTTGGCTCTTTTTTTATGATGCTGAGGAGGGGCGCTGTTTTCCTCATTAGAGGAGGCTCACGTTACGCTCAGGAAGATCTATCTCTCTTAGCTGAAGGCAGGAAGAATAGCCCTTCTTGTAGAACATTATGATGCTCAATCGTACAGCAAAAGGAATGCTTCGGCATATGATATGTAACTTTTTATCATGTTTATAAAAAGTTCGTTTTTTTTCTTTTGGAAAAAAAATAGAATTTTATATTTATTGTGAATTGCTTTTATTGGGCCAAGAGTAGCTCTATAAACTAGTATTATTGTTGGTGTAGGGTATATGTGTAGGTGTAATGTAAGTATGTAAACATTTAAATGTTGGCTCAATTAATAATAAAAATTTAATGTTTTCTAAAACTTTTAATTTGTTATATTTTGATTTTTTTATTAACTTGTGAACAAGCTTTGTTAAAATACCATGGCTTATCAATACTACATGTCCAAAAACCATAACTAATTTCACAGCCAAAATAAGGCTTCCTATTTCAACTTAAGGTATTTCAACTTAAGATGGATATGATTTGTTAACTTTTATTATTTTTTTAATTGACGGTCTAGATTGATTTTCAAGGGAATATACCCAGCTTATGCTTCATGTGAATGCTTATCAACGACGATAGTTTGTTAGGTTGCATTGATTTGATGTCTGAATGCCCGCCAATTTTTTAGAGATTTTCAAAGCATACCTAATTTTAGAAAAAATGTCTTATATCTTGGTTGTAAAGGGTAGAAACTCTTCAACACTTCTGTTTTTTATTAAGGTCTAAGATTCTTAAGGGCTAAGTAAAATCAAATTTAATAATAATAATTTTGTTGCAATAGTTTTTTTTGCTATATATTTGTTAATGGTAGATACAAGTGAAGCCTTATGTTATATCAACCACATTAATGTGGTTGTACTAGTTTATAATAGTATCACAAGATTCTTCCCTGATCAGGGTGTCAAAGACGCGTAGGGAGGTGCGAGGTGGTAGCTAGCCACATGGGCCACACGATGTAATGGTATTGACACGAGGCAGAGGTAGTGGGCAGTTCGACCCACACCAAATAAAGTCAGCATTCAATGCGGGCAAAAGACAGCAGGGTATGTCAGGAATTTTTGGGGAAGTACGCTATAACTGGAGGGAGAAAAGGTTGGGAAGAAGGCTGGCTTACCGGTTGAATTCTATCACTGTGCAAACGTCTGTGGAGCAGCCAATAGAGGAAGTTTGTGTAAGGAAGGTGTATGCAGCCATCACGCAATGATTATTCGGATATGTTCTCTTCTACTGTCTTTTTTTTGGGTATGATTGTCCTGTATGGAACGAATCCTTGTATTCTAATTGAACTGGATGTGTACAATCCTGGTCCTGGTTATGTTATGATGTCAATTCAGGAGGATTATTTGTCTCTGAGGGCTTCCGCAATGTTTGCCATGGTTCACTGGCCTTACCAGTATGATCTTTGTCTTTTTATTTCCGTGAAAGAGTCAGCTTTGGTGTTCCCTAAGCATTCCCTCAGTGTTTGTCACTTGGTCAGTTGTGTTGATTTCGTCTTACAAAATAGGGGTCTTTGTTCTCCAAGTGTGAGAAATGCAAGAGAGGTGGTGGGCGATGGTACTTGGAGAAGTATGGCATGGCCTTTCCCTCAATTGCCTCATAAAACCCTGCAACCTGACCCCTTCTGTCACCAGCTTTATCTATACAACCCTGCATGTCAATTTTACAGCTCTGCATGTCAATTTTACAGTTCTATATGTTAATTATATGAACTTGCATGCATGTCTTACAATGACCATCTAGGGATTAAGGGCTCTGGTAATTTCGTCAATTTGGATCTAGTTCAGGCTTCAATTTCAGGTAGATGTCAAGGGTATTTGGCTAGGGCGAGGGGTAATTTGTTAAATATGTCGGGTCTCGAGTTGTTGTCTGTGGATGGCGTTGACTCTATAACCATGCATAAGATTTTTAATGGTATTATGGGTTTCACAGGTTGTGTCGAGAAGTCCTCAGGTTTTAGTAAATGTATGGGCTCTGTTCTGTTGTCTGTTATGGGTGCTAATACATGGCTCCTGCATGCTAAATCATTAATCTGGGTCCACATGAAGGAATCGAAATACTATAAAACTTTGAATACAAAGGCATGCTCACAATGCCCTATAATGTGGCTTATTGGGTATGAGCAATGCATGACCCTATACTATCTGTCTTTGAGTGTGTCGCTGGCTATGAAGAGGATTACTTACAGAGAAACTAGAATATGGGAAGAAGAGCAGGAGAATAGTAATATGGTTGAGGTTGTGAGATGGAAACATCTGACCCTCAAACGACGAGATAATATTTTATTGACTCTGACTAAAAATAATGTTTCTTTGTTTCCATGTACAAGTCATCCTTGCATCTTTCACCCTCAGCTCTTTGCACGTTGGGGGAGAAACCCAATGTGGATTCGGGTGAAGGTACAACTAATGGGAGACCGGCTACAAACGAAAATGGTGAAAGCATAGGCAGGAAAAGGAAATGTTGGAAAAAGAGAAGGCAAGGACAAAGGTAAGGAAAAGGTGGGACCCAGTAAATGGGGAAGAAAACCTGGAAAGGAAATCATGCAAAACCTATTCCATGCTTATGCAGTGGGGAAATATGGTCAAGTAAAATATTTGATTTCAGGGTGGGAGCATGACCTCAAAACCAAAATTGAGGAAGATATTCCAAACGATGAAATGGATCCTATGTTGACTGATCCTAAGAATACAAGAGGAAGATTGTTCTTATTTAAGCAGTCTATCCATCTCTATTGGATAATGAAGTTTTTACTATCAAAGGTCATTGTAGCATTTCAAGAGGTGGGAGCAAACCCAAAGGCAACTTCCATATTGGCTGAAATGAGTAGAGATATTTAGTAAATCCACCTTCAGCAACATCACCAGAATGTGCGTTTAGGTCGAATGGAACGCCAACTCCAAAGTATGAATCAAGTGGTTATGCCTGGGTCAAGTGTCAAGGATTCGACACCTATTGAATCGTCAGATGAGTAACTCCAGAGGTCTATTGTTTTTTGTTTAAATATGCAAAGGGCGGATAGCATTTACTTTTTTAATATACCAAAAGAAGTAGTAGATAATATACCTTATAAGGTATCTAGAGACAGGATTAAACCATTCCAATTTTGGTTGGCTTTTAACTTTTTGAGGTGGCCAACAAACCTGGTTTCCTACGTGCGGGTTGAGGCTACCAAGTATATAATATGCTAATGTAAACTTGTTGTTTTGTTTATTTGAATGAATAGAAAGGTACTACCAAATTTACAAAAAAAAAAAAAAAAACAATATCACAAGATTCTTAACCATGAATATTCACCCCCACTTAACCATGGATATTGTAAAAAAGAGGTTGTGTTACAATATGATGGGCCAATACTATGACTTATAAATACCACATGCCCAAAAAACATAACTTATTTTATAATCAAAATATTTTATAACAATATGAAAATATTCTTAGCCATGGATATTCAACCCCACTTTATCATGGATATTATTAACTTGTAAATAGACTTTGTTACAATACCATGGCTTATCAATACTGCATGTCCAAAAATCATAACTTGTTTCACAATCAAAATATTTTATAACAATATGACAAGATTCTTAATCATGGATATTCACCTCCACTTTACCATGGATAGCATTAACTTGTGAATAGGTTTTCTTTCAATACCATGGGTCAATACCATGTTTATTATTACATGATGATTACCTTATACAAGTACGATGATATGAGTATGATGAGAGAAACATTGATCGAGAACATTGAGCCAAGCTCTTTCTCCCCCGTCTGAGCTTCTAGGGTATGGAATTGAGATAGAGGGCTCCTGTGGTTGAGGGAACTCTAGACAATATGGTATCACCCCTATCTGTTACCCACAGGGTTGGAGTAGTAGCTCACCCTATCTTAGTCTTTGCAGAGTATACCCCAGTTGGCATCATACCCACAAGTTGGGCTTGTTGGGATTATACCTCTCCATCTGGTCAATGGTTGAGGAGGCTTGGGGGTGTGAGATCCTTACCTTTGGTAAGTCGGGTATCTCGCCCAAGATAGTATTATGATGCAGGGGTTATGCAACATGACTATTGAGGGTGTTATGCAACATGAATATTGAGGGCCATTACTGGGAATATTGGTAGGCAATATGATGGGTTGAGTAGTAGCTCCCCTATATCACCTATTGCTTCATATGGGGTCATAATAGCAGCTCCCCCATGACATTTTGGGTTAAGAGGTACCTCCCCGATATGGTTCTAGGTTGATATATGCTCCCCGATGATATGCTCTTCAATGTTGATACAGGTAGTATTCTGTTGACTGATATTCTGGGTAGTAGTTTGCTGACTGATATTCCGAGTAGTAACCCATTGACAGATATTCCAAGTAGTAGCTCATTGACATATATTCTAGGTAGTAGCTCATTAACAGATATTCCAGGTAGTAGCTTGTTGATAGATATTTTAGGTAGTAGCTCGTTGATAGATATTTTGGGTAGCAGCCCATTGACAGATATTCCAGGTAGTAGCCCACTAACAGATATTCCAGGTAGTAGCCCGCTAATAGAGATTCTGGGTTGTAGCCCAATGAATATAGGGTGGTAGCTTAAGTTCCCCTCTGGTAACGAATTATTCTTCTTTTAATTTCAATAATATTCAACATATGAGCAGGAACAATCAAGAGATAAGCAAGAATAAGCTATAGATGTACATTGATGATTCAAGATAATGAGATACTTGATATGGGATGTATGTCATGTTGATCGATGGTCAGATATTAGCAGGTGGAATTCTCCTTAGTTGAGAGGGAGTGTTAAAATTATGCAACTGCGGTCAAAGTCTACTTTTGACAACTCATATGATGAAGATAATAATTGCAATAGATTCCTCTTTTTGAGAGGACCAAAATCGACCAAAAGATCACCACATTTGGACAAGAAGAAGTTGGTTTTTGAATTTATGTTCCCACTCATGTATATTGGATCAGGTCAGCCCTATGCATATGTACAATTGGACAGGTCGACCTCAAGATCAAGTGGACCTCATGGAAGCCTATAAATAGAAGATACCTCAAGCTCATTTGGACACATTTGATCAAGCCATATTCTCTTCTCTTCTATTGTCTTGGTTCGTACAGGTCTGACGGATAAAGTTCGCACAAAGGTCCGAAACTACAAGGTTGAAGCTCGCACGAATATAGGGTTTCTATTTCTCGGACACTAGCTCATAACTAAGCATTCTTGTCCCCAGACGCATGCACAAAGTGGTCAAGTGTGTGTCTAGGAAGCCTCAGACGCTCGCACAGTAGCTTGAAGGGAGCGTTTAGGGTTTTTCAAGTAGATCGAGCAATCTGGTCCTCAGAATCACGCACAGAGTGGTCAAGGGTGCATCTGGGAAGCCCCAGACACTCACACAGTAGCCTGAAGGGTGTATTTGGCGATTTGAGGCTAATATAAGTGTATTTTCCCCTGGGCGCATGCATACAATTCACCAGGGAGCGTCCATGACTGCCATAGTAGCTTGCACAACTCCTCCTCCATGTGTCTGGGACTAAAAGATGAAGCTTCAATACTCTAAATATTTCACTCAATGACAGTAGTGTTCATTAGTAGGCTACAGAAAATGACAATACATTACAGTCCTCAAAATTAGGGTTTTGAATACAAGCATATTTAGGTTCATTTCATGGATGTTCTAGTTGTTGTGAAGATATGGATCAGTGTACTCTCTTTTGCTGAATCATTTGATGACAATCTATAAGAAGAAGAATTTGCAAGGGTTTTCCCCATAGTGGGTTTTTCCCTAGTCTCTGACCAATACTGGTGTCTCTATATGTGCATGCTTTTCTTCTTTTGTTTGTTTATGTTTCGCTGCATTGATGATGATAATATTATCCTTTCTACATAGTTTCATATGCTGATGAATAATGATGTAAATTTGAATAATGTCATGATGTTAAGGGGTGAACTTAATGTGTTAATGAAAAAATGCAATTATCAAAGCAAAGAAAAATATATCCCTTTGAAAAATTAACATTGTTTCATAGTTGGGATGAAGAAAAGTCATGGAGATCACCCCCATGGAGACACTTTTGATGGAAGCAAGAAGAGGATGGTGGAGACCTAAAAGAATTCTAGGGTATGAAGGAAACCCTAGGTAGTTAGTGCATAATGGTTTTATGGTTAGGGTTTGAGAGAAACCCTAGTTTATGGAAAAGACTTGAGATATGATATATGAAACCCTAGCATGGTCAAAGTCAAGATGTTCAAGAACTTATGACAGATTTAATTAAGCCTTAGATGGGAAAGTATCTAGTAGGCCTAATTATCGATAAAGTTGATTGAAGACAACATTGTTATGTGGAATATTGTTAGTAATGGCTCTTTAAGGTTGGTTCAAGTAGTAGAGGATCATCTCTCATTGAAGATAAGTATTCCTTGACTTATGATGTTTCTTTGTGTCTTTACTCTTGTTTAGACTTATGGATATGATTATTATGATTATTGTTTTTTTATCGTCGCCTATACTTCCTACATATATATTTGAGTACTTGGATGTTTCTAACCTCCTTGATGAGATGTGATAAGTGGATCCTTCTTGAGTATCATTTGAGATGCAAGAAAGAAAATCTAGATCTAAAAGAGGTAAAGAGGCACCTGCTAAAAATGTGACAAGCACTACAAGCTTCCTAGTGAAGGTGCACAAGTATTTGAATACTACAAGGCATGCATGGTATACTTTTTCAATGTTATGTTTTAGCTGTAATATTGAATGGAAAGCTTATCCCTATGGTATGTTGAGAATGTCTCCTTCTCAAATGGCTCATGCATGCATATGAAAGTGATTTGGATCCACGGTTCTTATGTTGAAGTGGTGCACCTAGTATTGAAGATTTTGATCATGATGATCTTCTTGATTCTATGAGGCTACTTATTGTTGATCTTGGATATAGTGGTGTAACTTGATATTTGGCTAACATCTATTGTTTTTGAAGATCCTGATTTTGTGAAGAAGGCTAGCACCCTGAAGATGATACTCTTAATACTTGAAGGATAGCTCATTGACTCTTTATAATGCTTGTGATGAACATGATGAAAGTATGGGAAAAAGAGTTGAAAATCTTTTTGTTTTGATAAAGTGAGCTTTCTTTATCATATTGATAATGATAAGCATGGTAACCTTGATGATAGAGGTATAACTATGAGGTTGATACACTATATATTTTTACTAAATACAATCATGTCTTCATGTGATGAGTAACTATGGCATATGGGAAAACAAATTGTCCTAACTTGATGGATTGACTTGATATTGTTACATATGTCTGATACCCTAATCACTCGATTATAATCACCTGATGAAGGATTAATGTCATGATGTTGATGACCATGATGGATATATGTTTGATTTTATTGATCTATCATATATGTTATTGCATGACTCTAGTTTAGACAGGTTGATGACATGAAAGAAAATGAATGAATCAGATTCCCATTCAGAGGTAGAATCTCTCCTCAATATTATTACTCATATTAGCATTTGCATTATATGTATATTCTTTACTATTGAAGTATGATTTTTGGGTATCTGACATTGTTGATCTACGATAGAGGTATGAACTTAGGTAATATGATTTTATCCCACTCAAAGCTTTAGTCACACAGAAGAAAGGCTACAGGATGCAACTAAGGCACTGAAGATAAGTTATGGGTTGGTCCTACCATAGTCGCTCACATATCATCTTGAAGAGTGTGACTATTGGTCCCAGTCACACAAAGGAAGTCCTACAGGTGTGACTATGCTCGATTGACACAAAATTGAAGTTTTGTGCATAAAATCAGATGTTTACCTGGAGGATTTCAATTCTACAGATGTGTAGCAGATATCAAAAATATCTGAGAGCGGGGAAGTTTGAATGTTTACTATAATATGAATATAGGTGACCGAGATACAAATACATCATCATGTTTAAAGCTTGTATTACAAGAGTTTGACATGATTTGGTTGATTGATATAGATGAGCAGTGTTGGGAGTTCTGAAATGACTTATATTGGTATTTCATAATGGTTTTGTATTGTCCTTCTCGTTCTTAGCACATTGGTTGAAGTATTGACAGTTTTATGCTTGGAACTTGCATGATATATCCTTGGTATATGCATTTGCATCTAGTAACAGAAATGACTTGTATTATGATCTTGAGAATGACTTAATGAAGTTTGATATTGTATGATAATAGATGAAGTCAAGACTTGATATGATCTATGCCAATCACCTAGTCTAAAGAAATTGATATTGTGATATTAATGATTTTTTTATATTAATTATGATCTACATTGATTTATGAAAAACTTAGCAAGTTGGTTTGGTAAAATGTTATGTTTGGAGAGAGCATTGCATGAAGCAAGCTCCCCAAGTCTGCATTGACTATTATCTGGTGAAGCCAGGATGATGTGTTGATCCAAAACTCTAATTCAGAAATGTTCCAAAGTATGACTTTGGTTTTGGTTTTATATACTGATGGGCTACTCTTGATAGGTGATGAGCCTTTGATGATTTAAGTAAGAGGGAGATGGCTTCTGGAGCTTGAAAGAAGAAATCATGGCATGATGAATTGATTTCTAAAATTGGGAAGAGGAAATGAAAATACTTGGACACTCCGATTAAATTGGAAACCAACAGTTGATTGAAACATTTCATGATAGAGCCACTTCATACACATTGAGTTTCCACCAAGAATCCTTCGATATGTTTGCATGAGATGATCTATTCTTGGTCTGAGATATTCCTTCTATGATATAGGATTGTATGGATATGTTAATGTTGATTGGGATCATTATTCATGAGATAAGCACATATTGTTGGCCGAATAAATCGATCTTGCGGACAAGATCGATCTCCCTAGTGTCAGAAGACAATCTAGCAACAAACGAAAAACTAAGTTTATCTTTCTCTAAATATATTCGTTTTACAAATAAATGCTATGAAGCTGTCGATCCTAGCTTAGATCCAAATGCTTATTTGCAGTCGTAAAGCTTCTATCGCATCAGTAGTTCTTTCGTCGCAACAATAGTCCTTCCGTCGCAATAAGAGTCCTTTCATCGCAACAAGAGTTCTTCCGTCGCAACAATAGTTCTTTCGTCGCAACAAAGTGTCGTCTTTTCGTCGCAACAAAGTATCGTCTTAAAAAGACCTGCAATCACAAACAAGCAAATGTTAAATAGCACCTGTATAACAAATAATTATAAAACATACCTATCATAGTGATCAAGGAATCTATGAAATAAATGATCAAACGACAGCTTATTGAAATAAGCAATCGAACGACAATTTATTGAGAAAAACAAAACTTGATTGTATTAATCTTAAAATAACAGAAGAACCTTACAACCTTCGCCTTGATGTTTGAATAGGCCTTCCCGGGGTCCGAAGCAGGAGTCTCCTCTACTTTGATAAGTCTTGCACTCTTCCTCCAGGAGCACATAGAGGTATGTGATCTTTCCTCTCAAAATCTCAGCAAAAAGAAGTCTAAATCTCAACAGCACTTCAACTCAATCACACATAAAGCTCGAACTCCCTTTGAGGCTACCCAATGCCTCTTTTTATAGAGCAGATGAGGAGGTTAGGGTTCCACCTTTGAAGGGATAGAATCCTCCTTCAATGGGATAGGCTCATCACATCAAGGGATTATCTCCTTAAGGTGTGGGATGCATGAACCTTATTAGAGCGTACTCATCCCCAAAAAATATCATCTAGAACCTTCTAGAATTGACCTCAAATCAACTTTTTAACTTTTGTTTCTCGCTTTTTTGACTTTGGAGGGGGTACGCAGGCATAACACTGGAAAATTGCGTTCTAGAACGTAGTTTCTCTTCACATTATCTGCGTACCCTAGCCAGGAACGCAGGTAAGCCTCACATTACCTGCGTACCCAGGGTTTTTGAGCTTTTTAGGGTTTTTTCTTCTGTTTTAGGGCTTGACATGAGAAGTAAAGGTTGTAAGACTTGCAAAGGAGGTATGTATGAGTGTTAATGAGCTCATACAGTCAGCAGAATGTCAAGATGACAGTTTTTAGTGCAACAGATTGCCCCCTAAAGTGCGAAGTCTGGAATAGATGAAGATGAAGTCTGTCATATATGAAGAGTGAAGTACTTTATCATTTCAAGGATCATCCTGTGGACACCCCGGTCGGAACCTGTAAAAACGTTCAATGCAAAACATATATATGTAAACATATCATCGCTGAGGTAGGCATTCTCATACTCAGATCAAAACTAACTAGAAAACTGATTTAAAATGTTCTGATACAGGAATGATTTTTAATACATCAACAATATAGACATATGTAGACACAGCATGGACGCAGCCATCTGTTTATGAATAGTTCAATGTATAAATGAATAACAAAATTCCTCGCAGCCTGGATGGTAGAAACTAGATCCAGGGTCTTGATTTTCGTTTCTCGAACCAGTACGATTCTATCCATGTGAATAAGTGTGTCAAAGTCGAACATGGTAGAAACCACTTGATTACCAGTCAATAATGTAAAATGTTAACAAGTGTGAGAGTAACCACTAGTAATTTCAATGGCTCTCAAAGTACTTAGTACAATCCATGAAATGTGAATAAATGAGCTGAAGTCGAACATGTTATGGAATCATTCAATCGAAGGTCAATGATGCAACCTGTCGTCGAAGGCAAGAAACCTGCTATTGAGGCATGTAGATTTCAAGGTACTAATGATTTCTAGATCAACTTCCTAGATAATGATCTGTCATCGATAGAAAGTGATCCGTCGTAGGCAAGCCCACAACACGAAATCATAGATCAAGTTTTGAAGAAATATATTGGCAAGGACTGACTCAGGGATGGTCAAAATGGAAGACAAATATCTTGCAGATGAATGGTTTGTTTGAACTGTCCTCTTGAACACATAATGACACTGCAGATGGCTTGGTGACAATTGACCCAAAGATAATACCCAGAAACTGGCTGAAGACTTTCAATATGGTTTGATTAACTGTTAAGCAAAGGATTTTCCCAACCTAGGTGAACAAAAGTGTCGTGTTCAAGAGTGGTTAACGGTTTTCTGAATAGTCAAAATGTAACAAACGGGTTTGTTTTTCTCTCTTTTCCCCCACCATTCTGTCAAGTACCTCTTTATTTTTGACAAGCTTGAAGAGGATAACATTTGCTTGTTTATAAGCTCATCCTTCGGATGAGTCCAACTTAGTTTAAAATTCGAACCCTAAGAAGGAGTGGTTCGTTCTTGCTTAAAATTGAACAGGTCCTTTACTGTTGAATTTGAACAAGTCCAATATAGGAGAAACTCGGTGTTTTTCAATTTTAGGGAGTCAGAAGAAAGAACTTAAGAAAAATCCATAGGTGTACTTTTTTGTAAATTTAGTCTCTCGAGCCCGAAAAAGGATAAAATAATGCGGGAGAGAACTCTATTGACCGTAATTAGTCAATGTATACATTTTTCGTAAATAGTCCATTTCAGTCCGTAAAAGGGATAAACTTATACTGAAGGGATGATCATTCATTTACTTTAACAAGCTCGAATAGTCAAGTACTCAGCAATCTTTTCATTTTTAAAGAGTCTGAAAAGGGCTTAAAAGAGAACTCAAAATTTCGCTTTTTCGTAAGTTTTAACGAGTTCGAAAAAAGGGATAAAAATGTACTCATGGTTTTCTCTTTTTCGTAAGTTTTAAAGAGTTCGAAAAAGGGATAAAAATGTACTCCTGTGGTCGAATTTCAATTTAATTTACGAGCAGGAAAAGACGGAAAGAACTCGGCATTTTCATGTGTTTTACGAGAATGAAAGATAACAAAATAATCTCGAGATTTTCATGAGTTTAACGAGTCTTGAAAATAACCAAAATTGACTCAAGATAGGTTTCATTTTTACAAAAGCTTGAAACAGAGAAAAACTATGCTTCAGAGTGGTTTCATTTTTACACAAGCTTGAAACAGAGAGAAAACTGTGCTTGATGCCCCCTAAGCGTAACTGCTAGAGTGCATGCCCCCCTAGTTTCATTTCATTCAACTAAGTACACTGCTGGTAATTAATAGCTGGATGGAATGAAGGTTCATTTACGAGATCATATGAAAGACCCGACCTAAAACTGTAAGAAAATTATGCAAAAACTGAAATAACCAACCTAAATATATGACTTAACATTTACGAGATCTAGTCAAAGACTCGACTCAATTAGGGGAGGATTTGTTTCATTTTTTAACGAGCTAGATATAGGAAAAGAACTATGCTCATGGCAATGTGTTTCATTTTTTAACGAGGTTGACACAGTAAAAGGAACTTTCCTCTTGATATACTGATTCATTTTTAACGAGGTTGACACAGTAAAAGGAACTTTCCTCATACCTGATTCATTTTTTTACGAGGTTGACTCAGTAACAGGAACCATCCTCAGAAACTACTCATTTCTAATCTATTAATCTACTCTCTACAATCTACCTAATGATTCATTTTTTAATGAGGTTGACACAGGAAAAAATTGTCCTGATACACGATTCATTTTTTAACGAGGTTTATACGAAAAAGAACTTTCCTCTTGGAAGATTGTTTCATTTTTTAATGAGGTTGACACAGGAAAAAATTGTCCTGATACCTGATTCATTTTTTAACGAGGTTGACACGATAAAAGGAGCTTCTCCAGCACTCTCAGTGCTCTCAGCAGTTCATTTTTTAACGAGGTTGACACAGTAAAAGTTAATATCATCGGCAACTACTTGATCATGGCTTCCAACTGGAAGAAATACATGTCAATGGACACACCTTGATCATGGCTTCCAAGAGGTCTTCATGAGAAGGAAGAATAGTTCTCTGGAAGGAACACATGTCAAGGGACTCAAAAGGGATAAGAACATCGTGTTCAAATAATCCCATAAAGTTTTCCATGTCAATTACTGGATCTAAGTCAAAGGAAGACAAGCAAACAGTGCGAGGCTCACTTACATCGGTAATTGAAAACATGGGACTAGTTGCCACATAATTAACCCGTGGCAGGGTAGATACCACTTGCATATGAGGACCATTCAAGGATGTCAGATTATTGGTTGTCGAATCAAGACTAGGGAACGAAAGCTGGTCTATAATCACAATATTTCCATTGTGAAGGAAAGACATCACGCAAAAGAGTGTTGATATGACAGCTTTCATTGCATAAACATAGTCTTGCCCAAGGAGTAAATTGAAATCCAAGGGACCACGAACTACCATAAGATCAATACAGAAAGCTTTACCTTCCAAAGTAATAGAAAACTTAGGAAGGATCCCTAAAGGTTCACTAATGGTTCTGTTAAAATCTTTCAGATTTTGCGTAATAGGCACAAGCTGAGGGGAACCCAAAGCTTTCCAAGCAGTTGAGGATAAAATACTAACAGAAGCACCTTCATCTTCCTGTGTGCGGCATATATCCCTACGACCAGCCTTCATAATGATTTGGAAAGGAATGGAAGAAGGAAGATGAGGTTCTGTCAGTCTATTCCAATCAAAGGAAAAGACCTCAGTACTTGGATGGGGTTCTGTAGAAACAGGTGAAATGCCCCCTGGCGTAGAAGAATCTGATGTAACAAGAAGAACCTGAGCAGTATAGAGGATTCCTCTACCACGGGGGAGAATGGGATCAACGGAAACGACATAAAATCGACCATGATCAACTATTGGATCATCGGCTTTGAGTGATATGAGTTTCACTACTCGATGGAAGAGTGGGATCGGCTTGTACCGAAATTAGATCCAATCACTCCATCGGTTGTACACGGTAGGTTGGGAGAAAGTTTATAGTAACTAGTTGGAAATTCTTGTTGTGGAACGATAAGTTTTCCAATAATTTTGAGGCTTCATCCATGTGAGGGCAAATGGGAGTTTGATGACTCCTTTGCATAACCTGAAACTTAACTGCCCTTTTTCCGGGAACACGACTATCCTTTGGTTGATGGATCAACAGAAAGTTGATGAGATTTTTTTGACCATACTTCCAAGAACTTTGGAATACCAGGACAATTGATAAGGAAGTGGTCACCCTTACAACGCTTGCAAGGTTATTTGGGTTTACGATGCATGTTGGAGGTTTCCTCAACACAACTAACACTTATAGCCATGGTTGGTTGGTTGACTTCTTTCTCATCTTGCTTCTTCTTCTTCTTCTTCCATTTCTTCTTCTTATTAGCCACCTAGTTACTAGCGTCAAGGCTTTTACCAAGTGAAGAGGAAGAAATGGAGGAATAAATATTAGGCGAAGAAGGTAAAGGGTCAACAGAAGGTTGGTGATGTTGAGATGGTGAACTCTGTTGAGGTGAAGCATCCGGTTAAGGTAGAACAATTGGAGTATTCAGGGCCAAGAAAGTTGAAAATAACCATATCGGTAAACCTATTGTAAATCCAGGTAATGGCAAAGTAGCCATATAAGGAGGACCAACATTTCCAAAGTGAGGAAAAGTACTAGGATTCTCGTTAAGAGGGGTTCCTTGGTTGGTAAATTCCGAAACAGTTGCCATTATATTCAACTTCAGTGAATTTTATTAACAATTTAAAACTAAAATTAACAATTAACAATTCACACCTAACAATTAAAATTCACAATTCACACCTATGGTCTCTAAAAGTAAAAACAAACAAATTAACACGCGCTATCAAATCTAGGAGTCAAACCACACACAAACAGTAGATTCCCGCACTAAAAACACTAGTTGGTGATGAAATCCAACATCGTAGAATTTTAATGTAGAAATGGCGGTTGGAACAGTTACCCCGACAACCTGCTTAATGAAACAGACTGGCACAAGTTTCTTCACAAAACCATCTCGAGTGAAGAGAACCCCCCAAAGAGTCCAAGTGAGTCTAGTCGACATCTGCTCCAGGTACAGTGAGATCTTTCCTTCACCATCACCTTAGGAAATAATCTTAAGCTTATGGACACTAAGGTTACCAACAGTAACAAATACAACTGGGGGAATAGTCTACGATCCGATTCCACGCGCAAGGGCAGAGTAACAAAGCTCAATCCCCTTGAAGGCTCCTCGACATGGTCAATCCAAGGTTTACCGACAAGTGACCCCAGGCTCCTCGACAATGGTTAATCCGAGGTTTACCGTTTGTAATGCGCGCAAAATCTTCTATCTTCCCCAATGAAACATAATTGATTGTCTCAAAGGTTTGGACATGATCTCGTGATTGACTTCTTTAAGAGAAGCTTCCCAGATTGTACCAATTACAATTGGATTTATTTCCTACCACAAGATTTATCTACTTGTTTGTTTTAGTTGCTTTGGAAAGTTAACTACAACCTATTCCAAAGCACTAATCCTAAGCTAGATTGGTGGAAAGAGCCCTAAAAATGTAAAAATTACTAGATGAATTTTATTAAGCGCTATGTTATTTAGGTTGTTATTACTCAAAGGGTAAATGGATATGAAACCAATGGTGTTATGACCCGACCCAAAACTAAATGCAATCGAATATGATAATGTAATCTTTTCAATTTGATGAATCCTAACTAAAGTAAGGAGAGAGTTTCCTTTCACTTCCAACAATGCAAAGATTGATAAATAAGAGAAAATCTAACAAAATCTCTAATGCACTAATTTCATCAAGAAAAACTAATGCTAATCAATTCAAAACAATTTTTTTATTTTTGTGTTTTTAAAACAAGCATAAAAACATCTAAATTCAAATCAAAGAAAACTAATCTAAATCTACGATTGATTTTCCAGAATGTAAACTATGCAGTTGTAATCTATGCACAATTCACTCATATTCTGAAAATGAGAATTCTAATTATGCAAATGTGATCTATGCAAGAGAATTCTCAAACACAAGATGATTCTAATGTAATCTAAGAACCAATCAAGTGCAAGTAAAGAAAATTGGGTGAGAGTTCCAAAGATCAAAAAATAAAAACACTCAAAGGCGATTAACACTCATACACAATTGAACAAAGGAACAAAGGAAATCAAATTAAGAATTTCTCAAAAAAAAGACTCAAAACACCCAATTAACTTAACGGAAATGAATGAGATGAAAAATTTGCTGAAAGAAACTCATAAACAAGGCTTTTTGACAGAAAAATACAGATCTGGGTAGATGCTAAGAATCCTAAATCAAATCTAAACTAAACTAAAAGAAGAAATCTAAGTTTTTCAAGGCTTTTAACAAGGTCTGCAACAATGTGTGGTCCCTAGAAAAGTTCAAGAAAAACAAAAAAAACTTCAAAACTTTTCAAAGCAAAGTAAATCTAAGTTACCCAAGCCCGTACAAATCAATCAAAAATCAGAAAAAAGCATTTTCTCAAATCAAAACAAAGGAAAATAAAAACAAGAATCTTTCCCCAGTGGAGTCACCAATTTGTTGACTGGATAAATCGATCTTGCGGACAAGATCGATCTCCCTAGTGTCAGAAGACAATCTAGCAACAAACGAACAACTAAGTTTATCTTTCTCTAAATATATTCGTTTTAAAAATAAATGTTATGAAGGTGTCGATCCTACCTTAGATCCAAATGCTTATTTGCAGTCGTAAAGCTTCTTTCGCATCAGTAGTTCTTCTGTCGCAACAATAGTCCTTCCGTCGCAACAAGAGTTCTTCCATCGCAACAATATTTCTTTCGTCACAACAAAGTGTCGTCTTTTCGTCGCAACAAAGTATCGTCTTAAAAAGACCTGCAATCACAAGCAAGAAAATATTAAATAGCACCTGTATAACAAATAATTATAACACATACCTATCATAGTGATCAAGGAATCTATGAAATAAATGATCAAACGACAGCTTATTGAAATAAGCAATCGAACGACAATTTATTGAGAAAAACAAAACTTGTTTGTATTAATTTTAAAATAACAGAAGAACCTTACAACCTTAGCCTTGATGTTTGAATAGGCCTTACCGGGGTCCAAAGCAGGAGTCTCCTCTACTTTGATAAGTCTTTCACTCTTCCTCGAGGAGCACATAGAGGTATGTGATCTTTCCTCTCAAAATCTCAGCAGAAAGAAGTCTAAATCTCAACAGCACTTCAACTCAATCACACATAAAGCTTGAACTCCCTTTGAGGCTACCCAATGCCTCTTTTTATAGAGCAGATGAGGAGGTTAGGGTTCCACCTTTCAAGGGATAGAATCCTCCTTCAAAGGGATAGGCTCCTCACATCAAGGGATTATCTCCTTGAGGTGTGGGATGCATGAACCTTATTAGAGCGTACTCATCCCCAAAAAATCTCATCTAGAACCTTCTGGAATTGACCTCAAATCAGCTTTTTAACTTTTGTTTCTCGCTTTTTTGACTTTGGAGGGGGTACGTAGGCATAACACTGGAAAACTGCGTTCTAGAACGCAGTGTCTCTTCACATTACCTGCGTACCCCAGCCAGGAACGCAGGTAAGCCTCACATTACCTACGTACCCAGGGTTTTTGAGCTTTTTAGGGTTTTTTCTCCTGTTTTAGGGCTTGACACGAGAAGTAAAAGTTGTAAGACTTGCAAAGGAGATATGTATGAGTGTTAATGAGCTCATACAGTCAGCAGAATGTCAAGGTGACAGTTTTTAGTGTATCACATATGAGTGATGCCTTAGTATGAGATATGCCATGATGAGAGGTCCATAACATGACTGAGGTTGAGTACGATGTTTCTAGCATGGCTAGCTATGAAGCATGATGAAGAAACGTTTGAAGAGATGGTTGAGAAAGTTCTGAATATGACATGGATACATTGCGATGACATAGAGAGGCAAAGAATCCCATATATATAGTTGGGACTGATATACTTTCATATATTGAGACAATGCAGTTGTATGAGACAAGCCTTGGCTTGTGCTTGACACCTCCTTGTGAGGGAGGATGATTATGGTAGCCTTTGTGATTTATACGATTATTTATGTTCTAACATGATATTTGATTTGATGTTATGTATGAACAGGAGACAACTTCTACTTATACATGATGATTACCTGATACAAGTACGATGATATGAGTATGATGAGAGCAGCGCTAATCGAGGACACTGATCTAAGCTCTTCCTCCCCTGTTTGAGCTCCCAGGGCATGGAATTGAGATAGAGGTCTCTTGTGGTTGAGGGAAATCTGGAAAATAGGGTATTACCCCTATCAGTTACACATAAGGTTGCATTAGTAGCTTGTCCTATCTTGGTCTTTGTAGAGTATACCCCAGTTGGCATCATAACCACAAGTTGGGCTTGTTTGGATTATCCCTCCCTGTCTGGCCAATGGTTGAGGAAGCTTGGGGGCGTGAGATCCTTACCTTTGGTAAGTCGGGTATCTCACCCAAGCTAGTATTATGATGTAGGTGTTCTACCACATGACTATTGAGGGTCATTGATAGGAAGATTGGTAGGCAATAGGATAGGTTGAGTAGTAGCTCCCCTATATCGCCTATTGCTCGATATGGGGTTGTAGTAGTAGCTCCCTCATGAAATTCTCAGTTGAGTAGTGGCTCCCCGTTGTGGTTATAGGTTAAGATATGCTCCCTAATGATATGCTCTTC
Source organism: Pinus albicaulis (assembly GCA_034641835.2). NCBI lineage: Eukaryota > Viridiplantae > Streptophyta > Pinopsida > Pinales > Pinaceae > Pinus > Pinus albicaulis. The sequence goes on along the minus strand of CM076576.1, from coordinate 389,005,508 downwards.
AATGTTGATATGGGTAGGAGCCCATTGATTGATATTCCGGTTAGTAGCTCATTGACAGATATTCCAGGTAGTAGCTCATTGACAAATATTCCGGGTAGTAACCAGTTGATAGATATTCTGGGTAGTAGCCTGTTGACAGATATTCTGGTAGTATCCCGTTGACAGATATTTCGGGTAGTAGGCTGTTGATAGAGATTCTATATTGTAGCTCGATGAATAGACGTTGGTAGCTTAAACTCCCCTTTGGTAACAAATTCTTCTTCTTTTAGATTCTAGAATATTCAACATATGAGCAGGAACAATCAAGAGATAAGAAAGAATAAGCTAGAGTTATACATTGATGATTCAAGATAATGAGATACTTGAGATGAGATGTATGTCATGTTGATCGATGGTCAAATATTGGCAGGTGGAATTCTCCCTAGTTGAGAGGGAGTGTTAAAATTATGCAACTACAGTCAAATTCCACTTTGGAAAACTCACATGATGAAGATAATAATTGCAATATATACTTCTTTTCGAGAGGACCAAAATGGACCAAACGATCACCTCATTTAGAGAAGGATAATTTGGTTTTTGAATTTATGTTCCCAACCATGTATATTGGATTATGTCTGCCCTATGCATATGTACAATTGGACAGGTTGGCCTCAACATCAAGTGGACCCTCATGGAAGCCTATAAATAGAAGATACCTCAATCTCATTTGGATTCATTTGATCAAGCCATCATCTCTTCTCATCTATTGTCTTGGTTCGTACAGGTCTGACAGAGAAAGTTCGCACAAGGGTCCAAAACTATAGAGTTGAAGCTAGCATGAATATAGGGTTTCTATTTCTCAGACGATATTTCGTAACTAAGCATTCTCATCCCTGGACACACACATACAAAGTGGTAAAGGGTGCGTCTGTGAATCCTCGAACGCTCACACAGTAGCCTGAAGGGACCATCTATGGTTTTTGAAGCAGATAAGGAAATCTGGTCGCCGGATACATGCACAAAGTGGTCAAGGGTGCGTCTGGGAAGCCTAGAACGCTCACACGGTAGCCTGAAGGGTGTGTTTGTGATCCGGGTTCATCAGCTACTAAATTTACCCATGATATTTTACTTCTGTGATGTTGTTAGAATTGCATTTTAAAATATCATAGAAGAACACATATGCATGCTTAAGCAAGAGGAAACAAGACAACCATCAGCAACATAAAAACACAAGACATTGATAATGGATTTCACCCAGTGTGGGCTACGTCTCCGGGCCCGATGTCAAAATGGGGTGGGATACTTCATATAGTGCTGGAAATGGGAAGATTTACATGGATGATGTTCATACAAGGATGTGCCCTCAACATGAGTGGCTTGTCTCTCCATGAGACATTCCGCTACAGGAACTCTCACTCACAATGGACCCCCTATCAGCATGGCATAATCTCACATCAAGCAAAACAAGATCCCGCAAAATGCATTAAGCAAGGATCTAGAAATCATAATACATATCACAGCAAAAAGAGGCACATTATTAAATTGCATATACCTCAAGCCATGAAGCTGGCTGATGAAGTGGATGCTCAGCTGCTGATCCTGGTTGCACCGTCGAATTCGTGGCATCAAGGGGCGTAGAATCGACTGTCCACACTTGAGAATCAGATACTGTCACTCCAATTTGGAAAATGGCCGAAAGATGGGAAGCTTTTCTACTGAAACATACATCACCATCAGATTCCTATCGCCGAGAGGTGTAAAATCGACATAAAGTTTGTCGAAAATGTACTCCTACATCTTCGGGGCCTCAAGGAATATTTTGATGCCCTCAAGATTCCCTGGGGCATGGTTCCACTGCCTCCATGGCTCATGGTTCCACTTGCATAAATAAATTATGTGTCTCGAAATCCGCACTCTCCTCTGCCAGATCTGCTCCGTTGCTCTGTTCTGTTTGCAGGTTGAATGGTTTGAGAGGCTCTTATATGAAATCAGTGGCGGAATAACCAATATGGGCCCTTGGCCCAATGGTGAAGGTGCCATGCTGGGCACGGGGGTGGTCGAGGTTCAAAACCCACCGACCCCCAAATTAGGGCTTCATTAGTTAGGTGCGTTAACAATTTTAAAATCCGTATTAAAATTAAATTTTTTTTAACCGCAGTCGTTTTGAATTGGCACATTTGCATTTATTTGTTATGGATTGTGGTTAGTTTTGGTTGGGCCGCTCGTGGATCGCGCTGACCTACATGGTTAGGCAGGTTGATTCCCACCGACCCATTTGATATGGTGCCATAATGGTGGGGCGTGGGTTGGGTCCACCGGAGGTGGCCTGCCCACTGCCCATGTGGCATTGTTTATGTTATATGGTTCCGCTATATAGTTTGGCCATAGTTATATGGTGCGATGGTTACACCTTGGTGTTCGATGGGGGTCATGGCCTGCTAGCCCAAAAATATTTAATATATTTTTGACATGGAACCATGCGGGAGTGGCAACCTGCCACCCTATTTTTATATTTTTTTTCATTGTTGTTTTTTACTTTAACGAAAATAAGGATCACTGGGAAAATTAACTAGGCCACGATTTCACCTGTTTTCGAGAAGTAGGTTACCTGCCAGTTGACGCTGAATTTGTGGGACAACTTAAACCTAACCCACTCCCCAACTTTGACCAAAACTTTGACTCGCTCTAACTTCTCCATACGGGCTCGAATTGGAGATTCGTTCGCACCATTGGAATCAGGGCAACGAGAACTTCAGTCTGAACCCAGTTCAAGAACAATTTGACCACTTTAAATTTTGACCATTTCTTAGCCCTCTTGATCTCCTTAGGGTGTCTTGAACCACTTGGATCAATCTAGGGGTTTGAGGCATATATGAGTGTATTTGTCCCTAGACGCACGCATACAGTTCACCAGGGAGCGTCCAAGACTGCTATAGTCACTCGCATAACTCCTCCTCCATGCGTTTTGGACTAAAAGATGAAACTTCAGTACTCTGAATATTTTGCTCATTAACAAAAGTTTTTAGTAGTAGGCTACAGACAGTGATAATACATTACTGTTCTCAGAATTAGGATTTTAAATACAAGCATGTTTAGGTTCATTTAATGGATGTTCTAGTTGTTGTGAAGATATGAATCATTGTACTCTCTTTTGTTGAATCATTTGATGACAATCTATAAGAAAGAAGAATTTGCAAGGGTTTTCCCCATTGTGGGGTTTGCCCTAGTCTTCGACAAATCCTAGTGTCTCTATATGTGCATGCTTTTCTTCTCTTGTTCCGCGACATTGATCATGATGATATTGTTCTTTCTACATAGTTTCATATGTTTATGAATAATGATGTATATATGAATAATGTCATGATGTTAAGGAGTGAACTTAATGTGTTAATGAAGAAATGCAATTATAAAAGAAAAGAACAATATAACCCTTTGAAAAATTAACACAAAGAATTAAATATGATAAAATAATCGAAAAACAACCATAAATAATGAAAATGACTCTTCATTTTTACCATTTGACATTCAACTTCAACAGTGAGAGCTCTGAGCCATTTTTTCCCTCGATCTTCTACATCTGATTGTGGTCAATCTGGTGGATCATTTTTAGTTCCGTCAATTCCAGGTAGGAGCTAAGACCCTTCTCTTTCAATTTGTGGTTCCTTTTTGTGATTTCATGCAAGTTTTATGGATTTTTGAGAGCCCTGAGGTTCCAAAAACTCGCCCTAGGACCAACGCGTGCACTACCCATTGAAAAGGTTGTTGCATCTGGGAATAATTTCACTACAGACAAGGGTGCAATGCTCTATTATCCCTTCTAGGGAAGCGTTGGGTACAATTCCTCAGCTAAAATTGCCAGTTTTTCTCAAAGCTTGTCTAGTTTTTTGCATGAAAAGGATCCTAATGAGTGTCTTGTTGATGTTTTAGGTACTCATTACACGACAAGGAAAAGACCCTCTAGCGAATGCTTTTGAGGAACCCCTTATAAAAGTAGCCCAGATATCCGTTTGTAGTGGAGGTCCCTAGAGGAGGTTGGCAGGTGGAGGTTTTTGCAGATGTTTTTTGTCCGGTGCATTTCTCATCATAAAATGCACTGGTGCGTTTAACACACAACACATCGGTGCGTACTAAAAATTGGCACACTGAGACACCGTGCTCTCCATACAAACTCGACCGATGTGTCTAATTACTATAACACACTGGTGCGCTATGCATAAACAGGCCCGATGTGTCTCAAAAACCCGTACACCGAAATAGGCTTAAATAAATAAAAATTACCAGCTGAAAAAACCGTATTTTCACTTCTTCAGTGCTCCAGACCTCTCAAGCAATAGTGTGAATTTCTCGTGTGAGGCACCCTGCCATTGGTGCTCCCATTGCACGTACTACTGTTGTCCATTTCCCACCTTGTGGAGTTTGAATTTCGAAAACTGTGGGCTAATTTTGTTTCTCCAATTCCTCAGCAAATATGCCTCAACGTGAAAATGTACAAGTATTTTACTTGTTTCTAAATAACTAAATGTTTTAGCGAATTAGAATTGTAAAAAACCTTAAAATTTACCAATTAAAAAAAATAATTTCTGCGCGGTGCGCTTGAGCCATTCAGCTCATTCGCGGTGTTTCCTGTAAATTTAAAAGCAGCACCACGAATGGTGCTAATAGACATTGCATTGGGGTCCGGTGCAGTACTGAAAAACATGCACCGTGTTTTTTTTAAACTTACATGGCGGTGTGGTCATTTAAACGACCACATTGTTGACTATGTACTAGCATTAGGAGGGTGGTGCGTTGACCAAACTATGCGCCCCAAGGCACATAAATAGGTCAATGCACCACCCTCCTGACATCAGTACATAGTCAACGATGCAGTTGTTTACAAGACCACACTGTTGACCATGTACTGATGTTAGGAGGGCGGTGCACTGACCTAACTATCCACCCCGGGGCGCATAGTTTGGTCAACGCACTGCCCTCCCGAATTGGTACATAGTCAACGGTGCGGTCATTTACAGGACTACACCATTGACCATGAATTATTATTGTGCGATGCATTGACCGAACTATCTGCCCCGGGGCAAATATTTTTGTCAACGCACCGCAGAAAAATTACAATTTATGTTTTGGCGGTGCACGAACAATTTCCATGCGCACCGAGAGCGGTGCGCAATAAAAAAGTACGCACCGGTACCATATGGAGGACCAGTATAACGTGATTCACATGTGGGAGGCACGAGAGAGGGAGAGACTTATGTACCCTCGCCCTATTACGACAACACCCAGTTGCTCCTAAGGGAGATAGGCCTCCTCAAGTTCTATGAGGAGGCTACATCCCTGAAGGGCCATAGTTGGTTATTGGGACAACTTATCTTTAGGTGGAATGCCCACCGACATGCTTCTCGAGTCGGTCCTGACTAGTGGTACGCGCCCACTGAGGAGGAAATATTTTATTACTGGCCTATCCAAGAGAGGGCAAGATTTCCCCCAGTTCCCAGATGTCCCCGTCGGCTATGCATCAGGGAGTCAGTTGGCATACTCCCAGAGATACATTAGGGATGATATAGTTTCTCCTGCAGATTTTGAGGTGTCCGGTGGTCATTTAGGTATTGATTCGTTTGGTGCAGAGTAGGTGAGGTGCCTCTCACTACTTTTGACTACCATTGCACACTATACCAGTGACGGGCAACGCATTAGTTGCCCACATTTATTTTATGTTGATTCTTTATTCCAGGCTCCACAATTTGTGAGATGGTCTGCGATTTTTTTGCGGCAGTTTGTACAACATTAGATAGATGTCGTTCTCAAGTATGTGGGAGGTTGACCTTCCCTTTTTATTCAGAGTTATTTTGTTTATATTTTTAGAGGTTTCCAGAGATGAGGCTTACTTTTGTTCAGCAGCCTCGTAGGCTTATGCTGCATGTACAGATGCAAATGTGGGGCCAGATGATGCCCAAGAGGGGCCAGTCTGACTTTTCTTCCAGGATGTCTCCTAACGCACTGGAGTTTTTATCCAGTGTTGATGTCACTCCTTCATTCTAGTGCCGTATCTGTATGCCAGTTTGGATTGGCGAGGGTGTAACAACATCCTCTTCACACAGGATAAGTCGCCAGACGCGAGAGGTAATATTAGTGTTTTATTTAAATTAATATAGTTTCATTTTATTGTCTTAATTAATTAATTAGAATTATCAAATTTATTCTAACATGTTCTTTAACTTGTTTTATTAAATTTTTTAATGAAAATGTCTAATTAATATTGTTGTGAACTATATATTTTGTAGATATTGGGACATTCATTGGGGATGAGATTCCACCCCCTCTGAATGATCAAAGTGTAGATGTTGATGATGAGGAGATGGCAGAGGTGGAGGATCAAGTGACAGACCTGATCCAGGTGCAGATACCCATGGGGCTGAGGCGTAGGCTAGGCACCAGATTTAGGATGCAGTAGGGCGACCAATTCCGTCAACTTCTATTTGATGAGGGAGTCCACCCAATTAAGATCAAAGAGATTCAGGCTGATTTTAGGCTCACACAGCTTTGGAGAGGCATGCCCTACTATATGTTGACCCTCATTTGTCATATCGTTGGAGCTTCTAGAGCACTGGTGCGGGCTAGGAGGGGTAGGCATCGTGGAGATGCATGACAAAGAAATGCCTCATCTAATGATCATGATCATGAGGGTAGTGATCGTTATTATAGTACTCCACCTCCTCCTCCTTCACCTCATGGTGGAGATCATGATGAGAAGCGAACATCCAATCATGATTAGTGGGCATTGTTTGAGTAGTTTGCACCAACTCAGCAAACACCTAGTAGTCCTGAGAAGGCACCTGATCCTAAGCAGGCGGGTCCATCTGAGGAGGTAGGTCCATCATCACAGGCCGCACCATCCACGTCTGAGCATGGTGCTCCATTGAGGAGTCATCAACAGGCAGTTCTTGAGCATACTGCACCATCGACTAATCAGCAGGCACCTCCGGAGCAGGTACACCGTCTATCTGAGCATGAGGCTGCACCATTGACTGAGTAGGCCTCGACTAGTACTAGTATTGATGTACCACTAGATATTTGACATTTATATGCAGTTATATTACAATTGTATATTTTTGACATTCATGTATTTTATGTTCATGTTGATGCACTTAATTTACATGTTGGTGTTCATCATGATGTGTATATTGTTAGCTTATGTTATATATGTTCATTTAATGTGCTTGCATATAGATGTGTATGTGATAACAGTTATTTGACATGAGATGTATATTTGATGTTTGTGTTGTGATGATGTTATACAATGCTTGTGTTTTGTTAGATGATCATGATCATGATGATTAGATGATGTTAGGGAATCTGAATGTGTATTTTAGTCGAATATGATGATTTTACGATGTATGTGATAACAATTATTTGACATGAGATGTATATTTGATGTTTGTGTTGTGATGATGTTATACAATGCTTGTGTTTTGTTAGATGATCATGATCACGATGATTAGATGATGTTAGCGAATTTGAATATGTATTTTAGTCGAATATGATGTTTTTACAATGGTTATCATGATCATGATGCTTATTTTTAATATTAAATCACGATATTTATTAAATATTATGTCGTGATTGTAATTGAAATTTTAATTTTAATTGTATGTAAAATTGTAAAATTGTAATTGTAATTGTAATTGTAATTATAATTTGTAATTTGTAATTTTAATTGCAATTGCAATTTTAATTGTATGTGAAATTGTAATTGTATGTAAAATTGTAAAATTGTAAATGTAATTGTAATTGTATGTAAAAATGTAATTTTAATTTTAATTTAAATTGTATGTAAAATATTTGTAAAATTGTAATTGTAATTGTATTGTGGAATTTTAATTATAATTGTAATTGTATGTATTGTCATCATTCTATTTTATTAAAATTTGTAATACCGTAAATATTGTTAAATTACCATAATTGTAAATTTGTAAATTTGTGTGAATATAAATAATTGTAAAATAATAAATCTAGATTAATAATATGAATTTTTGTAACATAATAAAGTTCAAAAAATAATGCAAATAAATTCTTGTTTAGAATTATCATTATTTTATTATGATCTTACATCCCAAAAATAATAACAATATACATTTTGAAGATGTCATTCACACACATTTAAAGCAATCAAGTAGTTGTATTATTTTAGGAATTGACATTATAAAAAAAAATAACTTTATACAGTACGACATTGTTTTCGAGATCAACATAATTGCAAATTATCAAGTGAAATGATTTTAACATTAACACAATGCAAACTAATTAATTCAAAATACATATTATAATGTTTCGAAAAAAAATTCTTAGTTATAAGGTAATTAAGTCATCTTCTTTATAAAAACCCATCTTAAAAAATATAAATGATGAAATAACACATGTACCATATCACACTTTTTCTCATGATCACCCTCATTATCTTCCAGCTCGCTTGGCATGATAACACTATTGTTTTCAAAAATATGTTTTGATCTAGGGTCATGTCTCAATACGAACCACCAATCCCTATCCAACATATCTGGGTAAAAAAACACCTGGTTGCAGTGTTTGAGGAAAACATAGGGCTCCTTAGCTTCATCCCACATCTTTCTAGAGTTCATACATATTAACCTACTATCACGATCTTCCTTTACATTATTTCGATCAAAAGTGCACTACTTGCACCTTAAAATAACACATTGAAAAGAAGAGAAATCCACTTCAATGATCTCTTGTATTTTTTCGACGTAAGCTAACGTCCCTCGTACTAGGTTTTGATCACAGTGGCTAGCTCGACTAGATTTATCGAACTCGACTTCCACTCCATAGTCTTGTTTCATGTGTCCATCATCGACATTTTCTATGCGGAAATGGTGCCCATATGCCCACATAGATGGGAACAAATTGACCTATAAAAAAGTTAAAAAATCATAGTGTCATGTGTCTTATAATAACCCAACTGTTAAAATATGAAATATATATGTAATTACATTCCAATGGTGCATTATTAAGTTTGAAATGTACATAAATAGATTATTACCGAGTGGGTGCACCCAATCCCTACGTTTAGTGCATTCTCTTAAGCACACGGGTAACGACCAGTTGCACCATATTTCTCTCTGACTTGGTTAGCAACCCAATTGTTGGGGCATATTTTTGGCATATTTTCTTTTAAATGATTAGGATAAGGTACATTTCTACCATTCAACCATTTGAATTCTTTCCCGTCACTATCCCATTTCATCCTCTTTTGTTTGTACAATGCGACCCACGGTTGTGTCACTTCGGAATTGTAAAGAACGAATTTATTGATTGCTTCAATTTCTCCATTTGCTGATGAAATCAAACCAACATATAATACATATGAGATCAAAATATACATTATATTGAAGTTCAACATGAATATTTACTTTGTGTAAATTTTAAAAATTATTAGTTGATTACTCTTTATCAAGCACCTTTTTCCATTCGTTTGGAGCAACTCCCCTTCTCTTTTGTCTCCATCCCTTTCATCGTCCCAAATCACCGCACCTATTTTGTTGTCAATATGCTTGATGTACTCACTCGCATAATAGAAATACTCATACGAGATGTACCCCTCTGCCATGGACCCCTCAGGGTTTTCCCTTTGTCAAACAAAACCTTTAAATTTATTCACGTACCTCTCTAAGAAGAACATCCAATGAAAAGAAACCACCCCAACTAATCAAACTCATCTACTAGGTGGACTAGAATATGAACCTGCAAGTCCATGAAACTCTTCGGTAATTCCTTCTCAAACATACAAACAATCTCAACTATCTGTTGATGACATCGTGGAATGCAAGCCACATGAATCTCCTTTAATGTGATCCAACGTACAAATGCAGATAATTTAGATATGGCATGTCCTAGGTCATGGGGGAATTCATGTTTCACACACCCACGCACAAAAAAAGTATAATGACACTGCAAAGTTATAAACACATGCAACAATATACAAAATTAGTTATGTTTTATGATCCCTTCATGGGATAAAATTTTTTAATATAACAAATAATAAAATCATGCTTTTGACATTATACATACTCTTCGAATATTCAAAGAGTCATGTGATTTCAACCCTGACAAATGGTCATCCACGGTGAAGCAGCGCCGTAGTGAAGACCCATATGAAGATGGCACCCTCACACCCATCATAACTTCCTTTTCCAAAGAAAGATCATCTTTTTTTAAAATTCATGGGAGATCACCTTCTTTGAAATACCAATTAGAGGGACCAATGCCTACCTCTGATCATGTACTTCCTAATCATCTTGGCCAATGTTTCCTTTTAGTTTTTGAAGTAATAAGATCTTTCCTAACAACCAATGTGTCACTTTGTTTCGATGATATGTTTCTCCATAAAGAAGATGAAACATTTTCAAATATATGCATGGGATCTAATAAGTGGGTAATCTTAAGATGCTCCCAATATGGGAGGTTATAAAAGATAGATTTCCTTTACATCCCAATGGGAAATTTCTCAACATAGGTGTCGAAGAATTCTGGATCATCGAACATAGGCTCCCCATTTGAATCTAACATTTCTATGAACTCCTTCTCCTTCTCTCTCTCATATTCTCTAAGTCATTCAACCATTGTCGTTATTGGAGGGATTTGCGTTCTCTCTCGTTTACCATTGAAAGAAGATGCTACTCTTCTGTAAGGGTGTTCTTCTGGGAGGAATACTTTGGAGCAGTCATACATTGGCTTTCGTAGGTCGTTGGACCATCTAACTTTCAGAGAAGGTCCACAACATTTACATCCAAAATACCCTTTTGTTACAAGACCTACAAAATATTGTATACAATATATATGCATGGCATGTTAAAGAATATCATGTTAAACTAACTTCAGGTTAGTATATGACTCTTTTGAGTCCAAGTGAGGTTTTGGACCTCCAACGGACTTCGGGTCAATTAAACTAACTTAGGGTCAGCCACAAGTGATGTCTTTGTGACTTGCCATTTGAAATAAAGAAGCCAGCAAAGCAAGTTACTGCGAGATGACGCACGATGTTTGGATGGAGTTCTCCCTAGTTAAGAGGGAGTGTTAATTTTGGGCAACTAGGTCCAAACTCCATGTTGTACTGCTCAGATGATGATGCCAATATTTTTATTGGACTCCTCTTTCGGAGAGGTGCAAGATTGATCTAAAGATCGTCTTGATCAGTTGAGAAAAACATTTCTTTTGAATTTATTCCACTTATGTGCAAGGTTGGCCATAATTGTAATGTAGGCTTGGAGCCCCAACAGATGTGTCACACACCCTCACAGATGGATATAAATTACCCAAACTCGGAGTTCATTTCATCATCCACTCATCACACACTTCTCTCTTGTGTCTGTTTGGTTCAATCATCATTTGGAGGCTTCTCTTCTCACACGTGTGGAACAAAAGTTAGGGTTTTCTATTCAGATCTATCTAGAGTTTCAGTGAAAGTTTGACCAGCGTTGACTTTGGTCAACGCTTGGTCCATTTGACCTCAAACTCTCCCAAAATTCTGATTTCTACAGTCCGCATTCTTTAGCACAAAAATCGAGGCTAGACGTTGACCTTTGACCCGCTGCATTGACTTTCTGTTGTTGTTGTTCTGCGTTGATCGTTGATTGAACGACGTTGACTTTCGTTGACTTTTGTGGAGCTGTCTTGAGGGTTGTGTGACACTTCTGGTTGATTGACCGTAAGGAGAATTTGCTGGTTGAAGCATCGTGTTGACTGTCGTAACGCCCCACAACACATATATTTTGTTGATCAAGTTAAGTGTATTTTTTGCTTGTCTTCTGTTGATCTATTGGTATGTTCTATCAACATTTTACTTTCATGTTTATGTGATTGCTATTTGGTATCGAGTTTAAAGTAAAGTTGCATAAAGCATAAAAAATCTTCGAAAATTTACAAAAATGCATCCACAAACAAGCCCTAGATGGCCTCTAGCATCTTAAAAAACTCATGCTACAACAAATACCTAATTTCATCAATATCTTTGCCTATATTGGGATCTTCATCATCAATATCACCCTCTAAACATTAAAATAAAATGATTAGCATGTGAACTCAAAATTTTGTTTCAGTGAGGGCATATTTTTAATAAGATCATGATAGAGTTCAACAATCAATGCCACTAACATCAAGGTACATGGAGGGATTCATGCTCTTGATTAAATGTTAGTTCCATACCCTCGTACATGACAAAAAGCAATGGAAGCAATGCAACTCTTCCAATCCTAAGATCCTAAATTGTTAAGTCTACTTGATTTTGAGTGGGATCTAAAATTCTACTTTCTCCATATGAAATCCAATGAGTTCGGAACCACTGTTAAACAACTTGAGTCAATTCATGGTAATGCTAAAAATTTAAGTAAAATTTGAATTTGAATTTGTTTTCCCTCCAACCGATCAGACTGATTGATTATGATAACATTGGTATTGAGGGTTGAAAGGGTCAAATGTAAACCTTAATTGACTATTGGGCTATGTTATTATTATAGTTGAGAAAATAAGAGGAAAAGGGGTTCGATTCTATTCTAGTGCATTTTCTTCCATAGTAGAGAAAAATAGCTAAGAGTGGATAGAGAGAGCAAAACATAGTGTCTATGTTATGTAGCAACCCATGATCCACAAATCTCACTCCTTTATATTTGCATCATTCGATTCATTGAAAAAAGGTTGGTTCAATAGTGAACCGATGAGTTCAATACAAGAACCAGTCGATTCGGTATCGAACCAACAAAAAACGATCTGGTTCTCCAAGCTGAATTAGTTTTTTCTCTCCAACCGATCAGACTGATTGACTCTGATAACATTGATATGGAGGGTTGAATGGGTCAAATTTAACCCTTAATTGACTATTGGGCTATGTTATTATAGTTGAGCCAATAGGAGGAAAAGGGGTTCGATTCTATTCTAGTGCATTTTGTTCCATAGTAGAGCAAAGTAGCTAAGATTTTGATAGAGAGAGAGTAAAACATAGTGTTTGTGTTATGTAGCAACCCATAATCCACAAATCTCACTCCTTTGTATTTGCACCATTTCCTTCAAAAAAAGAGAGAGCAAAGTAACCTCACTTCCAGTTGGGTTTCCTATCAAAAGGGTTTTTCAGGTCATATATCAATGTTATTGTGATTTGAGAGTGATTCTTTATCTCTTCTCTAATTTCCACATTTTATATATTGCATGTATAAGTAGAAAAAAATAATTTATTAAATCCAAAAATAAGAAAATTAACCCTCATGGTGCAGATTTTGAATTTCAGTGTATTTTTATTAGACCTGTTATGATAAATTGTCAAATGAAATATACACTTCTATTTATAGGTCACAAAGCCACTACAACAATATAATCAACATCTCACTTGCAGGAATTGAACTTGGGATAGGAGGTTCATATGTTAGCCTTCTGATTTAATATCAACGTAGGGATGGACACCAAAACACAATGGCATAGGCCCCTCACAAAAACAACCCTATCTCCTTCCTCATTCGTAGCCTCAATCCTTGCCTATGCCAATCACCATAAAGCTTATGCCGATAGCCAATTCTATGTGTGGATAAAATTTAGATCACCACATCAGAAGTTAGATGGACGTTGGCTCAGCATGACTTGAAACACATGGAATGGAAAGACTGGACATTGTTCGAGTGAGGTGGTTACAATGGATGGATGGGTGAGGTTGTTGTAATGGGTGGATGAAACTTGAGGACACCTTGGGCACTAGTACATAGTTCATTTAAGGAAAATAAAGTGACATATATTGCACATTTGAGGCCCCACTTGGACCTGGGTACATAAAAGTCATCTTAGATTTCTGTTTCATTTAATTTGAAAATAAGCCAAAGGTAAACCTTGTGATAAGCATTGCATTCAAATATAAGGAAGGTATCAAATTAGATATAAAACCAAGTTGTGTATTATTATGTTCTGCGTTCTATTTCTGTTCCATTCAAATTCAAAATATGCTAAAGAAGGTATCACAAAGTAGCACTCAACATTTTATTCAAGTATAATGAAGGTATCAAACTAGACATATAACAAATAGTGTACCCATTCAATTTGAAAATAAACCAAAGAAGAAATCACCAACAACGCTATGAATGGCCGTTCGAATGTTCAAAAGCACAATTCACTATACTTTGTTGTACTCCAAGCAAAAGTTATCAGAACCAGACTGTAAAAAGCAAACTAGTAAGTCGTAACCGGTTATATAAATTGGTTTGGATTTTATGTATTTTCTGGTCGACTGGTTTTGTATCGAGCTTTGGGGGTCGATCGATTTGGCCCTGATAGCGCTGTACCGAGAAAAGGAAGGACTATGTGATTCTTAATTTTCTTTAAAGAGGGAGTGGTCATTGTGAGCTTAATGAGCATGTGGGGTGGTCATTGTGAGCTTAATGAGTATGTATTTTAGTTGTTCTGGAAATGCCTCTGCTTGTCTATAGAACAATCCAAATCCAAGTTTGTTTCGGTTTTAGGACTTGGTAATCAAGATTCAAAACCCAAAGGTCTATGAGCTAACTTATGCTTTTGGGTACCTGGGCCAATAATCAAAAATGTATTTGGTAGTGCAAAGCCATTATTATTGTAAAAATAAATCTAATCCAATTGTATTTGATTGCAACATGAAAATCTTTTACGCATAAATATAAGGACAAATATTAATGAGCAGTACACTACACCATGGAATGCAAGAAATGCCTATAAACATGGCCGATAATACCAATTTACATAACTATCACTCCATTTCAATTTCAAAGTACCATGAGTTCAAAACAATATTGTAGGCTGTAAACATGCTTCGTGAAAAGAAGGCACTAGAGCCACTAGCAAAAAGAGGCTCGATATGATAATGACCCTAATGCTAGATTACACAATAAGCAATTGCCCAGTAGTATTTAATAACATATCTTTTTGTCCTAACAATGAACCTAATGTGAGGTTCAAAATATCAGGCACAAAAATATTTTATACAGTTTCAAGTGAAGATCTAATGTACAACATGTCCTATTTTCACTATTCGCAAGAATCCTGCCACTATCCAAGGCCAATCAATTTTAGAACACCATTTCAGCAGATGTTCATTTGCATGAATAATGATCCCTCATGCGAGATTACACAATAAGCAATTTCATGATGATGATCCTAAGTTGAGGTTCAAAATGTCAGACACTAAATTTTTTTATGTGGTTCCTCATGTAGAGATGATGGAATGAGTTAGCTAATTTGTAGGATCTTCGTTTAGGGCAAGTTAAAGTTATGCAAGCTAATCTAACTCCATATGTTTAGGCAAACCGCAACTTTACAAACCTTGTATATAGTAGTAACCGCCGAGGATAATAACTGTCCAGTACTCACCCACTTCCACCAATAGCCTAGAATTCTATGACAAGGACAAGCTTCAATATGGGATTCACCATATTATCCTATAAAGCAACTTTCGATTGACCCTGTACATCCTTTATTTGAACTTATTTGAACTAAAGAGGTCGTCTACAGGGATGCATCAAGTGTAACAGTGAACGAACATCCTTAAGGAGGAGGTATATGTTGGGAATCAAACAAGAAAACAACAGGTCAATTGGACATAAGCTCGGGTGATTGGGAGAAATGTTGCTATCTTCCCGTATTCTTGCCTGCTTGTGACATGTTGAGAGCATAATGAGTATACAATGGCATTGAGCCCTGTTGTCTGAAAGTCCCTCAAAAGTCCCCCAAAAACAGAAACAGAAACATGTATATTCCTCATATAGATTATAAAGATATTCCTTCAAAAATGACTGATAAAATAGAAAATATATAGGCAAACCACATGATTTTTACAAATATCAATCCAACTTATCATAAAGAGACTTATTTACTCACAATTCATTTTCCATTTTCTTTAGAGTGGATGGGGAGAGGAGAGGAGATTTTGAAGTAGTAGAAACTATTCTAAGATTTCAAACATGGGATATTGGACTGTTTATGATCCTTTTACTTATTCACTATAATTGAATAAAGAATATCATGGCATGTTAAAGAATATCATGAAAATTAGAATAATTACAATGAATTAAATAACTAATATGCGAAAGAATATTGTTACGTATATAAACAAATCAATAAACATGTGATTTACCAGAGAAAACTCCTAAGCCTGGATAATCATGTGTTGTGTAAGCACATATTCCATATAACGTAAAACTCCTCTTTGCTCCAATGGGTCTTGATACATCATATACATTTATCTCATCCCATAATTCCTTTAACTCATCTACCAGTGGTTGTAAGTAGACATCCATATTCTTCACCTGTCTTCTACCAGGGACTATGAGAGCCAACATAAGATGTTCATTCTTCACGGACAACCATGGGGGTATATTGTAATTGATCGCTACTACAGGCAAACATAATATTTGGTGTTCTGGAGGGAATATGGGTTGACGCCATCCATGGTTGTGTTGAGTCGTAGAATTCGCGCTTCATCCTTGAATTTTTAGGGCCATGTATCCTCTATATGATTCATGGCTATTGAATATGTTGGGATTCGCATAACTCCCAACTCACTTCTGTGTGAGGCATGCAATCCCTGCAACATAGCTAATTATTTGCAACGAAAGAGCCTTTGAATCCTTGGGATTATATGCATGTGCCTCAATATCTTAAAAGGAAGACCACATGATTTACCCTTCTTTTTTTATTTATCATACCTGTCATGCTCACATTATGGACATATCTCTTTGTCTGTATATTCTCCTCTATATAGAATGCAATCATTTGGACATGCATGATATGATATTACCCAACACCCAACATTTTCAACAATTTCTTTGTCTTTTCATAGCTACCGATAAAGACATTATCACTCAGAAGAACCTTATCTTTGAATAACCTATATTTGGTCATGGACAATATTAAATGTACATTAATTCCGATATAGTTATTAACGTTCATAAAATTGACCATTTATAATGTTCATTGTGTGATTATATTTCTCAAAATATAAGAGAGGACTTGATGGTCAATTACCTCAAAATTTCCGAAAAACATGCATTCAACAAGCTAAAATTTTCTTTCAAGTTGTACAGTAACATCATTGTCCCCAACTGGGTAGACTTTGACTGACCGCCAAGTCCAAAGAAAGGGGTGGTGGAAGAAAATTTAAGGCTTTCGAAAAAGGTATCATCGATATATGAGCATCATCCCCTAGCTGATCATCGTTAGGGAATGCATCTAACAACATTGCCTCCATGGCACTCATATCCCCTTAAGTAATCGACCATACCAACCTCTATTTGATTGCCTCCATTGCCAACTTATGAAGAACTACTATTGTTGTAGTCATTCCTAATTGGTGAATCTGGACGTAGTGGGAATTGAATAGGTGGTTGATTCAACCATTCTTCGTATTGTTCATCTCTGCATTTTTCTCTTAATTCAACCTTATCTCTATTTGAAATTATTGTGGTGTGCAACAAAAGATGGTAGGTAGGTTTCTCATCATCACTAGAATCATAATAATTTCAAAAAATATATTTGAACATGATTAGTACAAAATCTATGATATCAATTAATAAGCACGTCGACAATGCATGCTTAATTGGTTTGACATTGAAATAATTACATTAATATACCAAACAATTATTATTACCATCATTGTCCCAGGATTGTGGCTAAAAGATGCAATGTTACAATTGGCAGGAAAAAGCAGCTGTCCATTTTCATCTACCAAATGCGCCTTGCGGTATGCTGCTCCTGATAAGAGCTTCTAACGCTTTGGAGCTATTTGAATATTTTGTGCATCTGAACTTGATTCTAAATTTGCATGAACCTGCAAATTTGTATACATTAATTTTATTCAACTGATTGACGTGGATTAAAAAAACAAATTCAATTAGATAATGAAAATATAAATAAAATTTGAAGTAAATATTACATTTGGAGATGGATAGGGAGAACTCCGCGATAGACTTTGAGAAATATTATGTAACAAGTTGGATTTTGAAGAATTTTCTATTCGATATAATTATGAGATTTTCTCCTTGCATTTGAGCAAAATCAACAATAAATTTTGGTGTACATATGTAAAAGTAATTTTGGTGCCTTAAAAATGGACTTATTGTTATCAGTGCTAATGTACAGTTAACCACACTGGTGCGTTTTAGTTACTGTGCACCGGTGTTGTGTTATTAATTGACGCACCAGTGCAGTTAGATAATAAATGCATCGAATAGCCGCAAATAAAAAAGCGCAACTTTATTTTTTTCAAGTGAAAAAAAAGTGGTAAATTGAAAAATGAGCGGAAAATTATTTTCGGAAATCTAATTTCATAAAAAAATTCTTTAAATAGTAAAATCTATTAATTATTTCATTATTTTTGCAAAAAATTTCAGGGAGAGATTTGCAGGAGAGACATACTTGGAGCAAGAGAGCACGAGAGCACTGTGGAACAGCGAAATACTTTCAAACAACAAAACTATTCAGAGAATCATAATTTGAAACATCTGGTGATTCAAACCCTGTAGTATAGTAAAAATGTTAAATTTTACTGTAATAATTTTTTTTTTATAGTTTCTGTTTGATTTAATACATGCATAGTAAAAATTTTAAATTTTATCATGCATTTTCAGAAAAATAAAAATAAATAATAATAATAAATAAATAAATAAAAATAAACAAATAAACAAATAAAAAAATAAAAATAAAATAAAATCCATTATTACATTCAACCCTTGCTTCTTCTTGTTTCTACCCTTCTTCTTCTTACTTCCGTGACTTCACAATTAGGGCTTTTCATTTTAGATTTAGAGGGTTTGTATTGCTATATATAGGCGTATGACATCTAACCCGCGTGATGACTCGCAGAGTCAGATCCCAATCCATGTCGGCCCTTGCATGATTTAAAAAAAAAAAAAAAATTTAATTGGTGCGCCCTCTGTAAAATAGTGCATCGGTGTGCTATTTTATTATAGCACAGTGTGCACGTAGTGTTTGATAAAAATATTTTTTTATTAATTTATGTCTGTGTTAATTGGTACACTGGTTAACATATAACGCACCGGGTCTCCTTGTTGACAGAGAGCACCATACAGTGTTTCTATTGTTTTCTCGGTGCGTTTATAAGAACATGTCGCACCGCCTCCTCCACAACACCTTATGCTACAAAAACTAACACTAGAGGTTTTTTGTTAATTTTTTTGTGTTAATCGGTGCACTCGTTAACATATAACGCACCGGGTCTTCTTGTTGACAGAGAGCACCGTACGATTTTTTACTGTTTTGGAGGTGCGTTTATAAGAACATGTCGCACTGCCTTCAGTGCGTACTGCTTGAAAAGCGCACATTGATTTTTTTTTTACCTGAAACGATTGTGATTTATTTATAAAATATATTAATTAATGGTATGGTACAAGTTTCATATTGATAAAGAAATGGCTAACAAGAGATAAAGTAACAAAAATACTGATAGCACATCAAGAAAAACAAAAAAGGCAAGTTTTTTGTAAATTTTTTACCAAAATTATTATTTTTGAACTATATGTAGGTTTAACTAATATGTATTGTTTATTGTGTATCATGCAGAGCCACAAAATGACGAAGATCGATAAATTTTTTTTAATCTAAGACTAGAAGAGCGTAAAAGCTTGATGGAAAAATTGCAGAAAGATGAATAAGGTGAATGAAAAAATACTATCGATCCAATATGAGTTTCTTTTTTTAATTTTCATTACTAATATACTTAAAAATATTATATAACATGTTTCAAACAATCTATTAATTCACATATGTTTAATGTTCTACAGGGACCAACAACGAAGAAAAGGAATGTTGTTCTAAGAACATTAAAAAATTAGAACATGCAAATGAAAATGAATTGCTCCTTATCTCACATGGAGTGGTGCTGGAGGTTAACGAAAGGGGGAAAAAATCTTACAAAACTTTTGGGGACCTAGTGGAATGAATGTATAGACGCTCTTTCCACTTACAATACAAAAATAAATCTAATGATTCCAATAATGAAATTTTATATAAACTACATGATGAGTTTCTAGAGAATTGGTCAATGAGACATGTTAGACTTTTAATAACAAAAGCGTATAACAAAAAAAAATGAATGAAAAAGTAATATTCCTTCACATTTTTTTTTTAAATTATATGTATATATTACTAGAAAGTAATAATTTATAAATACCATTTTTGTTATATTTACTTTTCATATATCAATATAAAAATTAAATAGTTTATTGTCATGTTACATTTTCAGGTTTATTATGAAAATCTCAAAAGATGAACACGCTGATATCAGAAATATGCCAGTAGGAATGTACAAAAAGGTGTACAAGGAGATGGTCAAAGAAATGGACATAATTGCATCACACGAGGAGCAATCTCAACAAAAACTTGCTTCAAATGTAATATGTAATAATTGAATTTTTCGATTAGGTACAATAAATAAACAATTTAACATTAAATATTAATTTTCAAGTATTTTCTTGCATAAAAGAAAAGAAAATGGTACCAATTCAACACATGAAACAGGACGACAAGGAAGAAAATAGTTGATATCTATGTTTGTGAGTAATTATTACTTCCTTATAACAACTTAACTAGATTTCATTTTTGTATATTTTAAGTTGTTATACAACAATCATCATTTAATGTCTTCAAACAGGTGCTAACATACAAAGAAGAAACATCAGACAAATTGATTGACATTGGGTTAAATATGGGTTGTCAGTATATGTTGGCATATCAGAAATTAATTGTGGAATTTGTAAGCATCTATCTTATTTTACTTAGCTCCATCTATAATTAATAGAAAAAAAATATTTTATATTAAATATATGATTTGTTATGGGGTATAAAACTTGCACGAAACAAAGTATGGAACTATGCCAACAAATGAATAGTTGAAAGATGGCATGAAATTTGGTTTTGAAAGAATGTGTATAGTTCATGAGTCAATTCTTGCTATGGTACATTTCTTTTCGATTTATATTCATGTATACTATTTAATATTTCAATTTTCATTATTCTCACCAATATATATACACTCATTACAATTTATTTTTATGTTTGTAGATGGAAGTAGAAGAAGAAGAAAACAATCAAAATCGTGAACAAAAAATTCCTCAAAATAACCCAAGTCATGGATGTAGCTTGAGCAGTGACAACAATTCCAGCGAAGAATGATGATCAATATGTTTGGATATCAAAGCAAGGCGTTGTATTTTTTGAAATATTTTTCTGTGAAATCAAACATTTTGTTTAATGTAATGGACATAGTATCCCAATTGAAAGACATAGGGATACCAATAACTGTCCCATTTTATATGAAAAAGAGTGTCTTATATATATATATATATATATATATATATATATATATATATATATATATATATATATATATATATATATATATATATAATACATTTTAATTTATTCTATTGCGTTCTCCATTGTCGCTGTGAAATGTTACACCATTGGTTAAATATATGGATGATTAAATATTATAATGAAGAGATGCGAAATATGATGATATGAAATAAAAAATTAATCCAAACATCACATTCAAATGCACTAATAAAAATTTAATTGATATGAGTACTATTATAAGAGATGTGTCAACTTTTGATGAATAATGAATTTTAAAAAATCACAATAATTGCACTGTCACAGGTCGATGTTTCTAAAAAATACAAAATGAACACTGGTGCGTGTTAGTTACTGTGCACTAGTGCGTTTGTATGATAATACACACCAATGCGTTTATACGACCTATGGACACCACACAAATCCCAATACCAATTAGAACGCTCGATGCACTTTAGTCACTGCGCACAGGTGCGTTTGCATGATACTGCGCACTGGTGCATTTCTACGACCTATGGGAACTGCACAAATACCAATACCAAGTAGAACGCCCAATGTGCTTTATCAACGACTACCACCCGGGTGGTCCGATAGGTGTTGCATGCACCGGTACAGTTTTCCTTTAACAGGCCAGTGTGTTTTTATAACTTGACGACTCGGTGCATTGTATCGTCTACATGGCCCGGTGCGGTTTTAAACCTTAACGGCCCAGTGCACGCACCTTCCACCGGGCCTTTGCTAAACACCCCGGGGTGTCCAAAATTTGTTTTCCATCCCGGTGCTTGGTAGGTTTACAATACTGATGCATTCATGGTATAATGCACTAATGCGTTGACTGATTCACGCACCGATGAGAAAAACATCCCTAACAACCTCCGACCGCCCAATTTTTTTTTAGTTGCGTTGAAATTCCGTTAGAAGCTACGCCAAAACCTCCGTTACCAAAAACGAATGTTGTAGAAATTGTTTTTTTGACAATTTTGGCCAATTTTATAACACTAAAAACCTCCTTTATAACCTTCGCTAGAGGGTCTTTTCCTTGTAGTGTTAGCACAAAATGGCCTTTGTGTGGAGAGAAAGAGAACATGAATAACATGAATTGAATGAAACAAATGATTCTACCACCATTGAGGCACTCAAAAACTGTGGTTTGCTGAAATTCTTTTGGTTACCCGACATGAGGCAACAGATGGAATTACTCAAGTTCCTAGTTCATTCATGGGATGTATAGGTACAATAATTTAGGTTAGGGTAACATCTGCTTGAGATCAAAGTGGAGGATATATACATTCTAATAGGTTTTTCTATGAGTGGTGCCCCCATCTCTCTCCTAGGATGCAGCAGTGAAGGAGAGTCAGTAAAGGATCACATTGCCACTCATTGTAGACCTCGAACACAACTGGCTAGAGATGGGAAGATCAACATCAGAGATGTGACCCGTCTTCCTCTGAGAACAATCCTTTTCATTATTTCTAGATTGGTAGGTAGCTCGACACTTCACGTCGCTATCATATCGTACATGTAGTATGGTCTAGAGTGTCTCGAGCCGACAATCTTCAACTAGAGTGAGGGGGTATTGGTCAACATGAAGGAACAATCGACCAAAGAAAAGGAAGGAAAATTGAAAAGCTCTAGATATGGTTCAATTTTGATTTATTTTTCCCTAAAGTGGATTCCATTGTTACAGCCTTAGTAGGTCATGCTCGAGCCTATTAATATGAGGGTTCCATGGATGAGGAGATGGATAGACCTTATGACACGATATTCAGGTCCATTAGCAATCAATTTCACACCAACCTTCTTCAGATGATTGTGTAGAAAGTTGATCATGATGGAGGATTATCTGTAAGTGGGAGCAGATTTCTGTGATGAACGTGAGCTCGTACTTCCTAAGGGAGAGAAATGGGGTGATATGCGTAATAAATTTTAACCATTTGTAAAGTTTTTTAAGAACTTTTACAATTTTTTTTAAAATTTTTTTTTTTGTGTTTTTTGATGTTTCCAAGACTAAACTATTGATTTGTCTCATGCATATGTTGGACCTATTCGATCTATAGGAGTTTCATATCTTCGTCGCGCATGAGAGCGACAGGAGGCTACAGTACCATCACATGCAGTCATACTAGGACATGATGCACTGATGTAGCAGAAACCCTTGCAAAGGTGGAGCGCCACTTGGAGGGGCTGATACACAGGATTGATGAGACCATAGTCGATCAAATCTCTATGTGACTTCAATGATATACTATCGAAATTCCTAGCCATATCGGTCGACTATTGTGCAAGATGGCTCATGCAATGACACATTATCATGAGAACTATTAGTCTGTTGAGTTTCATAGTCATTTCTGCATATAGTTTTTGATGTAGGTCATGTGGCCAACTATGTCTCAGACACAAATTTTATAAAACCAAATTTTTTTATATGTATCTATCTATCTTCAGTGTTTCTATGTTTCTATTGGTGTTCTCAATTTATGCGATGTGTATTGAAAAATATTTACATTCGTTGCAAATGTCTATATAAAACATGATTTTCCAGCTCATCTGCTAATGTATTTAGATTTCTAGAAATACATTCGTATTGGATGAAATCAAAATTTCTTTCTAGAAGATGAACCCTTAGAAACATGCGTACGATGGTGGGATTTCTGATTGAATAAACATTGGATAATTGTAGTACCACAAGTTGTGAGTCAATAATGATGACTAAATGGCGGATACCATGTGCGATGGCATCAGACAATAGTTCAACCACTGAGCTATACTTAACAATATTTTAGGTAGAGCGACCAATACAAATGCCTTGCAGACTCATTAAGTCGCCATTTGGAGCAAATATAGCCCACACTGCGGAGGATAGATTCAGTTTACTACGAATAGCACCATCAACCTAATCAATGTATGGTTCTAGGGATGTCGACATCTGCAAACCAAACATAAAAGGATCAACAAAAACCATAGTAAAATCTGAAGAGACACTCAACACACTTATAAACAATATGTACACAATGTAATATGCATGAGATCAAGCATAGTATTTTTGAGTTACATCCCATTCTTAAGATGCACCTAATGGATTCCATCGAAGTCAACTAACTTGTAGGCTCCTTTTGCAAGGACACACTTGACAATATACGAGCCTAACCACATTGGTTGGAAATTTCCTAAACCTAACTTGTCAGCATGTTGGTCATATAAAAGAACAAGGTCTCCTTCTGAGAAGATACGAGGCTTGACACTTTTTTAATATTGCGCCTTGACACATATTTTATGAGCTTCGTTAGCTATAGAGGCATTGCGCCGAGTCTCATCCAAACAAGTTAGATGTAAAAGATGTTCCTCTTCTACAGAAGTGGCAGGAAGAAGTTATATAGCTAGGAGATACGAAATCTCACATTTAATTGGGAGGATCACCTCTAGACCATAAACCAACTGAAAGGGTGTGAACCTGGTCGCAGTCCTCACTGAGGTTTGGTATGCCAACAAGGTAGTGTAGATAAACAAATTCCAATCTGATTGGTGGACCCTTATCATACGTTGAAGCACAGTTCTAAAAACTTTGTTAATAACTTCAACCTGTCCATTAGCCAGAGGATAGTAGGGAGTGGAAATTTCCTGGGAAATTCCCAACTTGGCAGTTAGTTCGGTCATCATATGATTCCAAAAATTCTTTTGTGATTTGTAACTATGTATTATGGAACACTAAATTGTGTGATGTCGTGATTGAAAAATAAATATGCAGTCGTTTCGCCAATGTTGTTATATATGGGCATCGCCTCAGCCCATTTGGTATAATAATCTACCGCGACAATGATATAACCATGCCCCCCAGTTGAGTGAGGGTTACATGTCAGAAAGTCGATACCACATTTCGTAAATGGTCCAACAGTGATAAAGGGATGCAATGGAATAGGTGGAGCACAAGGCTTACGATCATAAATTTGGAATGCATGACACTTCTGGATGATGAGAATACAGTCTCGAAAGATAGTAGGCTAGAAGTAACCAACGCATAAGATATTCTACACGATAGTGTAGTCAGATAAATGACTGCGAGATGCCCCCAAATGGCATTTTTTAAGGACTTTCTCGGCCTCCTCATGTGTGAGGCACCTAGGTAAAATCGTTTCAATAATGCATCAATAGAGAGTATCACCAATGATAACATATTCTTTGGATTGGTATCAAATATGTTGCTTCTTGGAGTGAGAGGTATCAAACTAGAAATTCTAGGTTGAGAGATAAATTAGAATGTCTCTGTACCATGGGTAAGATGAAAAAATCAGAAACAATGGCTCGTGAGGGATATAATCATCAAATGTCGATTCATAATAATGGGAAGGAAGTTCACACATAAGCTCAAGGAAATCCAAGGATATATTTGACTTGGATTTGATGAACTCTAGGTCAAAATCTTGCAGGATGAAAATCCATTTAGATTCCCCCCCCCAACAATTGACGTGACAAAATGTATGTCATAGGGTTGCAATCTAAAACAATCGTATTTTTCCATAACAAGATGTAATGGAAAAACCTTTGGACGACTTGAAAGATCGCCAAAGCCAACTTTTCTACATGCGTGTACCTGATCTCAATATCATTGAGATTCCGACTCAAGTAATAAATGGGGTGTTATATCCCAACATGGTCAGCTTAGACCAATACCATTGCTATATTAGAATTGGAAACAATGAGGTAAAGGAAATAGTCGTGTTGATAATCAGGGGGGTACAATAGAGATGCTCGAACCAATACATCTTTCATAGCATCAAACACTTTCTAAGCTGCGTTGTCCCAATGGAAGGGGACCCATTTCTTAAGCATGTGAGTGAATCCTTTATTCAAAATCAGCATATTATGAACAAACCGTCGCAGGAAGTTAACTTTACCTTGAATTGGTTGAAGCTAAACTAGTGAAGAAGGTGTAGACAAGTAAACGATTACATGTACTTTCAGAGGATCAATATGAATTCCTTGTTTTGAGACAACAAACCCTAGAAGTCATCCAAAACTAACACAAAACATACATTTTTTTGGATTCAATCTAATGTTATAGTATCTATAGCATAGGAAAATGTCCCTAAGATGCATCAGATGATCAAACCGACGCTTATAACTAGCATGAATATCGTCCAAATAGGGTTGCACGATATGTTTAATATCATGAAAAGTGTAATCCATGGCCTGTTGAAACGTGACCCCAACATAATTAATAAAAAATGGGATTTTCCGGTAGGAAAAAGTATCCCAGGGACAAATAAATGCAATCTTAGTTTGATCCGCTGGGAGAATGTTGATTTGACTATATCCGGAGAAACCATCCATGAACGAATAGATTTCACAACCAACACAGTCATCAACAATCTGGTCGATGAACAAGGTCAGGTATTTGTTCTTCGGACAAGCTTGATTCACATCCTGATAATCGACACATACTCATATGGTCCCTTGTGTCTTCATGATAGGGAAAACATTAGACAATATGCAGCAAACAAATGTACAAAGTGCAATCCCTTTCCAATGTAAATGTTCCAATTTAAATGCACATACCAAAACCCTAAATTCCAATGCAAAGTTTTTTCTTTTCAAGTCTCTTAATTTTAGAAAATGAAAAAAACTAATATGCAAAGTTTAATCATTGATTCAAATAACTTTCCAGAATGAGGACTAGAACAAAAATTCATCCAAGCAACCAATGATCATACAAAAATAAGTTTGCAAGAAACTAATGATAAAAGAAAAGGAAAATATTAAGAAATAATTATCAAAGGAAATAAAATAAAAATGAAAACCAATTGGAGGCTTCATAGGGACCAAAAGTTACTCAAGATTCAAGGAAGGGCACCTGGAAGCAGGTTGATCAAAGAGAAAGCTAAAAAAAAGGATTTTTCATGCAAGAATAGGGGCCAATGTAGGTGTAGAAGAGGCACCAGTGACTTGCAACACATGTACAAAGAGGGTTCTGCAGAGGTGAAACACAAGCACAAAGAGCATTCTGCGTAGGTGCAACATTTTGTCCCTAGACCAGAGGGAGAATTTGTCAAGAATAGGAGAGTGTTGACACAAATTTTGCAATTGAGACCCAATGAAAGTTATTCTTAGGTATGTTCTTGACTGAAGATGACAGTGAAAGTCTAAAGAATAGGTGAAAAAAACACTAAAGACAAAAAAAACACTGAAGGAAAATACCCGTCCCCAGCGGAGTCACCACTTTGTTATACAAAATCTACGATACGAATAGAAGTGTCCTCCCTAGACTGGGTGGCTTAGTCTATAATAACAGAAGGAAAAAGTAGTTATTTTTTTCCTTAAATTAAATGGATGATGGGTCGAAGCCTACCTGTAATCTGTCAAATGCTTCGCTCCTCTATTGGCTTCAATTATCCAATCCTAACTCTTGTCGCCAAAATTAGAACCTGCATAATTAGACAAAACAAGCCAATGATTTACAAAATCTATGTAGTATCATATAAATACCACATTCAATGGATCAACATGGCATCGAAATACATGAAATCATAATATCACATATAGGGGAGAGAAGAACTCTTTGCATTATTATAAATGGAAGGAATTACAACCATAAACAGAAGTCGATCTTCTAGAAGAGCTCCTCCAGGCTCACTTGTTCTTTCTTTGTCACAAAGTGCGCCTCTAATCACCATAATGCATGGAATGTTAACTCTTTACAATAGAAGCAGGAGGGCAGAATTCTATCTCCAAAATCCAACCCCTAGCTTGTGGATGGCAACAAATATATAGGCGAGGGGAGTAAGTTGCGAGTTATTATCCAATTACCAATATAAGGTATGAGATCCACCTTTGATGGGAGGATGGGATCAAAGGATAAGGGATGGAAAATCCAAGGAAGGACATGATAGGATCTAAATGTTTTATATGAGGTAAATGGTTAAAACAAATTCTGGAATCTTTTGGAAAAGGAGGCTTCCAGAATTTCTCTCTTTTTTCTCGATTTTATAGAACCAACATAGGTGTAAAGGAGAGCAACTTGTAGGTGATCAACACAGGCCACCGTGGAGCAACATGTAGGTGAACATTTTCCAGTTGGAGGCTAGGGAGCATTGGTCCTTAAAATGACTGGAGCAAGGTGTTTTCAAGAAAAACCTTTGGGATATTGGAGTGTCATTCATAGGGCTTTGTGCTATGACGATGTCAAGGGGTAAAAGGATGTTGATTGATCCAACTTGTAGGCTAATTGAACAGATATGAAAAAAAATTCCTATAACATGTATGATAGCCCCATTAGGTCTAAATGATGTCTAAATTATATCTGGTAGGGTTTTGAAAAATAATTCACCACTAGTTGTCATCCAAGAGGATGAGGTTATTTAAAAAGAAACACTTATTAGTTAAGAAAAGACTCCTCCAAAGGAAAATGTTCCTACACATTCAGATGATAACCAAATAAACCCAAATTCTACAATTCCTCTAGTAGAACAACCATTTGTTTCCCTACAAAATCTACTTTTTCCTGAAAGGCTTAAAATCGATAAGTGAATAGAAAGGAAAATTGTTTTACCAAAATATGATATGTTAAATGAATTGAAAAATATTTGCATCAATATTATTTTACTCCAGATATAAAGGAAATACTAATATTTGTAAAATAGTTAAGGAGTTATGCATTAAAAAACCAAGAAGAAAAATAAAATATGTCAATAAAATTCAATTGGTAGGAAAGATTGCATATATTATGATAGGTTTATTGAATCAATGACATTCTGTAGCTAACCTCAAATTCTGCAGTCCACATCAACCAATATTAAAGGAAGCATTAGCATACTATAAACCTGAAACACAGGAAAATATATCAAATTTCAAAAAGGTATGTGAGTAGGATGTCATAGTATCTTTCATTTAAGAGAATTATATTTTTAAACTCATTGAATGATCATGATACATATACTACAAAAATTGAGCAAATACTAGACCTTGTAACACCTCCTACCATTATTCTCTACAATCATATCCTTTTTAACCTTACGTTGTGATCCTATCTCGAGCTATCACATCGAAATCTCTCTAAAATCACCTAAACTCTAACGATACTATAAAAATGGATCCAAGGATCGTGGAAATCATTGATATAAAAGGAGAAATTCAACTATGAATTTGTCACCACCATAAATGACCTATTTTACCTTCACTTGACACCATCAAACCATCCAGCCTTATCAACCATCCTTTCATCAGCTCCGCCACCCTTGTCGAGAGAAACAATTCATGATTGAAACTCCTCCCTCACCATGGGCGTCATCATCAGATCAAAACACAATGGAATAAAATTCCTTCAAGCATATCCACAGGTCGAGGGTCAGTTGAAACAAGTGAGTTGGCTCAATTATTTGAGAAATTTGATGGGCACGAGATAGGGTTTAAAAAATCATTTTCACGAGCATTTGATGGAGTAGAGGTGGAGATTGGCAACGTTAAACTCATAATTACAGATTCCATATTGGCCAAGGAAATAAGTTTACCTAGGAACATAGAGAGTTGGTTCAAAAATAGGAAAATCAAAGAAAAATAATGGAAAATCTTCCTCTGATACACAAGTATGGATACTTCTGTTTTAAAAAATGGGATATTAGTGACTGCAATGAAAGCTTAGTGGATAAATTTGTTGCTAGTCATTAAAAAATTCTTAACTTGTGACACATGATATGGCACCATGTCCTTCTATCATGTTTGACTCTTAATGCACTTCAATGATGTAAATGAGTTGGATTTACCAAACTTCCTACTCTACAGTCTCAAGAAACTGGCTTCTACTGTACAACGAGAGTCGAAAAACCTTGATAGTGCCTTGTATCACCATGGGTTAGTTAAAATTCTCATTAAAGAACATTTGAAGGCCAAGGGAGATAATTGGAAAATCGTTTTGGTCTATAATCATTTTGTAGAAGCTATGGAGGAAGAAATGATTACAAAAACTAAGAGAAGTCGACACAGAACAATTTAAAACCCTAACCCTGATCCCGTTAATGAAGGAGAGGGTTTGACTATCAATGAATCGAAATAAATGGAAGCTTCACCAAATTTACCTGAAGATGACACCCCTCTCTTTTCAGTTCTTGGAGAAAGTTAAACAAAAAAATGAAAATAAGATGTTAGGATAAAGAAATACAACACAAGAATCAAGCAGTCTTAAGAAACAAAATAAGCAAAACCAGTGGAAAAGGAACAAAGGAAAATGAACAAGAGAAAAATCATCCAAAAGACAGAGGAAACAAAAGTGAAACTGAGAAGGATCAAGCACATTTCTGAGCATTTAAACATACAATCACATGAGATAGTCAACCTCGAGGAGGGGGATCATAGCATGCATGAAGAAGCCAGAGCATCTATCAATCCTAAAATTAATCCAACCCAACAACGAATCTATGATTATGTGGAATCACTGGGGAAGAGAGCACAACAAAAGGTAAATTCCCCTCTCCAAACTAAATATGAAAATATTTGTAATGAAGAGGTCCATTTAACTGATGACATTCCTAAAAAAGAATGCAAGATTCAAGATGATTTTAAACATGATATATATGAGTTAGAGATATTGAAAAAGCATCTCAAACAAGAACATGATGAAATAAAAGTACAAAATGAAATCTTGAGGACTCATAATGATAATATACTTTTGCATTTGTGCCACTAGTATAAGAAAAACAAGAAACTCAAGGCCAATAACAGGTTCCTCAGAAACAAAGTCATAGGGTTGCAGAGAAAGATTCTAATGAAGAAACCAAGACTAACATTGGGTAAAAAATGAGGAACTATATTGGATGTCCTAATCCAAGCTTCAGAGATAGTACAATGAATAAAAGACTTGGAAAATTTTGAAGTTTTGATGCATGATTACATGAAAAACCCTTAGTGTGGAGGAATGTTGAAGTCTTGGATTGTCTTCTTTTTTATAACAATTTTATCTTGCTTTCCATCCATTTCATGACAATTTTGCTACATTTTCAAGTTGAAATGTCACTTCATATATTCTCAAACTTGATAAAAAGTGTCATTCGTTCATGGTTTAAAATCTATTGTTTCTTTGTGAAATTTAATCAAAACATTCATATAGCTACTTAATTATACTCATTATGAAATTAACTAAAGATTATGTAGCTACATCCATGGTTATACAGGATTGAAGGAGGATCATGGAATAATCAAGCGAGTGTGGAATTGGACGAGAATAATATGGAATCAAAGTTACGATATGTCAAATCAAATATTGTCATTATTTTCTCTTCTAGAGAAGATAATGAGAAGAATTATAATTTCAATTTAATCTCTTAGTTATCAAGTGAAAACTTGCTTCTCAGATTATAACTCTTAATACTGTTATTTAATAGAGGATTATAAAAATCATTGGAGTGAAGCAATAAACATCGTTACTCTTTTAAAGTTTTCAATAATTTTCTATTGAAGACTTCAAAATTTAATACAAGTTACTTTGTTCCATTAGTGATCAATGTGTGGGTGAATATTTTGATAACTGATCTCATGCTTATGCTCAACAGGAGGCCCCCCTGAAGAGTTGTAAGTTAGTTAGTATTTGGTGTTAGTTTTCCACTTATTTCATGAATAGTCTATTTCTCATTGCAATTAGTTAATGTTTTCAATGGGTATTTTGTTAATCGATATTTGGTTTAACATTCAGTAATTTGAACATGTTGAGCGCTCATAAAAGAAAAAAATATTTCCATTTTATAGTTTGCTTGATTCAGTTGTTTTATTTTGATTTCATGAGTAATGGATAGATTGATTCTAATCACAACTGCGCACATCTATAATCCTTTAGAGTTATATTTTGGATTGCCATTTTTCTAAAGTAATTAGATTAATATTTTATCTTATGTTGAATAGAATAGAGATTTTGATTTCCAAGGGTATTTAGAATAATATTTCAATTTTTTGCAAGTAGAATTAAATTTCAATTCTTTTCATTATATTAGATCTTTCAATTTAGTTCAAATAGAGTAATTTTTAATTCTTGTTGTAGTAGTTTAAGTTTCAATTCAATTTGATAGTTAGAACTCTCAATTGATTTCGCCTTGGAGTTTAGTTTTCTTTTGAAAGAGTAATTTTGATGGAAAGAACATGGGCATAATAAGGATATGAGTTAATCTAGTTGCATTAGATTTCATCTTTTAAAATAAAAAATAGAACTCCTAGCATATATTGTGCACTTGCATTTCACTAGAACATGAACATTGGTTGACAATTATTGATGTAATTTAACCATCAATTAAATTGCCCAAAACTCATCCTTTGAGAATACTATCCATATAGTTGCACCTCATTATTTCCCTAGTGGCTTTCCTGACATCCCAAACTATCTCAGAAGTGGTGGCCCCCTCTGAATGAAATACTATATTCTCCTTAATCTCTGTCCACTCGTTGTTTTCCTCTTCCTGATCCTTGTTCTCCTATAGGCCCAATAGTATAGTAGGACTAAATTTAATTATAATCCAATGAAATCCAATCCTCTAGATCCTTCTATATAGAGGTGTCTTGGCCAATGAATTTCTCAATCTCTTTAGTGAATGGTATTCCCTTATTCTCGAACTGTGTGGAAAAGTATGCCACCTCCTTTTCCATGCTTTCAGAATTTCATCTCCCAATAATATGCAAATGTCTTCAAAATGAAGAATTGTTTGTTCTTGTTTTTCTTTATATAAAACTTCCATTTTTGGATCCTATGCTACCAGTTTGTGGTTAGCAATGATGAGATGAGGAGTGGATAGTTCTACCTTGATTAAAAGTGGCTCTTCTACCTCCATGGTTAGGATTCTCTTGATTTATTTTGCCCCGGTTTCCACATGGTTTAGCCATGAATCTAAAGCCATTATTTTATTAGTTGGGGTCCCAAATATTCATATAAGGTAATACTAGGTTATGCATATAAAATTCTGCAAGCCTTCCCCATCTTTAATGCTACATTTGAGGCAAAAATCAATTCATTTTTTGATGTCTTGAAAAGGAAGGGAACCCTTTTGGGCCAATGTCCTAATATAAAACTGGCACCACTGGTATTTTAGGAATGGGGAATATGTTTTTGATGGGTACCTACAATGTATATTATTTCATGGATAAACTAGACATTATGGCTATTTGTTATT
Source organism: Pinus albicaulis (assembly GCA_034641835.2). Taxonomy (NCBI): domain Eukaryota; kingdom Viridiplantae; phylum Streptophyta; class Pinopsida; order Pinales; family Pinaceae; genus Pinus; species Pinus albicaulis. Next base: position 388,972,011 of record CM076576.1, on the reverse strand, counting down.
CTTTCTCCTATAGCAGCCTTTGACTTTGATCCAACTAGGCTTTCATCTATTTATTATCCTTTTGTATTTCGTTCCATATATTTTCCTCCCCGAACCTGAGGTAAACCATCCCCTCCCCCATTTTCTTCATATTTTCCTCCATAATTCCAAGTTCTTCAACCCCTTTTGACTTGGAAATTTTCATCCATCTATAAGTCTTACCCCTCTCTTTCTTTAGTTCAAAGAGTAGTTAAACTATAAAGTGGGTTAGAAGTACCTTCCATGCGTCAATCCAAGCATAATAAGATTTGATATCTAGTTGAGGGTCCAGTTCCTGTGGGTTAGTATTATATTCCCGTAGTTAGGGATTTTTTTCCTAAAGCTTCATAGCCCCTTCCTGTAGATTCATAATTTCTTCCTATAGCTTTACAATTTCTTCCTGTAGCTTGGTTAGTTGTTCTCGGAGCATTGTTTCCTTATTTCTTAACACTTCTTGCTGAACTTGTTGCTCTTTCCCTTTGACTAATTTGGAGGTCATTTCAACTTCTTGTTTATTTTCCTTCTTGGATTCTTCCTCCTGATGGCTAACTTATTCTTCAATAATGGTTGGAGTTGGAGAAGGTGGTTGAAGTTTCCATTGCATTTTTTTGTCACTCTTTCTCCTTTTGAAGTATTGAGGGGTTTCCCTTGGCTTCCTCCCTTTGGGTTTAACTGTGGTACTTAAAGATGCTAGGGTAGCAACAATTTCCTCTTCTAAATTCCCATATGAAGTGCTCTCTTTCTTCTCCATTTTTATTTTATTTGGTGGCCTAGAGGATGACCCAATAGATTCTTGGGGCCTTTGAGCTTCTAGTTATATCAAATTAAGCTTATCTAGCTCTTTCTTAGCTACTTTTGCCTCTATTTCTACTTTATCTTATGTCTTTGTCATTCCTTATGCTTCCTTTCCTCTTTCTTTCTCTGATTTTCTCTTTGATTGATATTCTTCAATCTCAACTCCCTTCTACTTCTGCTTCAAATTCCTCCTCTATTTCCACTCCTTCTAGTTCCAAATGAGGTTGGACTGGGGTTTCAAAAAAGGCTTCTCTATCCATGTCCATAAAATCAATCCAAGAAATAGGGTTTTGTAGGCTCTCTAAAGCATCAAGGACTATCAACTATATCAACCCATGGTGAGATAGGTAATAATGTTTTCCTCCTTTCACCCTTAGGCTCATTTCTTTGATAAACTAAATGAGGAAGTGAGGGATGCTTACCCTCTCTTGAACAAGAAAGTCTACTTGGAATTTGAGATGATAAAGCAATCTAAATTGCTATGTATACACAATTATAAGCTTCCTTTCACATGAGATGTATTTGAGAAATTGGTAGGCTACTTCATCCCAAGGATAGGGTAAGCTCTTTCTCCTTACTCAATTTTTCTCTTCTATGGGATGCTCATCGTAAAGGAAGAAATTATTCTTCGTTGTAGTGGCCTCAGGTCTCTCTTCTTTGTTCCATTTTACTCCCCTGGGAAGTGTGGTGACCCTACTGATAATTTATTCATTTAGATAATTTATGAGGCCTTTAAATACAATGTTGACATCATGCCCCTCTATCTATTGGAGTTTTAAGGAAAATTATTGGTCACTTTCGTCATCAAAGCCTCTTAAAGGCTCTCTAAAATCCCTAACCATTGAAAATTTGCAAAAAATTTCCTAACATCATGGCATTGACGGATCTTGGAGGGGTTTGGAGGATCCATTCTATTGAATCCCCCCCATGGATTCAAATTTTTTTTATCAGAGTGGAACAAGGTGTTTCCATTTACTACTATAAGATCTTAGGGTTACCCGTGCAGTAGATGTTGTTGAAACAGAGGAAAATTGGACAGTTTGTTCTACAAGACCAAGGTGAAGGAGAATTTCAAAGTGCACTTTATCTTTGCTCAATACACCTTATTATTCGCCATGTATTTTAAGAAAAAACTCATTCAATTCACTGTTTATCTTACTGAAATTTAAAAATATGTGAATTATAGAGTCATTTTTCTAAGAATTGAAATGGTTTCCTAAGTTCCTATATCAAATGTCGGTGAGGAGAATTTTTACTTACACTATTCCTGATGATTTTCCTTTATAATTTCCAATTCTAGTCAGAAATGAGCTTCCTGTAGAACCTTGTGACCTTACTGTAGCACTTTTTGATCTTCCTGTAGCATTGGTTTGCAGAACATTATAGCTTCCTGGAGCGACTTGCGTAGGAAATTTTTTGGTTGTGTCGACCACCTATAGTATTGGTGAGCCTCCTTGGTGCTTAAAATAGAATTTTCATGTAAGATTAGATTCAGGGGGCTTGGCTTTAGTGGTTAGTCGTTAAGGTGATGGGCTCAACGCGCTATATGAGATGACCAAAGATGGTTGAGACTAATCTACTAAGTTTGGACTATAAAACCTTTTCCTTCATTCATTTGCAACATTTTTTCAAGCTAAAATAAGTTTTTAGAGGAGGTTTTGAGGATTCCATACTTGGGTCTTACCCTTGATGTGTTTTCACGAGTGATATTGAGGATGCTGATGTGACTTTTGAAGCTACTTTTGATGGTTCTGAAGCTGCTTGTGATTATTTCTAGAGGCTTCAATACTTCTCTTATTTCTTTGGGAGGTCTTCTAATTTTTTGTTGTTGTTGCTACTACTACTCTGCTTTAGATGGTCAAAGTATTGTTGTTATGGATAACTTGGTGTTGTTTATTGTTGATGATTTAGGATCCTATAGTAGCCTACAAGATATCCTATAGCTTCTCAGGCTTGTCTTCTAATTTCCTAGAATATGGTGGTCTTCAAATCTCCTCAGATTGATGCTACAAATGTGGGCCTGTAGGGATTTTGCAGACTTCTACAAGGCTATGTGTTTTCCTATAGCAATCACATATGTTGCTCAGGCTCATAATTTCCTTTGGCATGGCTTTCAAAAATTATTAAAATTCAAAAGGAGGAGGTTGCTTGTCGTGACAAAGAGGCATTTTGTGTTGGTGATTGATGAAAAGGAGGTGGAAGGTTTCAAAGGTGGGTGATTAGACTACATGCTAATATTCTTAACTGTTGTTAGATTTTTTTTGTACCTGCATCACTATTAGAATAGATAAAAAAAGATAAATTTTTATGCTTTTATTTTTCTTTTCCTTTTTTGTTTTATGTTTTTTTTTTTTTTTTTTTTTTGAGGCCCACACGGTTTCTTATTGAGGTTTTCAACATAAGTAGGCCCACCCCAGGTGACTCAAGGGAGGTTTTCACCCAGGTAGCTTTTATTTTTGTTTTTTCTTTTCTTTTCTTTAGGCTCATTGGCTACCTCAGAGAGTTTTTTCAGCCTATCAGCCTGCCGTAGGTGTCTCAAAGGAGGTTTTCACTTCGGGTTTTTTATATTTTTCTCTTTTTGTTTTGTTTCTTATTTTTTTTTTCTTCATTAGGGGCTGAATGGATTGGGAGATATAATGATCTCAATCACATTAGGTTCTTTGTTGATTGAACTGGTAAACTCAACCCTTGAGAGGGGATTCCTATAAAACTTCAATCTGTAGCCATTCACTAGAAGAAGGATTTGTTCTTCATCAATTTTTCTGATCTAAACTAAGCCATTATCATGGCATTTCTTCACCAAGTAAGGACCCAACCATTTGGTCATGAGTTTTCATTGAATATTTTAACCTAAAATCATACAAGAGGGCCCAATCATCGCCCTGAAAGGTCCTAACCTTAATGTGTGTATCATGCCAATCTTTCCTTTGTAAGTGAACCACTTCAGTGCACATAAGAGCATGCAACATGAATCCATCAAGAGTATTTAGCTACTGCAATATCTCTTCTCGAGATTATGTGATATCCAAGTCAAGTTGTGCTACCATTCTTAGTGTATTCTACTAAAATTCAATAGAAAATAGTTTTTTCTTACCATAGGTCAAATTGAAGGGGGTGAATCTAGTGGTGTCCTTCCAAGTAGTATTATGGGCCCAAGTGGCCTCAATAATCATATATGCACTATATTTCTTGTTTTTTTAAAAACCTTAGTAAAAATGCCTTCTAGTGCTCTATTGGTCACCTCCACTTACCCATTTGGTTTAGGGTGGTATGGAGTGGATCTTCCATGTATATTATGATGCTGCCTCATTATCCCCTTTACTAGATTGGAAGTGAATTGAGCACCTTGATCTATCACTAGTTCTCTTGGGAGACCAAATTTGTAAAAAATATTCTCGAAATTTTCAACTTTATGATTTGTTTCTTCCTTGACTACCTTTAATTTATCCCACTTGGTTAGATAATCTATGCAAACAGTGATATACCTATTCTTTATATATAGGGGGTCAATAAGTATAAAGAAGTCCATGCCCCACTTCTCAAATGACCCGAAAGTCACTTGAAGTTGCAGGGGCATCTCATCCCTTTGAATAGGTTTCCCCATCATCTGGCACTCATCACATTGTGAAGTGTACCTCCTGGCATATTGATGAAGGGTAGACCAGTAGTATCCTACTTGAGGAATCTTATAGGTTGGCATCTTAGAAGAAAAATTCCCCCCATAAGGTCCATCATGACATGTTGAGAGGATTTCATAGACTTCATATTCTCTTATAAATCTCCTCAAGATTTGATTAGGCCCCAATCTAAAGATTTTTCCCCTAATCTAGGTATAAGGGGCACTTTTCCTAACAATTTTTCTATTTTCCTTTGAAGACAAGTTAGGGGGAAACTGGCTAGCGACCACATTAGGGTAATTTTGAGGTCTAAAATGGGCCTCCTAGGGAAATTATAAAATAATATTGGAAATAATAAAATAAGATTAGATTACATCATCAAATTTTAGAGAGAAAAAAGAAAAAAAACTATTTTTCAACTCATATTTTCAACTTATCTCCCTAAGGTTTTACTCAAATTTCGAGTGGGAGTATTCGTTGGATGAAAAATTTGATTCCTAATCCAAGGAGTATCCATGTTGCATAGTTTCGATGGACTCTGCTACATGAAAAGTGAGAAATACATGAAAAATGTGATTGCAATCACATTTTTTTCATGTATTTCTCATTTTTCGTGTAGGAGGGTCCATTGAAAGTATGAAAAATGGGTACTCCTTGGATGAGGAATCAAATTTTGCATCCAATGAGTACTCCCGCTGGAAATTTGAATAAAACCTTAGGGATATAAGTTGAAAATACGAGTTGAAAAGTAGTTTTATTATTTTATTATTTTTACTTTTTTACTCCAAAAATGGTGAATCATCCCCCATGGTTGACATCATCATCTTGAATCCTATTGGTTCTTATAAAGTTTAGTTATTTGTACATTTTTCTTAGGAGGCCCATTTTAGACCTCAAAATTTCTCTAATTAAAATTTTGCTATATTAGGAAACTAAGGAGACATCAATAATATGGTGAAGAGGTGCTCATTTGGAAGTTGTTCATTCACCATCTCTTTATTCTCTACAAACACAGTTAGTTTAGACAAGTAAAATGTAACATCATTTCATTTCCATGGCTTATAAACAATGGTTAGATCAAATTTTTGTAACAATAATAACCATCTAACGATTCGAGTATTGACATTAGGTTTATTCATAATTACTTAATGGTTGCATGATCAAGGTGCACAAAAACTTGATACCCAATAATGTAATGTATGAATTTATTCAAAAAATGCACAACAAAAATAACTTCTTTTTTGATGAAAATGTAATTGAGTTCAACTTTGGACAATTTTTTACTAATGAAATACATAGCATAAAGCAAATTTTACCTTCCAGCTGCCCTCACTGCTTTGTTTGATGCATCTTTGTGAATGTTGAAAGACAAGGCCCAATGTGGGCCCCTAAGAACCGGTGCGGTTGTCAATTTTTATTTAAGATCTTCAAATGCCTTTTAACAAAGTTTTGTCTAATAGAAATCTAAGTCTTTTGTTAGTAAACCAAACAGAGGCAAAACAATTTTACCGAAATCTTTAATAAATCTCCTATAATATCCAATTATTACAAAAAAGGTCCTAACATCTTTTTGTCTTTGTGGGACAAGATATTTTTTAATAATTTCAATTTTATTATAATCAACCTGAATTAAATCCTTAGAAAGGAAAGTGACCTAGAACAATTCCTGCATTCATAAAAATTTGGCACTTTTCAGGGCTTAAGGAGAGATTCATTCCTATGCATATTTTCAAAACCTTGCATATGTTGGAGAGGGATTCTTGAAAAACATCTCCATAAGTTGTGAATTCATCCATATAAATCTCAACAAAATCGTGTACAAGATCAACAAAATACTTAATCCTTCCCTCTAAAAGGTGGCAGGGGATTTACACAAGTTGAATGGAAGGACCTTGAAGGAAAAGGTCCCCCTAGGGAGGATGAAGTAGTCTTATCCTAGTCTTCAGGACTTATTTGGATCTGATTGTACCCGCTAAATCCATTCAGAAATGAAGAGAACTTCTTTCATGCAAGAGCATCCAAAACTTGGTCAATAAAAGGTAAAGGAAAGTAATCTTTCTTGGTGGCCTTATTAAGCTCTATATAATCAATGAAAGCACTCCATTTCCCATTATTATAGGCACAATTACTAAAGACAACACCCACTCACTTTCTGAAATTGGATAGATAAAACCCACTTCTGATAATTTCTACAATTTCTCTTTTATAATGTCTTTTAGTGTAGGGTGCATTCTTATTCGAGGTTGGAAAACAAGTTTATGGTATTCCTTAATATGTATATATATATATGATGAGTATAGACAGAGGGATGAACTCCCTTCATCTCTTTGTAATCCCAAGAAAAAACATCAAGATTCGGCCTTAAAATAGTGAGAAATTATTCCTCTTGATCAGCGAAAAGAAAATGGTTGTTTTTCAGAGTTCTAGAGGGGTTTATTTCTACAATTTTACATGATTTTGATTAGAATAAACAGTGTTTATATTTTCCAATGAGTTGTATTTAGTGTGTTCTAAGGAATATTCTTTTAGACCATCAATTTGCATGGCAGAAAAATACTTATTTTGTAGAAAATTGTCAATCAGATTGTCCTCATCGAATTTCCTACTACCAATAATGGCTTCTAATGTACATGTGGGGTAGGGTGATGATTGATAAAGTTATTCTTCTTCTTCTTACTGTTCTACCCACATAGGAAATTCATGCTCAACAAGGGGTTGAGTAGGGGGATATATTTCACGTTATTTTGTTTGATTCCCAGTTGTAATTGCCATATTTCTAGCTCTACAACTGACATAGGCATCAATAATATCCAAATAAGGTATTCCTAGGATAAGAGGATAGCCATTGAACTATTTTTTGGGCTAGAGAACAAGGAAATCAATGGGGCACTCCTAGGAATCAATGGAAACCATGACATCCTCAATGAAACCCCCAAGCACTACTATGGATCTGTCTACAAGTTGCAACATTGTGGTGGTTTTCCTTAAGGATCCTTGGAGGTTAAGATTAAGCATAGTCTCATCAGTCATGTCATTGATCACAACCCCTAAGTCAATGAGGGTATTGTGGACTACAATGTTATTAATGTGCACATACACTACCGGGCTACCAGGATCCAAATACTTTGGGATGACGACCTTCCCAAGCATTAGATCAACCAATTTCCCATTTGGCATTAATAGTAGGTGCATCTTCCCTCTCCTTTATAGATTATTAAGACATTCTTCCTTGATGAATTTTTTTTATATGGGAACACCCTTGATGGCCTCTAGGAGGGGAATCTTGACACATAGATTTTTCAGTTCTCCCAAAAGTTCAGCTTCTTCTAGGGTATGTGTTTTGGGATGGATCAACCTTTCAGGATAGGGAGGTTTTTTGGATTGAGGAGTTATTTATTCCTTCACTTATTCAATATTTTTTGTATGATAAGGTGGGTGAACATTAGAAAGTACCTTCCCAGATCTAAGGTTGATTTCTTGGATTTTTACAACATAGGTAGGATAAGATGTTTCTCCATTGTAGACTTGTTGGGCTTGCTTATTGTTGGGGTTTGGATTTTATTGAGAATGAATTTGTGTTTGTTTAGGTGGATTTTTTTGGGGTAGTTGTGGTTGAGGAAGAGGAGGAGGAATTAGGGCAGGTGGTTGGGCTGCCTGAGGCCTCCATCTTGATGAAGGATTACCCCATTGAGGAGGTTGGTGTTTGTATGGCTAACAAGGGGAAATTAAATGCTAAGGAGGATATGGACAAGGAGTAGGAATAAGCCAAGGTGAGTTGTTAGGTGTATAAAAACACTAAAAATGTGCATTATAACTTGTATTAAAGGAGGTAGGATAATTCATACCTTGCTATATGGCCTGGAGCCCTGTGGCCTCCTTTGGTTGACAAAGAAAAGTTTCTCCATGCCTCCTTTTTCTCCTTGATACACTACTTTTAGACCTGTAAGAGATGGAAACTGGTTTGTTGAATGGTTCTCGTCACACATAGAGAAAATTTATATAACATTTAATGGGAACTCATTTCTAGGGTGCCTCTTGGTATATCTAGGGAAAATATGGTTAACTCCCTTTATACATCCTATTGTTTTTTATTAATATGAAATTTTTCAATATGTAGGGAAAAATTATGTGATATTCCACTTTTAATATCCTCCCGCATACCTCCTATTTCATTTTTAATGACTAAAGTAGAAGATGAAAGACTTACCAAACCCGTGCTAGATCTACCTCTTTTTGTTGCAACTCTAGAGTGATTTTTGAACACTTTTTTGATGTATTAATAATTGAGTTGATTGATATCTCCATTGGAAAACATATTGAGGGTATCCATCAACTCATCTCTAACCCCCTGAAGAAAAACTAGCTTCATTGAATCTGGATCAAGGATACAATTAGCCCTCTTGTAGCCCAACTAAAATATTTCTTCAAAGTATACTAGTGATTCATTTGGCCCTTGGGTCATTCTAAATATTTATTCCCTTGCATATATTTCTCTACAATAGTCCCTCCACTTGGTGTTGAATGCTTGCTGCATTTGGCCCTGTGCAGTATTGTTACCTTCGTCTAAACTCATGAACCAGTGCAAAGTTGCATCCTTGATGGTAGAAGGAAACAACTTGAGCTTCTTCTTATTAGATGTATAATCATATGTCCTATATATTACAACAAATTCAAACATGAAAATTTGAGGGTCCTCAAAATCCATTTCATGAAAGTGTGGAAGAGAAGTGGGACTAATATTTTTCATTTTAGCTTCACCATTTTCCTCCATAATAGGAAAGACTTTTGGTTTCCTATTCCCAACCATATTTTCAATAGGTGATGGAGGTTCTTCTTCTCTTATAGGCTCCTAAAAAACTCTAGTTTCTCACCCAAGAAGGCCTCTAGATCCTCTGTAGACAGAGTAGGAGACCCATAGTCACCAAGAAGTGAAGGTTGACTATTTGTAGAAGTGGGGGTTTTAGGTAAAAGTTTTCCTAAGTTATCCCTAGCTTTATGAGACATGAAATAGATGATCCTTTTCTTCTTATTTTTGTTTTATAAATGGAAATGTCGATGCATTTTTTTGTTTTTTTGGTTTAGGAAATGAAATGAAAATAAAATATCTTAGAGTATAAAACAATACCTACTTTGACACCTCCCTGACAATGAAACCAAAATGTGATGACCCTCGGTATTACAATAAGAATTTTGGAACTCTTAAGGGGCTCAAATTTAATTATCAACATGGGGTCCATATAAAATTAATAGGTTTCATTACTATATGTATAGTAGGAAATATATTATACTTATATTGATTTGAAGTTGAAGAGAAGTCAAATTGCACAAATACCACTATGCTACAAGAGATGCTTAGAAAATTCAATGAGAAATAAATAAATCCATTCTAATTTTGTAGGAAAGGAAATACTGAAATATATCTCATTCTATTGCATAAAATTAAATGACAGAAAATAAACCCTAATTTATTATAGGAATGCAAATGACAAAATGTAATTTTACTCTATTTTGCATAAAGTAAATATATGTTATTGCAAGAAAGGAAATGACTGAAATAAAGCTATGCTATTAGCAAGAAAGAAAATAAAAAATTTCAATAATTTTGGACGAAAATCAATCCTAATGTATGGTACATGATAAATCAATTATGTAGCTGAAAGAATACAAAGGCAACAAACCTCGATTGTAGGAAGAAACTACAACTACTAAGGAAAAGTGACTAAGGGGTCTTTGAACCCCTAAAATCCATCTCTAAGGTCCGATGGATGTTCTGAAATTCTAAGGAATGATAGACAAGATTCTAGTGCAATTTTGGAGGCATTCTAAGTCAATATATGTGATGCTACAAGATGGCCCTACTTTGCTATAGGAAAATTCCTTGAGAAACTTTATCAGGTCTAGATGTTGTTTGAAGAGTGGAAAAGGTGGTTGAAGGTTGTAGAAGGGAAAAAATGTCCTTCACAAGCTCAAGAACACTCAATGAATCAAATCACATAAGGAAAAAGAGAAAACTGGGAGTTCTTGTAGCTTGGTTAGGTAGAGTTTAGCCCACTAACAATTTGCAGAGATGTGACACAATGGGTGAAAAGGTGATAATTTGAGTGACCAAAATGCATGAAAATAATACTAATTTTACCCATGAAACAATACCTATCTATCTAAAATAAAATTGCATGGCTAGCTGACAAAATCACGATGTATAAACAATTATTAAACTAATAATTACAGGAAGTAAAATAATAATGGAAAGGATGAGTTGAATTTGAAATTAAGACTACAATTGTTTGAAGGAAATTGTTTTCTTTATTATCATAACAAGGTGCATAACCAAACTTCCGGAAGGAGGTCACTTCTAAACTCTGCAAAGACAATACTTTTCTCAAAAATAAGATTTGTAGAAAATCACAACTACACTGAATGCATGGAAAGTAAATGTATAAGAAGGAAGCTTGAGCACCTGAGTTGGGACATAACCCAAAGAGACTCAGGTCCCTAAGAAAGAATTTAGTCCGAGAAAGAAGAAATGATTTTCATTAATGTTCAAAAGTGTTCATACATGAAACATGACAACTAAAATAATTTTTAGAATCCTTTCTCAAAAGTTAGCTATCTTCCTCTAAATATTTTGAATCCCTATTGAGCCACTAAGGCCCTTTCTTGAGGGGAAACCTCCTTGTGGGGAGGATTACTTCCCTCCAAAATCCCTAAAAATGTGGATAAGGTTCCCTAGTTTTTTGACAGCCACAAGGAAGTAGTAAATGTCCATGAGCTAGCCAAGTTGTGATTAGCCTGTTCCAGGGAACAAGCCCCAAAATCTTCTCTTGATGGACTACTACATCATTTGAAAAATATATCCTCAACATCTCACACATTTAATGCATTAGGCACACAAGATATAACAAATATCTCTTAACCTTCCTAAGAACACATTATAGTTTGAAACAAATATTATCAAATGCAAAAAGTAAAGCTAACTATGCCAAAAGATGGTTATATAGGCCTTAAATTATACCTATTTAGAAGGCCCATCAAGTATTATATATATTTTAAAATTTGCCAGCTCACTAAAGTACCTTATTAATTCATAATAGAATTTCCAACTTACCAATGCATTTAATTATCAAATTAAGGCTACATGCTTATGAATAATTACACAAAATATATGATACTTAATTGTATTATGCTATTCTAACCTACCTAGAGATAAAATTATAATTACAAAAAATAAATCATGAAAATAAAGAAGGTTGAAAGCATAGTCACTAAAAAATAATTGCAATCCACAAGATAAATAATAACAAATGCTCAAATACATTCATAGTATGCAACAATGGGCACATGCACACACAAATTCAATATAGTTACAACAAACAGGAAAAAGTAATAAAGTATGAATAATACAAGAATTGATTACATAATAACAACCCTTCATAATGGTCCCTTCCTCTTCAAAGCAAAGCACTAAGAAGATTCAACAAATAAGCATTAATGCAACCCTTTGAATTATTAATGCACAAAAAGATAGGAAAACAATCTAAGCGATTTGTGTTATATCAAAATATCTAAAACGAATGATATGTTTCGGCTCTATTTCTTACAAAGGTTGATGTTGCTTTTATAAACATAAAGTGTAACAATCACATTAATATTATTAACAATAATGTTTTTGAGAATGAGACTCACAAAATAGAGTGTTAGAATATTTACAAAATTAAGTTTTTGACATCTTTAATAACACAACATATTCAACAACTAACTTGTCGGTGTTATTTACTTCAAAATAGGATTGTGCACCAAAAAAAATACAACACTCACAAGTTTATTTATGATGGGGTCATGGTTATGTAATAATGAATTTGTGTAGCAAGGAATATTGTTGATGGAATTTAAGGTTCCGCATTAATGAGTTTGTGACAATGAAATATTGCAAATGAGTGGTTAGAACTAATATATCTATATTAGTGGTTTTATAGTAATAGAAGCCAATAAGTTGGAACTTAGATCTAAAATACCTATAACATTTCTCAAACAATCTAGTTAGATACTATAGATGCAAAATTTATTTAATACATAAACATCATTTCAATGAAATACTAAATTATGCATAGAAGAGTACTTTTGATAAATTGTATCACCTTTGCTTAAAAAAGCATCAATAATCATGATAAAAGGATGTAAAGAGAAAATAGGAAATAGGGTAAAAGGATGTAAAAATAGGACCTTGACATCTCCCCATTCCTTAGGATATTTCTCATCCTCATGCAACCTCATTAATCATTCTAAATCATATTCAATGTGTGCATGATTCTAATGAAGGTTTCTTAGAATATAAGAAGGATGACCATATTTATGTTAGGCCCCAGAATTGTCATGTTTAGCTCACATTCTCACCCTATGCTTACTCATAGTTTTCATTGTTATTACTATCATTTTGCATAATTATTGGGCTAGAATCTTAAACTTGGAGCAGGATTAGGTAATTGTTTATTATTTAACCTATTTCCTTTATTTCGATAAGATTTGCATAAAAATGGTTATTAAAGATTATTCTTGTGTTGTTTTAGGAATGTGTATGAAATCACGATCAAAGATACACATGCATCAACAATTAATTGCACCAAGTTTTGTTCGTGCACCAACATTCTTACACTAGCATTTGCACCAATTTGGGGATACGACACCTTGGCACACTTTCAAAGAAAATCGAGAGAGGTTTTTGTCCAAAATATTTTTTTAACACCTTCCCATGAGTTTCATTGCACCCATGTTGCATGTATGGGTCTCTAGAACAAAATCAACAAATTTGCTCAAAATTCACACAGTTTTCAAACTACCAACTTTGACCTCCATTTTCGTGCATATGGAGGTGAATCTAAAAAATACGAGCATATGGGTTTTTTACCACTATAGTAAATTATCTAGAACCCAAACTGTTTCCAAAAATTAACATTGGTCCAAGAGTTACACGAGGTTCTCTGGGGAAGTTTTATAAAAAAGACTGTTTTTCCATAATTCTAAGATCTTGCCCAGATTTGCCAAAAAATGGAAAATTTGTATCAGGTCTGGATTTTATTGATGGGAAAATGGTTGTACTGGTCTCTTATTGATGTAAAATAGTTGGGATTCAATTCCTCATCTTTGTTTGTAATGGATTGGTTGGCCTAAAGCCAAATTTGTATCATGAAATGTATAAAAATAGACCTATGGCTCCAAGCCTAGGATAGAAATCCATTCTTTGTACTCTTATGTCGTTAGAGTAAATTCTAGGGGGCTCTCCCCCTGCCCTATGATTAGTTGGAGCTGGACTACTGATCTCAATATGTATTGAAGGACTAAACTTTATTAATATGATTTGAATGTCAGGTTCATGAATCCATTTTCTCTATTTCCTGTAATGATAATCTTGCTCTCAGAGACTAAGCGTTTTCCTTAAATGGAAATGAGCTAGTTGGATAGGGCCCAACCAACCAAGCTCATTCTCCCATTTCTATTATATTGTGTTTTAAGTACAGGAAGTGATTGGTGTGGAGGTTGCTTATGAGTTATGAGTGTGCGTGATTGACAAAGCTATTGCGTGTTCCCTTTCCCCTTGTTGAAGTGTTCTCAGATCTGAGGTTTATGTGTGTGCTAGGTGTGTTTCTTCTCTTTTCATTAAAGAATTTATTTGTGTTATTTATTTAAATCACAACAATAATTTCTTTGGTCTGAAAAGTTTTCCCTTTTGAATCGCTTTCAACTAATTATTAGGGTTTGCAGGGTTTATTCACTTTGGTCTTTCCTAATGGGCAGTTGAGATTTCGTTTAAAGAATTACTTATTTGTAGCAAGCAGGGAAGATCCCCCACACTCTGATCAAAATATATATTGTAACTGTGTAAAGATACTAATCTTCTTATGGAAACTATCATATTTAAATCACATTTCTTGCTTTGTTAATTGCTTGCTTACTGGAATATTTGAGTATAGGAATCGATAACTATTGTTATTTAGATTAAAGGTTACAAAGTGAATCTTTTTGTCTAAGTTGAATTCCATTTACAAACACAAGAATTTACTATTAAACATAGTGTTGAATGTTTCAAAGGGGATGTAAGTAAAGTACATATTTATAGGGTGATCTTTTATTTGAACGCAAGAGTTTGGTATTCACACTAAAATTTGATAAAATTTCCATTTGTTTTCGCAGTTGATATTTCATAATTGCAATTTTTATTTGAAGGAGCATGTGATGATTTGGAATTTTTATCTTTATTTGAGTTGAAGTTTTCCTTTTCACACCTTTTGATTTTGTGCTTGATATCACAATATTTCTTTTGTTTATTAAGGAGTAAAAGATTTTTGAGTATAGAAATAGATTCAGTCTAGTACATGAACATAAATTATTCCAGTACAAGAACATAGTTTTTCCAGTACAGGAATTGAGTTGTTCCAGTACAGGAACAAAATTGTTCCAAGTGCAATAATAGATTCGTTCCAATGCAGGAACAAGGTCATAATGGTACATAAATAGAATTGGCATAACAAAAAAATGAACTTACTCTGTCTTCCTAGTGTAGGAACCAAAGTACAGGAACAAAGTCATTCTAGTACATGAACATAATTGTTATAACACATAAATGAAATCACTTTGTTTTCTTGGTATAGGAATCAAAGTACATGAATAGATATGTTTTTCAAATCTTTTGAGTTTTGCAATTGATTTATTGAGTGGCGTGAATTTTGAGTTTATTTATTTCTTTTAAGAAGTATTTTTCCAATAAATTATTTGACTACTATTTCTTGAGTGAGAGTCCAATTTCCAGAGTGGTATGTGGTGTCATTGAATTAACTAGTGGTGTGAGCAGTTTCTACACAAACTAGGGTTTTATTTTGCAGGTTGCTAGAGTCTTTCTCTTGCATTTCTTGTGTCGTGCCTTGAAATTCACAAACCCCAGATTGAAATTAAATGTTGGTCCATTAATATTCCATATACTGCACCCAACACTTTATATCCTAGGTAATATCAATTTTTCCTTTGAACTATTTGCTAGTCCTTATTTTCTTTATGTAATCTCTACTTTTACAATTGTTGATATTGTGGAGAAAGAATCCATACGTAGGGACAATAAAACTCCAATACTATCTATGTTATACCATATTTTTTCAAACATGCTATGTATATTTCCACTCTATTTACTATACTGAAATTTGGATACCCAAATGGTTCTCTCTATCTCAATTGTTTATCAGATAATTCGTCTATGGCCACTATCTAATAAAGCTTCCAACCTCATATTGTTAATCATGTGTTCACAATATATTATGTAATCCCATTGGGACCCATTAATGAAGTATTCCCATTGTGGTGCATTCAAAAATTTGTAATGTGTTTCTAGCACTGCTTATGTATTTTGATGTTCACCTCTTACCCATCAACCATAATTTTGCCCATCATGTTCAATAGATTATTATGCAATCCTCCATTACAATTAATGGTTAATAAAAGAAGTGAAATCTCTTAGTTAAATATCTCCTTAAAAGGGATCAAGATTCCATTTTATATCACGTAACAATAAGATTTCATGTTGGTATAGTTCACATAGTAAACTTTTGTCATCCTAACTACATGCATCAAATGATTTTAAAAAGGACTCAATAGTCCTCAAGTCTCTGGGTTCCCATTGGCCAATTACATTATTTAGAACATCAAACGTTTCACTTGAAGGTATATTTAGTATACTACTGAAGGCCACTTGCAACCAAGCATTGCTTGAGCCAAATTATTTAGTTGTTTCTTCTACTTATTTATATTTAGTATCTCAACTTCTAACTCAGGGATTATTTGTCACTCACAGATTCTTTGTCTATATTCCCTCCATTTATCCCACTTAATTCTATCCATGGCATAGAATTATTCCCATTTTACTCTAAATGTTTGAATGATATTTTTATATTCTTATGGTGGGACCAACCCTTCTTCAATAGACGTCATTATAGCTTTCCACTTAGAAACCTTAACTTTCCATTTAATTATTTCAAGAAAATTAATGGCTTCAACTTTTCTTATTTGAACTCCTAGAAATTGAATGATAGGTCTGGTAGCCAATATTGTTGGGATAGGTTCCATAGCATATCCTTTAGGTACATCTTTAGCACCTAGCCTTCTATGTTTCCATAAATTTAATAGTTTCTTCTGTAGCAACTTGTACAAACACATATTCCTCTAGGATAATAATGGGAGTAATTTATAAGATTATTGGTAGAATTAATAAGTTCATCCAAAAGCTTTTTACATATCTAGGTGATTTTTTGTCATCAAGGTCTATGATAATATCCATAATCTCATTAACGATTTTAGTGGCAATGTTAGCACTGGTTTTGAGAACCAATTTTGCAGTTGCTTTAATGGTAGCTTCATATGCAATAGCTTCTTTTATAGTACCAAGATAAATAGTAGAAGAAACATTCTGCATGGGATTAATAACAATTAATAACAAGAATGACAAATTATTCTATGAGATTAGTAGTAGCAATGCTAGATAAAAACTTCTCCATCACTAGAACTAGCAACGTTAGTAATTTTAGGAACATGATCAATAATAGCGTCAACAAGGCTAAGTGGAAACAATAGGTTAAATAAAATCCCCAAAGACAAATTCTGTAGCTTCATCACTTTCATGAAAAGTAAAAAGTGTCTAGGCACATGCATTGAGATCTTGAACTAAGATGTCCAATCCTACCTAATATTACGTGTCTTCAGCTTTCCTTAGGTAGAATCTAATTTGTAATGGAAAACATCAATCATTTTATTTAATTTTTGGTTAAGCTTTAGAATTGTGCTATAAGAGGTATTCCTATGATGCTTACCTGATACAATGCTTATTCGAGCATCTTGATTTTTAAATCAATTAAATTAGGTATCACCAGAGTCTAGATTGCATTTTCTTCAACATTCTTTGGAAATTTGTGCATTGAAATTTTAGGAAGATCTTCAAGCTTAATATGTTCCTAAGTAGGAGGAACAATTTCCACAATAATTGTTTTGTAGTTTTTTGTTTTGCTACTGGATATTGCATAACAGTCCCAATGTATTTAGTAGTAGACCTAGCCTTCATTCTTTTAGGATGAGTTGGAAGGATAACCTCTTTAGGTTTTTTGTTTTTCCTTATCAAGGGCCCCGCTTTTGTCACAATATTTTCTTCTATGATTGGACATCACGTGACTTCAATTCCTACATGTTTTTTCCCTTATAATTTGGAATTTTTAATCTTCCTCTGCAAGAGCTTATTAATATTCCCTTGATTATACAACACTAATTATATGCCATCCTATGTTTAAACCATCTTTCCTCGGTTTTAGTAATTATGTTACCTTAGACACAATTTCCTCTATGAATTTGAAGTGTAAATCTTATACAATATCAATGGAAAATCAAAATCTTTGAGTAGAAACTAGCACAATAGACATATCAAACCCTTTTAATGCTCAAAATAAACAACCAACATTAATCCTTAAATATATGAATCACATGTGGATAGCTAAGAAATTAAGCCAAAGTGGTGTCTTAATTTTGAATCATTATTCCATTCATGATGCCTTTGGAGTGGTACCAATGAGTTGTAGCATATAGAATAATATCAAATATTACCAATGCCAAAGTAACAACATGCAATATCAGGGATGTTTTTGGCAAGGAAATTTCCAATTTTATAAAGGTGAGAAAGTTGGTGACCTACAAAATGACATCAAGGATGTGTAAAATTTGAAAATTATGAGTCTCCTCTTAGGATGACTGAGTGGTTGGCACAATGGGATGTTATCCCCTCCACCCATTTTCAAATCTCATGGGGTGGGGGGGGGCATCTTTGGCCCTTTGTGATAAGGCTCAAGGAATAGGAACCCCCACCCTTGTGGAGTCTCGACTCTTGCTAAGTCACAAATTCTTGGTGTATCTGGATTATGAGTTGTTGGGTATACTCTTGGTGTTATATTGGTAGCCACTAGGTTTTATATTGGGCCTTGCCCAAATTACTCCAATGAGTTACCGATTCAACATGGTTAAAAAAAATGGAAAATTCAAGGCTAAAACAGTATAATTATGAAAAATTTCTGATGAAGAAAATTAACTATAAGAGTGGAGGAATAGATGTTAGCGATGATGGATGACACATGCCACCAATTAGTGGGAATATTTCCTTCCAATTGAATTTTCAACCTAGATGTGATATGATTGTATGGTAGTCAAGTATGGGATAGTACTATTCATACATAGACATGGCATTCAATGAAAATAAAAAGGTATATACTTTGAAGTTGAAATAATGGAATCATTTAAGTGATATAATAAATTATAATATGACACAAATCCCATGAAGTAACAACAAGTATTAAATGGCATAGATATTGCATATCAATAGCAAGTGACAAGACCAAATATAAGATCGACAAACTATAACAACTAGTAAAGTGAACATGGTGGAAGGTTTGGTAGCAATTATTAGAGATGATTTACAACAAGACGTAAAGTTGAATATGATCTATAGCAATTGTGGAAGAGAACATAATCCAATGATCTGCAACATTGATGGAATGTAATAGAATATAATGATCTATAGAAAATATGTGATATACAACATAAAGAAACTAGTAAGAAAATCAAAGTGTTTTTACTTTTACTTCTTCTTTTTCTTCTTCTCATTATTATTATTATCTAATTGTTTTTGCAAATATTGTTCACCAAAAAGATATCTTTCAAACATATTTGTCTAATTACACCTAAAAGAGGTTTTTGGAAATTGTATTTTTAATTTAATTTATTTTATTCCTTACACACAACTACAAATATTATATCATGGAAAGTATAGGTGGCATAGTTGTATAGACAATCTCCAAATTTGAACAAATAACAAGATTTATGATAAAGTTGTCTTTATGCAATGGCTTTTGATAAGGCCTTAATCAATGATCATTGGCTATGAGAGGTATCCAATCTGCATCAACAATACGTTGATCAACAAAAAATCATTGTCATAAATAGTGTCAACCTTGTATGGTCCCAACCAACATGTACAAAACTTACCTTTGAAATATTTAAATCTAGAATCACACAAAAGTTCCTAGTCTCTAACCTGTAGTTAGCAATAGCTACAAACCATGGTATGTTAGTAGATAATGCAAATAGATGTTCATTAGGAAAAGTATCTTCAACAAGAATGTAGGAATATACCTAGTTAGTGTCAAAATTTATTAATAGAATACACTACCATAAGAAATTCCTTTTTGGCCATTACATAGTTAATTTTTGTAGGGGCAAGATTCTTATTGATGAAATAGATTGGGCAAGGATTATATTCTTCTCAGTGTCCAAAAATTGCTCCAATGGTTGTGTCTAAGGTATCTATAATATATTCTATGGCAATGATTGATTTGGTCCCCTTAAAACTATTGTTATGGACGACTTCCCTTTCAAATCTTAAAAGGAAGCATTAGAGGAAATTTCAACTTAAAAGTGGCCTCCTAAGGAAAAGTAATAAAATAAGAGTTATGAATTTTGGAGAAAAAAGAAGAAAACTTCTTCTTCTTCTTCTTCTTTTTTTAGTTTTTATTTATTTATTTATTTTTTAATTATAATTGTATTTTTGGCTTATCTCTTTGTAGGTTTACTCAAATTTCAAGTGTAGAGACTCGTTGGATGCGGAATTAAATTCCACATCCAAGGAGTACCCATTATGCATACTTATGAGAAGACCCACATTGATAAAAAAATGCAGATACTTATAAAAAGTGTGTTTATTCCACATCCAACGAGTACCCATTATGCATACTTCTAAGAAGACCCACATTGACAAAAATTGTAGATACCTTAAAAATGTTCATTGAACATGTTTTTTTTAATGATCTGCAATTTTATCAATGTGGGTCTTCTCAAAAGTATGCATAATGGGTACTCGTTGTATTTGGAATTTAATTCCGCATCCAACTGGTCTCTACACTTTAAATTTGAGTAAACCTACAAGGAGATAATTCAAAAATACAATTAAAAAAGATATATATTTTTAATATTTTCCCTCCAAAATATTTACATGTACCTATTTTTAAATTTAAAGGATTTTGATTAGTTTACATATTATGTACGTGAAAATTTCATGGGCACTTTTAGGATGAAATTTCCTCTAATGGATTGGCAATAATTAATACAAGAGAATTATGCATCTTTAGAAAATAATAAAAACATAGGAGATGCAATTTTTGCAAAAATTTCAATAAATATATAATGATAACTAGCATGTCCTAGTAAACCTTGAACATATTTTGAGTTTTTGTACAACAATATGAGATATTTCCTTTATTTTTGTTGGACCCACCTTGATTCTAGTAGGTGAAATCTGGTGCCCAAGGATTATTCCTTTAATCAGTAAAATATGGCATTTCTCATGGTTGAGGAATAAATTTATTTCCTTGCATCAAATGAGCACTTTATATAAATTATTCAAGGCTTCATCAATATTTACCTTCAATTGTGAAATTATCTATATACTCTTCTACATAGTCATTAACCAAATCCAAAACTATACTAAGTATAACTTGTTGAAATGCAACAAGTTCATTAAAAATACTAAAGGGAAACACTTGGTAGACAAATGTTCCCCATGGGTAGGTAAATATAATGTTTGTTTGGTAATTTAGGGTGAGTTTAATTTGATTGTATTCATTGAGCCTATCAAGGAAATACAAATACTTATTTCAAGTTAATGTATCAAGGACTTTCAATTGATGAAAGGTAGAGGAAAATGATCTTTGGAAGTGGTTTTGTCAAACTCTCTATAATCTAAACACATTTTTCATTTCCCATTTTTTTAGGGATGACTACAAGAGATGAAACCCATTGAAAATAAAAATGGAATAAATGAAATTCATGTTTCAAAGTTTTTGCAACTCTCATTCACCATCTCATGCATTACAACGTTCATTCAATATTAGGCACAAGCCAGAAATTTATAGTGATATAAATATGACAAGTACCAAAATTGGGATATATTCCCTTTGTATCAGTGTATTCCCATGTAAATACATCGATATGCTTTTGAATCAACTCAAGAAGTTGTTGTTTTTGTGGATTTTCTAGTATAGGACTAATATTGAGTGTTTTTCTTGGACTGATTTCTACTGGAATACTATTTTTTGTCGTAAATACAATGTATATTTAATAAGGCATGGATTCATATTTAGTTTTAAAAATGGATATTGAAAGTCCTTTTGCTAATATTCTTACAATATGATTAGTGGATGATTCGTGATTAATTATGGCATCACAAATAAGATCATCACATTTTTTTCTTAAAAGCGAGTACTAAATCAATTATAAGTAGTTGTTGGACATCTTCATCATCATAGTCCCCATTCTGTGCTCACATGGGATTTTCTTGATTTGAACTAGGCTTGAAAGGCAGATAGAAGGCACACTTCTTTGTAGTATTCCCATGGGAGATAGTCGTCTCCCTAAATCTACAACCAATAAAGGCATCATCAATATCTAACCATGGACTATATAATATTAAGGGCTAACAACCAAAATTTGATTTTTGGTTCAAACCCATAAAATATGCTTGATACTCCCATGACTCTACATAAATTACTACATCCTCTAGAATTTCATTAGGTTTGGTAGTCCAGAGAATATCATTTGAGGAAAAAATGGTATATATTCCAGAGAATCTCATTATCCTAGCCATGATTTTAGTATATCATCTTAATCTATAGTGTTTTATAGAGCCAAGAATCTATGAAAACATTTTTAGAACCAATCCTTATCACTTATATAATTTCTCAATGTTGGAACCAACTATCACGATTCCCCGTCACATAGACATAGATCCTTAAACATTTGTGGAAAATATTATGCTTGTGAATCCTATCTATCTCCTCCCCCCCTTTCTTCTATCTCATCCTATTTCAATTTCAAATCTCTCTAATGATGATACCATGATTCTTACTCATACCCAACATTTTAAATTGTCCCAAAAACTTTTTGTTCTTTTATCTCCATAAGGGCCATAGAGAATTACTTTTCCTAATTCCTTTGACTTGAGCTTATTTTGGATATGAACACTTAAAAATAAGAGCTTATTATCTCCATCAAATCCTTCCAAACTATTAAAATTCCTATTGATATTCCATTAAATCTACATAAATGAAGGAAAAATCTTTTAAACAAGATGACATAATAGCTTCTATTTTGGATCCCTCACACATTGCTTCTTGAATCATTCTTACATTGGGATTTTGTTTATTTATAGTCTTTTGAGGGATATGTTTTTATGGGCACTGCCTTCCCCTCTCTCATATAAGAAAATGATAGTTATGGTTAAAATTTTCAAGGCACTCCCTACACTAAGGGCCCATTTGTTGGTCATTTTTTTCCCTTCTTTTTACTTCTTTTGTGCCTTTCTTATCTTCTAGAGACAAGTAGGATTTTCGACCAAATATTGATGATTTACCAAGGCCTACGGATAATCATCCTTTTCCTATTTCTTCTTTCTAATATGAATCCTTTCTAGGTCTAAGTTTATAGTTTTATACTTTACTTCCTTCTACTCCAAGGAATGTACCACTAACTAGATAGGTGTATTTAAGAGTTTAGTATTCCATTCTCTACCAAAATAAGACCCTTGGTGTTAAGTTCCAACTTAAAAACATTATTTGGGATATCTCTTTCATACGTTTACTGAATTCATTCATGAAATAGATCTCCCTTTTCTATGTATTACCCAATTTATTCACTAAAAGGAAGTTCTAGGAATAGGAATTCATTTAAAACTCTTCTTTTGGAGGAGTTTTCTTTGTAGATCAAAGAGAATTAGAGAATTTGATTTCCATTATTACATTTTCCAATGAGAAAATTGATCTCTGACTACTTTATTCCCCAATAACAAATATTAATCCCCCCCTCAAGTTCCTCAATACATATCATTCAATTTCCCTCATTGCTACCAACGACCAAATTTTCCTTATCCTATTCTTCATGTATTTTCACATCAAGGATGATTGAATGAAGTTAAACTTCCTTTTTTTTGGTTACAAACTCTTGATATTTTCACACAACCCTTTGATGCCTTTTATATTTTCTTTAGACCCATTTTCCAGAAGGGTTTGGGCACTCTTCTTGCACATGTCAACTTGTAGCATAAAATCTTAAACATCTGAAAACGAATTTCCAATAGTCTAGCACTTGAAAAAACTTCCACTTTCCCCATCTTATCTCCATTTATTCTAGAAATCGTTCTCAAAATTCAATCTCCACTACAATTTTTGTCACCTTCCTATCCACTTCAGAGTGAGAATCTTCCTCCAATGCCATGACTTTGCATACTCCATCCCATGGATCCTTCAAGACGGTTCCATTCTATAATTCCATGGTTGATCTAGGTGAATCACCCAACAAGTCATAAGTGCATGGATTATTTTCCAGGGTCAAAACTTATTATCTATCTTCATAGGTAGAAAAATTAAGGGTTACAAAACCACCTCTAGGCTAGGACCTTCTCTACATCACTCTCATTTAAAAACTCTAGAATGAACCATCCCCATGTAAGAACAATTATTTTTGGAAAATACCCTAACATTACAAACTAGGCTATCTCCATCCACAAGGACATGGATTTATTTTGAGGTTTGTTTCCCCATAACATCGAATTGGTGTCTTTTCCATTAAGTTTATAATGTCTCCCATGCCTACATCTTTTCATATCACTAAGCTTACCTTATCCTTCCTAGATATATTTCCTTTTTCTTTTTAAACCACTAGGATTAGATAAGGTTTCCTTCCTTGAATTCCCTTCAACACTTCATCTTGATTGTTATTCTTGGGTCAATTCTCCAAACCTTTCCCCATGCACTGTTCCTTGTCCATCCATTAACCAAACTCCATCGCTCTAAAACTCCTTATAAAATATCAATACCTTTGACTTTTTTTATTCTTCCTCCATCTCATTTCATGATCTTAAGTTTCTAGGTAAGTCAAAGACCTCCCATAGACCCCGGTGATCTCCCATCCATTGACCCTAATCACTTTCAAAATATATTTTAACCTTAGAATTACCTTCTCTCCCTCTTTTGAATATCCTACTAATTATTCCTTCCTCCTTTTCATTCTGTCTAAGCTCCCAATATATATATTTTTTCTATGCTTGTTTCCTTTCCATTATTCATGCATACCTACATATATATAGTCCCGAGAGATAAATTTGTTGGTTGAACCATTTTTCTAGGGGTTAGTGGCCAAGGAGGCCATAGATCCATTCTCATCAAGTCTTATGATATTATTGATATCAACATACCACCCTCCATTAAAGAACCAACGGAAGAGGATGGAAATTAGCAGAGTGTTGGTAAGGTACCAACTTCTTCATTTTGAATAGTCAAGTGTATAAGTGCGTGGAAAAATACAACAGTTAAGTGTAGAAAATGTGATGAATATTTTTGTGAAAAATTCACAATGAAATAAATATATTCTATTTCAATATTAAATTTTTTCATTTAAAACAAATTTATTAAATATGAAAGTTTTTAGAATAAACCATAATTATAATGAAGTTTTTAAAATTTATAAAATAAAATAAGTTTAATTTCATTTTCATTTTATATCTCTAAATATTTAATAAATCCAATGAAGGGGAATTTGTTAAAAAAAATTATTTTGAAGGAGTGTTCTTTGTAGATGAAAAAAAATGGGAAAAGGTGAATTTCCATTCTTACCATTTTCCCGAATGAGATCATTAAAACTACTATATTAATCCTTAATAAAAAAATCTTCAATTTTTTCCTCAAGTGAATCCTCAATACCTATCTTCCAATTTTCCTCATTGTTACTTATGGCTAATTTGTCCTTATTCCATTACTTCTTGATGATGATCAGATGACCCTCAAATTCCTTCTTTTTGGTTACAAACTTGTAGTTTTTTATAGAATCCATTGTTATCTTTTCTCTTTTCTTCTAGACCCATTTTCTAGGAAGGTTCGGGCATGCTTCTTCTACATGTCAAGTCATAGAATAAAATTTTAATAATTTGAATGAGAATTTCCACTAGTTTAGGACTTCTAAAAATTTCCACATGTCCCATCTCAACTACATTTCTTTTGGGAATTCTTCTCAAAAATCAATCTCCACAAAAAAAAAAAAAATCAACTTCCTATCCACCTCAAAGTGTGATTTTTATCCAAAGCCATGAATTTTCATATTCCATCATTGAGCCTTCAATATGGCTTCACTCCATAATTTAGTAGATAATTTTGGTAATTTCACCCAAATAGGTTGTAAGTGCATGGATTCATTTTTAGGGTTAAAACTCACACTCTATCTTATTAGGTCCGAAAAACAAAGGCCCTAGGTTGTAAGTGCATGGATTCATTTTGAGCGGGTCTGTTCTTTTTCTGTTTTTCTTTTCATATTCCCAACGCGGACAGGGTATAAGGAGTTCAACCTTGTGAACCTCGACGACCCCCCATGGTGGAATGAAAGAAAGACGAGGGAGCAGGAGATCCTATCAAAATGTTGCTTGAGGAGGCCCTCGAGAAATAGAGGAACGCGATGATGGATAACTTTTGCCAGATCCTTCAACAGCTTCCCATCGGCGACACATCTACATCTAGCGCGTCCGCCAATAGGTCTGCGACATCCTGGACAAATCCAATACCAAGTTCAGCAGAATTCCCCCCCCCGCCCCCCCGCCCCATGGAGGAACTTAACACAATGGAGACCATTGCTTCCTAAGGAGGGAGGAATGATCCAGGTCAATATTAGTGGCCACCCATCTATTCCATTGGGACCCGCAACGTCAATTCTTGCAGCTTTTCACTTCCATCAGCTTACTATTTTTAGCAGGTTTTCGAGTCCTGCACGCCCAGAGCCATTTTGGGGCATTAATGATCCAGGTGGATATTGGTGCCCACCGACCCATTCCATTTGAACCCCCACCATTAGTTCTTTCCATTTTTAAGTTTCAACACAACTTACTATTTTTAGTAGTTTTTTGGGTCCTGAACTTCCAGAGCCGTTTTGAGGCCCTAAACGACGTTTTTTGGGAAAATTAGAAACAACATGGGTTTGTAACATACCAAAAGTTGTATTCCTCAAACAAATCTTTCTAACGAGCTATTGAGCATGTCAAATGGAGATTGGATGCCAAAGTTACGTCCCCGGGAAGTTGAAACACCAATTTACCCAAACAGGGCCCACAATTTTGGCGCTTCATCTCCTAGGGTTAGGTTTTTGGACGTTTTAGATTTTACATTGTTTCTCAACAATAAATAGGCCTTCGAACCTCATTTTAACACAATTCAGGGGTTGGCAGTCGACACATCTCTTCTCAAAGATACGCTATGAGCGCCCTAGCTTGTTTCCATTATGTTTGTCAGCCTATTTCAGTCATTCTTTTATTAATAAAATGAAGCATTATTTCCGTTGCATCTTTGTGCTTATGGTTATATGTGTATTATGTTGCGTTCCTGCATAAATCCGGATCAGTGGTATTAGAGCAGGTCTGCTCTTCCTCTGTTTTTCTTTTCATATCCCCAACGCGGCCAGGGTATAAGGAGTTCAACCTCGCGAACCTCATCGACCCCCCATGGCAGAAGGAAAGAAAGACGAGGGTGCAGGAGATCCTATCAAAATGTTGCTTGAGGAGGCCATCGAGAAATAGAGGAACGCGATGATGGATAACTTTTCCCAGATCCTTCAACGGCTTCCCACCGGCAACACATCTACATCTAGCACATCTGCCAATAGGTCTGCAACATCTTGGACAAATCCAATACCAAGTTCAGCAGAATTCCCCCCCCCCCCCCATGGAGGAACTTAACGCAATGGAGACCATTGCTTCCAAAGGAGGGAGGAATGATCCAAGTGGATATCGGTGGCCACCCACCTATTCCATTTGGACCCGCAACATCAATTCTTGCAGCTTTTCACTTCCAGCAGCTTACTATTTTTAGTAGGTTTTCGAGTCCTGCACACCCGGAGCCATTTTGGGGCATTAATGATCTAGGTGGATATTGGTGGCCACCCACCCATTCCATTTGAACCCCCGCCATCAGTTCTTTCCATTTTTAAGTTTTAGCACAACTTACTATTTTTAGCATTTTTTCGGGTTCTGAACTTCCGAAGTCGTTTTGTGGCCCTAAACGACGTTTTTTGGGAAAACCGGGAGCAACATGGGTTAGCAACATACCAAAAGTTTTAGTCCTCAGATATATCTTTCTAACAAGCTATTGAGCATGTCAAACATATATTGGATGCCAAAGATACGTCCCCGGGAAGTTGAAACACCAATTTACCCAAACAGGGCCCACAAT
The DNA here is from genome assembly GCA_034641835.2 of Pinus albicaulis. NCBI lineage: Eukaryota > Viridiplantae > Streptophyta > Pinopsida > Pinales > Pinaceae > Pinus > Pinus albicaulis. Next base: position 388,944,254 of record CM076576.1, on the reverse strand, counting down.
TTTGGCACTTCATCTCCTAGGGTTAGGTTTTTGGACGTTTCGGATTTTACATTGTTTCTAAACAATAAATAGGCCTTCGAGCCTCAATGTAACACAGTTCAGGGGTTGGCAGCTGACACATCTCTTCTCAGAGATACGCTACGAGCGCCCTAGCTTGTTTCCATTATGTTTGTAAGCCTATTTCAATCATTCTTTTATTAATAAAATGAAGCATTATTTTCGCTGCATCTCTATGCTTATGGTTATATGTGTATTTTTTTGCATTACTGCATAAATCTGGATTAGTGGTATCAGAGTGGGTCTGCTCTTTCTCTGTTTTTCTTTTCATATCCCAAACGCGGCCAAGGTATAAGGAGTTCAACCTTGCGAACCCCGATGACCCCCCATGGCAAAAGGAAAGAAAGACGAGGGAGTAGGAGATCCTATCAAAATGTTGCTTGAGGAGGCCCTCGAGAAATAGAGGAACACGATGATGGATAACTTTTCCCAGATCCTTCAACGACTATCCACCAGCGACACATCTACATCCAACACGTCCACCAATAGGTCCGCGACATCCTGGACAAATCCAATACCAAGTTCAGCAGAATTTCCCCTCCCATGGAGGAACTTAACGCAATGGAGACCATTGCTTCCTAAGGAGGGATGAATGATACAGGTGGATATCAGTGGCCACCCACCTATTCCATTTGGACCCACAACATCCATTCTTGCAGCTTTTCACTTCCAGCAACTTACTATTATTAGCAGGTTTTTGGGTCCTGCACGCCCGGAGCCATTTTGGGGCATTAATGATCCAGGTGGATATTGGTGGCCACCCACCCATTCCATTTGAACCCCCGCTATCAGTTCTTTCCGTTTTTAAGTTTTAGCACAACTTACTATTTTTAGCATTTTTTTGGGTCCTGAACTTTCGGAGCTGTTTTGAGGCCCTAAATGACGTTTTTTGGGAAAACCAGGAACAACATGGGTTAGAAGCATACCAAAATTTTTATTCCTCGAAAAAATCTTTCTAATGAGCTATTGAGCGTGTCAAACGAAGATTGGATGCCAAAGTTACATCCCTGGGAAGTTGAAACACCAATTTACCCAAACGGGCCCCACAATTTTGGCGTTTCATATCCTAGGGTTGGGTTTTTGGACGTTTCAGATTTTACATTGTTTCTCAACAATAAATAGGCCTTCGAGCCTCATTGTAACACAGTTCAGGGGTTGGCAACCGACACATATCTTCTCAGAGATAAGCGCTACCAGTGCCCTAACTCGCTTGTTCCCATCATTTCAGTTTTGTAACACAGTTCATGGGTTGGCAACCGACACATCTCTTCTCAGAGATAAGTGCTACCAGTGCCCTAGCTCGCTTTTCCCATCATTTCAGTTATGTAACATAGTTCAGGGGCTGGTAGCCGACACATCTCTTCTCAGAGATGAGCGCTGCCAGTACCCTAGTTCATCTGTTTTCATTATGTCTGTAATAGGCCTTCGAGCCTTAATGTAACATAGTTTAGAGGCCTGCATATGCCACATATCTTATCAGAGATACGCTACAAGCGCCCTAGCTTGTTTCCATTATGTTTGTAAGCCTATTTCAGTCATTCTTTTATTAATAAAATGAAGCATTATTTCCGCCGCATCTCTGTGCTTATGGTTATATGTGTATTTTGTTGCGTTCCTGCATAAACCCGGATCAGAGTGATAGGAAGAGAGTAAAAAGAGAGGATTTGTGTAATGTATATTCCTATGGGTCATAGGCCTTACTTCTTTGTACTTGTATCCATTTTCCATTCAGAGAAAGAGAGAAAAGTGACCTCACCTTCCAGCTAGGTTTTTTCTGGCAAGGGTTTCCCAAGATATATCTTGTGTCAAATTTGGTTTTTGATTCTTTATTTCATTTTTCTATATTTTTTTCCATAATTATAATTTGCATTCATATGCAATAAAAAATAGTTTACAAACCCAAAAATCTAAATAGAAATAAACCCTCATAGTGTAGATTTTGGAATTTTAAGTATGTTGTGACAAGATTTCCTATGGAAAATCCATATAAATTTACAGATCATATTGCTATAAACATACGTTTATTTCGGTATATTGTGGGGAGTTTCAAGGGATCCAGATTGATTAAGAAAAAAAAAATCCCCAATCATGGTCGACAAATATATGAATAACCCTCACAAGCACAAGTTTTAAATATAATTTGTAATGTAAGCCTCCTCATGGTGACCCTAACCGATAAGCTCGTGATATTTAGAAAATATGGGGGTTCTAACGTGGAGGTCCAATTAGAGGGGAATTAGGAGTTTAGGAAAAAACATAGAAAGATTCCAGGAAAGAAGCTAAAAAAGATCAACCTAGTTTGATTTTCATGAACCATTAATAGTCCTTATTTAAATTGGAAGCAAAGGTCAACATCAAGCCATACCAAGGAGATATTGACACTATAAAGCTGAAACATTGGTTGCAACAATTAGAAGTTCATTTTAGTGTCCATCATATAGAGGAAGAACATAATATTTTGTTCTCTCGATTGAAATTAGAGGGCCATGCCCTAACCTAGTGGGAAAGCCACATGGAGACCTTCAAATATGTAGAGGACAAATAGATATAGTGGAATTACTATAGACATACATGGATTCATTTTTCATGAGATCCAACTATTGTCAAACTCTCCATTTCCAAACATTGGGTAGTATAGGCACTCCATTATAGAAGTAAGTGAGGCAAAGAAAAAATTGCAACAACTGCTGGAACAAAGTTCCATTCGACCAAATGCATCGCCATGTGGGTCACTCATCATCATTATGCCAAATAAGGATGAGACTTGGCATATGTTTATAGATTACAGGGCATTAAAAAAAATCACGCTCAAGAACAAATACCCCCTGCCTAGGATAGATGATCTGTTGGATTAGTTACAACAAGTGAAATACTTAACCATGTTGGACTTAAAGTCTGGTTATCACTAGGTTTGAGTTAGAGAAGAAAATATCTGGAAGACCACCTTCAAAAATAGGAAAGGTTTTTATGAGTGCTTGGACATGCCATTTGGCCTACGTAATGCAACAACTACATTTATGAGGTTAATGAATGATTTATTGCGCCCTTTTATAGATTCATTTGTTATTCTCTATTTATATGATATATCGGTATACAATGCTACCTGGGAGGAACACATATAACGTTTGATGCATGTGCGAGATACATTAAAGAAACACTCGTTTCTATCAAATATCAAGAAGTGTGAGTTTGCACAACAATATTTGGTGTATATAGGGTACATGATAGGTTGAGTAGAGTTGAAGATAGATCCTACCAAGATGGATCCCATCATGAATTGGCTGGTGCCTCCTGATGTTTTTGAGGTTAAGAGTTTCGTTGGAACAACATAGTACCTAAGGAAATTCATAGCCTCATTTTTAGCATTAGCAACATCACTCCATGCCAAAATGAGTGGCAAGAGTTTTTAATGGGGAAAGGGTCAGTAGAGGGATTTTGAAGAGTTAAAGAAGAAGGGAAGTAAAGCAATAGTTCTAGCATTACCAAACTTGCAGCAACCCTTCAAAGTAGAGACAGATGCGAGTAGTCTTGATGTAGGGAGGAAGGCCTGTATGCTACCATTCTGAAGTATTTCTTGAAGCAGTTTTTAACCACCCTACCTATGTCAAGGATATTTATGCCTTGGTGTAAGTTGTGAAGAATTAGGAACGCTATTTGATGGGAAAGGAGACAAAAATCCACACAAATCACCAACCACTATAGTACATATAGACTAAAAGTAAGCTACAACAGACTAGACATTACGAGTGGATGGGGTTTCTACAACAATTTCATTTAATGATCAAGTATAAGAAGGGAAATGGAAACACGTTAATTGACATCTTTTCAAGGCGACCCACACAAAAAATCATAGCTTTGGGAACTCTAATGCACACGGATCCATTCACCCATGATTCATATAGTGAGGCATATTTAGAGGATGAAGACTTCAAGGAGGTGTTTCAACAGTTGTAGACCCAGAGTCATGTGCACGACGGTGACAACACAATTGACTACCATCTATAGGACATGTTACTCTACAATTTGGATAAGTGATGTGTTCTTAAAGGTGAGTGTTTGTAGTTGATTAAAGAGAATCATACCCCCAAGGCAGCAAGGAACTTTGGTGTGGGGAATACAGTGGCCAACTTGAAGAGGTATGTGTATTGGCATAAGATGCAAGAACCTTGTTGTATGTGTATGCTATAGGGTCTTGGTAAGAAAATCAAGGCTCTATGATATTGTCCCTTTGAGATACTGGAAAATATGGGAGACAACGCCTATAAACTCAGTCTACCCCATACATACAAATTTACTCAGTGGTGAATGTAGAGAATCTAAAGCTCTATGAGCCTTCCATGCTAGATCAGGAAGATGAATGGGTCCTACTTTTGTAGAGGATTTGGCACGAGATGCTTCAGAAGAATTGACAAAGGATAAATATTTTTCATAAGAGGTCCAAAACTACAAGAAAGGGGAAGCATTACCTTTGGTAGATTGGGTTGAAAGAACAACTTTCATGCAAGGCTAAATGGTACACCCAAGAGAAGGTGCAGGAAAAATTTCCTCACCTCGTTTAGTAGAATATTTTGGGGACCAAAATCCTCCCAAAAGGGGGAGGTGTGATCCAGATTAGATCACTGTATTTTTTTCCATCCATCTCGATGCTTTCAGAGTGGAAAAAGTGGAGGAATCAACTCACAATACCACTTTTACCGATGGGACCTAGTTTGGAAAATTTGGGTTTGAAACCTTCTCAGAGAAATTTGAGGAATCAAATGATGTTTTTTTTTTGGTAGGCCCGGAGGGGGATATTATTCCACTTAAGATTAAAAACCTTTTTTTTTATTTTACACACAAAGCCTTCCCAATAGCATAATAATCGCCTCAATCGAAGTCTGTATGCAAAATTTATGCCACTCGAAAGTTGACCTTCCTATTTTGACCATCGTAATTCGAGAGGATGCCACGTTAGCTCCATTACTCATGGAAAATGGGTTAACCACATGATAATGATGAATAAGACTCTATAAGAGTCTCTATTGTAACTAGTTAAGATTTGAAAGAGTTAAACCTAACCACTAGTAGGTTATTGAACTTTGTTATAATGAGATGACTAGGAGGAAAGAGGGTTCCATTATTTTCAAGTGCATTTTGTTCCATACATGAAAAGAGTAGTTGAGAGGGATATGGAAAGATAAACAGAGATTATTTGTGCACTATAGTAGCCCACATTGCACAAGCCTCACTTCTTTGTACTTGCATCCATTTGCTATTGAGAGAACGAGAGCAAAGTGACCTCACCCTCCAACTAGGTTTTCTCCCAAAAGAGTTTCACGAGATATATCTTATTTATAATGGATTTCATTTTATCATTATCTAGAATACTTAAGAACATACCTGCATATTAACAATGTAAAAACAATAATTTACTTGGTGGAAATTGTTATTGATAAAAGACAGAGCTGTAAGATGAACCTAACCCTTCGCTTTATGGTTTGGCGACTTCCCCACACTCACTATCATTGAGTCTGTCCAGTCTCAAGGGAATAATTATTACCAAAGACCCAGAGTCTCACTAACCTTCCTGAATCCAAGCAAGAAATGCAGAAGATTGAAGGAAGAACAACTGGCTATATGCTGTATGAGGTTTCCTCGAATGCCACTGCCAGAGAAGCGGATACACTTCCCAACAGTTCAAGTAGTATCCCCAGTTGGAGCTTGCATCTCACAAGCCTCACATCCTCACCAACAAGACAAATGTGTGAATTCTAGACCAGTATCATGAAGTCTCCGGCTCGCCACGTCCTGACAATTCCCGCAAAACAAACCCGAGGGCAACTTGGGCCAGGGGACAAGGACCGAGATCATGTCCTTCGGATCCTCAAGATAGATGTTGATAAAGAACATATCAGCACCACTGCCTGTTCTCCTAGAAGCCGAGTAAGGGGAAGTAGTGCCTCAGAATGTTTCCCCTCAAAATAGCCGTTTGGAGACAGAACTCAGTACTTGTGACCGCAAATCCATTTGGGCAGGGATGGCTGGCCTGAATACTTGATGTTTCCCTGCATCTCCTGCATCCATCCTCTTCTTCCTTCAAATCCTGCATCTGCCATCTACGTGTGAGTAAACTGCATCATATAACCAATGGACGAGTATTTTAACCTTGCTCATTACAGACTTCATCAAAGGCTAAGGAGGTGAATAGGCTGATGCCTTCTTTTTCCTTCATTCTGGCAACACTGATAGATAATGAAGGAGAACTCATTTCAGAGGTCATGGCACTCTGACTGGTCAGCTTTTTCCTACAAGGATGTTGTCCATGCACAACCTAAGAAAGAAGATCAATCCCCTACTGCCCCCAAGCCCTTTCTGGTTGATAAGATGGAGGAAGTTCCCTCCATAGAGATTTCCCATCCCGATCTGGCAGAGCAGCTTCAAAAATATGCAGAATCTGCCATCATCTGTAGATTCAATGGACTTTGGCCTCGCTCAAAGGATCTCTATGGCTAGATCTATTCCAACTGGACCCAAAAATGCACGATTATCTTCTGCTCAAAGGGCTTCTTCATTGTTGTGTTTTATCATAACAAGGATTAACAGAGAGCGGTATCAATAGGTCCGTGGTTTTAGGGACCAACAGGACTATTCCTCACCCCCTGGTTCCCATATTTCGACCCCTCTATCGAAATCATCACCAAGATTCTAGTCTGGGTCAGGCTTCCTAATTTACCTGCTCACTTATGGCACCTGTTAGTTTTCCAAGGAATAGGAAACTCCCTGGACCACTACGTGACAACCGATCCCCTTCGGGAGTACCAAGGGCTATACACATATGGCAGAATATGTGTTGAAGTCGACATAAGTAAAGGAATGACAGATCAAATCAATCTCAATATTGGCGATTTCCTGTGGACACAAATTTTGGATTATGAGAACACTGCCTTCCGTTGCCGCCACTGTCACCAAACATGGCACCTTCAGTACTCCTGCTCCAAGTTCCTCGCCCAAAAAAAGAAAAACATCCCCAAGCAAAAACCCAAAAGATGGACACCTTGTAATCCACCTCCTGTGGATGATGATGACACCTTAAGCTCAGACGAGGAGGAGATTGACGCAGAAATGGAGCAGGCAAGCCAGACGAAAGATTCTTCCTCCAATGTCCCTGAGGGACCCCCTGGCACGATGACCTCTTAGAAACACACACATGAATCCTCCTCTTCTGACTCAGATAACGAGCCCCCTCCAACAGTCAACAACAGTCTACAAGTGGTTCCAGCCCAACTGCACAAAGCTGGATGGGTCAAAGTTAACAAAAAAAGGGAAAAAAATCTCGCTCAGAGGTTTCTGCCCATGTGGGGTAGAACCCTGATTTTATCTTCTTTTATTTCCTAGTCACGCTTCACTGTTCTTTTGTCTGTTACATGTTCACTCTTCGGGACCGAGGTTGATTATTTATCATTTCCAATTGGCTCGTTTCTTGCCTCTCTTGATTGTAAACTCTTCTTGTACCATATGATCGCTTAATAGAATTAGTCTTACTTACCAAAAAAAAAAAAAAAAACAATAATTTACAGATCCATAAATCTAAAGAGAAACAAACCCTCATTGTGTAGATTTCATATTTTAAATTATAATTTTATCAAATCTATTGTGATGAATTGTCTAGTGGAATATTCATAACAATTTATGGATCAATCCTTCTTTAAATTCCCTTCAACACCTCCTCTTGATTATTCTCCTTGGGGCAATGCTCCAAACCTTTTCCCACGGTTAGTTCCTTGTCTATCCATTAACAAAACTATCACTTAAAACCTCCTTCAATTGCACATAGCTTTGGAAGGATTTGCTTTCTCCTACCACCAATTAAAATAAGGAACCCCATGAGGAATTCAAAATTTACTCTACATTTGACTACCATTGTTGTCTTTGATTTGGAACAAATATCCTTAACATCATCATTTGTCTTTTCACCTTATACATTATAAAAACTCAATACCTTCTACCTTTTAAAATCTTGCTTCACATTATCTTACTATTCTACATTTCCAAGTAAATCAAAGACCTCTCATAAACCTATGGCGATCTCCTCTTCATCAACCCTAACCACTTTCCAAATATCTATTAATGGTAGAATTACCTACACTCCATCTTCGCTATAATTTATTAATTTTTCTTTCACACCCTCACAAAAGGAAATTTGTAACTTCATCACTTTGATCACTTCACTAAAATATATGTGAAAGAAAATACAACATTTGAATGTGAAAGGGTGAGATGAATTATGTTTATAAAAAAAACAATAATAAAATAAATCAATTTAATTTAATCTTAAAATTTTAATGTTTTAAATAATTTTGTTAAATACAAAAATTTTCATAATTGATGATATTTTTAATCATTTTTTTTTCTTAATCATAATAACATTTAATATAAAATTATATTTAAATTTATTATATATATATATATATATATATATATATATATATAAAAGTTAAAAAAAAAATTATATTATTTAAACACCATATTTATATTCATCATCATTGCGCCGAGAGGCGCATCTACAGCCCCATATGACCCCGATGTCAGGTATGTCACGTCCTCAATGTTGGCTTACCTCAATGTCGGCTTAAATTTTAATTGTCGGCTGAAATTTTAAATTAAAAAAAATAAAAAATAAGTGTCGGCTTAACAAATAAGTTTTAATAATCATATAAGTAAACAAAAAAATATTAAAACAACATGGCTCGGATCTGCAATTTCGTATATATGGCTCGGATATATGGATAATTAGAGTATGGGACAGATCAATACAAAGACCTCGCACAATGATGAAATTCCCTCGCTCGCACTATGATATGGCTCTCGCTTTAAGCATAAAATGATTCGTTATATGGCTCGCTTAATCTATCAAGTGATCTAAACTTCGGCACACGGTGATGGCTTTCATTTAATAATGATAGTTCATATGGCTAATTACAGAATTTTGTATGATCTCGCTCTGCTCTGAACAGTGGCATTGAATCGCGTACTCTATAGTGATTTGGAATCGCATATTTTGCATGATGGCATGGAATCTATATTTCTCTGCATCGCATTATTCCAACAATGGTTTGTGGCACGTAACAGTTCGTATTGACCTGCACAATGTTATTATATTAAATTAAACACAGTGCCATCACATATGGTTCGTATACTATTACATTGCCTTCCATACGTTATGCTATGGTCTGAAAGTGGCATCACAAACACAGTGAATGGCATACATTATTGCGCCGAGAGGCGCATCTACAGCCCCATATGACCCCGATGTCAGGTATGTCACGTCCTCAATGTCGGCTTACCTCAATGTCGGCTTAAATTTTAATTGTCGGCTGAAATTTTAAATTAAAAAAAATAAAAAATAAGTGTCGGCTTAACAAATAAGTTTTAATAATCATATAAGTAAACAAAAAAATATTAAAACAACATGGCTCGGATCTGCAATTTCGTATATATGGCTCGGATCTATGGATAATTAGAGTATGGGATAGATCAATACAAAGACCTCGCACAATGATGAAATTCCCTCGCTCGCACTATGATATGGCTCTCGCTTTAAGCATAAAATGATTCGTTATATGGCTCGCTTAATCTATGAAGTGATCTAAACATCGGCACATGGTGAGATCATACAAAATTCTGTAATTAGCCATATGAACTATCATTATTAAATAATGATAGTTCATATGGCTAATTACAGAATTTTGTATGATCTCGCTTTGCTCTGAACAGTGGCATTGAATTGCGTACTCTATAGTGATTTGGAATCGCATATTCTACATGATGGCATGGAATCTATATTTCTCTGCATCGCATTATTCCAACAATGGTTTGTGGCATGTAACATTTCGTATTGACCTGCACAATGTTATTACATTAAATTAAACATAGTTCCATCACATATGGTTCGTATACTATTACATTACCTTCCATAGGTTATGCTATGGTCTGAAAGTGGCATCACAAACACAGTGAATGGCATACATTATATATACACAAAGACTTGCAGTTTATATTTAGGATCGTGCTATATCTTTGTGACTCATTAACAAGTTTTAGTATGGACGACGTGGATTGAGAGAATGAGTCAAGCTATCACAGTCACATTTCAAGTTCCATGCATATTCGTGAATTATCTATTGCAATTACATCAGGAAATTATATTATATATTCGCGAATTATCTACTGGCAATCATATTATAAATAGAAATTATATTATAAAAGCCTTGAAAGATAAATGTCAGTAGAAAATACTTGGGAGATGAAGGCCGAAGTTGAGTATTTAGCATGGATATTACTTGCAAATATCCAGCCAACGGATAGCAATATTTACTATTTAATATTTAATAAATATTTAAATATGTGGTTTGGATATTTACTATTTCCACTGAAAAAAAATGAAAATTAAATATATTTACTATTTCTAATTATATTTGACTACTTCCACTAAATAAATAAAACCTCTTTTTATATTTACTCCATAAACCTCTTTATATTTACAATAAGTTAAAAAACAAGTTTTATTTAGGTGAAGCCTATATGCCAAATACCATGGAAAAAATTATTATTAATACCATGGGCTAAATACCATATTTATAAAAGAGCTATGGTAAATAAATAAATCAATATAAAAGAGGTATAAAGAGGCATGATAAATATAAAAAAACATATCAAATATCATTATAAATCAACATCTAATTATATACCAAGTCTATGGGCAAATACCATTGTAAATAAAAGAGGTATGGTAAATAAATAAAACTTATTTTTTATATTTATTCTATAAATCTCTTTATATTTACCAACACTCAAAAAAATAGGTTTTATTTAGGTGAATCCTATAGGTCAAATACTATGGGCCAAATTATTATTAATATCATGCTAAAAAAACCATTATTATCCCTAATATTAATATCAAAATATTAATAATAATAATATTATTATTAAATTTAATATTCATATTAATATTATTATATTTAATAGCTTTGGATTAATACAATATTAAATTTTATATATTATTATATACATTAATGTATCATGATATATATATTAACTCTAGATATATATTGAAGGGAAGAACAAAGACATAGAGTGATAGAGGTGGAGAGATAGAGGGAGTTAGAAGGGAGAGATGGGGATAAAACAAGGAGAGGGGAGAGGAGGAATGAAGAGAGAGAGGGAGAGGAGTGAAAGAGGTAGAAAAGGGTATGCGAGGAAGAGGGAGACATAAATATGGAGGAGGGGGGGAGAGGAGGAGAGAGGGATGGAGATAGTGAGAGGATTAGAGGGTAGAGAGAGAGAGTTATGGGGGAAGAGAGAGGATTAGAGGGAAAAGAGAGAGATGGGGGAAGAGAGAGGGAGGTAGGAGAGGAAGGGAGGGAGATAGGAGAAGAGAGGGAGGGATAGAGAGATGGAGTTGGAGAGAAGAATAAATACATAGAGAGCGAGAAGTGGAGAGAGAGAGGGAGTGAAAAGGGAGAAAGAGAGCGTGTGTATGTTTTGGGGTGAGATAAAGAGAAAAAGGAGAGATGGAGGGAATGGGGGGAGAAGGAGAGAGGGAGGGGATATATTGACAGAGTTGGAGGGTGAAGAGAGGGAGAGAGAGGGAAATAGAGAGATATAGACATGGGAGAGAAAGGGAGAAAGGGGAAGGAAGAGAGAGAGAATGGAGAGAGGAAGGGAAAGAGAGATGGAGTTGGAGGGGGGAGAGAGGGAAGACGATTTATTTCACTAGATGGATTGATTTCATTGTGGATGGTGATTTCTAATCCTATTTTATTTCTTGCACTATATGCATTTATTTTAGTGTAGATGTTGAGAGAGAGAGAGAGAGAGCAATGTAAGAGAGAAAGGGAGAGAGAGGAAGGAAAAGAGAGAGGACTTGAGAGAGAGGAAGAGAGTGATGGGGGAAGAGAGAAAATTGGAGGGAAAATATATATATATATATATATATATATATATATATATATATATATATATAGAGAGAGAGAGAGAGAGAGAGAGAGAGAGAGAGAGATGGATTTAGAGGGGGAGAGAGGGAGGGAAGAAGAAATACAGAGAGATTGATAAGTGGAGAGAGAGATTAAGTGACAAGGGAGAAATGGAGAGAGAATGTGTATGTTTTTGGATGAGATAAAGAGACAAAGAATGAGATATGAAGAGAAGGGATGAGAGAAGGAGAGAGGTAGGGATATAGTAACAGAGTTGGAGGGTGAAGAGAGAGAGAGGATTAGAGGGAAAAGAGAGAGATGGGGGAAGAGAGAGGGAGGTAGGAGAGGAAGGGAGAGAAATGAAGGAAGAATAAATAGGGAGGGAAATAGGAGGAGAGTGAGGGATAGAGAGATGGAGTTGAAGGGAAGAATAAATACATAGAGAGCGAAAAGTGGAGAGAGAGGGGGAGTGAAAAGGGAGAAATAGAGAGAGCATGTGTATGTTTTGGGGTGAGATAAAGAGAAAAAGGAGAGATGGAGGGAATGGGGGGAGAAGGAGAGAGGGAGGGATATATTGACAGAGTTGGAGGGTGAAGAGAGGGAGAGAGAGGGAAAGAGATAGATATAGACATGGGAGAGAAAGGGAGAAAGGGGAAGGAAGAAAGAGAGGATGTGAGAGAGTGGAGATAGGGAGGGAAAAGAGAGATGGAGTTGGAGGGGGGAGAGAGGGAAGACGATTTATTTCACTAGATGCATTGATTTCATTGTGGATGGTGATTTCTAATCCTATTTGATTTCTTGCACTATATGCATTGATTTTAGTGTAGATGTTGAGAGAGAGAGAGAGAGAGAGAGCAAGAAAGAGGATTGGAGAGAGAGGATGGACAAGAGAGAGGACTTAAGAGTGATGGGGGAAGAGAGAAAATTGGAGGGAATATATATATATATATATATATAGAGAGAGAGAGAGAGAGAAATGGATTTAGAGGGGGAGAGAGGGAGGGAAGAAGAAATACAGAGAGATTGATAAGTGGAGAGAGAGATTAAGTGACAAGGGAGAGATGGAGAGAGAGTGTGTATGTTTTCGAATGAGATAAAGAGACAAAGAATGAGATATGAAGAGAAGAGATGAGAGAAGGAGAGAGGTAGGGATATAGTAATAGAGTTGGAGGGTGAAGAGAGAGAGCGATAGAGATGTACGAGAGAAATGGAGAGATAGGAAGGAAAGGGAGGATGTGAGAGAGTGGATAGAGGGAAGGAAACAAAGATGTACTTCGAGGGGGGAGAGAGGGAAGAAGATTTCATGCACTAGATGAATTGATTTCAGTGTAGATGGAGATTTCTAATCCATTTTGATTGCTTGCACTAGATGCATCGATTTTAGTGTATATGTTTATTTATAATTATATTTAATTTCTTGCACTATATACATTGATTTCAATGTAGATGATTGCTAATCCTATATGTTTTCTCACAATAAATGCATTGATTTCAGTGTAGACGATGATTTTTTATCCTATTTGATTCCTTGCACTAGATGCATTAATTTCAGTGTAGACGTTGATTTCTAATTATATTTGACTACTTCCACTAGATGCATTGATTTCAATGTACATGATTTCTAATCGTATTTGATTGCTTGCACTAAATGCATCGATTTCAGTATAGATGGTGATTTCTAATCCTATTTGATTGCTTGCACTAGATGCATTGGTTTCAGTGATGTTGGTTTCTAATATTATTTGCTTACTTGCACTAGATACATTAATTTCAGTGTAGATGTTGATTTCTAATATTATTTGCTTACTTGCACTAGATACATTAATTTCAGTGTAGATGTTGATTTCTATTCCTATTTGATTACCTGCATTAGATGCATCCATTTCACTGTAGATGTTGTTTTCTAATCCTATTTCATTGTTTGCATTATATGCATTGATTTCAGTGTAAACATTGATTTTTGATTTGATGTAATTGGATGTACATTGATGGTACATTAATATTAAAGTGATTGGATTAACATTGTGCATTAATTTCACTATAAGCAGGCAAAATTATTGACAATGTACATTTAATTTTGTGTTTTAGTAATTCAACCTATTAATATCGTAGAGCAAGAGAGAAAAGTATGATTTTTAGTACAATAGTTCCAGAAAAATATTTAAATAATTGAATAGTGTAGATGTTGATTTCTACGATTATTACGTGGTTCAATATTCAAAATAGTGTTCTAACATTTGTTAGAATTTGTATTTCTAATCTTCAAAATTTCAAAGTATGATGTACATCTCAAAAATATACAAAAAATTTAATAATCTGAAAAATGTGACGTTGATGCCTCCAACTGGAACCAGCCTAGATCCATCTTACTCTGGCTCTATCATGCGCCGAGAGGGATCAAATCTCTCGAGGTGCAAACCTTTCCTCAAGTTTTGCACTCAAAAAATAGGTTTGCACCTCGAGAGATTTGATCCCTCTCGGCGCATGATAGATCCAGAGTAAAATGGATCTAGGCTAGTCTATATATAAATGCAACCATAATTATTTAGACATGGATTCATTATTTAGACAAGCCATATACATATTTTAATTTTCTTAAATAAAAAGTTACGCTTTTTTTTTTTCCAAAATAAATAAATAAATAAATAAATTAAGAAAAAATGAAAATCATGTTTATCCCATGCAATAATTGAAATAAGAAAGATTGACAGTCCCGTAGTATTTCAAAATCAAGGGGTCACTAAATCGTATTTTTCAAGATCTCCTTTTTCAATATACTAACCCTCCAAGGCCCAGTCGATGCCATTTTTCAGAATATCCTTTTGATAAATTTACTGTAATTTAACATAATATAACATCACAACTAAGTGCAAATTAAATATGTTAAACTTTAATATAACATCACAACTAAGTGCAAATTAAAAATGTTAAACTTTTAATTTTATGGTTATATTTTTAAAATATAATTATAAAATATTATTTTTTTTATTCAAATTGTAATATCAAAATTATATATTTAATTATGTTAATATTTTTAAATCTAAATTAAATTTATTTTAATAAGGCAAATATTTCAAATGTCCTATAATATAAAAGGTAAATATTTAATTGATGGATTGTCTTGACCATTTTTTGGCATGTGTCACACTCATTTCAAATACTATCGATTTTTTATCTTTTTAAAAGAAAAATAAATTATATGAAAAACTCTAAATCTAGGTTTTTGTGATTCATAATGTTTAGATAATGGTTCTTTCAGATTAATCACATTATATTTTTGAGGTCAACATTTGGAACTATCAATTATAGTTCATTTTGAAGACATAGATAAAAGACATAATCTAGTAAGAGAATAAATGAAATAGAAATGCTCCAAGAATTTCAATGTAAAAACAAAATAATACAGTTAAAAAATCAAATATAATTAAATAAAAATAACCAAAAAAATTAATAATTTATTTAAATATATAAATTCTTAAAAAAATAAAATTAAAATTAAAAAATAAATAAATTTCTAAATTGAACGTTAAGAAAAACTAATTCTATAATTAATAGTATATAAAAAATAAATTAGATTATTACAAAAATATTTCACTGTATAGAAAACGTTTATCTTTAAGGTGAAATATTATAAAGGATATAATATAAATTTAAATGTGAATTATATATATATATATATATATTATATTAAGTATATTAATTATTATGAAATTTTTATTAGCTAATTATACATAATAATTATTTTATTAATTGTGGTTATTAGTAATATGTATTAAGAAATACATTTTATGAATAAATAAAAAAATTAATTAATTAATTGTATCAAGAGGCACTTTTTAGGTGATTATGGACGGAGATTGTAAGATTATGTTATCTAAACATTTTGATTAGGTCAAATTACATAATAATAATAATAATAATACAATTAAAAGTAAATAAATAAAATTAATAAATAAAATTATTAATTAATACATTTTGACTAGATCAAATTACATAAAAATAAAAATAAAAACAAAATAAAATAAATTAATATAATTATCAATTATTAATAATTAAATCAATCTAGATCCATCTTAACTCCAAATCTGTCAAGCACCAAGAAGGATCGAAATCTCTTTTTGAGTGAAAAGATATTTGATCCCTCTCGACACTCGTTGGATCCAGAGTTAAGATGGATCTAGGTTGGTTTGTATTAAATAACTACCTGATGAATAATAGTATTAACTTAATTGGATACTATTTTATCTAGATAATATTATACATAATAAAAAGCAAAAAAAAACATTAAAATGTTTTATCATTAAATAGAGGTATATAAATATACACAATAACAAGAGAAAATCAAAACAAAAAAGAAGGTTAAAAAGGGTAGGTTTTCCGGAAAGAAAATATCAAGAAGAAAGGGCAGGAATCCAACTCTTGCTTATCTTCCACCCCTCGTCTCTATTCAGATTGCTAGCACACCTCTCAATTCAATAGCCCCTATTAACTTATTATGATGGAAGTGATCAATCTTGGCAATGACCTAGGACTTCTCGATACATATGTGGTGTTTAATTTTCTCAGCATGTTCGACTAAGGTAGAGGAGCAGGATCTGTTATGCTTTATGCTTGTTGCATGCTCCTGAATTCTCTAATTTATGGATAAACTAGTCTCTCCAATGTAGGACGCTCCACAGGAGTAAGGGATTAAGTAAACGCCCTTCATGTCCTTGGAGTCTATCAGGTCTCTGACTGATCTAAGGGAAATACGAATGGTGTTAAACAGCTTAAAGGTGACATGCACCTTGTTCTTTTTAAGAATGCGAGAAATTTTGTCCTTGGTACCTTGAATGTAAGGAAGGTGAATGTCGTTAACTAAATCAATGGGATCCTTCCTTTTCCTTGGTCCTTTACACGATTTTTGGAAATCCCTGAGACCAAGGTGTTAGTTATAGCCATTATTTTTAAAAACTTCAAGGGGATGCTTTTTCCTCCTTCCAAGTGACTCTCATCCGAAATCCTCAAAGTTAGGATAACTAGTGTGTTCAGAACCCAAACTTTTGCGCCAAATAATGATGAAAACTCACATGAAGGTATTTCTTAGTGTGAGTTTTTTTACGAAAAACTTGGTGAGTAAATGAACCATCACCTTTCTTAGAAATAAGAACATCAAGAAAGGAAGACTATCATTGACTTTTGTCTCCATTGTGAATTGATGGAGTCATAGTGATTGTTAAGATGCTCAAGAAATACATCTAACTTATCATGACCATGAGGTAAAATCTTGACAGTATCATTTAAAAAAACCTGTTCCAAAGCTTAGGGCGGAGCAGAGCATAAGCCAACACTCTATTTTGAAATTATTCCATGAACAAGTTAGCAACAACAAGGGAGAGTGGATGTCAGGGCCTCGAGTTGGTCAAGCACCCATGATGACCATCTGCGGACGAGAGAGTCTAAAAACCGACGATACGGATAAAAACGCGCCCGAGTTGTGTGATGGGCATGTAGATTTAGTGGCGAGTGTGTCATAGAGATGGACACCTGTGTTCAGTTAAAGGTGACTCGTGTTTGGTTAAAGACACGTGATGGGAAATTTTGGTTAAAGGCATTCGATTAAGTGCAACTTGGTGGAAGAGTGTGACAGGCGTTGGGAAACTAGGAAGTGCGACGGGCATTGGGCGACTAGGCAGTGCGACAGGGGGGCACGTGCGGACAAGCGATGGTGCCCTCCCAACCGAACGAAGGTCTACCCATGACTTAGTGGAAAATGAAGGGGCACATGTAGAGTTGTGAATAGGTTGGACAGATGGACACATGGGTAGGCCGACCCATGGAAAAAGTGAAACAAACGTGTCTCTTGGATTTTCGTTGGATGGAAGAGCATATAAGTAGAATGGAGGTGCCATTCATTTGGAGCATCGAATTTGTTCAAGTCCTTTGAAGTAGGACGAAGGATGAAATTTGTATGAGCTTGCAGCGGAGTCGAATGAAGTGAAGGAACTCAGGTGAGTCGTGCATAATCGAGTGAATCGTGTCATGCAGAGTCGGGCAAGTCGTCTATACAGCGTTCAAGTTGGGTATTGTAATGTACTTAGGGAAGTCATGTGTGCAATGTTCAGTTCGGGTCATGTGCAGCTGGGTGAACAGAGTTGGGTAGTCGGGTGAACTGAGTCGTGCAGTTGAGTGAATTGAGTCGTGCAGTTGAGTGAATCGAGTCATGCAGTCAAGCGGTTCGGGTAGTGTGCATGCAGAACCTGTGTCATTCAGGTCGGGTGAAAAACTGAGTCCTATAGGAAGGTTCGTGCAAAGTTAGGAAAACATGCAGGGCATGCGATGGTGCGGCAAGGCATTCGGGAAGCTAGACGTGCAGGGCATGTGAGGGCATGGTAGGGCATCTGGGAAGTTGGGCTGAACGACTCTTGGGCGAAGTGTTTGTGAAACAAAAAGACTGGGTTTCCAGCAATGTAGGAAAGTGCAACACATGTGCAACAATAGTGTGGGCAATGTTGGGCATGCTTGGACAGTGCAGAAAACAACATGCAAGAGTCACCAGTGTGGGAAAAAAGCTGCATGGTTTAGGTAGAACGTTGTGGGCGAGTTGCTGGTGAAACCATGCAACTGTCAAAGTATTGTAAACTTGTAAAATTGTACTTGTACATTATTTGAAGATATTTTATAAGTAAATTGGGAAAACTTGTTCGAAATTTTCTCCTCCCTTCATGAATACGCGTAATTGATGTTAATTATTTTTATGAAGTATAATTGATGAAGTTAAATGGATGTATTTCTGATACATTATTGAAGAAAGTGAAACACTTAACAAAAGATATTTTAAGTGTTGGTGGTAGGTGTAGTTAGTGAACTGTAGTAGTGTTGAAATGATAAGGTTGGGCAGTGTCTCACTATGCCCAAAAGTGTAATTCACCACTAGTTTGGGTCCGTGACAGATGGTATCAGAGCTTGGTTCAGGGCGGACCGAACTAATTTGAAGTAATAAATTTTGGCAGCAATAAAGGAATGTGGGAGTCAGGGCTGAGTTGAACGAAAAAACATGGCAAATAGGAAATAATTCCATGGGAGGCTCTTGCAAACCTTGAACGGGTTGGGGCATATAAAAGAAGAGAACCCAAGGATTCAAGATGAACTTGAAGTTTTGGAGGAAAATGTGAAAGAATATCTTCTTCGACTTGGTTGGGAAATGGAGCAGGATGAAGCCACCGATTGCGATGAGGAAGAAGTCGTGATATGTGAAGAAGATGTTGCAGATGTGCCAACGGAAGAGGAGGAACTTGGTGCAATGGAACTTGACCAAGTTAGACCCTATTCGTACACATTTAGGACATTGAAGGAAGGAGGAACTCATAGGGAGAGACCTCATAAAGATGTAAGTATTGCTATGACTTGTGTTTTGTTGGAAATTTTGGAAGATGGGCCACATAGAGGGATGAGAAATGGAGGTATTTGTTTTTCGATGTGATGGGAAGTATTTCCTTGGAAGATTACAATGAGACCTTATGAATTGGGGAAGAAAGGAACATTGGTTGTTGCAAGACTTGTTGAGGTAGTTTGCGACCTGATGGAAGGAGGTGCGAACACCCGTGACAAGGGCGAAATATGATGAGCTTTGTGATGGATGAGCCATGCTTCGCTAAGTGGAGAATTGGCTAAGTGCCCAACATGACTCATAGAAAGAATGAAGGAGGGGAACACCATAGTGAAGTTATGATACATGATACTTGGGTAGACTTCTTCATGGCTGAGACCAAGAGGCAATCTTAGTGAACCTTTAGTGGGGGAGGTAGAAGTGTAGGAAGGGACTCGTGACAACATATGAAGGTAGAGTGACTCAGGGAACTAACCTGAATGAAGAACAAGATGACTATATTTATGTTGGGTCTACTAGATTGGACGATATGGGAAGCTAGATTCATGGACATCGAGGTGGGCACATGGCAGGTTTCGTGCAGGGAAATTATGTGAGAGAACTTGGAGAGATGTCATATGTGGACATAAGGGAGAAGTGACAAGGTAAGAATGTTAGGAAGAATGGATTTGCTGGTGCGACATGAAGACATTATGTAGATAGATCGATGGCTATGTTGGACACTTTGGACAACAAGGCCATGACTATTTTTGAGGAGACATGGGCAGCCTATAAGAGTATTCATACAACCAAGAGGGAAGAGGCAACTTGTGATGGCATTTGCGACCAAGTCAAGTTCTATTACCAAAGTGTTGGATCGAGATGGTTCATGGAGCTCATGGAGCCTCAGAGATAGTTGCATCCGATGGAGACTTCATATTATAGTGGTCTTGGAGTATATGATTCGTTGAGGAGATGAGGTCAGGATGTTACTTGACTTTGATGCGGTATGGGATGCATACCTTGGGCACATTATGGGGTGTGCTCATGAGGAGAGAATTGATGGATATGATAGAGACAAGGCACTTTGGAGTTGGATGGAGTTGCAACGATGGAGATGCCCTAGAGAGAGAACTTGGGCATGGGTTGAGTTGAGACTTAGCCATTTTTTATGGACATGGTGGTTGATTGGTTTATGACCATGGGCAACACATGGGCGAGATGATGAGGCATGTTTAGACTTGTTGCTTTGAAAATATTGATGGGGAGCATATTGTAGATGATATGGAGGTTTCTTCATGGTCTTGGATATGGCACATTGAGCATTGGATTGATGGATAGAGTTATTGATCGAGTTGAAGATGTGACAGAATACTAGAGAAACGAATGACAAAGTCATGAGGAGGTGCATTCTCATGAGTTGAGCATGACAGTTCGACTAATCACCCAACTAGTTCGAGTCATGGGGTCGCAAAGTGCGTTGAGATGTGTTGGAGTTGAGCTATATTATCATAGCAGCAATTCACACGATGACAATACTTGGTGGAGTGACATAATATGACTTGCAGTGATAGCATGCAACTGAATTGGAGGGAACATCCTTCCATATGATGGGGTAGTATGGACGATTTTGACAAGTGTGTTTGATGACCATGGATTAAGGAGTCTCACCTATACATTGAGCCATGGACTTTGGTGGAGGTTCATGCGATGAAGAGCAGGGAGTTCATGCATCATGAGCATTTGATGTTGGAGCTGGTGACACTTTGCGACATTTTGGTCTTCGTGATGGAGTTTGTTGAGATGGTGTTGTCGAGGGCGACAACCTTTTTATAGAGGGGGAGGATGTTAGTGCCTCGAGTTGGTCGAGCGCCCATGATGACCACTGGCGGACGAGAGAGTCGAAAAAACAATGATACGGATATGACCGCGCCCGAGTTGTGTGATGGGCGTGCAGACATAGTGGCGGGCACGTTGTAGCGACGAGCGCCCATGTTCGGTTAAAGGTGACTTGTGTTCGGTTAATGGCGCGCGATGGGCAAGTTTGGTTAAAGGCGTTTAGTTAAGTGCGACATGGTGGAAGAGTGCAGCGGGTGTTGGATGGCTGGGTTGTGCGATGGGCATTGGGTGACCGGGCGGTGTGACGAGCATTAGGCGACCAAGCGGTGCGACGGGCTGGCTCTTGCAGACGAGCGAGGGTGCACACTTGACAAAACGAAGGTCAGCCCATGACTTAGTGGAAAATGAAGGGGTGTGTGTAGAGTTGTGAACATGTCAACCAAATGGACACATGGGTAGGTTGACCCATGGAGCAACCAAATAGACGTGTCTCTTGTAGTTTCGTTGGATGGAGGAGCATATAAGAAGAATGGAGGTGCCATTCGTTTGGATCATCGAATTTGTTCAAGTCTTATGAAGTAGGATGAAGGAAAAACTTGGTATGAGCCCGCAAGGAGGGCGAACGAACTCAGGTGAGTCGTTCTTAATTGGGTGAAATGTGTCGTGCAAAGTCAGGCAAGTCATGTGTGCAATTTTCAGGTCAGGTCATGTTGTGTACTCGGGCAATTCGTGTGTGCATCATTCAAGTTAGGTTGTGCGTAGCCGAGCGAACTGAGTCGTGTGATTCGGGTCATGTGTAGAACCTGTGTCATTCAGGTCGGTTGCATAACCAAGTCATGTAGGCAGGGCCGTGCAGAGTCGAGAAAATGTGTAGGGCGTGTGAGGGCGTGGCAGGGCATTCAGGGAACCAAACGTGAAGGGCGTGTGAGGGCGCGACAAGGCGTATGGGCAATCGGGCTGAATAACTCTTGGGTGAAGTGTTTGTGAAACATAAAATTGGGGTTTCCAACAGTTTAGGAAAGTGCAACACAAGTGTAACAATAGTGTGGGAAGTGTTGGGCATGCTTGGAAAGTGTGGACAACAACATGACAGAATCACCAGTGTGGGAAGGAAGCTCCACAATTTGGGCAAAACTTTGTGTGTGAGCTGTTGGTGCAACCAGACCACTGTCAAATTATTGCAAACTTGTAAAATTGTACTTGTACATTATTTGAAGATATTTTATAAGTATTTTGGGCAGACTTGTTCTGGATTTTCCCCTCCATTCATGTATATGCGTAATTGACGTTAATGGTGTTTATGACATATAATTGATGAAGTTAAATGAATGTATTTTCTGCTGCATTATTGAATAAAATAAAACACTTAACATAAAATATTCTAGGTGTTGGTGGTAGGCGTAGTTCATGAACTGTATTAGTGTTGAAACGAAAAGGTTGAGCGGTGCCGCACTGTGCCCATAAGTGGAATTTAAGTCACCGCTAGTGTGGGGCTATGAAAATGAGGAACCCATGGCTATTCCACACGTTTGTTCATAGAATTCACCTTGGAAACTGAAAAAAGTGAAGGTAAGTCATAGACCGACCAACTTAACAGTATTAGGATCGGTGATGCGATTAATAACCTCCATCGCCTCATTAAAAAGGATATTTGTATAGAAAGGCGATGTCAAAGCTTACAAGAAAATTTCTAAGATCAAGTTTAATATACCTTAGCTCATTGACAAAGGAAACCGAGTCCTTAACAAATGATTTTGTATGAACAACAATGGGCCTGAGCTTTTGTACTAAAAACTTAAAAAAAAAATAAGTGGGCCCACCTATTATGTTGACAAAAAGCCTAAAAAAACTATCTTTTTTAATTTATTTAATTATTAAATTATTATTATAAATAATATTATATATCCATTTAGTCAATACATATTATTAGTTATATGTGTTGTTGCTTAATACAAAATATTTGATAATTTTATTTATTTAATATATATATATATATATATATATATATATATATATATATATATATATATATATATATATATATAATTCAAATTTGGATTTATATTATATCCATCATCATATTTAGCTTTAAATATAAAAATGTTTTCTATACATTAAAATATTGTTTTAATAATATAATTTTTTTTTTAATTATTATTCATTTTTGAATTAGTTTTTCTTAACTTTCCATTCATAAATTTATTTTATTTTATTTATTTTTAAGAGTTTATACGTTTTAATTTAAAATAAAATAATAACGATGAGAAATTATTTTTTTGGATTGTTTTTATTTAATTATATTTGACTTTTTAATGTATTATTTTTGTTTTTCTCTTAAAATTTGTAGAGCATCTTTATATTATTTATTTCTCTAGTTAGATCAAGTTCTCTATATATGTCGTGGAGATGAATCACAATTGATGGTTTGAAATGTCCACCCTAAAAATGTGATGTGATTAATCTTAAAGAGGCATTATTAAAAATAAATTAAATACTGTTTTTTCCTTCTAATATTATAATTAATTAAATGCTATTTTCCATTATATATCATTTTTGGGATTCAAGTGCGTTAATTAAGTCATTCATCTATGACATTTCCATGAGAGGTAATGACTAATTTCTTATGATTTTTGAATAGTCCAGTTAACTCTTATTGCATCGCGTGATGTTCATAGGGGTGAAGAAGTGAGATTGAAACTAGTGAAACGAATTGCATCACTTTTGGGGCTTGTCCCCGGTAACCAAAACTTCTTGAGAAGTCACCCATCCCAAAATGCCTCTAACTCAAATACGCTATTTTCCATTTTTAAAATATATTTGTTAAATAGATTAGGAAGCTTTTCACCCATCCCAAAAGGCCTCTAACTCAAATACGCTATTTTCCATTTTTAAAATATAATTGTTAAATAGATTAGGAAAGGGACGTAGGGTATCAGTGAAAAGGAATCAAGTTGATGCATGCCCGCAAAACGTGGGCGGTGCCAGAAAGATGCTTTTAGCGACCGTTTGACATTTTGAAGAATAATGTTAAAAGCACATTAAACGTCACATCTCATATCAATTATCTACACTCTCGTATGTCATGTTTATAAACAAAAGCCATCATTCACACCATTGGTGCGGGTAGCTTGCGTAGAAACTCAAACTCTTCTCAAATTGATAATTAATTATCATTATTTACATTTAAAAAAAAATAAAGCTATAAAAAATTTGTGTGGGTCCACTTTTAGTTTATTTTCTTAAAAATGAATTATCACATTTCATTAGTATATTTCATGACTATAATTAGATTCATGATTATGTCATAGATTCTTTTTATGTTTGCAAAACTATACATTAACTCTTCTTTTTTTAAATGGAAGTTATAATTTTAAAAATTGTAGGTTCCAGTCAATTAAGTTTTTCAAAATTATAGGTAATAAGAAAAAATAAATTTAGTATATATTTTTAGTTAATTTTATTAGAATATTTATAAAAATTCATTGAAATGAAATGTTTGGTTTGTATAGTTTATACTATTCAAATGTTTAAGAATTTTGAAGATACTAAATTTATTTATGTATTCAAAAATACAATTTAAATATTAAAAATTATAATGTCACTAAAAATTATATTATCATATCTCATTTAAAAAAGAAAAAATTAAAATAATTAAATTATTTCTTTAAAAAATATGTCATAACCTTGCATTAAATATAAAAGAATATATCATAGATTCTTCTTTTTAGAGTAAGGAGCTTTTGTTTTATATGTATATAGTTACTAAATTAAAATTAGTTTAAGGTGCTATTAACTTGTCATAATTATATGCAGATAATATGAAGAATTCTTCTCAAGTGGGTAGTATATATATATTTATACTACCCACTTGATAATATACACCTAGTTATTATTAGTGAATTACAATATTATATATATATTTTTAATGTTGGTAGGCTAGCTAAATATCTTATTAATTTATAATAGAGTATGCAATTTACTAGTGCTTTTAATTATCATATTAAGGCTTGTAGAAGTGTTGTTTTAAACAAATGATAGTCCTAAGAACTTGTTTAAAATCTTAATTCTATTATGTTGTTCAAACCTAATTAGAAATCAAATTTTAATTATATAAGCAAATGAGCATTAAAATAAATAAGGTAGAAAACATGGTAATTGAAAAATAATTGTAATTTATAACTTAAAGATCAACAACCCTCAAATATGTTCATTGTTTTGCACCAACCCACTAAATTGTTTAGTAGCTGAGACACACACATTTACAAATTTATAGCAAATTTGAAAAATACTAAACTATGAACAATACTAGATTTTTTTACATAACAACAAAGAATACAACACTTCTTCTTTCAAAGTGAACCCTTCGTCTTCGTCTTCAAAGCAGGGTGCTAGAAATCTTCCAAGCATTAATTCAATAGTTAGAAATATTTAGACTCAACCCATGCACAAAAAGATAGGAAAACAAACTGAGCAATTGTATTATATCAGAATAACTATAATAAATGATATGTTTTATCTCCCTTTCTCATGGACGTTGATGTTGCTTTTATAAGCATCTAGCATAATAGTCATATTAACACTATTAATTATAATGTGATTGAGAGTTTGACTCACAAAATAGAGTGATGGAATATTTACAAAATTAAGTCAAGCATTTAGCACACCCATATTTAACTAACACAAGAGATTCAATAACTAACCCAATGGTGCCATTTACTTGAAAATAGGATTTTCCACTAAAACAAATTAAAATGAAAAACAAATTAAGACATATAAAAATAATAATAATAATAATAATAATTAAATTAGAGTGTTACTTTATTATTCTAGTTTTTTTGGGGATTATTTAAGTGAACCCAAATGATGCTTCCCCACATTTGTGGATAACAACATTAGTACACTCATTAGTGTAGAATAGTGCATCTCACCCAAGATAATTCACATTTGTGGATGGCATCCCTAGTAAACTTGCGAATATAGACTAGTACAACTCACCCAAGAGGATCCGAACTAGGCATCTGCTAGCATAGAGTTAGGAAAACACCTATCAACATCAATGATTGTTAGTTGAGCTAACTCCTTAGGTTACTAATATACATACATACACACATGTATATATGTATGCATGTATATAAAAACATAGTAATTTAAAAATAATTGTAATTTACAATTTAAAGATCAACAACCCTCAAATATGTTCATTGTTTTGCACCAGCCCACTAAACTGTTTAGTAGGTGAGACACACACATTCAAAAAATTTATAAAAAATTTGAAAAATACTAAACTATCAACAATACTGGATTTTTTTACATAATAACAAATAATACACCACTTTTCCTTTCAAAGTGAACCCTTCATCTTCAAAGAAGGGAGCTAGAAAGCTTCCAGGCATTAATTCAATAGTTAGAACTATTTAGACTCAACCCATGCACAAAAAGTTAAGAAAATAATCTGAGCAATTGCATTATATCAAAATATCTATAATAAACAATATGTTTTGTCTCCTTTCTCATGGAGGTTGATGTTGCTTTTATAAGAACCTAGTGTAATAGTCATAGTAACACTATTAACTATAATGTGATTGAGAATTGGACTCACAAAATAGAGAGATGGAATATTTACAAAATTAAGTTATTGGCATTTAGCTTATAGAGCACATGAATATTTAACTAACACAATATATTCAATAACTAACCCAATGGTGTCATTTAATTGAAAGTAGGATTGTGCACTGAAACAAAACGAAAAAAATAATAATAATAATAATAAATAATAAAAAAATTAATTAAATAAGAGTGTTACTTTAATATTCTAGTTTTTTCAAGGAATATTTAAGTGAATCCAAAGGATGCTTCCACACATTTGTGGATAACAACATTAATTCACTCATTAGTGGAGACTAGTGCATCTCACCCAAGAGAATTCGTATTTGTGGATGAAATCCCTAGTAAACTTGCGAATGTAAACTAATGTAGCTCACCCAAGAGGATCCAAACTAGGCATGCACTAGCATAGAGTTAGGAAAACACCTATCAACATCAATGATTGTTAGTTGAGCTAACTCCTTAGGTTACTAATATACATACATACACACATGTATATATGTATGCATGTATATAAAAACATAGTAATTTAAAAATAATTGTAATTTACAATTTAAAGATCAACAACCCTCAAATATGTTCATTGTTTTGCACCAGCCCACTAAACTGTTTAGTAGGTGAGACACACACATTCAAAAAATTTATAAAAAATTTGAAAAATACTAAACTATCAACAATACTGGATTTTTTTACATAATAACAAATAATACACCACTTTTCCTTTCAAAGTGAACCCTTCATCTTCAAAGAAGGGAGCTAGAAAGCTTCCAGGCATTAATTCAATAGTTAGAACTATTTAGACTCAACCCATGCACAAAAAGTTAAGAAAATAATCTGAGCAATTGCATTATATCAAAATATCTATAATAAACAATATGTTTTGTCTCCTTTCTCATGGAGGTTGATGTTGCTTTTATAAGAACCTAGTGTAATAGTCATAGTAACACTATTAACTATAATGTGATTGAGAATTGGACTCACAAAATAGAGAGATGGAATATTTACAAAATTAAGTTATTGGCATTTAGCTTATAGAGCACATGAATATTTAACTAACACAATATATTCAATAACTAACCCAATGGTGTCATTTAATTGAAAGTAGGATTGTGCACTGAAACAAAACGAAAAAAAAAATAATAATAATAATAAATAATAAAAAAATTAATTAAATAAGAGTGTTACTTTAATATTCTAGTTTTTTCAAGGAATATTTAAGTGAATCCAAAGGATGCTTCCACACATTTGTGGATAACAACATTAATTCACTCATTAGTGGAGACTAGTGCATCTCACCCAAGAGAATTCGTATTTGTGGATGAAATCCCTAGTAAACTTGCGAATGTAAACTAATGTAGCTCACCCAAGAGGATCCAAACTAGGCATGCACTAGCATAGAGTTAGGAAAACACCTATCAACATCAATGATTGTTAGTTGAGCTAACTCCTTAGGTTACTAATATACATACATACATACATACACACATATATATGTATGCATGTAGATAAAAAAATATGTATATGTATGCATATGGATAAATATACATATTCATATTCATATTCAATAGAATGGGGAAATTTCTAAGCACTTCCTCACATTTCATAGGTAGTAACCAGTGTAAAGCCATTATTATTGATTACAATGTTTGACTTAGTGGGGACATTGAGTGATGCATGAAATTGAGGTAGCTAGTGTCAATGCTTAACCTAATGACCTTCTACATGAATCTCAAAGTACTCAACCATTAAAAATAACCCACCAAGCTATACATTGCACTCATTCACTAAAACTAACCCACCCCATCCACCCCCCATCCCCTCTCTCTCATATATATATATATATATATATATATATATATATATATATATATATATATATATATATATATATTATATAATAATAATAAATACATTACTCCCTAGGTCATAACTTCTAATCTGAAGATGGGTAGGGTATGTAGACCTTTGTAGGATATGAAATTAAATAGTTACATGAAGGGGATCCCTTGACCTGCAAATAAGGGGTTATCACACATCAATTTGTTGTTTGGCCAGGCCACGACCTTAAAATTAGGTGATGATTATGATATGAATTTTGCATGAAAACTTCGTCAAGGAAACCCTCTGGGTAGTTTCTCACATTTTTTGAATGGTGCCAAGATTAAATGTTGTAGGTGGACAACATGTATACCTAATTAGGATGATGCTTGTAATCAAACATGTTGTGTATTTTCCTGATTTGATTCTTATGAGGTCAAGAACACTGAGTCCATGTCACCTTCCTTACATTGGGTACCATCCTTGTAATGGGAAAGTGCTTGGGAGTTTCCTAGGGATTTATTTCCAAGGAATATACACTCATACAAAACACATAAGAAAAAAATGTATATTCATATTTCAACAATAAATAAAAATACAAATAAGAAGGTTCCTCTTTGGTGTTTTAGAGATAAGATATTTCTATTTTTTCTACATTTAAAATAACAACAAAACTTATATAATGACCTAAGTACAAAATTATGAAAAACTTCCTTATGTAATTAGCTCAAGAGAAAGTAAAGCGTAATTAAATAACAAGAGGGATTATCAAGTATAACAAGCTTCAATTGAGTAGTTTTATAAAATATTCATGGATTTCATATTCCTCTTGGCTTGTGATTAATATAAAGACATCACATATTTTAGGAGGGGTCGTGCATCACCTATTTCAGCTAGAACCAAATATCCCTTGTGAAGAAAAAGAGATTCCTTATAGGAATTATTTTTTACTATTTCATTAGTTATCTGAAAACATGTGCAAAAGTGATATTTTCATCCTTACTTCTTACCTCTTTTATTATGTCCATGATTAGGATAAGAAGTAGTTTTTCTAGTTTATATTTCCCGCTTTCACATTCTATTATGAGCTTTGAACCTCCTAATATTTGGATAGTGCTTAATAACCACAACACAAACAATTCTACCTTGTCATTTATACCATCATCAATAACTACTATAAAATATATAGTATTGAATTTATTTCAAGAAGATAATGTCTTTCGCTCCACAAATTATTGGAGCCCCTTAGTGTACTCCATTAAAGAATCCATGGGAATTTGATTTATCTCTATATAGATTATTTATATTTCTTTAAGCCTTTTCTTTAATAGGTTTCTAGATTCTTCCATAGGAATAACTAATTTGGTAATTGAACTAAAGTAGAATAATCTCTTTTCCTTGAAAATATCATTTCATTTTTTTTCTAACCATAATGCTTAAATAATAGCATAAGGCATTGTGTTATAGTTTGAAACATGTGTATCCTTATATTAGTTCTTGAAGCAATCATGAGTACATTCGCCTTCCCATTTTCCTTTACTATAAGTTATATTTTGAGTTTCACTCCAAACGTCTTTAGTGTTAGGGAAATTCACAAATAAATGATTTATTGATTCAACGTTGTTTTTGTACAAGATATACTTTCCAATGCTTTTTCTTGCACTTGTCCTAGGTTAGCACTTAGATGGAGTGAACAATAAGAATATTTAGGCTTTTAAAGGACGTCTCAACTTCTGAATTAACCTCCATCACCACATCTTGACTTATTCTTATTTATTTTTCATTTTTACCTCATAGCCTAGCCTTTCTTTGTAGCCTCCTAAAAATTTATTCTTCAACCAAAGAATTTCATCTCCTTCATCTTTATGTTTTGGTGGCACTGTGCTTTAGGATGACTACATATTGCTTCCATTCATTTTCCATGCATCCTTGCAATTCTATGTAAGACTATTATCTTCTATCCTTGTCTCCATATATAACAAGACCTAGAATTAGATAGATTAGTCAAGCTAGACATCCCTTAATTATATAGGGAATTGTTTCAAGGTTCTAGAGGTTGAAAGTTTCATGAGTAATCCATCTAAGGAATCTGCCCTATTCTTACTGTATTTATTGTATTTACCTTCCAAATTAGCCAGTTTTCAAGCAATAGAGATACTTTTACTCGTGCCTTCTAGATAATTGAATCCCCTCCAGATGTATACTCTTATTTTCTAACTAGTCCTCTACTAATTCTAGGCCTATGTACTTTGCACTCATAACTTTTTCGCAAAGGATTTCCATATATATTAACCTCCATAAGCTTTTCTTACCAAGGCTTACCCAAATAAATATTATACTCTTTAAAATGAAAATTCCATCCACTTTAGGCCTTGCAATTTTTTTCTTAAAAAATAAATGTCGTATTTATTGATTTTCCTTGTCCACCAAAAACTAAAGAAGTTTTTTTTTTTTTTTTTTTTTTTTTTTTTTTTTTTTTTTTTTTAACTTTTGTTTTCTAACATGCCACTATGAATATGAGCTATGGATAACCAATAAACATGTATACCTTCTCAAATTGATTTTTCTAAGGTCAACCTACCTCCCTTGATATCCACATATAACGCCAATTAATTATTCTTCCTTCAATATTTTAATAAAGCCTCAACCAATCTGTAAACTTATAATCATTTGGTTTAAGGTT
This sequence comes from Pinus albicaulis, assembly GCA_034641835.2. NCBI lineage: Eukaryota > Viridiplantae > Streptophyta > Pinopsida > Pinales > Pinaceae > Pinus > Pinus albicaulis. Next base: position 388,912,954 of record CM076576.1, on the reverse strand, counting down.
AAACCAAAGGCAAAGTTTGGACTAACTGTCTTTCCATATCTTCTTTGAGTCCATTGATAAAATAGAATACTATTATGGCTCAATGATCTCCTTGTGCTTCTTTTGTTCCCTACATGTTCCTAACTCAAATAAAATTACATCATTTGCAAATAACAAGTGAGATAATGAGGGAGTTTTCCATTTTTATACCTTTGATAGAATGTTCACTTTTTGTAGTTATTACCAATCTACTTAATTAACCTCAAGAAACCAATAAAAAAGAAAAAGGGAGACATTGGACAAATTTTATTTGAGACCACTAATAACATAGAAGAAATTTGTAGGTAAAGCATTTATTCAATACTACAAAATAAGATGAGGCTAGTCATTGCATTATCCAATTTACTACTTGGTTTCTCCCCCCTATCTAAATCAATATCAACTTGAGATATAAATAATTGACCTTGTCACATGTTGTATATATGTTTAGTTTAATCACCATTACAAGCAATTTCCTCACCTTTATTATATGCAAACCGTAATGTATGTGTCCCCAATACATCATGGATTTTCCAACTATGTGAAATGTCAAATTGTTGTTTTGATATAAAATTAGAAAGTTTTCCCTTTAGTTTGTTGTTTAGTATGTTTAATGTAATAAATTTATACATTGAATTACACAATGAAATCAACTTTTAATCATCAAATTATTATAGGTCATTCTTCTTATAAATTAGGGTTGTGAATGTTTCATTCAGATCCCCTAAGGATCTTCTTGCAGTTCTTGATTCTTCTAACTCTTAACAACTTTTCCCCAAAAAAATAAAATTCATTTATGCATCTATTTGAGTATGGACTCTTAGATTTATTAAAGGAAACTAAGGCCAATTTTAAGGCATCCTTTGATACTTGTACATCTAAATGTTCATTCAATTTAACATCATTCAAACTTAGGAATACGAAAAATCCTTTTAGAATCTATTCTATGCTAGACATTGGAGGTTCTTATAAAAGGATTATGAAATGATTTACTCATAGAATTTCCATGGATTGTCTAAACTTAGAGTCTTAATTCTTACTTATCTCCTAATTGACATTTATATTAATCTGTGTTGCATAAATTTTGAAGAATTTGTATTTTCGTCATCTTCTTCCTACCAAATAGAACCTCCACTCTACTTCATTTTGTTCTAATAGCATCCTTTTTACTCCCACTACCAACTTAAATTTATATTTTTTTCATCTATAAACATGTTTCCTTGATTAGTCTCAAACATCAGTTTGGTTGTTATACTTCTAGAAACTCTTTTTTGGCATTCCATGCCTTTAACATTTCTCATTATACCAATTATTTCTTATCCTTTTTGAAGTTTTCTACAAAATGAAACATAGTTGAGTATCTTGAGTTTGGCACAAACTTCTTCCAATTTTGAAGGAAAAAATATTTCAAAACCTTCTTCATTTAACCAAGGGTGAAAAATTTAAAAGTATTTGGAATTTTATGATGTTCTACCATTTGAGGAAAAAATAGGTAGATGATCTAGAGATTCTCCTTCTCCTAGCCATGATTTCAATTTTTCTTCTTCATCTATAATGTTTTCTATTGTCAAGAATTTGTGAAAAGATTTTGAGACCCCATCCTTATCCCTTTTATAATTTCTCAATGTTGGAACCAACTATGATGGTGCCCCATCATAAGGACCTAGATCCTCAAGAATTTGTGAAAAATATTCTATCGGTGAATCCTATCTATCTTCCCACCCAATGATTCTTTTTCATTCAATGTCAAATTAAGATCTCTTTAGTGACGATACCATGATTCCTAATCATACCCAACATTTTAAAATTGTACCAAAAATATTTCTATATATTAGTTTTTTAGTTTGGTAGCAGTGGGTAGTTGTTCTAGCCTAAGATGATGTCTAAGAAGTTAAGGCACACGAGATATCCAAAACCCAGAATTGGTTTCACGAGATAACACTTGGGGATGCCTTTATTAAATTAATTAGTCATAATTTAATTATGTCCTAAGTCTAACTTGGAAAAGTGGTTAATTAAAGGCAATTAATTAAGGAAATTCAATTTTTCTCTAGAGGTTTGTATTGATGAAGTCAAATTGATCTTAGCCACCGGTTGAGATGTAATCGTGGTCGTTGAGGCTCCAACAAGAGATTATAAGAGCAAGTTGAAGGGCTTGTATATGGCATCAATTATGAGTTGAGCAGTTTGACTACCCAGTTGCATGAATTCAACAAGGGTGCAGTTGAAGCTAGGGAAAGCATTAGAGCAAAGATTTAGGAGCAAGAGTTCAAAGGAATTTTCCTCAGTATTTTACAGTGTCTGGGAGACAGGAAGAGGAGGTCAAATTCATCTTTAAAGAGGGCCACTATAGCTAGTGTGAGTTATCCATTTTACTCTGTGGGAGTTGTTGGAGGAGGTACGTTTCAGAAGCCAGCTGTCGAATCATTGTCCCAGAGGTAGAGCGATTTGGTTTCAGAGGCATAGGGAGGCTAGATGAATTTCCTAGAGGTATATCTAGGGATTTACGAATTTATTCAGCTAGGTAGTGCACATTTTTGGGTTGCAACACAAGTGGCTAGGGAGAGTGCAAGCAAGCTAGGAGAGGCCATATTAGTTACAGAGAGAGACAAGGTTGTCCTCCAAATTATTTTTCCAGTCGAAGATTTCCTGTGTTTTTCCATAATGGCAAGTAGATAGTTGTACTTTTTAATTTTTGAAGAATAATAATAAAACCATTATCTGTTGCACTAGTTTTCCCTTAAGGTTTTTTCCAGGGACAACTGTCCAAAAACAACAATGTTATATTTTTTGTGTGTGCATCTATTTCTCAGTTCTAGTTTTTATATTTCTACAATGTTTTTATCATGAAGAATGCAATAGTGAATTTATCATTATTTTTTGAATAATAATTCCGAAGACAAATAAACTATAACATTTATAAGATAAATATGTAATTGTTTCATTCAAGGAATTTTCACATGGTATCAGAGTGACAAAGATCAAATAAGAGGCTCTAAAATATAAGGAAGTGATATTGAACAATTCAGAGGGAGATCTGGAGCATCAAATTCCATATCTGTGCATCCCTAGCTAGGAAGTGAAAATTGCAAGAGAGACAACTTATCGATTTCAAGTCTAGGTTAGGAAAAGATCAATTTGTCTCAAGAGTAGTAGAAACAAGCATTAGAGTTGCTGGAAATGGGTTCCAGTGAGCATATCATTTATTTCCTAGAGCATATATAGCACAATGATTTTTCAGCAGTAGATCAATGCATGGAAAGGAATATAAAGCACACAGAGAGGGAATTTCCTAAAATTCTAAGAGGGTTTCAAATTTTCTATAGGTGGAAAGGAGGTCATAATTTCCAGCAGAAGAATGCCATACGATTTGTCAATGTGACTTTCTAATTGAGCCAGTGCATGCTTCAAGGTTAGCAATGTGTGTGCTAATACCGTAATAGCTTATGGGGCTAGAGAGAGTTTCCCAGAGAAGGAGTAGTAAGCAATGTGAGTTCCAAGGAGTCTGAAAGCAAGTTTGAATTACCCAGGAGTAGATCTGTGCATTCCAGAGAAGAGTGCGAGTAACAGGGAGAAATATGAGTTAAGTAGCTAGAAGGAGAAGGATATTTAACAATTTATTTCACCAGTTTCTGAGTTTCATAGAGATAACCATAACATGACTCAGAGATTAGGATAGGTTGGATGGAACCTCCAAATTTGGCATCTGGAAGGCTAGGATGATTTTCCTATTAGATGAGCATAGTCTAAAGGAGTTTGTGACAATAGTTGTAGTTGTACCAACATATCCTATCTTGTTACATGGTTACAGGAGGGACATGGCCAAGGTCAAGAAGATGGTCCTAGACGAAGTACGTGATCATATCGTACCATTCATTGGAGAGAAGGAAGTTGCAAAGGAGATGTGGGACAACATCAACAAGTTGTACCAAGGTCCTTCCGAGAGTTGGAAGATTATTCTCAAGGAAAAGCTGAGAATTTTCAAAATGGAGAAGAGCGAGAATGTAAAATCCTATCTCACTAGGATTCAGGGTGTCATAGATGAAATTGTAGCTATTGGGAGAAGCCCACAGAGGATGAAATAGTGTGTAAACTCTAAACGGTTTTACCAAGGAGTGGAAAAACTTTGTTCAAGTGATCAATGGATATGATAAATTACTAGATTGGGAGCGCTTTTGGAGTGACTTCACTAAGGAGGAGTTGGTGCTCAATATCATAGATACTACTACTAGTAGTAGTGGCAAGGGACCGGAGGTGGAGAAGGAGGAAGAAAAATTTTCTCATGCAAGGAAGGGGAAAACGAGGAAGGGTCCCATCCAGGGACAAGAATCTAAAGGAGAGAAGAATAAGAAGGGCCTATCGAAGGTCAAGTGCTTCAGTTGTGGTGAGTTTGGTCACTATGTCACTGAATGTCCAAACAAGACGAAGGATAAGAAGGGGAAGTGGACAACAAATTTGGCGGAGATCAATGAACTTTACACTAGATTGGAGGATGAGTTTGCTATGTTTTCAACATTATCCTCATATGGGGGAGGAGTATGATACTCCAGTATTCCAAATCAGGCAGGATATGAGGGAGGAGCAACATGAGGTCTAGATCTAGCCAAAGAGGGCTTGATCAGTAGATCATATCCAGTTGTTGTGAGTTCTTAGATGGATCATTACCTATGCTACAAGAGACCGAGAGTTAAAGTAGCAAGAGGATCAAAGTGTCAACAAGGTGCAGCCACATACTTGAGAGACAATGCAAAGCCAGGGAGGCACAATAAAAGACTCAAGAGACAGTTGCAGGGCTAGTTGTAGTGGCACAATTGATCAGTCAGATTTTGAGACTGAAATGGAGTCTAGCTTTAGAGGGAATAACCCTATGGAAGCTTGGATCTTTAGGTTTTGAGAGATAAACACACACATGGGCACTAGTTGCAGCAACGCAAGGGAATTTTATAGGCATTAGCAGTGTGATATTAGATTATGCATAGTAGCATGGTGGATAGTGACTACCAAAGTGTTTTCTTCACATTGATTTCCAGTGACAAGGAGTCAATTCAACTTTAATATGTGAAGAAAGGAGGTATCATAGATGCTAGACACTAGCAACATAGATCAGTTTGGCTACAACATGTTCTCATAGACAAACAAGTGGTTGATATACTCATGAAGGCACTAGGAAGGGTCAAGTTCATTTATTTCAGAGAACATAGGGTATAGTGGAGAACACCTTGCTTGCTAAGAGGGAGTGTTATTTTTTTAGTTTGGTAGTAACAAACAAGTGTTCTAGTCTCAGATGATGTTTAAGAGGCTAAGGAACATGGGATCTCCAAAACCTAGAAAAGGTTTCACGAGATAACACTTGGGGATGCCTTAATTAAATTAATTAGACATAATTTAATTATTTCCTAAGTCTAACTTAGGAAAAGTGGTTAATTAAAGGAAATCAATTAAGGAAGTTCGGTTTTTCTTTGGAGGCTTCTATTGATGATTTCAAATTGATCTTATTCATCATTTGATATGTAATCATGGATGTTGCGACTCCAACAAGAGATTATAAGAGAAATTTGAAGGGATTGGAGATGACATCAATTATGAATTGAGTAGTTCAACTACCCAGTTGCACGTATTCAGCAAGGATGCAATTGAAGCTAGGGAAAGCCATTAGAGCGAGGGTTTCAACATAGGTTCAAGAGTGGGAGTCCAGTGGAATTTTCCTCGGTATTTTCCACTGCCTGGTAGACAAGAAGATAATTTTGAATTCATCTTTCGATATGGCTGCTACATCTAGTGCAAGTTAGCCAGTGCGAGTTATCAAAGGAGCCATGTTTTAGTAGCCAACTATCGGATCAACGTCCTAGAGGAAAAGTGACTTGGTTTCAGAGGAAGAGGGAGGCTATATGACTTGTCTGGATGTATTTTTGGGGTTGTAGGAATTTATTCAGCTAGGTAATTCACATTTCTGGGATGCAGTGCGAGTGGCCAGGGAGATTTCGAGTAGGCTAGGAGAGGTCAGATCAATTGCAAAGGGAGACAAGGGTGTCTTTTAGATTATTTTTCCAATAGAATATTGTCAGATATTTTCTATATTGGAAATTAGATCATTGTAATCTGAATTGTTGAAGAATAATAATAAAACCCTCATCTTCTGCAATGATTTTCCCTTCGGGGTTTTTCCCGGGACAATTATCCAAAAACAATAGTGTTATATTTTTATGTGTGTTCATATATTTATTAGTTCCAATTTTTATATTTCTGTAGTATTTTTATTGTGAATAATGAAATAATGAATTATCGTTATTTTCTGAATAATAATTCTGAAGAAAAATAAACTACTAAAAGTTATAAGATCAATATCCAATTGTTGCATTCAAGGAATTTTCACACTATCTTCGTAAGGGCCATAAATAATTATAAAAGAAACGACTCCTTCTGAACTGTCACAATTCCTATTGATCTTCCACTGAATCTACATAACTAAAAGGCCAATATTTTAAACAAGAAGACATAACAAGTTATATTTTGGATGTCTCACACATTGTTTCTTGATCATTATTACATTAGGATTATAATTTTTAAATAGTCTTTTAAATTTGCATACTTAACCACTAAAGCCTTCAACATGGCTTCATTCTAGAATTCCATGGTCAATCTACCTGATTTCACCCAACAAGTTGTAGGTGTGTGTATTATTTTCTAGGGTCAAAACATATCTCTATCTTCATAGGTTCAAAAAATAAGGGCCCCAAGATCACCTTAGGCTAGGGCATACTCTACATCAATCTCATATCAAAACTAAAAAATGAGCCATCCCCATATGAAAATACAACTTTTTGAAGATGCCCTAACATTATAAACTATGTTTTCTCCATCCATAAGCGCATGGTTCCATTTTTAGGCTTGCTTCCCCATAACATCCAATTGGTGTATTTTTCATTAATTTTATAGTCTCTCATGCCTACATCTTTTCCTAGCACTAGGATTACCTTATCCTTCCTAGATCTATTTCCTTTCTCTTTTCAAACCACCATGATTAAACAAGGTTTCCTTCCTTGAATTCCCTTCAACACTTCATCTTGATTGTTATTCTTTGATTAATGCTCCAAACCCTTATCCATGAATGGTTCCTTTTCCATCCATTAACCAAACTCCGTCACTCTAAACATCCTTCAATTTCACATAGTTCTACAAGGATCTAATTTCTCCTACCACTAGTTAGAGTAAAGGATTTCCAATCTTGAGGAATCTATAATTTAATCAAGATTTCATAACCTTTGTTGTATCTAATTTGCAAAAAACTCCTCAACATCATAAGGTGTCCTTTCACCTTGCACATTATAAATAATTAGTACCTTTGAATTGTTTTATTCTTCCTCCATATCATTTTATGATCTTAAGTTTCTATATATGTCAAAGACTTCCCATGTACCCTTAGTGTTCTCACCACCATTGGCCCTAACCACTTTCCAAATATCGATTAAGCTTAGAATCACCTTCTAGACTCCATCTTTTGAATAGTCTACTAATTTTTCCTCCCTCCTTTCCATTATATCTTACCTCCTAGTGAATTTGTTTTTCTATGACTATTTTCTTTACATTATACATACATAAATATAGATAGTCCCAAGAGATAATTTGGTTGGTTGAACCTTTTTTTTTATAAGGGTTAATGGTCAAGGAGGTTATATATCAATTCTCATAAAGTCTTATGATATTATTGACATCAATATATCACCCTTGATTAAGGAACTAGGGGAAGATGATGGAAATTAGCAGTGTTGGCAAGGTACCAACTTCTTCACTTTGAATAGTCAAGTGTACAAGGGTGTAGAGAAATACAATGGTAAAGTGTAGAAAATATGATGAATTAATTTTGTGAAAATTTCATAATAATATAAATCAACACAATCTATTTTAATCTTAAAATTTGTTATTTTAAACAAATTTATTGATTATGAAAGCTCTCACAATAAACCACAATTATAATAAAGTTTTAAAATTTTATAACATAAAATAAATTTAATTTAATTTTCATTTTATATCTCTAATTATTTAATAAATCCAATGAATGGTAATTTTTTAGCAAATTTGAAGGAGCATTCTTTGCAAATGACAAAGAAATGGGAAAAGGTGAATTTCCATTCTTACCTTTTTCCAATGAGACCATTGAAGCTATTATTATAGTCCTCAATAAAAAATCTTCAATTTTTACCTTAAGCGAATCCTCAATACCTATCTTATGATTTCCCTCATTGGTACCTATGGCCAATTCTTCCTTATCCTAGTCTTTATTCCTCTACTCCTTGATTATGATCACATGACCCTCAACTTCATTTTTTTTTGGTTACAAACTCATGGGATTTTATAGACTCCATTGCTACCTTTTATTTTTTACTTTAGATCGATATTATAGAAGGGTTTGAGCATGCTTCTTGTAGATGTCAACTCGTAGAATAAAAGTTTAATCATTTCAGTGAGACTTTCCACTAGTTTAGGAATTGTAAAAATTTCAAATTTCCTCATCTCATCTGCATTTCTTTTGGCAACCCTTCTCAAAAATCAATCTCCACCAAAAAATAATTTCAAATTTCTATCCACCTTAACTGTGATTCTTCCTCCACAACCATGAATTTGCATATTCCACTCTTGAGCCTTCAACATGGCTTCACTCCATGATTCCCTATATAATTTAGGTAATTTCACCAAATAGGTTGTAAGTGCATTGGTTCTTTTCTAGGGTTAAAAACCACACTTTATCTTCTGAGGTCCAAAAACCAAGGTCCCTAAAACCACCTTTGTGCTAGGAATTTCTCCACATCACCCTCATTCAAAACTCAAAAGTGAACCATCCCTAATTAAGAGTACAAAGTTTCAACAAATACCTTAATATTAAAAACTAGGCTTTCTCCATCCATAAGCACAAGGATTTTTTTAGACTTGTTTCCCCATAAAAAATCTAGTTAGTTTATTTCCCATTAAGTTTATAATCTCTCCCATGAATACATCTTTTCCTAACACCAGGTTACCTTTTTTTTCCTAGATCTAATGCATTTCTCATTCTTTTGCTTTTAAAACTACTAGGATTAAATAAAGTTTCCTTCTTTGAAAGCCCTTCGACAAATCCTCTTAACTATTATTATCAGGTTAATGCTCCAAACCCTTCCCCACGGTTGGTTTATTGTCCATCCATTAACCAACATCTATCACTTAAAACCTCCTTCAATTGCACAAAGGCCTGGAAGGATTTTCTTGCTCCTACCACTGATCAAAACCAGGATTCCCCATAAGGAATTCAAAACTTACTTTAGATTTGACAACCATTGTTGTCATTTGGAGCAAATCTCCATGACATCATCATTTGTCCTTTCACTGCGTACATTGTAAAAGCTTAATACCTTATATCTTTTTTTACTCTTCCTCCAGATCCTTTAGGGATCATAAGTTTCTAAGTAAGTCAAAGACCTCTCCTAGATCTTAGGTGATATCCTCACCATCAACTTCCAAATTTATATTAACATTAGGATTTCCTCCTCTCCATCTTCACAATAGTCTACTAATTATTCCTTCATATTTTCATGGAAAAGGAAGGAAATTTATGCAGTTCTAGAAAGGTACTAGCTGTTGTGTTTATTTAATCACATATTAATTTGATTGTACTACGACATCAATTGTCAACCCAGGGTAGGTCTGTTTATTTCAAAGGAGTATGCACTATCTGTGCCAATGCACTTAAGCCAAGAGCAAAGAGAATGAAAACAGAAATAAATGTCGCTGGATTTAATTGCAAAAAGTAACACTCATGCATAAATCAAGAATTGTATTACAGAAATAAAACCACACTTCATGTTACCAAGAAAAAGGTGTTCCACACACCACGCTACTGACTAGGCTGGTAAACTGGACAATATACTCAATTCAATCCGCAAGAAATAATAATCGATCTACTACAACACTACTGCAATTACTGCAATCCCTGCTAAAGAGGAGGGCCCTTCCTCCCTAGCAAGGCGCATGGATGAAATGAGAATTTAGTAAAGTCCCAACGCTATATTCAGAAACATTAGCAACACTATATTTTTATTAAGGATTATGAATTACACAAACAAAATGACGATACTATACTCTCTGTCAGTCCCTTTTGACATGGTATTGAGTCCTCTTTATAATTTTTACATGTCCAAAAATAAGAAAACAGATCAGTCATGAGAATCTCACGATTCTCATGCTGATCAAAATAGAAATAGTTACAATAGGTTCCAAATACTGGGCTTATTACTGTTACATCATCGATCAAAATCACAACCGTCTTGATTCCCTAGATGTCTAAAGATAATATAGTTCATACAACAACTGTCTTTGTGGAATAGTACCCATGATCTTGGACAATTGTACTAGATTCAGCTTCCCACGATGTAACAACATTTTCGTGATGTGTAACAAAAATGCTTGAGGTGTAACAACGACGGCCTGAGGTGTAACAAAAACGGCCTGAGGTGTAACAACAACGGTTTGGAGCAACAAGTGCTTAGAACTCCTTTGTAATTCATCATTCCGTTGTCCACCTTTTAATCAGGAACCTTGGAGTAACGCCTGAAAGACACAGAGCCAGAAAATTTCCTCCAAAATCACCTTGATTAGACATCAAAAGACATCACCTCATTCATATTTAAAAAAAATGGAAAAATAATATTTCATGAAAAAAGTGGAGTCTCATCACCAGGAAAAAGGTAATTAAGGTTTAAAAAGTACACAGGTTCAGAGGTGAAATGGTCAAGGATGGGGGGAAAAGGTATCCGAAATACACTCAAAACCTGCACCCAACACCAACTTCTTCACTTTGATCACTTTAGTAAACAAATGTGAGAGAAAATACAATTGATAGATTTGAAGTTAAAATGAATCTAAACCGATTTTAACACATTACACATATAAGTTAATGTATATGAATGCAATCATTAAAATAAAAGGAAAATCATGTTTATAGCACAATGCAATAATTGAAATAACAAAAGTTGAGAGTCCTGTCACATTTCAAAATCAAAGGACCACTAAATTATATTTTTCGAAGTTGTGTTTTTTAACATATTGACCATAACATTTTCAAGATCTTTTTGACATATTAACCATAACAGTTTCAAGATCTTTTTGACATATTAACCATAACATTTCATTTCAAAATCTAATGGGTCACTAAATCACAATTTTCAATATTTCTTTTTAGTAAATGTATTAAACTTATATAATATTAGATTATAACTTTGCATCTCAAAATATAAGGGGTCACTAAATCACAATTTTTAATATATATGACATTACATCGAAGTACATATTTCATTAATTATTTTTTTTATAAATCCCAAAAGAACTCAGGGGGCTACGATATGTCCTCCTCCCTATAGCCCGGGTCACAACAGGGAGATTTGAACCTAGATCTTTCAAGTTTCAACAATTTCACATTTCTCATATTAACGAATTGTGCTGCCCCCAGAATAGATTACACTAAAATTTTAATTTAATTGTTTTATTTCTAAAAATTTAACTATAAAATATTAACATGGTAATTTTAATTATTCAAAATATAATATTAAAATGACTTAATTTTATTATGAAAAATATTTTTAAATTTATTAACAATTTCAATAATAAAACTATAAAATTTAATTAAAAAATAAAATTACAATTTCCAACAATGTAATAATCTAATAACTCGTCAAATATAAATTAACTAATACTGTAGATATTTAAAATATTTCAGAATGAATTCCTGCTTACCATACCTGTATGTATTTTATGTGGATTTATAGAGTGAAAACCAGTGGACAAGATCAAAATTCCCAATGAATTTTGCATAACAAACCATTCCCCACCTTTCTTGCAAATAATATAAATTTTTCTTTATTAAATAATAATATAAATTATACTTACTTGAACCCCCGATCAGGGTGCCACCTAGAAACGCGGTTGGATGATCGTCTGGCTGTCAGAACTCATTAATCCTAAAGATGGCTATCAACATAACTGGAAAGAGCCCCGTCCTTTGCATGCACACACGATGTAAGGTAATAATGATGCAAGTTTGCGACATGAATTATCTTAAATGCATCCCGGCATTCGCATCCATTATCTTCGGTACCTTGCAAGATTTCCCTCCTATTGTTCAAGTCCGCGATTGCAGAGCTCTGTTTGCAGATATGCCCAGGACGCAGGGGAAGCTAACGCCGTCTCAGACCAGGTGGAGCAGGAATTGGTGGTATGTTATGAATTTCTACCTTCTTCTGCAAACAGGTTTACTTTCGATGTTAGAGGAATCGCATGGATTGCAGCTATCATCATTGTTGGTTTCAATATTGTTACTGTTTGTTCCAATTTGAACTTGCATCATGATTTGGAAATCGACCCTTGTTTTAGAAGCCCGGACCTCAACTGTAGGACTGTTCATTTCCTTTTAAATCGGGTTTTCAATGTTTTAATTCCTTGTCATGTTCTGGATGAAAGGGTAAAACTCTGTTTCGTAGGAAAGTTTGCTTTAATTTCTAGTTTCCTACTCTCCAGTCTCGGTATATCTCTGTCTATGTCTCATGGATCTCTGGTAATTTTCATATACTTAAGCATTACGTCTTATAGTCGTCTCACCGGGTGCACTAGGGTTCATATCATGTATGGTATTGGGAGAATAGGCTTTCACATCCTGAATGAAATGGGATACCTTCGTATTATTACCCTGTCTCTTTGTCTCCACCCTGTTCAAAGTTCTCTGGGTATAGATGATCAATTCGGGATATTTCTAATTTCTTCTGTGATATATGATGGACGACACCACATCTTACATCACATGTTACATGTTATCTCTGCTATCCGGAAATTGTTGACTGTGGTGATTATTATCTTCAATTTAGTACCTAAGCAAGCTCTGTTTTTTCATTGCCATCAAATAGGAGTCTCGGGTTTAAAAATGACAAGGTCCCAGGCATCAATCCGGAAACAGGTAGCTAGGGATGTCAAACCTAAGGCTAATCCAGGACCTTCTAAAAAAGGTCAGAAATCTAATCAACAGGTTCTCGAGCATTTAGCAGAAATGTATACAGCAAATATCCCTGATCATATCCGCCAAACCATTCATGGCTAGGAAAAACATAGTACCGATGTAGAGGTGGATATCCAGGAACAACAAGCAAACATTGACTTCATCACAGACCCTGGGAGCACCAGGGGAAGGATCTCCTTATTTCAGAACCTATTGGAAGTTTAAGTGTGTATTAGCAAAAGCTCTGATCAGCATGCAACAGCAGGAAGCTCATACATCCATTCTATTTGAGCTGAATCACATTAAACATGACATGAGGGCAATGACAAAGACTTAAATGCAGCAGAATGCATGCATAGGGAAAATTGAGAAACAGTTGCTATCATTGCAACAAGTGGAGACTCCAGGGTCTACATCTAAGGACCTAGCACCAGTTTACTCTTCAGATGGATAATCTTCCTTACTTTTTAGTATTTTTGCATGAATTTTGTCAATAGCACTTATAGATGCTGCTTTATTTGTAAATATTATGGACATAGTAAAGTAGTACTAGCTGCTACAGATAGACTGAAACAATACCAATTTTGGTTGGCTTTTAACTCTTTAAGGTGGCCAATAGACCTGGTTTCCTTCGAGCAGGTTGAGGCACCAATGTAATGATGTATTTATTTAGCAACTTGCCCTCAATAATAGAAAATAGCAGGTCCTACGGAATTTACAAAAAAAAAAATTATACTTACTTGAATTCTTCTTCGTTAGATAGCAATTCATTTAAAACCCCATCGTCCATCCTAGCCGAGACCTACTTTACCCACTTCACCAAATCCTCTGCTTCTTGGTTCACCTTTTCTTCCTTTAGAGCTTTATTGAGTTGTTCCCACTGGCTTTTAAATTAAAAAGTACTCAAATAAGTCAAGAATTTCTTCTTGTTTCTTTGTTGTGTTGTTATTTATTTGTTTTCCTGGTAATGTGAGAGATAATAATTGAAAATCACATTATTTTTTAAATAAAACCTTCAATATTTCATCACCAGACACACTTGGCATAAATCTAGGTGGCACTTTGATGTTTTGCAAGGTTCCAACTAGTTAGAAAATCTTGTTATATCAAGGTTCCAAGAAATTATGCCTGGTTCTTAACCCTCGCTCTCATGAAATTGTGAAATAATTTCCCAGTCACTTCCATCTTACCAATATGCACATCATACACCCTCGAGGTTGATTTTGGGTTAATACGTTGGTTTGTATGAAATTGTATATTTTGTGCCTTAAGTTTTTATTTTATTTTTTATTAAATTAGGATTGTTGATTTAATGATAAAAAAATATATATGAACATCGCTAAGCATAGGGTTGTTAAATATCTATTTGTTCGTGGTTTCTTTTTTATTCTACTTATCAGGGATTGGAATTCAATCTTTATTTATCGTAAATTGTAGCTTCTAATGGTTGATAAGAAGATCACAAATGCAAGAGACATGATCATGATATTAGAAGATGTCATCCATAGGTGGTATCCCATTTTCATCATTGTGGAGGACATTGAACAAGAAGCTTTAGCTACTGTTGTTGTCAACAAGCTTCGAGGTGCATTGAAGGTTTTTGCTTTGAAAGACCTTGGATTTGGAGAGAGGAAAAGTCAATACTTGGATGGCATTGCCATATCGAAGGAAGGTACTTTTCTATTTGAGCTACATTATTGAGATAACACATTATGGCATAATAATTTTTTTTTTTTTTTTTTTTTTTTTAATCGAGATAACACATTTTTTTAAAGGGTGTTAGCTCAATGGAAGAGCACTTGGCTTGCAAGCAGGAGGTTGGTGGTTCGATTCCACCATGCCCTAACATGAATTAGTCATTGAAGAAACAAAAAGATTCACAATTTATATATTTTTTTAAAGGTAATTTTTTATTGTCTCTATAGAGACATAACCAGGATTAAAGACACTGTCTCTATAGAGACAATGTGCCTTTAATCATAGCTATAGTATCATGAGAGACAAAAATTAATTGTCTCCTAAGAGACAATAATACTTGCATTCTATATTTGTCTTTATAAAAACAATTTTTAAGACAATAATTTGAGACACTTGCTTAAAGACAATATTTAAGACAATTTACAAGTTTTTTTGGTCTCAAGTTAAAACAATTTACTTAAAATTTGTCTTATTGTCTTAAAACCCCCTTTATGTAGTAGTGTCACACTTAATTTTCAAATTTATATTAACTTTAGGATTGTCTCCTCTCCATCTTCAAAATAGTCTACAAATTATTCTTTCATATTTTCATGGAAGAGGAAAGAAATTTATGCACTTCTAGAAATGTACCAACTTCTTCATTTGATCATTTTAGTAAATAGATATAAAAACAAACTTTATTAATAAATTTGAAGTTAAAATGAATCTAAATTAATTTCAACCCATTAAATAAATAATAAATTATTATATAAAAATGCAATCATTAAAATAAAAGGTTGAAAATCATGTTTATAGCCCAACGCAATAATTGAAATAACAAAAGTTGAGAGTCACGTGGCATTTCAAAATCAAGGGACCACCAACACATTGCATTTTCCAATCTTTTTAACATATTCAAGATCATTATCTTTTTAACATATTCAAGATCATTTAGACATATTAACCATAACATTGCGTTTCGAAATCTAACGGGTCACTAAATCGCAATTTTCAATATTTCTTTTCAATAAATTTGTTAAAATTTAACTTCTATAACAATACATCATAACATTGCATTTCAAAACATAAGGAGTCACTAAATCGCAAATTTCAATATTTCTTTTCAATAAATATATTAAAATTTAACATATATAACATTACATCAAAGTACATATTAAAATTTAACATATATAACATTACATCTACGCTAAAATTTTATAGTTTTATTTTAAAAATTTAATTATAAAATATTAAAATGATAATTTTTATTATTCAAAATATAATATTAAAATTATATAATTTAACTATGAAAAATATTTTTAAATTTATTTTTAATAAATTTAATAATAAAAAATATTAAATAATAAAATTATAAATTTTAATAATAAAAAAATAAATTACAATTTCAAACAATGTAATAATCTAATAATTTATAAAATATTAAAATAACTAATATGAATTCATGTTTACTATAGATGTATTTTATGACCATTCTCCACACTTTTCTTGCAAATAATATAAATTTCTCTTTCTTAAATAATAATATAAATTGTTCTTACTTGAATTCTTTTTCGTATAGCAAGTCATTTAATTTACATTGTTGGCTTTTCCTTCTTTGGAGTTGGGTCGAACTTCCTTAGGGTTTAACCCTTTCAGTTTCGCTGACGATTGTGATTTTGCCTTACCTCCACACTAGATTCTCTTGTACTGGGTAGTTTTGTGTTGTAATTAGGAGGTGACACTAGTTTGACTATATGCAACACCAATGTATGAGAAGCAGGTGTGGGGGGTGGGGGAGGCTGCGACCCACAGGGTCGAAACGAAGCCCAACAACAGGCCCAAGAGGTTGTTGAGACCTTCCATATGATTTTCTCATGGAAAATCGTAATGAAATTTGGCACTTGGAAAACTTGACAGCTAGAGATAGGAAGGCCTTCTCAGACTCGAAGATAATGGATGAAATTTGGCAGCGGGTTCTCGACCTTGGTCATATGAGAGAAAGGAAAAAAACAATATTTTCATGCCTTATCACTATATTGGCAAATGGAAACCCTGTTGGGCAGGGTCCTGACTGAGAAATAGGCTGAAAGGTATTTGCAAACCTTGAGGATGTGAAACATGTTCAGAGAAACCAACGAGACTATCTTGAGAGAATGGATGCTTGCTTGACTCATATTGAGCATCATATTTTGTGCATCACTGCTATGTGAGCTCCTCGAGAGTCCAATGTAAAGGATCCAACACTTGTTAGCTCTTATGATACCTAGCTTTTGAAATGTTTGCTCGCAATTTTTTGTTTTTTGATTATGCAATAGATACTTTAATTATGTTCAATTGATAATACTCTTGGAGTTTTGGACAAATTATTCCATAAATAGATAGCTAAAAATATTTGATTTCCCACTAAACAAATTGAGACCATTACCAAAAAAATATGTTTAAAATAACTTAAAATCAAAGATCCACTCAATCACATTTTTTCAATATTTCATTTTAATAAATATATTAAAATTTAACTTAAAATAATATTACATCTTTGTTTGGCTAAGAGCTGGTTTAAGAAAACAGGTTATCTACTCAAGACCCAAAGGCATTAGCATTTTGCAGGAGTGAAAGCCTGCCCCCTTATGGACCACCAAAAAGTTATTCTAAATAGCTTGATTTTCCTTGAATACTAGTGATGAGTCAACCTACATTTGCACTTAGATCCAGTGATAATTGTCCTCACTGTTGATTTGACAACTTATTTATGATAGATTTTCTCACCTTATATTAAACATTACATCTAAGTACAAAATAAATATGTAAAAAAATTAGTTTTAAATATATATATTTTTTAATTATAAAATATTATAGTTATAAATATTCATTATTTAAAATATAATATTAAAATTCTATAATTTAATTATAAAAAATATTTTTAAATATAAATTAAATTTATATTTAAATCAATTTAATAATAAAAATTACAATTTCACCCATTGTGATAATCTAGTAATCCATCAAATATAAAGTAACTAAAGACATTTGAAAGATTTGCCTCATATCATCTTTACATCAATCCCCAGAATAAAACGATCTTAGTCAGAATGAATTTCCTGACTAGCGTATCTGTATGTATTTTATGTGGAATTACAGAGTGAAAACCCTAATGAATTCTACATAAGAGACCATTGACCTCATCTTTCTTATGCATAACAGACTATTAACCCATGTTTCTTGTAAATAATATAAATTGTTCTTACTTGAATTCTTCTTCTTCTTCATCAGAACGCAAGTCATTTAAAACCACATGGTCCATCCTGGCCGATGCCTGCTTCACCCACTTCACCAAATCCTCTGCATCTTGGTTCACCTTCTGTTCTTCTTTGAGAGCTTTCTTGAGCTGCACCCGCTGGCTTTTCAATGAAAAAGTACTAAAATCCGTCAAAATCTCATCGTCAGACAGCGAGTCCAGTTCGTCCTTCGGCCTGTCCCTGTCCCTATTCCTATTCCGAACCCTCATTTTCGACTTCTCAGAAACAGCAGCAGCCCTGAGTTCATCTTCGCCAATATGGGAATCGGATTTCTTCATTTTACTGGAAACCGTGGAACTCCTAGAGCTGAAACTTCTCAAAAGCTGCTTAGGAGACCCGCAGAAACAAGATCTGGGAGGAGAGGGCGACAATGAGCACGATCTCCGAGAGCGCACAGACGACGAGGACGCCATGACCGTTCTTGAAGTTTTCTTAGGAGGTCTCGAGTTCGAATTTTCCCTCGCTGATGGGGTTCGAGTTCGAATCCCTCGGCGACTCTGCGGAGGACAATGGAATATTTCCAGGCAATTGCCCCTCCGCCGACTCGGAAAGCCGGCTGTGACGTTCTTCTAGACTTTGAGGAGGACCAGCAGGTCTCAGGCTCGAAACCGATGGGTTGAGCTTTTCGTACCTGTTTTCCGAACTTTTCCAGATTTGGGTTGAGGCCGTGAGTTGCAGAGCCTCGGCTTCCGATTGGATCGGTAGTGATTTTAAGCAAATATTGGTCAAGGAACTGAGATAAGAGTTCTTCCACTACATTTTTCATGCTCGGAATCTAAGAAGAATAGGAGAGAGAAAAAATGGGCCATTCGACAATGATGGATTGTCTGCCTGTGCCGAGTCGGCGACCATTTCTCGAGAGTGCCACACTCATCTCAAATTCTACGGATCCCCTGTCCCTTTTAAAAAGAAAAATAAATCATCTGAAATTAATTAAACACGAATCAAGTTGAAGCGTGGGCGGTGCCAGAAAGATTCTTTTAGCGACCTTTTGACGTTTTGGAAATGTGGTTTGAAGAATAATGTTAATAAGCAAAAACCACTCGTTAATGTTAATAAGCGTGGGCGGTGCCAGAAAGATTCATATCAATTATCTATTATCTACACTCTCGTATATCTTGTTTAAAAGCAAAAACCATCATTCACACCATTGGTGTGTAGCTTGCTTAGAAATTCAAACTCTTCTCAAGTCTATAACGAGCAATTCAAATCTATAACGAGCAATGGCACCGAGAGGCGCAAAGAACGTTGAAAGCTCAAGAAGCCAAAAGCAAATATGCAAAGGAATTATGAAACAGATATGCAAAGAAATTATAAGGGAAAAAAATTTGAAGTGTTGGCAATGTTGAAGTGATGCTCATTATTGAATCCTAAAAATGTTTTTGAAAGGCAACTCAGTTGGTTAATCTAAAATTTGTGAAATTATTACAAAAACATTTAATCGATATAAGATTAATGCTATATATATTTATTTGAATGCATGTCTTACAAATAGCAAGGAGTTAAAGAATTTTGTGTTGGAGAAAGAATTGGGTAGAAAGAAGAAGTATTATGTTCAAGAATTCTCTTGGAATGTTTGAGAATTCCAAACAATAAAAGGAGAATAAAACTCCCTTCTTTAACACAGAGAAAATTCTAAAATTGCATTCACAGTGACATAGTTTCCACATAAAAAAAAACTTATATTCCATAAAAAAACTGATACAGATTCTTCTTCAACACAAAGGGATTACAATTGCTGGACTGCTTCTAAACACAGTGCGAAAATAACACACTCTGTCATTTACAAAACATACTCTGTCTCTCTAAAAACATACTCTGTTGTTTTTCCCACACTGCTTTGCTTCTCTATTCTGTTCTGTGTAATAAAAATAAATTACAACTTGTCTCATGGGCTTTCTACCTTTTATATGAAACACTAAATAATATATATATTATAAATATCATATATTTATAATATATATTTAACCAAAGTAAAAACTTAAACTTACTGCGGTAACAAAACATTTACCGAGCGTAAAACATTAAAAAGAAACTTACGTGCTGGAATATAAAACAACTTAAATAAAAAATTATAACATAATGTTTAAACATTATTTCCCTTTTGTTTCTTTTCATTTATATATTCCGGGGGCCTCGTGGAGTTCATCCTCTCCAGCTCTCATACCCCCGCAGAATGGCTTTGTTAGTGTAAAGTGTGGGCCCAGCTGAGTATGACGTCAGCTGCTCCGGTGGTCTCCACTCCTCCAGCTGCTCCAGCTATGCTGCCCCTCCGAAATATTGCCGCCTCAACAATGAATTTGTTTGGTGGGATTTTAATGTGGTTGCTGCTGCTGATAAGAATTTATCTTACGCCGCTTCTGCATTCAATTCGTAGCTGTTTAACTTCACATCTGCCTTAACTTCGCCATTCTGCTGTATCTTCATTCCTTTCCAATTAATTTTGTTGTCTGTAAACTTATACGGGTAGTTGGAAATTAAATTCCAACACTCCCCCTTAATTTCAACTGTTGGGTTTTCCTGCATACCTAGGCATTTCCTGAAATGTTCAAAGCTTTTCTGCATAAGTGGCTTTGTGAGGATATCTGAAAATTGATCCTCTGTTCTGCAATGCTGCAAAAAAATCTCACCATTGTTAACCAATTCACGTATGAAGTGAAACTTGGTGTCTATGTGCTTTGTCCTTTTATGAAAAACAGAATTTTTAGATAAAGCTATCGCTGAGCTATTATCACAGTAAATCACTGTCCCTTTTATCTGTTCTTGGCATAAACTTTTCAACATTCTTCTCATCCAAACTGCTTGACACGCCGCTGTTGTAGCTGCCACATATTCTGCCTCTGTTGTAGACAACACTACGATTGGTTGTTTCTTAGAAGCCCATGAAATGGCTCCTGAACCCATATGAAAAACATAACCGGAAGTGCTCTTCCGATCATCTACATTTCCAGCCCAATCACTGTCAGTGTATCCAACTAAATCTAAATTTTCTGAAACAGTATATAAAATACCAAACCTTTTTGTACCTTTAACATACCTCAGAATTCTTTTCGCTGCCTGCCAATGTGCATCTTTTGGCTTTTCCATGAATCTGGAAATTAAACTAACAACATGCATTATGTCCGGCCTAGTTGCAGTCAAATACATGAGGCTGACAACTATGCTCTTGTACAAGCTAGGATCAAAATTCTTGCTGCTGTCCTCTCTGTTGTGTTTTAATCCCATCACTGTGGGAGTGATTGCTGCTTTGCTTTCCTGCATATTAAATCTTTCAAGCACTTCATTAACATATTTTGCCTGTGAGATAAAAATCTCATTTTCATCTTGTTCTACTTCTATTCCTAAGAAGTATTTTAACAAACCCATGTCAGTCATTTCAAATTCTTCTTTCATGACTGTTTTAAAATTTTCAATAAGATAATCATCATTACCTGTGAAAATAACATCATCGACATACAAAACAACAATCAATATTTTTCCATCCTTTTCTGTGATGTAGAGGGTGGGTTCTCCCTCACACTTTTCAAAACCATTTTCCAGTAAATAGGAGTCTATCCTACTGTACCACGCTCTTGGCGCTTGCTTCAGCCCATAAAGAGCTTTCTTCAACTTACACACTTTGTTTTCTTGGCCTTTCTTTTCATAGCCGAGAGGTTGTTTAATATAAACCTCTTCCATTAACACTCCGTTTAGGAATGCTGACTTCACGTCCAATTGGCAAACTTTCCACTTGTTTTGTGCTGCTATAGACAGCACTGCTCTCACGGTTTCCATTCTAGCAACCGGTACGAAAGTTTCCTCATAATCTATCCCATGCTTCTGTTTATAACCTTTGACCACAAGCCTTGCCTTGTGTCTCTCTATTTTGCCTTCAGCGTTACTCTTGGTCTTGTAGACCCATTTAATTCCAATGACTTCTTTACCTTTTGATAATTCAACCAAATCCCAAGTCTTGTTTCTTTCTATGGCATTAATCTCCTTATCCATAGCTTCTATCCATTTCCTATCCTTAATAGCATCCTCAAAATGAATAGGGTCATCAACATTAAAATATAAAGCAAACAAAGAATTGATACCTTCATTTGCTACCTCTTGTTCATAAATGTCTTTCAAATTTCTGAACTTTTTACCTCTTTCATTAGGTGTACAAATGCTTGAAGAAGCACTTGAATTTCCTCCTTGTGGTGTGCTTGGAGAAGCACTCTCATTTCTCCTCAATGGTGTGCTTTGCTGCTCTTGTGTTGGTGCTGCTGTTTGGGGATGTATTTCAGCCAACTCAGCATCATTTTCATCATGAGATAAACAGTGTTTAACATTCACTGTTTTTTATATGCTTCCATCCCAAGCTTCCTCCTCAATAAACTGAACATCTCTGCTCACAATAAACTTCTTGGTTGATGGGTTGTACAAGCGATAAGCTTTGGATTCCTCAGTGTATCCAATGAAAATACATTTCTCTCCCTTGCTGTCCAACTTCTTCCTTAGCTGATCCAGTATGTGTGCATAAGCCACACATCCAAAAACCTTCATGTGTGTGAAACCTTGCTTTGTGCCACTCCATGCCTCTTCCGACACTTTGTTCATAACTGCTTTTGTAGGGCATCTATTCAAAATATACGTTGCACAATGTACAGCTTCAGCCCAATAGTCATTGGGCAAATGCTTTGCCTTCAACATACTCCTTGCCATGTCCATTATGGTTCTATTCCTCCTTTCGGCTACTCCATTTTGTTGCGGAGTATATCTTGTTGTAAACTGCTTGTGTATCCCATTTTCTCTACAAAAACGTAGAAAATCTTTAGAGATATACTCACCTCCTCTATCAGTCCTTAGAACTTTGATATGCAGCTCACTCTGGTTCTCAACAAGTGCTTTGAAATTGCAAAATTTTTCAAACACTTCACTTTTGTTTTTCAAAAAGTAAACCCAAGTTTTTCTTGTAAAATCATTTATGAATGTTAGCACATAGTGGCTGCTAGCAAGCGATGGAGTTTGCATCGGTCCACACACATCTGAGTGGACAATCTCTAAGGGTGCTTTCGCCCTTATGTTTTTCCTGGAAGGAGAACTTTCTCTGTGTTGTTTCCCCAAGATACAACCTTCACAAAGGCTGTCTGGTTTCTCTATCAATGGTAAACCTCTTACCATTCCTTTTCTGTTCAACAGATTAAGACCTCCAAAGTTGAGATGTCCAAATCTCAAGTGCCATAACCAATTTTCATCTTTTGGTTCGCTTTGGATAGCCTCTTGTACCACTGCTGCGTTCTTTTCTTCATTTTTCAGATCTGCTCTCATTCTAAGAGGGAACATCCTGTTCCTTGTCATCTTCACTTCAGCAATACATTGTTTTGCTGGGTGGTTTGTCCATGATGGTACAAACATCATCCTAAAAAAATACATTATACCCCTTATGGACAAGCTGTCCAACACTTAAGAGGTTACACTTCATTCCTGGAACATAATACACATCTGTTATGGTTTTCTTTGCACCTTTCCTTGTTAAAACATTTACAATTCCTTTTCCCATAACAGAAACTTTGCTATCAGTTTCTAGTGTGACTTGTGACTTCACACTCTCATCTAACATATAAAACATTGCTAAGTTTCCTGTCATATGGTTACTGCAACCGGAGTCTAGAAACCATAAATCCTCACTCTTTTCTTCAGCCATATTACAAGCTAAAAACAAGTTATTTTGGCTGATATTTTCTCTAGTGAAATTTGCACTAGTTCCACTTCTCATATCTTGTTTCTTCTTTCTACATTCATTAGCATAATGACCATATTTTTTACAATTGTAACATTGGACATTGGGTTTATCATACCTTTGTCCTTGAGCATTCTGCTGACCACTTTGCTGGCTGCTGCCTTGGCCATGGCTGTGATTTTGACTGTTGCACCTTCCATGTGAATGTGAAGGGCTGTCCCTTCCACCTCTATTTTGGCTTCTGCCTCTTCCTCTCTTGTTTCCTCTGCCTTGCCCTCTTCCTCTTCCGAAAGACATCTGGGTCTTAAAGGCATGCTCAAGAGATGAGTTTTCACTCCTACCCAATCTCTGTTCATGAGTCATCAATGATGCATGTAGCTCATCCACTGAAAACTTTGTGAGATCTTTAGTCTCCTCTATGGCGGTGACAATCACATCAAATCTTGAGGGTAGACTCCTCAAGAGTTTTTCCACAATTCTCTTATCTTCAAGAGTCTCTCCATGAGATCTTATTTGTGTGACCATTCCAATCACATGAGTGAAGAATGAGTCAATAGTATCTTACTCTTTCATACAGAGAGTCTCAAAATCTCTCCTCAGCAACTGTATTTTTGCTGTCTTCACTTTCTCCATACCTTGATAGGCTGTCTTGAGAGTTTCCCATGCTTCTCTGGATCTCTTAGCTGCTGCTATCCTTGGAAACACACTATCATGCATTGCTTGATACAAAAAGAAAAGAGCTTTGGAGTCTTTCTTCTTATTGCTCTTCAGCATCTCTCTTCCTACCTGAGTTAACATATTAAACTCATGTTCATCCGCTGGCTCTTCAAAGCCATCCTCAACAAATTCCCATAAGTCTTGGGAGACAAATAAAGCTCTCATAGTTATTGACCAGTAGTCATAATTTTCCTCATTAAACATTGGGAGATGGATATTTCCCATACCCATACCAGTGCTGGCTCCAGCCATTCTGCACTCTTAACTATGATTCAAAAAACACTTGACTGTGTATTTAAAATTAACTGACTGTTCTGCAACAGTAACACTAAAATTGTATAGAGAAATACCTTTGGATTCTTTTTGTGAGTCTTCACACTGTTGGAGAAGCTGTTGCAACAAAGAACTCCTTTCCTTCAGCTTATTTGATCTTCAAAGAGCCTAGACTAGCTCTGATACCATATTGGAATATTTTAGAATTCCAAACAATAAAAGGAGAATAAAACTCCCTTCCTTAACACAGAGAAAATTCTAAAATTGCATTCACAGTGACAGAGTTTCCACATAAAAAAAAACTTATATTCCATAAAAAAATGATACAGATTCTTCCTCAACACAGAGGGATTACAACTACTGGACTGCTTCTAAGCACAGTGTCAAAATAACACACTCTGTCATTTACAAAACATACTCTGTCTCTCTAAAAACATACTTTGTTGTTTTTCCCGCACTGCTGTGCTTCTCTATTCTGTTTTGTGTAATAAAAATAAATTACAACTTGCCTCACGGGCTTTCTACCTTTTATATGAAACACTAAATAATATATATATTATAAATATCATATATTTATAATATATATTTAACCAAAGTAAAAGCTTAAACTTACTGCGGTAACAAAACATTTACCGAGCGTAAAACATTAAAAAAAAACTTATGTGCTGGAATATAAAAACAACTTAAATAAAAAACTATAACATAATGTTTAAAAATTATTTCCCTTTTGTTTCTTTTCATTTATATATTCCAGGGCCCTCGTGGAGTTCATCCTCCCCAGCTCTCATACCCCCGCGGAATGGCTTTGTCAGTGTAAAGTGTGGGCCCAGCTGAGTATGACGTCAGCTGCTCCGGTGGTCTCCACTCCTCCAGCTGCTCCAGCTATGCTGCCCCTCCGAAATATTGCCGCCTCAACAATGAATTCGTTTGGTGGGATTTTAATGTGGTTGCTGCTGCTGATAAGAATTTATCTTACGCTGCTTTTGCATTCAATTCGCAGCTGTTTAACTTCACATCTGCCTTAACTTCGCCGTTCTGCTGTCTCTTCATTCCTTTCCAATTAATTCTGTTGTCTGCAAACTTATACGGGCAGTTGGAAATTAAATTCCAACAAATTCAACCCCACTTGTGATCTCCAACAAAAAGAATACATTGAAGCTAGCATTCCGTGGAGGGCAAAGGTTCTTATTGCTCAATTAAGAACTAACATAAAACTAGATGTGAAACGGTGAAAGAGACCTAAAGAAGTTTGGGAAGAAAGAGTATGTACCTTTTGCACATATGTGGCAGTGGAATCAGAAAAACATTTCATTTTGGAATGTAACGCTTTAGAGACATCAGGGACAATTATCCCAGTATGTTAGCATCAATTTCGTGGCATTGTCTTTTCAATAATGAAACTGTTAGAAGGTTGGGTCAGCTCATCATCAATTTGAGTAAGAAAATGATTGAATTACAGAAGACAAAAAACAAAGAAGTTATTGGTCCCATGGACTAATTTTAGTCTCGTGGACATTAAAATATCATTCATTCATTCATATATTACAAGAAAACACATTATCCTTTAAAAATAACCTAAAAACAATCACTAAATATAACTTTCTTACAAATATTATTTTTTAAAATAAAAAATAAATTTTTTATCTTCTTCCAATAAATTTAAAAAATAAATTAACTACTCAAAATTCAAAACCATTTAATAGAAAAAAAAATATTATTTATTTATAAATTGCTCAACCCAAAACCATTTAATAAAAATAAGAAATTATTATTTCTTTATAAATTACCCAACCCGACGTTCTCGTAAATGACATTATTATCATTTAATAACAAAATATAAAAACAAATACATAATAAGTTTATAATTAATTTATATAATAAAGAAATCATAATCCTCCACAAGGAATTGCAGATCCATTTCAAGATGCCTTCAAAAAGTCGCACTATAGACTACTCGTTTCAAAATTGGAAAATGAAATCCACTTTATTTTATCAAAGAGCACCGTTTCGGAGCTCATTGTCCAGGATGGATGCAACCTTCACGGTTGTATGCCTCTCAATAATCGCTCTCACCCGCCATCGCCTATGGACTGCTTCATGCCGTAAAAGACGACAACTTGATTGGTTGGTTTCAAACCACTTCCAAGTGGGGAAGAAGGATATGTTGGTGTGTTGACCTATTCTCTGGAATCTTATTACCTTATTTGTTATAATCATGATCTATATCATTATTATTAATCTTCTACTGATATGCTTAAAGTTACTAGATCAATATGACCTATATCGCGCCTATAGCCAGGGATAATTTTAGGGGCGAATTTTAGCCCAAAGGCGAATTTTAAGGGATTTTAAATTTTAATAGGGCGAATTTTTTATATAAACCCTATTTTCTATAGTTTTATAAAATTCGCCCAATAATTATTTTAAAAATAATTAATTATTATATATTAGCCTACCTAAAAAAATGCGCATAAAATTGAAACAGTGCAATTCGCCCTCGATTTTATTTGTTGACGCACATTTCAATGCGATTCGCCTGGATTTACAGCGTTGGAGGAAGGGGTTGGAGTGATTCGCCCCAATTTTTTTTCACTGGTTCGCCGGCGTGGTTGGGGCTTGAAAGTTGAATGTTGGTCCTTGGATGTGCATAGGCTGGCCGATTTTCTTGCTAGCTGAGAGAGGGTAATGGGGCTGGCCGATTTTCTTGCTAGCTGAGAGAGGGTAATGGCTTACTGAGAACATCAAATCCTCCATTATTGGGAAATGGGTTACACATTCGAGAGCTTGCTCATGTCGACTATATCATCAAGCTCAACTATATCATCAAGCGATTTCATTAATGGGACTCTCGGTCGTTCTGGATTCAATGACATCAATACAAGATGCTATCAATGCAGATTACCTTCTATTCTCAGCGTACCTGGTGTTTTCCATGTAGTTGGGGTTTGCCATGTTGTGCACAGGATCGGCGAGGGAAAAAAAGAGGATGAACATAATGCTCACCAACATCAAACTGCAAACCGGTTCCTTCTTCCAAATCTTGACCACGCAAACCATAATATGAAGAGATAATGCACTTCAGGGACTTGTTTAGAGGCTTTGGAATAGTTATGGAATAGTTATTGTATTTTTTTTATAAATGGAGAGAGTTGGGGTTTCTGCTGCTTCATTCCATGTGGGTTCTATATTTTTCTTCTGTATTTTGGCTTTTACAGCTGTTGAAGCCTGGAGGCTACGACCTTCCAACTTCAACTCAACAAAAGCTGCAGATGTATCCATGGGAAATGAATTTGGGAGCTCAAAGAGATATGAAGGCTCCTCAGAATTTGTCCACATGAGATACCACAACGGTCCTGTGCTCAAGCCTCACAGAAAATATCACCATTCACACAATCCGGTATGGCAGCTGGACTTTCAATGACAAGAGGATCATAAAGGCTTTCTTGCTTGCCCTCTCAGACAACAATAGAAGCGTCAGGAGCAGCAAAACCCCCTCTGTTGCAGAATGGTGGAGGACTGTGCAGCTTTACACAGACCAGACTGGGTCCAACATCAGCAAGAATATTGTGGTGGGATCTGAAGTGAATGATCGCTATTACTCTCATGGAAAGTCACTCACTCGCCTCTCAATCCAGGCTATGATTAAGAGTGCAATAACAGCCCTTCGCCATCCCTTGCCCATTGATCCCAAGACTGGTCTCTATCTCTTGCTCACTTCTACTGATGTAGCAGTCCAGGATTTCTGTAGGGCAGTCTGTGGGTTTCATTATTTTACCTTCCCTTCCACTGTAGGGTATACCCTTCCCTATGCTTGGGTAGGGCACTCTGGAACACAATGCCCAGATGTCTGTGCATACCCTTTCTCAATCCCTTTTCACATGACTGGTATGCAGCCCTTCAAGTCCCCTAATAGTAACGTTGGTGTGGATGGCATGATCAGTGTTATTGCCCATGAACTCTCAGAGCTTGCATCTAATCCACTCTGGTGAGGTGAATAGAAAGTGATGTTTGTGTGCAGGAGATTGCTGATGTTGAATAGAAAGTGATGTTTGTGTGCAGGAGATTGCTGATGGTCGTTGTGGGTATGTACATTACGGCTGCTTAGATTGATGTTCAGATGAGTAGAGATTCCTCTATTGCCTGTGAATCAATGTGGATTATCACTTATCATGTAGATATTTTCTTCCTCTTTAGCTTTTTTGTTAACCTGATTGATTGATGTTCAGATAGATAGAGTCTCCGCTGTTACCTGTGAATCAATGTGGATTATTATCTGTGAATTAATGTATGTGGATTATCATTTATCATGTAGATTTTTTCTTCTTCTAGTCTTATTCAGTTTGTTTAATTGGAATTGTAAGCCTGGCTCTCTATGAGTGACAACCATAACTCATTAACTCATAACTCACCACCATGTGAATATATATGGTATCATTCTTCTGCAGTTTATTTAATCGATTGGAATTGCAAGCCTGGTTTTCTGTGAGTGACTGACAACCAGAAGTGAAGTGCCCTTGGAAAACCAGCTTTGTCTGCAACCAGAAAGGACAATCTTGTTGGAAGAGCGGAGAGTGAGATAGGGGTATCTGTCCTTCACAAGTTCAAATAGATTGATGGCCAGGCTTTGAACAATCCCTCCAAGAGAATCAAAATCTAAAATTGGAAATTCGTGCCATCTTTTAACTAGATGTGAATGTTCTCTTTTTAGGAGTACTGTTTTTTGCTTGCTTGGCAATCACTGTCTTGCATAAAATCCGATTATCTGTCTGGACTCTGATCGTAGAGGAATCGGTTCACAAACATATTTTGAGGATGGGGGGCTGGAGCTCTCTTCTAGAATGTACATGACAGGTCAAAGATTAGAGTTCACTATCAGACACAAGGAGCAAAGACACCTACCTTCCCATTGCATATTCTTACTGCAGTTAGGCATAGTGACTCTGGAACAGATATGAGAAGCTGGAGATGAGAGGTTTCTATCAGACACCAAGAGCCAAGGCATCTGCCTTCATTTTCCTATTGCTTGTTCCTAACAATTGCATTTCAAGGGAATCTGCTAATAATTTAACATTTGTGTGTTTCCCCAATCCATATACTTAAGAATGATAGTTTCTGGTAGATCTTATTCTACATTCTTTTTTGACAAAAAATCTGGTATATGAATAATATCTGTCTCATGGGTCTGCACAATCTGTGAACCTATGATTTCTTTTCCAGTTTTTCCAGTCAGAGCCAAGGTGTTGCTTTTTGGTAAATGGAATTAAAGGATATGGGAGATGGATCCATACAGTGGTATATCTGTTGGGTTAAAATTCATATCCCATTAATTTACGTATAGTAGGTGCCATCTAAACCAAGGCACCCTTTCGAAAATTTGGTCTCAATCCTCTTTGTGAGAAAATAAAGTAATATGAAATTCTCTTCTACAAAGGAAGGAAGATATAGAGCCTTATCCCAATGAGATCAAGTTCCATGAATATAAAAGGGCTGGGTTGGCTAGGGGCCAGAGAACTTAACAACCAGGGCATAATCAATGGGATCGGGGGCCAGATTTTGTGCAAGGACTGGTAAGAGTTTGACAGCTATAACTTCATGCCTTCTTTTAAGCTGATGTAAGTTATCCATATTTTCATTAGGAGTCCCATTTGTTCGCCTGCTCAATGCTGGGTAATCAGACTCATGAATAAATTCAAAGAATCTGTCTGATTGTAGAGGGGAACCTGTTGCAAGCATGTTTGTAAGTCAGATGGCCAGAACCTTCTAATGTAATGGACATGACAGGTAGACATCTATAAAAGACACCAGGAGTCATCACCCATGCCTTCCTTTGCTCGTGTTCCTACTGACAGTTATCTTAGGATAAATTTTAATATTAGCAGGATCTGGAATAAATTTTGCCTTTAATAGCTTTAATTTCTATTGTAAATGTTTTGTAAAAGTTTCTATTATTAAGGGGGAGCGACATAGTACCCTGATTTCTGGACTGTTGACATTTTCAATGTATAGTGTGTTGAAATTGAAGTTCAATAACATATTTTTATGTCAGGAATTTGCCCTTTGTAGCTGAAGTTTCTCATAAAATAGCATTGTCTGTGGAAAGTTGCATTAGTTTTTTATTGTTATCCTATTGTATTTATTATTTATATGACCTTGGTAAATGGCAATAAGCTTGGGAGCAAAAAGCATAAAGTGTATCTTATACTATAATTGTGGTTTTTTTTAGCAACAGGTAGTACAGAGGCAATCTACGTAAGGACTTCCACTGTATTGACAATATAATCTCTTTAGATGTATTTTTATATTGTTTTTTCAGCAATGAGCAAATCCAAGCAAGAAAATTGCATAAGGGCTTGTGAATTCGGAATCGAGGAAAAGGAAGAAAATAAAGAAAAAGAGACCTGTGGCAGTGGATGATAATGTGGATGAGGAAAATAAAGAGGATGTGCCTTTAAGAGGGTTGAAAAGTACGTATAGGTTAGTTGTGAACCTTTAGAATGTTTTTGATTTTGATATTTGATTGCTTGTCTAAACTTTGCATGAGAGCTGCCTTGTACAAAATCTTAGTCGGTGAAAGTTTTAGAGAAAGTATCAATACAACATAGTTTCCATGTCAAAAGCCAAGTCTAGCTCCAGGAATTTGACATAAAAGTATTTTAATTTCTATTTTTCATCTTGAAATTTGCCTTGGAAGCAGTATTTTCTTTGCTAGCTGCTACATACACACTTGATGTCTGTCCAATCCCTAGGATTGATCTTATAGGGCAGACTGACATATGTTAAAATATGTTCATCATGGAACTGTAATACATTCATTATATTTTGTTTTCAGTCAATTGTCCTTACCCTTTTCTCTTGCTTTTACCATGTATGCGATGCATTATTATTGTCTCGAAACTTGCCTGTGAAGCAGCATTTTCTTTGCAATCCACTATATACACATGTTGCCTGTCCAATCCCTAGGATTGACCTTAGGGGGCAGACTGAGATACTAAAATATATGTTTTTTTGAGTCAAGTATCCTTGCGCTTCTTTCTTGTTTTTACCATGTGCCCGGTTATTTATTATCACCTCGAAAGTTGGCTTGAAAGCAGTATGTTCTTTGCTAGCAGCTACATACACACGATATCTGTTCAATTCCTAGGATTGATCTTATGGGGCAGAGTACAGACTGACATATGCTAAAATGTGTTCATTAAGAAGTGTAATGTATTCGTCAAATGTTGACTTGAGTCAGCTATCCTTGCACTTTTTTCTTGTTTTTACCATGTCCTTGATTATATCATCAAATTCAACTGCCTCCGATGTCTCCATGTGGCATGTCACCACTTAATCTCTCACATTGGATGCAAAGCCTTCACCAGTTGAAAGGACAATGAAACTTGGAAGAGTTACCACTGTCGCCTTGGCACCCTCACTTTAGGTTGATTTACAATCACCACAAGGGGCTTCCCTATGTCTACTCAATCAAGGAGTGTATGACATAGAGACTGGATAATGGAATAATCAAGAAATTGCTCTCTCTCTCTCTCTCTCTCTATATATATATATATAGACACACACAACCTATTTAGTCCAATTTCAGATGGGGTGAAATGTATAATCTATACTCTTTATGGGTTGTAAATTATTGAGGACAAGAGGTCTAATTTCTAGGTTTGATTGACTGTTTGTACATATTAGTACACACACAGAAATATACTCTTACAAATTATTTCTAGGGTCAACAAAGGTAGACTTGTATCTCTTTTCAGATCTGATTTTAGCCTTGGCAAACAGTGAATTGAAAGCTGTATTAAACCATGAATATCCAGATTTAGAAAGTGATTCACAAGTGGATAAAACACTGCTATCTTTGGAAAATATTTTCAGCATAAAGGGAAGATTAGAAAATGTATAAATCTGTTCTAGACATATGCTATTATGAGGTTCAACTATTAGAAAACGTATAAATCTGTTCTAGACCTTGCACTGATATTTTTCCTCTAGACATTGCATGCCCACTGTTGAGGAGGTGGTCTGTAATACAATACCATAAGGGTAATGCCAGGGAAAATGTGTGTCCGTAAAATAACTCTTGACTGCATTTGAAGACTAACTCACTTGTGCCATCGAGATCTGTTTGGTAAGTGGAACAAAAAAATCCTGAAAGCCTTTCATGTACTATGGGGGATAACATGGCATTCAAATTACTTTACAATTATTTTTGATAAATTGATTTGGTCTCATTAGTAAGAAATACAACATGAGTGGAATAGAATCTCAAGTAAGATATATGCGAAGTTGGAAGATAAGATAAATTTATTAATGTCTGACTAATGACCACAAAAGTAGGTCAATGGGACTAAAGAGTACAACCGGTATGAATATAATGTAGGAGTGCCGACGCAACAACTAGAAAGTGAAGTTGAGTTTGGACAATGGAACTAGATACCTGCATATGAGTGGTGCTGCTCAATGAGTAGTGAAGGCCTCGATTCTATTTCAGTTGATGTCTTCCTGGTGTTCAGAATACATGCATAGGTTTCTAGTATGATTAATGTATACCTGGCCCCTAAAAAAACAGACCTATGCTACTCACACCTGAACCATAGGACACCATTTGGATGCTCACAAGATCCATTTTTCATTTATGTTTTCCGATCAATCACTAAGCCATAGATAGCTTAACTATGTTTAAAAAAACTGAAAATCATTCAAATACAATAAACACAAAATGAAAGTTTGAAACATAAAAATTCAAATCAATGAAGGCATAACGGAACGTATTCTCAAACATTCCATAAAAATTAGTCATGGAGTACTCTCCATTAGGCTTAGCTCAACATCTCCCTTACATTGTCACCCATGAGTTGGGACATAAATGGAGGGACAACACCATGATTTGTGGCAAAGAAATTTTAGAGTAGACAATCTCGCTAAGGGTTTAAGATCCCTTTTTTCTTTGATTGGTTTCGGTGCTGAAAGATCCTACTCTAGCCAATCTCTCTTCTCTCTCTTATTTGTTTGGCATAATTTTCTGAGGTACCTTTAATCTGATTTGGAAAGCAAGGAAGGGTTTTTGTGGAGTGATAATTTGAGGAGCAATTCAGTGGCACCAAGGTTTGTCTAAGATAGTTTAGGGCAGAAAAAAACATTAGTTTGGGCTGCAGGTAGTTCTTTGGTTGTGGCGTAAACCTGATAAGGCCAGTTCAGGGCAACAATGGAGTAGTACTTTGGCATAAAGGTCTGGCTGAGGTAGTTTTAGGGCAACAAAGTCGGTCTGGGCATCAATAACCTTCTTTGTGGTTGTAGATTCCTCCAAAGAAGAGATCTGGGCAACAACTTGTTCTTAAGAACACTTCTAAACCTTAACTAGTGGCTATGTAATATTTTGGTTCTCAAATTTCTTTAATGTGCATTACACAAATTATGTTAAAAGTTGATTAGAAAAATTTAAGATGGTTGGTTGTAAGGCAACATCTAGACCTATAGAGGTTGACTTGAAGTTATTAACCTCACTTTACTCTAAACTAACAAATGCATCTTTGTATAAACAATTGATGTGGAGTTTGATTTATCTAACAACTATTAAATGGGATTTTAGCAAATCACATTTCAAAATTTATTACAACTACCAAGGTTGATCATTGAGTGACAATCAAGAGAATTTTTACATATGTGAAGGGTACTTTAGACTCTAGAATCAATCACATTATATGGTAGATGAGAGACTGTCTAACTTACAATGTATATATCTTTGGGCACTTAGTAAGGTATTTCATCCTATCATCATAAACAAATGAAAACGTTTATTTCCTCTACTAAAACAAAGTATAAAGTAACAGTCATTGTAGCTTGTAATATAGTTTCGCGGAGGAGGATACTTGCAAGTCACACAGAAGTGCAGTACTACACTTCACAAGGATAAGTGGAGCATTTCAAAACTCTCAAATAATCCTATTTTTTCAAGGAGTGGAAAAAGCATATGGAAGTGCATTGCCGCTGTATTAAGACATTTTAGCTAGCTTGCAAATTCTTGGAATAATTCAAAATCTGACAAAGAAGAATGGGGTCAAACAATTGACTTCACTCTTGTCTGTCAGATTCTTAGAATTTGCAATCGATTTAAATTAAACTATTATTTTCGATAGTCGGTGGAGAATTAAGAAACAAAACTACAATATTGTGCAATTCTTGTAATAAAATCAATTTTGATTCAGGTATTTTACAATTTTGGGAATACGAATCTTTCCATAAGACTTCTCAAAATTGAATCAATTAGTTAGAATGGTTTAATCTGCCGGTTTGTAATTTCTACTGCTATTATGGGGAAAAATTATATTATATATATTTTATATATGCTTTACCAGCTGTCAAAATATATACTAAAGTTTACACGTTGTAGTGTTGAGGTCCTTTATTCCTAACTTAGCATACATGCATCATAGTATTAAAAACCGGAACAGGTGAACCTAATGAACCGGTAACCAGACCAGAACCGATCTAACTGGTACTGGTTAGATCTAAACGAACCGATTTAAAAAAAAATACATTAAATAATGATTTTTTTTAATAAAAAACTATTTTTAAGATTTGCAGCGATGATTCCAAGCCAATAGAGACAAAATATGCAAAGTTTGTTAATTTATATACCATGTAAGGTGAATATATCAAAATGGCACCGAGTGCAATACATATCATCGAAAAATACATAAGCAATGAGGCTCCAAATGGCCCATAAAGTCCAAAAACAATGCTACGAGCTATGAGGCCATTGGCCTAATACAAGACTACATATTAGTGATCAACAACATGATCACTCCTCATCATGATCAAAATCATCACCACTACTAGACAAGGGATCATCAACATGAGCTACTTGGCTCAGAGTTTGAGGACTCATAAAGGGGCATGATGCCATAGCTACACCAGAACTGAACTAGTATCCCACAGTCGGTAGTATGGTAATCTAATTTCAGTCAGCTCAAGATAGATTTGTAGTTTTATGCGTCTCTAATAAGTATCCACTTAACTCTGCAATATATTTGTCTCGTTTTCTTCAATGTCTTCAGCAACTTGTTTGCAGAGGTGTTTGATTATATAGTTTATTCCAATGTGTCTACCCTATTGGTAGATATTTTTTAATTCATATATACTGGAGGCATATGTATGTTATGGAATGACAGAAATTCTATTCTGAAATAGTGTTGAAATGTAAAATATGAAAGATGTTAAGAAGCGAATTTATTTAGACATGGGACAAGACAAATTGGCTCACTTCATAACTTTACACCAATTCATGAAGAAAATAGGGAATTAATGCTACTCGACCATTTGTTGATGACCTTTCTGAGGGATTCAAAATTCTGGACAAGTTTAGTTGAAATGGATAATTGTAACCACTCTCATCAAGTTGCCAAATAAGTTGAGAAGTCTTCTATATGGGTCAAGAAACAACATCCTTTATACGAGAAAATAAGTCTTTGTAAGAGTACACATAAAATATTGCAATTTTCCTTTATACGAGTCTATAATTCAA
Organism: Pinus albicaulis; assembly: GCA_034641835.2. Taxonomy (NCBI): domain Eukaryota; kingdom Viridiplantae; phylum Streptophyta; class Pinopsida; order Pinales; family Pinaceae; genus Pinus; species Pinus albicaulis. Next base: position 388,876,736 of record CM076576.1, on the reverse strand, counting down.
ATTTTCTCATTAATGGTTTATAAACTGAGGCTAGCTGCTTGTAAGTCTGTCTTTTGACATGGCACATTGTAGCAGAGATTCACTGTTTATAGATGACTTATATTTCCAAATGAAAAAGGATGCTTAGCTCAACATGTTTTTTTGTTGGTCAAACTAAAGTAAATATTTTACTTCAAAGTCCAGTGTTTTACAATAATTTAGCAGAGCTCTAGCATTAGGACCTCACCTACTTGAGCAAAGAGCTAGTTACTTTCTGGGCTCTCTGATTATGAAAATGGCTATGGATTCTTGTTTACATTCTCAGCCAAGACGAATATTTATAGGAATGATATAGATTCTGTGTGATATCAGAGCCAAAGTGGAGATGCTTGTCAACCTTATCTAGGGAGGGAAAATCCTATCTCCATGATGCACTATTCTCTATATTCATGTTTATTGATTGGTAATGGAACATCATGATTGAAATTTGAAAGTTAAATGAAGGCTTTCAGTCCTTATATGTATAGAATTTAAATGGAGACAAAGAACTAAAAGGAAAATTGCAATATTTTATGTGTACTCTTACAAGGACTTGAAATGAGAAATGTAAATTCAAGTCTGTAATTCAAATTTGTAGATGAGTTGTGGATAACTCTCTATGGGCTATTGGACCTGTTTGTCATTTTAGATAGAATGACAGAGAGAAATACTATTACTAAATGTTTTCCAATTTAATATTTGTCAATTACAACAGGTTCATATGACATTGAAATGGTTTGGGCCAAGATTTAGATGAAAATTTGCGTAGCAATTGCATAAAGGGGCATGATGCCATAGCTACACCAAAACTGAACTAGTATCCGACAGTCAGTAGCAAGGCAATCTAATTTCAGTCAGCTCAAGATAGCTTTGTAGCTTTTATGCATCTCTAATAAGTATCTACTTAATTCTGCAATATATTTGTCTCATTTTCTTCAATGTCTTCAGCAACTTGTTTGCAGAGATGTTTGATTATATAGTTTCTTCCAATGTGTCTACCCTATTGGTAGATATTTTTGTATTCATATATACTAGAGGCATATGTATGTTATGGAATGACAGAAATGTTATTCTGAAATAGTGTTGAAATGTAAAATACTGAAAGATGTTAAGAAGCAAATTTATTTAGGCACGGGACAAGACAAATTGGTTCACTTCATAACTTTACACCAATTCATGAAGAAAATAGGGAATTAATGCTACTTGACCATTTTTTGATGACCTTTTCCAGGGATTCAAAATTCTGGACAAGTTTAGTTGAAATGGATAATTGTGACCACTTTTGTCAAGTTTCCAAATAAGTTGAGAAGTCTCTGATATGGGTCAAGAAACAACATCCTTTATACGAGTGGTTTATATGAGAAAATAAGTCCTTGTAAGAGTACACATAAAAGATTGCAATTTTCCTTTATACGAGTCTGTAATTCAAATTTTCTCATTAATGGTTTATAAATTGAGGCTAGCTGCTTGTAAGTCTGTCTTTTGGCATGGCACATTGTAGCAGAGATTCACTGTTTACAGATGACTTATATTTCCAAATGAAAAAGGATGCTTAGCTCAACATGTTTTCTTGTTGGTCAAACTAATGTAAATATTTTACTTAAAATTTCAGTGTTTTACAATAATTTAGTAGAGCTCTAGCATTAGGACCTCACCTACTTGGGCAAAGAGCTAGTAAAAATACTTAGTTATCCCTTGATTTATAGTGACAACACTAAACCAAGAAATAAAACAGAGGCAATGTGGATGAATGTCTCTAATGGAAATGGTCTTAAGCATCCCCACAAATACACCAACAATTTGAGGGCAAGTATCAACTTGGATTCTAGGTATTGATTTCTGACTTCAATGAAAGGTTTGCAAAATAAAAGGAACAACAATGTCTACAGGTTTAACAACAACTGGGCTTAAAGCTGCTGCCACTGTCAAGCATATTGGTAAGTACTCCGAGCATTACTCTTTTGTAGCTTTGCTTGACTGCAGAAACCTTGTTGGATACAACTTGTATAATCATATTTTTGGTACAAATTGCCAATTTTGTATATACGTTCATTTGTTTTGAATCATTGTTGGGTCTGCCAGGGAAAATTTTAATCATATCAAGCATCCATGCTGGTCTATCTACTGTTCGGCTGTGCATACACATGTTATATATGTGGATATCCGATATGCAGTCAGGACAGGAGCCTTTTCACCTGAAAAGAAAACAGCTTAAGTTTCAGGTCTCTGTTCCTGCCCAGGATAGCACACAGAACAGATTTAGAATAAATTTGGATGCTTATCCTTGGCCAGAATATGGGCCTTATCCATTCCTCAATGCTTTGGTAAAAACTAGGCATGAAAGCCTCTAGTCAAGCCCTTGTGCCCTTCAGATTTTTCAAAAAGGAATACTGTGGTACTCTGCCCTCAAGCACTTACATGTTGCATCAACATGGATCGACCTCTACTGGCATAGGTTCAAGGCTATATGATCCAGGTTCTACACATTGGTTAACCATCACATTGTTATACTCTTGAGAAGATGCCATTGAATCAATACAAATCACATTGTTATACTCTCGAGAAAATGCCATTGAATCAATACAAACAAATCACAGGCAAAATGCTTGAATGCACCAAAACAGAATATTAATGTGACTGAACTCCCTCATCACATTAGAATAACGAATCTTTGACCATACACTTCAGTAATCATGACTTTACACCATTCATATAACCTGAGAGCAGTTACAACTTACTTGATTGTGCTAGTGCAGAATCGACCACTACAAGAGATAAGAAACATGATTTTCATCCATTGAATTCCACAGTATGCCAGAACACCAAATTTTTATCCTCACGTACCATATCGATTAGTCTCATGCACCAGATCAGTTATTAATTTGTACAAGAACAAAATTTTGAGTGATTTTTTGACATTTTTAATCAATTCAACAAGCAAGAATGATATAATTGGTCACAAAGGCACTTGATCACTCAAGAGAAAAGGGTAGGGTTGTAATGTGCTTCAATGTCATAACAGACTCTTTGGGTTACATGGAACGTCTGTTTCTGGTCTCTTATCAACATTTGGTGTGGGTGTTGTGATTGTGATGTTCATTTGGTTTGATTTGGGTGTCGTGATTGTGGTGTTTGTTGTGATTGTGTTTCCAAGGTAATTTTTTGTTATAAAAATCAGCAAGCTAGGGCTGATTTGTGGCATACATTGTAGTCCCCTATTTCCTTACATCTTCATGCATTCAAACTCTTTCATCTATGTTTCCTTGACTGCATTTTCCCAAGGTATGATAAGGCACTTGATCTTGGAGTTTTCCTTTGTCTTTCTCTTCTCACACCATTCATTCTTCAATTAGGTTAACTTTTCTATAAATCACTTTTGATCTCTACTCTATAGCATTACAAGTTAGCAATCATATCCTTATGGAAACCTCCTTTGAGTTGGAGAAGAACCAACGAAAAGTGAGAGGAAGAGCTATGGTGGTGACAGTGGATAGCCTTTTTCAGCTGCACAAGACTAGCCCTTTGATGCTTGGGACTTTATATCATATGGGGCTGCTAGATTTTGTTGTACAAATTCCTATTGATTAGGTATCTTCTTTTCATAGAATTGAACATCAAAGATATTATCAATGGTACAATTTCCTTTAGATACTAGAAAGAGCTAAAGAGATTTATTCATAGATCATAGACTTGTAAGATGTTATCAACCAGTAAAGTGAAGCACAAATATAATTTATATTAGTCAGTCCATCCAAGGTATGAAGCTCTTGGTATAAATGTATATGATTCAATTATTGTTTCTTGCTATGCTTTTAAAAGGCAAAAAGAATTTCAGAATAACATGTAGATAAACATAATTCATCAAACACTTGATTATTCAATGGAAGATTTTTCCAAACTGTGGAATAAATGCTACTCATAATGGTCTATATTCTAGAACTCAGTCAAGAAAGATAGACTTGTCACATACCTCATTCCACAACTCTCCATGCGCAAGACGTGGATACAAAGGTGCTTTCGGGTTTGCAAAACTGATCGTGTTGGAAATCACCAACAATTTTGGCTGTGCAGTGCAAAAAAGATTAGTCCATGAGCACTCTAAATCAAACGTATGTGCTATGTCTATAGCCTGCAATATTATTTTTTTCTCATAAATTGTACAAATCGAAAGATGATAAGGCCAGAAATAAATTAGAAACAGACTTATTTGTTTTCTTTTTAGTTAATGAACAATATCATATTTCTTTCCAATATCTCTTTTCTAGTATATCTCATGTATTGTATAGAATGTGATATTCCCTACGTACTCCCCTATGCCATAAATTTGAAAACAGATGTTCTTGCTAGTCCCACTAAATATTTGGGGCTTCCACAAACACAAACACAACTTTTTTCTTTACATTAATAAAATAAAAATCATAACTCAAGACACAAGGAATATTAAAGCTTAGTGCACAACAGAGAACCCAAGTTGTGGAGGGAAAAAAGACAAGAGGCTGTAAATGTGAGGTTTAATTTCTTCAACTATCAACCATTTTTATAGGTAGATTTTACACTACAACTTCGAGTCCAAGGGACTATGAGATTTGATCCTTTCTTAAGTTGATTTTCTATAGTGGTGTTGTTTTGCTTTTAAATGTAATCCAGAACCCCATAGATGGCTCTAGATTTATATGGTTTCAAAATCTTTCAAGTTTCTAAATCAATAGTGAGAAATTTGTATCAACTAAACTTCACCAATTTAGGTGAAAACAGAACCCAACTTCAATGCAATATCCAAACTCATGCCATGTCATCTAAATAGGTAAACGTAATTATCCTTAATGGAGAAGATAACTGTGCAATCACATGGATCAACATAAACAATTTTCAGCCTGAAGGTAGGATGCAAGGGTTTGACAAATGCGCAATTCTGTAGCTAAACTTGCAGGAAGGTTTGGAAAGGCTGTCTTAATTTCTGGATATTAAAGAAGATCCATGTACCTAGTTGAATCATTCTATTAAAAACCTAACTACGCCTTAGTTCCTCCCATTCAAACCCTCTTGATCATTGGCCTCAAGTCCATAGTCCAAATGGGTAAACAGTGGTAGACTATTCCCATAGTAAAGAAAAATGATAAAATCAGAAGATTAGTATGGCGACTCTACTTGAAGGAATTTCAAGAAGGATATAACCTATAAGAAGTTTCTCGCAAAATCTTGTTCCACTGCTAGCTGAACCTGACACATATTATAGAAGAAGGCAAGTAAACAATTCACCTAGGATCAAGGTTGCGGGGAAGCTTCAAACCCCCCTCGTTCCCGTTTCCGAAACGCGCTCCGTGCGGGAGCGTTTTGGAAACGCTCGGAAACACGCTCTCGAAAACGCTTCCTGAGGGGAGCGTTTTCAGGAGCGCGTTTCCGAACCTGTTAAAACGCTCCCTACCTTTTCGAGAGCATTTCCGGAAACGCTCGGGAGCGAACGCTCCCTGAGCGCTTTCGACGTTTAAACAACGCTTCGGGAGTGTTTTTTAAACGCCGGAAGCGGCCAGCGAGCGTTCGCTCCCGAACGCTCCCCGGAACAAAAACGACCAGAAATGGGTTTTAGGGCTGATGTGGAGGTAAGAGAAGCATTGACTTTTCATGGTAATTTTAAATTCTTAAAGTAAAAGTGACATTTCCTTTATTTTTCATTTTCATCCTTTTACTTTAAGAATTTAACATTAGTCTCTTGAATGCTTATGGTTCTCATATCATGCATAGATCGATAGATCGATAGATCTAGTTCTATTATTATAATCATTATTGTTTTCTTTATATATTTGGTGGTTTGAGGAAAGATATTTTATTTCCTTTCACTTTGTGGCATGATTGCGACATCTTCACCTTTTAGAATATAGTAAAATATTTTTCTTATTATAGATTTTTCTTGGAAAAGAATTATTGAGAGTTAGGTGCAAATGCACAATGTTGTGTAACATTAGTGTGATAAATATGGGATAGTGCAAAGCATAGTTTTGAAGATTAGTCTAAGTTGACTCGTACCTAATCAACTCAGTCAAGTTGATTGTTGGTTGAATGGCTAATTGTTGGTTCAATGGACAGAAGGTCTTGCATGCACAAATACCAAAGGGAAAAATGGAGCCCATCATGGGGTACTCTTTGTAATTCTCCACCACTGCTACCTTCCATGCTTCCTCAAACTCCTCTCCAACCTCAATATCAGTGTTAGTAGTAGCATGAGAAACAACACTACGCTTAGCAGAACTAGAAGAACGCATTTTCCAAACTACACGAGAACTACTTCCCTCACGAGTCACCATGTGCCATGCTTGGTCTCGATGGTTCTCTTCCTTCTACTCCTGGTTCAATTACCATATCTTCATTGGAACCAACACCCCAAACTCCACTAGACAACGATTCACCATTTTGTAGTAGTGATTCGCCATGATTTTATAGGATAATATAATCTCGTGAGAGATTCGCCAAAAAATTATATATACATATTATATTATTAATAAAATCGCCTTCCATTTTTCCTATGTATCATGGGGATTCGCCTATTTATTATATATATAAATTTAGGGGGGTTCTTAAAATTATCCCTGCCTATAGCTTATAGCTTTTTTCTCATGTAGATGAGTGGCACATAACATTTTAATTTCAATGATTGAATAATAAAAAATTTAAATAAACAAATCCTAAAAATTAAATAGGAATAATTAAATGTATACCCATCAAATTACTAAGTATTGAGTGACCCATTAACAACAACATAAGTAATAAACTTTGCTAGAAACAGTTTATGAATATTGATGTGAACAACTCCCAATACATTATTTACAGACACGAGGAAATTCATGAGTAACAATTTAAGTGCAAATTGTGAGAGTTCATGAGTAATAATTTAATTGCAAATTGTGTATGGAAAATTGGTTGGATTTGGTGTTTTTTTGTCAAAATATTACAAATTTAAGTATACAAACAACAACATTGGTGCCAAAATATTACAAATCTGGGTGTACAAACAACAACACTTGCTTTATTTCAGTAGTAATATCTTTGTCATGGGTTCTTTGGCATGATTTTTTTCATAGCCTATTTACTAAATAGGCATATCATTTTGTTAGCATTTAGAAGAGTTACAACAATATGGAAAGATATTGCTAGTGCTGAAGAGCGAAAGATTGGTAATGAAGATAGGCTCTTTAAGATTGGTAATGTAACTCTTTTGGCAAAACACTGACACTTTTTCCTGGCTTTCCTCTATATTTGGATAAAGACATGAATGATTCAGGCTAACTAGTAAAACTTTGAATAACACCATGCCCATTGGAAAGCCCTATAACTGTTCCCTCTACAGCCGCCAAAATGGGTGGGGAAGGTTTGACCCCAACCCCCAACCCAGCTTCCCAGGTAGGAAAGTTTGATAGCCACTGCCCCCTTGTACAGATCGCTGGACTTCTCACCTCCTAGAGAAGAGGATAGGCCCTTTACATTTTCTTGTAGACCAAATTTTTATTCGCAGTTGGATATAGACCCCATAACCTTCTTCCAAGACTCTCAAAGCCTTCTCATCCCCTATTGCTGAGCTCAAAGTATTTACCTTAGCACAAATAAAGTCTTATTCACTGTATCTCAAAGCCTTGGAACTTACTATGTACACTGTCTCAAAAATACTTAATGAACAGACCTTTTGAGCTTACAAGCACAATCAAACTCATCTAGAAATCATGATGATGTCCACATTGTTATATATAGTTCCATGGGTGTCTTCTTTCAAATTTATATGAAGAATAACATAATTGGGTGCACAATGATTCCATGTTAGGTGAATGATTGGTAGAATGGCAGTATTATCTAGCTATCACTTCAATTCTAGATTGTGAGATTGGTTGAATATCTGTCTACAAGATGAAACAAGAAGTCTTCAATTGAGAAAGCCAAGGAGGTCTTCATTGATCAGGTGAGTATATCATTTTATTTTCTCTATTATATGCTTCAGTTTGCTCATTGTTAATTAGGAACAAAATTTGAAAGTCACGATATACACTTATAAACAAGCAACTAGGTAGGCCAACTTTGGATGCACAACGTTCAATAGGAGCAATATCATTTTATTATGAATAAATCTAATTGATGTCTGAAGAAATAAAGATTCAATCTTCTGTATAATTTGTAACATGCACCAAAAAAAACAAGTAAAGGAAAATGAATTTATCAATGCAACTAGATAAGGAACTTTTCTCTGTCATAGGTTTTCAGCATTTATCTCTTTAAGCAAAGAAAGTTTGGGGGAGAATTGTTAATAACATTTCCAATTTCAAACAATATCTTCATTTAAACAACTTTGGATATGCTTGCCATTTGGTGCTAGGCTTCCTCTAAAAACCTATAAACCAGCATAGCAAAGAAAGTTTGGGGGAGAATTGTTAATAACATTTCCAATTTCAAACAATATCTTCATTTAAACAACTTTGGATATGCCTGCCATTTGGTGCTAGGCTTCCTCTAAAAACCTATAAACCAGCATAGATCCAGCACGGATCTAACATGAGCCGAGAGAGATCAAATTTCTATTGTTGCAAGCTTATTTTAGAGCATTTTTTATTATTTAAATTGCATTTTTGAATGTTATAAAGATTACATAGCATGTGTATTGAGCCATTTGCTATTAATTCATGTTAAAATATTTTATTCATAATTGGATGTTTTATCTATGTAAAATTATATTATTTTTATATTATTTAAGATTGACATGGAAATATTGTTTTTATTTATTACTTAAAAGTAAAAGTGAAATATCAACAACTCAATTATTTATTTTGCTGATATATTTTTAATTGCTTATTTAATTAATTGTTTTGTTAATAGATTTTTAATTATTTATTTATATGGTTATTTAATTTTTGTTTTTTGTTTGGTTGACAAGAGCCAAAATTATTTTTATTATTTTACAACGAAATTTATTTTTATTATTTTATTGAGAAAGTGACATAGTTACACATGTCCCTCATACATATTCTTCATACTGGATTGTAGAATAAGCTTCTAGATTGGTAACTAAATTATTGCACAACAAACTTACTTTAATAGGTTTATTTATTTTTTAACCTCTCACTTTTTAGTTTCAATAGTTTTATTTAACTTCGAATACATTTAAAACACTATTGGATGTAGAGTTGAAAACACTGCTGATGACACTAATTTATCCATTTTCCTAACCCCGTTAATTTTACTAAGTTCTAGAAAATAAAATACAAAGGGCCTGGAGACAGATTCTATATTTTTAACTGTGTTTTTCCTATATTTTTAAATGTAATTTATGTTGATTAAGATTCTACTTATTAAAATCCTACTTATTTAATAAATACGGTATTTGATAATGAGACTTAAGAAATGCAGGAATTTCCAATCCCATAAACTTCAACCTAATTAAAGACAATTAAGATGACAAAGACAATTAAGTGATAAAAGAATGTGTAATTCCTGCTAAACAGTCTTCTATAAAAAATTAATCCCGAAACACTAAATACAATCTGATATCTATAATATAAACAAATATATTTCCGTGCCAAATATCACTGGAAAACTATACATAAGGTTTAGGTAACCCGACTTCTCTATTGATACTATGGTTTAAGAAACATTCTCAACTGCACAAACAAGAACAAATAGCTTTTAAAATCAATATAATTCAATGGAAGTAGTATAAATATTAGACAATAAGTACCATTCAATGGTGAATATATCTAAAACCCCGTGGCCATGGTTTCTCTATGTTGAAGGCTTTCTATAAATCTACTCCAAAGTTCTATCGATTCTCTATGTTGAAGGCTTCTTACAAATCTACTCCAAAATCCTCTTAAATCTTCGTAATCCAATGAATTCTTGGAATTCTTGAAAGCTTGTCCAAGGAAATCTTTGAAGAGTGTAACCGTCGCGAGGAAAAAATTGTATACAATACTATCCAAATCTATACTAAACTGTGATGCAGGTTCAGTTCAAATCTCATACAAAATTATGATGAACAGTCCAAATACGATGTGTTACACCTATTTGTGATGCAGATTTTCTGCAAAATTCGATGCAGATCTGCGATATTGTGATGCAGATTGTCTTGCAAAATTTGATGTAGGTTTGTGATATGTAATGCAAATTGTCTATCAACATCCCTGGGATGGATTGAAGAAGGGGAATTGGATTCAAGAGGAAGAAACGAGGGCTAGAGAGCAGTTGAATGAAGAGGGGGCAAGAGGATAGAAGAGGTGACAAGCGGCTAGAAGCTTTGGCAGGTGGTTTGGCTTGTTGCAGTTTCAAACAGTTCCAAAACTTTGGATATGTGACACTTTTAAACTTAGGTTAAACATTAAATGATCGGGAAGTAATGCTAACTCCCAACTAAAACTAAAATGACATTGAGCTGAAATTTCAAACTTCTTATCCTCTCTTTTAATAAAAATCATCAAAACCATACTCTTAAACTTCTTATTCTAACTTTAAATAAAAATCATGAAAATCATACTCTTTTAGAAGTCTAAACTAAATGTTTAATAAAAAATTGTTTCAAATAATATTTCTTTTAAAGGTTAGTCAAAAAAAAGGTTAATGTTAGGTGAACTCCCAACTAACGCCTAATAGTGTAGATTATTACATCTTCAACTTAAAATTTAAATATATTAAGGTAACAAAAATATTTACTTGGGTGTTTGGAATTGCCTTGATCAGCTTATTCTGACTTGACAGAAGATTGATCTTTTCACTGAACCTCTGTGTTCTCCATGATATAAAATTGTTCTGTAGATCCCTGTACATGCTATCTAAATATTTTCTAATTTCGAAGAGTTCTTCCCTGATTACATTGGTGTTAAAAACCTGCCATCAATGAAACTCTATTGATTAAAACAATACACAATAGGAAATTTCATTAAAAAAAATAGAGAAAAATTAAGAGTCAAGGTTGTGTTCCTTTGTTACTCTTTGGTTGAAGTTGAGTATGAAAATATTGAAATGGCAGATTTTGATTATTGGAAAGATGTTAGAAATATTGAAAATTCCTTCTTGCATTCAAATGGCATGATTTATGATTTTTTATAAAAGATATTAAATTAAATTTATTTTATTTTTTTAATTATTTTTATAAATTAAAATTAAAATAATAATTTTTAAATTTTTATTAATTAATTGGTAATATAAATTTATTTTTTTATAATCCTTGATTACCTTGGTTAATTTGGTCATTACTTAGGCACTCCATTTTGTTAGTACAAACCCCTTTTATTCTCTCCAATATATTTTTTTAGAGAGGGAAAAAGCATTGTTTGTTTTTATTCAAAAGAAGCAAAATACATTCTATCAGATATCCCACAAGGGAGAAAGTAACGCATATACAATAAACATCAAGCTAAACAAAATCTAGAAATAGAATCTCCCAGCCATGCTAAACAAAACATCAACGAAGATTACAACCAAAAATTGCAGGGAGAAGAAAAATGCAAGCATTCCTAAAACATTGAGAAAATCCAGCCACAAGAGCCCCTTATCCAAAAAAGATTCGCGAGTCGAGTGTGATCAACACACGAAAGTTTTGTAGTGCGAAAATAAACTCCACCAGACATCAAAAACCAAATGACAAAGAGGAAAAAAAATAACCACCAATGCTTGTGAAAAAAGGAAAAGGTGAGGAGAAAACAGGCCACCAAAATACAACTGTTAAGGAATTGGAGTGGAAAAAGAGTCGACCAAGGAACCAACACGAAAATGTTGAACCTGAACTTGTCTGAATGGCTCCAGAAGTCCCTTCTTGGAGAGAAGATCCACCCGAGTGTCAGCTTCCCTAAAAATATGCTGGATAGAAGGGGAGTGCAAGCGATGGAGAAGATATTGGACGCGATCGAAAAAACACTGTAAACCAGGGGGATGAAAGATGCTGAGGCCATTCACCTCTTCAATGAAGGACTTTGCATCACCGTAAATGTGGAGAGAGGAAAGTTGTAAGTTAAATGCGACCCAAAGCAAACTCCAGGGGGCTAGTAGTTCCACCCTGGTATTTGAATTAGTGACCCCATTCTAGTACATGCAGTAGTATTCCCTGAAATCCATCTTGACCCAAGCCTCGTAGCCATAAGAGCCTTATTGTTCGACCCCATTGAAATATCGAGCCGATAGGATTACAGGGTGAGGGCAGAGGCGATGAGATAGATCAGAGGGAGGAGGAGAGGGAGCATCTTGAGTGTTAAACCAAGCCATGATGGTAAGAAAAATCTTGTGTGAAGCTATCCAAATGCCATCAAATATGTATTTGTTTCTGGCCAACCATATCTCCCTGAAAAAAAAGAAAGGGAGGGAGTTGAATTTATGTTCCATCTTTGACGAAGTATGAATACATTGTAAGATTCCAAGAGGTTGCCAACTGTGATCCTACAAAAAAAGAGTAAACATAGACCAATATCGAGGACAACAGGGCATTGGATGAAAATATGAGAGATAGATTCAGGAGCATTTTGACAGAAAAAACAGATACTCGGACCATGGAAGCCCCACTTAGATAGATTGTCCCAAGTAAGGATACGGTTCTTCCAGGAAAGCCAAGTAAAGAGAATGATTTTGAGGGGAATATTGCGCCTCCAAAAAGTGAGAAAAAATGGTTGATCTGCTTCTAACGAGGAAGAGGAAATAATTGTAAAATGACTAGAGCACAAATATGGATCTAGTTGAAGAATAATTGCACAAACTTGCCAAGTTGAAAAAGAAAAACAATTAGAATTGAGAATGAAATTGATTCATCAATATTAGGTTGAGAATCAATATATAAAGCAATTAAGTTAAGCTTAGTTGTACATGCAATAACTATGGATAGTTAAAGCTAACTGAAGCTAAGTGTGCTTTATGTTCTACTAATGTGCACATGCACCACATGCAAGCAGTAAGTTAACTAACTAAGCCACGTGCACATCGCATGTAAGCACTCGAGTTAACTAGCTAAAAACAAGTGCACATTGTATGCAATCTCTAGAGTTGAACTAAAGTTAATCTAGGTGCATGTACACCAACACCCCCCCTTAAGCATAACTTAGATGAGTGTGATGCAAAATGAATGAGTCCCAACAACATTACCATTTTAGGTGCCCATATACAATGCATGAAAAGAGGAAAGAGGGAAAACCCAGTGGGAAGAAAAATCCCCCCTCAAAATATAATTGAAAAGTAGAGAAAAGACAACTGCTAGGTAGTCGTGTCCTTCACCCCAAGATGATCTCGCTGAAATCAAAACTTCTTCCCAGTGAAATCCTTGGTGAAGATATCAACAGTCTTCTTGGACTTGGAAAACACTGAAGATCGATGATCCCATCTTGGATCTGGAGGAATAAGCTTCATTTTTGGAAGTAGAGGTATCAACTCCCGTGTTTGGATCAAGGACTGAATTTCCTTATACATGGTTGCATGCCAATATGGATTCCCCGCAACTTCGTCATGCATTTGACGATCAAATTCATGTACCCTATATGCATGCATGAGAATGGCTGTCTCTAGGGATGCATGAATGTACATGTGTGGCCTTCGAGATGCCTTTGTGGTTGCATACATGGCACTATAAATGCCTCCTTAGATGCATGCATGAGCATGCATGGCTCTGGGACTGAGAGTGAATGTGGGGCATCATTAAATTGAGATCGTGTAAAAACTGTGTCAATAGTAGAGGAATCAAAGTCCTCTTCTATGATTTTGAAAGTAGTGTCTTCATCATTAGCAGAGGAATATATTTCCTAATGTGAAATGTCTTTGTTATTGGATAAGATAAAATTTTCATCTGCAACAGGTTCATTAACAATAGAAGAAGCAAAATCTTCTTGTTCAACACTGTCTTGAGAATATTTCTCCACATTTTTGGAGTCTTCACCACTTTCATGATTGCTATAATAAGTAAATCTCTTTGCCTCCAAATGGTGTTCTTCCAGATCATTTTCATCACCATATATTCCTTTCAATGTAGTCCAGATTTCATGTGGTGATTCAATATCTATGATCTCATAAAGAATATCACGAGACACAAATAGACACAATCTTCCATAAGCCATGTTAGATTTGTTAAGCCAATCTGACTTCTCATCCTATGAGATTGGTTCTGTCTCAATTCCCATGAATATTTGGTACAAGCCTTTGCTCCTAAGATGAAGCAAAATCATTGGCTTCCATTCATGGTAATTGTATGGAGTCAGAATCATTGAAGATGAGAACTCCATCGCAACAAATTCTCTAATATTTGGATCTGCAAATCAAATCTTCAAACAATTTCCAATTCTATGCTCTTCAAACCTGCAAAAAAGTTGTTCATGCAACTCCTCCAAACCCTTGTAGCTCTGATACCATCTAAAATTATTAGAGCACAAATATGGATCTAGTTGAAGAATAATTGCACAAACTTGCCAAGTTGAAAAAAAAAAAAACAATTAGAATTGAGAATGAGATTGATTCATCAATATTAGGTTGAGAATCAATATATAAAGCAATTAAGTTAAGCTTAGTTGAACATGCAATAACTATGGATAGTTAAAGCTAACTGAAGCTAAGTGTGCTTTATGTTCTGCTAATGTACACATGCACCACATGCAACAGTAAGTTAACTAACTAAGCCACGTGCACATCGCATGTAAGAACTCGAGTTAACTAGCTAAAAACAAGTGCACATTGCATGCAATCTCTAGAGTTGAGCTAAAGCTAATCTAGGTGCATGTACACCAACAATAATGTCACTATAAAGGTCTGCCACTTCAATCGAAGTGCCCTTCATTTTTCTGCTCCAAACAACCCTGTCCCTAGACGGATGGAGGCAAAAACCAACCCCTTTCAACCAGCTTACCACTGTATGCCAATCCTCATAATAATGTTCAAGTAGACCAAACTGAGCAATATATTTCCAAACCGGGCACCCATGTTGCCAATGAGAGATGAACTGGCTCACATAAAATAAGCCATTTTGTGCCAAAGTATGCCGAATCCGGAGAGGCAAATAGAAATTAGGGGAGAGTCCTTTGATGCATTCAACACCTAGCAAGATATTTTGTCCATTCCGAAAGTGCCACATAAGTCTGCAAGAGAGGAGGACGAAAATGCGACTAAAACTAGAGCATATATAAGAACCCCTGCTAGGAGCGAAAGTCCGAGACCTAAGAAGCAGCTGCAGATCATGATGCAGATTTTATTTTGTTCGGAAAAGAGTGGGCCAAAGACCATGCCCAGTGATTGCCCGCCAGAAGGGTTTAATGAGAAGCGCTTGGGAGAATATCTTGATATCCAGTAGGCCCCATCTGCCAAACCTCTTGGGAGGAGTAATTTGATCCAGACTGCAAAGACCGAATTTATTGGTGCCGCACACTGCTGACTAGAGAAATTTTGAAAATTCTAGAAATAATGGAGGGAAGAGAAAAAATATGTGTCCAATAAACACAAAGCTGTTGGAGCACAGCTTGAATGAGGATAAACGTGCCGCCCAAAGAAAGCCACCCGTGAGACCAGGAGTCAAGCCTTTTTAATATTTTCTCAACGGAGCAAAACCTGCAAGGCATTGAAGCCTTCTGAGCTTTAAGCATAAGCCCCGAGTAGGTATTTCCACCCAAGGGGAACATGAAAAAGACTGGAAAAGACCCACGATATGTGTAGATCCGAATGATTCTCGAGAAAGTACAGAGATGAGCGAGAGATTTATGCCCATTGATCGGTAACGGATGCGGCCCAATACCGAAAAAAACATAGTGCATTGCTTACCCTTTGGGAGCGCGAAGGTGATGCCAAAACCAAAATTTCATCGACGGGAAAGAGTGTGTGATAGAAGCGTCCACAAGGATGTTAATTCCAACGGAAACAATTCTTGCACAGCAGAAAATCCTTGATTTGTAAACTGAGCCCATCCATGATAAGGATGAAAATCAAGGGCAAGACGGAGCAGCCCTGGCAGAGGCCTTGACCAGCACCTGAAAAAATTTCTTAGGCATGCCATTTATGATAACGGAGAACCACACGGGAGCAATAGAGGCCATAATCCAAATAACATTAAGAGACCGGTCGATCTTGTGAAGCCGCAGTCTAATATATAGGTCACACGATCATACGCTTTCTTGAAGATCAATTTTCAAGATAAATGCCTCCAATTTCTGAGTGTGGACAGTGTGAAGACATTCCTCCGTTGTAACAATTGCATTTTTTTCGGACGAGAGAAAAAAACGTTGATGTATATTAATCAGTACATTTGCTAAAGACATATTCTCAGCTGTGCAGCGTGAGAGACAACATACATATCCTCCAGCAGTAAACAGTGCCAATCTAAGAAAGGGGGGCACCGATAACAGTGGGAAACATATAGCATGGGGGGAAAAACCACAACCCATCATGATCAGAACCATACATCCCTGTAGAAAAGACAGACAATACATAGATACATAGCAAAAATGTATTACACTAGTCAGTTAAAGACATTGAGAATAAAACATTTAAGAGATCAGGAAAACATATAAACAAACGATATGGGAAAGAGAATATCCTATAGATACGATATCATCATGTGGCCAGCCATAGAGACCAGTGGGAACTTTGATATTGTTGAAGCAGGCTCCCTTGTTTATCAAAAGGTGGAGGCATGGGCCTCCAAAAAACCAAAAATCAACAGTCACCTCATGTGCGTCTCATCTATGGAATCAGAATGGTAGTTTGCCAAAACTGATGACTGTCTCTGTAGTGAAGCACCTGCATTATCCCAAAATCTGAGTTGATGCCTTTTTTGGAGAGCCCATCGGCCCTGGTGTTGTTTTCCCTGTAGATATGGTTGATGGAAGGCCTGTTGAGCAATGTCCACAATTTGGGCGTTCTTTGCACCCAACCCTGTAAAGCCGGGCACATCATAGCCGAAGTGTTAGTCACCTAGCTGATAACCACTTGTGAGTCCCTGTAAACATGAGCATCCTGGAGCTGTAAACTGGAGGCCGCCAGAAGACCACCCCAGAGAGCGATGATCTCTGCTTTATTATTGGATCTCGGCCCACCGTTCCAGTATATGTGAATCCTTTCCCTCTGCGATAATTTTATCCAGGTGCCACATCCCATGACACCATCCACACATGCACCATCAAAATATATAGTCGGGACGACCATCTCATGAGGCCGGATGTGAATGGAGCAATCCAAAATGGACATAGAAGGAGAGGGATGATCATCCATCCACCTCTTGATAGCAGAGAAAATACGTGGAATCTTAAAAGGAAAATCTTCAAAAATAAACTTATTCTGACCCAGCCATACCTCCTAAATGAAGAAGAAAGGAAACGATCTGTATTTTCCTCGCAGCTTGTCCCATTCCAAAGCAGAGGAGATGAAGTCATATGGGAGCCACGCAGGGTCCATGAAATGTGAAGTAAAGAGCCGCCATAAGTTCACAATAACAGGACAACGAAAGAACAAATGTGAGATAGAATCGAGATCCCCACAACATATGACACATCTGAACGGTCCACAATAACCTCCTTTTATCAGGTTTTCTCCAGTCAGAATATTGCCCTTCCAAACAAGCCATCCAAAGAGAACAATCTTTGTAGGGGTTTTCCTCCGCCAGAAAAATAGAAAAATCGTGGACATCTGTCCCTGATAAGATTCGGCATTAAGACTTCTGTATCTATCACGAACAATTAAACCACTAGCTTTCATAGGACCATCCCATACTATAGCATCACCCCCAGCATCCCAAAAAAAAAACTAGTAGCGCGTAAGTCGTCCCTCAACTGATCCCATTCCGATGCCGTCGGTTCCCCCAACCCCAGTTGGAGAGAATTTTTGAATTCAGGAGCTCCAAATGACCAAACTCGAATAGTCTGAGCAAGATAAAGGATACCCCTGTGTGCCAACCTAAATTGGAGATGCGGTGATGGCCCAGCGAGTGGTGAGAAGGCAATAAGCTTATTGAAGGTCAGTGGAATACGACCACCATCTCCGAAGAGCCATGCCAATCGTGCCGACACATGGACTAGAATCTTTTTGAAGCTCCACCAGATGGTAGATATAGACCGAGGGAAAGAGAACTGCATACATAAGAGGCATTGAAGAATATCACCCTCTATGTATTTTCACTTAATGACAGCACTCCATATACCACTTCCATGTATTTCCCTCTAGAAATACTTAATAAGCAGCGCCATATTAAAAATTCGAGTGTTAAGAATCCCCCAACCGTCGTATTGTCTTAAAACATATGTGTATTCCCCTTTATAAATCGAGATGATATAATTGTATTGATTTGGGAGAGGGAGCGAGATGATTGTCATATTATCTTAAAACCAAATCATACGCTTTGTAACAAAGAAACTTTCTATTAATCAATTTTTGACGAAGCAACTTTCTATTAATATTCCAGAATGAGAATGATATTAAATCAGAAGTCAGATTACAGTCTTATGAACTTCAAGTCTCTTTCCAGAGATCGACTGCAGCGGCATTTACCAGATCATGCAACTCATTGAATGAGCGTGCTCACTGGAGGCTTCCTGGCCAGTTGTAGACTCTGTCTCAGAGCTTTAAACACAACACACAGATAGACTTATTGACAGACTTGAGATCTCCTAAGGACTGAGAGTTAGATCTCTGTGATGCAAGCAGATCGAGAAATTTATCGCAGATGCAGAGCAGGGAGCTCAGACTCAGACTCAAACACACAAAATGACTCCAGAATTCCGAATGC
Source organism: Pinus albicaulis (assembly GCA_034641835.2). Lineage (NCBI taxonomy): Eukaryota > Viridiplantae > Streptophyta > Pinopsida > Pinales > Pinaceae > Pinus > Pinus albicaulis. The sequence continues at coordinate 388,858,018 of CM076576.1, read as the reverse complement.
CCCCTCCTTCTTACAATGCTAGTATTTATAATATCGTAGCAAGTTAACCGGTTAAAAATTTTACCGGAAACCTGAAACAGATGGAATCTGCTTTCGTCTAGACCATCATACAAGATGTCTATCACGAAAGGACTAACAAAAATTTGTACTAAAAGCTAGATATGTACCAAGATATTAAAGATTCGGGCAAGTGGGGACAACCACTTGTTATCTCGTCCCTTAGAGGCTAGGTCATATGGGGACTGAATTTGGACACAGTATAAAGCTAAATCTTTACTGGCAGACAAGCTAAAGCAATTACATGATGGCCGGAATCTAGGACATCGACTTTTTTACAAAAGTAATTACACAGTGGAGATTTTTAATCGGACAAAATCCGACGGAAACCAAAAGTAAGATATGAAAAGATATCAAATGAGTGATCTTTGCTTTCAATCACTATTTGCTCTGTCTTCATAGTCATGCTCGTGATCATATCTGGCAGCATAATCATTTCTGGCATTTTGATCAGGGCCCAATAATTCATCTAACTCAGGAGCAAGAATCTCATTAGGTAAAGCATCTCCTAACCATGGAGGGTCTTCTTCTCTGAAAGAACAATAGAAAGGGAAAGAGTAAAGATCCGAAGGTCTGTATTCTTCTTCGACAGAAATCATTCCTTGATGACTTACAAACAAACTGAAGGATTCATCGTGTTCATTGAGGACTACAACTGTATCTTGATGGACAAATTCAAAGTCAATAACATAATCATGTTGTGCAGCAACATGTAGCTCCCAAATAAGTGTACTTATTGTTTCCGAATAGCTTTTATCAAGCATCCAGCAAGCTCTTGGCATATACCTGTACAAGAATAATTTGAACCATGGACTCCACCAATTTATGACACTATCTACATTAATAGCATAGAAAATTACCCTAATATGACCATGGATCCTAGCTCTCTGGTGGATGGTAAAATAATCATTCCAGGTCCAATCAGTATTTTGAATGAATGCAAAATAGACTGGAACTAGTGTTCTAGATAATGAATAATATACACGCCATGGCCTATTCCTATATGGAAACTCTCTAAGATATGACTGCATACCCTCTTCTGAATCAAACCACTTTTGCAATATGATTTGTTGCAGGCACGCAGGTAAAGACTTGACTCTTTTTGCAAAACATTCCCAACAAAACTTATACTCACACTGACTGCAAACTATGACCTGACATCCACTAGACTGATAGCTACTAGACAGGATTGGACTCTTACTTGAAGAACTCTCTCCTTTGTACAAAGGTCTGAACATCTTGATATCTTTGATTCTTGGACTTTTGATCTCTGAACTTCCTTCTCTGGTCAGCATATTTGCAAGATAATTCTCAGCTCCTGATTTGTAAACAATGTCAAAATCATAACCATCTAACCATAATGCCCATCTGAGAACTCTTGTACTTCCTTGCTCCAACAATTTCTTATTTTCCAGGATTCCTTTCATATGTTTCAGATCTGTTCTTACCAGAAACCTGACACTCTTCAGGAACAGTCTGAACCTTTGTATACCTCTTTTAACAGTAAGTATCTCCTTGTGGGAAGACAAATACTTGATTTCTGTATCATTAAAGGAACCAGAGGCATATGCACAAACAAGATCTTTTCTACCATATTTTTGCAATAATACTGCAGCCCATGTGTGGTCTGAAGCATCAGTTTCAAGTATGAACGACAGACTGGTGTCTGGCAGCTTTAACTTTGGCAGTTCTCTGACTTTGGTTTTTATATTCCTGACAGCTTCTGTCATCTCTGTAGTCCAACTGGTTTTGTCTTTTTTCAACCTTTCCTGCAAGCTCTTTGTATCATTGGACTAATTTTCATAAAATTTTCTGATATAGTTCAGACATCCCAAAAATCTCTGCAACATCTTTATGTCAGGAATTATATCAGGAAACTTCAAAAGATGAATCAAAACATGATCTTCGAGTTCAACATGACCTTGTTCTATATGTATTCCTAAATAATCAATTCTGACTTTGCCAATCTGAAACTTTTCATCAGAATCTGATAATACCAATCCATGCTTATAAACCATCTCATAAAACTGTTCTAAATGCTTTTTATGAGTATTTACATCCTTACTAAAAACAAGCAAATCATCAATATATACAATGATGAACTCTACCCCTCTGAAAATATCTTCCATCCGTTTCTGAAATTCTGAAGGAGCATTCTTCAAGCCAAAGGGCATAACATTCCACTGATACTGACCATGAGGGACTGTAATTGCAATTTTGTACATGTCTGCTGGGACGATGCCAATTTGCCAAAAACCACTTTTAAGATCAAATTTGCTAAAAACATTGGCATTAGCAATTTTTGCAAGCAATAGTTCTTTGTTAGGAAGAGGATACCTGATAGGTAATAAAGCTTCATTTAAAGCTTTATAATTGATGACAAGTCTCTTCTTACCTCTTTTATGTTCACTATGCTTGTTCACATAGAAGGCAGGACATGCCCATGGACTTTTGCATGGCTCAATAAGCTTCTGATCCAATAACTGTTTAATCTCCTGTTTGCAAAGATCCTGTTTATTAGGAGACATATTATTTGCACTGGCCTTTTGGGGTTTAGAAATATAACCTTCTTTTTAAGGTAAAGCCACAAAGTATTTTTCTCTAGTCCAGAAAGCATCCGGACGATTGGCTGTGCAATCTCTTCTAAGCTTATCAGAAATAGCCTGGAGATTTGATTGACCATGCAGCTCAGCATTTTTGATAATCTTCTGGATTTTTGGTAAATCCTGCAAACTGTCTTGGATCTTATCTTCATCAGTGGGCTTGACTTTAATCTGAAAATCATTTTTGGCTTGAACTTGGACTGGACCTTCAAGGGTTGTGAAGGTGACTGAATCTTTTCCAAAAGTGACTGGAAGAGATCTTTTCAGAAAATCTTGTCCTAAGAGGACATCAGAACCTGTGTCAAAACTATACAGAGTGACATATGTCTGTACATTATTCAAGAAAATAGGAAAATCAGGAGATATGTGATTAACCTCCATTAACTCCTTATTAGCAGCTCTAAATACAAGCTTGGTTGGTTGCGAATAATAGGAAGGGATTGCACCATATTTACAACATGTACACATTGCACCAGAATCAATCTGTGCATCAAGAGTATGTTCCTCAACATTGGGTAACTTGATTCTCAAAGGAATGACTACTCTATCACCTATCCCCATGATATTGACCATATCGACTTCCTTTGATTTCAAAGGCAGTTCTTCATGGTTATCCTTCATCAATAATCTTGCTAATTTGGAATTTGCATCATCATAATTAGAAATCAAATTTTGAAGCTTGGCTGATAACTGGAGCATTTTTGATCTTGTACTTTTTATAGACAATTCCAAATCACTAATCATCAATTTAAGAGAATCGATTGTATCCATACCTGAACTATGGGATACGTTTGAGATCTGCAATGGTTTGAACATTGAATCAAATTCTCTTGCAATAAAATCTTCATCTTCAAATTCTCTGGACTTCTTTGAGGAGGGCAATTGTTTTTCCAATGTCTCTAATTTTTCTTTGAGTCTCCTCCTGGCTGTTAGCTGTGATGGCTCTAGTTGACTGAGCTCATCCTTTACTGCAGCAATCTGAGTCTGCAAATTATCTGATTTATTGAAATAAAACATTTTGATATCAACAATAAACGTTTCATCTGAATCAGATGAGTCAGAATTCAGACTGATTCGACTGATAGTTGGCAGACTATCTTCTTCTTCTTCAGAGGATGAAGAATCACTAAATATTTCAAAATATTCCCCATTTGAATGGGAAATGAGATCCCAATCCTTTGGATCATGAACATGAGAGAAGACATCCATTATTTTAACCTGTTTCTTTGTCTTCTTCTCTTTGCAAGTGTTAGCATAGTGGCCTTCTTTTCCACAAATAAAACATGTTACCTTTTTATAAGGCTTTTCTCTTTTCCTGAATACTATTCTTCTTTTCTTTGCAAACTTAGAAGGATAATATTTCTTCTTAGGAGAATATTTACCTGTTTTGCAAGAGCATAAAGTATTTGAAACTTTCTTCTTATATCTACTCCTGCATCCAAAATCATAGGTTTCTACAAAATTATTACAAATCTTATTTCTGAATTTCATCTACTTCTTAAAATTCTTTTTTGCTTTTTCTGCTGCACACTCTCTTTGTAAAACAAAAACTATCATCTGGTGTATTGCAGCAAATGAGGAATTTTCTATTTTGACTTTGTTGGTCTCAATATACTGATTTATTAAATCTAGAATCTTCCCTGGCATTGAAGCTATGTAATATCTGAAATATGCCACATTGTGGGGATCTGGAGCTTGATAAAGAAGCTTTTGCATAACACAATAATAATCATGGAGATGATCTATATTGCATAACCTCTGTGCTAAGAATAATCGAGCATGATGTGTGACTTTAGGAACTACCCCTACAAATTCATGTCACTGCGATAGTTTGTATAGTTGTGCATCTTTTCACTGTCACTCTGCTCTGGATCTGATAAATTTCTCATTTGTATCCATTGGAAATCAGATTTTAATGTACCATTTTTGAAAGTTCTCCTAGAGTTTCCAGGTTCTAAATGTCTTTCATTTATCTTGGCTGTTAGCTCCTCCTGAGCTCTTGGTAAAGAAAGACTCTTAATATCTGGAAATATTACAAAATTTTCTTTTTCTTGTTCTTCTACTTGGAAACTGGAGGATGTACCAGGTACACAGAACTGGTAATCATCTGCTTTATGTGACAGGGTTTTCTTATGGCTTCGTCTGGGATCAGAAACAAGCATTCTAGGATGAGCAGTAATTGGAGACGGTATGGAAGGGATTACTGCTCTAGTACTGTCTCTACCCCCTAAAAATGGAGATCTGTCGTAGGTGGACATAGATCTGGACAAGGCAGGACTTGTAAACCTCAAACCAGTAGAACCATCAGAATATGTAACTAGAGAGAGTTGCTGGGGTTCTTTAGAGGATTTCAGCCGAGAATATTTTTGGGATAGTGAAATATAGGTACTATTCCATTCTTCGGGAAGAGAACATTCGCTGAATCCAATATGGAGAAGAGCAGTATTACCTGGACCGACAATAACTCCTTCTTTAAGGGCTCGTGAAAAAAGTCTGGGATTTAGAGGAGGCATGGTAGAAGAAACAAAATGAAGACAAATAGAAGAATGAAGTTGAGCTATTTGTGTCTGTGGGGCTACATTAAAACCATTAAACTGAATATAGGCTGTCAAGAATTCATTAATATATGGATCTGTTAATGAAACTTGATATCTGGGAATAACTGAGGACCAAGCAGGGCCATTATTAAGTGGGCTTTGGAAACCACCTAACAAGGCATCTTGAAAGTTATTCAATCTTGTGTCGAGGACACAAGTTAAACAGGAAGTATTTAAACCAGGCCCGACAAGTGGATTTATCCCAAATTGAATCATGCCTATATGAATATATCTATATCCATGTTCAAGACCCCATTCAATATCTTCTTTCTTAATCAATGGAACTTGGTACACTTGCTGACCAAAAAAAATCGGAATGTTTACAGAAGTAAACCGAAATAACTGTGTTTCTCTAAATTGAAATGCAGGAATCTTATAGAGCTTATCTACTTCTATCTCTGGCAATGTCCAGTTAGGCTGTGGCTCAAATTCTTGAACAATAACTTTTTCATCATACAATTTCTCTTCATAATTTTTGTTCAAATATTTGTTCATAAATGACCATCTCTTATTTCGAGTAATTTTCTTATCTTCGAGTGTTTGAAGAACAAACTCATTCAAAGAACCAGCCATTGAAAGATAGTATTAGTATGCACCTGAACAGAGGAGAAACCAAGTCTTTGCGCACCAGGAGCAAAACACGGCAGTCCTTCGCCACAATGCTCAACCAACACCTTACCTCTAACTTATACTCGTGGACAGTAGCACTGACAAATACCACTCAATGGGAGAATCAGATAAAAGAAATCACTCGGACAAAGAAGACTGGGTAAACATTTTAGAACAATATTCCCATGATCATATCATCTTACCGATAAAGCCGAGATGATATAATTCTATAAAACTAGGAAAAATCACTCGGACAAAGAACCGGATGGATCTGATACCAATTAATATTGTCTTTATTCATAAGCACATAGTGGAATATTAATTGCTCGGTCGTCATACTATCTTAAGACAATCATATACTCCTCTCCAGATTGGATTTAGTGAATTTTCTCTTCTCGAAGAATGGAATAGTACACATATTCCACTATCCCAAAAATATTCTCAGCTGAAATCGTCTAAAGAACCCCATCAACTCTCTCTAGTTACACATTTTGATGGTTCTACTAGTTTGAGGTTTGCAAGTCCTGCCTTGTCCAGATTTATGTCCACCTATGATAGATCTTCATTTTTAGGGGGTATAGACAATACTAGAGCAGTAATCCCTTCCATACTGTCTCCAATTACTGCTCATCCTCGAATGCCTGTTTCTGATCCCAGACAAAGCCATAAGAAAACCCTATCACATGAAGCAGATGATTGTCATTTCTGTGTACCTGGTACATCCTCTAGTTTCCAAGTAGAAGAACAAAAAAATAAAAAGAAAATTATGTAATATTTCCAGATATTAAGAGTCTTTCTTTACCAAGAGCTCATGAGGAGCTAACAACCAAGATAAATGAAAGACATTTAGAACCTAGAAACTCTAGGAGAACTTTCAAAAATGGTACATTAAAATTTGATTTCCAATGGATACAAATGAGAAATGCATCAGATCCAGAGCAGAGTGATAGTGAAAAGATGCACAACTATACAAACTATCATATTGTTTGTATGTTGCAAAATATAGATGATATAGCTAAAGATGTGCTTGAAATTAAGGAACATATTAAGAAAATTCACACTGGCTATAATGAATGTTTGGGAATACAGAATGAACACACCCAGAGGTTGAATGATATTAACTCCAATATGGGTATTATCTACAGATCTCTTGAGCATCTGAAAGATGCTTTGCCTCAGCCTGATTCTCCTCCTCATTACAGAGAAGTAGATGTTTCAAGTTCTAAGTTAAAATTTTCCTCTAGTACAGATGATTCTAAAGAAGGTCTTAGAAGTATCTTGTTTAAAAACATTGATAATATAGATACTGCTAAGATTGAGAAGATTCAGAAAGGAATAGATCTAGCCAAAGACAAAACTAATTTGATGAAAGACAGGTTGGCTACCTTTCCTTCTATTGAAAGCTTGAGACTTCCAAAGAATTATGTTAATCTCAAAAATCTTGTTGAAAATGGCCAACCATCTGCTCCCAAAATATTGGCTATGTCTGGTGTTACATCTCATACAACCAGAACCCCTGGTGAGCCTACTCAAGGTGAACAAAGTTCTAAAAGAGAAAGGGGTGATACTTTTTCTTTCACACATAAAGGTAGAAAGGGTGAACATGATACAACTGCACATGAAGCATCTGCAGATAGTCCTTTCTCTAGATATACAGAACAATTAAATAGTGTCCCTGCCAAATTTGAAAATCCATCAGCAAAACGATTTGGCAATACACTTTTGGTAAATATTGATTGCATGGAAAGTGAAGTCATAAGAGTTTTACATAATGTACATGCTTGGGCTTTACAAAGAAAAGCTGAAACAAAAGCTTCTTGATCTGACATAGTTACTCAAATTGTTTGGTCTTTTACTAGTATCTTAAAACAATGGTGGGATAAGCTATCTAAAGAAGAAATGAACAATATAATTGAGCATCCTACTGATCCTTTAAAAGCAATATTTGATGCCCTGAAACATGAATTTGTAGGGGTAGTTCCTGAAGAATCTACACATCATGCTCAGTCATTCTTAACCTGAGAGGGATTAGTATGCAATAAAGCATCGCTTTGTGTAAGATTATATCATCTCACCTTTATAGTGGAATATAGGTACTATTCCATTCTTCGGAAGGAACATTCAACGATCAATAAGTGTTAAGAATCCCCCAACCGTCATGTTATCTTAAGACAATCATCTGCTTTATGTGATAGGGAATTCTTAATAAGTAGGATAAATATTCTTGAAGCCTCCGGTTTACCCGCAGACATTTATCCTTGGAGAAGGATTTCAGAACCATTAAGACTTCATTCCCTGTAATAGAGTTATCCAAAGAAGAAATAGTGTCAGCATCAAAAAAACGATTAACATGTTCCAGCAACCATACCTGGTTGTCTATGTTGATCCCATCCTGCAGTTTGTAGAACGAGGAGAAATATGTGAGTGCCTCCTTTTGAATATCAAAGCGTGTATAAGCAAAAGTTCCATCATCTTTTTTAATGCGCCAAATGGCATTCCGGTTTTTTCGCTTGCTTGCAATCTTGTGGAAAAATTTTGTGTTTTGATCCCCCTCAGCCAACCATGTGATTCTGCTCTTTAGGCGCCAAGTAATCTCCTCAATACTCAGAATCTCCCTTTTCCTTTCCCCCAGCGATTTGAGGTTATCTAGTGTGGACTCATCCGGAATACATGTGAGGAAAGAAGAGATAATAGCCTCCATATGATTTTGAATTTCTATGTATTCTGCCCTGAGTTTCATTTTCTTATTCTGCTCCTAGTGCTTGGAGGCAAACTTGATTTTCTGCAATCTGTGATGAAAACATTCCCATCCCCCCAAACCCTCCAAATCCCGTCCATCATTCCAAATCCCATTAACGAGATTGGTATATTCAGGATCTTCCAACCAAATTCAGTTGAATTTGAAAGGTTGCCCATTAACAACCTCACAACTGGACCATGTCAATATAATTGGAATATGATCTGAAATATCGGAATCCAGCACCGAAGATCTGGGGTCCTCCAAAGATTCCATCATAGAGTCTTTAACCAGCACTCTATCAAGCCTCTTCCCAATAAAATTTGCGCATGCACCCCTGTTGGTCCATGTAGGAGTAGGTGGGCAAGGCCTTATATCCACTAGCCCCTGTGAGAGGAATAGATCATTTAAAAAACCAGCAAGAGAATCAAGACGAGCGCTATTGCCCCATATTTCTTCCCCGTTCAGTGAGGAGTTTAAATCTCCCATCATTATAAGGTTTGGAAGGGACAGGAGTCCTGCCACCTTCATTCTGTTCCAAAAAACCATTCTATTTGAATATGGGGCATATATATTTATGAGATTAGAAGTACCTTGAAGACCTCTAAGACATCCCGATAACAGAATACCCCCAAAGAAGCTGAAAGCATTGAAAAAAACATATTCTGGGTTCCACATAGCAATCATACCCCCAGATCGAACATTGGAATTAATCGCCGCCGCATGCCAACCTATTTTGATTTTTAGAAACAAATTGATAGCTTTCGATCTGTCTGACATAGTCTCCTGACTCAAAAATATAATGGGATTCTTCAAAACAATAAGATCTCTCAGGCAATGGAATTTGGAGTCATCGCCCAACCCCCGTAAGTTCAATGAGATGATATGGGTCATGGGGAAGAGGGTCGAGGGTGGCATGCTCTAAGCACCATAGAAGAGTGTCTGTAACATCATATTTAGCTATGGGAACATCCGAGAGGCTCGCATCATCATCAGAAAATAGTGAAATAGACTTGAATTTGCCCTTGTTTAGGCGGCATGCAGCTTTTGCCTTCTTCTTGATGGAGGTAATAGTAGTCAATAAAGTAGTAGATTCTTTTGCAGGCAAGGTGGGAGGTTTCTCAAAGACTGTAAGTGCGGCAAGGTCGAGGTTTGGATTCCCCAAGAGGGAGTCAATATCACTCTCGATAGAGTTCCTAGGAGATTCAGATAGTAGTATAGGGCCAAATCGGTCAGGTGTGCAGTGTGGAGACCCAAGATTTCTTTCCGGCGCAGTATTTCCATCTGGCGACATGCCAGCAGACATACGCGATGATTCTCCACTAGAAAGCATAGTTGACTTATAAATAAGAGGGTCACTCCTAGGGCGAATGTGGCCATCAGCATAGTCGAGACCCGTAGACACTCTAGTTGCCCCATTAGAAACATTCTTATGGCATAGATGGGCATAACTAGTAATGGCATTATTGTCATGAAAAGTGGATTCAGAGGGGGCAAAAGTGGGACATGGAACAGGGCCGTTAGGATCACCCTGCACATTAGAGGGGGATGAAGGAGTAGGATTTGGCTCATGGTTTACCTGAGGGTCCAGTACTCTATATAGATTACATGCAACAGATGGAAGACTAGCAATATTTGAAGGGACCACAACATCAAGAACAAAGAAATCATATTGGCCATCAGCAGTTTTATAAGCATCTTCATCAGATGACGAGGAAATAGGATTACCTGATTGAAAATCACCCGGCATGCCCGATACTGCATTTTTTTGACGATCCTTGCCCGCACCCTTCACAGCCAAGTCCGCCCGGACCATACGTAATCGATAAGGGTAGTGATCCCTTAGATGGCCCATCTTGTGGCAGATAAGACACCTAAATGGAATCCCGCAAAAATCGATACGTTGTCGATGTCGTCTATTACACCATAATAAATCAATATCACCGGGCAGACCACCTACATAATCAACCTCGACAAGGAGCCATGCAATTATTTTGTCAGACGCCCCCACAATGCTAGGATCAATGTATTTGGTGGATCCAATTGAGTCTCCAATCGCCTTCAACGCTTTGAGGGTCCAAAATTCAAGCGGTAGCCTAGGGAGCTTGACCCACACCACCCTGCTGCGTGGAGCCTCCAAAACCAGATTAAAGCCTAGGTACCACGGAATGAGTTGCATGAAACTCCTACCCCAAACCCAAGTCCTGTCAGTGATCTTGAAGACGTCCTTCTCGTCCATAAAATGAATGCTGAACTAGCCATTCAAAAGCGTGCTGACCTTGGGCGAGTAACCAATGATGGGGTTCCATTTCTGATTTATTCAAGAAATTGAATCAAAATCCTCCCTATTAGGAAACATCCACCTACCAATAACCGCCCTTTTATGTAAGCTTGCCACCCGCAAACAGAGGTCGTCGTAGTCCAGGGATAACTCTCTGACCTCCATATCGTGTTTGAAGATGTTCCTCTTGCCACAACCAAACCCACGATGATTGTTTCTTCTGTGTCATCATAGTTTGTTTACCTTAGTCTCTGACCAGTCCTGCATAGCTTGTTTGATAATAACGTCATCCACCTCAAAATCAAATGAGGAATCATGCCCCATACCATCAGGCCCATCATCCATTGAAATCTCCGCCCTAATACCCTCCATATTAGTATTTACAGCGAAGCATACAAAATGTTACCTACATCTGCATTATCATAATGCCGCCACCCTAGTACAATGTCTACAAGAACAGATTAGCGCCACCTTAGAGTGGTGCGAGCATTGTCAGGGAACGTTGGCAGAAATTTGACAGCTCGGCCAAAAGATGGGATAGACAAGGTTAGAAATAAGTAGGTGTAATACACGTCAACCCCATAACATATATAAAACGTAAATGAGTCAGCATGAGGATACTATCAAAACCAAAATGAAAAAGAGAGGCCAGAAACAGTCATATCCGAAAAGAAACCCTGGAAATAATGTAAAAGGACCTATCGAAACCCCGATGGATTGACGCCCATATAGCCCAGGAGAAATTGTACAATTATGATCTCATTCTGAAGCATGTGTATCTCAAAAAGAGTAAATGATATTCCTTGAAAACATCAGCATGGTAGGTACCAGCCACCCACCCACACTGTCCAAATAAGGAAGCTTCATGAATACCGGAGATGAGATTTAATATCCTATAAATGGCGACAAGACAAGAAGAGAATGGGGCGTACTTCCCAAGTGATCACCCAAGAATAATCCTGCATAAAATCACTCGTCCATAGAGCAGTCGATCTCATACCACACCACGCCGAGCCTGCAGCCGCCACTGAGCACAACAGATCACCTGCTACCGCCACTGTGCATATGGCAGATAAAAATCTAGAGAGATCGAAACATGCCCGGAAAAATATTCAAAAAATTTCCAAAAAGTAGGCCGGAAAGAATTCCGGTGGATTTCAGACAGATGGCCATCAGAAAAACTAGGACCATGCCCACCCAGCTATAAATGACAACAGCAGCAACAGATGCAACCCAGAAGTGACCACCACCGTTTGCATAACCTGAAACCAAGACTCTTACATGGTCGAGAGATAATAATAGAATCTACACACTTGCGCCACAAAAGGTACCATTTGCTACATTGACATGTAGCATCCGAATACGAATCAGACGAGGAAGAAATGGCGGAGGAAGATAATATTACTCTGTTATCATCTTGTACAACCATTAGACTAGTGGGAATGAAAGTTCGATTTGAGGAAAACCAGAAACGAAATTGACCAGCAGGTTGGTCACACCATGCATCACCTCAAAACACATAGAAGCACCATGCATCACCTCAAAACACATAGAAGCAACAGACGAAAAACCCCCCACATTGTCCACGTCTCATCATGTGATAACCCAAAACCACACCAGATATGGTAGAATTAGGAATCACTTACATGTGCATTTGAGGAGATCATCATAACAAAACCGCCAAAAACGCAAGAACGAGCAATTCTCTACTTTGATAACAGCGTGTCAATCAGCAGCAGGGTGAGGGAGTCCGTGCTAGCATACCCTATGTCACGTTCAACTACCTTATCTTAAAGTATCGCTCCATTTCAGTGATTAACACTCATTAACATTCCTCCAGCATCCTATCCTCCCAAACGAGGCCGAGAATCAATGTTGGTCTATCTGATGTTGAAGGCTCCATTATTTTCTGAGTGTGGACAGTGTGAAGACATTCCTCCGTTGTAACAATTTGCATTGTGAATGAGCCGATCCAGAAGAAAACCATACTGTTCCTGGGAAATATGTGCAGAGAAAAGGTCAGAAATACACTGAGCAATCACCTTCGAGATAATTTTATAAATCACATTGCACAATGAAATAGGCCTAAAGTCCATGAAAGTTTTCAAACTGGACGATTTTGGAATGAGACAAATGAAAGTGGAATTGATATCACCAGAAATGTGGCCCGATATTCTGGATTCCTCAATGACGACAAGAATATCATCCGCCATCAGCTCAAAAAAATGAAGGTATAGTTCAGCTGGCCAGCCATCCCAGCCAGGGATTTTATCCCTGGCAAACGATTTTAGGACATCAAGAAACTCCGTCTTGGGAACAGGTTTGCTCAAATCTTCATTAACAACTTCATCAAACATGCGAGGATTTTTGTCCAGTGCCCAGAATTGGTCGAGGAGTCCAACACCGACCCTGCTTTTGTACTGCTGCGAGAAATGATTAAAAGCAACTCTTTGGATGTCCCGAGTATAGTGTACTAAGGATCCATCTTCCGCCACAATCTGCCATATAGAATTCTGAGCTTTCTTGTTATTTGCATAGTGGTGAAAGAACTTAGTGTTATGATCACCCTCCCTGAGCTAGACAACACTACTTTTAAGCTTCAAGGAGATTTCCTGGATCCGAAGAATTTCTTTTTTCCGAATCCCCAGATTATTGAGAACCTCCATTGTACCCAGGGAAGGATTTTGTGTCTCCGTGGAAGTGAAAATATCCCCGATCTGGTTTTCAATAGAGCAAAGCTCTTGGATCAACTAATATTTTTGTGCCGCTCCCAAGCCTTTGTCCTGACCTTAAGTGCTCTTAGTTTGTGAGAGAAGATCCGAGAGGCCATCAAGCCCCCACCAAAACCATCAGACGTCCAAAGCTCCTTAACCAGATCTGAGAATGTCGGGTCCTCCAGCCACACCCGATTGAATTTAAATCCTTTGCACACCGGCTCATGGTGCCAGGAAAGTCTGATAGGATGATGATCAGAGATATTTGTTTTAATAATGGAGGACTGCAGGTCACCGATAAGTTCAAGCACACTGTCGTCCACCAAAACTTTGTCCAGCCTTTTGTCAATGAAGTCCGCACGAGACCTATGATTTGTCCAGGTCGAAGAAAGGGGGAATGGATGAATGTCGACCATGCGGTGATCAACAAAAAATTGAGGGATGTAATCAGCGAGGGAATCAGGTCGGCAGTTCGGTCCCCAGCCTTCCGACACCGACAAAGTGGCATTAAGATCACGCAGGAGGATCAGGTTGGGTATGCTGAGAATATTGGAGGCACTGATTCGAGACCAAAAGGAGGCTCGATTATGAGAAGGACTGTGCATATTGATCAAGTAAAAATGGTCCGGATATCCACAGATTTTCCCAAATAACAGGATGCCGGCGAAAAAACGAAAGGCGCGGAAATTGGCAAGCGATGGTTGCACATAACAATGAGCCCCAGGCGCCCCGCCCCCCCCACGAAAGACCCATAGAGTCCACGCCCGCTAATAGCCAACTTGGGCGGATAGAGAGAAAATGAGGAAATTCCTTATGGACAAAGCACATAGTTTCCTGGAAGACAACAATGAATGGAGAGAGCTCTGCAAAAAGGTTTTTGAGGCTGAGGTACTTGGATTGATCTCCAAAACCGCGAAGATTCAAGGAGAGAATGTGATTCACGGTGCAGGGGGGATGGGCATGCATGCTCTAAGTGCCCTGTAGTCAAAAGATGATATTATAGGGATGTCCCGGAGACCTTCGGAAAATGGAGCAGGTTTTCTGACGACCCCTAAAATGGCGACTATCGTTTTTCCCCTTTATCCAAACAATGATGTTCAAAGCCGAGACTATTCTGAGCAATTATATTGTTTGTCGAACCCATACTTTCTTTGCAAGAGACTGCTAACAATACTTTGCAAGGGACTGCTAACAATGATTTTTGCACTAATTGAACTAGATTTATAAAATAAAGAGAAATTTAGATCAAAGATTTCACATATAGAACATTGGCTATGCTTCTGGAATTTGAGGTTTTAATAAAAAATTACTACATGCGAAATTAAGAAAGATGTTTAATGGGCATAACGTAATTTGCTCCATCATGAAACAACTTCCTCAAGTTGATAGCTTTGTGAAGTCGACCAATATTGTTGAGCTTCCTTTAGATTATAAGGTGATATTTTTCCCAGGGACAAAGAATTAAGTAAAAATAACTCTATTAGCTGCTTTTACCCTAAGAATATCGTAGTAGTTTTAAAGTCTGCAAAGAAACTTATTCTACAGTAAGGTAATTAGGTGTGTTTAACAACAGATTATCGTCTAAGAAAAGAATTAAAAATACTTCAAACTGTAAATCTTTCTGCAAAATTTTACATTCAAAGATTTCATTCTCATCTAAAAATTAAAATTCTTCTAAGAAAAAAATTAAAAATATTTCAAATGGTAAATCTTTCTGCAATTTTTTAAATGCAAATATTTCATTCTCATCCCTTGATAAATCCAAAGAACTATCAAAAGTCAAAATGGCTCTATACTATATAATTCAAATGTAAGATAGATCTGAACAAATCGATCCGCCTTACCCTAAACTCGAAAAGCTTAGATATGTGCGTGACGAGCCCGTCCAGATCGAGTCTGGGATTTTCTTCTGTCCTTCACTTAATCATATGGTCGGCCGCCATTGGAACTCTGTGCGAACAGGTCAGAATCCTTTGAAGCTGAGAAGAAGTGGTACCACCTGTATCAGGGTTGGAAAATTCTGGGGCATTTTCAAACGGTGATTGAGGAAGAGCCTTCTTTACAGAGCGTGAGAAAAAATTGCCGCAGAAGTTTTTTTCCCTCTGCATTGTGAGCAGAAAACGCTGGAGGTTAATGATCCTTATTTACATTTTTGAAAAAGAAATAAAGGTATAAAATTTTTGAGTGGGTACAGTTTTAGTTTGAGTGGATTATTTTATGTCTGTAAAAGTATACACTGAGTTTCATTTAAAAAAATCTAAGTTATAATTTTAAAATTTTTAGGTTTCACACAATTAAGTTTTTCAAAATGTCAAGTAATTAATCAATGTATATTATTTTCATCAATATTGTTAGAAATTTGATAAAAATTAGTTGAAATGATATATTTGATTTGTATAATTTAAGATTTTTTTTTCTGGATACTAAATTTATTTATATATTTAAAAATATAATTTAAATATTAAAAATTACAACGTCATCAAAATTGTAATATCATATTCTAGTTTAAAAAGTAAAAATATAAAACAAATAAATTACTTCTTTAAAAAATATTTCATAACATTGTATTAAATATAGAGGAATATATTATGGATTCTTCTTTTTAAAGTAACTTGAGCTTTGTCTTTGTATTTTTATAGTAAAATAAAAATAGTTTAAGTTGCTATTAACTTGCCATAATTATTTATATATTATATCCTGAATTCTTTTGTTAAAGGTAATGAGCGTTGTTTTTGTTGTTGTTTTTTTTTTTTTTTTCTTTACAACTTAAAGATCAACAACCTTGTTCATGTTTTGCACCAACCCACTAAATTGTTTAGTAGTTGATATACACATTTAACAAATTTATAACAAATTTTGAAAATACTAAACTATGAACAATACTCAAATTATTTACATAATAACAATAATACAACACTTCTCTTTTCAAAGCAAACTCTTTTGTCTTCAAAGCAAAGAGCTAGAAAGCTTCCAAGCATTAATTTATTATCAATCCATGTAAAAAATGATAAGAAAATGAACTAAGAAACCCTGCAATAAATGATATGTTTTGTCTCCCTTTCTTAGAGAGATCGATGTTTCTTTTATAAGCATCTAGTGTAATAGTCATATTAACTATTATAATGGGTTTGAGATTTGGACACACAAAATAGAGTGATGGAATATTTACAAAATTAAGTTATTGGCATTTAGCTTGTAGAGCATATGAATATTTAACTAACACAAGAGCTTCAATAACTAATCCAATGGCGTCATTTAATTGAAAATAGGATTCTGCACTAAAAACAATTAAAATTAAAAACAAATTCAGAGGTATAATGTACAAATAATAAATTACTTAATTAAATTAGAGTGTTACTTTAACATTCTATTTTTTTCAAGGAATCTTTAAGTGAACCCAAAGGATGTTTCTCCACATTTGTGGATAGAAACCTTAATGAACTTATTAGTGTAGACTAGTGCATCTACCCAAGAGAATTCACATTTGTGGATGGCATCCCTAGTAAACTTGCCAATGTAAACTAGTGCAACTCACCCAAGAGGATCCAAACTAGGCATCTGCTAGCATATATTTAGGAAAACACCTATTAACATTAATGATTATTAGTTGACTAACTCATTAGGTTATATATATATATATATATATATATATATATATATATATATATATATATATATTCAAAGAAAAATTGTGTGGGGAAAAACACTTCCTCACATTACATGGGTAGTAACCAGTGTAAATCCATTATCATTAATTACAGTGTTTGACTTAGTGGGGACAATGAGAGAGGCATGCAATTGAGGTAGCTAGTGCCAAGGCTTAACCTAAAGAATTTCTACATGAATATCAAAGCACTCAACCATTAAAATTAACCCACTAAGCTATACATAACACTCAACCACTAAAACTACTTCTCTCTCTCTCTCTCTCTCTCTCTCTCTCTCTCTCTATATATATATATATATATATATATATATATATATATATATATATATATATATATATATATAATAAAGGTTAAGAACATATGTTTCCTTCTTGTAGGCCATAACTTCAAATCTAGAGGTGGGTAGGTTATGTAGACCTTTGTAGGATATGAAATTAAATAGTTACATGAAGGGGATCCCTTCATCCACAAATAAGGGGACATCACACATCAATTTTTTGTTTGGCTAGGCCATGTCCTTAAAATTAGGTGATGGTTATGATATGTATTTTTCATGATAACTTCATCAAGGAAACCCTCTAGGCCATTTCTCAAATTTTTTGAATGGTACCAAGAGTAAATGTTGTATGTGGACAACATCTATAGGTATTAGAAAATTGCTTGTAATTGAACATGTTATGTAGGTACCTTATTTGATTCCCATGAGATCAAAAATACTAAGTCTAGGTCACCTTCCTTACATTGGGTACTATCCTTGGAATGGGGAAGTGCCTATGACTATCCTAGGGATTTATTTCCAAGGAATACACACACACACACATAAAACATAAGAAAATAATGTATATTCATATTTCAAGAAGAAATAAAAACAAAAATAACTAGGTTCCTCCTTGGTGTTCTAGAGATAAGATATTTCTATTTCATCTACATAAAAAATTACAACAAAAATTCTATAATGACTTAAATAAAAAATTATGAAAAGCTTCCTTGTGTCCTTAACTCAAGAGAAAGTAAAGCGTAAAATAACAAAATGGATTATCAAGTCTAACAAGCTTCAATTGAGTATTTTTATAAAATCATCATGGATTTCATCTTCCTCTTGGCTTATGCTTAATATAATGGCATCACATATTCTAGGAGGGGTCTTACATCACCTATTTTAGCTATAACCATATATCCCTTGTGAAGAAAAAGAGTTTCCTTATAGGAATGAATATCCACCCTTTCATTAGCTATATGAAAACATGTGCAAAAGTGATATTTTGAACCTTACTTCTTACCTCTTTTATTATGTCCATGATTAGGATAAGAAGTAGTTTTTCTAGCTTAGGGATGACTACACCCATGATGTTATAAAGTGGTAGCATATGGATGACTACACAATTAATCCAAAGTGATGGGTTGATGTCTAAGTGAAATTCCTCCCATGATGCCTCTAGAGTGGTAGCATAAAGTTGTAGCATATAGAGTGGTTGCATAGATGAAAAATTACAAGCTAAAAACATGCCATAGCAAGGAAGTTCCAAATTTTAGAAAGGTAAAGTGGTGAAAAATAAATGACGTTGAGAATGGGTAAAATTGGAGAAGTCATGGTTAAGCTAGTACAATTATGGAAATATATGTGATGATGGAAGAAAATTTGTTAGTGAATTTGAGGAATAGATGGAAACAACGATGAATCATATATTCCACTAATAATTAGACATCATTTATTCTAACTAAAGTGATCAAATAGATATAATATGATCATATGATAGTTGATTATGGGCTTGTAGTATTCATATGTTGAAGTGGCATTCAATGAAAAATTGAAATATGGAGGAATTCCATGCCTTTATATTTACTTGCAAGTTGTGAGATGATGGAAGAATTTTTGTGATACAATAGATGAAAAAATGGCACAAAACCGATGGAGTAGAAAAAAGTGTAATTTGTAAATTTTCATGGATATTCCATTGGATAGTTCATCACAATAGATCTGATCAAATTGTATTTAAAATATGAAATTCTACACTATTACAGTTTTATTATATTTCTGGATCTATAGATTTACTGTTAATAGTGCATGCATCCAAATTTAAAATTATTCCAAAAAGTAGATAACGATGAAATACAATATCACACACACACACACATTTGACACAATATATGACCCGAGAAACCCTTTTCGAAGAAAAAAATAAATTGGAAGGTGAGGCCACTCTGCTCTCTTTTTCTGAATGGAAATATGGCTATGAGTACAAATAAGTATGGCATGTGGTTGGTCAGCTAATAAAATTCACAAACCCTCTTTGTGTTCTCTATATCCTATCCCTCTCAGCTATTTTTTCTCAGATATGGAACAAATGCACTCCAAAGAATGAAACCCCTTTTCCTCCTTGTGGCCTGATTAGAACACACCCAGATAACATAATTACAATATAGAATCCTATAGATTATTATTCATCATAATCGTGTTGCTAGACCCTTTTACATGAATAATGGGAGCTGATGTGGCATCCTCTCTGAGTGGCATAACTTTCGCATACAGACTTTGAGTGACATGATTTTTGTGAAGTTGGAAATGTCTCCATGTGTAGAATAGGAAAAAAATGTGTGGCGCTAAAGAAGATAATTTTTACTCCCCAAAAACATCATTTGATGACTCAAAATTCTCTCGAAGAGTATCAAACCCCAATTTTCCAAACTGGGTCCTACTGGTAAAAATGGTCCTGAGAATTGATTCCTCCATTTTTTCCACTCTTAAAGCATCAAAATGGATGAAAAACAATATATTGATCCAATCTAGATGAAAGTGTGAAATGGCACAGAGCTATGGATCAATAACAAGTAACAAAATCAAATATAAGAACGACAATCTATGGTAACTGGACAATTTAACATAGTGGAAGGATTCGTAGCAGCCATCACAGAGGATTGGTAGAAAGGAGTAAAGTTTAACATGATCTACAAGAATGGTGGAATATAATATAATCCAATCATTTATAATAAATATGGAATAAAATAGAATCTAATAATAAAAAAACAAATACGTGACCGACATCATAAAAAAACTAATAAGAAAATCAAGGTTTTTTTTTCTTCTCCTTCTCCTTCTCCTTATTATTATTATTATTCAATATTGTTTTTAGATATTTTTCACCAATAATCTATTACTCAAAAGCAATTTTTCTGATTACACCCTAAAATGGGTTTTTACAATTGAAGGTATTTTATTTTACATGCAACTAAGAAACTCATATTGTGGATAATACAGATGACATAACTACCATATGGAAAACCTCCAAATATAAAAAAATAGCAAGATATATTATAAAGGAATATTTAGAAAATGGATTTTGATAAGGCCTCAATCGATAATCAATGTCTATGAGATGAGAGACATCAAGTCTTTGTCAATGATACACAACTTAACAAATCCATTGTCATAAACAATATCGCTCTTGTATGACCCCAACTGACAAGTAAAAAAATTTCCTTTGAAATATTTAAGCTTAGAATCATACAAAAGGTCCCAATATAGCACTTGGAACTTCTTCTTCTTAATGAATTTGTGTGCCACTTTAGCCTTTATAGTTAAATACCATATAGTTGTGATGTGGAGAAAGCTGACAAATATCATCCAGTTCATTGATTTGGTCCAAGTAATGTTTATAATATTTTGAGAGGTCCAATCCATATATAGTGTAATTCTTAATGCCTTCACTTCAAACTCAATGAAAAACACTACATTCTTACCATACACAAACTTCGAGTGTGTGAACCTTGTCGTGTTTCTTTAAGTGGTGCAATAAATCATTGATATTCTAAAATTTTGTTGGACTAACCCTTGTGGTGAGTTCGCACAATATTGGTTGATGTGTATTCTAAAACTCTCTTTGTGACTTCCACTTACCCATTGCCTTGTGGATGGTATGGTGTAGATGTCCTATGTGAAATTTGGAACTACTTTGTGATGGATTGAATGATTTTGTATGTATATTGAGTTCCTTGATATGTTACCTTTTCTCATGGAACACCCATTAGAAGAAATTTCAGCCTAAAAGTGGCCTCCTGAGGAAAAATAATAAAATAACAGTTAAAATAATAAAATAAGAGTTATGAATTTTGGAGGGAAAAGAAGAAAACTAATTTTAAATTTTATTTTTGGCTTATCTCCTTATAAGTTTACTCAAATTTCAAGTATATACACTCATTGGATGCAGAGCATCCAACAATTACCCATTAAACATACTTTTGAGAAGACTCACATTGATAAAAATTGAAGATACATTAAAAAAACATGTTGAACAAACTTTTTTAATGTATCTTCAATTTATATCAATGTGAATCTTCTAAAAAAGTACACATGATGGGTACTCGTTGGATGTGGAATTTAATTTCATCCAACAAGGGTCTACACATGAAATTTGAGTAAACCTATAAGAAGATAAGCCGAAAATAAAATTTAAAAAATGAGTTTTTCTTCTTTTCCCTCCAAAATATTTACATGTACCTATTTTTAAATTTAAATTATTTTGAATGGTTTACATATTATGACATAAAAGTTATGTGAAAATTTCATGAGCACTTTTAGGCTAAATTTTCCTCTAATGAAAGATGAAAAATATGTCCTTATAGGGAAAATATACTATTAATTTGTTCTATGGCCTTTGAAAGTGCTTTGACTTCAACCCATTTGGTGACATATAGTCGGTGCAAACTAAGATATCAACTTTCTATCTCGATGGAGGTTTGATAGGTCCCACAAAATATGAGGACTACTTCTCAAAAGTCTTGACAATAATTTGCATCTATAGTGGCATCTCTTCGAACTAAATAGATTACTCCATTCTTTGGGACCTATCATAGTTTTTCACATACTTTTTGGCATCCTAAAAAATTTTAGACTAATAGTAGACCAAGTGCAACACTTATGTGTAGTCATTTTATCAACAAAGTCTCCTCCATAACGTTCACCATTACAAGCCTATAGGATTCTATAATTCATCATCTTGAACACAATTTTGGGTTATGAGATACAAACCTTTACAACAGAGGTATCCTTGAAACTAGGGGTACATGGTGCTTTGTTTTATAATATTCTATCATTCTTTAGAGATGCGCTAGAAGTTTCCTTCTAGCCACATGGTAATTAGGAACTATAAACCATAATGTTAGTAGATAGTGAAAATAGATTTTCATCACAAAAATTTCCTTCAATAGGAATGGCTTCTCCTTGATTAGTAGCTTCTAAGAAGAAAGTTAGCAACAACAATATCTTTTCCAATTTTGTCAATAATAACTTGATGCAACATTGTTTTAATAATAATAACCATATAGTTACTCTATATGAGATGGAATTTCCTCCTGTGGCTAAAGGCTTCAACTCCATATATATTTCCTAAGATCTAACAAAGTGAGGGATAAATCACTTGTAAACCTAACATCTAGATCAATTCTATAATTCCTTTACATATTAAATGGAAAATAAGATGGATAAAATCATAGCACTTGTACTGATGGTTGTGATGGTCCTAGCTAATGATGGATGATGGAGATCTTGCTTCACCCACTGAAGTCCTTGCTCCTCACTCGCAAACACCAATATATCTTCTAAACATGTAAGGTTATGGAAATCAAATATAATTTAAATATCCCAAACTAATCTAGATCCAACACAAATGAAAATTAAAAATTGCATGAGGGGAAGGAATCACAAGATTTGTATATTAATGGAAATGGAAACATACAAGTGTCACATACCTTGGGTTGCATGCAACTCCTTCTAGTTCCTTGGCCTCAAATCCTCCTTGACTAGTAATAAGGCTTCCTGTATCATATAAGGAATCTTCCTAAGAATTTCACCAACATTTCGTTGCACTCTTTCTCTCTCCCTTTTCCCTGATAATGGCCTCCTTATGTAGGATTATGAAGGAGATGGGAGGATGAATGTGGAAACTAGGGCCTAGATAAGTTAATATTAGCACAAATTCTTATACCATATGATAAGTCATCTCCTCCAATTCAAATTCATATCCTTCGAATTGAGCAACTCTAAAACATAGGACCTCCATCGCTTTGTCCTAGAGTATCATGAGCGATGGTGACATGTTCATAACTAATTGAATATAGAAATAGAGTGATGTACCATGTTATGTAAGGCTAAATGGAGTGGTGTAGCTCCAAACACTACCTATCCAAGATCACTAGTAGGGCATATCAACTTTATAACTAGGGTAGGTTAAGGTAGTTTTCTCCTCTAATTCCAGGGTGTCAAATACGATTAACACACTCCACCCCTAGTAATTGGTTTGTTCATAAAATAATGAATGAAAAAATTATTAGTGTGTATGAATGTAAGATACCCAATAATATAGTCTTGAAATTTATTGATAGAATATATTACCATAATACATTTCCTTTTGGTCACTATATAGTTTAATCTTGTAAGGGTAAGATATTACTAATGAAATATATTTCGTGGTGATATAGATTTATGAAGGAAACAAAATGAAATACAAATTTATAACAAAAGCATAGACATATAGTAAAACTTGACTTCTAATGATAAATGTAATGTGTTGAAAATATAAAAAATATGTGGAATGAAATAAACTTGTTCAAATGGTGGTAGATTATCTTTGAGAAGAGATGCCATGACTACATGCATTCTCCAGAATGAAGCCAAAATACCATTTTTAGCAAAAAAAGAAACAAGGAAACCCTAAAAATCCAAAAAAATAACCCAAGGAGATGGAACACCAAATGTTTATGGCTTTGATGGGGTTAGTTGGCACGTCAACTTCCTAGGGTCATAACTTTTACATATGATCTTTGTTTGGTGTGCTTAATAGCTCATTGGAAAGGTGTAGCCAAGAAGTACAAATTTTAGTCAAGCCTAGGAAAGAGTCAGTGGCTATCATTTGGTCCCATGCCATGTCAAAAAAATGTTGTTTAAGGCCTCAAAACAACCACAAAATTTCACAAACCAAGACACTGTAAAAAGAACTACCAAGATGGAGAACTATGATTTAAGATAGTGGAATAGGTGTGTGACTTTCGATATCCACCTAGATCAGTCCTCCCACCTTAGGAAGCAATGGTATCCATTGCATTGAGTGCATCCATTAGATGGGGAACCAATGGTCTCCATTGCATTAAGTACCCCCATCATATGGGGAAATTTTTGTTAAACTTGGCTTTGAGTGAGCCACTTTCCTTGGTGAAAGAGTTGTCATGCTTTAACAACTAAATGAAGACAGATAATTTTTTGGAGACTTCCCTCAACCTGTGTGTCCATGATATGATCAATGGTTTCTTGTTCTGTGCAATCAAGGTTGAGCTTTATTAGTGTCAATTGTTAATCTATCATTTATGTGTATAACAATGATAGAAAACATGGCCACAAGATGTTCACATTGAACATTGGGTGTAACCCAAAGAAGGAGTGAATACTTAGCTCAAAATTATTGTCACCCATAGCCTTGGTGATTGTGTAAGGTCCATAGTGAAGTAGACGAAGCTTCCGATGGAGTCCTATAAGGAACTTTTTCTATAAAGGAAACCAAGCGTTTTCTCCCAACTGAAATTTGTGTGACACCATGTGCTGATTAAGGAACTACTTATACTTAGTATTGAATTTCTATAAAATATCATGGACCTATTGACAAATGTGCTACATCCATTCAATGAATTTGGTGACTTTTTTGACCTTAGAGTGAGCATGGGAATATTATGCCTATGTGGATGCAAGGGGTAGTGCTACATCAACAAGACCTAATGGTTGAAATACCAGACCCACTTGAAAATGGCTATGGAGGGTTTTGTTGTAGCTACGTTGGACACAAGGGGAAATTTCACCCCACATGTGTGGATTCTTGGAGTTCTACATCCACAAGATATGTACGATCAACTTGTTGACAACCTTTTTCTATCCATCACTTTGGGGGTGAAAGGCAGTGGATTTGGTGACCTTGGTGTCTAACAATAAGTATAAAATTGACCAAAATTTGCTTAGGAACATATTATCTCAATAAAATATGATATATAATAATAAAATTATATATATATATATATTAAATTTATTAAAAATAAAAAAATATAGTCTCAATAATAAAGTTATAAAGTTTAATTAAAATATTAAAATTAAAATTTCAATTGTTATAACAAGAGTCACGTGGTATGTCACTACTTCTTTGTATAGGTGAATTGTGTGAATATAGTTTTGTGCATAACACCAATAAAATCCACAAATGCACCTTAATATTTTATTGAAGATACATAAAGAAGCATGGGAGAAGATTTTGGATAACACTAGCGAGTAGGGATGGAATTTGACACTCAAATTTCCTATCACAAAATTGAATTATTTCCTTTGTCTTCTTCTCTGAATGCTCTGAACCAACACTCTCAGTCTGGTTTGAGTTTGAATGCAGATTACCATTTTCACTAGTTACTAGAAACCTTAATCTTGATGCCTTCACATCATAAATATTAACCACTTTTCCATCCTTGCCTAACTTCAAACATGAGCACCTTCACAAACTGAAGTTGTTGTTGCTACTGAGCTTGTTGCATGGGTTTCTTTTATTTCATAACTTTATAACGACCTTCATAGAATGTGAAAGAATCAAGTATTGATGTTTTCAATGAATAATTCTTGAAAATTGTTAGCATCTCTATACCCGTGGAAATTTGAACTCTTTTGTGTCTCGACTATTTGTCACATGTTTGTTGTCACTTTTTCCAAAATAATTTTGTGAAACTGTAGATTTGGAATATCCTTTATCATGTGCCATTTTACAGAGAAAAAACCACTCCACCTTTCTTGCTGCCAAAAGTCCATGCTCTTGTCAAAATCTACACTACCAACCATCTTTAGCACACCACAAAATTGACCATTGACATTAACTAAGATAATTAAAAACAATGGAAAACCTTTATTATTTTCACTAGAAATCTTCCGAGCTTCTTGGTATGCCCCATGCTTTGATAGTCATCATGACTATATGATTTTATTACACAAAAAAAAAAACTTTGCATCATCATACTCAATGGAAAAATTTGCAAGGTTATATTTCTCTCTATTTATCACATTCCCATGTATCTCACAATTTCCACTCCATCTTCATTACCATAATTTATCATTCCTGAAGATATATGATGGCCTTTTGGCCTATTAGTTCGAGGACCACGGTTATATTCATTCAAAATGTCAAAATTCCAATTTTCATTAGTGTGATTTCCATAATCCTTTCGTTTCAAATGTGAGTTGGGTTTGAAAACCATGTTGTTATTGTTAAATTGTATCATCACTTTCCCCTAGTTGAATCCTGGGGATTTTTTCCTGAATGACATAGAATACTTACGTAGCATTGCACCTTGGGAACCCATGCCTTGCTGCTAGCTAAGGTGGATATGACTCATTGGCCTAGAATTATGGGACCGAGCATCCAGAGAATGAATAGTTTAATTTTTACCATCCTTTTAATCCAAATTATGAAGAACAATGCTTCTAACAATAGCTTACCCACAACAATTGATCCATGCTCCTGGGGTGCACTGAAGGTTGGAAATAACCCAAAGAAACTAGATTCTCATAAGGAGGGTTGGTATAATAAGGTCGTTGATCAATAAATTGACCATTAGATCCAACCATAGCTCTAAGAATATAAGGATTATATGGGTTTTAAAGAGTTTGAGGAGGATAACCATAATCGGGTGTACAATATACCATGGATCCATTTTCAGGAGCAAATCCAGGATATTGCATATTTATACCATCCAATCTTACATAACGAGCTTGCTCATCCCATTTTTTTGCGGTTGCTTCATGTCCATGGTAGTAATTAGTAGGGTAGAAAGACCATTTCTCCCCTGCATCCAACTGTGGTGTTCTCCTTTTCTCTAATGGACTCACTAGAAGGCACTAGGCCAGCTATAGTCTCAATTGGAGATTCATCTTTTGAAAGGAGCTTGGACTTGAGGTTTGCCATTAATTATTCCATTTGTTGTTTCACCAGGACTGCAACAACCCTGTCTTCTTCCTCCTTTCTGAGGCCTTGTTATTTTTGGTTTCCATTTAACTTTACCTTTATATTTCCCTTTCCATCCTTACTGAGATTCACTCTTATGATTTGTATGCTCGTAACAATGCTTCAATTTCCCAATAACTTCCTCAAGTGACCAAAGCTCGTCATACTCAATCCGATCTCTAAAAGCTAATGGAAATCCACTGACAAATCTCTTTCACTTTCTCATCTATAAGATACTGTACATACCTCAAAATATCCAAGAACTTGGTCATATACTCCTCATCTGTTATCGATCCCATTTTAAGTTCATAGAATTCCTTGGATTTACTAGCATAGTACCTTTCAAACAATTATTTCTTCTTTAAGAGTCTCTTGAATTCATGCCAACTCAAGTCTTGTGTCAGGATGTCTCTTACCTGTTTTATATCTTCCCACCATATGTCTACTTTCCCTTTGAGGCTAAATATAGCTAATTATGGCTTTGATATTATCTATGTACTCATGCAACTCAAATAAATTCTTCATCCCAAGTAACCAAGCCTTTTCATCCTTCGACTTCTTCAAATCTCCATCAAAATTAGGTGGCTTAGATTTCTTAAACTCATCTGGAAATTATCCCTTGTCACTCCTCTTGTAAGGGTGATAATTATGACGATCATAATGCCTGTCATAACTAGAACTAGAATAGTACCTGTGTCCATCACTTCCCCTATTTGGAGCATCCAAGAACCTATCATCTTTGATCTTTTCATCCATGTCCGACTTGTGCCAACCATGAGACCTAATGCCATATGCTCCATTAGTTTCGTCCTCCTGCCCATGGCTGATCCTAAGTGGTCTTTGTCTTTACAATTCTGATAAACTCTGAAGAATCATTGCATTGAATTAAGCTTGTTTCTCTCATACCTGCATGATTTTGTCATTATCTGCTTTAGAACTTCTTATTTCTACTTTCAAACTTCTCAATGTGTCTTCTAAGTCAAAAGAGTTCCAAACACCACACTGCTCATTTGATCCATAAGGAAAGTCTCGTGAATTGTAGTCTACCACTATGCTAACCATATTTTTTATTTTCTTCTTGCAAGGAATAAAAAGTCAGCTAAACCAAATCATATACAAACCAACGTACCTTAGAATAATTTGGGGAGGATAATTAATCTGCAAGGGAAACTATATTAGCACAATACATATATAAACATAATCATAGCAATGTATAATAATTATCTCGATCATTACCCAATTACCATGCATGATGCCACAACCACAACACCAAGTAGACACAATGCGTGCATAACAACATATGTACTATATGCATGCATACACAACACATACAAACACTGACATGCATAACCAATGCATAATCGACATATACTCATGATAACACATCCAACAATAACACCATCAACATTTCACATGGAGACACTACTAAAACTATGACCAACTCCATGAATATGCAAAAATCACATAACCACAAGCATATGGAACACACAGGTAATCGACATGTATGCATGAGCATCACACTGCCAATATAGTCCAAGGGGTGAACCATGCTCTGATACCACCCCGCAACACCGTCCTCCCACATTTACCCAAGCTAGCCGGTCCACCAAGGTAAACATTTGATGAGAGACTACTATGATGTGACTCAACTCACCAAGTACATTTAAGGAAGTGGAACCAACAAAACACAACCAAAAAGACGTTCTACACATGCTACAAAACCTTTAAGATCCAATCAGCCCTTCCAGGTGACTAACCCCTGGGTTAACTTAACATTTTACTGACCTAGAGCCCCAGTCCCTCCCTTGTCAATCCCCCCAAGTGACTTAGAGTCCCAGTCTCTCCCATGAGCAAGCCAAAGTGAAACTGTAGTCTTTTTTTGCCAATGCTATGCCATCGACTATGAGATTTAAGGATAATTTCCAAGGCTAGGATCCAGTCACTTCCTAGAAACTCCATGAAACTTCCAGACCTCATAAACTACATGAAGACAATGATTTTGATAAAAAACTTGATTAAGGACTTGTCTGGACCGCTATTAGCCATGACAAAGATTTAGTCAAACATGTCACAAATATGCATTCTACAGGTTAAAACAACAAATCTAAGTATAGAGGTCTCATACTTATCTAAGAATCGCTAATTAGAATTGATGTCTTATCAAATTAGCTGCATTATCATCTATTAGGTCATCTATTCATTTATAAATCAAAACATGATGAGATCCATACATCATTATTGTCATAAAACATACTCATAACCAACATATAAACAACATAAAATAACAAGGATACAACGAACTTGTAAATTTTCACATAAAATACCAAGGAAAATGAACTCTTATTAATGAATGAAAAACCAATCAGGTTTGGGACTTCCATGTTCCACCCGACCATAGATTGGTTGAACCAAAACTCTCTTTAGCCAATCACCCTCGTTCTATATTCCAAGCATGAATGTGGAACTCATAAAAAAAAAAAAAAAACTAGGGATTCCCGAGGCTAAACCACCTCACCCTCATCAATATAACCAAGATTTACCACAATCCTCACTAGATCAATAGGCCCTAAAAAAACATGGATGCCACCAGATTTATCCACCTACACCATGAGGAATTTTACTGTCTCCTAGTCTCTAGTATTTACTGCAATTCACAGTCTGATCTAGGGATCACTAAGCCATAATCGAGACTCCAGTCTCCAGGCTTTGCCGTATAACCCACCATTCATCGGTTGAGGATTCCTAGGCCTGATCAAGACTCCACCCTCTAGGATTTACTGCAATCCCCACCAGATCATTAGGCTTGACCGAGGTCACACACCTCTAGGCTTTACCGTATATCCCATCATTCACCGATCGAGGATTCCTAAGCCCACCGAGGCACACAATAGTTGGTTGTACTGCAACCCACAGTCCGGTTTAGGGGTTACTAGGCCAATGGCTTTATCAAAATCCACAGTCCAGGTCAAGGATAACTAATCCATATGTTCCTTCATTCAAAGATCTGCCTCACTCAGTTTCGAATCCATCCAACACTCCAACTCAACCAAAACAAGAGAACCCCATCACACCATGGCTATCCAGAAATGAAAAGTGAAGGGTGAAGAAAAATTTCACACGTAGCAAAAACCATGCCAATGAAAACAAGAGAACCCATAACACACATGCATAACCATGCATGCCAAATACAATAAGGAAATCACACATGCAAATCGATACCTGCTATTAAACTTGTTGTAGCTGCTTGATATTTCTCTTCCTTTTTCCGATTTCAGATTTCAGGGATTGTTAACTTGTAATAGATATTCTGGATCCATACCATTCATTTTTATTTAGAATCGACATTTCAAACCATCCACTGTGGTTCATCACCAAGATATATATATATATAGAAAACAAATCCACCTTAGGTTTTAATAAATAGGGAGATGCTTTTTAGGGTTTTGTGAAATGAGCTGACCAGGGAATTTTTAATTTTGGATATTTTCTTCCTCTTTTCCTTCTTTTCCTTTCTTGATCCAATGTTGAATTACTTCAAGAAAACTCTAAGCGTCCAAGAGCATGAGAGAGAGAATAGAGAGACAGCTCCAAAACTGAACTAAAAAAAATGTACCAACTAATCCTCATAAGACTTTTTATTAATGAGACCTCCATTTTCTTCAATTGTTCATTATTTTCCTTCATTTTCATCCTCACATGAAACCTGTGACCTTTCACCTTCCTTTTCTCCTAATTTCAATTATTTTCATAAATAAATTTCAATTAATGCCACTTTGCCTTTACCAATTTCCTCATCCATAATAAACCAAATGAACACCTGCACTAGAATGTTTTTCCCAACATTCATCTTGGAATAAGTGTCCCATAACCATGGCTATTGTTTTGCCTTTATTAAATCTTATTACATGGACTTTTAACGAGGGTTGTTACCTTAAGAAATCTAGAGGGCACCAAGTGTTGGTGAGTTCACTTTCAATAAGAATTGTTTGTGAAGACTTTTTACTTTTATTAATTAGATTCTTCTTTAACTTGATTAATATTATGTTATTTTCATCATAAAAATACCAAAAAATAATTAACAATGAGACAAAGGACACAAGATATAGGCGATTAGTCAGGGAAAAAGCCACTTCAATCTTGAGAGAAAAACCCAAAGAATTCTTCTTCTTATAGAATATTCAATTGACGAATTCCAATACCTAGAACCTTGACCAACAACCCCTCCAAGATCAAGTCAATCCTTGATTCAAGTAAAAGTCAATTTCTTCTTTGATATTGTTGTAATATTTTCTTCGTTCTTAACCCTCAGCCTTACAATCTTGGTATGAAACTATCATCCTTCCTTCTTGCAATTCTTGACCCCGTGCAATTGATTGTCCTTTTCGCATGTATGACAAGATTAGGGCTCTTTTAAACCTTATTATTTTTCGCTAAACTTGGGCTAGTTTCTTAGTGATTTAAATATGCAAGATAGATAATTTCCTTGCCTTAATTCAAACTTCTTGAGGTGACTAAATTTCTGATTTGTAGCAGCAAAATATGCCCTAGCTTCCTTGCACGTGTGGAGAGAAAAATAACCCAAATTTTTTTAGAAATTCGTCCTTCTCTTCTTCACTCTTTTTTTCTTTCTTGTGATCAAGTGTCAAGTGTGAGAAGTGTATCCTTGAAAGAGGCTGAGTGCTCCCTTATATAGGCTTCTTGTCCATGATTTGAGGCCAACTTGCAATTGTCTCTAGGCCAACTTGTTCATTGCAATATGACAAGGTCTTAGAGGGTCCTTTGAGTTGAATTTGACTAAAAAAAATTTATTTCAATATGTAACATACCCTAAGAGTGTCTTTCATACATGAAAAGGACTCATAAACCCTAGAAGCTCTCAATGGGAGCTTGACCTATAAGATAAATTCCTCTTGAGCATGAAACCCATGCCTCAAGAAAATAACAAAAAATTAATTTTTCCTATTACATCAAATACATAAAATCATGATTACATATGTCATTATGAAGACTAAACCTAGTTACATATTTCAAAACCACGTGGCTATCATATTTACATGCCACACCATGCCAAGTGGTAGTTACCGCCTCACTCATACCAGGTCGCGTATATCCCCATACTATGTTCCCCAAAACCCACTTTAACATCACTGATATGTATATATGGTTTATGTATGCGAGTGTGAGCCATTTTTAATCATGTCACCCCATTGCACAAAGCCTCAATAGTTCCCCATACTACTCCCCACTGAAACTACCGAGGACGTTTCCTTCGAGCCACGTGGCATGACACATTTCAAAATGGGACTTGGTCTCTGAATTGACCTATTTCTATACGCATATGTGCCATGCATGACGCTCATCCCACTGAAAATGGTCCCACACGCCACATCATCCCGAGACTTAAACCCCAACGGGTTCTACTAGGTGCTCCATCCAAATTCTCAAGAGAATGGGGTCTGGGGTGATGTCATTGGTCCTAAACGTTGGGGTGATGTCATCCTCCATCAAGCCTTCTTATCACATGACTCTAGGGTTGATAACAACCCAAATGCCACATCTTCCCAGGGATTTGATCCCGGGAGTTCCCTCTTGGTGTTCCCTTTGGGGATTCTGGGGACAAGGCGTCAGGGTTCATCCAACAATCATGAAATCTCATCATCTGATGGTCTGAATCTCCCTTTATTATGCAGTTGATCACTATGCATGGTCACTTGGCTTGCCAGGCTTGAGCCTCCCGGCTTCTCTAAGCCCTAATATGCCAACCCCTAACTTATACAATATATGTGAATTACTTAGCCTTTTTTTCCCTAAGACTCGACCATGGTATTTCTATGGCACAAGGCCTATTACAACTTAGTTCTCTAATCCTTATATCATCAGGACTCATCCCCACTTATTGTGTATGGGCATATATATGAATAAATCTTGAATCCTGATGGTTTTTTTTTTTCAAAAATATTTAATCCAAGTCTTTTATCCCATGGTATTTTCCCATGGTATTATTAATAATTTGTCCCATGGTATTTGGCCCATGGTATTAATAATAATTTGTCCCATAGGCTTCACCTAAATAAAACCTGTGTTTGAGTTTTTGTAAATATAAAGTGGTTTATTGAGTAAATATAAAAATCGGTTTTATTTATTTACCATACCTCTAGTTTATTTATTATTTTATTTATTTACCATACCTCGTGAGTAATATAAAAAGATATTTTATTTATTTACCATGCCTATGGTTTATTTATATTTTTAGGTATTTACCATATTCTATTTATTTACCATATCTCTTTCTTGAGTGTTAGTAAACTCTTCATATTTTAAGTTTATATCGTTTAAATTTATTTTTAATAAATTTTTAATTGTTCATTTATATGTTTATGTAAGTTATTGTTCAAGCCGACATTTTTTTGGCTTCCGACATACTTACACATCGGGGTCATACTGGGCTGTAGAATGCGCCTCTCGGCGCAACCAATAAGAGTTGTCCTCGGTGTTAGTTCGACGGTATTGGTTTGACAATTCACTTATAATAAATTTTCCCACCTTCTATTAAACATTACATCTAAGTACAAATTAAATATATAAAATATTTAGTTTTAAATAATTTTTTTAAAATTTAATTATAAAATATTATAAATATAAAATTACATATAATATTAAAATTATATAATTTAATTATAAAAAATATTTTTAAAATTATATAATTTAATTATGAATAATATTTTTAAATATAAATTAAATTTACTTTAGTCAATTTAATAATAAAAATTACAATTCAACCAATTGTGATCATCTCGTCATCCATCAAAACTAATAGTGAAAACTAATAGAGAGGATCAAAATCCAATCCCTAATGAGACCATTAATCTATTTTTTTTGCAAATAATATAAATTAGTAATTGTATTACATGTTGCAAAGGAAACGCCGTAAAGTTATGGTATAGGAAAGAATAACATGTAAGAAAAAAGAGGTAGTAGGAACTTTCTCGGCTCCAACTGATCCTCCAGAATGAGGAGTGGAGAGTTATGTGCTAAAACATAAACATAAAAGGCATTAGTGATGTGAAAACATAAACATAAAAGACATCACTAATGTGTCTCACTTCAACTTGTTTTATTTTTACAATATTTTTTTACTTTCACTTAAAACTGAATTATCTTTCCATATCCCAATAATATATTAAGTTTGGTAGAATTATTTATCTTAGAGCTATTTTTATTTCTAGACATTTTGTTACTATATCCACTACTTAAAAACCATACTACACTAAACACATTGTTATGAAGTTCCCCACCTCCATTTTATTTGTAAAAGGAAACTTATTGTTTTAGTTTTTCTATAAATTACATTTATAATGACCAAATTTCTTAGAATCTTGTGATTTTCCATTTATTTCACCTATATCACAACTATTTTTTACACTTCCATTAAAATATTTCTTGAATCATTTTTGAGTCTTATCCATGTGTAAACATTCTCAATTTAATGAGTTTAATGTCTAAAAATATTTGTCCTTCCCTTAATTTGTTTTTCAAATAATCATTTTTGAGTCTTATCCATTTGTAAACATTCTCAATTTAATGAGCTTAATGTCTAAAAATATTGGTCCTCCCTTTAATTTGTTTTTCAAATAATGTTTGACGTGAGTGTTTTAATTTTGGTTCATGATGTCCATATAAATTTAATGAAATATGTCGCATAGTATTTGAATTTTTTTTGTACGAGTTAACGTAGCGGAAAACAAAAATCACACACACAACAATTAAACATGAAGACAAGAATTAACGTGGTTCACCCAACCAATCTGGGCTACATCCACCAAAAAAAGGTACTGGAAATCTTATTACTCAACAAGAGATTACAACAGCAGATTTGCACATCTGCACTTCCTCTTCCTCTCACTTCACATCTCATTTGCCTCTACAGGCTTACAATTTATAGATGAGAGAAGAAACTGAATAATTAATTCTATCACAACAAAATAGGATAGAATATCTCCTCATCAGGATTTGATGCAATCAGTTTAGGAACAAATCCTATTGTTGGCATATCCATGAGATTTTTAGCCAAATTAATATCCAACAAATCTCAACAATCTCCACCTTGACAACAATTAGCCCGATACCTCATTCTTGTTTTATTTTCATTTTCTCTGCAAGCCAAGAGAAGCTAGACACCATCGTAGTTTCTCTAATAAAACTAGTTTCGTGAACATGTCTACACAGTTTTCCTTTGTATGCATTTTTTCAAGAGAGACTCCCCATTCAGTGATAACCTGTCTTACAAAATGGTACTTTATAGGTATATGCTTTGATTTACTATGATAGGCTGGATTTTTGGCCAAGCGAATTGCATTTTGACTATCACAAAATAACTTAATGTTGTCTTGCAACCTACCAAACTCACCAAACAAACCTTTCAACCAAACCGCTTCTTTGCAAGCATGTGAAGCAGCTATGTATTCTGCTTCTGTAGTGGATAAAGCAACAATGTTCTGTAGCTTTGACATCCAGCTAATAGCTCCACCTGTAAGAGTAAAGACATATCCTGAAGTTGACCTTCTCTTATCCAAATCATCTGCAAAATCGGAATCAACATATCTGCAAACCAATTCACTACTTTTGTTATAAGTGATACAATAATCACTTGTGCCTCTCAGGTACTGAAGCACCCATTTCACTGCTACCCAGTGTTCTTTCCCTGGATTTTCCATATACCCACTGACAACCCCAACTGCATGTGAAATATCTGGTCGTGTACAAACCATCGCATACATCAAAGTTCCTACTGCATTAGCATAAGGTATTCGAGACATATATTCCTTTTCTTCATTTGTGTTGGGACATAAACTTGAAGAAAGATTAAAATGGGAAGCTAAAGGGACTCAAACTGGCTTCACATTGTTCATACCAAACCTTAAGAGTATTTTCTCAATATAATTCTGTTGTGATAACCACAGCTTACCATTGCTCCTGTCTCTGAAAATCTCCATGCCCAAAATCTGTCTTGTTGCTCCTAGATCTTTCATATCAAACGTCCTAGCCATCTGAGCCTTTAACCCGTTGATCTCAGTTATGCTTTTGCTTGCTAAAAGCATATCATCAACATATAATACTAAGATAATGAATATGCCATTACTTAATTTCTTAAAGTAAACACAATGATCATATTCACTTCTTATATAATTTTGGCTCATCATGAAAGAATCAAATTTCTTGTACCATTGTCTTGGCGACTGCTTTAGATCATAAAATGATTTCTTGAGCCTGCAGACAAATTTCTTGTTGCGATTTTGAACAAACCCTTCACGTTGTTCCATATAAATCTCTTCATCTAAATCTCTGTGTAAGAATGCAGTCTTAACATCTAGTTTTTTTAATTCTAAATCAAGTAAAGCAACTAATGCTAAGACAAATCTGAATTGAAACAATTTTAACCACTGGTGAAAATATCTCATGAAAGTCAATTCCTGTTTTTTGAGAAAAACCTTTCGCAACCAGCCTCACTTTGCACCTGTCTTCATTATTATCAACACCCCTTTTCAATCTATAAACCCATTTACATCCTACAATTTTAATGTCATTGGGAAGTTCTACGAGGTCCCATGTGGCATTCTTGTTTAATGCCTTCATCTCATCCTTCATAGCTTCTTTCCACTTATCACTGTTAGAACCTTCTACAGCTTCCTGATAGCATAAAGGTTCATCATCATTAGCGGTTAAAGTAACTGAAGTAACATAATCATCATACCTTTTAGGGGGATGTCTGATTCTCGTGGACCTTCTTAAAGATGTTTCTGGTTCTTCCACAATTTGCTGATTATTATCTGTAGGAATTTCTTCATGATCTGCATCTAGAACTTGTTCATCTTTACTATCATCAGTATTTGAACTGGTCTCAAACTGAATATGTTTAAACTTAGGTACGTTTTCCTGTTTCAATTTGTTATCTACATCTGGATTATCAAGTGAAGATTCATTGAATTTAACATCTTTGTTAATGATGATCTTGTGAGTAGTAGGATCCCACAACCTGTATCCCTTAATCCCATCACCATATCCAACAAAGATATATATTTTTTATTTAGGATCTAATTTAGAATGCTGATGCTTCGAAATTAGAGCATATGCATCACAACCAAAAACTTTCAATTTAGAATAATCACAAGGATGACCCTTCCATACCTCTTGAGGAATTTTGCATCCTATTGCAGTTGATGGTGACCGATTTATCAAATAGCAAGCTGTAGATATTGCTTCTGTCCATAATTCCTTCTGCAAATTGGCGTTACTCAGCATACTTCTTGCTCTTTCTAAAAGAGTCTTGTTCATGCGTTCATCAACTCCATTTTGCTGAGGAGTATAAGCAGTAGTTCTCTGTCTTTCGATCCCAACTTCCTTGCAATAATTATCAAATGCCTTTGAAGTAAACACACCATCATTGTCAGTTCTTAAACATTTAATGGTTCTTCCAGTGATATTTTCAACTAATGCTCTAAACTGCTTGAAAACTGTGAATACATCAGACTTTCTTTTTAACATGTAGACCCATAATTTTCTAAAGGAATCATCTATAAAAGATACAAAATATGATGATCCTCCATATGAGGTTGTAGGAGATGGACCCCAAACATCAGAATGGATATAATCAAGGATTCCTTTACTAGTATGTTTTCCAGTTTTAAATTTATGCTTTCTTTGTTTCCCATATATACAATGTTTGCAGAAATCTAACTTAGAAGATTTTAAACTAGGAAGTAACATACGATCAGATAAAATTTTTAATCCTCTTTCGCTCATATGGCCCAACCGTTGATGCCATAGTCGAATAGAATCACTGTCGTTTTCAGATACAATAGAAGCATGATCTGACTCTGTTATTCCTTCTAACTGAAAAAGATTTCCAACCTTCTTTGCTTTCATTACTAATAGGATTTCTTTCTAAATTTTCATTACTCCACCTTGAATAAAATTTTTATATCCATTCGTGTCTAACACTCTAGAGAAATAAGATTTTTTCTGAGTTCAGGCACATGTCTTACATCAGTTAAGATTTTATTTGTCCCATCAAACATTTTAATCTGGATGCTTCTAATTCCCACAACATTACATGAGACATCATTGCCCATGTAAACAACTCCATCATTAATTGACTTATAATATTTAAACCACTCTTTATGAATGCACATATGATTGGACACACCAGAATCTAATAACTAATGTTGATCATGATTTGCAAAATTAACTGATAAAAATTCATCACTTATACCTGAACCGGATGCTGAACCTGAACCTGTATCTGTCGTGTTTGCTTCTTTATTTTCTGTTGAAGAGACTCCTTTGGATGTTTGCTGTCTCTTCCAACAATCCTTCTTCGAATGTCCCGATTTGCTGCAAAACCAGCACTTTAGCTTACTCTTCTTCCCTTTCGATTTTGATCAAGAGTTATTTTTCTGACTGAAGCATTTTTCTTTAGATCGACCTCTAACCATCATTGCTTCTGATGTAGAGGTTTCTAAATTTAACCTTTTCCTAGTTTCTTCAGACAGCATAGCTCCAACAACATCATCAAATTCAAGGGTTTTTGATGAACTAAGACTTATAGAAGTAACAAAATGATCCCATGACTCAGGAAGAGAACATAATAAAGTTACAACTTTATCTTATGAATCAAATTTTACTTCTATGCTATCTAACTGCACCAAGAGAGTATTAAAGGTATTCAAATGATCATTTATTGATGTACCTTCCTTCATGCGCAAGCTGTACAACTGTCTTTTCAGAAGACTCACGTTGGTTAAGGATTTAGTCATGTACAATTTTTCTAAATTTCTCCATAAACCAGCAGTTGTTTTCTCTGACATGATGTTAAATAAAACATCATCTGCCAAACACAATTGTATGCCTCTCAGTGCTCTGTCATTGATGTCACTCCATTGGTCATCTTTCATGGCGAGAGGTTGTTTGGATTTTCCCAAAAGTGCCTTCGCCACAGCTTGTTGTACAAGTAAATCGTGCATCTTGACTTTCCAGATCTCGAAGTTATTTCGCCCATTAAACTTCTCAATCTCAAACCGAGCATTTTGGGTTTTTTCCATAGTTAGTTTAAATTTTAAATCAAATTAATAATTTGATAAAAAATCCCTTTTCAAAACATGCAATTATTTCACCAAATTATACAGCCACAAACTGTAAATAGCAAATACTCAAAAAATGGAGATCCCGAGTTAACAAAGTAAAAATAACTAAATTTAACAAAATCTCCAACTCTTAGTTCAAGCTCGGCCTTTACTCTTTTGAATATTGAATTCGGCCTACCACCCAATTATCCTCTGTTTCAAGACAGCCCCTTTAAATTCCTCAGGGAATGCGCAAGGGCCGAGCTAACCTTTTTGAAACGGTTTATGGCTTCCCCTTTGTAAAGTTAAAACCTTGGGCCTCCAACCCTTCAATTTGTCTAAAATATAGAGCAGCAACTCTTCCCACGCATTACACCTCTGCACAGAAGTTTCTCCAAAAAATACAAGTTCTTCCTTAAGCTCACAGCGCTGTTCATCCACGAGCACAGCAAAAAACACCTATTTTACAACAGGCAGTAAATCAACTTTAAGCTCTGATACCAATTGTCAAAGTAAGCACAACAGAAACTAAATAAAAAATAACAAACACAACATATAAAATGTAGACAAGAATTAACGTGGTTCACCCAACCAATCTCGGCTACATCCACCAAACAGAGGTACCGGCAATCTTATTACTCAATAGGAGATTACAACATTAGATTTTCACATCTGCACTTCCTCTTCCTCTCACCTCACATCTCATTTGCCTCTACAGGCTTACAATTTATAGATGAAAGAAGAAACTCAATAATTAATTCTATCACAACAAAATAAGGTAGAATATCTCCTCATCATGATTTGATGCAATCAGAGTAGGAACAAATCCTATTCTTGGCATATCCATGAGATTTTTAACCAAATTAATATCCAAAAAATTTAATGAAATATGTGGCATAGTATTTGAATTTTTCAAGTAAAAGTTTTGAGCCTCTTTTTAAAAATTTCATTTTAATTATTTTTATCTTATATATTTTTTGATATGCTTATATATTTTATACTATATCTATTATTTTTTGTTTTTTACAACGGTTCTAAAATAGAATCACACTATATTTGTTGAATGAAAAAGGAGTTCTTGAGTACTTTTTCTCACATTACTTGAATTAATCTCCTTAAGCTTTTGTCCTAACTATAAGGAACATAACTATGAGTTAAATTTATCAAATAATATTCTTGCAAATCCCATAATGCTTGAGAAGCACATAATAGTTTCATTTTTAGATTTCAAAATCCTTAATTCTCATATTTAGAGAATGATATTTGAGGTGGCTGGAATTTACTTCGAATTTGAAAAAATTAACTTCTTTAAGCTTTTGTTTTAACTATAAAAAACATAACCATGAATTAAATTTATTCTCGCAAATCCCATAATGCTTGAGAAGCACATAATAGTTTCATTTTTAGGTTTCAAAATCCTTAATTCTCATATTTAGAGAATGATATTGCTCGAATTTACTTTGAATTTGAAAAAATGTCAGAATGATATTTGAGGTGGTTGGAAATTACTTTGAATTTGTGAAAATGCCGAAATTACTGAGAGTAACCAACTTGAATTTTTATTTTTCAAGTAAAATTTCTGAGCCTCTTCTTAGAAATTTCATTTTAATTATTTTTATCTTATATATTTTAT
The DNA here is from genome assembly GCA_034641835.2 of Pinus albicaulis. NCBI lineage: Eukaryota > Viridiplantae > Streptophyta > Pinopsida > Pinales > Pinaceae > Pinus > Pinus albicaulis. Next base: position 388,816,984 of record CM076576.1, on the reverse strand, counting down.
ACTATATCTATTATTTTTTGTTTTTTAATTTTGGTTCATGATGCCTATATAAATTTAATGAAATATATGACATAGTTTTTGAATTTTTCAAGTAAAAGTTCTGAGCCTCTTCTTAAAAATTTCATTTTAATTATTTTTAGCTTATATATTTTTTGATATGCTTATATATTTTATACTATATCTATTATTTTTTGTTTTTTACAACAGTGATTTTAAAAATAGAATCACACTATATTTATTGAATGAAAAAAGAGCTCTTGAGTACTTTTTCTCACATTACCTGAATTAACCTCCTTAAGCTTTTGTCCTAACTATAAGGAACATAACCATGAGTTAAATTTATTTCGCAAATCCCATAATGCTTGAGAAGCACATAATAGTTTCATTTTTAGATTTCAAAATCCTTAATTCTCATATTTAGAGAATGATATTCGAGGTGGCTGGAATTTACTTTGAGTTTGAAAAAGTTAACTTCCTTAAGCTTTTGTCCTAACTATAAAGAACATAACCATGAGTTAAATTTATCGATTAAGATTCTCGCAAATCCCATAATGCTTATTTTTATCTTATATATTTTTTTATATGCTTATATATTTTATACTATATCTATTATTTTTTGTTTTTTACAACAGTTATTCTAAAAATAGAATCACACTATATTTGTTAAATGAAAAAGGAGTTCTTGAGTACTTTTCCTCACATTACCTGAAATTAACCTCCTTCAGCTTTTGTCCTAACTATAAGGAACATAACCATGAGTTAAATTTATCAAATAATATTCTCGCAAATCCCATAATGCTTGAGAAGCACATAATAGTTTCATTTTTAGATTTCAAAATCCTTAATTCTCATATTTAGAGAATGATATTTGAGGTGGCTGGCTTTTGTCCTAACTATAAAGAATATAACCATGAGTTAAATTTATCGAATAATATTCTTGCAAATCCCATAATGCTTGAAAAACACATAATAGTTTCATTTTTAGGTTTCAAAATCCTTAATTCTCATATTTAGAGAATGATATTTGATGTTGCTGAAATTTACTTTGAATTTGAAAAAATGTTAGAATAATATTTGAAGTGATTGGAAATTACTTTGAATTTGTGAAAATGCCTAAATTATTAAGAGTAACCAACTCAAGGCGCCATCCCCAGTACTCTGAGAGATGTCCTTAAGACATAGATGAGAAACTGATAGTGATGTCTTTAAGACATAGATGAGAATATGGTAATGTGTGAAATCCCATGGTCAATGCCATTTCCCACTTTCGAGTTAAGAGCAGTAAAAATGCTACATTTCCTTCTCTCCCTTTTAGTGGTACTATCGGTAAAGTATTTACTCTCCAGACTTAAAACCTGGAATGGTAGAATTTTCCACTGCTTTCCTGTATTCATTTTAATGGTAGAAGAACACATAAATATTAAAACACTTAATAAACTCTTTTCACTATACTCTGAATCTACAATGGAAAATCAGTGAAAATATTTTCGCAAGTGGTGATGTGCACCATTATTTTGTTAAATTACAGCTGTATGTAATATGTGACATGTAGAACTTGAAGCTAAAAAAAACCCAACCAATTCACAGTTCAGGACCAAAAATCACAGTTCAGAAGCCATTACGCTGAAGTTTAAAGGAAAATTAAACCCCAAATTACAAAACCTCAAAACCTCAACTTACCTGAGTATCTCAGGGAATCAACTTACTGGTAATAATTATGGAGGCACAGACGAGTCGTGTACTGTATGCAGAATAAACGTGATCAACTCTTATGTAAAAAGACCCAGATTCGAAGGAGTTCCAATTATTTTCAAACGCTCACATATAATCCCAAAATTTGAAAAACATAAAAGAACGTCGAGAATATTTATAAAGAACTTTGTTAAAAAACATAAAAGAACGTCAAGAATATTTTTAAAGAACTTTGTGATGGCGATTAGTAATTTCTGGAAAACTAACATCGTCATTTCAAATTCCAAAATTTTAAAAGCATAAAAGAACGTCCAGAATATTTTTAAAGAACATCTTCATTTCAAATTTGATTTTGGAAATTAAAACATATTGACATTTTCGAAATGATTTTGAAAATTTTCCATTGTTGTAGGTTTCTTTGCGATTGATTGATTTTACATTATATGCCACAAACATCAATTGCCTCTATATTTGAGAGGGTTGAACTTAACTGTATCTATATTTGAGAGAGTGAAACTTAACCTGATTGCAGATAAAAGAGTTTTACCCTTAGTATTTATAGATATATCCCTGGTTGGAATCAGGCCAGTTCCGATCCAATCTCGGCCTCAGGCGCCCAAAACGCCCGAGCCCAAAAGAAAGGAGCAACAGGCTCCACAGACGGCCAAGAAGGCCGAAGAACCTGCAAGAGACAATACGAGAGACATTAGACCTGATCAGCAGCCTGCTAGACAACAGTCATTTCAGGCCCAGCCTCAGGCGCCCAAGCCCCCACAGCTCCAACCTGAGGTGCCCAAACCCCAGCCCCAGCCGAAGGAAGATCCCAAGAACGCTGAGCAAAAGGTCCCAGAGGAATCCAGTGCTTCTTCTCCTTTTCCTAATGAGCAGATTCAATCATTTTCTTTGCTCTCTGACGCTGATAGCAGAGCTGGGCAGATGATAGTTCCTACAGATAATAGATCATTGGTGCTCAGGGGATCCCAACCGACTGAGCAACAGAAATCTCTTCAGCAAGGAATCAAAGACGACATATCGCATCTCACTCGCAGGCTATCCGAGCTCCACGGCCAGCAGAGCCTCAGCTCTAATGGAGACCAGAAGCTGCAGGATTTGGGTGTGAGGGTTATCACTCTGGCCGGAGAAAACCGGGGAGCTACCATGGATTTGGGTTCTGAATCCAGAAAGAACGACATGCTTGACTTTCAGAGAGTGAATTACAAGCCCAATGGGGCTAATAAGAACGAGGAAAGCCCTGATGAAAATCATCGTCACAAGGCAGCTGGCCCTGTGAATGCCTTTGTGAATAGCAACATACAGGCTGCCAACAACTCCATTCTGTATCACAGCACTTGGCCTCACAGAGACCCCGGCGTGCGCTTGACTCTCTCCAATAATCCTGTTTCTTCCAAGGGAATTGCTCCACCCAAGGAAAGCCGGGGAAAATCAGTAGTAAGAGCTGCACAGCCTACTGCAACAACTCTGGGTGAAAAAGCTGCTGAGTTGTGCAGGTTCGACGCTACCGATTTGTGCAGGTTTGGACTTCATCTATGGCAGTTGGCTGCAGATCAAGAAAAATGGCACTACTGACAACTGCCTCACCGAAAATTGTGATGAATGGATGTTTAAATAAAGGATTCTGTTTAAAGTTGGTTTTCGCTAGTGGATCGAATGGTCAAATTTTTTTGAATCGTCCTAACAATCAATCTAAGGGTGGAAAACTGTGTAGAGTGGTACTTTAGGAGAGGTGTTTACGGCGTAATTATATAATTTGTTCTTACTTGAATTCTTCTCCATCAGATAACAAGTCATTTAAAACCTCATGGTCCATCCTGGCCGAGGCCTGCTTCACCCACTTCACCAAATCCTCTGCATCTTGGTTCACCTTATGTTCTTCCCTGAGGGCTTTCTTGAGCTGCTTCCGCTGGCTTTTCAATGAAAAGGTACTCAAATCCGTCAAAATCTCATCGTCAGACAGCGAGTCCAGCGTGTCATTCGGCCTGTCACTGTTCCTGTCCCTATTCCGAACCCTCATTTTCGACTTCTCAGAAACGGCAGCAGCCCTGAGTTCATCTTCGCCAATATGGGAATCGGATTTCTTCATTTTATTGGAACCCGAGGAACTCCTAGAGTTGAAACTTCTCAAAATCTGCTTAGGAGACCCGCAGAAACAAGATCTGGGAGGAGAAGGCGACAATGAGCACGATCTCCGAGAGCGCACAGAGGACGACAACGCCATGACCGTTCTTGAAGTTTTCTTAGGAGGTCTCGAGTTCGAATTTCCCCGAGGCGAAGACGCAACCGATATGCGGGGTCCCTCGCTGATGGGGTTCGAGTTCGAATCCCTCGGCGACTCTGCGGATGACAATGGAATATTTCCACGAAATTGCCCCTCAGCCGACTCTGAAAGCTGGCTGTGGCGTCCCTCTAGACTTTGAGGAGGACCAGCAGGTCTCAGGCTCGAAACCGATGCATTGAGCTTTTACTACCTGATTTCCAGCTTTGAGTCGAGGCCGTGAGTTGCAGAGCCTCGACTTCCGATTGGATCGGTAGTGATTTTAAGCAAATGTTCGTCAAGGAATTGAGATAAGAATTCTTCCACAACATTTTCATTCTCGGAATCTAAAGAAGAAGAGGAATAGGAGAAAGAAAAAATGGGCCATTCGACAGTGATGTATTGTCTGCCTGTGCCGAGTCGGCGACCATTTCTCGCCAGTGCCACACTCATTTCAAATTCTACGGATCCCCCGTCCTTTTCTAAAAGAAAAATAAATCATGCGATTTTTCATTTTTATAATATTATAATTAATTAATTAAAGGTGTGTGTGTGTTTTTTTTTAATATAATATTTAAATAGATAAAAAAATAGGTATAAGAAATGAAATAAAATAATATTTTAATATTTTTTATGTTTCACTTAATTAAGTTATATATATATATATATATATATATATATATATATAATATTTTGTTAGAAATTTTATAGAAATATATTTGAATGATATGTTTGATTTATATAGTTTACACAATTTAAGTATTTTAAGAATAATTTTTTTAAGATGCTAAATTTGTTTATGTATTTAAAAATACAATTTAGTTTATACAATTTAAGTGTTTTTCAAAATGTTAAATTTATTTATATATTCAAAAACACAATTTAAATATTAAAAATTAGGATACTACTAAAATTTATATTATTATAATAATGTAAAAAAATTAAATTACTCTCTTAAAAATTATCCCATAACATTGCATTAAATATGAAAGAATATATCAGATTTTTTTTAAAAGTAAGGAGCTTTGGTTTTGTATTTCTATAATAAAATAAAATAAGTTTAAGTTGTTATTAACTTGTCATAATTATTTATAGATTATATCATGAATTCTTATGTTAAAGGTAACCAGTTTTATATTTCTACCACAAAATAAATTTATTTTAAATGATTATTAATTTGTCATGATTATATATAGAGAAATTAAAACTTGCCAAATAAAAATAATAAACTAATACATATATTTTTAACTTCTAATGTATAATCATTAAAAGGTATCAAATTTATTAAAGTGTAAGTTTTGTTATCAATTAAGATGTATTTATGTTGATTGTAGTTTTATGATGTAGTAAAAGGAATCCAAACTCTTAGGATATAAAGTTGTTATCATATAAAATACAAATAAGTTGGTTGCACTTTCGCTCAATTTCATACAGCTTAGAACTCACAAATTTTGTATCTATAAAACTATAATTTATTATTATTATTAAAATATCTATATTTGCACTGTAACAATATCTATGTGTAAACATCACATCTATAATATTTCTATTTATGTGTAAATTTTATCTTTCCATTTTATATAAACATATGTATCATATCTTTTTTCATAATTAGAGTTGTGTTCCCATTTGCATCTTTATTTCATATATATATATATAATACCCACTTGATAATATCTTTATCATAGAAGTTGTACATACACTTAATTACTATTGGTGAATTATGATATTATATATTTTTAATGTTGATAATTTAACTAAATATCTCATTAATTTATAATAAAGTATGCAGTTTACTAACTAGTGCTTTTAATTATCATATTAGGGCTTATAGAAGTGTTGTTTAAACAAATGATAGTCTTAAGAACTTGTTTAAAAGTTTATTCTATTATGCTTTTCTAACCTAACTACAAATCAAATTTTAATCATGAGGAAATGAGCATTAAAATAAAGAAGGTAGAAAATATAGTAATTGAAAAATAATTGTAATCTATAACTTAAATATCAATAACCCTCAAATATGTTCATTGTTATGCACCAACTCTCTAAATCCTTTAGTAGCTGACACACACATATTCAACAATTTTATAACAAATTTGACAAATACTAAGCACCATTCGAAGTTCCCTTAGGTCTGTTAAAGACTCGATTTGCCCTAAGGATGGTAAGGGGGTGTACTTGATTCCATGCTCTTGTGGGACACCTTATATTGGTGAAACGGGTCGGTCTATTAATCAAAGAATTCAGGAGCATGTCGCTGACCTTAAGCATAATAGATCGCGCTCCTCGGCCTTAGCAGAGCATGTTCAGAAGACTAATCATCACATTTGCATTGAAGATGCTAAGGTGATTGCGAAGATTGACCATTTTCACCACCGCAAGTTGCGAGAAGCCTTGGAAATCGAAAAGAGGCCTCTTAACCTCAACAGGGACGATGGGTGGATGGTTAGCAGGTGTTGGATTCCCGCTCTTCATTCTTAATTTTTTTTTTTTTTTAATGAAAATAAAAATAAAATAAATAAATAAATAAATAATAATAATAATAATAATAAATATTAATAAAATGAATAAATCTATTTCAATTAATAAAATCAAATAAAATAAAAATGGTTAGAAATTAAATTATTACTATTATTATTATTATTATTATTTATTTATTTATTATTATTATTATTTTTATTTATTTATTTATTATTATTATTATTTTTTAGATTATAGTATCCTTTAATCCTTTTTGTTTTTAAATAATATTAGATAAAATAAATATTTTAACTATTATTCTATTAATAGAAATAATCCTATGTTTTTTAATCTTATAGAAAAATTAAAATTAAATAATATTCATATTATTTCTTATTATAATCTTTAATCATTTTTATATTATTATTATTAGTATTAGTATTATTATTTATTTTTATTTATTTATTTATTTATTTTTATTTATTTTATTTATTTTTATTTATTTTTTATTTTTATTTTTTAATTAATTAATTTAATTTAATTTATTTTATTTTTTAATTTATTTATTTATTATTTTATTTTATTTTATTTTATTATTTTTTATTTTATCTATTTATTTTATTTTTTAATTTATTTATTTATTATTTTATTTTATTTTATTTTTTATTTTATTATTATTATTATTATTTTATATATATATATATATATTTTTTATTTTATTTATTTATTTATTTGTATGACTTTGATTTAGTCAAACTAGCCGTTATCTTTCAACGGCTAGTTGGAGCTTCTCGTTTCTATTTAATTGGGTTTCCTGATCAGATTTTTCATCAAGTCCTGATGATGAACCACACTGGCTGGTTCGAAACGCGTCGACCAAATTCATTTGGATGTGATTTTTACTGAAAGATTTTTTTTTCACAAAATACTAAGCTATGAATATTATTGAAATTATTTACATAGTATCAAATAATACAACACTTCTCTTATCGAAGTGAACCCTTTGTCTTCAAAGCAAGGAGCTAGAAAGCTTCCAAGCATTAACCCTTTGTCTTCAAAGCAAGGAGCTAGAAAGCTTCCAAGTGTTAATTCAATAGTTAGAACTATTTATACTCAACCCATGCACAAAAAGATAGAAAAACTAACTGAGCAACTGCATATTTTTTTTCTCCCTTTCTCAAAGAGGTTGATGTTGCTTTTATAAGCATCTAGTGTGATATTCATATTAACACTATTTAACTATTATAATGTGTTTGAGAATTGGACTCACAAAATAGATTAATGGAATATTTATAAAATTAAGTTGTTAGCATTTAGCTTGTAGAGCATGCCAGGCATATTTCACTAACACAAGAGATTCAATAACTAACCCAATGGTTTCATTTACTTGAAAATAGGATTGTGCACCGAAACAAATTAAAATGGAAAATAAATTAATACATATAATTTAAAAATAATAAATTAATTAATTAAATTAGAGTGTTACTTTAATATTTTAGTTTTTTCAAGGAACCTTTAAGTGAACCCAAAGGATACTTCCCCACATTTGTGGGTAGAAACCTTAATGCACTCATTAGTGTAGACTAGTGCATCTCACCCAAGAGAATTCAGATTTGTGGATGGTATCCCTAGTAAACTTTCCAATGTAGACTAAGTGCAACTCACCCAAGAGGATCCAAACTAGGCACATGCTAGCATAGATTTAGGAAAACACCTATCAACATCAATGATTGTTAATTGAGCTAACTCTTTAGGTTACTAATATACACACATACATACATACATGTAGATAAAACACATATATGTGTATGCATATGCATAGATATACATATGCATATTCATATTCAAAAGAAAATGTCATGGGGAAATATCTAAGAACTTCCTCACATTTCATGGGTAGTAACCATTGTATAGCCATTATCATTAATTACAGTGTTTGGCTTAGTGGGGACTTTGAGAGAGTCATGCAATTGAGATATCTAGTGCCAAGGATTAACCTAATGAACTTCTACATGAATCTCCAAGCACTCAACCATTAAAAATAATCCACTAAGATATACATAACACTCAACCAATAAAACTAACCTCTCTCTCTCTCTCTCTCTCTCTCTCTCTCTCTATATATATATATATATATATATATATATATATATATATATAAGAACATATGTTTCCTTGTTGTAGGCCATAACTTCAATTCTAGAGGTGGGTAGGGTATGTAGGCCTCTGTAGGATATGCAATTAACAATTACATGAAGGGATCTCTTGACCCACAAATAAGGGGCTATTACAGGCCAATTTATTTCTGGATAGACCATGACCTTAAAATTAGGTGATGATGATGATATGTATTTTGCATGAAAAATTCATCAAGGAAGACCTCTAGGTAGTTTCTCAAATTTTTTGAATGGTATGAAGAGTAAATGTTGTATGTGGACAACATGTATACCTAATTAGGATGTTGCTTGTAATCAAACGTGCTGTATAGGTAACTTATTTGATTCCTATGAGGTCAGGAGGTCTATGTCACATTCCTTATATTGGGTATCATCCTTGGAATGCATAAGTGCATATGAGTTTCCTAGTGATTTATTTCCAAGGAATACACACACATACATAACACATAAGAAAAGAATGTATATTAATATTTCAAGAATAAATAAAAATAAAAATAACTAGGTTCTTGTTTGGTGTTCTAGAGATAAGATATTTTTATTTATTCTACATAAAATAGAACAACAAAACTTCTATAATGACCTAAATAAAAAAAAAATATGAAAATTTTCCTTATGTCCTTAGCTCAAGAGAAATTAAAGTGTAAAATAAAAAAATGGATTATAAAGTTTAACAAGGTTCAATTGAGTAGTTTTGTAAAATCTTCATGGATTTCATATTCCTCTTGACTTGTGCTTAATATCAAGACATCACATATTCTAGGAGGGGTCTTCCATCACCTATTTTAGCTAGAACCATATATCCCTTTTGAAGAAAAATAAATTCCTTATAGGAATTATTATCTACCCTTTCATTAGATATATGAAAACATGTGCAAAAGTGATATTTTCAACCTTACTTATTCCCTCTTTTATTATGTCCATGATTAGGATAAGAAGTAGATTTTCTAGCTTAGGGATGACTACACCCGTGATGTTATAGAGTGGTAGCATAGGGATGAATACACAATCAATCCAAAGTGATGGGTTGATGTCAAATTAAAATTCCACCCATGATGCCTCTGGCGTTGTAGCATAGGGATAAATATGCAATTAAGCCAAAGTGAAGGGCCGATGTCAAAATGAAATTCCACCCATGATGCCTCTAGAGTGGTAGCATAAACTTGTACCATATAGAGTAGTTGCATAGATGACCAATTACAAGCTAAAAACATGACATAGCAAGGAAGTTCCCAATTTTAGAAAGGTAAGGTGGTGAAAAATAAATGATGTCTAGAATGAGTAAAATTGGAGAAGTCCTAGTTATAATAATACAATTATGGAAATATGTGTGACGATGGAAGAAACTTTGCTAGAAAATTTGAGGGATATATGATGGCGACAATGAATCAGATATGCCACTAATCATTAAATTCCATTTCTTCCTATTAAAGTGATCAAATAGCTGTAATATGATAATATGATAGTCGATTATGGGTTAGTATTATTCATATGTATAAGTGACATTCAATGAAAACTAGAAAGGTGGAGGAATTCCATACCTTTATATTTACTTGCAAGTTGTGAGATGATGGAAGCATTTATGTGATACAATAGATGAAAAAATGGCGCAAATCCCATGGAGAAGCAACAAGTGTGATCTGTAAACTTTCGGGGATATTCCACTTGACAGTTCGTCACAAAAAATATAATCAAATTATATTTAAAATATGGAATTCTATGTACTATTACAATTTTATTAGATTTTTAGATCTATATATTTATTGTTAATAGTGCATGCATGAAAATTAAAAATTATGCAGAAAATGGAGAACGTTGAAATAAAATTTCACACACATATTTGACATAAGATATGACCCGGGAAACTCTTTAGGGAGAAAAACATAAATAAAAGGTGATGCCATTATGCTCTTTTTTTTTTTTTTAATGTAAATATGCCTTTGAGTACAAAGAAGTATGGCTTATGGCCAATGGGCTACTACAATGCACAAATCCTTGGTGTGTGCTCTATCTCTTATCCCTCTCAGCTATTTTTCTCACATATGGAAGAAATGCACTCTTAATAATGGAACCCCTTTTCCTCCTTGTGGCTAGGTACATAACCTGATAGCTTGAGTTACAATATAGACTCATGTAGGGTATTATTCATCATAATCACATGGCTATCCCATTTTCCATGAATAATGGGGGTTGTCGTGGCATCCTCTTGAAAAAAATTCTGAGTGGCATAAATTTTGCATACAGCATCTAAATGAAGCAATAATTGCATAGTTGGAAATGACTTTGTCTGTAGAATAGGAAAAAAATGTGTGGTGCTAAAGTGGAAAATTTTTACCCCCAAAAAATATCGTTTGATGCCTCAAAATGCTCCAGAAATGTTTTAGACCCCAATTTTCCAAACTATGTCCCACCAGTAAAAATCGTCCTGAGAGCTGATTCCTCCACATTTTCCACCCTGGAAGCATCAATATGGATGAAAAACAATATAATGATCAAATCTGGATCAATGTGTGAAATGGCGCAAATCTATGGATCAATTGAAAGTAACAAAATAAAATATAAGAATGACGATCTGTGGTAACTGACAAGGTGAACACAATGGAAGGATTCGTAGCAGTCATCATAAAGGATTGGTAGAAATAAGTAAAGTTGAACATGATCTATAATCCAATTATTTACAATATAGATGTAATAAAATAGAATCTAATAATAGAAGCAAATATGTGATCGATGTCATAAAGCCTAACTAATAAGAAAATCAAGGTTTATTTCTTTTTTCTTCTCCTTCTCCTTCTTCTTCTTATTATTATTCAATTTCTTTTGTAGATGTTGTTCACTAATAAGCTATTGCTCAAAAAATATTTTTCTAGTTACACCTTAAAAGGGGTTTTCACAATTGACTCGGTATTTTATTTTACATACAACTAAGAAACTCATATTATGGACAATATAGGTGGCATAGCTACCATATGAACAATCTCCAAATCTAAACAAATAGAAATATCTATGATAAAGGCATATTTAGACGATGGATTTTGGTAAGGCCTCAATCGATAACCATTGTCCATGAGAGGCATCTAGTCTTTGTCAATGATATGAAATTTTAACATAACCATTTTCATAAACAATATCAATCTTGTACTATCCCAACCAACAAGTACGCCCCAATATTTAGCTTGGAACTCTTCTTAATGAATTTGTGTGTTACTTTGGCCTCTATATTTAAATAACATAGTTTTGATGTGGATAAAGATGACGAATGCCATCAAGTTCATTGATTTGGTTCAATTAATGTTTATAAGCTTTTGAGAGGTACAATCCATATATAGTGTAGTTATTAATGCCTTCACTTCAAACTCACTGGAAAGCACTACATGCTTACCATACACAAGCTCAAAGCGAGTGAACCTTGTGGTGTTTCTTCAAGTGGTGTCATAAGTCCATTGAGCTTTTGGAATTTTGTTGGTCCAATCCTTGTGATGAGTCTGCACAATATTGGTTGATGTGTATTCTAAAAATCTCTCAGTGAATTCCGTTCTTACCCATTGTCTTGTGGATGGTATGGTGTAGATTTCCTATGTCAAATTTGGAACTACTTTGTGATGGATTGAATGTTTTTGGAAGTAAATTGAGTTCCTTTATATGTAACATTTTCTCATGGAACACCAAAGAGGAAAAATATATCATCGTAGATAAAATATACCATTAATTTTTTTAATGGCCTTTGGAAGTGCTTTGAATTCAACCCATTTGGTGACATAGTCAGTGCGAATTAGGATATGAACTTCCTATAAAGATGGAGGCTTGATAGATCCCACAAAATTTGAAGCCTATTTCTCAAAAGGCTCGACAATGAGTTGCATCTACAGTGGCATCTCATCAAAATAAATAGGTTACTCCATTATTTGGAAACTATCATACTTTTTTTACATACGTCTTGGCATCCTAAAAAATGTTAGACCAATAGTAGACTAAATGAAACACCTTATGTGTAGTCATTTTATCAACAAAGTCTCCTCCACAATGTTCACCATGACAAGATTATATCATGTCATAAATTCATCCTCTCGAACACTATGTTGGGTTATGAGATCCAACCCTATACAAAAGAGGTATCCTTGAAATTAGGGGTACATGGCACTTGGTTTGATATTATTCTATCTCTCTTTAGGTATGTGCTAGATGTTTCCTTGTAGCCACATAGTTAGTAGGATCTACAAACCATAGTGTTAGTAGATAGTGTAGATAGATGTTCATCACAAAAAGTGCATTCAATAGGAACGACTTCTCCCTAATTAGCAGCTTCTAAGAATGAAGTGAGCAACAAAATTATCTTTTCCAATTTTATCAATAGTAGCGATGCCAAACTCTTGTAATAATAATAACCATCTAATTACTCTATGTGAGATGGAATTTCCTCCAATGGCTAAAGGGTTTAAATCCATAGATATTTCTCGAGAACTAACAAAGTGAGGGATAAATCACTTGTAAACATAAGCCCTAAATCAATTATATAATTCCTTTACATATTAAATGGAAAAGACTCAGGGATAAAATCATACCTCTTGTAGTGATGGTTGTGATGGTCATAGCTAATGATGGGTGATGGATATATTGCTTCACCCCCTAAAGTTCTTGATACTCACTCTCAAACACCATTATCTCTTCCAAACATGTAAGGTTATGAAAATTAAATATAATTTAAATCTCCCAAACTAATCTAGATCCAACACAAATGAAAATCAAGAATTGCATGTGGGGAAGGAATCAAAAGATCTGTATAATAATGGAAATGAAAACATACAAGAGTCACATACCTTGGGATGCATGCAACCCCTTCTAATTCCTTGGTCGTAAATCCTCCTTGGCTAGTATTAGGGATTCCTGTAGCATATAAAGAGTCGGGCCTAAGAATTTCGCCAACATTTCATTGCACTCTTTCTCTCCCTTCCCCTTGGGAATGGCATCCTTATGTAGTATTCTAAAGGAGATGGATGTATGATAGTGGACACCGGGACCTAGATAAGTCAATCTTAACACAAATCCTTATACCATATGACAGGTTAAATCCTTTAATTCGAATTGATATCCTTTGAATTGAGCAACTCCAAAACATAGGACCTCCATCACTCTATCCTAGAGCATCAAGAGTGATGGTGGCATGTTCATAACTAATTGAATATAGCAATAGAGTGATGCACCATTTTATGTAAGGCTAAATGGAGTGATGGATGTTCAAACACTACCTATCTAGGGTCACTAGTAGGGCATCTCAACCTGCTAACTAGGGTAGGTTTCTCCTCTAATTCTAGGGTGTAAAATACAGTTATAAAATTCCACCCATGCTAATTGGTTTGTTCATCCAATAATGAATGAAAAAATGATTAGTGCATATGAATGCAGGATACCCAATAATGTAGTCTTGAAATTTATTGAAATAATATATTACCATAAGAAATTCCCTTTTGATCACTATAGAGTTCAATATTGCAGGGGTAAGATATTGCTAATGAAATATATTGCATGGTGATTTGAATTTATGAATGGAATGAAATGAAATATACATTTATAAAAAAAATATAGACATATATAAAACTTGAATTCTAATAATAAATGGAATGTGTTGAAGCTATAAAAATAAATGTGCATGAAATAAACTTGTTTGAATGGTGGTAGCTTATCTTTGAGAAGAGATGTCACGACTACATGCATTCACTAGAATGAGGCCAAAATACCCCTTTTTAACAAAATAAGCAATGAGGAAAACTTAAAAATCCAAAAAAATAACCCAAGAAGATGAAATGACAAAAGGTTTGTGGTCATGACGGGGTTAGTTAGTATGTTAACTTCCTGGTGTCATAAATTTTGCATACGATCTTTGTTTTGTGCGCTTAATATCTCATTGGAAATGTCTAGCCGAGAAGTACACATTTTAAACAAGCCTATCAAAGATTCTATGGATATCACTTGTTCCCATGCCACCTTAAAAAAATGTCATTTAGGGCCTCAAAACAACCCCAAAAGTTCACGACCCAAGAAACTGTAAAAATATCTGCCAAGATGGAGAACCATTCTTCAAGCGAGTGGAATAGGTGGGTGATTGTCGATATCCACCTAGATCAGTCCTCCCCAATTAGGAAAAATTGGTCGCCATTTCATTGAGTACCCCCATTAGATGGGTAAGCAATGGTCTCCATTTCATTGAGTACCCCCATTATATGGGGAATGTTTTTCTAAACTTGGCTATGATTAAGCCACTTTCCTAGGTGTAAGAGCTGTCTCACTTTGAAAAATTAATGAAGATGGATCCTTTTTTTGTGACTTTCCTTAACCTGTGTGTCCACGATATGATCAATGGTTTCTTTTTCCCTACAATAGCGGTTGAGATCTGTCAGTTTCAACTACTTTTTTATCTTTGATGCGTATAATAATGTTAGAAAGCACAACCACAATATGTTCACATTGAACATTGGGTGCAAGCCAAAGGAGTTAATACTTAGCTCAAAATAATTTTCACCCACAACCTTGATGATGGTTTAGGGTCCATAGTAAACTAGACGAATCCTCTAATAGAGTCATGTAAGGCACTTTTTCTATAATAGAAACCAAGCATTTTCCCCCACCTAAAATGTGTGTGGCACCAAGTGTTGATTAACTACACTGCTTGTACTTAGTATTGGATTTCTATCAAATATCGTGGACCTGCTGACAAATGTTCTAAATCCATTCAATGAATTTTGTGACTTTTTTGGCCTCAAAGTGAGCATGGGAAGACTATGCCTGTGTCGATGCAAGGGTAGTGCTACATCAACATGACCTAATGTTTGAAATACCAAGCCCGCTTGAAAAGGGATGCAGTTGGTTGAGATATGGAGGGTTTTGTTATAGTTGTGTTGAACACAAGGGAGAATTTCACCCCACATGTGTGGATGCTTGGAGTTCTACATGCACAAGATATGTACAATCAACTTGTTGACAACCTTTGTCTATCCCTCACTTTGGGGGTGAAAGGCATTGGATTTGGTGACCTTAGTGTCTAACAATAAATAGAAACTCGACCAAAATGTGCTTAGGAATATATTGTCTCAATATAATATGATATATTATATAATATTAAAATTATAATAAAAAATTAAATTTATCAAAATTACAAATTATAATCTCAATAGTAAGGTTATAAAGTTTAAATAAAAATTTAAAATTACCATTTCAACTATTATAACAAGAGCCATGTGGTGGCATGTCACTTCTTCTTTGTATAGGTCAATTGTGTGCATATAATTTTTTTCATAAAACAATAATAAAATTCCACAAATGCACCTTAATATTTTATTAAATACACATAGAGAATCATGGGAGAAGATCTGGGATAACACTAGCGAGCAAGGATGGAATTTGACAGTCAAATTTTCCATCATAGAATCTAATTGTTTCCTTTGTCTTCTCATATGAATTTTTTGAACCAACATTCTCAGTCTCGTTTAAGTATAGATGTATATTACCATTTTTATTGATTATTGGAAACATTAATCCCAATGCCTTGACATCATAATTGTTAACCACATTTCCCTCCTCGCCTCACTTCTGAGTATGAACACCTTCATGAACTTCAATTTGTTGCTATTACTGAGCTTGTTTCCTTTGTTTATTTTCCTTTATAACTATCTGAAAACCTTCATAGAATGTGAAATCATCAACTATAACAATGTTACCGATGAAATAGGTAACCTCAATGTTACCTACTTTTTCAAATATCAAGAAAAACACCTGATTTTGAAAAGGTGGCGATGCAGAATCACGAAAAATTTTTTTGAGCATGTTTTTGGCACTTTAATTTTTTTTCATCTTGTTTTTTTTTTTAATAATTTTTTTTTTTTTTTTAAAGTGGTGTTTTTTATGTCGATTTTGAATAGTGGTGGTGTATCATCACCAACGTTTTTTTTATAGCATTGATTTTGACACTATAATTTTTTAATGTCTTCTTCTTCTGTGAGATGTTTATTTTTAAGTGCATTTATGTACTTGTGTTTTAAAAATAAAAAAATATTTTTAAAAAAAATAAAAACTTGTAATGATATCTTCACTTTTTCACATACATAAAAGATGGAAAAAAGGTCAATATTCTAAAGTTTATATTTTCCACATGTTTATGTATTGTTAAATAATTTTTCAATACACATCAAAAAATTATTGCTAAAAAACCAATATTTTGAACCATATGACAAAAAAATACAATTTTTCAATATAAATACAATGCAAAAAATACACTTTTACAGAGTTTTTGTTGAAAAAAACATATTAAATAAACTAATTTTTTGGGAGAATTTTAACAAAAAAACTTAAGAAAACAACATTTTTATTGAAATTTATGTCAAAAAATAACAACAATCACATGTTTTTTGCAAAAAAAAGGGTTGTTCCCATAAAATATCAAAGTCTAAACATTACAAGTAAAGCTAATTAGTAGTTCTGAAAAATAAGCTTTGTTTGGAAGCATAACTTAAAACATCATCAACAATATCAACTAATACATCTTCAACATCATCTAGAACATCATTGATGGCTTCTTCTGCAGCATTTGCTTCTTCATTTTGATCATCGTCGTCTTCTAATGGATCTTTCATGTCAGCAAATCTTCCAAAGTGTCCCTTTCCAATCATTCCATATAATGGTGGTTGAGGTTCCTTTGCTTTTTTTGCCACACGTGATTCATTAAAATCTCCTTTCCTCACACCAACTTCTTGCTTCGCATCTGGAAGGAATTTAAGAGCGTTAATTCTTTGTTGAATAAATTTGCATTGAACTGGATCTTTCTCAATGGCAATGCAATTTCTTCCTTTTTGTAGGCAACATGCTAGTGTTGTACCTAATCATCAAGCACAAAAAAAATAAGTAAGAAAATTACTACGGAGACATAAAAAGTAAAAAAGACAATATTTAAATTTAAATTTGTATATTAAACCTTACCTGAACCTGAGAATAAATCCAAAACCCATTCTCCTTCATTTGAACATGGATCTATAAGATAGTTAATCAATGCTTGTGGTTTTTGATAAATGTTAACTATATCTCCTTTTGCATCTTTATCCTCATATGTTAGTTTTCTTACCACTGCATCATAAACCAATACTTGACTATGACTCTTCCCATCTACTTGATTCATAATAATATGCTTATATCTATCCTCTTTTGTCCAACATTCAACATGGATGAACTCACAATCATTTATAATAGGTTGATCTTCGGAAGAAACAATATTTGACTTTTTCCTGTTACATAACATAGTAAAAGTTCAATTAAATTTTACATGAATAAATTTTTTTAGGAGGAATCAAACATACAATTTCAAAATCTTACCATGTAAGTTGCATCCTTGAGTTTGCTTTACCCTTGAAGCTTGTTAATAACATTGGAAACTGTGTGTCTGAATGAAATGTCATAAATCGCCAAAGTGGTGATGTTGTCACTTCTTGAAAACCCATAACCACTTTACTAAAAGCTTGATAAGTATATGGTTCTCTATCATATTCAATGTCTGGGAAATTGAAACCATGAGGAATATCTGCAATAACTAGGCCATATTCCCTTTTAGGTATTAGTGATGCAATGTCTTCACAGTCACCTTGTATTATTTGATATTGGACAATGTCGAGCCCATTCCAAATGTAATGATTAAGAGTAGGATCTAGTTCAACATTCATAAGACGCTTCCTTCTCATGTTCTCCATCTTAATTTTTTCAATAAAGCTTTTGAAAGTATCTGGTACTCCATTTCCATCCTTCTTTGACATCTTTAATGACATAAAAATATATATATAGATATGTATAAGTAATAAAATAAAAATAGTTAAAATATGAATAAAATAAATTTATAAATCAACATACCTTATTGAATGCAGTATAAAACTCTTTTAGTGTTGATGTAGAACTTTCTTCTGGGTAGTTGCGTACAACATCATCCCAACTGTCTTCATTCAACATTTTAACCATGTGTTCTTGTATTTTCATATAAATTTTCTGATTGAATAAATCAAGTTAAAAACGTTAATATATTGACATGTATAACAAATTATACCAACATCATTATGTTTTATTTAAAATAAAATTATAATGAAAGAAATAATTCAAGAAACTTACTTTTGAAATTCTGCACACATTTCTTCCATTGATAATTCACCGGACTTCACACGGGCTAATACTGATTTGACTAATTTATCATCCTTCACACCTTGCATTGTTCTCCAAGGTGTAATAGTCATATCCTCTGGAAGTTGCTTCATTTCAGGACCCCCCTTACTGTTGGTACATATTATGGGTTTACTCTTTTTAACTTTATGATTTTTATGGAAATATTCTCCCATCGATCAAAAATGTCATCAATCAAATCCCATACCTCCCCAGTTCTAAATGCCAACTGAAAAATGTTATCTGTGCCTCTGAAGAGATTTGTATTCAATTTTCCATCTTTTGCTTTTTTTTCATCAATTTGATAACCTGTTTCCATTAAACATTCCTTTCGAAATGCTACACTAACTTCTGTCTTATCCCCACGACATTTTTCTATGAATTCATTATGAATAAATTTGACCCTTTGGATGAAAGTCATTTTCATTCTGTACTCATTATCTGCATTATGATCCCATGCCAATAACTTTGATTCCATTTCTGTTAAGCCAGCGTAAATGATGCATTTCATTGTTTGAAAAATATAGTTATTGAGATATTCTGCAATCAATTGTCTTTTAGCATCTATTGAATGGTTTCCTCCAATTACATAATATTTATAATCAAAACATTTTGCCTTGTCAAATGCTTGTTTGTTGGGAACCTGACATGGATCGACAAGAACCACATAATCCACCACATGCACATATGGATTGAACCTGAACAATGTTTTCAGATTATGTACATGTAGGTGATGGGCCTTTCTAATTTGATATTGAGATTTCCCTTCATATGAGCCATAAAATTGGTTAACATTAAGTTCAAATGTTTGGCCACCAAGAATTAATTTATTCTTCCTCAAATCTTGTCGAATAGCATTTTGTTTTGTTTTAATAATGCCATCCTCTAACTCAGCACCTGGTGTTATGATTTCTCTGCTTCCGTAAGAGCTTTCAATTTGTTCTTCACTGCTGCTCACGACCTTTACAGGTTCACCAATATTTGATTTCCTAGCCTTATTGGATAGCATATCAGTTTCTTTATAAACAAGCTCTCCTCTATGAGGTACAAGAGAGAGATCTTTGGCAATTTTTCTTTTTGGTGTCTGATCTGTTTTCTTCTTTTGCACAATAGTTCTCATCTCCTCCTCACTAATTCTATCATAATTTTCTGTTTCATGTTCGACACCTTCAAAAGAAACATGTTTAAGATTATTAGATTGACCCACCTTAGTGACACTTGGTTGATCCCCTCTTTGTACTGTTGCAGTGTCACGAGCTATTGCTCTTTGCTTCAATCTCCTTTCCTCTGCTTTGTCTTTGTGGAAAGTTTTGATCACATCCGTAACATTTGGAACCAACATATAAATACCATCAAACATGTTTGAAAGACTCGGAACAAAATCCTATGAAACAAAATAAAACATGTCAATGATCAATAATTTATAAAAAATTGAATCATCCTTACAATAATGCATAGAGGAAATAAAAATAAACATACTTACAATGTTATTTGCAATGTTGTTTGCTATTTCTTCAGAAAATTTTGAAGTTATTTCATCTGTGTCGTACTTGACGATTGATAGACGATATCTAACCTTCTCACGTTTCTGAGCCTCCCTTAGAAGAACATAAATAGTGTTTGTATTCAGGACCATACATATGTCTCGTACTCTGCCCATCACCTCATATTTCTCATTTAAGTCAATCATACCACAAATCAGATAGATGTGTATATCAACCTCCGTTTCACTGTCTTCAAGATACCATGAGAAATCGGTTTTATCTATTTCCTTGGCGTTCTTCCAATCAGAAATAACCTTTAATGAACTTGGTGCCCCACTTGCTTGACTTTTATTAGTGTGTGCAACAATATCCTTATTGCGTCCAATAGTGTCCATAGTGCGTTCAGCTGCAACTTTAGATTTGGGAGTTATATCCATAGTGCGTCGAGCTGCAGCTGTAGATTTGGGAGCTGCTGCCCTAGGTGCAGAAACATTCACAGAAATATTTTTTGATGCCATTTTCCTGATAATATATATATATATATATATATATTAGTTAATGGAAAAATATTGCGAATAAAATAAATTTAATAAACAAAATGTATTTCTAAAACTAAATAGTTTGAAATTAAAGCATTAAAATTAAACTTAAAAAATAAACTAGTATTTTGAAACTTCAGTTTGTGTTTAATATTTAAAAAAAAAACAAAAAAGTTATTAACTATTTATAACAAATATTATAATGTTATATAATTTTTTACTTTTTTAATTGTATTGTTATATATATATTTTTAATTAATTTTTATTGTTATATTAAAACAATTTTCTTTTTTTAAAATTTATTATATTGTATTTTTTTTTTGATATATATATATATATGTTTGTTATATTTTGAAATTTTTAACAATTAGTATTTAATAATGTTTTTATTACATTATATAATAATTTTTTTTTTTATATTTATATATAACAATGTTTCTATGATTGTTTTATTAAAAGAAATTGTCTTAAAAAAAAAATTTAAAGAACAAAATAAAATTATAAAAATCAAAATTATAAAATGTTTTCTTAAAACAAATTATTAAAAAAAAACAAAAAAATTATAAAAAAAATTTTTAAATCCAAATTATAAAAAAAAAAAAAACCAAAATTAAAAACAAACAATTAAAAAAAAAACTTTATAAAATTAAAAAAAAAATTTAAAAAAAAACCATTAAAAACACAATATTATAAAATTAAAAGAAAAAAATTAAAAAAACATTGGCCAGGCGGCGCCACGGGGGCGGCCCAGCCCGCCTCCAGGCACCCCCAGCGGCCGAGGGCCGATTTCGAGCCCCGCCCGTTGGGCACCGGGGCCGGCCGGGCGGCGCCACGGGGGCAGCCCAGCCGCCGGCACCACCCCATAAAACAAATAAATATTATTATTATTTTTTTTTTTAAATTTTACAATTTAAAAATATAATTTAAAAAAAAAACAATATAATAAACTATAAAAAAAAAAACATTTGTTTTAAGATAATAATATAATTAAAAAAAAAACAATATAATAAACTATAAAAAAAACATTTGTTTTAAGATAATAATATAATTAAAAAAAAAAAAAAAAAAAACAATATAATAAACTATAAAAAAAACATTTTTTTTAAGATAATAATATAATTAAAAAAAAAAAAAAAAACTATATCACAATACAATTAAAAAATATATATGTATATATATAACAAAACAATAAAGGAAAAAAAAATTAAAGATTTAAAATTAAAAAAATAAAACAAAGATCTAAAATTAAAAAAATAAAATAAAATAAAATATAAAATAAAAAATTCTCAAATAAAAAAAAAAATTTAAATAATGAAATCACTCATATATTTATGATAAAAAAAAATACAAATAAAAAATGTTATAAGGCCATTTTTTTTTATGTGCATGGTCGTTTTATGGATTTTTATGTGTAAATGAACCTATAAGTCTTAAAAAAGAAAAAAAAAAATCTAAATTTTTGTTCTTAAAACCCTAAAAAATTTAGTTTTTTTTGCATTTTCTTCACTAAAAAAATATTAAAAAATCAAGGTTTTTGAACCTAAAAACCTTAAAAAAGTAGTTTTTGAACACAAAAAAACTATAGAAAACAGATTTTTCCCAAAATCATCTCTAAATTGACAGAATAGAAGGGAAACTAACCTTTGAAATGCAAGAAGCTGCTGTCACCAATGCCAACACAACGCCTCCACACAATTACGAATAGCAACACAATGCTTTCAATGCCAATGCAATGCCTTCACGAAGTTACCAATGCCAATGCAACACCTCCACAAAATTACCAATAGCGACACAAAGCTTCCAATCCCAATGCAATGCCTCCACGAAGTTACCAATGCCAACGCAACACCTCCAGAAATTTGCTCTAACAAATACCAGAAAACTTGATGTGAT
The DNA here is from genome assembly GCA_034641835.2 of Pinus albicaulis. Lineage (NCBI taxonomy): Eukaryota > Viridiplantae > Streptophyta > Pinopsida > Pinales > Pinaceae > Pinus > Pinus albicaulis. The sequence goes on along the minus strand of CM076576.1, from coordinate 388,794,285 downwards.
GTGATGAATAGAAACAATCATTCCTTTTAAATATTGTATATTGTCTGATTGATTTACTGTTTAATGAATGTGGGATTAAAATTTCAAATTTAAAATATTTACATTTAATTTATTATAGTTCATACTATAGTTAAAATACTTATTATTTGCATGTGGTTATCATAATTAATATTTACATGTACTGAATATTACATTTAATTTATTATAGTTCATACTATAGTTAAACTACTTATTATTTGCATGTAGTTATCATAATTAATATTTTATTTAATATTTACATGTACTGAATGTTGAATAATTCAAATATAATCTCAGATTAAAAATTAAAATATGAAATACTTATATGTAGTTAATTATATTTAATATTATAAATAAAATAGTTAATATTTGTATTTAGTTATCATAGTTAATATTTATATGTAATCAATGTTTAAAATCATGCGATTAAATTTTAAAATCTAAAATATGTACATGTAGTTAATTATAGTTTAAATAGTTAATATTTACATCATGTTATTTTTGTAAATATTTACATGTAGTCAATCTTAAACTATTCAAATAAGAAAATTATTTTAGTTTCGAAGACATGCATGAAAGGAATATTTAAAAAATAAAATTGAAATATATTTTAGATGAATATAACGTAAGTTTAAAATAAAAAATTTAAAATATTTACATGTAGTCATTATAGTTAAAATAGTTAAAGTTTTTTGTGAATTTTTTTGGAGGGAATTTTTGGAGGGAAATTTTTTTCGCGAATTTTTTTGGAGGGAAAATTTGGAGGGAAATTTTCAGTCTTTAAGCTATATATTGTAAGTGGGAGAGGCATTTGTATCATTCAACCTATTCTTGTTGGAAGCCATGGTTTCTTCTGATAATGAAGTTTTTCTTTCTAGAACATCAACATCTTCGTCACGCAACAACTCTATTCAGAGTGATGAATATAACGAGAGTTCATTCACCATGAATAGAGAGTCAAAAAATCGAGCGCCAGTTATACCACTTACTCTTAATCCTAAGGATTATGAAAGCAACAGTGATGAAGGGTGTTGTACATATCTACCTCTGCCGTGGCCTAAAATCTCATGACCCTGCTTGGTGTTACTATCTCCGCTCGAAAATCTGCTTTACAATAGTTCAAAACCCAAATTTGAATAATCGGACCGAGTCCCTAAAGAGTTTGATGCCCTCCCGCTTCGGCTTCCATACGACCCGAGTCTGAAAACCATAGTTCAAAGCAAGAAGGGGCCCACTGTTTTAACAATCGGACGCAATACTGGCCATCCGATCTAACTCAAATCGATGGTGCGACAATCAACTTCTATAGTGGGTCCGCGCGCAGTCGATCGGCGGTTCTCATGGCTTCACCACTTCATTTCCCTCCGATGTAAGCACAGCCATTGATCTTGTTTCAAGATCGAACGGTCCTGGGTTGATCGCAGCCCTGCTTTCAATCGTAATCGGAACATAAAAGATGTGCCACTCCCGCTCTACCCACTCCGCTTTCCGATTCCGATTGTCGATTCGGGTCCCACCTCCTGTGGTCGTGTCATCATGTGTCACAAGTGTACGCTGCGTTCTTCCTCCACCATTCATGTGTTCTGATGACGTGCCATGGTTTATGAATCCTTAGCCCGTTCATTCATTGTCGCCCCATTGTTTTCTGCCTCATCACTCTCCATTTCTTCATTGTGTTCATGTGTTTCCTGCCACTCTGCATCCTCTCAATGTCTCGCCTAATATGTATTACCGACTCCATGGCCGCTGTTGTAACCACTCTCCATATCACCAAGTCATTGTTCTCCAATGATTTGCGGGTTTTGCAGGTTTTAATTTGGCTTTGTTGGCGCTTTAACTTTCCGCCTCCATTGAAAGATCTAGAGCACAACAAAGGACAGATCATACTGGCAACAATTAAAGGAAGGAGCTGAGGGTAGGTGGGAGAGATGACCACCATTAAAGAAGACATGGATATGAACTCTCCAGATGCGTCCACCCCGCATTAAAGACCCAGGATTCAAATCCATAGCTGAAAGCCGAAAGTACAGTACTAAAACCCAGATTGTTCCAAACCTCTTACGGCAGCATATTTTCTTTCAGCCGCGGGCCACAAATTATATATTTTATTACTCCCATCTTGTATATAAGGAGATTTTATCTCCCAGCATTTATTTCTTGAACAGGTTTTTCAGTACTATCATTTATAGCCAGTCATTCATATGAGAAGGCGCGAATGTTTTCTGCCATTTGGTTTCAAACTGAGTTATTAATTGCGCCTCGTTTTCCTCCTCTCGAGAAGTTTCTGTCTTCTCTATAAATACTCAAAAATAAGACATTGTATAGGTTCCAGATTTCTGTCAGCAAACTGTGCAGCGAGAAGACTACTGTATTCATCTTGTAATATTTCTGTATGAAGTTTCAGAGCCCGTAGGGTCTCAGTGAGGAGGGGTTATAACTGTATTGAGGATTCTGGTCTCTGATATCTCACAGTATGTAACTTTTCTTATGTGTTAATACATTGCCACTTTTCATGCAATTTATCTTCTTGTATCATGTTCTAGAATGCGAGTGGCTCACTAGTTTGCAGTAAGGATTCATCTTAAGTGGTGCCCTTCTTGGAATTAGTTAAGCGCTTTAAATAGGCCTAGAAATGATACGCTATTCCATGTTCACTCTTTCATATTTTCTGCTATATTAGTGGCTTAAGGATTCGTAAATTGGTGCGCCCTTCTGCCAGTAATATCTTCTTATGTTTCCTCATTGCACTCACTTCCTGATATCTGACTTCTGTGATATATTAGTTGAATCGGCCCTCTCTACAGTAAGCGGTCTCTTAACTGTCTGATACTTTCATGCTGAAGTGTTACATAATGTTCTTACATTATTCTTATCTATGTGTCAGCTTCTGAAAGAGATTGGTCCCATTCAAATTTCGGTTTCCTTGTTTCAAACAAGAGATAGTAAGTGAGCTCCCTGGACTGACAACCCAAAATATAAAGAGCTCCTTGCTATATTAAGATGTCCTAGGCACTGGTCTATGGCAACTCTAGGCTGTCTCTAGGAGGGTGACAAAATCATCCACAACATCTTTCTGGCGCCGTTGCCGGGGAACAAATTCAAGAATATCTGTTTCCCTGGGTTCGACATCTCATATTCACTCTCTAATCAGGTGAGCACAGAGAGGTGAAGAGTTGCAGATTTCTCACCTTGGCGACTCCACTGGTCTTTATTTGATAAATTTTATTGGTAGTCCTGGCTTCTCGAAAGCCACTTTTGAGGTCAGATACATCTCTAGTCGAAAACACCTTACGTGTCTGACCCAGAGAAGATCATTCATAAAAGAGTTTGGAAGGAGAGGAAGTCAGCTCGTGCTGAAAACCCTGAATATTCCATTGAAGATTATCTGCCTTCTTCTTCTCAAGAAATCTCAGTAGAAAATCCCGACTCCACTGTTGTTTATTTGATAAATCTATTTGCAGTCCCGACTCTGCTGGGGAAGAAACAATAGCCTTGATTTGGAAAATCACTGTGGTGGACAGTAAAATCTTAAACCATCCACCTGGCGACTCCACAATTCCTGAATAATTAAAAGACCCCACTGGTGGAAGACTCTGAGTAGCTTGCAAAATGCATCCGAGTTTTATAGCAGAGTGCAGAGATGAAATATCATGTGGCTTGGAAAAAATGGAAGTGGAGGACCTTCCACGGATCACCCTTCTCATCCCAGGTTGCACGCCCGTGCTTAAGAAAATCCTTCTAAGAGTGATGATTGAAAGATATGAAGCTGAGATCAAACTCTTGCAATCACAAGAACAAACCCAAGACGTGGATAATGAGCAAGACATGTATCATGCTTTAAAACCTGTGGAAGATGAGGAAGAAAGTGATCAGAAACCATCTGATTGCTTACCTACATCTTGTATTATGCTGGTCAGAGAGTATCACGATCTAATAGCAATGGAAAATAGGGAGCGCTGCCTCGAAGAAGCAAAAGAACACATAGAAGAGGCAGAATCCGATGTAAAAGAAGAGGCTCAAGAGAACATCCTGCCTCCCAATTAGCTAGTACAAGAAAAAGAGAGCTGCTGCTCTTCTGCACAAAGGAACACAAAGCAATCATCCCCTTTGACAGAAGATGAGGATGATCAGAAATTAAATCAGCAGTTCACCTTAGAAGTCTTTTACAGAACAGATTCCCTTGCTCACTCGTCCATTGAGTTTGATAATTCGGATCCAGAAAGCTCCTCTGAGAATCAAGATGAAGAAGGACCTGCTGAGAATCCAACAGGTTTGATTGGTGACATTGCTTATGACTACGACTTTCCTAGTTATGATTTATTTTATGATAATTGTTTCCAGAGAGAAGCTGAGTCTGCAGAACCATCATCAGTAGACCCATGGGAGGAAAGTCAGGGCCGGCAATCTCGAAATAGTAATGAAACCAGTCAGCCCATCTATGATACGGATGAGGAGAGCCATGATAGTATAATAACAGATGAAGATTCCTTGGATCCTCATTTTTCTTTAACACAGACCATCAGCGAGACTGGAAGCCAGCAGCTTTCCTTTTCAAGAAAGGAGGAAGGAAATTCGGGGGAAGACTTTAATCCGTGGAACGAAGAAATCAGGTTGCTGGAGATTATGTTGAAAAAATATGATTCAATACAGGAAGGAGGGGAGGAGAGCCAAGAAGAGATTCTTGAGCAAGATGAAAACAACGAGCTTTCTCTTGAAAAAGAGGAGATAATGGGGCAAGCCCCTGCTCAAGAATGCATAAATTTTTTCATAGAGCTCAGCACATCAGAGCAGAATATACCAGAGCTCCAAAAGGACTAAGCTCCAGTATGCAATAAGTCCTCCAGTTTAGAGAATGAAGGAGATTCTCTCTCTCAAAAGAGTCTTCTTCTTGATCCAATGAAAGGAGATAAAATCCTGGTTGAAGCCCGCTTTCCAAACACTTTTGACCAGGTATCATTTTATGATCCTTATGCTCATTTTTTGCAGACATTTGAAGAAGGATCAAGGGTCTTTTCTAGCAGTATGTTGCCAGCAGAGAGAAAATTTTTCAAAGCTGCTATTGTGGAACAAAAAAAAAGAGACCCCACTGCCTTTCAAATACAAAAAGGAGATGATCAGGCTTTCGAGAGCCATATTGAAGATGCAGTGGAAAGTGCAAAAATCAAAGCTGCCCAGGATGAAGACAGCAGTGGGCAAAGTAACTTCCAGACAAAAGAAGGGCTGGGCATAGGAATTGACAGCATCAGAAGACTAATGACGAAGATGCCTCGGATAAAGCAGATGACAGCAAGAAAGCAAAGAAAGTTAGGTAATGGAAAAACAAGAACAGAATGTGAAAGCGTAACTGGAAGAAAATTGCAGAATAAAATATGGAAACCTGGAGGGGTACAACTGAAGAATAATGTAACCAATGGATTCCAGCAAAGCAGAGTATGGGACCCAGGAGGCCAAGACAGCCTGGTGTATTATATTGTACATTAGTTTTCTTTTTGTTCCATCATTCTTTGAATAATGTAGGTGTGCTAATGAGTTTTGAAGAAAAGCAAGGGAATTGTAGGATAAAATTCACATACAGGAGGATTGAAAAGCGGGACGAAATATTTAATGGTCTGCGTGTTCTTGACATGCCCGAGGACAAACATGTTGTCCCCAGATGGAGCCGATGTTGTACATATCTACCTCTGTCGTGGCCTAAAATCTCATGACCCTGCTTGGTGTTACTATCTCCGCTCGAAAATCTGCTTTACAATAGTTCAAAACCCAAATTTGAATAATCGGACCGAGTCCCTAAAGAGTTTGATGCCCTCCCGCTTCGGCTTCCATACGACCCGAGTCTGAAAACCATAGTTCAAAGCAAGAAGGCCCACCGTTTTTGAACAATCTGGACAGACACCGGCCATCCGATCTAACCCTTTTCAAATCGACGGCGGCAATCAACTTCTGCAGTGGGTCCGTTGCTAGCCGATCGCGCGGTTCTCATGGCTTCACCTTGCCTATTGCCCTCCGATGTGGCACAACCGTTGATCTTGTTCTGCGATCGAACGGCCCTGGGTCAAACGCAGTCCTGCCCCCAATCGCAATCGGAACTTCCAAAATGAGCCACCCCGGTCTCCCCGCTCCACTTTCCGATTGCGATTTCTGATTTGGGTCCCACCTCCTGCGGTCGTGTCATCATAATCCACAAGTGTACGCCGTGTTCCTCCTCCACCATTCATGGTTCCCATGATGCCATGGCTTATGAATCCCAGCCTGCTTCATCGCCCGTCGCCCCATTGTTTTTTGCCTCGTCACTTCCATTTCTTCATCAAGTTCATGTGTTTCGCCACTCCGCATCCTCTAATGTCTCGCCTAATATGTATTAATACCCATGGCCGCCGTTGTAACCACTCTCCATATCACCGACAGTCATTGTTCTCCAATGATTTGCGGGTTTTGCAGTGTTTGCAGAGATTTGGTTTGTTGGCGCTTAATCCGCCCATCGAAAGATCTAGAGCACAGCAAAGGACAGATCATACTGCAACAATTAAAGGAAGAAGCCGAGGGTAGGTGGGAGAGATGACCACCATTAAAGAAGACATGGATATGAACTCGTAACTTCCAGCCCACCGCATTAAAGACCCAGATTCAAATCCATACCGAAAGCCGAATGTACAAGATTAAAACCCGCACTTGGGCAAACCTCCACGCAGCAGATTTTCTTTCAGCCGCGGACAACAAATTGTATTTATTTTATTACTCCTATCTTGTATATAAGGAGATTTTATCTCCCAACATTTATTTCTTGAACAGGTTTTTTCAGTACCATCATTTATAGCCAGTCATTCATAAGAGAAGGCGCGAATGTTTTCCGCCATTTGGTTTCAAACTGAGTCATTAATTGTGCCTCGTTTTCTTCCTCCTCGGGAAGTTTCTGTTTTCTCTATAAGTACTCAGAAATAAGACATGGTAGAGGTTCCAGATTTCTGTCAGCAAACTGTGCAGCGAGAAGACTATTGTATTCATCTTGTAATATTTCTGCATGAAGTTTCAGAGCCCGTAGGGTCTCAGTGAGGAGGGGTTATAACTGTATTGAGGATTCTGGTCTTTGGTATCTCACAGTATGTAACTTTTCTTATGTGATTAATACATTATCTCTTTTCATGCAATTTATCTTCTTGTATCATGTTCTAGAATGCGAGTGGCTCACTAGTTTGCAGTAAGGATTCATCTTAAGTGGTGCCCTTCCTGGAATTAGTTAAGCACTTTAAATAGGCCTAGAAATGATACGCTGTTCCATGTTCACTCTTTCATATTTTCTGCTATATTAGTGGCTTAAGGATTCGTAAATTGGTGCACCCTTCTGCCAGTAATATCTTCTTATGTTTCCTCATTGCACTCACTTCCTGATATCTGACTTCTGTGATATATTAGTTGAATCGGCCCTCTTTTTTACGCAAGCGGCCTCTTAACTGTCTGATACTTTCATGCTGAAGTGTTACATAATGTTCTTACATTATTCTTATCTATGTGTCAGCTTCTGAAAGAGATTGGTCCCATTCAAATTTTGGTTTCCTTGTTTCAAACAAGAGATAGTAAGTGAGCTCCCTGGACTGACAACCCAAAATATAAAGAGCTCCTTGGTCTATGGCAACTCTAGGCTGTCTCTAGGAGGGTGACAAAATCATCCACAACAAAGGGCATGATGAAGAAATTGCAGAGTCAAAAGTTTCACTTCGTCCTAATCCCAAGGATTATGAGGACACCATTGATGAAGAGGGAGATGAAGAATATCCACTTCAGCTTAATCCTAAGGATTATATGAGAACAACAAATGAAGAGGGGAATGAAGAATCTGTAGAGTCAAAATATCCACTCTGTCGTAATCCTAAGGAGTATGCTAGTAGCACTGATGAAAAGGGGGATGTAAAATTTCCAGAGTAAAAATATCAAATTCGTCCTAATTGTAAGGATTATGCGAGCACCACTGATGAAGAGGGGAATGATAATGTTTTAGAGTCAAAACATCCACTTCGTCCCAATCCTAAGGATTATGCCAACACCACTGATGAAGAAGGAAATGAAAAATTTACAGCGTCAAAATTTCCACTCCGTCCTAATCCTAAGGATTATGCAAGCACCACTGATGAAGAGGGGGACGAAAAAATTCCAGAGTAAAAATTTCCACTTCGTCTTAATCCTAAGGATTATGTCAGCACCACAGATGAAGAGGGGAATGAAGAATTTGCAAAGTCAAAATATGCACTTCGTCCTAATCCTAAAGATTATGTCAGCACCACTGAGGAAGAGGGGAATGAAGAATTTGCAGCGTCAAAATATCCACTTCGTCCTAATCCTAAGGATTATGCCAGCACCACTGATGAAGACGAGGATAAATTTCCAAAACTAAAATTTTCACTTCATCCTAATCATAACGATTATAATTTAACCACTGATGAAGGGGGGGATGAAGAATTTCCAATAAATATAGATTCAAGGCATTCACTTATTCCCAATCCTAAGGACTATGAGAGCTTTAGTGAGGAAGGGGAGCGGCAGGGTGAAGAAATTCTAGTGAATACAAATTCAAAGCTTCCACTTATGCCTAATCCCAAGGATTATGAGAGCGCCACTGAGGAAGGGGAGGATGAAGAGTTTCTTGCAAATGATAATTTTAAAGGCACAGATCTGAATATTGCATTTTCTCCAAGTGACCATTTCAAAGACACTCGTGGTGATGAAGAATTGAATCCTTCCAGGGAAGAATTTGAAAGCATGGGTCAATATGGTGAAGAATTTCTTTTGAGTCAGGGTTACAAAAGTGTCGATGATTCTTGTGACATGTTTTCTTCAACTGATGATGGTAAAGAAAATTTTCCATGCAATGATGTTGATGAATTTCTTAACTATGTTGAAGATGATGATAGTGGGGATAATATTCCTTCTAATGGTGATGAAACTACTTTTACAAAGGATGATGGAATGATGAAGCCGTTGCAAGCAAATATTGCAACTAGGAGTAGGAGTAGACCTTTTCATATCAATACAAGGCATTCCAGTTATACAAGGGCGAGGACAAAATATCTCACAGCAAAAAGTTCTGTCGTTCATTTGATTTCAAGTGCATGTTGTCGAAGGGATTGCTTGAAAAATATGGATTTCAACTTTGATTTGCAGAAAAGGAAAACATATATGTCAATGAATAAAAGCATGCAAAATTCATATTTAGTGGGTTGCATGCAATCTACACTAGCAGGTTATGATTATCATATTGGGAATGTATTGCTTTGCAGAAAGGTGTTCAAAATGTTGTATTCAATTGGTAATTGTTGTTTGTCAAGAATCCAGGATAGATTGGAAAAGGATCCCACATATTATTCAGAAGCACGTCATAAACGGGAGGTGGGGCCGTTTGCAAATACTGCTAAGACATGGATGAAAGACTTCTTTTCAAATCATGGAGAGTGTATGCCAAATAAAGACACACTACATATTCCAGATAATTTCTCGAGACGAGAAATATTCATGTTATACAAAGATTATGCAGAAGTTGTTGAAGGAATTGGTAATTTTATTACATATTCTTATTTTACAAGGATATGGAAAACTAAATTCAACAATGTTCATATTCCTAAGAAGACAAGGATGGGGATTTGCAGCACATGTGCTTCTCTTAAAGCAAAAAGAGATAAATATCAAGGGGCAGAAAGAGGTATGTGTTCAAAACATTGTTTTTTAAAATTTGATACTTATCAACTATGAAAATATATTTATTCATATGTTTCTTTTATTTTATGTACAGATTCCGTTGTCAAATAACTTCAAGACCATCGCAATCAACAAACAAGTGAAAGAAAAAAGTTGTATAAACATCGAAAGAAGTGTTATGATCATCCAAATAAATATCTGGGATTGATAATTGATGGTATGGACCAAAAGAAAACACTTCTTCCACATTTTGTCCGCATGCCAAAAAAATTACAGGAGGAAAATTTCATTCAGTTTCACTTGGTTGGTTGTATGATATTTAATGAGAAGATGTTTCCAAGAGTTTTCTTCACAACTCCAAATATTCACAATGATGAAAATCTGACCATAACTATAATCCATGATGTGGTTACTCATTGGTCTGGGATTCTTCCTGAAGTTTTGTATTTACAATTAGACAACACAAGTCGTGAGAACAAAAATCAAGTTCTTTTTGGGTATCTAAACATGCTTGTTGAATTGGGGATTTTTAAAAAGATAAAGGTTGGTTTCCTTCTTGTTGAGCATACTCATGATCATATTGATCAAATGTTCAGTCGTTTTTTAGTAACATTGAGGAGGAAAGGTGTTGGGAGCCTGCCATCATTAATTGAATGTATTAAGAAATCGTACATTCCAGAGCCTGTTTTTCATGTGTTGGAAGAAACTATTGACATTCGAAGGTTTATTTTTGGATCGCATGGTGAGGAGAAATGCATTGAAAAACTTAACGACATTAGCTTCCAGCATCAATTTCGTATCAAAAAAATTGATGGGATAACACTTATATGGGGCAAGAAGTATTCAACTATTGAAGAATGGGGACCATCATCAGGTTTAGCATTTTTGAAGTTCATTCCAGAACGTCCAATGTTTTCATCAAAGATATTGTTATTACAATCAGTTTCCGAACTCCATAATGCACGAAGGCGGAAGAGAGAGATAAATTATTTTGAATGTCTAGAGGAAATTAAAAGATGTATTAGAGATACATATGAATACTTCGATGTTGCTGATTCAGTTTGGTGGGAGTCTTTTTTCAGTAATCAAAGTGATATGATTTCAAGATCAGTAAATGAGGATATGCTTTTGAAGACTCCTTTTTTTTTGCCACAAAATATGCCAAATGAACATGAACATCAAGAAACACACAATGTTGAACAACAACAACCTCAAGCTATTATTAATTTCCCACAGGTAGAGGAAAGAGAAATCTATATTGGTTCTAGAAGATCACGTGCACAACGTGAAGCCATGGAAGACCTTTACAGGGGTTCTGTGCAGGATCTTAAGGAGGGTTGCATGATAGTAGTGTTAGCAGATGAAGAGCCACTTGGCTATCCATTCTCGATTGCCAAGGTTATAAAGGTCATTAATGAAAATGAAGAGATTACAGCTGTTGATGTACATTGGTATGCTACAAGTACCCACCCTTTCAATGGTGTGTACAAGCCAGAGATGGTAGTGGAAAAAAGAATTGGCAGAAAGAGAAAAAGAAAGGGCGCAAATATAAATCGTCGCCGCACAGATGTCTTAAAATTGGAGGATGTTGACATACTTGTGTATGACTTCAATTTGACAAAGAGAGGAACTCTTCGGTTGTAGACCATAAATATTTTGAATAAATTGCTACCAGAACAATTACTGTTGAAATGGGACTCTGCAGAATGTAGACGTAGATCTACAAGACTTTTGAACTCTGAAATGGTGGGCATGCATGTTGACTCAGATGGAGCACTAGTTGATGAAAAAGAAGAATATGGATCATCTTCATCTGCATCGAGCCATTCATCTGAAGATGTAGATTATGATGGTGTGCCAGAACCTATGGTTGATTTTGAATAACTATCTAAGACACTTTTATGTAATTGATGTTTTCATGGTAACTTGAAATAAAAATTTTGACTTCCATCTCATTTTTCATGAAGTTCTGAGACATTTCTATGTTTGTTGGATTATACGTTTTAATTATGAAGAATTCATTTCTTTAGAATATCGAAAATGTAACAATGAATTACAAAAATAATTTATGTTATATTCAATGTACCAATGTTGATATTTTAATTATAAGTAAAATAGAAAATAGAAACTAATGTTGAATTTTTAGATTATGCAGTGATATTACCATGATATTATGTATTGCTACCATTTGGTATAAGATATTTTTAAAAGTTTTAATAATTATATGCGTTATTGAAACAAAACACTTTGTTTTGATGCTTGATTTTTAGGTTTTGGTTGAAATTATATTTAAATTTGTCTTATGCTAAGATTTGAAAAAAGATAAGTTTTTATTCTTTAAAATTAAAATTACTCTTACTTGTTTCTGTTTTAAATTGTTAAGTCTTATATTTTCTCCATAATTTCATTGTTCAAGTATGTTGAACACTTAAGATTGAAAAACTTTAGATTTACCTTTATCTTTAAGGTTATGGTTGATAATAATTACAAATTTGGGGTTGTTTAAAGTCAAGATATTTTATGTTTAACACCATGGATGAAAATTGTTCAAAATTATAAGCCCTTCAGACATGTATTTGTTTATCTTTAACATCATCTATCAAAAATGTTAGAAATTTACGATTTTAAAAAATGTCCTAATATGTTGTCTTTAATTCCATTGTCACAAGTGTCAAAATTATGACACAATTTTTTTTTTTGTTATTCCAGCATCAACTGGTTTTGTTTTGAAGGTGTTTTTTCAATCCTTTTTTCAACAAACAATTTTGTTTTTAGCATAATTTTAGAAAATGTTGAAATTTGACCTTAAAAAAAAAACAAGTGCGTTCTGGAAGACACATTTTTTTTTGGGGGTGTTTTTTCAATCCTTTTTTCAACAAACAATTTTGTTTTTAGCATAATTTTAGAAAATGTTGAAATTTGACCTTCGAAAAAAAACAAGTGCGTTTTGGAAGACACATTTTTTTTTGGGGGGGTGTTTTTTCATGTTTTTTGAGCATTTTTGGGCTAGAGTTCCCGTTTTGAGGTCAGGTTACCTATTTCATCGGTAACAGTGTTCTATTTAGGTTTTCAATGAATAGTTCTTGAAAATTGTAGCATCTCTATACCCTATGGAAATTTGATCTCTTGTGTCTCTACTGTTTTTCACAGAATTGTTATCATTTTTATCCGAGATAAATTGGCGAAACTATAAATTTAGAATATCCTTTATCATGTGCCACTTTACAGAAGGAAAATTTCAATTCTTAAAAGGGAAAGGAAAATTCAAAAAATATAAAATCAGGGCTTATCAACCTAGAGGATCTAAAAGTTCATAATTTTGCCAACATTCAAATGCAGTCAAACAAGAAAATTGGAAAGAAAACCCAAGGAAAAACCAGAGAATTAAGATGTTCCCCAATGGAGTCGTCAATTTTTTACACGGACAAATCCCTCTTGTAAAAAAGAGCGATCTCCCTAGATTCCTAAGGAAAACTAGAAACTAACAAGAAATTTTTTTTCTACCTTTCCTTAGCTTATAACTAAAACATGAAAGATGTAGTATGCGAAGAATCACTTATCTATTAACGAAATTCTTATAGAAGTCCTTTCAGCGCTTCCACAACCAACTTTCCCTCAATGCCTTAGAGGCTTTCCAAATGCTTTCCACAACTTCTCCATGATGCTACCCAAGATACCTACATATACAAAAACATTCAAAGGGATCAAAGCATCTTGCATATGAAAGAAAAGGTAAATGAAATACCTAATCTAGCATATAACGTATAATTAAATCAATAATCAATTATAAACCATGCGAGTGATCAAGGAATGTGCAAGCAACATCAAAATAGATGCAATTAGGAAAGAACAATTACTTTGTATTAAACTCAAAGGGAGAACAAGCTTACAACCTAGTTTCCTTGATGTCACAAGCCTCTTCCAATGGTGTCTTTCCTTTCCTTAATGACAAGCTCTTCAAACCCACAATCAACAACATGAATTTACCAATCCAAGTCCCTCATTCCTTTAGTCCTATGCTTAATTTATAGGAAGGATGAGGAGGTTTCTCGTTCCTCTTCTCAAGGGATATGATTCTCAAGAGGAGGAGATTAGCTCCATTTACCGAGGGATTAGGTGCAGGCATGTAGTGGTGTTGGCTTGAGGGGTCCCGACCTAGTTTCAGAGTTAGCGCATAACCAACAAAACCCTATTACTACTGGCCCTTTCGGCAATGAACTTCTTGCGCAGGCCAAAATCTCACTTAAAGAAATATGGGAGGGAGTTGGAACCAGGTTTCCACACCCTGAGAGAGAATTAAATGAAGTGGGATTCTTCAGATCTGTTTTACTACCCAGACTAGCTTGCGCACCAGAAATGTCCCTAACCAAAAACCCTAGGTTAGTTATAACAGGTTAACCCTACACGCACACGGACAGTAGATCCACAATCCCACTAACTTTTCTACCAATTTGGTATTCAACCTTTACAACAATATATTTATGCAATTAACATTCATGTCAACAGTAAAGTAGGTACGCAACCGATCAAATCACAGGTAATATAAATCATAAGCAAGAAACATAAATCATACGTGGAAATAGATCACAAAAACATATTACAGATGCATTTAGTACTCAGAGTTAACTAAACAGGTCTTTATTCATTAGATGTTTTCAGAAACCCTTTACAGTCCACAAAAACCCTGACAATTCTTCAGATCTACCCGTGCACATAGCCAGCGGGGTCCGCACACAACCAAATTAAGGTCTCCTTGCACACAACCAACATGAGCCTTTTAGACATAGACGCTTACACATATTTTCTTTAGAGCTCAATCATTATTCAAAAATTACATCAAAATTACATCAAACTTACTAAAAACTACCTTGTCTGACTCGATCTAGACTTATACGTATACCTTAGTCTGCACTCATTCTAAGGTCCTCAAACCGCAGTTTGAGACTCCTAGATTTACCCTTTAGCCCATTAAAACTCATGAAGGAACTTCGACCCACCCCAAAGCCCCTTGAATATGAATTTCTTAGCGCACATGACTTAAAACTACAAAAATAATATTATTTACTCCCAAAAATGCGGTCCTAAGGGACCCTGCTCCAATAGTCCCCCAACACAATCTTGTGACTCAACACGAGTCACAGAGGCGCTGGGGTCTTCATCTTTATCTTTAACTCCTCGATGGCGTCGGTGAAGGGCGCAAGGATGCCCATGCTCTGATCAACAGAACTCTAAGCCATTTCCACCAACTCCTGCGAGGTAAGCCCCTCTACTGCAAGACTGATACTCTAGTATGTTTGGCTTAGGTTCTTGACAACAACATATAGGTATTGTGATATATTCATTGATTCATCTACCCATGGCTTCATGTGGGTGGTCAAGATGTGCTTCTTTCGCTACAGGTCCTCAACCTCGTCGCACCACACCTGGATTGTCTACAATCATGCCATTGGCTACAAGTGTGGGCAACGCCTCTTGAAGCTCATTGAACATTTTCTCTTTGGCACACAGTTCCTGTGATATTTCCTTGACAAGTGGATTAGTTTGTACCGAATTCCACAAGCCCATTGCTGCGTCCAGGAGTTTAGTGCCCTTGGCGACTGTTGCTGCAATGCTTTCTGAAGCCTACTTGACTAAGGTAGCATGTTGCACTCGCACTTCTAATGGAGTTTCTGGTTAGAGCTTTGCCTACAAATCCAAAATTTGATGCTCAAATTCTGCCTTAATCTCTTGCACTTCTGAGTGGGAGGCCTTCGGGGCCGCTACTATTCCTTCAACCTTAGCCTGGGGCGTAGTAGAGGCAATGATGTAAACTTCAGGAAGGTCTCCACAAAGGCAATCAATCAAGCTTTATAGCTCCATGCGTTGGGCCACCGTTGCCTACTGGGATGTCTGAGCCTATAGAGATTCTTCTGTTCGTGATGGAATATTTTTCTCGGAATTTGTGAGTTGTTGGTGCATGTGTGCCTCACGACACTGCAGCTCATCTGTGATTATTTTCTGTATAGCGTGCAACTTCCCACTGGGAAGCATAGACAAATTGATTCCAGCCTTTGAACATGTCTAGATCTGTGTGCGCAAGGAAAGTTGTTCGATCGTAACCGTAACTCCAAGGAATGGGAAGATCCAGCTATCTGTTGTGCTAATAATCATGATCGTGCTTGCGCTCGTTTGATCCGACCTCGCCTGAGTCATGCTCACTTTAATACTAATGGTTTTTAACTAAAGGGCATGCAACCCGGTCTGCAGTGCCTCTACTACATCTCTGTACTACTCCTCAAGCACAGTCCACCGATCCTCAGAGGCAGATGCAACCAAATATGTGATTTTGTCCAAGTCATCCTCTGTGAGGGTGACCTCCTTCGTGCCTCTTGTCTTGGATCCCTTTCGCTTCTTGCGCGCACCCTTGGGGGTCTCAGCACCGCGCTTGGTACCTCCGGGGGACTAGGCTCTGGTACCATCTTGGCCATCTGTGCCACTGAGATCAACGTCCAACTCTAGCTCAACTTCCTTCTCCACTTCTTTCTCTTTTTCTTTCTCAGCAAACTTCTCCACTTCTTTCTCCTTGGGGCATAAGTCATCTCTTTTCCGGATGTTGAGGCCATGACAGGCTGGGCGGAGCCTAGCCCAGTCTTCCATGCATCGGGCCAAGTTGTAATGACCCGGTCGATTTCAGCCTCTGTCACCATGTAACGCAGGTTTTACCATACTTAATATTTGCATGCATGGACCTGAATGTTGTGCATCGACACCTTGAAGTCGATAATGGATTTTTACTTGTCGTGCATAGCATGGGACAACTGGGGCTACAAGTGGATAGTTGTGGCCAATGCTCCTTCGAATAAGACCCAAAAAATCTTATTATCCATTATGCACTTTGGGTCTGTTGAGTCCCAAAAATTTGCGTAGCGCACCCCTTCAAAAACACCAGGTTCTACATCCAGGAGGACTGCGCTCTCTGGTGTCTCCCACATAACCAGAGTAATTAATAGGAGCATCCATGAATAACAGATTTTTTTTCATTCTTCCTACGCCTCGCACACGTTCTCCAAGAACTCAGTGCAAAGGAATTTTGACCAATTAAAACTTATTTCCTTCTCGCATTGCCCTACCAATGCGATGACGTGCATAGGGACCACCTTAGGCCTGCATTTATGCATCATTTTCTAGCCTAGCACTAAGGTTCCGAGGCGCACCGCTGGATCGTCAAGCTGCTGCTTTAGGAAGCCCTTGGTATCCCGTCCCACCTTGTAGTCCTTCTTGACCTTTGCAGCTACTTTTAGCTCCTGGATCTTGCCATAATTAGCCATGGGGTTGGGTCCCTTTTTTGGAAAGCCAGTTATCCGGTGGATCAATGCGGCATCAATTGGAATTATGCTCTTGATCCAAAGGCACCCATTGTGTACCAATGCCAGCAGCTGGCGCACACATATATCTGTGATGGGATATATGCCGAAGTGAGGAATCCTCAACATATTGAGAATTACAACATTACTCGACCTACGCGCCCACGACATGGGCTCTACTTTCACGACTCCAACATAGACAACGTGCTCAAGGTATAATTTTGGCGCCAGTTCAGGGAATGTCTTCTCGCTCGCCAAGTCATAGTCATTGAACTTTGCTGCGAGGATCTTCCCAAACATATCCATCTCTAATGTGACCACCTATGGGATCAATGGAATTTGAAGGCAATCACGCACCATGTCCAAGTCCTTTGGTGCCTTCACAGAGGCTCTACACGACCTTACATACTTTGGGAGCCATGAGATGGGATCGACGAAGAGAAAAACCTCCTTAGTCGAGCTCATGGTTCTCTTTGTCGGGTCACGTATAGGAGACCTATCCTTGGACACCTAGCTTGGGGATGCAATCTATCTAGGCGATGTCCATGATTTCGAGGACGATCCCTTGGTCGTCTTGCCCTTTCCTTTGGAAGGTGTGGACACGACTTCATGCACTTTAGGGACAACTTCATGCATGTCATCAGAGCTTGGTTCAGTAGATGTTGTAAGCAGCACAAAGTGCTCCTCAGACTGCGTACTCTTAGCAGTGGGGTTATTGGCCATCATTCTGGGCTTGAAAATAAACTATGGGTTACTCACATCAGATTTGGGGGTCTCACGGATAGACATACAGTTCACAGAGATAATTACAGGGTGCTATTCACTTAAACAACAAAGGAATGGAATGTGATTCACTTCCCCACTTTTATAGGCAATCCATGGTAAAAATGGTCGAAAATTCATTAATGGCACCTTATCCCCATAAAAATGGTCAAAAATCCTGTAATATATCCTTATTAAATGCAAAAAACTCGCTCCATCCAACAGTAAAATCATTTTTTCACCCAAATTTATTGTTCCAACGACTAGTTTTTCCCGTCGCGCACAACCTCTGTGCCCATGTCGTACCTACCTGCATATGCCCTCTGTGCAACACACAAACAAGTAGATTTTGTTTCTTCGGCCATATAGTCATTTGGTAGGCACAGGGTTATCCCTATACGGCTTCAGTCAGCTTCCATTGATGTACCCAAGAATACTTTCACCGTGAAATGTGGCCAAGCGCACCACACCTCATTTGGTGATCTCCTTCACAATATACGGCCCCAACCAATGCTTTCTGAACTTCCCTGGGTGGCGCGAAAATAAATTGTCGTACAACAAAACTAGATCTTATTCTTTGAATGCCTTATGTCAGATGTGCCTATCATTCCAGGATATTTCATGCACCTTCTGCACTGGCTGATGAAAGTTAGCAATAAACCGATCCTCCTCTAATGCAACTAATTGTGATAGACATTCCTCCATGATGTCTTCTTCAGCCATATTAGTGAATGTTGCGATGCGTAGTCTTGGGATGATGTATTCCATTGACATGATTTCTTCTTGTCCATAAACCATCCTGAATAGTGTTTTAGTAGTCAACTTCTTTCATGTAGTCCTATAAGACGATAAAACAGAAGGGATGCACACGTCCCAATCGTTATAGTTTTTATTGTAGATATTTGTGAGCGCATTCTCCAGGATTTTGTTAAAGGCTTCCACAACACCATTTTCCTGAGGGTGATAAGGAGTACTCTTCTAGTGATGTATCTGGAATTCCTCTACCAGAGCTTCAATGGCCTCATTAACAAAGTGCGTAACCCGATCACTCATCAATATATTTGGGCACCCAAATCTAGTCAAGATATTTTCAAAAATGAACTGTGAAATAGTGTTTGCAGTACAATATTTTACTGGCTTAGCTTTTGCCCATCTGGTTACATAATCTTTTGCAGTGATAATGTAGCACACGCCAGTCTTTTTCCCAGGAGGATTAATAGGTCCAAAAAAGTCTGTGGCCCATTTATCAAAAGCCTGTAGGGCCATCTGTGGTTGCAATGGAATTTCATCTCTATGCAATGGCTTCCCTATTCTTTGGCATGCATCACAAGCTTGAAAATATGCATGTGCATCACTGTGCAGTGTTGGTCAACATAACCCTACACACAACACCTTCTACACAGTAGCTTTCCCTGCATAGTGGCCTCTTGCCACTCCCCCATGAGCTTCACCCAAGATGTCTTGTATTTCATGTTCTAAAACATACCTTCTTAATACTTCATCCTCTCCCAACTTGTACAGTTGACCAACAATCAATGTAAAGTTAGCTGCGTGCGAAACCAACTCCTTCTTTTGTTGCACTGAGTATTCAACAGGCACACTACCAGTGATCAGAAAGTGAATGATATCTGCAAAGTGTTCATCAACCACTTTAATATCAAAGAGCTACACATCAATAGTCCTTCCTCTAGATTTGTCGGTTCCTCCCCATTCTCAATGCGTGATAAATGATCAGGTCCAACATTCAATCTACCAGGCTTAACAATGATTTCAAAACCATATTTTTGAAATAGCAACAACCATCTACAAATCTTCCCCCCCAACACAGGCTTATTGACCATGTACTTCAAAGCAGAGTGGTCAGTGAACATCTTGAAGTGCCCTCCTAATAGATAATGCCTATATTCCGCAGAGCATAGAACATAGCCAATCCTTCCCTTTCTGTGGTTGAATAGTTGCACTTTTCACTAGAGAGCTTCCTACTTACAAAGGCAACAGGGTGATCAATATCTCCTTCTCTTGGATGTGTTAAGACAACTCCAAGTGAAATGCTGGATGCATCAACATGCACATGGAAGACCTTGGACCAGTCAAGGAATATTAAAATAGGTGTAGTAACCATATTTTCCTTCAGTAGCTCAAATCTCTTTTGACATTCCTCATCCCAGAAAAGGGACACATCTTTCTTCAGCAATTTTTCCATGGCTGCAGTGATCAGAGCATAGCCCTGAATGGATTTTCTATAATACCCTGTGTGTCCTATAATAGAGCGCAACTGTTTCTCATTGGTAGGGACTTCCAAGTTGATAATGTCTACAATCTTGGTTGGATCTACCATCAATCCTTGCTAACAAACAGTATGTCCCAACAATATTACAAAAGGATCACAAAATATACACTTGTTCAAGTTAAGAGAGATCTGATGCTTCCTGTAAGTGTCGAGCATCATGCGCAGGTTGGAAACATGCTTCTTTACTAGTACATAGTCCAATCATCAAAGTACACTTCCAGAAACTTATGCGTGAACTCCTTGAATACAACTACTACTACGCGCGAGAATATAGCAATTTCATTCTTTAATCCAAAAGGCATGATTGTGTATTGGAAGGATCCCCATTTTTTTGCAAAAGTGGTCTTACTTCGGTCTTCTGGCGCAATCTTGATCTGATGATACCCTAATTCCATCAGTGAAATATTAGGCCTATTGTCCTCCCACATTGTCTAATATCTCATCCGAAAATGGAGTAGGGAGGGGGTCATGTACGCATGCATCATTCAATTTGCGTAGGTCCACACAAATCCTTATTTCTCCCTTAGTCTTCTCTTCCTGAATAACCATCGGGCTCACCTAATCAGATTGTTCCACAGGCTCAATGATTCCTACAACAACCATTTTCTCCAATTCTTCCTTCAATTTTTGTTTATATTTGGGGTTTAACCGGTATGGTCACTGCTTGACGGGGTGTGCATATGGTTTTAGAGTGATTTTCATAACTCCCAAATCTCCCACAATTCCTTTGAGCTTAGAAATTTCGTGGGAAACAGGTCCTGATATTCTGTCAGTGGCTCCACAACCTTTACCCCTGTGTCATCATCCCAATAATCTCCTATTTTGGCCAAATTGGGTCGTTCCTCCGTTCCAATGTTGAATTCCTTTAGTTTTAAAGGCTTAGTCACATCCATCATTCCTAACAAGGGCCCTGCAACCACACACTCCCCCTCAGATTCTGGAATATTGATATTTCTTGGATCTTCCTCATTATCTTCCACTAACATATTTCTGTAGTTGACAATATCCTGCATCTGCGCTTCCCATGCTGACGCAAAACATTCTATCTAAGGTCGTGAATCATCAAAGACAAGTGCTTCTATATCCTGCAAGGCTTCGTCCAATCCCTTTGATCCACTGGCCATGCCGAAGGTTAACAGAAAAATTTCACTCATTGTAACCCAATTAAGGGTCCCTCGACGCAACTCCGTCTCTAAATACCACACACTATGGATTGGTAACAATGTATGGACAAACATGTGAACCAATTTGGCCCTCAGATTCTTATCCCAAAGCTCCATCCATGTATCCAGGTGTTTGCGTGGATCACCTCGGCCACCAAAAATCTCATTCGGTGTGGCAGTGGGTTTCTCATTATACAAACGCATAATTCTGTTGCATTTTTCACAATCCTCAAAGTTCCCTTTGTGCATATCCCACCAACACGTTGGAGCTGTGCGCATAGCGAGATCAAATGACCAGAACCTTCACTCTTTCGGAACAACCTATTCTAGTTTTTCCAAAAATTAAACAACACTACTAGAACCATAAAAATAGAGTAATTACCATACCTCTGAGGAGATGCATCGCAAATTTTTAATGACTCTGAGGCAGCACAGCATAGAAACATCATGCAGGCGATTCTGCTAGTTTTCCATTTCCCCATCCAAATCCAAGAAGCATGAGCTATATTTTTCCCAATTCAACATCCCATCAATAGTAGGGTTGATCCAATCCTCATCTTGTGCAATCAAATTGTAGATATGGTCCACATCGTCTCCTTCACACATTGGTTCTATATATCTCTCCCCTTTCGTAGGATCCAAAGGTACTATAACCCAAGTACCATTGTTTTCAAAGATCATACTCCTGCGCTTTAAGTTGATGATGCCCCCCATGTCAATGGCCCAATCCAGCCCTAACAACGCAAGGTAGGGTTTTTCATCATCCACAATTTGTATTACTTCAAAGTCTGCACGTACCTTTACGCCAGCAATATCTACCAGAACATGTGGGAGTCTCCCTAGTGGAATGATCTTCTGTTGATTAGCCATGCGTAGCTAAATGGTGGACCATTCCAGATTTGGTTCAGCCATCTTCTGCAAGGTCTTCTTAGGTAGGATATTCGCATAAGATCCAAAGTAAAAAATGACTTGAACCATTTCATCCTCTCCAATTTGCATGGTCATGCGCATCTCCCGACCAGTTCTCTTCTTATTCTTGTAGATCTTATTTACAACCTTGATCTCTGTCCGAGGAAACTCCTTATCCACAAAAATATCTATCAAAACCTGAAGGTTTTCTATTGCCTTCTGGTTATGAAATATCTTGATTCATGCTTGCAGAAATGGTTTGAATTTGTCATCGATCATTGCTTCCGTGATTTACTTGTATGTGGACGCACTTGTAGCAGAAAAATCCTTTCCAGATTCTAAAAAATTATCCTTCTCCTTCTGCAGGTTGAGTCCTTCCTTATTTTTAGAAGCCTTCCTGATCCATGGCTCTGCATCAACATTCTTTCCCTTATCTTCTCCATTAGCAGCACCACTGCGTGTAATTATGTTTACACTCGGATCATCATCCCGCAGCTCAACTCTAACCATTTGTATATTCTTCATAGGTGTCTGTGCTACTTCTCTTGCATTCTAGCAATCGAAACAGGACAATCTTCAATAACATGATAAAACTATTTACAATACTTTAAAGGTTGTCATGCAGGGTTTAGACAGTCACGCGCAAAGTGTCCAACATCTCTACAATTATAGAAAATCAATTTTCCTCTTCTGCGGCTTGCACCTCCACCTCTCCATCCTCCCCCTCCTTTGGCTGGAGATCCACCACACCCAAAGGGGGATGTTGTTGAAGATGGGTTGACCTACACTCTATAGAGGTTGGAATTTTCTATCATCAGATAAAATGTGTGGCAATGCTGCTCATCATGGCCAACCAAAGAGAAAAACCTACACCATTGCTACTTCATTTTTGGTACATAAATTCATAATTGAGGGCAATGGTTTGTGTCATGCCATCGAGCCACTTGAAATTCAGCACACCACAGCCTTGGAGTGCCACTTAGTCCTGCAGCATCCCTTGGTCGCAACGGTTTTGTCCCTCCCGCTTGGATGTAACCTTGAAGCAAGGTACACCAATATTTTGTGTGATCGAACCTTTACAATGTATGCACCATACATTTGTGCTGAATTCTTTCCCTCTATCTTTGCGCAGTTTATGAATTTCTAAGTGCATTTCTTCTAACTAATTTTGGATTTGTGGAGTTCCAAATTGGTCATCAGTTCTGGGTGCAGCTTCCAGCTTCATGGAAACTTCAAGAGCCTCAGCATGAGAATTATTTTTCTGCTGATTTAGAGGGTCGGGCAGGTGTGGCAGGAGCATGGCAATAAACCATTATTTATGCTTCTTATCATCATAGATAAATCCTCCATCACTGGTAGTGCACTTCAGTCGTTGATCTACCTCCCAGACAGATTCATTTGGCTCTTGTCAGATTTCTTTAAGCTCTGTTACACATTGTGAGTAGGAATTTGGTTTTCTGAAATGTTGCTTTAAGGCCTTCTTTATTTCATCGACAATACGATCAACGTTCTGAGCCCGATATCACCTAAACCAATCCAATGCACAACCCTCAAATGCCATAGCTAGCTACGCCCTCTTGACAACATCAATGTTGACATTTTGCGCAGTCCATACTACATCTACAACAAACCAGAATCTCTCCATGTCTTTATTGCACACACCCTTGAAGGTGGGTAGCTTCATATGTGCAACCATATAGCCTCTTGGTGGTGGTGGAGGTGGGGTAGGAGATGACTTACCCCTACGTGAATTTGACTGCGAGGTAACTGGAGGGCTATCTCCGGCTCACGTAGTCTCACCACTCTCTGTATCACTATTAGGCAGGTTTCTCAGAGGGTTGTATATAGATTTGTCTCCTCTTTGGTTAACCCGAAAGTACTTTTTTCTGCGCGTAGTGCTTTAAACATCATTTGGGGGCATTCACTCAGTGTGACTGCACATAATACCCTTTTCACACAATATCATCTTAACAAGCAAAGGAAGAGAACATATGAACTTACCTCATAATCCTTTGAAGAACCTCCTTTCAGCTTTAGAATATGACACAAACTGATCTACTGCAAACTCTGTCACAAATCCACCCAACATGCAATCAACCCAATGGTCTACAGTGCGGGTGATGGATTTATCAGTCTTCTCTAATTGTTAGATCAACTTAGGCGTCCACTGAGTGATCTTATTGTCCTTCCAGTAGGTTTGAAGCATAGCTAGTCTTAATAACCACTACTGTAATTCATGTGAAAAGGTCACAAAGAAGATTTTGTGGACCTCTATGAAAATATACTTCTGTTCCCACTCTTCAGCAGACAACTTCTTACTTTTTTTCTCCTTGATTGACAATCCACGAATATTTTTTTCAAACTTATCTTCTAATTCAGTCTTCGATGGTTGCCACAACATCTAATCTCTCTCAAAATGATCCTGGTCCCAACAACGAAACCATTTTTTGGTTTCAGGGGTCCTGACCCGGGTTCAAAGTTAGCGCGTAACCAAAAAACCCTCTTACTACAGGCCCTTTCAGCAATGACCTACTTGCGCAGGCCAAAGTCTCACCCGGAGTAGTATGGGGGGGTGTTGGAACTAGGTTTCCACACCCTGAGAGAAAATTAAATGAAGTGTACATCTTCAGATCTCTTTTACTACCCAGACTAACTTGCACACCAGAAACCCTAACTAGAAACCCTAGGTTAGTTATCACAGGTTAACCCTACGCGTGCATCGATAGTAGATCCGAAATCCCACTAACTATTCTAACAATGTGGTATTCAACCTTTAGAGAAATAGATCTATGCAATTAACATTCATGTCAACAGTAAAATAGGTATGCAACCTATCCAATCATAGGTAATGTAAATCATAAGCATGAAATAGAAATCATACGTGTAAACAGATCACAGAAACATATTATAGATGCATTTAGTACTCAAAGTTACCCAAACAAATCTTTATTCATCAGATGTTTTTAGAAACACTTTATAGTCCACAAAACCCTTACAATTCTTTAGATCTACTCACGCACATAGCCAACAGGGTCCGCACGCAGCCGGAATAAGGTCTCCGCTCACACAACCATCAGGCGCCTTTTAGACAAAGACGCTTACACATATTTTCTTTAGAGCTCAATCCTTCATCAAAATTTACATCAAAATTACTAAAAACTGCCTTATCCGACTCGATCTAGACTTCTACTTATACCTTAGCCTACGCTCATCTTAAGGTCCTCAAACTGTGGTTTTAGACTCCTAGATTGACCCTTTAGCCCATTACAAATCATGAAGGGACTTTTAATCGCCCCAAAGCCCCTTGACTATGCATTGCTTAGTGTGCACTACTCAAAACTACAAATAATACTATTATTTACTCTAAAAAATGCGTTCCTAAGGGACCCTGATCCAAAAAGTGGTTTGAGGTTTCTAATTTGGATATTATTCTTCAACCAAATATTCTAGAGATTTTATTTTATTTTATTTTTACCTACGTGAAGAGGACTGTGTAGTTTATAGTGGAATAAACTGCGCAAATCTGTGCAGTTCACAGTGGAATAAAATACACATGCGTGGGTTTTGTTTAGGAAAACTATGCAGATGCTCAAAAAGGAGTTTTAAGTAGTGAAAACCAAAATTCCTTTTGTCCCTAGTATCGTTTTACTTCAAGCTTCATAGGGGATTCTCTCGAGACACTCATTGGATGACGAAGGATCTGAATTGACAGTTATGGTGACAAAATTTAGTGTAGCATATTTCTCCTTAAATTGCAAAGCCAAAAAAGATGTTTGATGAATGAAGCGCTTTATCATGTCAAAGGTTCGAATTAGAGACTAATTGGTTGAAGACATGAAACAAACAATCAAATATTACCATATCATGCTTTCAAATAAACATCACTGAGGTAGGCGTTCCCATACTTAGAGTACAAGTATCTCAAAGAATTAGTATGGAAATACATCTGAAGATCCATCTCAAAAGAAGACACAGTATGGATGCAACCATCAATGGATATATGCTTATAATCATGAATATTTAATAAATCCACACAACCTAGATGGATGAAACTAGATCTAGGGTCTTGATATCCATCTCTATCGATCCATAGTACGATTCTAACCATGTGAGTGAATGTCTTGAAGTCGAACATGGTAGAAACCACTTGATTACTGGTCAATGGTGTGAACCATTAACAAGTGCGAGAGAAACCGCCAATATTGAAAATGGATCTCAAGGTACTCCAGTACAATCTATGAAGTGTGATTGTCGAAGTATCTCTCCAATAGATACTTGTTTCTGAAATACTCCTCAAATTCCTTCCAGGACAACTCTCCTTCCCTTATGCCCTTTACATTTTTCGGATCTTCCCACCATATATCAGCCTTTCCTTTTAGGTTGAACGTTGCTACCTTTTCTTTCATGTTCTCTAAATAGATATGAATTCACAAGAAATTCTTCATTCCCATTAGCTAGACTTATGTATCCTATTATTTCTTCATCTCACCGTCAAAGGTAGGAGGCTTGGCCTTCTTAAAATCCTCAAATACATATTCTTTCTCCCTTCCTTTCACATGATGATGATGATGATGTGGCCTTATATGATAATTCTCATACTGTTATTCGTGGGTGCTCAAATCCTTTCCAAGAGTACTTAGCAGAGTACCTCCTTTCACAATGTCTTCACTAGAAAACCTGTGACTCTTTCTATATTTTCTCTCATTTTCTCCATTAGTTCTTTCTCCTTGTACCAAAGGAATTTGCATGTCCCTATGGCTGATTCCCAACTCATGCTACCTCTTCCTTTGTAGATATGATAGAATTTGTAGTATGACTGCATTGACCTCTTCTTTTTTCTCTTGTGCTTTGACAAGCCTATCATTATCAGCTTTACAACTCCTTATTTATACTCTCAAGCACCTCAATGTGTTCATCCAATTAGGAGATTATACCCCTCCTCACCATCCAACTAATTTTTCCCCTTCATCTGTCCTTCTTCCTTCATATCCCTATTGTGATGGATCATAGCTATATTGCACTATTCCACTATTCATTATTGGGTCCATTGGTTCTATAATGTACCATCCTTTTCTATTATTGCGGTATTTGACATTCATCTCTTTGGGCCTTAGTTTTTTTATGTGTTTTAATACACACACATAACTGTTATATTTTAATTTTTTTTGGATATATAATAAACATTATCAGCTTGGCTTGTTTTCGGAAATCTGCTGTGTAAAACTAGCTGCAACATTGCACGTTAGTTAGTGTATTAATATCAATAAAATCATGTAAATAATTAGCACCATGCTACATGCATATATTCACCACAATGAAGACACACCAAATAGTACATAAAATCAATACGCAAACATCCAAGTTTCTAATGCTCAGCACAAGGATTTAAGTCCTCACTAGATCTTCAAAGTTCCAATGTCAAACCTTCACTTTCTAATTTTGTGATATATCCCTTCCAGTCCAAGTGTCGATCCTGGAAGCTATGACACCACCATGTAACAAAAGAACTCCTAATCCTAGACCAAATAAGGATAAAAGGAGGTAGTTACTATGTTGACCCAACTCCCATTGTCACGTTATGGAAATGGGGTCTAAATTTTTTGACCTTTTCTGACTTTCTAAAAACGAGAAATGGATGACACCGTTGCATTCGTCTTGTTGAGACCTTTCTAATAATATTAATTTTGTTCCAATCCGGTTCTCATATCAAAAGATATGGCCTATTAAAGCCTCAGTCAATTAAATAGTGAGACACCATCAGACATTCCACATGGCACTCATGTGGTTCCCACATGGCATCCACGTGGCTATAAAATTTACATGCCACGATATGCCAAGTGGTAGTTACCACCTCGCTCATACCAGGTCGCATATAGCCTCATTCTATGGTCCCCACAACCCACTTTAACATGGTTGATATGTATATAAGATTAATGTATGTGGGTGCAGGCCCTTCTCAGTAACGTCACCCCACTGCATAAAGCCCCAACAAGTCCCCATACTACACCCCACTGAAACTACTAAGGAAGTTTCCTCAAGGCTACGTGGCATGGCACATTTCACTGTGGGACTTGGTATCTTCCTTGACCTGTGACTATATGCATATGCGACATGCACAATGCTCATTCCGTTAAAATGGGCCCATGTGCTACATCACTTAGAGACTTAAAATCCAATGAGTTCTACTAGGTGCTCCATCCAAATTCTCCAAGGAACAAGGTTGGGGTGATGTCACTTGTCCTAAATTTTGGGGTGATGTCATCCTCCTTCAAGCCTTCTTATCTCATGACCTATAACTATGGTTTCCACCAAGGGTTTATAACGACCCCACTATCACATATTCTCGGGGATTTTATCTGGGGAGTTCCCTCGTGGTGGTCCCTTTGGGACTTATGGGGACAAGGAATCAAGGTTCATCCAAAAATCATAAATTCTCATCCTCTGAAGGTCCATATCTACCTTGCTTATGTGATTGGTCACTAGGAACAGTCACTTGGCTTGCCAGGCTTAAGCCTCTTGGATTCCCTGAGCCCTAATATTCTAGCCCCCAACTTATAAGATATATGTGAATTACTTGGCCTTTTTTCTCTCAGGCTCGATCATGGTGTTTCTATGACAAATATCTTATTACAACTTAGTGCTCGAGCCCTTAGATCATCGAGACTCAACCCCGCCTAATGTGTATGGGAATATATATGCATAAATATTGAATCCCAATGGTGTTTTTTCAAAGAGAATCAATCCTAGTCTGGGTTGTGGTATTTCTGCTACCGAATTTCATTGTTATAAGTATAGTATTATAAGGCCCTTATCCTACAACCTGCACACACACACTCACACACACACATAATACGTGTATAAACCAACATTATCGCTCTTGATTTTTTGTGAAACTCGACCCAACTTGGTCTATAACCTGCAGGCATATATACATATATGATTGTTAATCCTCACGAGATGAAAATTTATAAATAAATACCCATTGGCCTCATCATTTTCATGAAGTCATTCAAATAATTAATAAAGTTCGTCTACCTATTCATACATAGGTCACATAGACCAATCTGCAGACTTAGGAAAATTACAGGAATAAACCATTTCTTAAGGAAAACATTCAGGAGCATTCTACACAAGAATGTACATTCCTTACTCATGAAAGAAATCAAAACTCCTCTGCCTTAACATAACATTAACTCAATACAGTGAACATAAACATAATTAGTCACAAGCTCAAAACATAAGAGTATACTTATCTTATAAATGATATTGCATCTGAGAGTGAGACTCTAACTTTTTACCCTACCATAGACAAGATACAACCACAATTACTTGTAGTCGTCACCCCCGAGCCAAATTATAGTGGTCGAGGGGGAGTGCTTTTGGGAAGAACTTCTCCAACATTGATTGCTAAAACAGGATGTCAGAAGGCCACTCTACCTTCATCCATTAGCTACACAATATTGCACTCAGTCTCTTCAGATTTTTCAAACATAATTAACATCCATGCCAGGATACCATAGTACATAGAGTTTCAACTCAATTTCAGGAGAAGAGAGGCAACATCAAGGGAAGGTTTATCAGTGGATAAGCTAATGATTGCTTAAGAGATAACCTCTCTAGGTGGTTCATCAGTGAGTCAAGCACCATAGCTTCAGCCCCAAGGAAACTCTTGATGGTTCATCAACCCTCACAAGCACCTGAGTGTCAATCTAGTAGATCTATTAATCCACAAGCTTCTAGTGGGTTCTTCATCCTTCAGGAAAGCCACTGATCTCTATAATGTTTTCACCTAGTGCGCCTCTATGAGGTTTCTTTAGCAGGTTTAATATCTCAAAATCTAGATTATTGTGAATTTTGATCGCTACTCTCTTTATGCTCTAACCTCCATCATTGGAGGAATTTTCCTTACAATTTTATTCTCAAATGGCTAATGTGTTTTCTATATTTCCCATGCATTAGAGAATAAGATTTCTCTTGTAACACCCTCTTCCCACATTTACCCAAGCTACCCTATCAACTAGGGTAAACATGTGATGAGAGGCTACTATGATCTGATTCAACCTCCTAGGTCACCTTAAGGAAGTGCAACGAACACCACACAACTACAAAGACCTTCTGGACCTAGTATAGGACACCTAGGAGCCATACAAACCTTCTAGGTGGCTAGGCCCTCAGAAAAACTGGCCTTTTTGTGCATCAATTCCCTAGTTTCTCCCTTGATATGGGAAAGAGTGCGAATAGAACCCTCCAGTCACTTGCACAACATGGGCATGCATGAGACTACAGACTTTTCCAGGTAGTTATGAGCCTACGACACCGATTTCTATGCCACTTTCTCAGGCCCAAGGCTCAAGTCACTGCCTAGAGCTCCATGATACTTCCAGAATTGAAATATAACAACAAAATAATGATGTATATGCAACCACTTGAACAAGGACTTGAATGGACCCCTACTAGCGATGATAGGTATTTTGTCAAACATGTCACAAATATGCAATTTATAGGTTTATACAAAATATATGAGCATAGGGGTCTCATACTTATATGAGATTCACTAAGAAGCAATTTTCCCTTATCACATTAGATTCATTATCATCTATTAGGTCAAATATTCATTGTTTATTAAATTGCAAATCAAAACATGATGAGAGCCATACATCATGACTATCATAATACATGCTCATAAACAACATTATAGAAACATAAATACCAAGGATATAAAAACCATAGAATCCACATACAAACTAGTATATTAATCATGATATAACAAGGGAAAATAAACTCTTATTAATGTATGCAAAGGGAAACCAGGTTTGGGTCTTCCACGTTCCACCCAACCATAGATTGGATGAACCAATTCTTTCTTTCAGCCAATCACCCCTATGCCATATTCCAAGCATGAGTGTGGGACTCATAACCAAACAAATCAATAAGTGATTTTCGAGGCTAAACCACCTCACCCTCATCAATAGAACTAGGATTTATTGCAATCCACACCAGATCAAAACGAAAAACAATAAACATGTAACACTAGGCTTTACCATGATCTCCACCAAATCACTAGGACAAAAAAATCATGGATTCCACCGGCTTTATCCACCTACACCATGAGGAATTCGCCTATCTCCTAGTCTCTAAGCTTTACCGCAATACACACTGGATCACTGGGCCCTAACTGAGACTCCACCCTCTAGGCTTTACAGTATATCTTTCCATTCACCATCAAGGATTCCTATGCCTAATCAAGGGAAACCACCTCTAGTCTTTACTGTATATCCCACCATTTACCGACAAGGATTCCTAGGCCTATTGAGGTACACATTACCTGGATTTATTGCAACCCACAATTTAGTTTATGGGTCACTAGGCTAGTGGCTTTACCACAATCCACAGTTTGGTTCAGGGATCACTAGGCCATGTGCTATTTCATTCAAAGATCCACCTCACCTGGCTTCGAATCCATTCAAAAATCTGACTCAACCAAAACATGAGAACCTCATCACACCATGGCTATTTGAAAATGGAAAGGCTAGGCTGAAAAACACTACCACACCTGGAAAAACCCATACCCATGACATCAAGAGAACCAAGAACACACATGCAACACCATGCATGCCAAATATAGCAAGGAAACCACGCATGAAAATTGATACTTGCAAAGAATCCCACTGTAGTGTCTTGATCATGCTCTTCCTTGCTTGATATTTTCTTCCTCTTGCCTTCTTTTTCCTTTCTTGATCCAATGTTGAAGTTCTCCAAGAAAAATGTAAGTTTCCAAGAGTGTGTGAGAGATAGAGTAGAGAGGGAGCTCCAAAAGGGAATTGACAAAAGGTACCAACTGGTCCTTAGAATCCTTTTTATCAATTAGGCCTCAATTTTCTTCATTTTCCAATATTTTCCTTCATTTTCCTCCTCGCATGCAACCTGTGACCTTTCACCTTCCTTTTCTCCTAATTTACATTATTTTCATAAATTAAAAGCCAATTAATGCCACTTTGCCTTTCCAAAACCTTTGTCATCGCCTTTGTCAATTTCCTTAGCCATAATAACTAAAATGAACACCCACACTATGATTTTTTTTCCCAACATTCAGCTTAGAATAAGTGTCCCATAACCATGGTTATTATTTTTCCTTTATTAACTTTTATTAAATGGAATTTTCACTAGGATTGTTACATAACACTCCCCCTTGGGGGAGCACTGTCCTTGGTGTTCAATGACACCTAAAACTAACAAGAATGTTGTAATCACAACATACTTCCCATGGATATTTATAAGTTAGCTTATTACAATATTTGCAATGATCACCTTGCAAAAAAGAAAACCAACGTGGCAACATAACAACATGACAACCATAATGAGACAAAACCCATATCGCTTATTGGAGCTATATAACACAACTCATGGCGGTATCTACATCCATATGCATATGTACACATAGTGAAACATCATATCAAAACATATGCCAAATCATATACCGAAACATCATACCAAAACTTCTTTTCCTCAACCAAAAAAAATGAAGGATACATAGCTCGCATCTGATCTTCCATCTCCCATGTAGCTTCATCGGGCCTAAATTTCTTCCATTGCACTTTAACCTTCTCGATTTATCAGTTCCGGAGCGTGAGCATATTTTTTTGTAATATACACTGCAGTTCTAGTTGGAATTCCTCTTCTGGTTCCACCTCCAATATAGATCAGTCAATCACATGATCAACACATTTAACATACTTTTTCAGAAATGACACATGGAAAACATCACTAACTTTGACTTTCAGAGGCAGTGTAAGTCGATATGCTACTGGTTCAATCCTTTCAAGAATATTGAAAGGTCCACAAAACCAAGGTGCCAACTTGGCACATGATCCAATCTGCAAGGATCTCTTCTTTGGTTTGATGTGCAAGTACACCTGTTCCCGAACCTGAAACTCCTTAAACAACCTGTTCCAATCTGCATAAATTTTATGTCTATCTTGTGTTTCTTTTAGATTCTTCTTGATTAAATGCATTTATTTTTCCATCTCTACC
The DNA here is from genome assembly GCA_034641835.2 of Pinus albicaulis. Classification (NCBI taxonomy): domain Eukaryota; kingdom Viridiplantae; phylum Streptophyta; class Pinopsida; order Pinales; family Pinaceae; genus Pinus; species Pinus albicaulis. The sequence goes on along the minus strand of CM076576.1, from coordinate 388,761,085 downwards.
AACATGTCCAGTCCAATCAATACCATTTTCACCGGATCACTCCAACTGATGGGAGTATTACAACTCCGCCCATACAATGCCTTAAACAGACTCATCCTCAATGATTCCTGGTACCCATTGTTGTAAGCGAAATATACCAATGGAAGATAATCCTCCCACTTTCGCTGCTGATGCATCACATACATTCTCAACATGCCCTTTAATATCCTATTGACCCTCAAAGACTGTCCATCTATCTGTGGATGATATGTTGCAGTGAACACAAACTTTGTACCTAATCCTGCAAATAGCTCCAAAAAATTGGAAATGAATTTCACGTCCCTGTCTGACATGATCTTGTTTGGAACACCATGCAATCTGACCACATCTCTGATGAAAATTTGTGCCACATAAGTATATGAATACATAGTCTTCACTGGAATGAAGTGTATAACCTTTGTCAACCTGGTCACAACAACCATGATGGAATCATGCTATTTGGATGTCGTGGGAAAATCTGTGATGAAATCCATGGAAATGAACTCCCATTTCCAATCTGGAATCACAATCGGCTGTAGCAATCCACCTAGATGTTTACATTATGCCTTTACCTACTAACAGTCCAAACATCTAGCTACAAACTTTGCCACATCCTTCTTTAGATTCAGCCAATAATAAAAATTCTTTACTGTCGTCAATGTATTCTGATAGGCTGAGTGACCTGAATATGGTTTTGCATGAAACTCCCTCAATATCACCTTCTTAAGCTTACTACTATCTAGCACATATATCTTGTCTCTAAACCTGACCAATCCATCAGTTGTAAGACAATAGTCCACATCCTGTGTTTTTTCACTTGCACCTGTACCACTACTTGTACCTATACCTGTACTCTGCTGCAATCTGTGCCTAAGTTCCATATACCTAAAATCTTGTTGAACTTCCCACAAGATCCTATCTTGTAGATCTGTCCCATAGGAACTCGTAGTTGTTATATGATTCACTTGTATCCATTTACTAATAGCATATACAACCATGTTCTCTTTACTTTTGATATACTGGATCTTGAATTTGAACCCACTGATCGTGGACAACCATCTAGTTTGTCTCGCATTCAAATTCAGTTGGTAAAATAGATACCTCAAACCATTGTGATCACTCATCATTACAAACCGCTTACCAAGAATATAGTGCCTCCACATCTTCAATGCATGGATGATCACTGCTAGCTCAATATCAAGTGTCAGATAATTCTGCTCACGCTCATTTAGTTTCTGTGACTCATAGCACACTACTTGTCCTTCCCGCATAAGGACTCCACCAAGTCCCCTCTTGCAAGCATCTGTACATACCGCAAATTCTTTGTCCATATCTGCAATATTTAACATTGGAGCATTTGTCAACAATTTTTTTAACTGCTCAAATCTTGTTGCACATTCCTCTGTCCATTCAAATTTCTTACCTTGCCTCTGCAATGACGTAATGGGATATGAAATCTGAGAGAATTTCCTGATGAACCTCCTATAGTAACCTGCTAACCCCATGAATGATATTACCTCTTACACATTTCTAGGAGTTTCCCACTCCATGATAGCTCTTATCTTTTATGGATCTACTGTTATGCCTTCCTTGGAGACCACTTACCCCAAGTAATTTACCTTTGCCTGAAAGAAACTGCATTGACTGAGCTTAACATACAACTAATTATCTCTCAACAGTCTCAACACAGTTTCTTAGTGCTTGACATGCTCTTCCTCATTATTAAAATGTATCAATATCTCATCAATGAATATAATAACAAAATTTTCCAGATATGGACACAACACACTATTCATCAAGCACATAAAAGTAGCTGGAGCATTATTCAAACCGAATGGAAATGCAACGAACTCATAATGCCCATACCTGATCTGGAAATATGACTTGTAAATGTCCACTTCCTTAATGCGTACCTGATGATATCCGGATCTCAGATCAATCTTAGAGAACATTGTTTCTCTCTTCAACTAATCAAAAAATTCGTCATTCCTCAACAATGGATACCTGTCCTTGATGGTCACCTTGTTCAACTGTCTGTAATCAATGCATAAACTAAGATTTCCATCCTTCTTCTTCATAAATAATATTGATGCACCCCACGGTGATACACTTGGCTGAATGTATCCTTTGTAAAGCATTTCATTTAACTACAACTTTAACTCTACTTAGTTTGGAGTGCTCATACTGTAAGGTGCCTTTGATGGTGGTGCTGCTCCTCTTACCAACTCAATAGAAAAGTCTACTTCCCTAAGAGGTGGAAACTTTGAAGCATCTACGGGAAATACATCCTGAAACTGCTACAATATCGGGTATTTGTTTAACACTTTTTCGTTCTCATCCCCCTTAGCTTTGTCACTAGAAATATGCACTACAAATAACACACACCCTTCTCTGCGACCACAATTTTCTCGCATAGTTGTCACCATCCTAATTGATGTTTCTTTCTTCTTACTCCATAAGATTATTTTCTCTCCATTATCATCCAAGCACTCAATGGCTTTGTCATAACAATCCACCTTTGTCCTGTGAAGATACAACCAATCCATAACCAAAAGAAAACTATACGATCCCAATGACATTACATTCAAATCTATCGATGTAGACATGCCATTCAACTCAAATGCACAACCTCTTACCTAATGATGAACTATTTACTTTGTGCCTGTAGCCAACTGCACTAACCAAGATCCTTCCATATCAATGATAGATGCTTGTTGGTCTTCATGCATGTTATCCAATGCTGCATAGATATCAATAATACTCTGACCAACATCCTCAGTAGTCTGCGCCTCTTGTGCACTATAGATCTGAGGCCTACCACCCTGATTCTACTGAAAATATCTCTTAACATGTTCTTTTCCACATGTCCAAAACTCCAACCATCATGTACCATCACCTCTATGTTGTTGCTGTGACCCATGTCCTTATTTGTATACATTGAACTTCTTGTATGGTGCCACATTTTCTTTCTCTTTTGGATTCTGTGGCATTGATCTTTTCAGCTTCCATTTACCTTTACCTTTATCCTTCTTTTTCCATCCTTGCTGAGATTCATTCTTACACTTTTAATACTCGTAACAGTGCTTCAGTTTCCAAATAAATTCCTCAAGTGACAGAGGCTCATCATACTCAATTCGATCCTGAAATTCTAATGGAAATCCGCTGACAAATTTCTAAACTTTATCCTTCTCATATTTAACATACGATACATACCTCAATAGCTCCAGGATCTTAGTTATATATTCTTCATCTGTCATTGATTGCATCTTTAGCTCATAAAATTCCTTAGTCTTATTGTCGTAGTACCTATCTGACAATAACTTCTTCCAAAAAATATTCTTGAACTCATGCCAACCCAAGTCCTCTGTCCTGATGTCTATGACTTGCTTCACATCTTCTCACCAAATGTTTTCTTGCCCTTTGAGGTTGAAGATAGCTATTATAGCATTCATATTCACTGTGTACTCATGCAACTCAGATAAATTCTTCATCCCATGTAACCAAGCCTCTGCATCCTTCGACTTATTCAAGTATCTATCAAAGGTAGGTGGATTAGCTTTCTTAAACTCATTCAGAAAGTATCCCCTATTAGTCCTCTTGTAAGGATGATAACAATGAAGATCATAATTCCTGTCAAAACTAAAACTAGAATAGTATCTATTTCCATCAACTCTCCTATCTGGAGTATCCAACATCTTGCCATCTCTCACTGTGTCATCTCTATCTGACATGTGCCCATCATGATATATACTATCATTTTCCCCATTAGTTTTGTCCTCCTACCCATGGTTGATTCAAAGTAGCCCATGTCACTACAATTTTTATAAACTCTGAAGGATTACTACATTAACCTCTGCTTGTTTCTCTTGTGCTTGCATGATATTTTCATTTTCTGCGTTACCACTCCTTATTTCTGCCTTCAATCTTCTCATTGTATCTTCCAAGTCAGAAGTGTTCCCAACACCACGCTACTTATCTGACCCATAAGGAGAATCTCCTGAACTATAATATACCATATTTCTATTCATCTTGACCTCTTTCTTGCAAGGCATGTTATGATGATTTCTTGCAGATAGATATCACAATAAACCCCCATACCTTAGCAAAATTTGGGGAGGATATCTCATCTGCAAGATCAACCAAATCATCATAATACATGTATAAACATAATCATAAAAACATATAGATATATAAAATATATACATATTAACATATATACATCATTCTATCTAGAGTCTACCCATAAATGCATGACCATATCGATCACATACCATGACCTCATGAATGAGAACAACAACCATACCAATGTACACTTGACAATACATAAGCACTTGACATGCATAAACAACGCATAACCAATCATACACTCATGAAGACACATTCCACAACAACCCCATCAACTTTCACATTGAAACATCACTGCAACCATGACTAACACCATGCATATGTAAAAAGCACATAGAACACAAACATACAAAGCACATATGCAACCAACATGAATGCATGACCAACACATTTCCCATCGAGTTCGAGGGGTGAACCATACTCTGATACCACTCTGTAGCGCCCTCTTCCCACATTTACCCAAGCTACCTAGTCCACTGGGGTAAAAATGTGCTGATAAGATACTATGATCTGATTCAACCTTCTAGGTCATGTTAAGGAAGTGGAACCGACACCACACAACTACATTGACCTTATGCACCTGCTACAGGATACCCAAGACCCATGCAAACCTTCCAGGTGGATAGCCCCTGAGACAACCTGACCTTTTTGTACATAAATTCCTCAGTCACTCCCTTGACATGGGAAATAGTGTGACTCGACCCCTCCAGTCGCTCTCACAACATGGGAATGCGTGTGACTAGAGACTTTTCCAGGTAGTTTTGAGCCTGCAACCCCAATTTTTTTGTCACTTTCTCAGGCCCAGGGCTCAGGTCACTGCCTAGAACTCCATGGAACTTCCATAACTAAAATATAACAAAATAATAATGATGTAGATGCAATCACTTGAAAAAGGACTTGAATGGACCCCTACTAGTCATGACAGGTATTTCATCAAACATGTCACAAATATGTAATCTACAAGTTTAAAGAACATATCTTATCATAAGGGTCTCATATTTATTTTAGATTCACTAAGAAGCATTGTTCCGTTATCACATTAGCTTCATTATCATCTATTAGGTCATATATTCATTGTTTATTTAATTGCAAGTCAAAACATGATGAGTTCCATACATCATCACTATCAAAATACATGCTCATAACTAGCATAATAGCAACAGAAATACCAAGGATACAACAACCATAGAATCCACATACAAACTAGTATATTACTCATGAGAGAACAAGGGAAAATAACCCCTTATTAATGTATGCAAAGGCCAACCAGGTTTGGGACTTCCACGTTCCACTCAACCAGAGATTGGCTGAAACAAATATTTCTTTCAGCCAATCACCCCTGTGCCATATTCCAATAATGAATGTGGGACTCGTAAACAAACAAATCAATCTAGGATTCCCAAGGCTAAACCACCTCACGCTCATCAATAGAACCAGGATTTATCGCAATTCACACTGGATCACTAGGCCAAAACAATAAACATGTAACACCAAGATTTACCATGATCTTTACCAAATCACTAGGACAAAACAAGCATGGATGCCATCGTATTTCTCCACCTACATCGTGAGGATTTTTCCCATCTCGTAGCCTTTATTATTTACCGCAATCTACATCGGATCACTAGGTCCTAACCAATACTCCGCCCTATAGGCTTTACCGTATATCCTTCCATTCACTGGCAATGATTCCTAGGCCTAATCAAGGGCAACGACCTCTAGGCTTTATCGTATATCCCACCATTCTCTGGAAAGGATTCCTAGGCATATTGAGGTACATATTACCTGGCTTTACTGCAACCCATATTCTAGTTTATGGGTCACTAGGCTAGTGGCTTTACTACAATCCATAGCTCGGTTCAGGGATCACCAGGCCATGTGTTATTTCATTCATCCAATCACCCCTGTGCCATATTCCAAGAATGAATGTGGGACTCGTAACCAAAAAAATCAATTAAGGCTTCCCAAGGCTAAACCACCTCACCCTCATCAATAGAACCAAGATTTATCGCAATTCACACCAGATCACTAGGCCAAAACAATAAACATGTAACACCAAGATTTACCATGATCTCCACCAAATCACTAGGCCAAAACAAGCATGGTTGCCACCGGATTTCTCCACCTACACCGTGAGGAATTTTCCCATCTCCTAGCCTCTATTCTTTACTGCAATCCACATCGGATCACTAGGCCCTAACCGTACTTCGCCCTATAGGCTTTACTGTATATCCTTCCATTCACTAGCAATGATTCCCAGGCCTTATCAAGGGCAACCAACTCTAGGCTTTATCGTATATCCCACCATTCACTAGAAAGGATTCTTAGGCATACTAAGGTACATATTACCTGGCTTTACCGCAAACCATATTCTAGTTTATGGGTCACTAGGTCAGTGGCTTTACCATAATCCGTAGCTCGGTTTAGGGATCACCAGGCCATGTGTTATTTCATTCAGAGATCCACCTCACTTAGCTTCGAATCCATCCAAACATATAGCTCAACCAAAACATGAGAACCCCATCACACCATGGCTATCTGTAAATGGAAAGGCTAGGCTGAAAAACATTGTCACACCCCGAAAAACCCATACCCATTAGAGTAAGAGAACCAAGAAAAAACATTCAAAACCATGCATGCAAAATCTAGCAAGGAAACCACACATGCAAATCGATAACTACAAAGAATCCCGATGTAGCTGCTTGATCTTTGCTTCCTCTAGCCTTCTTTTTCCTTTCTGGATCCAATGCTGAATTTCTCCAAGAAAAATTTATCTATCCAAGACTGAGAGAGAGAGAGAGAGCTCCAAAACTGAACTCACAAAAGCTACCATCTGATCCTTAGAAGCATTTTTATCAATTAGGCCTCTATTTTCTTGATTTTCCATTATTTTCCTTTATTTTCCTTCTCACATGCAACCTGTGACCTTTCACCTTCCTTTTCTCCTAATTTCCATTATTTTCATAAAAAAATGCCAATTAATGCCACTTTTCCTTTCCAAATCCTTTTCCATTGCCTTTGCCAATTTCCTTAGCCATAATAACCGAAATGAACACCCACACTAGGATGCTTTTGCCCAAAATTAAACTTGGAATAAGTATCCCATAACCATGGTTATAAGTTTTCCTTTATTAATTTATTACATGGAATTTTCACCAGGGATGTTACATCTCTTAGTGTGTTTTTTCCTTTCTTCCTTTGCGCGAGAGCATGACAATATGTTCTCTACTTAGAATATGCGTGTCTTTTTTCTCCCCTCCGCAAACTTCATTTCATGCTTTCCTAACAGACATACTTTTTTTTTTTTCCAAGGATTCACGCAATCAACTGATCCATAAAATACTATGGATATTCCATTGGAAAATTTGTCACAACGATCTCGTAATAATATATTAAAATACTGAGATTTTTGTACTATTACAATTCTATTAAAATTATAGACTTGTAGATTTAACCGTAATTAGTGCACACATGTGAATCGAAATTATGCAAAAAAGTAGGGAATGAAAAAATAAGCTCACAAACACATATATAAGACACAAAATATGTTCTCTAGGAAACTCTTTAGGGAGAAAACCTAGATGGAAGGTGAGGCTGCTTCGCTCTCTTTCTCTGTATGGAAATATGGATGCAGGTACAAAGAAGTAATTCCTATGGATTGTGGGATACTATAGTGCACAAATCCTCTCTGTGTGCTCTACCTCCTATCTCTCATGGCTATCTTTGCTCAGATATGGAACAAAATTCTCACGAAAGAATGAAATGTCTCTTCCTCCTAGTGGCTCAGTTATAACACAACCTGATAGCCTAATAGTGGTTAATTTTGACTATATCAACTCTTAAATATAGTTATAAGATAGAATCTCCTAGAGTCATTTACATCATAATAATGTGGCTATCCTCTTTTCCATGAATAATAGGCGCTGACGCGACATCCTCCCGAACTATAGGTGTGAAAGCAGGAAGGTCAACTTCTCAGTGGCATAAATTTTGCATTCTGACTCCGATTAATGTGCTTCTTGCACCATTGGAAAGATATATATGTGTAGAATATTAAGAAATGGTGTGGTGTAAAGTGGAAAAGTTTTACCCCCAAAAAACATCGTTTGATTCCTAAAAATGCTTAAAGAAGGTTTCAGACCATGTTCTTCCAAACTGGGTCCTGCCGGTAAAAATGGTCTCGTGAGCTGATTCCTTCACCATTTCCACTCCAAATGCATTGAGATGGATGAAAAACAATAAAATGATCCAATATGGATCACACCTCCCATTTTTCGAAGGATTTTTGTCCCCAAAACCTTCTACTGAATGAGGTGAGGAAAAAATTCCTCCACCTTCTCTTTGGTGTACCATTTAGCTTTGCCTGGAAGCTGTCCCTTCAACCCAGTATGCCAAAGGTCATGCTGGCCTTATATTGTAGTTTTGGAACTATTATGCAAAATTGTATCTTATGTCAAATATTCCTGAGCATTTGGTGCCAAATCTTCCACAGAAGGTAGGACTTTTTCCTCTTCCCGGTCTAGCACGAAAGGATCATAAAGTTTCAAATTCTCTACATTCACAACTAAGTAAATGCGCATATATGGTCGTAAACTTAGTCGATAGTAATTATCACCCACATTTTCTAGCATCTCAAAGGGACCATACATGAGATCCTTGATTTTATTACCAAGCCCTTGCAACCTGTCCTTGTTCAACTGTAACTATACTCTATCTCCCACCTTGAATGAATTCTCTGTTCTGTGTTGATCATGCCTAGCATTTACTTTGCCTGCAACATCTACAATGTTTCTTGTACCTATAGATGGATCTGCTTAATATTCTCTATAAAATTTTCATCCCTCAAAGCATCTCCTGTAAGATATTCCATTACTCCTCCTTGCTACAGATATGCAATATCTACAGGTGAAGGTGGAAAATATCCAAAACAAGTTTCAAATGGGAAATTTCCTATAGAAATGTGGACTTCTTATTATAAGAACACTGTAATACCTGATTTTCATCCCAAGTCTTTGGATGCTTCTAGTTGTATCCCCTTAGAAATTTTCACCAAAGTCCTATTGATTACTTATGATCAATTTTGTGTCCATTTCTCCCGCAATGTAGTCCATAATGCACTGAGAAATATTGTATCCCTGTCTGAAATGATGCTCCTTGGTATCCCAAAGTGCACCCAAACCTATCTAAAGAGCAAGTTTTTCGCTTCTTTTCTGCTAATGGTATTTTTATAGGGCATCAGAACACACATCTTGCTGAACCTATCAACTACCACGAACAGGTAGTCACGTCCCTTCCTGGTTTTCGACAAATCTCTCACAAAGTCCATGGAAATTATTTCCCAAGGATGAGTAGGTATAGGTAAGGGATGATATAGACCCTGCTTCCTGTTACTAGGCTTGCTGGTAAAAAAAATCATGCATCCTCTTATGAACCTAGCTACCTGCTCTTGCATCTTGGGCTAATACACATACCTTTGTAAGTTAGCCACGGTCTTCCATACACCAAAGTGTCCTACAACCTTGGAGGTGTGAGCCTCTCTAATAAATTGCAGTCACTCACCTTTGGGAACACATAGTTTATCCATCATATAAAGTAACTCATCTCGGAGATGGTAGTCAACGATGTTATCGCCATCATACACATGAATCTGACTCTGCAATTGCTAATACACCTCGTTGAAGTCCTCATCCTCTAAATATGCCTCTCTGTATGCATCATGGGTGAATAGCTCCATGTGCATAAGAGTCCCCAAAGATGTAATCTTCGATGTGGGTGGCCTTGAAAGAATGTCGACCAACTTATTTATGCTTCCTTATTATACTTTATCACCAAATGAAACTGCTGTAAAAACCCCATCGACTTGTAATGGTTGGTTTGTTGTAGCTTATTCTGGGCTTGGAAGTACTGTAACGACTGGTGATTTGTGTGGATTACTGTCTCCTTTCCCATCAGATAGTGCTTCCACTTATTCACAACTTGCACCATGGCATAGATCTCCTTGTTTTAGGTAGGGTAGTTAAGAACCGCCCCACGAAAAACTTCATAATTGTAACATACAAGCCCTCCTCCCTACGTCAAGACAAATCCCATAGCATACCTACTGGCATCTATCTCCACTTCGAAATTCCATTGCAAGTTTGGTAATTTCAGAACTAGTGCTTGACCGATATTCTTCTTTAGCTCCTTGAAATCCATCTTCTAACCTTTTCCCCATTAGAAACTCTTACCAATTATTGTTATGGAATGGAGCGGTATTGATACCACTGAAAATGCGGCTATGAATTTACTCAGGTATTGTGCTAACCCAATAAAACTCATGGCCTCAGAAACATTAGTAGGCACCAACCATTTCATGATGGCCTCCATCTTGGAAGGATCTATCTTCAACTCTCCTCCACCAATCACATACCCCAGACACACCAAAGACTGCTGCACAAACTCACACTTATTGAGATTTTATAGCAGTTGGTGCTTCTTCAATGTTTCCAACACCTATTTCAAATGTGAAATATGCTCCTCCTAGATAGCACTATCTACTAGTATAACATCCAAATAAACAATAAAAAATGAATCTATAATAGGGTGCAACATATCATTCGTTAATCTCATAAACGTAGCTGGTGCATTATATAGGATAAATGGAAAGACTAACCACTCATACGAACCTTGCCTGGTTTTGAAGGCGACCTTCCATGTATCTTCTTCTTTGATTCGAACCTGATGATATCCAGACTTCAAGTCTAGTTTGGTGAAGTATTTTTCTTGCTACAAATGATCCAGAAAATCATCTATCATGGCTAGGGGGTATTTTTTCTTGAGATTGATTTTGTTCAATGCCCCGTAATCTATACACATCTGCAAAAACCCATCCTTCTTCGACACAATGACGATGGGTGACCCACATGGTGATATACTTGGTTAAATGACACCCTGTTGTAGCATCCATTGAAATTGTTTCTTCACCTCACTTTATTCTATAAAATACTCCCTATATAGCCCAATATTTGGCAAGGGGGAGCCCGACAATAGCTGGATCTCATGTTCCACTTCCCTCTTAGCTAGAATTCCTTTAGGCTCTTAGAACACATCCCTGTATGCATGTAGAAAATCCTCCGGTTGTCTATTTCTTAGTACACCCACTCAGGGATACCTTACCTCTTATTGATTCCTATACATACTAACTTATTATTAAAAGATATAAACACACATATTTCTGGAACTGATCAATTTCTTGACTTGGTTGGCACTTACCAGTGAAATTTTTGACTTTCCTTTGTGCACGTTGATGATGAATGATTTTCCATCCTCGATGAGCCAATACTGTTTAGATCTCCTCCTGAATATTACATCATGCATGTACATGTATGGAGTCCCAAACATGACTCCGCATACATCAAGGGGAACCACATCTAGATCTACTTCATCAATAAAATCAACACTAATAGCAAATCTATTTTTTCACTGTTTTTCTACCTTAAGATCTGCATCCTTATTAGCCCATCCCAATGAATATGGGTTTGGATGATCACGAGCTTCCAACCCCAACTTCTTGACCAAATATGTTGTAATGAGATTCACCTGCGATCCTAAGTCAAATAGAGCATCAATCTCTCTCTTCTTGATATTCTCATCGACATCCAAGCTGATTTCAACTTGGCTGCTTGAATGAATGGCCATGAGATTCTTCTTCTTATTATCTTTCTTCTTATTCTTTGGGTTTAGCTCTTGATGTAACTTCCAACTTGTTTCCTCTATATGTCCATCGATGTTGCAATGGTTGGAGTGGTTGCTAGGATCTTTGCACTGGTGTGTTGTGTCTATCATATTCTTATCATTTCTCCCTTTTTGCTTCTTCTTCCCCTACTTAGAAGTGTCTTGTTGCTCCTTCTACTTCGATCCACTTGATTACGCTCTCTTAAGACATATGTTCTCCAGCTACTGTGACTGTACACAAGCCTTTTCCACCGATTTGGGCTTGAACAACATCACTTGCTCATGTAGATGGAGGTGCAGACTCCCTAAATACTTAAGGAGTACATACAGGTTCTTTGGAGAGATACCCAACATTATAGACATCTTGCTGTCTGTGGTGTATTCCTGCACGCTTTGGCCCTCTTTGACCCGACTAGTCCTCCACGTACCCAATGGGATAAAACTGCGACTTAATGATGGTTTTGAAATATTCCTACTTAGTCACTAGAGGTTATCCCTCCAACCTCAGGGTTTCTCTGTTTCTATACCACCATGTTAATGTATGACCCTCCAATTTTAGTCATGCAAATGATATTTTTTGTCCTTCTTCAATATGATGGACACTGAAATAGACTTCCAGTTGCTGCAACCAATGGTTCAACTTCAAATAATTGATCTCACTGTGGTATGACTTGATATCAACTTTTTATTCCATTTTAAATAAGGACTATGATTGGTTCACAACACTCAAATTGGGTTGATCTTTTTCAGGCTCTTTCTTCAATTAGTTCTCCATTTCTCATTGATTTTTTTGATTTGTCTTCTGCATTTGAACCCCCGTCTTCTCAAAGTATCCCCATCTTGCTATTCAAGGCCGCCACAAGGAGGTTTAAATTACGGTTGATATATGTGAATTTTTTTTCCAGCCATGTAAACCTCACCTCTGCATGATCACAAGTTTCATTTACAAATTCATCGCCCATGATTAGGGTTTTACGATTTTAGGCCCCTCTGATCTAGATCCCTGAAATCTCCACAAAATACCCAAGAAAACGGATATGATACCAAATTATCCATAAATTCTCATGGACATTACACTAGACAGTTCGTCACAACAGAGCTGATAATAATATATTAAAATACTGAAATTTGTATACTATTATAGTTCTATTAAAATTGTAGACTTGTAGATCTAACTATAATTAGTGCATGCATGCGAATGAAAATTATGCAGAAAAGTAGAGAACAAAAAAATAAACTCACACACACACACACACACATATGAGACAGAAAATATGCTCTCTGAAAAACCCTTTTGGGAGAAAACCCATTTGGAAGGTGAGGCCGCTTCGCTCTCTTTCTCTGTCTGGAAATATGGCTGCAGGTATAAAGAAGTAATGTTCGTGGTCTGTGGGTTTCTACAATGCATATATCCTCTCTATTTTTTCCATCTCCTATCTCTCCTAGTTTTCATTTCTTATCTATGGAAAAAAATTCTCTCGAAAGAATGGAATGCCTTAGATTCCTCCTAGTGGCCTAGTTATAACACAACCCGATAGCCTACTAATGGTTAATTTTGACTAAATCAAGTCTTAACTAGAGTTACAATTTATACTCTTCTAGAGTATTTTACATCATAATCATGTGTCTAGCCTCTTTTCCATTAATAATAGGGTTTGAAGCGACATCCTCCCGAACTATAAGGGTGAAAACATGAAGGTCAACTTCTAAGTGGCATAAATTTTGCATATAGACTCCGATTGACATGCTTCTTGTTACGTTGGAAATATATCTTTGTGTATAATAGCATAAGATGGTGTTTCACTAAATAGGAAAATTTTTACCCCTAAAAAATGTCATTTGATGTCTCAAAACACTCCTGAAAGGTTTTAGACCCCGTTTTGCCAAACTGGGTCCTGCTGGTAAAAACGGTCCCGTGAGATGATTCCTCCACTTTTTCCACTCCAAATGCATCAATATGGATGACAAACAATGTAATGATCTAATTCGGATCATCAACCATTTGGATAATGCAACCCATTCTTGGTATTCAATGTTTGTCCCATTTACTTTTTGTTAGAGTTAAAGGACACCTAGACTTGTCCTCTTATTTTTAGTTAAATTTATTGCTCAGTTAGCCCATTTAAAGCTACTCAACCAACCCAAACTGATATTTAAAGCAACCCATTCCTCAAGAAGTATGGAATTTATGTCCCTTATATTAGCCTTTTTAAATAATTACAATTATTTATGTTAACCAAGGGATGTTACACTCGCCACATGATCATGACGAAGAATACTCTAGAGGAGTCTTTATTGTAACTCTAGTTAAGAGTTGAAAGAGTCAAACTTAACAACTAGTACTCTATAAAGCTATGCTATAACCATGCCATCAAGAGGAAAATGGGTTTCAGTCTTTTTAAGTGAATTTTATTCCATAGATGAGTAGAGTAGCTGAGAGGGATAGGGAGAGAGTAATCATATAGGATTTGTGCATTGTAGCAACCCACTATCCATATGCCTCACTAGTTGTACTCACATCCATTTTCCATTCAAAGAAAGAGGGAAAAGTGACCTCACATTCTAGTCGGGTTTTCTCCTGAAAGAGTTTTCCGAGATATATCTTATGTCAATTGTGGTTCGTGAGTTTTTGTTTCATTATTATTTTTTCCATAATTATAATTTTCATGCATACACAATAAATAATGTTTTACAGATCCAAAAATATAAATCAAAACAAGCCCTCATAGTGTAGATTTCATATTTTTAAGTATAATTTTATTGGATCTGTTGTGACAAACTGTCCAGTGGAATGTCCACGAAAATTTATGGATCAATATTTATTTGAATTTCTTTCAACACCTCCTCTTGACTATTATTCTTGGGGTGATTCACCAAACCCTTCCCCAAAGTTGGTTCCTTTTCCTAAAATTAACCAAACTTTATAAATTAAAATTTTTTCATTGGCACATAACTCTAGAAGGATTTGCTTGTTGCTACCACCAATCAAAATAAGGGTCCCCTATGAGGAATTCAAATTTACTCTAAATTCGACAACCATTAATGTCTTTGATTTGGAGGAATTATCCTTGACATCATCAATTTTCATTTCACCTTATACATTGTAAAAGATCAACACGTTCTACCTTTTTTTACTCTTCCTCCACATCATTCTACGATTTTAAGTTTCTAACTCGCGATCTCCTCATCATCAACCCTAGCCATTTTCCAAACACCTATTAACTTTAGAATTTACTCCTTTCCACTTCACAATAGTATATTATTTCTTCCTTTATGCTCTCACAGAAGAGGAAGAAAATCCGTAAAATTCTGGAAAGGCACCAACTTCTTCACTTTGATCACGTCAATAAAAATATTTGAAATAAAATAAACCCTTAAATGTGAAAGGATGAGATGAAATATTTTTATAAAAAAAACATAACAAAATAAATCAACTTAATTCAATTTAATCTTAAAAATGTTATTGTTTTAAGTAATTTTAATAAATATAAAAAATTCATAATAAATCATAATTATAATAAAATTTCAAAAAATAAATAATAAAACTTAATATAAAAGTATATTAAAATTTAAAAAATAGATAAATACCCCCCTATGAGGGTGCATTTCGATGAGATTGGTGGCCTAGGGGGTTGTGCCTTCCACCCTGCAAAGGAGATATCATTAAATGGAGGTGGTGGCATGACCACCCTCATGCATGTATAAGCATGTGATTATACAACCTTCCTTCCACATGTTGAGTTCCATTCAGAGGAGGAAAGGGGTGTGGTAGGTCTGCATGTAAAACATTCATGCAAGGAAAAAGCTTGAAACCCCCAAAATTGAGGTTTGGCCTTCTTTTTGGGCGATCTTTGGGCTAGTGAGAGGAGACTAGTTAAACTTAATTTGGGAATTTAACTACTTGGAAATATTGGTAGTAGTTTTGGAGGGAAATGATATCAGAGAGAAGTTTTATGTCAGTTTTGTAAAGGAAAATTTAGTGTTGGTTCTTTGTGGCTCATGGGGAAGGAGGCTTGCTGGGAGTTTGAACCATTTATAGGTTTGAACCCACCATGGTTTGGTTATTTTCATTGTTATTGGTACATAGAGACTCTCACTAGTCATCTACTCTGGTTGTAGGGAGGACATTAAATCTCAGGTAATTATAAAGCCTTATTGTATTTATAATTTAGTTGTTTTTATATTGTTTGGTTACGAGTATTTTATTTTGTAGTTAGTTTCTGGTGTTGGCATCTAGGGTTGGTTTCTCACACCAACCTAGTTATTGTTTCATTTGTTTAATAGTTATGGTCTTAGGACTATATACCTATGTTGTGGTACCTTTCCTTCCACTCTTGCCAGGCCTTTCATGTACCATTGTAGTTTTAATTTCTGTTGTTTCCTTTTCCCTCTTTGGAGTTGGGTCAGGATTCCTTTGGATTTAATCTTGTCAGTTTTGATGATGATTGTGATTTTTCCTTACCTATGCACTCAATTCTCTTGTCCTAGCTAGTTTTTTGTTTTAATTAGGAGGTGACACTAGTTTAAGTATATGCAACACCAAAATATGAGAAGAAGACGAGGGGGGAGGGGGGAGGGGGGGTGTAGAGGAGGCCACAACCCACAGGGTTGAAACCAAGCCCAATAATAGGCCTAGGAGCATGTTGAGACCTTCCATATGACTCTCCCCCCAAGAAAGTCGTAATGAACTTTAGCACTTGGAAAAATTTATAGCTAGAGATAGGAAGGCCTTCTCAGACTCAAAGATAATGGATGAAATTGGGTAGTGTATTATCGACCCTTGTCATACTAGGGGAAGGAAAAAACAATATTTTCATGCCTAATCACTATATTGGAAAATGGAAACCCTGTTGGGCAGGGTCCTTACTAAGAATTAGGATGAAAGATATAATGTATTTGTAAGACTTGAGGATGTGAAACATGTTCAGAGAAACCAACGAGTCTTTCTTGAGGGAATGGACACTCGCATGACTCATATTGAGATTCATATTTTGTGCATTACTGCTATGCAAGCCCCTCCAAGGTCCAACACAAAAGATTCGACACCTATTAACTCTTATGATTCTTAGCTTTTGAATTGTTTTTTATTTTCTGAATATGTAGTAGATACTTTAATTATGCTGCAATTGTTAATACTCTTGGAGTTTTGGAAAATTTACTCCATAGGAAAGTGGTTAAAAATATTTGATTTCCCGCTGAGAAAATTGAGATGATTAACAAAAAATACATTTAAGATATCTTAAGATGCTTGGCTGAAAAATGTACTAGATATTATAATTTTGTGAAGAAATACAATATTGGTGTGAAGAAAAAAGATAAATTTTATTTCTATTTCATTTTGATTACTTATATTTAGTAAAAAAATAAAATACATAATAAATTTATATTTTTTAAA
This sequence comes from Pinus albicaulis, assembly GCA_034641835.2. Taxonomy (NCBI): domain Eukaryota; kingdom Viridiplantae; phylum Streptophyta; class Pinopsida; order Pinales; family Pinaceae; genus Pinus; species Pinus albicaulis. Next base: position 388,743,834 of record CM076576.1, on the reverse strand, counting down.
TACATTATATTAATCTCTCCCATAGGTAGCAGGGACTATTGTGATCAATATGCTTTGAAATGTGAGCCGTTCTCAGGGATTAAAAACAATTAATGCAAAGAATTAGTCTGTTATTTCATTGGTCACTTTTGGCTGGCATATCACATACTTACAACAAGTTTTTTTAGCCAATAAGAAATTTGGAGGTCTTATTTAGCCTTTACCTGAGGCATCTCCAACATCATATTCAATCATATCTTAGTTAAAATATTTAATTCATGAATAATTTTTAGGAATTGAAATAATGCTATCATTTTTTTTCTCATTAAAATGAAACAAACCAACACGTGAAGATTCTGAGATTTATGCTCAACAAATATCCTTCCTTATTATATGAATATGTTGATTATACGAATATGCTATGGTGTCTGGACAAGGTTCCACTTGCAGAAAATATAACAATGAGATTCAATCCGAATTTATGATATACTAAAACAAGATATTGAATCCTCCTACAATTTGCGGAAACAAAACATGATCTCACAATCACATAACAAGTAAGAGAAAGAAATAATCAATCACATAAGACAATATGTATATGGGGAAAGCACACTGCCTAAAACCCCACTATCTGTATATTTCATAAAATCAATATCATGAAACAATACAATGCTCTTTCTCCACAGAGAAACTTCTTGCACTCTACTGACTGTCTCACTCTGATCTTGCTGAAATATGGCTTGCAGTCTAAGAAAAATTGGTCAAATATTTAACCTTTCACTTGTCTTTGTCTGACCTGCTGTTGGACCATAAAAAGGTATCTTTTGAACACCTAATTAGCCTACATTAATCATCAATCTGGGAGCGTCTTTTTATTCCAAGAGTGTACTCTCTCTGAGGCTGCAATTGTCTAAGAGTAATGCTTGTGAGGATGTATCACAGAAAATAAAATACAAAAGTAATAAATGCTTGGAAAGGAACCTAATTATAATGACATGAATGTAAAGGCTACACTACAACAATATTGCTGGGCATCGATCAGGGATGCAGTAGCAGTAACTCTTTCCCTTAGAAATCGATGTAAGATGGCCAAATATGGGGACTTGGAGTAGATACCTCTGTCCTCTACAGTTCAGAGATCTTAGAGCAAGTGAAACAACAGATTCAATTAAAACACTTTAAAGGAAATGAAATCTAGGAAAGGAACAACAACTACGATTCTAAAGCAATTCAGGTAATTAAAATCAAGCCTGTCGACAGTCTAATTTTAATCTAACAACAAGCCATACATAAATGGAACAACAACTCACTGTAATTACAGAACAAAAAATCCGGACAAGACAACTTAATCGATAAATGGAATTGCAATAAAGAATAAAACAGCAATAGCTCTGCACTTGCTTTTCCAATCGGTAAAACAGTTACGTAATGAAAATAAGTATTAACACACTTCACACATTAACAAACCGAGATTAATGATACAACAGCATAGTAATCCACCGGAACCGGGCCCTTAGCGCTAGTGAAGTACCGCTGGGCTTAAATCAGAACTCTAAAGAATAGATAGAACCTGTATTTTTATATTAATCCAAAATCATTACAAACATCGTTCTCTCACAACAGATAGTCAATAATCATTTAAAGGAATAAATTTCTGTTAACAAAAGCTTCGTTTACAAAATAAATAACTCCCTCCTCCGTCACTAAAGATCGTGCCTTTATATTGATCCTTGGACAGACAAATCAGGAAATGTGATTAGTTTGCACAGCGATCCCTCAACACCTCCCTTGTTTTATCACTGTTCTGTTTTCTTTGTTCAAGGCCAAGCTCTTTCTTGCCCTTTTCGGGCAATCCGTTCAGATCTTCTTGGCTTCAGCTGACTATGATTCTTCCCAAATGGAGTAGAAGTCAGATTGTTCTCAGCCACGTCTTTGATACAAGAGCTCACCTCTTCGAATTCCTGTTTTGGCAATAAAAACAATCTTTAGTCATCTTTTTGAGCTCATAATAAACCTTTCCAAATTAACTGTAATTATTATGATAAATTACCTTTTCAAGACAAACAGAAGTATATCTATGGTGAAAGAATGAACAAATACATAAGAATTTCATACCTATTTCACTGCCCAAGATACCCCCCTGCTTAACCTTTTTCATGCCCTCATGAAAACTATAATTTACATGGAGAGAAGTCAAAGAGTAAGCTGGAGAAGGTTTGTCATTGAAAGGCCTAAAACCATGATGTGCAGCTAACTCTTCGAGAATATGTTCTGTCTGCCCCTCGGGAAGCTCATAAATAGTTTTGTAATCCAAAGCAAGGTACCAAGTAATGGGGTTGCGAAACCTACACCCTAACCAGAATGGTCCTTCTTTCAAAACAAGATGGCTATAGGCAATGAAACGGTCTACAGCTAGCCCAAAATTCCTATAGTTGTGTGGCTCCCTATTTTGTACATTTTGACTCGAGGTCTTCCACCAGATCTTGGCTGCTACATAAGTCTGGTCCCTAATAGATGAGAAATAGTCTGTTCCTTTCAAAATGATTGACTTATGAACAGGCCCCAGAGCTTGGGTAACGCCTTTCTTTGTCATCAAACGTTTCTGATTGGCCCAAAGTTGAAATGGGTTCTGAGGTTCACTTCTGACCCATAGATCCAATTCATTTTCCTGCCTTTGAAAGCCATTGTAGGCTTTAAGCCACTTTAATTGATTTACGACAAAAGAAATGAATGCTTGAAACTATACATCTCCAATGAAAGGGCTAGTGTTTGATTCACAGTCATTTTCAAGAATTAAATTATGCAAATAAAACTCACACAACAGGCGCTGTACTTTGTCCCCATAAAGCTTGCAACATGATATCAGGTCGTTTATGGTTCTTAGCTCTATTGATTTGCCAGCCCTAAATTCCTTGATTTTTAATTGAAAATATCTTTCTAACAGAAATAAAGCATAGTTTTTGGCAGAGCACCTACAAGCTAAGACATCAGTATACAAGGAGCAGAGAGTGTCCATTTGATTTCGTGCTAGTTTTAATTGGTTGCTTACCTTGTTAGCTTTTATCTCTACCTCTCGACGTTTTTCATGAGCTTCATCTTCTGCCTCATGAATAATTTTCATCTGTTGCTGCAATTCTTGATATCTCTTCCTTGGGACAATATCTTCCTCCAACTTCTGTCTCTCGATTTGGGCCTGTACCAATTCTTCTTGCAGTTTAACTAATGCTGGATCACTAAAGGTTTGCTGACTGCTAGATTGGATGTTTTCGCTTAGCACAGGTTCTTTTGGAACATCAGGTGTTGGGACAGCCATTTGCTGCTCCACATCCTCATAGTTAGGCTCAGGTATGGTTTCTTCTTCTATTTGATGGTTTCTATTAGCGGTTACCCTTCTTCTTTTTGATCTTCGTTTAATGACCGTGTTTCTTCTTTTAGGGGTTCGCTTAGGTGTCTGATTCATTCTTAAGACCCTAATGGTTTTCCTGAGCTGCTCTATCAGTCTATGAAGCTTTTTCCTCTCTCTGCGAAGCTTCTCGACTTCAGTTGTTTTCTTCTCTTTTCTTAAAGGGACAACAACTTGCTCATCCAACCCTATTTGCGCAGCAGGGTTTTGAGCCGTGCCATCAGTGAAATCTTCTTCCTGCTCCTCTTCTTGGGGTTCTTCTTCCATGCTCTCATGCTCTTGGCTAGGTTCCTCAGGAATCCTTTGCTCAGTTGACTCTGTGGTTTCTTGGGGGCTTCCAGGTCGAGATGTTGGCTCAATGTGTTCATTTTCCTGTTCATGCCTCTCAGGAGAAGCAACCCTAGCTTCGCTAGGGTTTGCTGTTTCATCAGTTATACCTTTATCAATGGCAGAGTATTCTGGCATTTGATTAATGTCACTGTTGGGGTCCAAAGGGCTATGAGGCCGTGCGTAATTGCTCATGTTGGCCAAAATCTAGGCCATTTGGTCTTTGTGTAAAGAGCTCACATTAAAATTTTCAGTGGACTCTGTTTCATCCTTATTGCTGCTAAGATTACCTTCACTCTCATCACAGGTGTGATAAATTCCTTCCTCCTCATCTGAATACCAAATTTATCCTTCAACTTCTTCTTCCTCGGAATCTCCCTCAATCTCCTCTTCATCCGAATAACGTATTTCCCCTTCTTTGGGTTGCTCTTCGCCATCAGTATGGTAAATTTCCTCTTCCTCATCCGAGTAGCGAACTTCTTCCTCTGCACTTGGTTGTTTTTCGCTACTGGTATGGTGACTAACTTCCTCCTCATCTGAGTACCGAATTTTCCCCTCCAATTCCTCTACTTCCTTAGTACGAGGACTTGCTCCTTCCAATTGTGGAGGTTGTTCCTCTTCATCTGAGCTGTTCAATTCCTGGGGCTGGCTACTGCTGACGGGAGTTCCTCCATTGTATTCTTGCTTCGTTTCAATCGGAGGGATTGTCTGTGAGTGGAAGGCCCCGCTATTAATTTGGCCATCCTTTTCCGTCTTGGAGCAGGCAGGGCCAATCCTCCTTCAATAAATTCTTCCCAGATGGTCTGTTGCTGGGTGAGGCTATAACTTACTATCAGTCAAATCAAACAATGGTGGCTGACCACCATATCTTCATGCTGGGCATTTCTAATTCCATGAGCAATATCATGCAATAAAGAGTTTAAGAATGCAGGCAGATTAATAGTACATTTATGTTTTAGCACAACTAGCAACTTAAGGTGGCGAGGTCTTACCACATATTTTCTACCGTCACATGTTATGTAGGCCTGCACGATCCTGGCCAATTCTGTCCAAGGTTCACCTAATGATGCTGGGTGGACTCCTTTACCTTTGACGACTAGCGGTCGTCCGTCATCTTGAAAGATTTTTATGGCTTCACGAATCCTGATCTTCTTCTAAGTCCAAACAGTTCCTTGCGCGGGAATGCCGAACACCTCTGCAATGATCTCATCGGTCACAGATATCTGCCTTCCTCTGACTGTGGAGGATCCTTCCTGTAAGTTTAACAAGAATTCGGTGGCCACTGCTTCATGGGGTTGTTGCATTCTCATGAAGCATGTAATCCACCCTAGTCTTTCTAAGATTGCTCGTGTAGCATCAGAGACGATCAAAACCTGCGGTTCACTGTGAATTGGGCGTCCTCCCATCTCTGTGCTTCTGTTAATTCTTCACAACACACAATAATTTCAATGGAACAACACAGTTTGTTGAAACTTACTATTTCTGAAAATGTGGGGGTTTTAATTCATAAGAATCGGCTGCGGAGCTGCAGGTAAAGAAATCTTGGAGATTTGATCTGCATGCAGACATCTGCGCCCCCCAACAAATGATAGGTTGTCCTCGACCGTCGATTAAGGGTGGCATTTGTGGCACAACAATAGGACAATAGTGAAAAAACAGGCGCAATTATGATACAGTCAATCAAATTAAGCGATTACTGAAATTAATGCATAAGATAAATCGGTAATAATGAGGAAATCACGTTGTAATAATTCAAATACGAGGCGAAGGGATAGCATATGGTTGACATGAATACAATTGCATTATTTACCATATTAAATTAATATGATCGATTTATAATAATTTTCATGTGTAATAGGTTCGAAATTAGAAATAGGGAATTCATGCTTTTCATTTGATATTCAATAAAGATGTAGGAAAAAGGGTTAAGTAACTATTGATGTGTATAAATATGACTTCAATACCATCAACAGAGCTCTGTTGCCCACAGGTGTCCATAACCTTGACAGAGTTGTTTTGTAACCCATGGAACCATTGTCCTTTATGCATACTTGAGGAAGTGCTTCTTTTTCTTTCTTTGTATTTTTGTATTGAATATGAAGACGAAGGCCATTGTGCTGGCTTGGTGACCAGATAAGTCACAATGCCATTCACCGAGAGGAAGTGAAAAGTGGGCAGGCCGGCTCGTGATGAGACCTCCTGTTCCAAGGACTTTTTCAATTGTCTTTTGGACCATTTCCCTGGTTTGGTGGCCATAATGGGAATGCCACTTCACTGTCTTCTCTATGATCACGGTAGGCTAGCTCTTAATGAGACCCCCTATCCTCCATCTGCAAAAACATTAAATATGTCAATATTTTTTTTTTCAAACAACACTTTTCCTCAGTTATTCATAAGGGATGGATCAACACTCCTTAAGAGTAGGAATGGTGGAAGAAGTATGAACATCTCAATAGAGAAAAATATACCCTTATTTCCATTTCAAAGATAAATATCAAAGAAAGCTATATTATATGGGAAAGAACCAACCATGATAAAAATAATCGATCAGATTAATTAAATAGTAGAAAAATAACAATGTTATGTTATTGGTCATGCCCCTTTCCTCTTTTTATTAGTAGGCAATTCCCTTAAAGATGACTATTTCTTTTGATTTGCTGATTGCAGTAATCCTTAATTTGTATGATTGTTTATGATATTTTTTCCTTGAAAAAAAAATGATCACAAATTCAAAAAACAAACAAAAAACAATCATTTGAAAAAGTGTTGTTCCTTAGAAGGAATAGCAAAAACAATCTGCGAAACTGTTGTTCCTTTCGAAAGGAACAACAAAAAAATGTTCTGTGGAAATGCTGTTCCTTTAGAAAGGAACAACAGAAAAATACTCTGCGAAAGTGCTGTTCCTTTGGAAAGGAACAACAAAAACACACTGCGAAACTGCTGTTCCTTTCGAAAGGAACAACAGAAGTGCTGTTCCGTTAGAAAGGAACAGCAACGCGAAAAACACAATTTTTTTATTATTATTATTTTCGTATTTAAAGAAACCAAATTCAAACGATAAAGAAATAAAGAAGTATTAACAGAAAAAAATGAGTTGCCTAAAACAACAATCAAAAAACAAGAAAGAAATGCTTTATGTACAAAATTGAAAAGAAGTGAATAATCAAACTGGTGGCGGGGAGGAATTCTCCCCTTCTGCAAGAATTTCCATGGTGGAATCTTCCCGTAACTGCTAGTAAAAGGATTCGCGGGTAAGCGGCTTGTGATATAATCGAACTCGATGGCCGTTTACCTTAAAGGAATGCCCAGATCTGTCAATGGTGACTAGTGTGAGAGTGCCGTTATCATGCACTTTCTGAATTTCGTAGGGTCCAAGCCACCTTGTCTGGAGCTTTCCGAGGAAATCCTGAAACCGAGAATCATATAGGAGTGCCCAATCTCCTTCGTGGAAGATATTTTATTTGATGTGGGCGTCATGCCATTTTTCTCTCTGTTGCTGAATTAATGTTGTGTGCTGGAGAGCAGAGAACCTAATTTCATCCAATTCATTAAGTTGCTGCAGTATTTTTTCTTGGGCTTCATCTAAATTCAGACCCACCTTTTGAGCTATTCTTAATGTTTGAATTTCAAATTCGATAGGAAAAATTGGTTTTTTTCCAAATACCAACTGGTATGGTGAATATCCTGTGGTAGGTCTCCATGTTGTTCGATACGCCCACAATGCTTCTGGTAGTCTATAGGCCCAATCTCGTCTATGTGAAGCAACAGTTTTTGTCAAAATAGATTCGATTACTTTGTTCGTACTTTCGACTTGGCCGTTGGCCTGTGGGTGGTATGGCATTGTAATTTTATGCTGAATATGATAATTTCGCAATGTTTCAGCTAATTTGTTACCCACAAACTGTGGTCCTCCATCTGTGATTATGTCTCTTGGGAGGCCATAGCGCACAAAAATCTGGAAAAGGAACTGTATTACGAAATCCTCTATAGCCTTTGAAAGAGGCTCTGCTTCAACCCATTTAGTAACGTATTTAGTGACAACTAGGATATATGTTTTCTGGTTGGATGGAGGGCTAATAGGACCAACGAAGTCAAGGGCCCAACGTTCAAAAGGTTCAATCACTAGTTGAGGGTTCAAGGGCATTTCATCAGACTGCCCAGGGCGACCTGCCCTTTGATAGCTATCACAGGCCTGCACAAATTTTTTAGTGTCTCTAAAGATAGTAGGCCAATAATAGCCTGTTCGTAAAACTTTATGGGCTGTTCTACGGCCTGCAAAGTGACCGCCACACTGTCCATCATGGCATGCTTTCAAAATATCATATACCTCATCCTCCCTAACACATCTTCTTATTTTCATATCTGCACCTGTATGAAATAAGTGGCCACTAATCCAAGAAAAACGGGTGCTACGGTGTATTATTTGCTTCCGTTCATTAAGGGATAGATGTTTAGGTAATTTACCTATTGCCAAATAATTTGCTATATCAGCATACCATGGTGTCCTGGTAGTAACAGCGAAGAGATGTTCATCTGGAAAGTGGTCTTCAACTGCTTCTACATCTGTTGGCTTTGGCATTTTGGACAGAAAGTCAGCTACAGGGTTCTCTTTGCCCGGTCGATCTTTGATCGTGATATCAAATTCCCGCAGTAAAATCAACCATCTAGTCACTCTTCCATTTGTAACAGGTTTATTTGCTAAAAACTTAATGGTAGAGTGATATGTGTAAAGCACTACAGGATACCCAGTTATGTAATGTCTAAATTTATTTATAGCATGAACTACAGCTAGAAATTATTTCTCAGTCACAGTATAGTTTAATTCAGCAGGGTTCAGATTTTTGCTAATGTAGTAAATTGCGTATGGCTTTTTGTCTTCCTCCTGCCCAAGTACTGCTCCAATTGTTGTGTCTGAGGCATTGGATGAAATTTGGAACGGAAAATTCCAATTTGGTCCCCTCAGCACAGGGGCTGTTGCAACGAGCTTCTTCAAATCATTAAAAGCATTGTCACATTTGTCTGTCCAATAAAAATTAGTATTTCCAGTCAGCGCATATAAAGGTGCAGCTATTCGAGAATAATTCTCTATAAATCTTCTATAATAACCAGAAAATCCAAGAAAGCTATGTACCTCTGTTTGTGTAGTAGGTGTAGGAATTAACAAGAGTATTTGAATTTTGGCTGGGTCTACTTGAATTCCTTCTGCTGAAATATAATGACCTAAGATAACTCCTTCGGTCATCATCATAAGACATTTTTCATTGCTAAAACAAAGCCTAGTGTCAATACATCTTTGCAATACTCTTTCTAGGTTGCTTAATGCAGGCTCAAAGTCATCCCCATAAGGGGTGAAATCATCCATATATACTTCAAGGCCTTCATTTATTAGGTCTGCAAAGATGCTGAGAATTGCCCTCTGGAAAGTAGCAGGGGCATTGCATAGGCCAAAAGGTAAGACTCGGTAGGCAAATGTGCCCCAGGGGCAGGTAAAGGTAGTTTTGTCCTGGTCTTCAGGGGAAATCTGTATTTGGTTGTATCCATTGAAGCCATCCAGTAATGAAAAGAATTTCTTTCCTGCCAATGTGTCTAATAGCTGATCAATGAAAGGAAGGGGAAAGTGGTCTTTTTTTGTTGCTTTGTTAAGTTCACGATAATCTACACATATCCTCCACTTCCCATTTTTTTTGGTACCACCACTAATGGGGAGACCCATTTGCTATCAGATATTGGGTAGATGAAATTAACATCTAATAATTTTTGTAATTCATCTTTCACAATGTCCTTAAGGTGAGGATTTAGTCTCCTTTGAGGTTGACGAATGGGTCTTGCATCTTTTTCAATATAAATGTGGTGAGTACATAATTGAGGGTCAATTCCTTTCATATCGGGGTAATCCCATGCAAAGGCTGCTTTGTATTTTCGTAGTAATTGGATCAATTTCTCTTCTTGTTCAACAGTAAGATTCTTGTTGATGTTCAATTTTTTTCTCGACTCAATTTCTACAGTCTTGGTATTATTTACAGCGGTAGTAGGTATTTCTTGATCATGAATGTCTTTGAAAGGATATTCTTCTTCTTTATTGTCGAATGCTGCCTCAATCACGTGACATTGCAAGTGAGGTTAAGTTTATGATTTATTAACAAAATTGCTAATGACATCATCCTCTATTTGATCTTTAAAATCTAGAGCTTCTTCTATAGTTAGAGGTGACCTCATGTTTTCCATAAAATATGATGCAGGTGGTGTTCTTGTTTTGATTATTGATAGACTTGGCTAGGCTGGGGGATATAGGGCTAGATTTTTAACATAATTTCCCCTTGTTATGGTCATGTTGCCTTGTCGGCATCCAATATAGGCATCGGCAGTTGCCAACCAAGGTCTACCTAGAATTAAAGGATGTCCATCTAGTCAGTTCTTAGGATTGATAACCAGGAAGTCAGCAAGGTATTCCCAGGAATCTACAGATACCATGAAATCTTGTAAGGTGCCTTCTGGTTTGACTATTGATCGATTAGCCAATTCCAACAAGGTTGTTGTTGGTTCTAGTGATGTAATGCCAAGTTTTTGACAAGTGGTAGTTGTTAAAATATTAATTGCTGCTCCCAAGTCAACTAAGGCATTTGGAAATGATTGGCCATTGATCTGAACTGTCACGATAGGATTTCCTGGGTCTTCATATTTAATAGGTGTTTCCATTCCTGATAATAAATCAGATAAGGTGCCAACTATTTGGACAGTAGGATTGGTTGTTGTTCTCCTCTTGGGATTCTTTATGCATAATTCCTTAATGGTTTTTGCGTATATAGGAATATCTTGAATGGATTGGAGGGAGGAATTTTTTTACATAGATTTTTTAATTCTCCCAGAAGATCAAAGTTTGGTTGTTCTAATGGACGAGGTATAATTAATCGTTCTGGGAATGGTGGAGAGGAAGTTGTTACTTGTTGTTGCTGGTTTTGTTGCTCTTGTTGTTGAACTTCCTTCTCATTGTGTTTTATTTGTTCTTCAGGTAACGGATCTTCAATTCATTCATCATTGTGTCTCTCTTTTTCCACTATACGCCCAAAACTTAATTGAAGGTCATTGCACTCCCTGAGTTCAGTTTTTGTTTCGGGAGGTTCCATTATTTGTACAGTCTGAACTGGTTTATTGTTTGGTTTTGGGTTGGGCTGGGCTGGGAGATGTGGTCTTAAATTAGTCTGGGGGTTTGGGTAAGGGGCTGGCAGTGTAGGTTAAGAGAGAGGAATTGATCCAGCTGGCGGATTTGGAGATTTTTTCCAGTTTGACTGCCAGGCTTGATTCTGAGAAGTAGAAGGGGACCATTGTGTAGGCCAAAAAGGTGGATAGAAAGGAAAATTAGGCTAGTTACTTTGATTTGTTTGGTTGGGCCAAGATGTGGGGGGAAATGGCTGCTGTGACCAATTAGGGAAGGGTGATTGATTCTGCCACATTCCACTATACTGTTGAGCATTGTATTGAGGAGGCTGAAAAGAAAATGGATCATTTGGCATACCTGATGGTCGTGGCTGCCACTGTCGACGCTGTTTAAGTAGACATACCACTTCTTATTCTTCTTCCGCCTCTTTATAGACTGCCTTAAGGCCGGGAAGCGACGTGCATCCTTCTGTGGGGTGATCTTTCGTGCAAATGGCGCAGGCTTTAACCACATCCAATGGGCATTCTTTGTGGCTATGTTTCTTTCTACATTTGGGGCAGAATATTGCCAGGTTTTGCTCTGCTTCTGCCTGCTTCTGCTTGGCTTGCATGATGTCAAACTGTGTTGTTAAAGTCCCCAGTATGTCTGTCTTGAAGTCTTCTAACAAATTTCCAATCTCTGCACGAGTCACACCTTCATTAGAAGTTTTATTTTCCCTTGTAATGATGCCACGTTCAGCTGATTTCAACCTTGTATTTCCTCTTGAACACCTGATACACAAATCAATAATGTCAGGATAACTTTCTTGATATATATCACCTTTCCCATAAGATTTAATGTTTCGACCCATTGATCTTTCATTCCCCTAATTAATGCAATTTTCAAAACGTTATCAGGTAAGGGTGAAGACGCATAGGGTGATCTTTGAATATTGTACTGAAATCGTTCCACGTACTCCTCCAAGGTCTCGCTTGGTTTTGCTATCATCTGGAATATCTCATCTTTTAATTCTCGAGACCTGCAATAATCTTGATATTTCTTCAAAAACGCAGCCTTCATGTGATCCCAATCAGTTATGAAACCCCCCCCTAATCCCATAAACCATCGTAGGGCTGCTCCTTTTAACGTAGAAGGGAACAACTTCAGTTTTTGGGCATCGGTGGTGTAATCATACCCTCTACATAGCACGTCAAATTCAAACAGAAACGCAGCTGGGTATTCTGATGTCAAACCATGAAATGTAGGAATATGTTGGAGAGGAATGGCTTTCATGGGTGCGTTAACTGCAATGTCTACTATAGGGTATTGTAGCGTAGAGGTTTGCTGGGGTGCCTGCTGATTTGGATTTTGGTTCTGTGCCATTTGATCGAAGATATGCCAATACCCCTCTGGGATCTCCAGGGAATTTCTAGGTTGTCGAACAGGGGTAGAAATAACTTTGACAACACTTCCTCTGTCTGGAACAAGTATTCCCTGTTGTCCTACTGTTTGAGGTGATTCAGGACCTTGGTTCTGAGTAGGTTGAACAACACTTCCCCTATTTGGGCTATTTAATGTTTAGGTAATTTTAATAGGTGATTTTGGGTTTGTGTTTTCTCCTGTTTCCCCTTCTCCTTCTTGGAGATTGCTAGCGTTCCCTTCTTGAAGGAAACTTATGCAAGGATTCTCAATTTCTTGGGAATCTTGCTTAATTCCCTCTGTTTGACTGTATATCTCAGTGAAGGCTTCAGATGGTGATTCTGTAGCCTGAAGGGAACTAGTAGGCTGTCTAGAAGTAGTTCTTTTAAATCCTACAGACGGCTGAGATTCAGTTTTCTTAAGGATTTCGTCAATAAAAGTCGCACGCCCAAGGGTCACCGGTCCCTTAGGTTTTTCAGTTTTAGGAGGAATTTTGTTTCGCTTAATTGGTTTATTCATTCAAAAGAAACAATTCTTCATTCCTACCCAAAAGAAAAGCTTACTTACTTCTGGTGTGAAGCGAGCTGCGAGCAAGTATGTTCCTTGCCCAATGCGCAGGTTCTTACCTTCCGTATTTAATACCCTACTCTCCGTAGGCAGAAGGAAATCAGCTGTGCATTACTCCTGTAAAATGGCATACACTCTCCCTGGCAACGACGCCAAAATGTTGGACCATAAAAAGGTATCTTTTGAACACCTGATTAGCCTACATTAATCATCAATCTGTGAGCGTCTTTTTATTCCAAGAGTGTACTCTGTTTGAGGCTGCAATTGTCTAAGAGTAATGCTTGTGAGGATGTAGCACAGAAAATAAAATACAAAAGTAATAAATTCTTGGAAAGGAACCTGATTACAATGACAGGAATGTAAAGGCTACACTACAACAATCTTGCTAGACATCGATCAGGGATGCAGTAGCAGTAACTCTTTCCCTTAGAAATCGATGTAAGATGGCAAAATCTGGGGACTTGGAGTAGATACCTCTGTCCTCTACAGTTCAGAGATTGTAGAGCAAGTGAAACAACAGATTCAATTAAAACACTTTAAAGGAAATGAAATCTAGGAAAGGAACAGCAACTTGAAAGAAACAACAACTACGATTCTAAAGCAATTCAAGTAATTAAACTCAAGCCTGTCGACAGTCTAATTGTAATCTAACAACAAGCCGTAAATAAATGGAACAACAACTCACTGTAATTACAGAACAACAAATCCAGACAAGACAACTTAATCGATAAATGGAATTGCAATAAAGAATAAAACAACAATAGCTCTGCACTTGCTTTTCCAATCGGTAAAACAATTCTGTAATGAAAATAAGTATTAACACACTTCACGCATTAACAAACCAATATTAATGATACAACAGCATAGTAATCCACCGGAACCGGGCCCTTAGCGCCAGTGAAGTACCGCTGGGCTTAACTCAGAACTCTAAAGAATAGATAGAACCTGTATTTTTATATTAATCCAAAATCACTACAAACAGCGTTCTCTCACGACAGAGAGTCAATAATCATTTAAAGGAATAAATGTCTGTTAACAAAAGCTTCGTTTACAAAAGAAATAACTCCCTCCTCCGTCACTAAAGATCGTGCCTTAATATTGATCCTTGGACGGACAAATCAGGAAATATGATTAGTTTGCACAGCGATCCCTCAAGATCTTCTGATCCTAAGGGATTCGCACCTCCCTTGTTTTATCACTGTTCTATTTTCTTTGTTCAAGGCCGAGCTATTTCTTGCCCTTTTTGGGCAATCCGTTCAGATCTTCTTGGCTTCAGCTGACTATGATTCTTCCCGAATGGAGTAGAAGTCAGATTGTTCTCAGCCACGTCTTTGATACAAGAGCTCACCTCTTCGAATTCCTGTTTTGGCAATAAAAACAGTCTTTAGTCATCTTTTTGAGCTCATAATAAACCTTTCCAAGTTAACTGCAATTATTATGATAAATTACCTTTTCAAGACAAACATAAGTATATCTATGGTGAAAGAATGAACAAATACATAAGAATTTCATACCTCTTTCACTGCCCAACACCTGCCTTGCTTACACATTCTTGGGCTAATTTAGCCCCTATTAATTAGGAAAATACCAATTAATAATTGTACAATTCTTCAAGGCCTTCCCGATGACCTCATGCATGACCTGTACAATTTTCTAATAGTACAACTGATAGATCTCTTCCCTTTAACCTCAGTCTCAACTTGGCCTTCCTTAGAATTGGCATGAAACAACTATTTATAGTGAATTATTGATTAAATTATTGATCATCACTTGTGAATTAAATCATATTTAATTCACTGAACCTCTCACTAGCTCATGTCTTAGTTAGAACTAGTTAGATTGATTTTAACTCAATTAATTGAGCTAACTAATTACAACTCACAAATAACTATAACTGGACCCCCTAAAAATAGGAAAGTCCTCTACATGCCTCCTCTTTGACCTCTAACTCTAGTTTCCTAAGATAACTAAGTCTTCCTGACTCAGTTAACTAATACAAGTTGTCATGAGATAAAACTACAATTTTTCTTCCAATTTAATTAAGGTAAAATTAAATCAGAAGCCTAATATGATGCCATTTCTAGGTGCCATTTTTTGGTTTCCATTTTCAATGTTTCTTGTTTCCAATTTCAAAACTACCTACCATCTACATAGTCCTCCTACCTTCCATCTGCATAGTCCCGCCATCTCCAGAGTTAGTGTCTACAACCTAGCTTAATTCACATTTCACATAGTAAAATTTGTGAGGCTTGTCCTAATTTGTAGTTGTGATTCATTTAATTTCGCATATATGACTCATTTTAATTGGTTTTGAGAGACCAAAGGGCATTCATGGAGTAAGAATTCCTTAATACAAGTGTTGTCATTTAATTCTAACCGAGAAGGTGGACCAAGGTTCTCGTATATGTACGCCTGTTGTGATATTGTTCTCTTCTGCTGGGAATTTTCTATTTGGGATATTGTTCTCTTATGTTAGGAAATATCAGTTCAAATCTTTGTGTCAACTGGCTTACATTGCAGGTAGAAACATGTATATCTACTGGAAGCCAATGAAATAATGGGGTTCATTCTTTGCATCTGTGATTCATATCATTTCACAGGTATGAATCATTTGAATTGGCGTCGAGAGACCAAAGGGAATTCATGGAGAAAGAATACATGACTATATGTCCTCTCATTTAATTCTAACAGAGAAGTTGGGCCAACATTCTCGTACATGTACGCCTATTGGGATATTGTTATCTTCTGTTAGGAATTCTCAGTGGAAATTTATGTGTCAATTGGTCTACATTGAGGGGCTTACATTGAAGGTAGAGGCAAGTATATTGGTAGTGACTTATGAAGCCAATGAAGTGTTGAAAATATTAAAGTCACCTGCGTACCCTGTGCAAGTAGAAACATAGTACAAAGGGGCAGAGAACTTGCATGCACAGCACTGTGCATTCAAGAGGAATGGATAAACCATAAGGATGAATTTAATTTGATTATGGCCACAACCGAGTTTGCAGAGAAGAAATTAAATTTTGATGGGCCGTAGCCGCATTTGCAGAGGAAATGAAGACTTTCTTCATTCAACCACAGAACTACAGAGTCTATTAAAGAACAATCGTTTCAGACTTTTAAGCCCTCACCAACCAATCAGAACAAATTTTGTTCAACGTGCCAAGATTTTAAGTTTTAAATTGGGCCACGTCATCTGTGGTCCCCACCATTTCATCGCCCATCGCCAAATTTTATTTAAGTGTCTTGTTGATATGAAGTCCCGCCGATATAATTCATGCGATGCAATATCGACGTATTGCAATTACCATTCCCAAAGGCCACCACATATATTATGTTCCAAAGGATAGCTGCGATGCGATGCGATGCGGTCCCTACCACCATCGCTCATCGCAATCGTTTGTCATAGAAGTTCTTCGCCCATCCGAAGTTTTAAACTATCGATGGTGCGATGCGATGTGGTCCCACCACAATCGCTCATCACAACATTGCAAATTTGTTGTTCAACCGTTTCGCCAGTCCATCGTCGATGCGCCGATGCAATCTCTGTCGTGGGGTCCATCTCTCATCGCTCATCGCCAAGAAAATTTCATTCCGCCAAAGCTGCTGTTCCGTCGATCACCGGTCGCCGATTGCGATGTGGGCTCCACTCGCAAATCGCGCATATGAATTTTTGGTTTAAGTATTTATTTATTCGCTGCGACTAAAGTTTTAACTTAGGCTTAGGAATTTAATGTACAGTAATTTGATTTTCATTTTTTTTTTGTTTTATGTTTAAAGAGTGTCGTGCCATATAAAATAAAAAATCCCTTAGGCTCAGGTAGTTGTGTTGTTGTATTTCTGTGAAAAGCTCGCAGGCAGAGAAAAACATAGTAAGACCAGAGAGAGCACTGTTTTGTGCGTTTTGAGAGATAGAGAGAAGATGTGTGAGCACTGCGTCTGTAGTAGTCAAGCATTCTTGTAATCCCACTTCAGTGGAAGAAAGTTGTAATATTTTTTTTTTGTTCTGTTAATGAAATAGAAAGCATTTTATGCCATCTCTGTCCAGTATTTCTCTGTGTTAATAGAGGAGAATTTTTATTCTCCCTGTGTATTTGGAATACTCAGAAATTCCAACATGGTACCAAAGTTTGTTCAGGCTCTTTGAAGGTGTCAAAGAAGCTGGAGGAAGAAGGAAATTTGTTGCAGTAGTTCTCCAGCGACGTGAAGGCTCAACAGAAGATTAAGTCCAGGTATTTCTCAAAAAAACAGAGTTGTTGTTTTGTTTAAAAGAGCAGTCCCTAGAGACAAAGTTTTGTCTTTTAAAGAAGGAAAGACATTTTGTTAAAAAAAAACACAGTCAAGTTTATTTCAGAGTTCATTTAGTAAGTAATGGCTGGACCAAGCACGAGTATGAGTATTGGAAATGCTCAGCTTCCACAATTTAACAGGAAGAACTATGATTATTGGGCCATTACCATGAGAGCCCTGTTTGCTTCCAAGGACTTATGGGAATTTGTTGAAGATGGTTTTGAAGAACCAGTTGATAAGCAGGCCTTTAATGCCTTAACACAAGAAGAGAAGGATTTATTGAAAAGTAAGAAGAAGAAGGACTCTAAATCCCTCTTCTATCTCTATCAAGCAGTACATGAGAGTGTATTTCCAAGGATAGCAACAGCTAAGAGATCTAAGGATGCATGGGATACTATGAAGATAGCCTATCAAGGTATGGGGAAAGTGAATACAACAATACTACAATTGCTAAGGAGAGATTTTGAAACTCTCTGTATGAAAGAGTCTGATAACATAAAATCATTCTTCACACATGTGATTGGGATGGTCACACAAATAAGGTCCCATGGAGAAACACTTGAAGAAAGAAGGATAGTGGAGAAATTGTTGAGGAGTCTACCCTCACGATTTGATATTATTGTTACCACCTTAGAAGATGCTAAAGATCTCTCAAATTTCACAGTAAATGAACTTCATGCATCTTTGATGACTCATGAACAGATATTGGGAAGATCTGTAAACCCATCTCTAGAGCATGCCTTCAAGACCCAGATGCCTTTTGGAAGAGGAAGAGGTCAAGGCAAAGGAAGAGGAAGAGGTAGAAGCCAAAACAGAGAAGGAAGGAACAACCCTTCACATTCACATGGAAGGAGCAACAGTCTGAATCAAAGCCACGGCCAAAGCAGCAGCCAGCAAGGTGAACACCAACATGCTCATGGACAAAGGTATGAAAAATCCAATGTCCAACGTCATTATTGCAAGAAATATGGGCACTATGCCAATGAATGTAGGAAAAATAAAAATGACATGAATAATAGGTAGAATTCTAATGTAGCAAGAGAAGAAAAGAACCGAAGGAATGTGTTGTTAACATGTAATGTAGCACAAGATAGGCAAGATGATGTATGGTTCTTAGATTCAGGTTGCAGTAATCACATGACCAGAAACATAGCAATGTTTTCCAATCTTGATGAAGAAGTAAAATCTGAAGTAACCACTGGAACTGATACTAAGATATCTGTCAAGGGAAAAGGCAGAGTAAGTATCCGTGCAAGAAATGGAGAGAAGAAATTTGTTCCAGATGTGTACTATGTTCCTAGCTTGAAATGTAATCTTTTGAGCATTGGGAATCTCATAAACAAAGGTTACAATGCAGTTTTTAAAAATGATGTGAGGACAATAATGGATATACCTCCAAGCAAGAAGATTATTGTTGAAATACAAATGACCAGCAATAGAATGTTTCCACTCAAGCTCAATATAGACTTGAAGGGAAAACGAAAGAATGTAGCAGCTATAACTCAAGAGGTCTTTCAGAGGGAAGTGAAATATGAGAATTGGTTATGGCACTTGAGATTTGGACATCTCAATTTCAGAGGCCTGAATTTGTTGCATAGAAAAGGAATGGTAAGAGGTCTACCATTGATAGAGAAACCTGACAGCCTATGTGAAGGCTGCATCTTGGGCAAATAACACAGAGAAAACTTTCCATCAGGAAAGAGCATAAGGGAAAAATCACCCTTAGAAATTATCCATTCAGATTTATGTGGGTTGATGCAAACAACATTAGTATCAGGCAGCAACTAAATGCTGACCTTCATTGATGATTTCACAAGGAAATTATGGATTTATTTTTTGAAATATAAAAGTGAAGTCTTTGAAAAATTTTGCCACTTTAAAGCTCTAGTAGAGAAATAGAGTGGGCAGCATATCAAAGTTCTTAGAACTAACAGAGGAGGTGAGTACATCTCAAAATAGTTTCTGCGATTTTGCAGAGAAAATGGCATACGCAAGCAGTTTACAACTCGGTACACACTGCAGCAAAATGGAGTTGCTGAAAGGAAGAATCGAACCATCATGGAAATGGTGAAAAGTATGCTAAAGGAAAAACACTTACCAAATGAGTATTGGGCAGAAGCTGCAAATTGTGCTGTGTATATTTTAAATAGATGCCCAACAAAAGATGTAATGAATAGAATTCCAGAAGAAGCGTGCAGTGGCAGAAAACAGGGAGTCACCCAATTGATATTTTTTGGATGTGTGGCTTATGTACACATTCCAGATCAGCTGAGAAAGAAGTTGGATAGTAAGGGGGAGAAGTGCATCTTCCTTGGATATTGTGAAGATTCCAAGGGATATAGATTGTATAACCCATCCACAAAGAAATTTTTTATAAGCAGAGATGTGCAATTCATTGAAGAAGAAGCATGGGATGGAAGCATTGAGAAAACAATCAATGTTAAACGCTATTTATCTCATGATAAATATGAGGAAGAAGTGGCTGAAAATAACACCTCATCGGTAGCACCACCTCCACCAACACAAGGACAGAAAGAGACACCTCAAGCAGGAGTAAGAACACCCTTGAGAAGAAATGAGAGTGCTACTTCAAGCACACCACATGGAGCTGATTTAAGTGGTTCTTCAAGCACATGTACACCAAATGAAAGAGGAACAAGATTAAGAAATATTAATGAAATTTATGAGCAAGAGACAACAAATGAAGTTATGAACTCTTTGTTTGCTTTGTATTGTCATATTGATGATCCTATTCATTTTGAAGATGCCATAAAAAATAGAAAACAGATAGAAGCTATGGATGATGAAATTAATGCCATAGAGAAGAATAAAACATGGGAGTTGGTTGATCTCCTAGAAGGTAAAGAAGTCATTGGAGTAAAGTGGATCTACAAGACCAAAAGTAATGCTGAAGGTAAGATAGAAAGACACAAGGCCAGACTTGTTGCTAAAGGATATACGCAACAACATGGAAGAGATTATGAAGAAACTTTTGCACTAGTTGCAAGAATGGAAACAGTAAGAGCAGTGTTGTCCATAGCAGCACAAAACAAATGGAAAGTATACCAAATGGATGTAAAATCAACATTTTTAAATGGAGTGTTAATGGAAGAGGTTTATGTTGAACAACCTCTAGGCTATGAGAAAAAGGGCCAAGAGCACAAAATTTGTAGATTGAAGAAAGCTCTTTACGAGCTGAAGCAAACACCGAGAGCATGGTACAGTAGGATAGATTCCTATCTATTGGAAAACAGGTTTGAAAAATGTGAAGGAGAACCCACATTATACATCAAAGAAAAGGATGGTAAGATGCTGATAGTTGTTTTATATGTTGATGATGTGATATTCACAGGTAATGATAATTACCTTATTGAAAATTTTAAAACAATTATGAAAGAAGAATTTGAAATGACTGACATGGGATTGTTAAGATACTTCTTAGGAATAGAAGTAGAGAAAAATGAAAATGGGATTTTTATCTCACAAGAAAAATATGTTAATGAAGTTTTGGAAAGATTTAATATGCAGGAGTGCAAGGCAGCAATTTCTCCCACAGTAATGGGATTGAAATTGAGTAAAGATGACAGCAACAAGGATTTTGATCCTAGTTTGTATAAAAGAATAGTTGGCAACCTCATGTATTTGACTGCAACTAGGCCATATATTATGCATGCTATTAGTTTGATTTCCAGATTTATGGAGAGGCCAAAGGATGCACATTGACAAGCAGCAAAGAGAATTCTGAAGTATGTGAAAAGAACTAAAAGGTATGGTATTTTATATACTACTTCAGAAAATTTAGAATTAATTGGTTATACTGACAGTGATTGGGCTGGAAGTATTGATGATCGGGAAAGCACATCTGGTTATGTTTTTCATATGGGTTCAGGAGCTATTTCATGGGCTTCTAAGAAACAACCTATTGTAGCACTATCTACAACAGAGGCAGAGTATGTGGCAGCTACAACAGCAGCATGTCAAGAAGTGTGGATGAGAAGAATGTTGAGAAATTTGTGTCAAGAACAGGTAAAGGGCACAGTGATATATTCTGACAATAGCTCAGCTATTGCATTGTCAAAGAATTATGTGTTTCACAAGAGGAAAAAACACATAGATTCAAAGTTTCACTATATCAGAGAATTGGTGAACAATCGAGAAATAATTTTAAAACATTGTAGAACAGAGGAGCAGTTTGCAGACATTCTGACAAATCCATTGGGGCAAAAGAGTTTTGAATATTTAAGAAAATTCTTGGGTATGATTGATAACCTAGCAATTGAATTTAAGGGGGAGTGTTGAAAATATTAAAGTCACCTGCATACCCTGTGAAGGTAGAAACAGAGTACAAAGGGGCAGAGAACTTGCGTGCACAACACTATGCATTCAAGAGAAATGGAGAAACCGTAAGGATGAATTTAATTTGATTATGGCCGCAGCCGAGTTTGCAGAGAAGAAATTAAATTTTGATAGGCTGTAGCCGCATTTGTAGAGGAAATGAAGACTTTCGTCGTTCAACCACGGAACTGCATAGTTTATTAAAGAACAGTCGTTTCGGGCTTTTAAGCCCTCACCAACCAATCAAAACCAATTTTGTTCAATGCGCCAAGATTTTAAATTTTAAATTGGGCACGTCATCTGTGGTCCCCACCATTTCATTGCCCATCGCCAAATTTTATTTAAGTGTCTTGTTGATATGAAGTCCCGCTGATATAATTCATGCGATGCGATATCGGCATATCGCAATCACCATTCCTAAAGGCTACCACATATATTATGTTCCGAAGGATAGCTGCGATGCGATGCGATGTGGTCCCTACCACCATTTCTCATCACAATCGCTCGTCACAGAAGTTCTTCGCCCATCCGAAGTTTTAAACTGCCGATGGTGCGATGCGATGTGGTCCCACCACAATCGCTCATCACAACATCGTAAATTTGTTGTTCAACCGTTCCGCCAGTCCATTGTTGATGCGCCGATGCGATCTCTGCCGTGGGGTCCATCGCTCGTCGCTCATCGCCAAAGCAAAGTTCATTCCGCCAAAGCCGCTGTTCTGCCGATCGATGATTGCGATGTGGGCTCCACTTGCAAATTGTGCATATGAATTTTTGGTTTAAGTCTTTATTTATTCGCCACGACTAAAGTTTTAACTGAGGCTTAGGAATTTAATGTACAACAATTTGATTTTCATTTTTTTTTTGTTTTATGTTTAAAGAGTGTCATGCCATATAAAATGAAAAATCCCGTAGGCTCAGGTAGTTGTGTTGTTGTATTGCTATGAAAAGCCTGCAGGCAGAGAAAAACACAATAAGACCAGAGAGAGAACTGTTTTGTGCATTTTGAGAGACAGAGAGAAGATGTGTGAGCACTGCATTTGTAGCAATCAAACACTTTTGTAATCCCACTTCAGTGGAAGAAATTTGTAATAGTTTTTTTTTTGTTCTATTAATGAAATAAAAATCATTTTATGCCATCTCTATCCAGTGTTTCTCTGTGTTAATAGAGGAGAATTTTTATTCTCCCTGTGTGTTTGGAATACTTCGAAATTCCAACATGAAACAATTCCATCCCTTCGTCCAGCCAGAACATCCAAACAGAGAGTAAGTTTATATGATGATGCCCGCAATCAATTGTAAATAATTATTGGATATTCAAAATTGTTTTGTCAACAACATTTATTAAATCTATTTCAGATTCCAATTAGAATACAATTTCCGGTTCAAAACATTAAACCGTTGTGTAGGATTCTGTAATAGATTTGTAACTTTTTATAATTTATGACATCTCAACGAGTCAAACTCACTCGGGTATTAACTTTCTTTTACTGTCATGAATCTGGTCGTACGTACTTCTTTCAGGACACGACCCTTCTCATTGTTGTCGCTCAAGCATGACCAGGGAGTGGGAATGGAGGATGACTGAGATGATATTAGACCAAACCCTTAATTTTATACCCTACAACACAAAACAACGCGAGATAGGTAATTGATTGTTGTTACATAAACTTATTGAACTTTATTTCACCCAAGCTAAGATATTGGATACCTTGTTCCTTGCAAGAGAAGGATAAACATGAATCTGACTCATATTATGGGATTTTCCCTCTCGAATCAAACATTCTTCTTTCACAACATAAAATGAAGAGACACGATCCAACCTGATCCTCGATAGATAGGAGTTTTATGTTCCTATTGTTCGATTCTTGGAAAAAGAAACACACAACACCATAAAATATAGGAAATATGTAGGGCATATATAAAGTAATTAATTGATTATAAATAAATCTGTGGGCCCGTCTCTTGATCATTTTTCCACACCACTACAAGATTTATCATGCATTTTAGCCAGCGCGCTTTTACTGACGTGGTTCTCTACTCGTTTCCTTTGTTTCATTCTTTTGCTTTCAACAACATATTCGTTTGTTGTCTCAGAAGTGTGGTTGCCATGGTGATTATGCAAAAATTCAACATTGGAATTATGTTTTCCCATATTCAGAAGCATAGTATGAATGTGCTTCTCTTGGTGCCTCAAGCAGCTTCAAAGATCTAAAAGTCTTCCCTGGTATTGAAATATGATGCGTCCTTTGTTAGAATAACTGTCTATGGAGGCTCTCTCATGCTGGAATATGGAGCAAGACTATGGAGCAGTATCAAGGTTAAGGGTTCTATTCCAAAAGGCCACACATGTCTAGGTCAAATAGTATACTTTATGCATTGCCTAATTGTGTGGCGTGTTTACATAGTAACTTACATTCTGTACAATGGTGTGTTGTGTTTTAAGTTTTAATTAATGCTCAAATAATGATCTTTGTTATTAGTTGATATGCTCCATTACAATTATTATGTAGGGTTATGACATGACAAAAGGTCAGGTATTGGCACTAAGTTTAGATTTCGCCAAGGAAAATTTTCCCGTGAAGCCCAATTCGTGTGGAACAGTTGTCCGAAATGTTGAAATGAAGATCATTAATTTGGAAACTGGGCAGTCTCTCCTTCATTGTAAAAGGGATAAATCTGTATTCATGGCCTCTGAATTATGAAATGTGTGTGTTTTTTTTTTTCGGGCCTTAGTCCATCTTCAGATCAGTAATATTGATCATTCTCTATGATCTGTGACATGTTATCTCAATGATCCTGAGGCTACCACAAAAAACAATCAACAAAGAATGGTGGGTACATACTGGTGATTTTGGTTTTATAGATAGCGACGAAGAACTTTGCATAGTTGAACGATTAAAAGAACTTATCAAATCCAAGGGATTTCATGTTTTTATATTATTTTTTTCATATTTGGATTAGATTTTCCAAATATTTCAGAATCAGTAATCCAAATAAAAATTGCCTATTATATTTGATCTCTTTTGAACAGATTAGTTTTAAATAATTTTGTTATACATGCAGCTAGCTGAGGCTAAGATTAATGAAATTCTAAAAATCCATCCACCTATAGTTGATGCAACAATAATTTTACTAGCAATCACTCAACCCGACACCTACTTTATTACATTGAATGTTAATAAATATTGAATGAAATGCATTTTTTTCTTTACCAAGTGTTTTTACTTTTGCTTTTTTGTACTAATCGAAGATTGTTTTTATTTATGAAGTGTTTGTTTTTCAATATCATTTAGAGATTTTTAAACTTTCCATAGAGTTCATTTTTCCTTGCAATTTAGATTGTGGTTTTCAATCGCTAAATGGTGTACTAATAAATTTTATAATGTCATTTATGTTATTCATTTTACAAGTTTTGATAATCAATAAAAGGATTTCACACTTAATTTGGAGGAATTGGCGACCAAAGAATGCCATCACTTCTTTCTCTTGTTGTAAATATTTGTACAAAAATATATTTAGAAAAATATCTATACCCTAGGGTGGGCACTGGAAAGATAGAGTTGATGTTTTACTTTCTGATTACTTTATTGCATAGGTTGAAGAAGCTAGGTGCTCTCCAAATCCCATTGTAGATAAAGGTGTTATACTAATCCATATATCCACTTTGGGTATCCTGTAGATTGTTGGGCACCACTGATCTCAATGCATTAATAAATCGTGGGCACCTTAACTCCATTCTCTTGATATCTAAGGAAGGGTGAAGCTTAATGGATGGAAACCTGAAATGCATGTTTTCATCCATTTCCAGGTAATCTGCATTGTTTAGTTCTATCAGACTCTAAAACATTTCAGAGATATAACATTTTCTTGTTTGTAAAAACAATTCTAAGTAATAATGCATTTTTCATTTCTATCTAATGGTAAAACATTTTTAAAGATATAATTGTTTTTCTATAGAACCAATTATCGCACCTAAAACCATTAAAATGATATATTTTCAACATTTAGGTCCATAAAAGTTTTCCATTAAAAGTCAAGTTTTAACTTAAGTTATAAACTTGTGTTCTTAGATTTTTACCGAACTAGATCGCCTTCATTGTTTATGTTTTCCTGCTCATTAAGAGGTAAAATTTATTAATGTGATTAAGCATTGTAAATCCCTAGGTCGTCCTTGTGCCCTAATCAAAATTGTTCTTCTCTAGAAGACTTTTGCTAACTAAATTTAACATTATCCTTTGTTTATATAATCATATGATTACAAAGTGCATATTAAAATAATTGAACAAACTGGTAATAACTTATGTATAGTTGAAGCCAAAATCCAAATTAAATCTTAAATCTTCAATTGGTGATAATTCCAAAAATCTTTCAAATTTATGGAAATTGATTAGATTAATTGTGTATCATCTTGAACATGAGAATTGTTGTATTCAAAGCAATGAGCACATGCATGTATTGTTTATGAGATTAATCTAACAATGTTTAATGCAATTTACAAATTGAATCACTGTAGTAGATTTTACCCAATTAAATTACACATATTTTAATACCATATTCGTAGGAAAAGAGGTGATTGCACACCTTTTAATACCTTATAAGAAAAGAGGTGATACAAATTATTGTGACTTACTTTTAATTAATTCATGCATTTTGGACAATGCAACCCCTTTTTTTGAAGAACATAGTTTTAATTTAAAATTATTTATGAATTATATAATATTACCTTAAATTTTGGAAAAAAAAACAGTTTTCCTATAATCAAATCTTGTTTTACCATAAATATAAATTTAAATCATAAATGGATTTAATTTTTTTTTTTTTTTTTTTTGGTTTTAAAATCATGACAATGAGTGCATATAGTTTATTAAAGTTTATCTCTTAATTCCAACCCCTTATTTCCTATGCTGAAAAACATACATAACAATAACAATAATTGCAATGGACAAATACAAAAGTTTCCGGTGACTCTTAAAAAAAAATGTAAATATATACATATAGTTTAATTTAAAATTTACCTCTTCGTTTCATCCCATTATTTCCTACATTCCATCCCCTTATTTCCTACGTTGAAAAAGATACCTAATAAAGATTGCAATGGAGCAAATACAAAAGTTTCCTATGGCCCTAAGAAATATTTTCCAACCAAATCAATTGGCAGGGACTTGTGGTCTCTGGGCCATTCTTGTTTATATATGCATTTGAAATAAGAAAAGTTCACAATAATGTTTATTGCCAAATGAAATAACGGAAATAAGAAAGGTTGCGGGTTACATCGCAATTCAAAATCAAGGAGCTAGGAAATAAGAACGGTTGCGATGTGAGAAAAAGGTTGTGGGTCACATCGCAATTCAAAATCAAGAAGCTAGGAAATAAGAAAGATTGCAACTCACATCGCAATTCAAAATCAAAAGACTACTAAATAGTATTTTCAAATATTGTTTTTTAATATATTAATCTTAAAATAGCATTTCAAAATCAAAGATCCACTAAATCATATTTTTCAATATCTTATTTTAATAAATTTATCAAAATTCAACTTAAAATAACATTACATCTAAGTACAAATTTTATATGTGAAAATTTTAGTTTTAAATGATATTTTTAAAAATTTGATTATAAAATATCATAATTGTAAATTTAATTATTTAAAATATAATATCAAAATTATATAATTTAATTATGAAAAATATTTTTAAACATAAATTAACTTTATTTTTACTAACATCAAATATAAAGTAACTAAAGGTATTTGAAAGATTTGCTTTATATCATCTTTACATCAATAACCCGAAGAAAATGATCTTAGTGAGAATGAATTTTTGCGGAGCATATCTGTATAATCATATAATTTAATAATTAAATAAGATAGGAAAGTGAGTGCTGTTATAGCACTCATCACAGGTTCAATTCCCTTCCTCGATCAGGGTGATGTATCTGGGCATGTTGATGGAAATGGACTTAACAAAAGTGAAAAAAAAGTGAAAAATGAAAGGTAATACCAAGCTTACAAAAAAAAAAAAAAAAAAAAAAAAAACAAAGGTATCAAGTTGAAGAATAGGATGCGGGCTAATCGTGGTGGGTGCCAAATATGCTTTTAGTGACATTTTGGACAGGGGTTGATTTTATGGCGCCAAAGATGCTTTTAGTGACATTTTGGAACGAGGTTGTTTTTAGGGTGATTTTTTGATGTTTTTGGTGTTGGAATTTTTCGAAAAAATTTGAGGTTGAATCTTGATTTTGTTATTTAAACTGTTTTTTAACTGTATATATGGATTCAACATTCGAAAAATTCTTAGGATACTTCAATTGTGCAAGGTTACCCATCAAACCTCTGATTTCAATGAATTTCTGCCAAATTTTAGAAAAATTAAATCAGAAAAATTTACCAAATAACCATTTAAAAAATCACAATTTAAAAAATGCGATTTGAAGAAAGATGTTAAAAGATCTCTAAACGTCACATCTAATGTCAAAAATCTACACTCTCCTATGTCATGTTTGCCAGCAAAACCCATCATTAGCCCCTCGGTGTGGGTAAGTTGCGCAGAAAGTCACATACTCTTCTTAACCTTATAATTAAAGATCATCATTTACATTTTTCAAAAAAGATAAAGGTATAAAAAAATTGCGTGGCTGCACTTTTACTTTGTTTTAAATTACCATATTGCATTAGTATAATCATGATTATTATTAGATTCATGATTATGTCACGGATTCTTTTTCTCTTTGCAAAAGTATATACTAACTCATATTTTAAAAAATTGAGATTGAATCAAGTTTTTCAAAATTTTTAAGAAATTAAGGTTATATTGCATCACCTTTTTCAAAATCAGAGGTAGCTTAATTTTTTTTTTTTTTACTTCGTTGTTTTCTTGTTATAATTTTTTATTTTTTAAATTTTGTTTTAAATCTTATAAAAATTTGTTAAAACGGTAGATTCAATTTGTATAGTTTACACCATTTAAATGTTTAAATTTTTTTAAAGATATCATTTAAATGTTTAAATTTTTTTAAAGATATTATATTTATTTATATATTTAAAAATATAATTTAAATAGTAAAAAAATATAATCTTTATTGTATTTTAACTTGAAAAATAAAAATATAAAACAATTAAATTTCTTTCTTGAAAATATGTCATGATATTGTAATAATATATAAAGGAATACATCATAGATTATTCTTTTAAAATAAATAGTTTTTGTTTTGTATTTTATGGTGAAATAATATTAATTTAAGTTGTTATTAAGTTTTCATAATTATATATAAATTATATCATGTTTTTTTTTTTTCAAAGATAAAGAGTTTTTGTTTTGTATTTCTATTTTAAATTTAATTTAATTTAAATGTTATTACTTTCTTATTATATATAAAAAAATAAAATTGACCAAATAAAAACAATAAATTAATATATATCTTTAAACTTTTGATTTATAATTATTGAAAGACTTAAGTGTAAGTTTTGTTATTAATTAAAATAAATTTAGATTGATTGTAATTTTATGATGATGATGATGATGATGATGGTTAATGCCCATTAAGACCAATCTTTGGTCTATTGGACCTAAAGAAAAGAGTTATTTAGTTTGATTTAAGATTTTATTCCTATGCTCGAAAAATTTGGAGAGAAGCCTTGTGAGCTCACTATAATTTTGACATCTTAAAAGGCTAGGGAGGTCAGTATTGCAACAAAGATTATGAAATTGAACTTTAATGTGGTTGTACGCGAGGCACTCTGAGAGGAAGTGATTTTCATCCTTGATGTTCATATTCTCACAGAGATGGAAGATCCTTTCCATCCATGGTGTTTTAGGAACTATGCAACGGCCTGTTTCACTATGGAGATCATGAGAGTTCGTTCTAATCTTAGCAATATTAATTTTCTTCTTTGAGCTAGTTAAAACAGAGAGATACTTTTGGTCTTCTAGGGTGGGGTTGATGACCTCTTTATAATATCTTAATTTTCTTTTAGCTGCTAGATCTTTCTCACACCACATTTTTTCTTTGAACTTAGAAGTAACACATTTTTTAATGTTATTAATGTTTTGCAATGCAACATTCTCGTCGATCTCCCAATGGTTTAACCAGGCCCTGGTGTCTTTATACCAACCTCTTTTAAGCCTTAGGTGGTTTTGGTTGGAATTTAAAGCTAGCTTAGGAAGTCTATGGTCTCCTACGCTATTGAGCTTGTGCTTGTACAACAGAAGCGTAGTCATAGCTAGGCTCTCGATAGGAGGAAGACCCACTTCTATAAGGAGAATAAGGTGTATTTCTTTTAATTTTAAGGTTATATGTTATAAAATGCTTATGGATTTGCTCAATATTTCTCTAGGATTCTCTAGAGATGCTGTAACCCCAAACTTGACATCCATATAAGATAACAGGAGTGACTAAAGTTTCAAAGAGGAACTACTTTCTATCCCACATTTTGAGGTTTGCCATTTTACAATTATTTTCAAGACCAAAATAAGCTTTCCACCCCCATTAATCATTTTCTGAATGCTATAGTTCCAATTGAGCTTGTGATGAATATCAATTCCTAGGTACTTGTAAGAAGACACTTCCTCCAAGTTACTATTGTCATACATAAAATTAGTGTAAGCATCCTTAACGTAAATGTCTTCTATGAAGAACCAAGAAGAATTATATATATATATATATATATATATATATATATATATATATATATATATATAAGTTGTTTGCTTACTCAACATCGAAGTAACAAATTATGTAAATATAAAAATGTAAAACCACAATTTATTATTATTATTAAATTATCTATATTTGCAGTGTAGCCATAACTATATGTAAATATCACATATATAGTATTTTTATTTATGTATAAATCATAATTTTTTTTTCCTTTCTTTATAAAATTATATATATATATAACTCACTCGATAATAATATCTTTATTATATAAATTGTATATGCACTTAGCTACTATTAATGAATTATAATGTTATATATTTTTTAAAAGTTGGTAGGCTCACTAAATATCTTATTAATAGTGTGTACAATTTACTAGTGCTTTTCATTATCATACCTAGGCTTGTAGAAGTGTTGGGCAAAACAAATGATATATTTTTTTAATCTAATTAGAGATCAAATTTTAATTTAAAAAATAGCATTAAAATAAAAAAAATAAAAAACATAATAATTGAAAATCAAATGTAATTTACAATTCAAATACAAACAACCCTCAAATATAGTTATTAATATGAATTGTAATCTACAATTTAAATACCAACAACCCTCAAATATAATTTTTTTTTTTTTTAAATTTTAAAATGCAGTACTAACTAACTAGTTCTTTTACCAAAAAATTCTCATTTAGCTATAAAAGTTAGACATTAAACAAATAAAGTATGAATATTTTTCTAGTCAAAAATCTCATAAAAAATATTTTCTTGTCATTTTCAAAATTGATTGCTTCATTGAGCACAACACGCAGCTTATCTAATACTTTATTGAAGCTAAGAGTTCCATCTCTGGGGCAAACTGCTTTTCAGCTAATTCTACTGCTTTTGATCTCAATTTTGCTAATTGCTTCCTTCTCTCGTATGATACCTGAGCCTTTGCCTTTCTCTTCCCTTCTAATTCCGTGATAGAGTCATAGTGATGCCAGCCAACTTCTATGGAAAGCCTTCCTAGCAGACAATACTTGTGACCTGGCTGAAGCCTCAATACTTTCAAAGCATTTGGAATGACCATTCTCTTCTTCCTGTCATATGGTGGGGAACCCCTTCAAAAGCCCTTAGCCTAAAAAGTGCTGCAGCCCCACGCTTGCTTTTGTGTGGAATCATTCCTCTAATTGTCCTCCAAAGAATTCTTGATGGAGCTCGAAAATGAATCGGACCATGAGACGGTTTTGTATTCATTTGCTTCCTTAGAAAACGCAAGCACTTCATCTTCTGACGAACAAGTCCGCCAGACATACATATCTCTTCACAACGCACTACAACCACTCGCTGGCCATGGAGAAGCTCCTTGGCCAGGATAGAGGAGAGGCGGCCTAGCATGTGGTGGCGCGCATCTACCACCACCTCCTTCGCGCAGATTCCTGATCCGCTCACCATTGTTCTCCTCTCTGCTGCTCCTCGCTCCCTCGTTCTCTCGCTCGAGACTCAACAGGGTTTTGAAAGCCCTCAAATATAATTATTAATATGCAACAACACATTAAATTATTTAGTAATTAAAACACAAATACTAAATAAATTTACAACCAATATAAAAAATTTCTAAACTTAATTCGACACTTCCAAATACTAAACTTAATACAACACTTCTCCCTTTCATCGTGAGCCCTTCGTCTTCAAAGCAAGGAGCTAGAAAACTTCAACCAACCAGCCTTAATTCAATAGCGAGAATTATTAATACTCAAGCCATGCACAAAAGGTCAGGAAATCGAACTCAACAAACTACATTATATCATAATATTTACAATAAATAATATGTTTTCCTCCCTTTCTCAAGAGAGCTTGATGTTACTTTTATAAGAATCTAGTAACACTATTAACTATAGTGTTTGAGAATTAAACTTACGGAATATAATAGAGTGATGGATTATTTACAAAATTAAGTTTTTGGCATTTAGGGTATAGAGTAGGGGACATTTTTAATTACTAGAATATATTCAATAACTAACGATATTTGGTGTCATTTATTTTAAAATAGGATTGTGTATCAAGAGAAATTAAAACAAAAAACAAATTAAAATAAATATATAATATAGAATAATAAATAAATAAAATAAATTAGATTATTATCTTAATATTTAGTTTTTTAAGTAAATTTTAAATGAATTCAAATGAAGCGTTCTCACATTTGTGAATAGAAACTTTAATATATTTATTGGTGTAGATTAGTGTATCTTACTCAAGATAATTCACATTTGTAGACTAGTGCAACTTACTCAAAAGGATCAAAACTAGGCACTTGCTAGCATAGAGTTAGGAAAACACCTACTAACATTAATGATGATTGTTAGTTGAGATAAATCCTTAGATTACTAATATACATACATATGTATGCATGCATGTAGATACATACATACATACATACATATATGTATGGACATATATACATATGCATATTCATATTTAAAGGAAAATGCCTTGGGAAAAGCTCTGAGCACTTCTTTACATTTCATGGGTAGTAACCAATAAAGAAATTATCATTAATTATAGTGCTTCACTCAATGGGGACATTGAGTGAGGCACACAATAGAGGTAACTAGTGCAAGGCTTAACCCAATGACCTTCTACATGAATCTCTTGAAGAACTCAACTATTAAAACTAGCCCACCAAGCTATATATGGCACTCAACCACTAAAAATTACCACCCCCCCCTCCCGCAACCCCACACATATATATGTGTAATGGTTAAGACCATATGTTTCCTTCTCATGGGCCATAACTTCAAATCTAAAGGCGAGTAGGGTATGTACACCTTTGTAGGATATGCAACTAAATAGTTACAATAAGGGGATCCCCTGGCCCACAAATAAGGGGCTATCACACATCAATTTTTTGTTTGGCTAGACCATGACCTTAAACCCTCTAGGAAGTTTATCACTTTTTTGAATGAAAAAGAATAAATTTTGTAGGTGGACAACATGTATACCTAACTAGGATGTTGCTTGTAATCGAACATGTTGTGTAGGTACTTGATTTTATTCCTATGAGGCCAGTAACACAAATTCTATGTCACCTTCCTTACATTGAGTACCATCCTTGGAATGGGGAGGTTCCTAGGGATTTATTTCTAAGGAATACACACACATATAAAACACATAAGAAAAAGAATGTATATTCATATTTCAAGAAGAAATACTTAAATAAAAATAAAAATAACTAGGTTCCTCTTTGGTGCTATAGAGAGAAGATATATCTATCTGTTCTACATAAAAAAGAAAAAATAGAACTTTTATAATTTCCTAAATAAAAAATTATGATAGCATTTCTTATGTCCTTAGCTCAAGGGAAAGTAGAACTTAAAATAACAAAAGAGATTATTAGGTCTAACAAACTTCAATTGAATGTTTTTATAAAATATTCATGGATTTCATCCTCCTCTTGGCTTGTGTTTAATATAAATACATCACATATTCTAGTCCAGGGGTCTTGCATCAACTATTTAAACTAAAACCAAAATACCCCTTGTGAAGAAAAATAGATTCCTTATATGAATGGTTATCTAACCTTTCTTTAGCTATATGGAAAGATGTGCAAAAGTGATATTTTCAACCTTACTTCTTACCTCTTTTATTATGTCCATGATTAGGATAAAAACTAAGTTTTCTAGCTTGTATTTCCCTCTTTCGCATTCTATTATGAGCTTTTAGCCTCCTAACATTTAAATATTATTTAATAGCTACATAACAAGAAATTATACCTTGTTGTATGTACAATCACCAATAACCACTCTAAAATATATAATATTGAATTTCTTTCAAGAAGATAATGCCTCTAGCTCCAAAAACTGTTGGATCCCCTTGGTGTACTCCATCAGATAATCCCAAGAGATTTGATATATCTATATGTAGATGATTTATAATTCTTGGAGCCTTTAATAGGTTTCTAGTTTCTTCCATAGGAATAACTAATTTGATAATTGACCTAAAGTAGAATAATCTATTATCCTTTAAAATTTCATTTCATTTTTTGCTAACCATAGTGGTAAGATAATAGCATTAGGCATTGTGTTATAGTTTGGAACACATTTTTCCTTATACTAGTTCTTGAAGCAATCATTAATGCATTCCCCTTCCCATTTTCCTTTACCATATGTTAGATTTTGTGCTTCAGTCCAAACTTCTTTAGCATTGGGGGAATTCATAAATAAATGATTTATTGGTTCATCATTATTTTATATAGGATACACTTTTCAATGTTTTTTCTTTCAATTGTCCTAGGTTAGCACTTAGATGGAGTGAATAATAAGAATATTTAGGCTTTTAAAGGACATTTCAACTTCCAAATTGACTTCAATCACCACATCTTGACTTCTTCTTCATTCTTTTAATTTTTACATCATTTCCTAACCTTGCTATGAAGCCTCCTAAAACTTTATTCTTCAACCAAAGAATTTCATCTTCTTCATATTTGCGTTTAGTGGCATTGTACTTCAGGATGACTATATACTGCTTCCACTAATTTGCCATCCTTCATTGCAATTCTATGTAAGAGGCTAATTTTATAACCTTAGCTCCATATAGAATAAGACATAGAATTATATACAAAAACCAAGCTAAACATCCCTTAATTATATAGGGAATTCTTTCAAGGTTCTAGAGGTTGAAAGTTTCACGAGTAACCCAACTAAGGAATCCACCCTATTTTGATTATGTTTCTTGTATTTACCTTCCTAACCATCTGCTTCACAATTAATAGAATTGATTTTACTAGGGTCTTCTAGATAACTGAATCACCTCCAAATGTATACTCTTCTTCTCTATCTAGTCTTCTAATGATTCTATGCCTATGTACTTTGCACTCATAAATTTTTCCCAAAGGGTCTCATTTTACATTAACCTCCATAAATTTTGTTACCAAGGCTTTCCCAAGCAAATATTATAATCTTAAAAAACAAACCTCCATCCTCTTTAGGCCTTGTATTTTTTTTTTTCATTTTACAAAGGGAATGTCTTATTTATCGCTTTTCCTTGTCCTGAAAAACATAAAGAAGGTTTTTTCCCCTTCTCTTTTCCAACACGCCTCTAGGAATATGAGCTATGGATGAAAATAAACATGTGTACCTTCTCACATTGATTTTACTGAGGCCAACCTACCTCCATTGATATCCACCTATAGCACCAATTAGTTATTATTCCTTCAATATTTTAATAACGCCACAACCAATATCTAAATCTATAATCATTTGGTTTAAGGTTAAACCAAAGGCAAGTTTTGTGCTAATTATCTTTCCATCTCTTCCTTGAGTCGATTGAATAAAGTAGAAGAATCACATGGTTCAATGATCTCCTTGTACTTATTTTCTTCGTTACATGCTCCTAACTCAAATAAAATTACATCATTTACAAATAGAAAGCAACATAATTTTTCCATTTTGATACTTTTGATATAACCTTCACTTTTTGTAGTTGTTACCAATATAATTAACTAAATATTAGTAACCACTAGAAAATAAAAAGGGAGACATTGGACAACTTTTTTTGAGACCAATAATAGCATAGAAGAACTTGGTAGCTAAAGCATTTATTAATACTACAAAAGAAGATGAGGCTAATCATCCCATTATCCAATTTACAACTTGGTTTCTCAACCCCATGTGAACCAATATCAACTTGAGTATAAATAATTGACCTTGTCACACATTGTATATATGTCTAGTTTAATCACCATTACAAGGAATTTCATCACCTTTATTATATGCAAAACTTATTGTATGTGTCTCCACTACATCATGGATTTTACAACTATGTGAAATGTCAAATTGTTCTTGTGATATAAAATTAGAGAATTTACCCTTTAGTTATTGGCTAGTAATTTATTTTAATAATTTTATACATTGAATTACATGATGAAATCAACCTTTAACCATCAAATCCTTATGAGTGATTCTTCTTATAAATTAGGGTTTTGAATGTTGCATTCAAATACCCAAAATATTTCTTTAGAGTTATTGATTCTTGTAGAAATTATATAACATATGGATGTATATATCCAGATTCTCCTGATCTAACAATATTTATCTTCTTGCTAAATACAAAATCCTTCCATTGTTAATCTTTTGCAGAAATTTAAAAACTTAATTGCAAACACATGAAGCAATAAAAAAAATCACACATAACATAGTTTTTTAACGGGAAAGCCTGAAGCTAAAAACCCCAACTATCATATATTATGTATCATGGAGATCATGTAACAATCTCATACAAAGCTTAGTACGCCAAGCTCTCATTACAATCAATTGTCACACACTAACATGAATAAATCTGCAAATCCATGCACTAATTTTTTGCCACTTGATAGCCTACCTCCACTGCGCAATCCCTGCTGAAGAAGACCCATGAATGAATTCAAATCTACCTTGCCTTGACTGCAAAATCCTCATTGGAAACTCCAATGTGTGTGTGATGCCATCAATGCATCACTATGGTCACAACAGATAGTCCATCTTGCCCTTTCACCTATCTCTCCACTGGGTCTCCACTGGAATTGACATGCACTATAGTTAACTGCTGTTTTTGTTCAGTTGTTAGTGAGTTATTAGTTGTGAATTAATTAACTAATTAATTCACTTAAATCTCACTAGTGTATCTTTAAGTTAGACTAGATACAACTATCTCAACTGAGTTTAACTCACTTAACTGAGTTAAAATGAATAACAACTCCATAAACTACTCTTCCAAATCTATCATAACTTTTCCAGTTCAGTTCTAACTGAGTCCTCCATGCATGAACCACCATAAACCCTAGGAATTGTGTAATTCCTTCAACCCACTAATTTTTCAAATTTGTATACTGAAATAAAGTGCTCCAAGAGAATCAATTGATGTTTATTGTCGGATTATTATTAAGGGTTAATAATAATCAACATGCATCTATTTTTAGATCGACGATCTATAAATATACTTTTCCCAATATTCTAAAAATATAATTTCATATACTTTTCCTACTTGACCAACCATCCACAAATAGCATTCTGCAACTTCTGAAATATGATCACCATGTCTAAAAATAGACTTGCACCTAAAAAATCCCTGCAGGCCCACTTAGTGAAGGTGACTGGTTTTCACTAAGCTTCATCATCTTGTTGAATCTCAATACTCCCTCTCACCAAGATAGGGATTATCCTTCACCCTGATCCTGCCTCTATGGTATTCGAATTTTCTCCTGCCAAGCGCCTTCGTCAGAATTTCTACATCCTGATCTTCCGTAGGAATGTACTGAAGCAACATGATCTTCCGCTGCACACAATCTCTTTTATGATGGTACCAGATATCAATATGTTTAGATCTATCATGAAACACATGATTAATCGAGAGTTTAATGCAACTCTGATTATCAAAATGTATCACTGTAAGATCTAAATGTGAATCGAACAAACCGACTAGGATCTTCCTCATCCAGATAGCCTCACATGCAGCTTGACTTGCTGCCATGTATTCTGCTTCCGTTGAAATGAGTGCCACAGATCCTTGTTTCCAGCTGTAACAAGAAACTGTTGTAGATCCGATACTGAAAACCCCTTCTGATGTGCTCTTTCTGTTCGTTGGGCTACCTGCCCAATCTTCATCCATGAAGCCATGCAACTTCACCTCATCCTTTTGTCTATACCATAATCCATATTTAGATGTGCCCCTAAGATACCTTAGGACATGCTTGCTTGCCTTCCAAAAGAGATTGGTAGGCTTAACCATCACTTGTGAAAGCTGGTTTACCGCATAGCATATGTCTGGTCTTGTATTAACTAAATACATGAACAAATCCACCAAATGTCAATAAACTGTTGGAAATATTGTCATTGATGGCAAAGGCATTGGCAACAAAGGAGCATCTGAAACAGTACCTAGGAAAAGAGAAAAGAAAGTTGCAGAAAACAAAGGTCAGTAGAGAGGAACAGAGGAAGAGTGCATTTACAGAGAGCAGTATCGGTCACGGAGCAGAGACAAGCAGTGAATTGAAGGAGACTTGTCCAAAGACAGGGTTGAATTGAATTGATGGATATTAGAGTCCTTGTGGATTTAATTCATGTATAAACATAATATATGCATCTTGATAAAGGAGAAAGGAAAATCTGTGTATGTTTGAGTTCTGGTGATACTCTGTTGAGTGGAGAATATCGAGCGTATTTTGACAGTTGATTGGTTCAATTCTCGTACAATCTTGGACGGGTTTTGTATGTATAGGGCACATTATATATATATATATATATATAAAACATTAACATAATCACGAAGGAAGAACATTTAAATCAAAGTTATACGGAACTTAGGGTACGGAGCGATTGGATGGTTGATCACTATTTAAAAACTGCGAGTGGATTTGCAAAAGCGGATTTCCCATATCGCACTACTTTTGCGGGATAAGCGGTATTCAAGAGATTGGCTCCGATTCCATAGAACGAGTGACACGCATCCTGGAAAAACCGCCATTGCTGCGTGCCATCGCACGTTAACGTTCGGCATCGGAGGTCGAGCGATATGCATATGTGCCGTTGATCTTGGAGGTTCGCGATCTAACGGTGATCAGGCGATGGACTTGCGCGAAGATTATTTTGGTACAGTGGGGCGCATATGTGGGCCAGGGGTCAAAGGTTTATTGAAATATTAAACTATTTGAAAGCGTTGGATATTGTTTATAAAATCCAAAGGGTTAAACATAAGGGATGAAAACGTTGTAAATATATTTATTTATCAATTGATAAATAAATTAAAAAGAAATAAAAAACCCGTGGGCCAAACTAATGGAAATATTGTCAAAGGAATACCATTAGCGGTTAAATGGTTTTTGACTCATGGTTTTAATAAAGGCAAAAACTATATAAAGGGAAAAAATATTATTATTCAATGTGTGCATGTGTGAGGGTGGAAAAAGAAAAATTCCTCTAAGGAATATCTGCATGAGCGAGCTACGTGCTTAACTGATAGATCTAAATCGATAATGCACCCATGAACGTATTGATCGAAAGATGATGAGCCTTAAGTCTATTCAATAGAAGAAATGACAAAGAACTGGCACAAGTCTGCTGAAGAACATATATGAATCCGAGTAAGTTTTATAGATCTGGCTTGCTCTGCAAAATACATTCTGACAGATCTATACGCTAGTTTGATTCAGGAAAAGCACGTCTACATATGGGTTATTTTCATTAAACGTGCATATGGCAGTTAGGGTTTTAGAAGATTAAATTACACAGAAGTATACATGGGTTGGTGAATGCCCATCTTCTCTGAAGTCTGGGTTATTCCTGATATTCTGATTACAGTGGTCTCACTGTTCCGTTTGAATTTTTGGGAAAAATATGTTAGTTGATGATTAATTGAAGGGTTGTGTTGAAGCTGCTTGATCCAGTGTGAAAATTGATGAAACATGGTCGGTAGTGGGTCTGAGGGTTGAAGTCTTCCGCCAGTAGAAGCTGGTGTTATGATCAGGGCGTTGTAGCTCCCTTCCAGGAGAGGCTGGTAAACGAGAGAAGGTTGTAGCCTTCTGCAGGTGGGTGCCTGCGTGCTGGTATAAGTCTGCACTAGCATATATTGTAAGAAGTTTTCTCTATAATAAATATTGAAGACTGAGATTACAGCAGCGGTGGTTTTCTCCCGAATTGGGTTTCCACCTTAAATCCTTGTGTTCATATGTGTTGTTTATGTTTTATGGTTTGTTCTGTTATTTCTGTTCATGCTTAATGCTTATCTGATGCAATGCTCTAAGTAATGAAATAATAAGATATCTGGACATACATGTTGGATGCTGTAGTGTAACATATGGTTTTAAGGGAAAGAAAAGAAAAAATTTTCAGCCCTAAATACTGATTCACCCCTCCCCTCTCAGTATTTTTCTCAACAATTGGTATCGGAGCAGGTCCTTCTGAAAAGGCTTAGCCGCTAGAAGGAAGATCAAGCAAGATGAGTAACCAAGATGGAACAACATCTATCAGGCCTCCGCTCTTCAACGGAAACAATTTAATCTTCTGGAAAACAAGGATGAGATCCTATCTTCAGTCTCTGGGAGTAGGTGTATGGGAAATTATTGAACAAGGATATCAATATCTAGCTGCAGTGCCAACGGATCCAAAAGAAAGAAAGAATTATGAAACAAATGCAAAGGTGGTCAATGCTCTATTGGGAAGTCTAACTGAATCAGAATTTGTCAAAGTCATGCAACTGAATACAACAAAGGCAATATGGGACGAAATCATTCTAAGTTATGAAGGTGATGCAAAGGTAAAAAGTGCTAAACTCCAAACTCTTAGAATTCAATATGAGAATCTAAAAATGGAGAATGAGGAGAGCATTGCAAATTTCTTCTTATGTCTTGATGATATTGTAAATCGTATGAGAAATCTGGGAGAAACTATAACCGAATCTACTTTGGTTGAGAAAGTCTTAAGATCACTAACGACAAAATTCGAGTCAAAAGTTTCAGCTCTTGAAGAAAAGCAGGATCTTCAAAATCTTACTGTGGTACAACCTCATGGCATAATAACTGCATATGAAATGAGAAGAGGAGGACCATCTGAAGTCAAAGAGGCAATCTTCAGAACTTCTACAAAAGGGAAGGAGGTACAAAAACCAGAAGGATCAGGATATATCTCAGAAGAAGATGAGATAAAATTTGTAAAGAAACTTCAACTTGGCACAGGACGGTTCAGAGGTAAGCTTCCTTTCAAATGCTTTGATTGTGGAAGAGTTGGTCATTATGCTGCTAAGTGTCCTCATAAAGAAACACATAACAAGGGGAAGGAAGTTACAAGAAGGAATAAGAATCGCTTTAGCACTAGAAAAAGTTACTATACTCATGAAGACAGTGATGGGTTATCTGATAGTGAGGAAGAATGTGAACAAGATCGTAGACTTCTAATGGCATTTGAAAAATATTCTAAAGAAGAAAAGGATACTTTTGTGGATGCTCTAGAAGACAAAGATTTTCTTGATGAAAACAGTCAACTCAAAATTGGCCTAGAAGAGAGTAAAATAATCATAGAAACTCTGAAAAATCATCTTGAAGAAAAAGAGAAACACAATGAGAAATTAGAGTGTGAATTAGTAAGTCTAAGAAAAGAACTTGAGAAAGTAAAGACTCTGAATCTTAGATTTGCTAAAGGATCTGAAACCTTAGATGAGATTATCAAGGTACAACGTTCTCCTCTTATAAAGATAGGTCTTGGATATGTCGGAGAATCTTCTCAGGCTTCAGCACCAAATTATCTAAAAGCAGTTACAGCTGGTTTACAACATGCTGCCACTCAGCAAGGGAATAAAGAATCTTTACAAGTAAAGCATGATCATCTCAATTCAAAGAACACTAACAGGAATGTCTTTCAAAGAAACATCAATCAGCAGGTAAATTCAAGTAGAAGATTTTATGATCGCAGAAATTTCTTCTTCAATGGACAATGTTTCTCATGTCACAATTTTGGTCATAAAGCTGTTCAATGTGTTGCATATAAAACCATCATGACAAGAGAAGCAAGAAAGAAAAGGATTGATATTGAAACAAAGAAGAATACTTATAACAAATTTTCTCCTCTTCAAAATGAAGTTGAATGTTCTTATTGCAATAACTTTGGCCATGAAGAATCAGAATGCAGGAGCAAAGTTCAGCCAAAAGAGCATGTTCCTTCAAGATCCAAAGTATGGAAAAAGAAGGAATTACAGGTTGAAAATTGTGGCATAGCGTTATTTGCAGAAGATGAAGAAAACCAATGGTACATTGATAGTGGATGCTCAAGACACATGACAGGTGACAAAAACAAACTTCTAGCATATATTGCTTTAGAAAAGGAAAAGAATGTTACATTTGGAAATGATACTCCTGCGGTCATTAAGGGAAAAGGGTTTGTTTTTCTAAAAGAAAAGGTGAAAGCTAATGAAGTTATGTATGTAGATGGATTAAAGCATAACCTGTTAAGTGTAATTCAAATGTGTGATCAAGGAACTGAAGTTGTATTTAGTTCAAAAGAATGTGTGGTACGTGATCTTGATACAGGTAAAGCAATTATAAAAGGAAAAAGAACTCCAAGCAACCTGTATGTATTGAAGAACTGCAAAGAACAATGTTACTTTAGTAAATCTTCAGAAAATTGGCTATGGCATAGAAGTTTGGGGCATCTGAGCTTCTCTCAAATCAACAAATCAAGCAGACTTAACGCTGTTCGTGATCTTCCCAATATTACTCTACCCGAAAATATCATATGCAAATCTTGCCAATTTGGTAAGCAAACCAGAGTACAGTTTAATGCCAAGGAAGGATAATCAAGTAAGCCTCTTGAACTCATTCATACTGACATATGTGGACCCATGAGGAAAAAGTCACCACGTGGTGAATAATACTATATCTTATTCATTGATGATTTCTCTAGAATGTGTTGGATTGGGCTGCTTAAACACAAAGATGAAGCATTTGAGAAATTTCAGATATTTAAAGCACTAATTGAAAATGAATTAGATCTAAAAATCAAGTGTCTCAGATCTGATTGAGGAGGAGAATATACATCAAATGAATTCCTTTAATTTTGTGAACAACATGGCATAAAAAGACATTTTTCTGTAGATGGCACTCCACAACAAAATGGTGTTGCAAAAAGAATGAATAGAACAGTTCAACAAATGGCTACAACTATGCTTGATGATTCCAGAACACCTGACACATTTTGGGGAGAAGCAGCACATACAGCAGTAAACATCCTCAACAAGGCACATGTTCATGTAAATAGTGATAAAACTCCATATGAACTCTGGTATGGTAATCCTCCCACTATAAAGCATTTTAGAATTTTTGGAAGAAAATATTTTGTCAAAAATAATGATGAAAATCTTGGCAAGTTTGAACCCAGAGCAGATGAAGGAATATTTCTTGGTTACTCCTCTAGGAGTAGGGCATATAAATGTTACAATAAAAGACTTCGGAAGATTGTTGAATGTATAGATGTTGTTATTGATGAGTCTCCAGCAGCTCCAAAAGAAGAAAAACAAACAACATATGAAGACGATGATGATGACATATATCCCTCTACATCAAATAGTAATGATACAAATAGTGAACCCAATGAAGAACCCGAAGATGATATGTCTGAAAAAGCTCCATCCAGATATGTTCAAAAGAATCATCCAGAATCTCAAATTTTGGGAGAAAAGGGATCAGGTGTACAAACAAGAAGGACTCTTGTGGGATATTCTAGCAATCTGGCATTTCTATCCACTATTGAACCTCACAATGTCAGTC
Source organism: Pinus albicaulis (assembly GCA_034641835.2). Lineage (NCBI taxonomy): Eukaryota > Viridiplantae > Streptophyta > Pinopsida > Pinales > Pinaceae > Pinus > Pinus albicaulis. The sequence continues at coordinate 388,700,464 of CM076576.1, read as the reverse complement.
AAGCTAGCAAAGATGAATGTTGGATTCAAGCCATGAATGAAGAGCTTGACCAAATTGAAAAGAATCACACTTGGGAATTAGTACCAAGACCTCATGACAAAAATTTCATTGGAACTAAACGGATATTCAAAAACAAGTTAAATGAGAATGGGGATGTCATAAGAAATTAAGCTAGACTTGTTTGCAAGGGGTATGCTCAACAAGAAGGTATAGAATTTGAAGAAAATTTTGCTCCTGTAGCTAGACTTGAAGCCATAAGAATGTTTCTTGCTTTTTCAAGCTTCCAACAAATCAAAGTCTATCAAATGGATGTTAAATCTGCTTTTCTCAATGGTGATCTAGAAGAAGAAGTTTATATAGAACAACCAGAAGGATTCATTTTGGGAAACGATGAAAAACTTGTTTGTAGACTTATAAAGGCTCTATATGGTCTCAAACAAGCTCCAAGGGCATGGTACTATCATCTTGACAAATATCTCCATCAACAAGGTTTTTCAAAGGGGTCTGCTGATAGCAACTTATACACAAAAACTGAAAATAACAAACTATTGATTGTGGTTGTATATGTTGATGATATCATTTTTGGAAGTAATGAAGAGTCTATGAGTCATAAATTTGCTTCTGATATGCAGCAAGAATTTGAAATGTCTTTACTTGGGGAACTAACATTCTTTCTTGGCTTGCAAGTGCAACAAACAACAGATGGCATATTCTTATCACAAGAAAAATATCTTAAGAAAATCTTGAAAAAGTATGGCATGGAAGATTGCAAACCTATAAGTACACCAATGATAACCAGATGTAATCTCAGTTCTAATGATGATTCCCCCACGGTGAATCAACCAAAATACAGATCTATGATAGGAAGTCTACTTTATCTCACTGGGACAAGACCGGACATCATGCATGCAGTTGGGATTGTTGGATGATTCCAAGCTAATCCAAAAGAGTCTCACCTTTAGGCTATGAAAAGAATATTCAAATATCTACAAGGAACTCAAGAATTTGGACTATGGTATCCAAAGAATGCTGATCTTACTCTTCATGCATACACTGATGCAGATTGGGCTGGAAGTGTTGATGATCGGAAAAGCACTAGTGGTGGTGCATTCTATATGGGGCCCCGGTTAGTATCTTGGTTCAGCAAGAAGCAAAGCTCTATTTCCTTATCTATAGCTGAAGCAGAATATGTGGCTGCAGCATCATGTTGCACTCAACTTCTCTGGATGATGCAAACCTTACAAGACTTTCAAATCAAGTGTTCATCTCCTATCTCCATTATGTGTGACAATACAAGTGCCATCAGTATCTCAAAGAATCATGTTATGCATTCCAATACCAAGCACATTCCCATCAAATATCACTTCTTACGTGAAAAAGTGCTTGAACAAAAGGTGAAATTGGAGTATGTTCCCTCCAAAGAACAAGTTGCTGATATATTTACCAAACCTCTACCCAGGGAAGCATTCGAATATCTTCGAAAGAAACTAGGAGTAGTCTCTGCCATGCAGAGGATCAGGTCTACTTAAATACAGAAGATTAAATTGGTTGTGAAGTGTTTTTGGGCTTCTCTGAATGCTCAGGCTAAGGGGGAGCATTGGTCATATGAAAAGGATGCAAAAGTCAGGGGGAGCATGGTTCTGTCGGTACAAAGATCAACCCTTTGCCATTGATGTCAAAGGGGTAGGAAAAATAAAGAGGGGTTCTATAAGACAAACAGAGGAAGAATATTTCCATCAATGCCAAAGGGGGAGATTGTTGGAAATATTGTCATTGATGGTAAAGGCATTGGCAACAACGGAGCATCTGAAACAATACCTAGGAAAAGAGAAAAGCAAGTTGCAGAAAACAAAGGTCAGCAGAGAGGAAAAGAGGAAGAGTGCATTTACAGAGAGCAGTATCGGTCACGAAGCAGAGACAAGAAGTGAATTGAAGGAGACTTGTCCAAAGACAGGGTTGAATTGAATTGATGTATATTAGAGTCCCTGTGGATTTAATTCATGTATAAACATAATATATGCATCCTGATAAAGGAGAAAGGAAAATCTGTGTATGTTTGAGTTCTGGTGATACTCTGTTGAGTGGAGAATATCGAGCGTATTTTGACAGTTGATTGGTTCAATTCTCGTACAGTCTTGGACGGGTTCTGTATGTACAGGGCACATTATATATATATATATATATATATATATATATATATATATATATATATATATATATATATATATATATATATATATATATATATATATAACATTAACATAATCACGAAGGAAGAACATTTAAATCAAAGTTATACGGAACTTAGGGTACGGAGCGATTAGACGGTTGATCACTGTTTAAAAACTGCGAGTGGATTTGCGAAAGCAGATTGCCCATATCGCACCGCTTTTGCGGGATAAGCGATATTCAAGAGATTGGCTCCGATTCCATAGAACAAGTGACACGCATCCTGGAAAAACCGTCGTTGCTGCGCGCCATCGCACATTAACGTTCGGCATCGGAGGTCGAGCAATATGCATATGTGCCGTTGATCTTGGAGGCTCGTGATCTAACGGTGATCGGGCGATGGACTTGCGCGAAGATTATTTTGGTATGGTGGGGCGCATATGTGGGCCAGGGGTCAAAGGTTTATTGAAATATTAAACTATTTGAAAGCGTTGGATATTTTTTATAAAATCCGAAGGGTTAAACATAAGGGATTAAAACGTTGTAAATATATTTATTTATCAATTGATAAATAAATTAAAAAGAAATAAAAAACCCGTGGGCCAAACTAATGGAAATATTTTCAAAGGAATACCATTAGCGGTTAAATGGTTTTTGACTCATGGTTTTAATAAAGGCGAAAACTATATAAAGGGAAAAAAGATTATTATTCGATGTGTGCATGTGTGAGGGTGGAAAAAGAAAAATTCCTCTAAGGAATATATGCATGAGCGAGCTACGTGCTTAACTAATAGATCTAAATCGATAATGCACCCATGAACATATTGATTGAAAGATGATGAGCCTTAAGTCTATTCAACAGAAGAAATGACGAAGAACTGGCCCAAGTCTGCTGAAGAACATATATGAATCCGGGTAAGTTTTATAGATCTGGCCTGCTCTGCAAAATACATTCAGACAGATCTATACGCTAGTTCGATTAAGGAAAAGCACATCTATATATGGGTTATTTTCATTAACCGTGCATATGGAAGTTAGGGTTTCAGAAGATTAAATTACACAAAAGTATACACGGGTTGGTGAATGCCCATCTTCTCTGAAGTTTGGGTTATTCCTGATATTCTGATTACAATGGTCTCACTGTTTCGTTTGAAGTTTTGGGAAAAATATGTTAGTTGATGATTAATTGAAGGGTTGTGTTGAAGCTTCTTGGTCCAGTGTGAAAATTGATGAAACATGGTCGGCAGTGGGTCTAAGGGTTGAAGTCTTCCGCCAGTAGAAGTTGGTGTTATGATCAGGGGGTTGTAGCTCCCTTCTAGGAGAGGCTGGTAAACGATAGAAGGTTGTAGCCTTCTGCAGGTGGGTTCCTGCGTGCTGTTATAATTCTGCACCAATATATATTGTAAGAAGTTTTCTCTATAATAAATATTGAAGACTGAGATTACAGCAGCGATGGTTTTCTCCCGAATTGGGTTTCCACCTTAAATCCTGGTGTTCATATATGTTGTTTATGTTTGATGGTTTGTTCTGTTATTTATGTTCATGCTTAATGCTTATCTGATGCAATGCTCTAAGTAATGACATAATAAGATATCTGTACATACATGTTGGATGCTGTACTGTAAAATATGGTTTTAAGGGAAAGAAAAGAAAAATTATTCAGCCCTAAATACTGATTCACCCCTCCACTCTCAGTATTTTTCTCAACATAAACAGTGGCATCCACTACCTCTGCCGATGTGGCATCCTATTTCCTCCAATTTTCTAGAAGAGGAGTGTCGATAGGCTTGCAGCCTTGCATGTGAAACTTCTCAAGTATCTCTCGAGCATACTTGCCTTGAGACACAAACAGTTCACCTTCCCGCTTCCATATTTCCAATCCAAGGAAATAATGAAGGAGGCTCAAATCCTTCATCTTTAACTCCTTTGCAAGATTTTCCTTGCATGAGTGTATCAAATGCTCATCACCTGTTAGTATTAAATCATCAACATAAAGAACAATGATTAAAAGCTTACCCTCCACCACAATTTTATATAGGTTTTCATCTGCCTCAATCTTGGTGAAGCCAAGTCCAGTGAAATAGCTATCGATTTGTGTGTACCAAGCACATGGTGCTTGCTTCAGCCCATACAATGCTCTTTTGAGTCTGCAAACATGTGAATTGCTGCTGAAGATCTCAAATCCTTCAGGCTTCTCAATGTACACCTCTTCCTTAATGATCCCATTAAGGAACACGATCTTCACATCCATCTGATGAATGTGCCAACCCATCTGCATTGAGAGAGAAAGGATGGTCCTTATGGAAGAATACCATGTGACAGGTGCAAAGGTTTCTTCATAATCAATCCCCTCGATCTGTAAGAAGCCCTGGGAAATAAATCTTGCCTTATACTTCTCGACGCTCCCATCAGCAGCTTTCGTTACCTTGTAGATCCATCTTGATCCTACAACTGATTTACCCACCGGCCTTGGAACAATCTCCCAAGCACTGTTTCTGACAATGGAGTCATACTCCTCCACCATGGCATCTACCCATGTGGGCTCCTACACTGCTTCTTCAAAAGAAGATGGCTCTATCACAATACACTTGCTCATAAGAGCCGTGTATCGAGTAAATTGGTCAGGTGACTGTCTCTGTCTGTGTTGTGATGTAGGGACTCCTACATTCTGTGCCGCATCAAGCTTCAGTCTCTCAGCTTCTGTGGTACGCTTTCTCCCTTGTCTGATGTTTGGTTCTGCATGAGTGGACTCCTCCACTCCATGAATCTCCTCCTGTGGCTAATCCACATCTAGAGGCTCACCTTTGGGAACAAGAAGTTCCTCCTTTGCATGCAATTCTAGCTCCCTCTCAAGCGACAACTTCATGGCTTTCACCTCATTGAATTTTATATCCCGTCGCACCACAATCATTCAACTATTTAGAAAATACACATGATAATTATGGGGTGTTTCAGTGTGCCCCACAATTATCTCAACTGCTCCAGTCGGCTCTAGTTTCTTCCTAGCATCCTTTGTCACATGAATGTAAACAAATGAGCCAAAAATCTTCAAATGAGAAATATCAGGCTTCTTACGAGTAAAATCTTCTTTAGGTGTACTCATGCCAAGTACTCTATGAGGACAACGGTTTTGCACATAAACCGTAGTGTTGCATGCTTCTGCCCACAAGTGCATTGGTAAGCCCTGGTTATGCATCATAGCTCGTGCAACACCCACGATTGTTCTGTTATTCCTCTCCATGACCCCATTCTATTGTTGGTTATGAGGTGCTATGAGTTCTCTTCGAATTCCTTCTTTACTACATAAGTCTTTGAATTCATTTGAGATATATTCACCACCATTATCGCTCCGTAGAGCTTTCACTTGCTTCCCCGACTCCTTCTCCACCAATGCTTTGAACTCACAGAAATTTGAGAATGTTTCGCTCTTCTTCTGCATGAAGAAGATCCATCATCTATGAGAATAGTCATAAAAAAATATAACATAATACCTGTGTTTTGCTGTTGAAGCAACCAAGAAAGGTCCACACACATCTGTGTGAATTCTCTCCAGGATCACCGAAGCATGGTTCTCCTTCTCATGAAAGGTGGTCTTCATGAAATTACCCATAGTACATCCCTTGCACTGATTTTACTGCACAAGAGTACCCTTGGGAAGTCCAGTAGAGATCTGCTGCAAAATCTTCAAAGCGCCATGGTGAAGATGGCCCAATCTCTTGTGCCATAATTTGCCCTTATCCTAGCTCACCACTTCTTCTGCTTTTCCCATCATTGCAGCGCAGCCATCTACATCTAGCTTGTAGAGATTATTAACTCAAATCCCTATCCTCTTTGTTTTACCCATTTTTTTATGTCGCAGGAAAGCTTTTCCATTGCTAAAAACAACGTCATAACCTCTGTGTTCCAACATTGCGACTGAGACCAAGTTCTTCTTCAGACTTGGAACATGCATAACATCTTTCAACAAGAATGGATTACCTGAATCCATCTCAAAGGTAATGGTCCCAATGCCAGTCGCACTGTATCTACCATCATCGCCCATCTCTATATGCATTTGGAGATCCTTCTCTTCCAAGTCACTAAACAACTCCTTGTCTCCCGTCATATGGAAAGATGCACCACTATCAAGATACCACATCGATCCCATTGAGATTGAAAAAAAGCATGCGATCAAGAAGAAATCAAGTTCAAATTGCGAGGCTAAGGCCTCACCCGCTGCAGCTCCAGTAGCCTTCTTGTTCTTCTTTTTCTGTGGGCAGTTAGTGGTGAAATGCCCATGTTCGTGATAGTGAAAACACTTCACCTTGGACAAATCCTTCTTCTTGCCTTTAGCCTTAGATTTTCTTTCTACCTCTTAAGTGTCTAGGGTCTAGAACCCAGCCATCAAGGTCTTCAAGAAATTATGAATCAGACATCGACTCCTCTCTTCTCCCACTTTCAGCTTTAACTCCCTTATCTTCAAACACACTTTTGGTGGAATTGCGTTAAAATAAGATGCCACTGGCTCATGAGAAAAGAAAATCACTCCCCTCTGACCAAGCCAAGAAGCGCCCCCTCCACCTCTTCTGCTTCTTTTTATTTGCCTCAGTGGCATCTTAGAATCACTACGGGGTTGGCTTGAGTTTCTATGAAGATTATCCCATATATAATATGAAAATTTTGGCATTGAAATAATTTAGTAAACATAAGCATTGCGATATTTGATTTATGGATTACATACTCCACATTAAATTTTTTTTCTATTAATTGTTAGGATATTCCGACACATAGGAAATAGTTAAGAATAACTTAGTCTAGTGTAGAGTTAGGTAAAGTGTGTTTCTTTACCATGTACATTTGTAACTTATAATCCGACGGTCACGATTTGCAGTGATTCGATGGTTATCTCTCACCTCGGTATTAACGACACTTGATGCATGGCTTAACACCAATTGGTCCATGATCTCTATTTAAAGAGCATGGAGGGTCATTTTTCTGGTAACTGTTTATGAGAGAAACCTATGTAACTTTTCTTTTATATTAATAAATTCCCTGAAGTGGCCACGTTGGCTCAAGGCGTGGACTGTTTCCCTCTTTGAGGGTTTTAACCATGTGATTATACTGGTGTACTAATTTGTGATCTGTTTGTGAGCGATGACCCTTGGTTCTTGATCTATGGAACTTACCCTATAAATTACTACATGGTATCAGAGCTATTTTGAGGGTCGCGTCCGTTGTTGATCAAAATTCGAAGCCGGTTTGACTGTATGCGAATTCCGTTTTGTAGATCTACTATTTCTAAACATTTTTGGGCTTGGAGAATTTCTCGGTTGTGTTCGGAGTGTCTGTTACAGTGAGGAATCCCTTTTGTTTCATGCGAAAAGGTTTCCGGCTGCCCAAGTTATGTCGGTTTAGATCTGGAGGTATAAAGCATCTATTTTGCAGTTATATTTGTTAATATTTCTGCTTATTTCGGTTTTTTTTTCTGTATTAAGGATTTATTTATTTGCTGGATCTATACTCTCTTCTCTGTGTATGCTCTTTGCTGTGTGCTTCGTGTGATCTCGACAAATCAAAAACAGGAAAAAGGGATTTTTTTGCTACGTATGCTCTTTCCCCGCGTCTTTGTGCGATCTCGGGAAATCAGAAATAGTGAAAAAAGTGATAGTTGTCGGTAAGGCTAACCGAGAATCTAACATTCTGCTGTAAGGCTTTGCATTTCATTTTTTTTTGCTCATTTTTTGTGTTTTTTGTGCAGGAAAAGGCGCACACACTAATAATAATAATAATAATAATAATAATAATAATAATAATAATAATAATAATAATAATAATAATAATAATAATAATAATAATAATAATAATAATAATAATAATAATAATAATAATAATAATAATAATAATAATCCCCCCTTCCTCCTTTCTAAAATAACACGATCCTTTTACTATCTCACTTGGTGAGGGGTTAGTTTATGAGAATAGAGGTCTTGGGTTCAAGTCTCCTTCTCAAGCTTCTTTTGTAAAATTTTTTGTTCAAAGGGGTGGAATTAAAAAAAAAAAAAACCACACTTCATCCCGTTCCCGTAACTATTCGGCATCTACAACTCATTTTTTTCAAAAGGCATAACTTCTTCATCACGAAGCCGTTTTTCGAGCCGTTTTTTTGAAACGACCTAATTTTTCGAGATATTTCCATTGGAGCAGTTAGTTTCAGATTTTCTAAGCTTAATTTAAAAAAAGAAGAAGTGGAAAGTGCATGCTCGGTTATTCTTAATAGCACCAATTATTTCCAATGGCTACCTCACATGGTAAATATACTTAGAAGTAAAGGGCTTTATAGAATAGCCACATGACAAGAAACTAAACCTTTCAATGATGATAAAGATGCTAAATGGGAAAATAAACAAGATCAAGCATGAGTGTTGATAGGAATGCCCATTTCTCGAGATCTTCGATTTCATATCCTTGACATTGACACCCCTGATGGGGCCCTAGAAAAGCTAAAAACTGTTTTTGGTGTTCAAAATCAAATCTGGGCACACCAGCTTGAAAATGAGTTGCTTACTTTGGACCCCAATAATTTCTCCTCCATTGAAGATTTTTTGTCCAAATTTAAGACCCTCCGAATTCTTTTAGAAGGTTGTAAGATAAAAAAGGACGATGTTAGCTTCATATATTGCATTCTTGCTAAGCTTAGTCCTTCATACTCTGTATTTGTTTCTGCCTTCCATTCCACCAGAGAAGCCATCATTTCTTTAGGAACCACCTACAAGAATCCCTCTTTTGATGCCTTCTGTGATTCTTTGATAAGAGAACAAGAAAAAATTTTACACCTTGGTCTTATCACTGTTGGAAACGCTTCTAAGAAATCCTTAGCAGCCCAACAACAACCATATCAAAAGAATATCGAGAAGCAGTATCCTAAAAAATATGGTCCTAAACCAAACAAGGGCCCTAAGCAATTTTAGCTGCAAACTGAAAAATGAAATCACCAAAATAATAAGGCAAATCAAAATGAAGGGAAGAAGACAGAGAGACATTGCAACTTTTGCAACCAGGATGGCCATATAGAGTCCAAATGTTTTAAGAAGATGGAAGCCTTAGAAGCAGCAATGAAGAAGCACAATATCAATTTGGAGCACTCTTCACCTTCATATTCAGGCATGGAAATTTTTGCTTGTGGTTGTCAAGCATCAAGATTTGGTTATGCATTAAATGTATCTTCTTCTTCTCCTTCTCATGAGTGGCTCATTGATTCTAAAGCTTCTTACCACATGGCTAAAAATAAATCCATGTTTTATTCTTTAAATGATTGTAACACCAAACATATTTATGTTGGTGATGATAGATCTCTTAGTGTTTTAGGATATGGAACCATTCATCTAGATAATGGTCAGTTTAATGATGTACTATGTGTTCCTACCTTGTTATGCAACATTCTATCTATTTATCAGATAACTCATTCAGGTGAAGGGAAAATAGTAGAATTCTCACCTTATGATGTTGTAATCAAGGACCTCAAAGATCCTAAACATATTTTAGCTACTGGCATTGCTGATGATTCCACAAGGTTGTATAAGCTTGACAACTTTGGGTCATCATCTCTTCCCTCTGTTTTTGTTGCTCATAATGATGATGTGAGCAAACTTTGGCATGAGCGATTTGGTCACTTAAACTATCGCTCTCTTCAAACTCTATGTAAGTAAAATATGGTGACGAGCCTTCCTATGGTATTTTTTCGGGATGGTGTTTGCTCTGGATGTGTACTCGGAAAACATCATCGGGATAGTTTTGAAAAACGTGCCTCGTAACACACCTCAGCCCCTTTGCAGCTTGTGCACAGTGATTTTTGTGGTCCACTTCCTGTTGTTTCTTTCTCTAGTTGGAAGTACTTCTTAACTTTCATTGATGATTTTTCTAGATGCACTTGGGTATATTTCTTAAAATTCAAGAGTGAAGTTTTTAACATGTTCTTGGCCTTTAAGGCCTTTGTTGAGTAACAATCTGGACATCAAATTCTTAAGTTAAGATCAGACAATGGCAGAGAATATGTTAACAAAAAATTTATCAAATTCTGCACTGAGCATGGCATTCAATTGCAACATATTGTTCCATATACTCCACAACAAAATGGTGTAGCTGAAAGGAAGAATCACACCTTAAAAGAAATGGCTAATTGTATGCTTCAATCTAAAGGACTTGGTCTCAATTTTTGGGCAGAAGCCATTAACTATGCAAATTACATAGTAAATCGCACTCCTACTAAGGTTTTAAAGAATATAACTCCAGAAGAAGCTTGGAGCTCAATCAAACCAGATATAAGTCACTTTTGTGTTTTTGGAAGTGATGCTTGGGCCCATATGCTAGATGCGAAACATAAAGCCTTAGAACCTAAGAGTGAAAAATGTATTTTTGTTGGATATTCTGAAGATGTAAAAGGATATAGACTTCTTCAACCCAAATCCAAAAATATAATCATTAGAAGAGATGTAAATTTTGATGAAAATATATCGGCCTGCGAGCCTAGTTCAGCAGGTGTGCCACCTTTGGCTTGTGAGCTTGATTCAACATATGTGCGACCTCTCTCTCTCTCTCTTCTATTTTTAATAGCATTCCTTCTAGTTTAGATGATGACAGCAAGGATGAAAATCCTCTTCCAGCTCGTGAAATTGTTCCTTATACTCCACTGCTTCCAAGATGGGTCTGCTCTACTCGAGATGCAGAAGGTTCTCTTGCAGGTGACCCTGCCGATCGACGACATACACGTTCTCTATTCGAAAGAGCCTCTTCCTTATTGGCTCAAGTTCCAGAAAAAATTGATCCAAAAACCTTTGAAGAAGCCTTCGGTCATCCAGATTAGGATGAAGCTATGAATGAAGAGTATCGTTCCTTATTGGAAAACAATACTTGGGATATTGTTCCTCTTCCAAAAGGAAGAAAACTTGTCAGATGCAGATGGGTTTACAAAACAAAGTTTGGACTAGATGGAAAAGTGGATAGACATAAAGCTCGTCTTGTCACTAAAGGCTTTTCACAAGTTGAAGGCATTTACTATACTGAAACCTTCTCCCCTGTTGCCAAAATGAATTCTATCCGCCTTGTTCTTTCCCTTGCTGCCTCCTTTAAATGGGAAGTCCATCAGATGGATGTTAAATCCACCTTCTTACATGGAGATTTGCATGAAGAAATCTACATGGAATAACCCCCTGCATTTATCCAAAAAGACTCCAGCCTTTTTTGTCGCCTTAGGAAGTCTCTCTATGGTTTCAAACAAGCTCCTCGGGCTTGGTATGCAAAAATGGATAGATTTCTCTTAGACAATGGCTTTTCTAGGTGTCATTCTGACAACACTGTCTACACCAAGAAGGTGGGTAATTCCTTCACCATCCTTGTTCTTTATGTTGATGATCTTATCCTTACTGGTAGTGATCCAAACCATATAAACCATGTGAAGTCTAGCCTCAAAAAGAAGTTTGAAATGACAAACTTAGGACACTTGCATTATTTCCTTGGTCTTCAAGTCTTGCAATCCAAGGAAGGCATTACCCTCTCTCAATCCAAGTATGCCTGTGATCTTCTACACCACTTTCACATGGAAGACTGTAAGCCTGCCCCTTCTCCCTTTCAGTCTGGAGTCAAGCTTTCAGTCAACTGTACTACCCCTGAAGTTGATGCTACCTTATACTGTCAACTTGTTGGTAAAATTTTGTATCTAACCCATACCCATCCTGACCTTTGCTTTGCCGTTGGTCTTGTCGCTCGGTTTATGCACCAACCTCATGAAAGTCATTGGAAAGCAGCTAAAATAATACTTTGATATATTCGAGGTACAGTTTAGTTCGGGATTCATTACAGTGCAGGAGCATCTCCCTTGTTGATTGATTTCACTGATTCTGATTGGGCTGGTGACCCTGATGATCGGAAGTCCATTGTAGGATATGTATTCACTCTTGGTTCAGGACCTATTACTTGGTCTTGTAAGAAACAAAGTGCCATCTCCCTTTCTTCAGCAGAAGCAGAGTATCGTGGTGCAGTTGAAGCCAGCAAGGAAGCCATGTGGCTTCGTCAGATCCTGTCTAAATTTGGTCTTCATCAGCAGCATCCAACTACACTTTGGTGTGATAATCAGAGTGCCATTCAGCTATGTAAAGATCCATTTCAGCATCAGCGTATGAAACACATTGAACTCCACATACACTTCATCAGAAAGCTCCTTCATGATCGTGTTCTTGAAGTGCAGTATTGTCCGACCAATGATCAAGTAGCCAATATCTTTACGAAGGCTCTCACAGAAGCGAAGTTTACCAAACTTCGATCCATGCTTGGAGTTCAGGAAAGTTGTCATTAAGGGGGGATAGGCTCTAATGCCTCCTTCCTTCTCCTATTGTGTCACTTTTGTAAATCCTTCAACCCTATCCCAATTTGTTCTTAAGGGGGGATGTTAGGATATTTCGACACATAGGAAATAGGCTCCTTTTGTGTCACCTTTGTAAATCCTTCAATCCTATCCCAAGTTGTTCTTAAGGGGGGATGTTAGGATATTCTGACACATAGGAAATAGTTAAGAACAACTTAGTCTAGTGTAGAGTTAGGTAAAGTGTGTTTCTTTACCATGTACATTTGTAACTTATAATCTGACGATCACGATTTGTAGTGATCTGACGGTTATCTCTCACCTCAATATTAATGGCACTTGATCCATGGCTTAACACCCGATTGGTCCATGATCTATATTTAAAGAGCATGGAGGGTCATTTTTCCGGTAACCGTTTATGAGAGAAACATATGTAAATTTTCTTTTATATTAATAAATTCCTTGAAGTGGCCGCGTTGGCTCAGGGTGTGGACTGTTTCCCTCTTTGAGGGTTTTAACCACATGATTATACTGGTGTACTGATTTGTGATCTTTTTGTGAGCGGTGACCTTTGGTTCTTGATCTACGGAACTTACCCTGTAAATTCCTACATTAATATATATTTTAAATACATTTTAATATTACTTAATTGTATATATTGAAATATTTTATTTGTGATGCACACTAAATTTTTTAATTACTATTAATATTCTTTAGATGTCACATATTTTTGTTTATTTGTCTAGTGGTTTGAGTTCACCAGAGATTACATCAGGCTTGACCTGTGGCTTGAGAAACTACAACCCATGGGCATCTAAGCTGTCAAAATCAAATGGGGATCGCACCCGACTTAGGCGAGGCCACCACTAAGCTAACTGGGTTTAAATTGTCTCCTCCCCCTAGAACGAGTGCATCAGCCTCCCTAAGGTTTGATCCCGGGTCTCCCTTCTAACGAGGCCCATCCTCAACCCATTGTGCTTGTTGGACTCGACTTTAGATGTCACATATTAATTTTATATTAAAAATGAATTAACTACACATCTCCCTCTTATTATTGTTATAAAGAATGAACTAAATATTTTTACTTTCAATTACTCCCCTTTGCACATTGAAATATTTTATTGTGGTTCATATATATTAATATTAAAATAAATTATTTAACATGGATATTAAAATGGTTTATTTCCATATCCAATTGAAATATGAAAATATAAATAATACATTTTTGTTTTCATTTTAATTACTTTAAAATACTTTTAAAAGTTGATATAAAATTATCTTATTTCATATGGACATGGAAATATTTGATTTATAATTAACAATGAGAGTGAAATATTTTTACTATATCTATCTTGTATTGGGCTGTAATATCAACCATAATAAAGCATAATCACATTTTATAATATTCTTAAAGTAAAAGTAACCAAATATGTATATTTTCTTTTTATTTTGATTATAATAACCATTATTTTTAATTTAAAAAATATTTTATATTCATTTTAAAAGGGACATTTGTCAGCTCCATATCAAGCACAAACATAATTACACATCACCCTCATACTAGGTTGTAGAATGAGCAGGAACCAAAATAATATTTTTACAATTTAATTTTAAAAAATATATACTATATAAATTCAAAACATTAAAATAAATTAAAATAAATTTAATTTAATAAAAGAGTTTTTTTTTAATATTTAATAGTAATAAATTTAAATATTATTAAAGTTAATTTAAATAAATCAAATTAAAACAAAAAAATCACTTTTATATGTAAACATGTGATACAATGAATATAATTAAAAACCCACTTATTGACATTAACTTCTAAAAGTGGACGCTCTTCAGCTCTCTCTTGCATCGTTGAAACCCTAACCTGATTCTGATCCTGCAATGGAATCCTCAGAGGGGGTCTCTCCCGCTTATGAGGCTGCAACCTTTTGGGCACTCATGTCCACTCTTTCAAAGAAACCCATGAGCAAAGATACACCGATGAAGTTTGTAAAGAACTTTAAATATATTCCCACGAAGACTCTCCCCATGGATGTGTGAAGGATAAATTTGGCCTTCTTTTATTGGGCCCTTGTTGGAAAATTTATGGGGATGTGTTCGTCCCCTCAATCAATGGATGCATGGATAGACAAGGCCTGGAAACCATTGATGAAGGGTAATATAAACCTGTATGCTTGTGGAAATGGATTTTTTTCTTTTCTATTCAAGCTCAAGGAAGATAAATATGTACGATATTCAGAAATGGACCCTATTTCTTTGGATCTCATGGGATGTATCTAAATAAGTGGTCTTCAGATTTTAACCCAAATGAGGATATCATAAATGTAGTTCCTATTAGGTTTTATAATCCTTAGCTTCAACTCTCTTGCTATAGTGATGATTGTTTGAGAGAAATTGGAAATGGTGTTGGAAATATTTGGATAGCTTGGCTGAGCGCAAGGGATCTCAGTTCGTGTGTGCTAATATATGCATGGAGGTTGATATGGAGAAGGGTTTCACTTTAGAAATAAATCTCACCCTTAGGAGTTGGACTCATTTCCAAAGCCTTGATTATAAAAAAATCCCCTTTAAATGTTTATTTTGTCTTGAATATGGACATTTTTCCAGGGATTGTGAGAAAGCCCCTACCTCTAAGGGTCTGAATCATTTATAAAATCAAGATGAACAATGGCAGACTCATATGCGAATATGGAACATAGCAAAATCATTAGTGGCTAAGAAAAATAACTCCAAAAAAAAAGGGTCTTCAACATCGTCAAACCCATTTGGTGTCCCACAAAATCAAATCGAGAATGAGGAGGAGAAGGAACCAATCCCTAGTTTGAATAATGGGGCTCCAGGAGAGGAAGTATTAATTATGTATCTTGAATAAGGGGAGATAAATAAAATAGGGGAGGTTCCAAATCTTGAAAATATATTATATTTGGATCAAAGTGAGTTGATTCAGGTAGGAACTCAAAGTTTACTAATGAATATTATTGAAACAATTTTTTCCCAAGTCTAAGAATGTCGAAAGTGGTCCCTTGACAATAGGGTTTATCAAATGAAATATGACAGAGAAATTAGTTTGGTTGATGAACTTAGCAATCATGAAATTGAGAGCAATAAGAAAAATAAATGAATGCCTTTCAAGAAGAAAACTCGAGAAATAGAGACAAAACAAAATAAGAATTTTG
The DNA here is from genome assembly GCA_034641835.2 of Pinus albicaulis. Classification (NCBI taxonomy): domain Eukaryota; kingdom Viridiplantae; phylum Streptophyta; class Pinopsida; order Pinales; family Pinaceae; genus Pinus; species Pinus albicaulis. Next base: position 388,684,777 of record CM076576.1, on the reverse strand, counting down.
GTAATAAGCCAATAATAATCAAGATCCTAAAGCCAAAAAACATTCAAAGGAGTGAAATCACCAAAAAATGAAGGAGGGCCATTCAAAATCCTCCCAAGATATCATGAAAATCATGTCTTGAAATATAAAGGGTCTCAGGAGCCCCATTAAATCCCTGTCGGTAAAAGATATGGTGAAACAAGAGAAGCATTGGATCCTCTTTATTGGATCCTCTTTCTTTAGGAAACCAAGCTTCACAAAAAGGAACCTAACATCATAGCCAAGTATTTTTGGGTAGATAATAATGGAATTGTGAAAATTTCAAGAGGAGCATCCAACGGAATAGGTATGTTTTGGTCTAAGATCTACTTCAAGATAATAGATAGCGTGAAAACTAAATTTTGGATAGCATCTCTTTTGGAAATAAGGGAAATAGGTGAGAAAATCCCTATCATTGATATATATGCATCGATTCTCTATGAGGAAAATGTGGAATTTTGGGATTATTTAAGCACTATTAAAGAGAGGCCTTGACACCTAAATTGCATAAGGGGAGGGGACTCTAACATTTTTCTAATATCTAAAGATAAGAGAGGTGGTTTTTGAGTCCAAGATCCCTTTACAATATGGGATACCTGATCATTGAATGGTATATTAGATATTCTTCTGAAAGTAGGAAAATATACTTGGATGAACTGAAGAAGTGGGGACAACCATATAACTGTTTGTTTGGGTCTATTTTTTTTCATGGAATATGGATTTTGAATGGGTTGGAATGAATTTCTTCAATAAAGACATAAGGAAAATCCGATCATAATCTAATATCTTGTACATTGGATTGTATGAAAGATCTAGGACCCATTTAGTTTAGATTCAACCCTGCATGGTTAAGGAATAAGGTGTAGTGCATCCACAGGGGCTTCACTCAATGAACCTATGACATATCATGTGCGTTCGTGGAATATTAAACAATATCCTTAATTTGACTACATATTGGAAAATACCTCTGAAAATCACATTATTTAACCCCCTACCAATACGAACCCAATACACCTTCCCAATTTAAAAAACCCCTACTTTCACTAGATATTGTAGTAATCCATTTTTTCATTAACATTTTTTATACCTCTTTATATTTTTTCATTAACTTTGAGCTCCATTTTTTATCTTTCCAATATTAAAACCCTTTATCCCCTATATATCCCCCAATATATTTTGCCATTTTCCCCTCAGAATATATCCCCTAATATGAACTCACGTGGTATGATATTGCTCCACCAGTGAATCCCCTGTGAGTGCATCTAATTAAGCAATATTGGAGGATTCCAACCATGGGGTTGTTATCACTCTAATAATTCTCAAGTTAGGAGATTTTGATTTAAAGTCTAAGAACATTAGAGGTAACCACATGCCAACTTTTAAACTATAAGATCTAGCCTTCTTAGGGTTCAGAAAGGGCTCTCTCTTTAAGATTTAACTTTGTTTTGATTATAAAATATTAGGATAGTTATGATTGTGCAATTGGTTTTGATTTAGTTTGGTTTGGTGGGAAAAATCACTTAATGAGATGGATAGTGGGAAATATGTTTGTCCATTGGGCTAAGGAGTAAAAAATCAAGCAGACAGAACTAGGATCAAGGTCAAAAAGTCAAATGTTTTCAGGGCAAGATAGACAAGTCTTTGAAGATCTTGGAAGGCTGATTTGGTGAAGTGGTTTGATCGGGATAAAGAGAAATGAATGATTATTTGATCCGGATAAGGAAGGAGTAGTCAGAGGTCATTCGAAAGAGGGAGAAATTAAGGGTTTCCTACTATGGAAATCATCAGAAAACATAGAAATGATAAACAATAACGACATGGTGCTTTTAACAAATCCTGAAATAATACTTCTGTTTAATCATTTAAATTTAGAATACATAATGGATGCATCAAAATATGATAAGATAAAGAATTACAAGTAGAAATTAATTCACTTCAATAGCTCATCACATGAATCCTGAAATATGATGCAAGATGATTTGATCGAGTCTGGTACTCAAACTTTGCAACAAAAAGCCTTCAAGTACAACAAAAATGACTATAGAAATTTTTAGCAATTTATTCCACATTAATACTTCAAAGAGTGAAGTATTTATACAAAAATGTTTACAAAATATCCTAGAACGCTTCTAGGAATTATCTAAGGAAAAATAAAATATCTTTACAAAAAAATAGAGACATTTTCTTAACAAATTAGCAAGCTATCCTATTTATCCAAATAAAGTAGAAAACTAGTTGTGGATTAGGTGCAGCTGGCTGCCTTGGTGTCCTCTTTGCTAGCACATATATTTCAATTTTGTTTTGAAATATTATCTTCTTTATCTTATACTCTATCACTCTGATACTCTTTTAACTCTAATACTCTTTAACCTCTGTAAAAATTGCCTTACTGCTGTAATAAGTTCTGTTTTGACTGCAAAAATATCAGCAAACTGTTTTATCATTTTATTTGGAATTTGGTTTTTATTGTAAGTCAGTGAGTGACTGCCAAGCCTCATCATTAGGAATTTGTATCTTTTTTAGCTTCCTAAAATTTTCATTTGCCTCAGTATATATAACAAATGTTGGTTTTATGAAAATTAAGTGTTTTATCTCACGCTGAAGATAAAACAAGTCTTCAAAACTTCTGTATAAAACCTTCCCTGTAGTAATTCCTTGCCATCCTATTTTTTCAACCTGCTCAATTGCATAATCTCTAATATTTTTGTTGTAGTCTTCTTGTGACATGAGTTTATCATTAATGACCAAAATGTTAGGCAGACTTCTTTGCCTCAAATTTTCAAACTTAACCATAAACTTGGTTATGGCTATGTCAAATTTTCACATTTCTCTTCAAGTTGTTTCATCATATTTTTCTTTGAAATGATTTTCCTTATTTCAAGGATTGTTTCTGTCCTATCAGTAATTTCTATTTCTTCCAACTCTTGATTGTCTTTACTGTTGAGAAACTTGATCAATTTTATGGATTGCTCAGGTTTTTCACCTAGCTCATCTTTTGTTTCCTGAATCTCTACTTGTGCTGCCTTCAGTAAATCCCTTTGCTCATATATCACCTGGATTGAGGGCCAAACATCATTGATGGCTTCAATGATTTTACTCCATAACTGATTGTTCACATAAGAAACTAGTTCTTTTAAGGTTAAATATTTTTGTAGGTTCTTCAACTTAGTATTTAACCTGATAGCCCTTTGTTCATTTGTTTTGGCATTGTTTTGGGCTAATTTTTTTGTATCTTCAATATTTTCTATCACTTTCTTCAATATGTTAATCTAATTTGTTTGAAGTGACATTTCTTCCATGGCTTTTACTAGTTTACTAGCCTTATCTAAATGTTGAACTGCTGTAGTAGATGATTTTGTGGCTTAAGTTGTGGATAATACTAGCACTGTAGTATCCAGTGGTTGTTTTGGTGCGAACTCTTCTACCAGAGTTGAAGGTACAACTGTAGTAACCATGGGAATTACTGTAGGAGTTTCCTGTGTTTTTCTAGTTTCTCTTTCATGGACAAGTTATTCCATTTGGATCTCCATCTCTTTTATCTGTCCTGTCAATTGTAGAATTAAATTCATCATATCATCCTTCTGGCTTTGCTCTTGCACTATTTCTTTGGCTTGTGGATGTTTAGTTGGTGGAAGCTTAAGCTATTTCCTCAGTGTTGCAATATCCTCATTCTTTTTCTTCACTAACTGTTCTGCTGCTTTGACATTTGTAGGCTCATATCCTACTTGAATAACCAACTCTTCTAAGGACTTAATTGTAAGATATCTAGCATATGAGGAAGCTTTGTCAACCTTCATTTGATCTCTCATGTTTATTATGGTATTCTGAATCTTCTGAATGCTCATGGCCTTTGTAGTGATGGTAGAATATAACATCTCAGAAGTTTGTATATGAAATTCAATTTGATCTTGTGCATGGATACTTTCTGCTGGCACTTCAAGATCAACTTTCTTATAGTCTGCCACTGTCTTGGGAGTCCTGACCGTTGGTTGTGTTAGACTCCTATACCAATAGGTGTCATACTTCATGATTGACCTGATGGGCTATGTAATATGTTCATACATTTCCTTGTTGCAAAGGTTTTCCATATTATCAAAAGTCAAAAAATTTAAAAAATGTAAAGAGGGTATACGCTAAAAGAAAAATCAAAGGGTGAAAAAATAAAAATGGCCAAAAAAGTGAAAGAAAATGAACCCCACCAAAAGAAAGGCCCAGGAAAGTGTGCAAGTCTAAATGCCACTGCTTTTTGCTCTTATGTAATAAACAATTGTGTGAAGCTTGTCAAACTTTTGCCTCAATTTATGAAGAGTCAAACTGTTTAAACTTGACTCATTCATTTGTCAATTTCATGTTGTAGAATAGAGAATAAAATCTGACCAAACTGTTTAATATTGGCAGATAAGTAGATAGGTAGAGTGAATAAAAGGAGCTCAACAGTTTAATCTGAGCCCTTGGATGTAATAAGGTTAGAACTAGATAGATCTCCATATGTAAAAGAAAAAGTGTGATAAGTGTTTGCCAGTCTAAGTGCATCCTAATAAAGAAGAAAAAATGGTAGAGTAAAGTAGATAGAGTAGGTAGATGATGTTGCAGAATTACATGTGATGATCAATGGTTTTAGATGTGCTAAATCTTTATTTTCATCACAAAAGTGCAAAGGCAGACAATACACTAGAAAATTTCAAAGCAAAGCAAAGTCAGATTATTAACTTCCCCTCTCAGTTTTTCCCTAAAAATTTCACTAATTTCCCCTCAGTACTAAGGTATTTGAAGATTAAATGGGCTCAAGGCATTTCCTTGACTTTTGGAGGGACCGGACCCTCAGCCCAATAATTGGAAAAGCCTAAAGTACTTAAAATCATTCATCATCACACTCATTCACTTCCAAAAATTCTTTCCTAAGTAAAATCCCATTTTACTTAGGAAAATCATGCAATATTTCATAAAAAACCCTCAAAGTCACATTATATCTTAAGTCTAAGTGATGAAGTTCTTATAATGCAATTTGCTTTTAAAATCTTCACCTTCTTAGTTATATTAATGTATTTTGAGTTTACATTGTCCCCTTGTCATATTAACATTGATTCTATGTATTAACTCCTTATAGAAATGACCTTCTCCTATTATATATAACTCCTTTTTATATAATATCCCAAAAAACCCATATATTATAGTTTTAACCAAAGTATTTAATCCCCACTTGTTAAAAAAAAAACCCACTTTATACTGCCTTTGGTTAAAAAATATCATTATATGTTAATCCCGCCCCCTATGGTAATTGGATTAATCTAATTTAATTATCATATAATAGAAATACATTAAAAAATTATTTAAAACATGTTTTATTACGTGTTTTAAAACAAAAATAACCCATCCCTTGCGTATTTTTCCTCCCCGACCCTTCATCGTACACAGAAATTAATTAATCCTCACGATTAATTAATAATTCTAACTCCGCCAATCAAATCGCTCCTGATGCGATTAATTAATAAAAAATCACGTTGGGCCCACCCTATTAACTCCCCGTCAAATTCACGCCCCGACCACCGTTCGATCAGCCGCTCCAAGATCAACGAATATTGATAATTCCGCTGGCCATCCTGATCTGAAAAATAACGCGCGAAATGACGGTGGTTTTCAAACAGTACCATGGCCACGTGTCATTCGTTCTCTGGAATTGCTGCCCATCTGCTCAATACCGCCTTCCCTCAAAAGCGGTGCGGAATAAACCGCTTACCACCTCCCCCCCCCCCGTGACTCATCTGTCGTAAATACTGACGTCATTTATTAAAATAATAAAAAATTCACCACCCTTTTGACTTTGTGAATAAAACAATTCTCCCCGCGTCGTTTTCATTATCTTGTGCACTCACTAGTCTTCCATGCAACCAATTTCAAAAATCAACTATCGAAGCCTGCCGACCGTTACCTTGTTGAAGAGAATTGAAGTCAAGCATTCTAGTGTTATTCCACCATAACCAGTACCTGTTCAAATCACTGTTCGTTCAAAGCTTACCCGCCAATATCAACCGTTTACCCGTTTAAACACAAACACCCTAGCGTTGCTCATTTTCACCTGATTGTGCAGTAAAACCCTTTGTAACCTAGCTGCGCCACCTGAAGCCTCTGTTAACCAATTCGAGCATGGTTTACTTCCCAAAAATCATTCTAGATTCACTCCACAGACCTCTCAAAATCAAATGAAACCTTTTCGACCTCCCCTACAAACCAATGCTTTCTTAACAATTTGTTTTGTTTTACAGGTGATCAGAAGACCACATCCTTGGATAAACAGTCTTAATACTAGTCATAAGACTTGTTTACTCCAAGATTGTTATCAAATCTATTCAAACAGAGATGGAATATAAAACATACAGAAAGACAAGCAAAGGAAAAAGTGTATTAAACGATTTACTATTGAAACAGACAGTAAAAACCTAAACTACACATTGAAGGTAAAAGGACACAGTAAAGAATAGTTAAAGAGTATCAGGGTTAAAGAGTATCAGGATTAAAGAGTATCAGATTGAAGACCAAGTCAAGTAAATCATCTAGCATGAAGATAAACAGCAGGGAAGACAGTTACAAAACAAAACATACAAGTTCATAACAAAGTGAAAACAGATAAAAAAATAGAGCGGTAAAAAGTAAAAGGTAAACAGTAAAAATGAAGTTACAGAGGCAGTAAAATGGTAAAAAGAAATGAAAATACTTTCACCAACATTGAATTTTGTCTAAAGTGAAAGTGAAACAGTCAAAAGAACAAAAAAGTGAAAAGTTGAAAAACACAACAAGAAGGAACATTTTTGCAGAAATACCATGCTTTAGTCATTATTTTGCAGAAACTATTGTGATCAATCTAAGATTAATTTTGAAAAACTGAAGGAGGTTTATGTTCTTAATAGGACCATATACGAAAACCTCTCTCACTTTTCTAACAGCTATTATGGTTTTGGAAATATTAAACAATGTTGGAAATCATTTTTTGCAGAAAATTCCAGTTAAGTCATCATTTTGCAGAGAATATTGTGGCTAATCCATAAAACATCATACAAAACTGAAGGAGGTTTTTGTTCCTAAGAGACATATCTAAAAAAAAATATCTTAATTTTTTCACAGTGATTTCAGAATGAGAGATACATGCACATCTTTACAGGCTATTTTTCAGACTCTGTAAAACTCTGTTTTACACATATTTGTGCAGAGCCTATTGTGCACAGCTGGAGAGGAATTTTGGGAAACTGAAAGAGGTTTATCTCACCAACATATTAATCCACAATAAAATCTTTCACTTTTTACATTTCTATTATGGATTGAGAAATAAAAAGATATCATTGGACCCCAAGTTTGCAGAATTGTTGGAGCAGAATGCACAAAGAAAGGAAGCAGTTAGTGACTTGGATGCCTCATCATAAACTAAGAGTTGGATCAAATTCGAATTCTCCTCTTTGTCATCACCTATCCATAAGAAATAGTGCCAAATAGATGCATTAATTTGAGTGTCCTTTACTTAAGTTCTATTTATGTAAATATTTGGAGAGATTTGTGAACCAATCTTGATATTTGTTTCAAGATATTTTAGTTTAGAATTTGTATAAATACTCCATAAATTGGAGTAGTAAGGGTGGAATCTTATACTTTGATGTAACATTGAATATTTTGGAATAAAGATCTTTGGAGAAAATTTTCGTGGCAAAACTGGACAAGGAATTGAGGCAGAAGACTTTTCTCAGGATTCATGTGTCAAATGAAGGATCAATAAGTCATCTCTATCCCATGTTTTGAAGTTTTATATTTGTTTACAATATAATCTGTGTTTCATTATCTTAATATTTAACGAAAAGGATTAAATTAGAAAGTACTTAGGTGTAATCTGATTTCAGTCATTATTATTCTAAATGTTTTCTTCTAAACTGGTTTAAACATCGAATTCTTAATTGCTCCTGTTTGTCTAGTTCATACATATTTGGTTATTTAGTAAAGAATACTTAACTGCTCTTTATTGATAATCAATCTATTTCTCTTCTCTTGAATGTGTTGAAAGATTCTTTATTGCCTTTCATCTGTTTGAATTCCATTCCATTCACTTTAGATCTATAATTGTTTCTAGTTTGATTATCTTGCCCTGATAAACCATCTTTTGTTAAAAAACTTAAGCCAGTGCAGCCAATCCTTTGACTCCATTAGCCCAATGGACTAAAACTATTTGATCTCAATCTCAGCTAAAGAATTCCATCAACCTAAATTCAAATAAAACCCCTGTACTTTATAACTAGCCTAATACCTTGCAAAATAAGCTAAATTTTATAGAGAGAGCCCTCTCTGGGTACAGATTGGCTAGATTCTGTACCTGAAGGTTGGTTTGTGGTTACCTCGGACCCCTTTCCTTTTCCAACAACTTCAAGGAAAATCTGAGTGATAACAGGTTGAAGCACTGACATAATCAAATTTTTGTTTGAATAATCAAAAGTTGATAAAAGTCTGTTCTAAATGGATGGTGCATGCTTCAAATACTAAGAATAAATCTCATTCTTAATTTCTTCATTCTTTGTTTTAATCTGTTTATATTTTTCTCTGATGTCAAGATTTTTTTCTTCTGTTGTCTGTGAGGAAGAGCCTCCAAATTCTGTTGTTTCTCTATGACCTGAGTGTTTGAATTATCAGGATTTCCTTCATTTAAAATCTATGTTGCTGGCTCATTTTTATTGACTGTAGCTACATCTGTATTTGTCACTAGGACATCTGTGTCTTCTACTTCTATGGTCACTTTTCCTTTATCAAATGAATTGAATTTAGGCTTTTTATTGTATCTAAGTTGAAATCTTGTCTTAGTTTTTGTCTGAGAAATGTATGTTCCTTCTTCTCTGAGTCTTTTAATAGCTTTCTATACTTGATTTTTAGTTTGCAAGGTGTGACTAGTATCACCTTGTTTAACTGCATCTACTAAAGTGTTTTCTAGCCACTCAGTTTGATTGACATATTGTTCAATCTCCAGTTTTTTCTCATGAATATAAGGTGTTAGTTTGCACTTAACCCTCATTTTGCTTAATATTCCTTGTGGATCATAGTTCCATGGGAAGCATTCTTCAAATTTGTACTCAAGAAATTATTTTGCTGCTTCTTGTTTTGCATCTCTGTGATTATAAATAAATGGTCCCACCCGATTCTTCAACTTAAATTGGGTCTTCTTCTTGGCTGCTAGGAAGTTGATAGAATCAGAATTTAAGATTTTCTTGATATACTCCAAGGTAAAAATTCTCATTGGCACATACTTAGGAATCCTATAGGGTAACAGATTGGACCCAAAAAATTTGATTTTTGTGTGTTTTTTTATATAAGTACCAATCTCCAGTTCTAGTGTGCTCTGATAGTTGTAGAAATTTCTTCATTTCATCCCTGATTCTTGGCTCTTATGTCTTTGTCAACGTATTTATCAATGGGTGGACAAAGTTATTTGTAAAATTTGCATAAGTGAACTCTGTGGACTCTTTTATGATCAAAGAAGTCCAAAATATGACTAAAAGTGGATTTTCTTCAATATCAAGCTTCTGAAGTGTAATTGGGAACTTGTATGCTTGGAAGTATAAGAACACATGGAGAAGAAAGGATGTATATCTAAATATTCCTTCAGTTGGAAATTTGACAAGCTGATCATGGATATTATCAGCTATATACTCAACATAATTGAAAATTACAGAGGGATTTTGTCCTGGTGTAAAAGTAGATAGGAAAGCTAGGATTGATTCATCAGTATGCTCATCTCTAAAGTATCCTAGGATAAATGACAACATGGAAATACCATGCCTAGACCCTTCTAGGAATTTTGAAGTGGAATATGGAGGGTTAATTTGAGGAATTTCAACACGTAAAGGCATGAACACTTGGAAAATATGAAACCTTTTGGGAAAGTCCAGACCAATGTACAACTTTGTAAGTTCTTCTATTGACAAAGGAATAGATTTGGGATCAGATTTAAGTTGTAACATCTGGTTTATTGACTCAACAATAATTATAAACAATACTTATTTGTTTGCATTTACAATTTCTCTATGCTCAGAAGAATAATGGGTCTGACATAATCTAATAGACTCTGGACATTGATAGGTAAGTGGGACAACATATTTGGATACGTTTAATTCCCAAATTTGGACTTCTTCAACCTGATTTAAGGACTTTTCATAACTCCAGTAGTGGAGGTCTAAAAAATTAAATTCAGGAATTGGATCTGCTATTTCATTGTCCACATCTACTGAAGGTGTGTGTTCAATGTACACACTAGGAGGCTGTAGAGGATTTATAATGATTGCAGTCTTCGAGGACATATCTGGATTGGATTTTGACATTTTTTAGGCTTTCTGGATAATTGAAACTCTGTTTTTGGGCTTTCTTGATTCTTCTATAAGATTAAATGGTTTACAGAAGTGTTTCTTGACTTTGACAGAGGTTCTTTGGATAAAATAAGCACAACTTGGTTCTTTCCTTGGATTTCAACCTTCAATTTTGGTTTTCAACTAGATTTCAGACTCCCATAGGTTTATGAAATAAGAAACAAGGGTTTATTATACTTATTTCAATGAATATTGGGCTAAAATTGATTGAAATTGGGCATAGAGGGTTGGAGTTACCTCCAGAGGATTTCTGGGAAATTTTAAGTCTTATAAGGTCTGCAAATATTGAAAATATTCGATTTTAACTTAAAACCAACTTACAGTATTGGAAACAGGGTTTTATCAAATTTTTTAAAGGGAATTCACTCTTTTTGGGAAACTACAAATTTTCTTTGGGTAAATAGGTTTTTTCTGAGCTTAATTCCTTCAAAAAATTCTTTTCAAAGGATAACAGGCTTGCTTTTATCAGAAAATAACTGTTTGTGTAGGTATTAGTCTCTCAAACAGGTTCTGAGTTGTTTGGACAGGTCCTCATAGCTTTTGAAGGTTTCTGGTGTTTTGTGGAAGCAATCTGGGACTTCAAGCAGTCTTTGATAGTAAATATGGACTTTTTCCGATTCTCTGAGTATAAAACAATTCACAAGTTTCTTTCTTCTTAGTTGGGAGGAAGAATACAATCAAATAATGATGAAAGGGCTTTGATGGTGCAGTTTAGAGGTTTATTTATCTTTTTAGGTTTAAAAGAACCTGCATTAAATGGCAGTCACGTCGAACATATGGCGGTTTTGGTTTTCAAAGGTGAAAACCATTGGCATTTTATCACGTTGGATTTTGGCGGTATGTGGTATTACTGGAGCGAATGTGATCCAATAGGATTTGGCCACGTGGAGGAGGGTGAAAGGCGCAAAACAACTTATTTCGCATAGTTTGATAAGGGTTATTTACGTGCATTTTAATTTGCGATAAGACCTTTTGATCGTCGGATTGGATGTCTTTGATGCGAACGATTGCGATTTGATGTGAAAGCTGCTCGGCGGTAGGAGGTGGGGTCCGGGGTCTGTTTTATGTGGTGGGGTAATGAAATGTTTTAAAACATAGTTTAAAATGCAACAACTGATGTTTTTATTTATTGGTATGGCGGGGTATTGTTATATAGTGTAAAAAACGTTAACCAATGTTTCATAACCAATGGCGCGGGATGTATTATATGGTAAATAAAACCTTTATGCGTATTTTAAAACCATAGGGGGCGGAATTAATTTATAGATAAGTTTAAACCTATGGGAAAGGAGCGGGGTTTTTTAATTTAGCATGTGGGATAAATAAACATATGTTTAACGTAAATAAATGGGTTTTGGGGATATTTATATATAAAGAAATTAATAATATATGAGAAGGGTTGTATAAAGGATTTAATACTTTAGGTTAGAAATTAATATGAAATGGAAATATAATGAATAATATGAATTAAAATACATATAATTTAACTAAGGAAAGTGTAAATAGACATTTTTAGCTTAAAATTGTCCCATTTTGATTTTTACACATAAACTTAGGATAAAATGCATTTTGTAGGTTTTTTGAGTGTTTTTTGAATGAAAATGGAATTAATTAAGGGGGGGTTTTACTTTTCCAAGAAAAGATGTATTTTACTTAGGAAAAGGGTTTATATTTTTGGAAAAGGGTGAATATGTTGATGAAATGGGTTTTCATTTAGGGAATCCAATATTTTTAACCAATCAATCAGTAAGCCTTGGGTCCCATCCGAACAAAAGTCAGGGAAATTCTCTAAGCCTCTTTAACTGAAGGTTTAGAATACTAAATCATTGTGGGGGAGGGGAAATTAGTAATTTTTTCCCAATGATGCTTTATTACATGTCTTGCACAACTACTTTCTACCTACCCATATTTATTCTAACATTTTTTACTTCATTTCCATGGGTGCATTTAAGCTTGCAACCCTAAATCCATTTTTCTTTCAAAACATAAATCTATCTAAGTCTAACCTTATTTCATCCAAGGGCTCAGATTAAACTGTTGAGCTCCTCATTTATTCTCTAACTATCTACTGATTTGTCAAGTTTAAACTATTTGACATATATTTATTCTCTATCTAAAACATGAAATTCAAAATATGAAAAGTTAAGATTAAGCTTTTTAACTGATCATGGATTATGGCATTTTGGACAATCTGCACATAATCATTATTCTTGCAGTAAAAGTAAATAGTAGTGGCATTTTGACTTGCTCACTTTCAGGTCATATTTTTATATCTTTTTTCTTTTGGGGTCTATTCTTTTCTAAGTCCTTTGATATTTCTTTTAGGACTTTTACCCTCTTTTCATTTTTTTTTAATTTATTTTTTTCAAATATGGGAAAACAACTTGCAGAAAGAAAGGTATATACATATTTACAAGACTATCAAAGTCAATTCAAAAATTATGAACCCTATTATTATAGGACTATAACAGTGGCTCCACACGAGGATGGCATTTCTTGGTGAAATGTCAAGAATTTTTAGGCTAGTTGCCTTCGAATTTTGACTGAGGTGGCCTTGTAAGTGTCCTCTGATCTTTGAAATTATTTCATACTTATGATATTTTACCTCTCAAAGCTTAGGGCCTTCTCTCCGGGCTTGAACTTTGTCAGGAAAACATACAATCCAATCTAAAATCTTTAATCAATATGTACAATGGTCAAAGTAAATAAAAATAACTATTTTTTATCTCTGAGGAGTGGTAGTGCTTCAGCATTCTGCCACTTAAGGGTCCATCTAGCATATATGATCCATCCATTTCTTTCAGAAAGAAAGCATTGTTACCTCTGTAACCATAAATAACAAAAGATCCTTTCCATAGAAAATCGAATTTTCCATGTTTACCTCTCTCTTCTCTTCTTGAATCCCATTTTAACACTTTATCACCAATGTAAAAATCATCTTCTTTACTCTTTTTATCAAAAAATTTCTTTATCTTATCTTGGATAACATGAGACTTAATGTAAACCTCTTCTCTTGTTTGCTGCAAGTGAATGGTTTGATTTATCCTTCTTTGAATGTCATTTGTTTCAAATTGTAGTTCTTGGATAATATTCATTACTGGTACTCCTAAAGAAGATGTAAAAACAACATCCATTCCATAGAAAAGCTGGTAAGGGGATGTACCAATAGATTTTTTGGTTGTAAGTCTATCTACCCATAAGGCATTGACTAGCTTCTTGTTCCAGGTCTTATTGTTATCTTCTTGTAACTTTTTGATGATGTTTACAAGGCTCTTATTTGAAGATTTAGCTAGGCCATAACATTGAGGGTAATATGCAGTAGAATGGCCTAGGGTAATGTGATATTTATGGCAAGAGTCAATCATCATTTTAGATTTAAATGCTGCTGCATTGTGTGTAATTATCTTTTGGGGACATCCAAATCTTGAAAGTATGTTGCTTTCTAAAAAGGAGATAATGATAATTTTTGTGGCTTTCCTAGAGGGTATGGCTTCGATCCACTTGGTAAAATAGTCATTGGATGTCAGACTCCACTTATGTTGGGCTGATGTTGGAGGGTGAATTTCACCAATGAAGTAAACACCAAAGAAATGGAATTTATGTTGAGATGGGTTTTAAGGGCAGGGTAACAGCTTTTTCTTACCCTCAAATATTTGACACTTGTGATAGGAGGTCACATACCTTTTAAAATCTGCAAACAAATTAGGCTAGTAAACACCATCTCTCAGGATTTTATTTGTAGTAGTTTTCCAGTAGAGATTACATCCACAGTCACCTGCATGAAATTCTTGTAATACTTTGTCAGCTTCTTTTTTTAACAAACATTTTAACAAAATCCCACTATGATCTTTCCAAAAAAGTACATTGTCTAACATACAAAATCTTACTGCCTTAAGCTTTAAAAATCTAGCTTTTGTTGTTGATAATCAGGAGGAGCTTGTAAGTTTAGTAATACAAATATGATATCTGCATACCATAGTGAGTTTGAAAAGGCTTCACTGATCTCTGGAGTCACCATCTCTTCCTGATCATCTACTTGGCAATAAAATTTATGACTAGGGCATGAAAATTTGATTCAACCATGAGCTTGGCTAAACCTTGACCTTTTATAAGTTTAATGGGTTTTATCTCAGTGTAATATTCTAAAATTGTGGCAATCCACTTACCTCTTCTACCATCAGGAGCATCCTGAGGTAGAATGTCTTTTACTATTGCATTTGGAACACAAGCAATGATGTGAGAATAGGGAATGTACACTCTGAAATATTTAATGGTGTTTTCCAAAGATAGGGCCTTCTTCTCCATGATATTTTAATTCAAAGTGGCATCTCTTAGTGTTCTGCTAAAGAAATCTATGGGCTTCTCATAACCCTGGTCATTTTTTGCAGTAAAACTGCAGCAATGGTGCATTCTGAAGCAAGTGAAAAAATGATGAAATTCTTCTTAAAGTTAGGAATTATAAGGATTGGAGTTTTTGTTAAGGCCTGTTTGATGGATTTAAATGATTGTTTGGCCTCAATAGTCCATTTAAAAAATAAATATTTTTTCAGCATATTATTTAGCTCTCTGATTATTTCAGCTAAATTGGAAATGAATCTTCTTAAAAAGTTAATTTTTCCTAGAAAAGCTTGTAACTCTTTTACGTTTCTTGGAGGAATAATGTTAAGAATTTCTTCTATTCTGGCAAGGTCTATTCTAATTCCTTCCTTAGATATTATGTGTCCTAGTAACTTTCCTTCTTCTACTCCAAATAAGGTTTTCTTAGGGTTTAAAGAGATGCCAAACTTTATGCATTTAATAAAGACTTGTCTAAGATGATCCAAGTGTTCATAATCAGTCTTAGAAAATACAGTTATGTCATCTCAGTAAATCACTAAAAATTCATGAATTTCCTTTGCAAAGGCTATATACATAGCTCTTTGAAAGGTAGCCCCTGCATTCATTAAACGAAAAGGCATTTTTACAAACATAAAAGTGCCCCAAGGAGTAGTAAAAGTTGTTTTAGCTTGATCATATGGTTGGACTAAAATTTGGTTGTATCTTGGAAATCCATCTAAAAGTGAAGTCCTAGAAGATCCAAATACCCTTTGTAAAATGTGATCCATTTTTGGTAAAGGATAATTATCTTTTACGGATACTTTGTTTAGATTCCTAAAATCAACACATAATCTAATCTCTCTTGTCTTTTTTCTGGTTGGAACTAAATTAGAAACCCAATCAGAATATCTGATTGGTGCACTTATCTGTGCGTCGTACATTATTTTTACCTCTTTTTCAACCAAGGGCTTCGAAACAGGGTTTATCCTCCTTAACTTTTGTTTAAAAGGCTTTTGATATTATTTTATAGGGATTTTATGTTGAATTATGTTGGTGTCATAGGATTTTAGGTGCTCATAACTCCAAGAAAAAACATCTTGAAATTCCTTAAAAAGAGCAATATATTTTTCTTTTTCTTGTTGAGGTAAGGCTTTGGAAAGTTTTATCATGTTAGTTTTTAACTCTATGCCAATGTTACATTCCTCAAGTGGCTCCATTTTGGGTTTTCTTGCAACATCATTTGAGTCAAATAAATCTTCTAAAGGAGTTAAACCTTTTGGTAAAAAATTATTTTTGAGATTTAATATATTAGATTCTTCATCAATTATCTCATCAATTTCTACCCTCTCTAAGTTATCTATATCATATTTAATAAATTTAGTTGCTCTAGCAAACTTTATTTTATTTACATCTATATTATTCAAATCAATTTCACTATCTAAATCCCGATCTAATGTACAGTCAGTGTCTATTTTAAAATTCTGAAATTCACCTTCATTATTCATAAATTGGTAAATCTGTTGGTCTTGTGAGAAAATATGCCAATATTTGAGGTTATCAGGAATTATTGGTCTGTGTTTTATTTCTGCAGTATATTTATGATTGGGCTAAAAAGGTAAATTACAAGTACTAGAAAAGGTTGCTAAGGAGTGTGCTTGTAAATTTTTCTTTCTTGGTATTGAAGAGAAATTACATTCCAAGAAATCATCAATCAAATCTAATACAGTCTCTCTATATCGGCCTAGTCTAGAATTGTAAACAAAATATTCACCAATTTGTTTTACAATCAACTCTGAGTATCCCATTATTGTTATTCTTTTTCCTCCTAAGTTTCTGATAATCTAGAGTCCTAAAATGAGGGCTTCATACTCAGCCATATTGTTGGTACATTTGAAATTTATTCTGAAAGCATGGCCTTCTGCATGATTCTTTTCAATAATAGTTATCCAAACTCCTGCTCCTGCTCCTAACTTTTTACTGATCCATCAAAATCTAAATGCCATAAACATTCATGAAAGATATTGTCATTTTTTTGTGTTTTATTTTTCTCTTTTAGTTCAGTTTTGATTTCATTATCAGTTTCAGAGTTACATAATATGAATGAATCTAGGTCAGTAGGTGTAGTGTAAATTGGGTAATTTATTGATCTTTCTGCACTACTCACCATATATTTCATCAATGCTTCCCTATAGGGTTTCTTTTGTTGACCAAAAACTGATATAGTAGCATATGACATGTTCAATTATAGAGATCCCAATAATTTTTCTCCCCATGAGCGAGATAATAACATTCCATATTTGGGTGGGATATCAGCTACTACAATGTCCATGAGTATACTTTTACTTGGATATTGAACTAATGTTACACACAAATCTTTAATTAAACCCAGGCATTTTAATTTGCTTGAATCAAATGAAAATAAATCTTTGTAAGGGCTTGTGATGTCTAAGTTTAGGGTTTCCATTATTGATTTGGGCATTAAATTGTGTGAAGCTTCTGAATCTAACATTGCATTGTGTAAAATTTGGTCATGTATAGTTAAACTGATGTAAAATGGAGGAACTGTTCCATCTTGACGCTTTCCATTCACATTAAGGCCAAAAATCAACTCTAGTTGATCATAATTCAAGTTTACAGAGTCTTCTCCATCATTCATGTTTAATGTCTCAATGATAGTTGTTTTATACAAATCATGTCTTACCAATTCTGTTAAAGGAATTGGTATTTTTAACTTTGCAATTTCAGTTTGTATATTGAATGAAGGTTGTGATTTACTGATTTGAATTAACTCTTCTTTAGTAACTGTAGTTTGAGTGGGTTTATCTTGTTTTTTCTATAGTTATATTTTCATTTTCTATTTGAGTTTCTTGTGTCATACTGCTCCTAGTTTTCTTTTCAGGAGTGGTTTGAGAAGTAGTAGATGTTTTTTCATATCTTGAATTGTCAGAAGCTGTTTTTGCAGTTGCAGCTTTTGGATCTGCTGATTTTGGATTAGTAGTGGATGTTTTTTATTCTAAATTTGTTGTTTTAACAACAATATATTTTTGTGAATATTTTGTTGTTTAATCAAATTCATATGTTATGTCAACAATCTTATGACTTGGTGAAATTTTAGAGCTAGAAACGTTTTGGGATGAATTAAAGTTTTGCCTATTTTCCCTTGGGAGAATTTGTAGAACTTTTGTTGTTGGAGCTTCTACTATTTTATTATTTTCAATTTCTGCAGATTTGTTAATAGAAGTTTCAGTGTTTTTCTTACTCCTAAGGTTATATTGCTTATGTACTTCATTTATGAAAAAATCATAACCTTTTTTATAATCGAATGATTCACTTGAACCTAATTGGAGTTGTTGGAGTTCAAATAACTCTTGATCTTCCTGTGTGAGAAAGGTAGTGTTATTATTATTTATACCCATTAGATTTATGGTGTCTTCATCATCAACATTGTTTTGAGAACTTTCAGCATAGTTCTCTTGAAATGGGGTCTTATTGTCTGATCTGGAGCTGATTCTTTTGATTTTCCTGAATTTGTATTTTTTGTAAAGTTGGGATTCCTGATTTTCTGTTGATTATCCCATTGAGGTCTCCTTTCTATGTTGTATAGTCTATCCATCATTATTTCTAAAGTCTTAGCTAATCGATCTATTTTTCCATCTAAATTAGAAGTTTCTTCTTTCACGGTTACTCTCCTCTCATTCCTTAATCTAGTTTTTTTAGCTAAAATTTTTACTTCTACATTAACAACATCTGTTTGCATTCTTTCTAATGTTTCAGAATTTCTTTCCCTCAACTGATAAGACATGTATATTTCAAATCCATCAGGGAATTTGGGTAGGAAATAATCAGAAGTGGGTTTGAGATTGGCTGGGATTAAATTGTAAACACTATTGTATCTAGTGCAGTAATCCTAGACTGATTCATTAGGAGCTCTTTTCATGGCATCAAATTCGGATAGTATTTGGAGTGAATTTTTCCTCTTTTCCCATTTATTCAAAAATAATCTATGAAATACTAATAAATCAGCTATAGTACTAGCATTAAGGCCTTTAACGATTTTTTAACTTCCCCTATTAATGTTTGTGCAAAGAGTCTCATTTGTACATCAGAATCATCTATTTCATGGAGCTCAAAGTAATCTGTCATTTTATTTATATGCTGCTGGGATGTGTAATGAGTAGTAACATCAAATTGTGGAATCTTACTTTGGTAATCTTAAGGCATATCATGCGGTTGTGCTGGAAGAACTAGGGGAGCATACCTGGCAGCCATAGCTTGCATTCTTGGTTGGCTTGGGGGTAGATTGGAAGTGCTTGGGGCTGAACTGGAAGTGGTAGTTGATATAGTTGAAAAAGATACTGATCAAACTGGAATATAGGATGGTGAACTAGAAAAATTGGTTGATGAACTAAAGGATGAAGTGGAAGTGCTAGGAAATGAAACTCGGATATATAAGGAACTACTGGGAAATGAGAATGATTTATTTAAATTTGCAGAAGATAAATTGGTGGATGTAGTTGTTGTAGTTGAAGTAGGGGATGATGGAAATAGTATTCTAGTTTGTAAGGGCTTCCTAGGGATAAATGGATCTATAGATTGGATGGTAGTGGAAATTATAGATGATGTAGTGGTATCTAAATGAGAAATAGAAGGCCTATATGTATATGCTAAAAATTGTGCTAAATCAATAGCTTCATATATTTCCTTAAGAATAGTAGCATTTATCTTTTCAATTTTATCCTGAGCTTTAACTGTCTTTAATTTAGAATCTACTATAATATTTTCCTGTTTTGTCTAAAGAAATGAAATGAAAATAGGGTCTATAACAACAATTTTTAAATCACATTCTGATTTACTTCTAAATAAAGAATTTTCAAATTTCAAGTCAAACTCTGTCTTGTAAACTTACTAACTCTTTTGGTAATGAATTAGCTCTATCTAAGGAAATTTTTGCATCAAAATATTATACTTGTTTATTATTTTTCCCAATTTTGTCCGGATTGTCTACTATAACAGCAGGTTTAGGACCCGAGTTAGACCTGGTACAGTTTATTTTTCTAGAATCCAGAATTACAGTTTTTTTATAAAATTATACTCACAACTTATAAAACAGTCTTAAAGGAAAAATGATAATGAAAAATATTTCCTTAAGACCTATTTAAAGAGTGAGGATTAGTTAGTTCCCCAGTATGGTCGCTAGTATGTTATCACTCTAATAATTCTCAAGTTGTGAGATTTTGATTTAAAGTCTAGGAACTTTAGAGGTAACCACATACCAACTTTTAAAATCTAACATCTAGCCTTCTTAGGGTTCAGAGAGGGCTCTCTCTTTAAGATTTAACTTTTTTATTATTATAAAATATTAGGCTAGTTATGATTATGAAAATTGGTTTTGATTTGGTTTGGTTTGGTGGGAAAAATCACTTAAAGAGATGGATAGTGGGAAATATGTTTGTCCATTGGGCTAAGGAGTATAAAATAAAGCAGATAGAACTAGGATCAAGGTCAAAAAGTCAAATGTTTTCAGGGCAATATAGACAAGTGTTTGGAGATCTTTGAAGGCTAATTTGGTGAAGTAGTTTGATCGGGATAAAGAGAAATGAAGAATTATTTGATCCGGATAAGGAAGGAGTAGTTAGAGGTCATTTGAAAAAGGGAGAAATTAA
Organism: Pinus albicaulis; assembly: GCA_034641835.2. Lineage (NCBI taxonomy): Eukaryota > Viridiplantae > Streptophyta > Pinopsida > Pinales > Pinaceae > Pinus > Pinus albicaulis. The sequence goes on along the minus strand of CM076576.1, from coordinate 388,664,391 downwards.
GAGTTTCCTACTCTGGAAATCAACAGAAAACATAGAAATGATAAATAGTAAAGACAGGGTGCTTTTAACAAATCCTGAAATAATATTCCTGTTTAATCATTTAAATTTAGAATACATAATGGATGCATGCAAATATGATAAGATAAACAATGACAAGTAGAAATTACTTCACTTCAATATCTCATCACATGAATCGTGAAATATGATGCAAGATGATTTGATCAAGTCTGCTACTCGAACTTTGCAACAAAAAGCCTTCAAGTACAACAAAAATGACTATAGAAATCTTCAGCAACTTATTCCACATTAATACTTCAAAGAGTGAAGTATTTATACAAAAATGTTTACAAAATATACTAGAATGCTTCTAGGAATTATCTAAGGAAAAATAAAATATCTTTACAACAAACTATAGACAGCTGCTTAACAAATTAGCAAGCTTTCCTATTTATCCAAATAAAATAGAAAATTTTTTGTGGACTAGGTGTAGCTAGGTGCCTCGGTATCCTGTTTACTGGAATAGATATTTCAATTCTGTTTTGAAATATTATCTTCTTTATCTTATACTCTTTCACTCTAATAATCTTTTAACTCTGATACTCTTTAACCTCTGTAAAAACTTCCTTACTGCTGTAATAAATTATGTTTTGACTGCAAAAATTTCAGCAAATTGTCTTATCCTTATATCTGGAATTTTGTCTTTACAGTAAGTCAGTGAGTGATTTACAAGCCTCATTATTAGGAATTTGTATCTTTTTCAGCTTCCTACATTTCTCATCTGCCTCAGTATATCTATAAAATGTTGGTTTTTTGACAAATAAGTGTTTTATCTCATGCTGAAGATAAAACAAGTCTTCAAAACTTATGTGTAAAACCTTCCTTGTAGGAATTCCTTGCCATTCTGTGTAAAACCTTCCTTGTTGTAGTCTTCCTGTGGCATGAGTTTATCATTAATGACCAAAATGTTAGGCATAATTCTTTGCCTCAAATTTTCAAACTTAACCATAAATTTGGTTATGGCTATGTTCATATTTTCACATTTCCCTTCAAGTTGTTTCATCGGATTTTTCTTTGAAATGACTTTCCTTATTTCAAGGATTGTTTCTGTCATATTAGTAATTTCTATTTCTTCCAACTCTTGCTTGTTTTTACTGTTGAGAAACCTGATCAATTCTATGGCTTGCTCAGGTTTGTCACCTAGCTCATTTTTTGTTTTCTGAATCTCTGCTTGTGCTGCCTTCAAAAAATCCCTTTGCTCATATATCACCTGGATTGAGGGCCAAACATCATTGATGGCTTCAATGATTATACTCCATAACTAATTATTCACGTAAGAAACTGGTTGTTTTAAGGTTAAATCTTTTTGTAGGTCCTTCAACTCAGTATTTAACTTGTTAGCCCTTTGTTCATGTGTTTTGACATTGATTTGGGCTAGTTTTTTTGTATCTTAAGGATTTTCTATCACTTTCTTCAATCTGTTAATCTCATTTGTTTGAAGTGACATTTCTTCCATGGCTTTTACTAGTTTACTAGCCTCATCTGAATGTTGAACTGCTGTAGTAGATGATTTTGTGGCTAAAGTTGTGGATGATGTCACTGGTACTGTAGTAGCCAGTGGTTTTTTTGGTTCCAACTCTTCTGCCAGAGTTGAAAGTAAAACTGTAGTAACCATGGGAATTATTGTAGGAGTTTCCTGTGTTTTTGTAGTTTCTCTTTCATGGACAAGTTTGTCCATTTGGATCTCCATATCTTTTATCTGTCTTGTCAATTGTAGAATTAAATTCATCATATCATCCTTCTGGCTTTGCTCTCGCACTATTTATTTGGCTTGTGGATGTTCAGTTGGTGGAAGCTTAAGCTGTTTCCTCAGTGTTTCAATATCCTCATTCTTTTCTTCACTAACTGTTCTGCTACTTTGACATTTGCAGGATCATATCCTACTTGAATAACCAACTCTTCTAAGGATTTAATCCTAAGATGTTTAGCATATGAGGAAGCTTTTTCAACCTTCATTTGATCTCTCATGTTTATTATTTTATTCTGAAGCTTGTGAGCACTCATGTCCTTTTTAGTGATGGTAGAATATAACATCTCAGAAGTTTGTCTATGAAATTCAATTTGATCTAGTGCATGGATACTTTCTGTTGGCACTTCAAGATCAAATTTCTTATAATCTGCCATTGTCTTGGGAGTCTTGATTGTTGGTTGAAGCACTGACATAATCAAATTTTTGTTTGAATAATCAAAAGATGATAAAAGTCTATTCTGAATGGCTGGTGTTTGCTTCAAATACTGAGAATAAATCTCATTCTTATTTTCTTCATTCTTTGTTTTAATCTGTTTATATTTTTCTTTGATGTCAATGTCTTTTTCTTCTGCTGTTTGTGAGGAATATGCCTCCAAATTCTATTGTTTCTCTATGACCTGAGTGTTTGAATTATCAAGATTTCCTTCATTTAAAATCTCTGTTGCTGGCTCATTTGTATTGACTATAGCTGCATCTGTATTTGTCACTCGAACATCTGTGTTTTCTACTTCTATGGTCACTTTTCCTTTATCAACTGAATTAACTTTAGGCTTTTTATTGTCTCTAAGTTTAAATCTTGTCTCAGTTCTTGTCTGAGCAGTGTATGTTCCTTCTTCTCTGAGTCTTTTAGTAGCTTTCTCTCCTTGATTTGAAGTTTGCAAGGTGTGACTAGTATCACCCTATTTAACTGCATCTACTAAAGTGTTTTCTAGCCACTCAGTTTGCCTGACATATTGTTCAATCTTTCGGTTTTTTCATGAATATATGGCATTAGTTTGCAATTAACCCTATTTTTGCTTAATATTCCTTGTGGATCATAGTTCCAGGAGAAGCTTTCTTCAAATATGTACTCAAGCAATTGCTTTTCTACTTCTTTTTCTCCATCTATGTGATTACAAATAAATTGTCCCCCCTGATTCTTCAACTTAAATTGGGTCTTCTTCTTGGTTGCTAGGAAGTTGATAGAATCAAAATTTAAGATTTTCCTGATATACTCCAAGGCAAAAATTATCATTGGCACATACTTAGGAAGTTTATATGGTAACAGATTGGACCCAAAAACTCTGATTTTTGTATGTTTTTTTATATAAGTACAAATCTCTAGTTATAGTGTGCTCTGATAGCTGTAGAAATTTCTTCATTTCATCACTGACTCTTGGCTGTTCAATATTTGTCAACATATTTATCAATGGGTGGACAAAGTTATCTGTAAAATATGCATAAGTGAACTCTGTGGTATCTTTTTTGATCAAAGAAGTCCAAAATATGACTAAAAGTGGATTTTATTCAATATCAAGATTCTGAAGTGTAATTGGGAACTTGTCTGCTTGGAAGTATAAGAAAATATGGAGAAGAAAGGATGTATATCTAAATACTCCTTCAGTTGGCAATTTGACAGGCTGATCATGGATATTATTAGCTATATACTCAGCATAATTGAAAATTACAGAGGGAGGTTGTCCTGATGTAAAAGTAGATAGGAAACCTAGGATTGATTCATCAATATGTTCATCTGTAAAGTATCCTAGGATAAATGACAACATGTAAATGACATTCCTAGACCCTTCTGGGGATTTTGAAGTGGAATATGGAGGGTTGATTTGAGGAATTTCAACATGTAAAGGCATGAACACTTGGAAAATTTGAAACCTTTTGGGAAATTCCAGACCAATGTAAAACTTTATAAGTGATTCTATTGACAAAGGAACATCTTTTGGATCAAATTTAAGTTGTAACATCTGGTTTATTGACTCAAAAATAATTGTAAACAATACTTCTTTGTTTGCATTTACAATCGCTCTATGCTTAGGAGAATAATGGGTCTGGCATAACCTAATAGATTTTGGAAATTGATAGGTAAGTGGGACAACATATTTGGGTAGGTTTGATTCCCAAATTTGGACTTCTTCAACCTGATCTAAGGACTTTTCGTAAGTCCAACAGTGGAGATCTAAAAAATTAAATTCTAGAACTGGATATGCTATTTTATAGTCCACATCTGCTAATGGTATGTGTTCAATGTCCTTAACAGGAGGTTGTAGAGGATTTATAATGATTTTTATCTTGGAAGACATAGTTGGATTGGATTTTGACATTTTTTAGGCTTTTTGGATAACTGGAACTCTATTTTTGGGATTTCTTGATTCCTCTGTAAGATTAAATGGTTTATAGAAGTGTTTCTTGACTTTGACAGAGGTTATTTGGATAAAATAAACACAACTTGGTTCTTTCCTTGGATTTCAACCTTCAATTTTGGTTTTCAACTGGATTTCAGACTCCCACAGGTTTATGAAATAAGAAACAAAGGTTTCTTATACTTCTTTCAGTGAATATTGGGCTAAAATTGATTGAAATTGGGCGCAAGGGGTTGGGGTTACTTGCAGAGGATTTTTGGGCAATTTTAAGTCTTATAAGGTCCACTAATACTGAAAATATTCGATTTTAACTTAAAACTAGCTTACAGTATTGGAAATAGGGTTTTATCAAGTTTTTGACAGGGAATTCACTCTTTTCGGGCAACTACAAATTTTATTTGGTTAAATAGGCTTTTTCTGAGCTTAATTCCTTGAGAAAATCATTTTCAAATGATAACAGGCTTGTTTTTATCGGAAAATACCTGTTTGTGCAGGTATTAGTCTCTCAAATAGGTTCTGAGTTGTTTGGATAGGTCCTGATAGATTTTGAAGGTTTATGGTGTTTTCTGGAAGCAATCTGGGACTTCTAGGTCTTTGACAGTAAATACAGGATTTTGCCAGTTCTCTGAGTATAAAAAAATGCAGAGGTTTCTTTCTTCTCAGTCAGGAGGATGAATAGAGTCAAATAACGCAGAAAGGGATTTGATGGTGTAGTTTAGAGGTTTATTTGTCTTTTTAGGTTTAAAATAACCTGCATTAAATGGCGGTCACGTCGAACAGATGGAAGCTTTGGTCTTCAAAGGCGAAAACCATCGGTGGTTTATTGCATTGGATTTGGGCAGTATGTGGTATTATTGGATCAAATGCGATATAATAGGATTTGGCCACATGGAGGAGGGGGAAAGGCGCAAAAAAACCTATTTCACATAGTTTGATATGGGTTATTTATGCGCATTTTAATTTGCAATATGTCCTTTTGATCGTCAGATTGGATGGCTTTGATGCGAACAATTTCAATTTGATGTGAAAGCTGCTCGGCAGTAGGAGGTGGGGTCCAGGGTTTGTTTTATGTGGCGGGGTTAATGAAATGTTTTAAAACATAGTTTAAAATGCAAAAACTGATGTTTTGCTTTATTGGTATGGTGGGGTAATGTTATATAGCATATAAAACATTAACCAATGTTTCATAACCAATGGCGCGAGATGTATTATATGGTAAATAAAACCTTTATGCATTTTTTAAAACCATAGGGGGCAGAATTAATTTATATATAAGTTTAAACTTATGGGAAAGGAGCGGGGGCTTTTTATTTAGCATGTGGGATAAATAAGCATAGGTTTAACGTAAATAAATGTGTTTTTGGGATATTTATATATAAAGAAATTAATAATATACGAGAAGGGTTGTATAAATGATTTAATACTTTAGGTTAGAAATTAATATGAACTGGAAATATAATGAATAAAATCAATTAAAATACATAGAATTTAAACTAAATAAAGTGTAAATAGACATTTTTAGCTTAAAATTATCCCATTTTTATTTTTACACATAAAATTAGGATAAAATGCATTTTGTAGGTGTTTTAAGCGTTTTTTGAATGAAAATGGAATTAATTAAGGGTGGGTTTTACTTTTATAAGAAAATATGTATTTTACTTAGGAAAAGGGTTTATATTTTTGGAAAAGGGTGAATATGTTGATGAAATAGGTTTTCATGTAGGGAATCCAATATTTTTAACTAGTCAATCACTAAGCCTTGGGTCCGGTCCTAACAGAAGTCAGAGAAATGCTCTGAGCCTCTTTAACTGAAAGATTAGAATACTGGATAATTGTGGGGGAGGGGAAATTAGTAATGTTTTCCCGATCATGCTTTATTACATGTCTTGCACAACTGCTTTCTACCTACCCATCTTCATTCTAACATTTTTTACTTCATTTGCATGGGTGCATTTAAGTTTGCAACCCTAAATCCATTTTTCTTTCAAAGTATAAATCTATCTAAGTGTAACCTTATTTCATCCGAGGGTTTAGATTAAACTGTTGAGCTCCTGATTTATTCTCTAACTATCTATTGATTTTTCAAGTTTAAACTGTTTGACATATCTTTATTCTCTATCTAAAACAAGACATTCAAAACATGAAAAGTTACGATTAAAATTTTTAATTAATCATGAATTATAGCATTTTGGACAATATGCACATAATCATTATTCTTGCCTTAAAAGTAAATAGTAGTGGCATTTTGACTTGCTCACTTTCAGGTCTTATTTTTCTCTTTTTTCTTTTGGGGTCTATTCTTTTCTAAGTCCTTTGATATTTCTTTTAGGACTTTTACCCTACCTTCAATTTTATTATTATTATCATTTTCAAATATTGGAAAACAAATTGCAGAAAGCAAGGTATATACATATTTACAAGACTATCAAAGTTAATTAAAAAATTATGAACCCTATTATTATAGAACCCTAACAGGGGTTACTTGCCTATCTATGGGAAACCAAACTAAAATTTGTTAGAAATAATTACAAAAATTGGTTAAAGGAGAGCTATCTGCCCCCTCGATAGAAATGGAAAGAGTTAGTGAAGCAATTGGAAAGTCATCAAAGTCTAGTTGAAAATAGTCATGTGGAGCCTTGGCATATTGAAACAGAAAAAGAGTTAACAAGGAAAATATTTTCCGCAAGTTGATAAGAAGAAGAACTATGGATATTAAAATCTCGAAGCTTATGGCTCTAAGAAGGTGACCAAAACTCCTAATTCTTTCATAAGTAGGAAAAGGCTCATGAATTATGAAATCAAGTTACAAATATTGCCCCTGAAAAAAGGCTGAGCTTGACCTTATTCGAGGATCTTAAGCAAGAAGCATGTCATCATTTTCAGTCTCTCTATCAAGAAGATAGAGAGGTAGACACGCCCCAAACTAAATATTATCTCCATTTATCCCATTTATTGTTTTTTATTTTTCCAATAGGTCTATCATCAAAGAAATATAGGAATAAAAAGTTCTCGAGGCAATTTGGGATCTAGACCCAGACAAAGCCTTGGGTCTAGATAGCTTCTCCATAAGATTTTTTAGATTTTTTGGATCTTGATGAAAAAGTACATGCTACGAATGTTGAACAATACAAGAAGACAATCCAAGATCAAGGGTAGTACAAATTCCTCCTTTCTTTCTCTTATCTTAAACGATGCAAGCCCACTGAATTTATCTTGATTTTGGCCTATTTCTCTTCGTAATTCAGCGTATAAAGTTATAAAAAAAATCATAGCATCAAGATTGAAGAAAATATTGCTTCATTCTAGTAAGGAAGCAAGAGAGTCAGATATGGTGATCAAATTGGATATGCCCAATTCCTTTGAACATGTGAGCCATTATTTTCTCTTCTGAATATTAGAAAATTGGGAATTTTTTTAATGATTTATAAGATGGATTAACGCATGTATCAACTCCACTTGGATAGTATTGTTGGTTAATGGCCGATCCACCTCTTTTTTTGTTGCATCTACGGTATTAAGGCATGGTTTCCCCCTATACCCTATTATTTATATCATTATGGCTTAAATATTGAGCAAGAACTTGGGGAAAGAGAGGTAGGAAGGTAGATATCAAAGGAGTAAACCATTCTTAGATTGCAAATGGCACCCTTTTAAATGGGATGTCAAGGATCCTAGAATTCTGTGTCACATTGAATGGAGATCATTTAAATACTTCAAACAATGTAAACTATAAAATGAGAACTCTAGCAAAAAAACCCCAAAGATATAGAAAAACAAGTCGAAAACGAAAAGTGTTGATGGTGGAATACCAAATTTTTTTTTTCTAGGGTAAATTTTCAAGACATTTTAAACATGGCAGTGAAAAAAATTATTTTTGGTGCAAAAAACACACTGAAAACAAAAAGTGTTGATGTTGGACTACAACTTTTTTTCTTCAGCATAGATTTTTTTGAAATAATGACATCAAATATAAACTATCATGACTCTGACAAATCTTAAAATTTCAAAAGAAAAATGAAAACAAAAACAAAAATAAAAATTAAATTTTTTTTTTAAAACAATGAAAAGAAAAAAAAAACAAAACAAAAGTTTAAAATAACAGTAAAAAGTAAATAAAAGTATATATTAGAAAAAAACAATAAAAAAAATGACAAAACAAATCAAATATATAAAAATATATAAAAAGCCAAAAAAAAAATCAAACATAAAAATGTAAAAAAAAAAAAAACGATAGAAAAAGGATATATATATATATATATTCAAAAAACATAATTAAAGAAGAAAAAATCAAGGAAAGAAAAAAAAAATACTTTATTGAATAATTAAAAAAAGAAACAAAAAAATATTAAAATAAATCAATAAACTATACATGAAAAAAACACATTAAAAAAAAATAATAAAAAATAAAATTTTAAAAATTAAAAAAAAAAAAAACTTAAAAATAAAATAAAAATCATTAAAAAACAAAAAAAAACATTAAAAAAACGAATTATAGAAAATATTGAAATAAATAAGAAATAAATTTAAAAGAAAACATTAAATTTTTTATTTTTTATTTTTTAAATTTAAGATATAAAATAAAATAAAATAACAAACAAAATCTATAAAAAAATAAAAAAATAACTAAAACTAATTAAAATTGTTTATATATATATATATATATATATATATATATATATATATATATCCGATTCTCATAATCGAATTTGAGCCCTTGGTAGCTTTAGGGGCTACCTGCCATGGGTGGGCGGAGTTAATGCAACTATGCCGACCCATGGTAGGCGGCTACCAACGACTCAAATATGATTTTGAGAATCAGATCCGATTCTGCTTCTCAGAATCAGATTTGAGTTGTTGGTGGCCCAAGCGGCCACTTACCGTGGGTGGGCGGCCACCAACGACTCAAATCTGATTTTGAGAATCGGATTTGAGCCATTGGTGACCCGAAGCTGCAGGTCCACCCGCCCATGGCAGACGGCCCCTTGGGCCACCAACGACTCAAGGGATGCAATAATTCATTTTTATTTATTATTATTATTATTAATTATATATGTGTTATTTTTTAAAATTATATATATATATATATATATATATATATATATATATATATATATATATATATATATAGATAATTTTAAAAATGATATATGTTTTGTTTATGTTTTTAAATTGGTTTTTTTATGTATTTTTTATTTTTATTTTCTCTTTTTTAATTTTTTTCCTGTATTTTTATTATTACTATTATTATTTTTTTTAATGATTTTTTTTTATAACTTAATCATATTTTTTATGTTTATGATTTTATTATTTTTATAAATTGCATGTTTTATTTTAATTTTAATTTTTTAATACATAAAATGTTATCTAAATCATTTTTCTCGAATTTTTATTTTTGAAATGTCGTCCTTTTTTTATATAAAAATTTTATAAAATTTGTTATTTTTCTAAAAAAAATTATTCAAACTTTCCATAATTTTTATTTATTTAACATGTTTTTTTTTTAGCGAAAATGTCTTAAAATACATTATTTTTTAACTATATCTATATGCAAAATGTATATTTTTTGTCGGTTTTCTTAAATTATTATTTTTTGGTGATAATTATTTTATTTGTATTAAAATATTAATTAACGATATATAAATATAAAAGAAATCCTAACTTTAAAATATTAATTTTTTAAAACTTTGGAATATATATATATATATATATATATATATATATATATATATATATGTTGCAAAGGAAAACAAAAAACAAAAAATTGTAAACCTTTAAAAACGAAATATCTTAGCACGAAAAACATGAAGAGGAATAAGACCACTTGAAAAATGGTTAAATAATAAACATTTAAAAAAAATATTTATACTTAGGACATAAGAAAATTTTAAGTGCCAAAAATATGCCTTGAAAAAAAAAATGTTGATGGTTTTCAAAATCCGCATGAAAATATTCAACATTTAAAGAAAAAATCCACACTTCATACATTATAAAATTTGAATTGTGAAAAATAAGCCCTCTAAAAAAGGGGGTTGATGTTGTATCAACACTTCTCACAATTAACATGAAAGATCACTAACATTTTTTAAAAATTGTTCAGACGTGATACAACAGAAAATTTAAACTGTCAAAAGTATGCTAAAAATAAAAAAGGTTTATTCTGAATCAATGCGTTTCAAAATCAGATGATCTTTTTGACACTTAAAAAAAATGTGTATTGTGAATCAACACTTTTCAAATCAGACGATTGTTTGCGACCTAAAAAAAAGGTGTATTCTGAATCAACACTTTTCAAAATCATATGATTTTTTTCTACCTCAAAAAAATGGCTACTCGTATCAGTTCCCGTTTCAAAGTTTACATTGTTTTCAGAATCTAAATTTCACTGTGAGCAACCAATGCAGAAGATTTGGGAGGTAGTATTGCAAAATATTAAGAAAATAATACAATCATGGGGTGCACAATGTTTAAACAGGGTAGGAAAAGTGGTGTTGATAAATTCAGTGTTGTAATCACTTCATGCTTCTATAGGGTCAAGCTTGCTCACTCCTAAAGGAATAATTCATCAAATCAGAATCCTTCTACAGAAGTTTCTTTGGCAAGGAGGGAAAATAAATTAAAATAGATTCGATTTGGTGAATTAGAGTAAAATGTGCTTGCCCAAGTCATTGAGTATACTAGCTGCTCAAAGATCTTAAGCTCATGAATTTTTCCCTGGGTGCAAATATAGTTTGATGTATCCTATTAGACTCTTCAAAATGGTGGAAGAAAACCTTCATCTACAAATACTTCCACAAGAGTAGGCTCATAAGACCCAAATGTGAAATTTGGCTAGATGAGAGATCTAAAATTGGAAACTATGCAAAGTAGTGCCCCCTATCATCCTTAACCAGATAGGATGGAAAGATGGGAATGGAGCACGTATCAATCTATGGAAGGAACAAATTCCATAAAAAACCTTGTTAAATTAAAATGAAGGAGTAAAGGAACTAACCAACTGGATGGAAGGAAATGGTTAGAAAAAGATCACCAACATATAATAGTGGGATGCTAATGGTCTCTGGGTTGGTTGGCAATGTCTAGACACTCCCCATAACCTCTAGCCTAATTGGAATACACTGGTTAATTCATTAAGGGGATTTTCTCCAATAGTTACTTCAAGGTTGGATCAACGAATATGGCTAGGTAGTAAGAATAATGATTATTTGGTAGGGCGGGATATGAAGTGTTAAGTAAAAATTTCACAAGGCCTCCATACAAACTATGGGGAAGAATTTGGAATAAGGATGGTATGTAGAAAATTTACATACTTTTTTGCAAACTGATTCATGCGAAGGTCCCGATTGCTGAAAATATCAAAAAAGGAATATCCAAGGGGCATCTTGATGTTCCATTTGCAAGAAGAAATAAGAGGGCATTCATCGTGGTCTTTGGACAATGATCATTTTCTTCGGAGGTCTTGAAAATTACATTGGAAAAGGTCAAAGATATTTCCATAATTCCTAAGAATTGGCAAGAAATGTTTGAGCAATGCAAACAAAAAATCCATTGGAAAAGGAAATAAGATTCAATAACCATGAGATGTTGGATGAATCTTCCAAAGTATCTATGCTTGGCGATTTGACTTTCCTGCAACCAAGAAATTTTTAATGGTGTCGTGCCAAATTCAAATTCCTCGGCCTCCAAAGCAACTCAGTTACTCTTTGTGTCAATTTCTACTCGAGGTTATGACCCAAGAGAGATGAACGACATGGCGCCAAGTGAGAGGGAATGGATCAATCTCAGTCAACCTCCAAATCAAACTGTAGCTTCAATCCTAAGAAATATGTTTTCAAATACTATATAATGAGAATGGATTACGTTGAATTTCAAAATTGGAGGATCAACAAAGGAAAATATTCTTTATTTTTTAATGGAGCTTCGAAAGGTAACCCCGAGGATGCAGGAGCCAGAAGGGCGTATTTTTTAATGGAGCTTCGAAAGGTAACCCCGAGGATGCAGGAGCTAGAAGGGTTACTTTTCGCCGTGACAAAGAAACATAGATTAAATATGCTTGGGGTTTAGGGATCTCAACCAATAACTAGGTTGAATATTTAGCATTGTGGCAGGGCTTAGATTTGGTAATAAAAAGAAAAATTCGACAATTAATAGTATTTGGAGATTCAATGATATGAAAACTTAAAGAGGATAATTTGTCGATTCATTCTCCAATTCTTCATCAAATATGTTTGCAAATATTAAATCTTGAAGTTCTTTATTTCTTCCGCATTAAAAGACATCTGAATTCAATGGAAAATTCATTAGCAAATTAGGCAGTCCTTCTAGAACAAGGAATGATGGAACATGCTCATCGAAATTTTGCAATCAAATGTATTCCATGAAAAGTCTAATCTCAATGTAGACTAGAGGGGAAATAAAAATCTCAAATAACATTAATGAAAAAATGACAAGGGTGACCATTCGTTGGAATATTGTCATATTCTTCTTTGAGTTGGTGTTTCTATTGAGATTTATTTGGTGGTTCATATTTACTGTTGAATGTTGGGATCATGCACTCCCGTGGATATATCACTTGTTAATTACCTTGGTTTTGGGGATAGTTGGAAACGAATTCATTCCTCAATTAAAGTTGGATGGATGTGGAAGATGGTCTATGCAAATTTGAGGTGCAACAAACACGATTGAGGTCTTCATATTTAATGGAGTGGGTTGTAAGTTGTAGAAAAATTAACTTTGGGGTTGAATGTCTAACTCAGAGAATGTACATGGATGATTTCCAACTTGAAGTTGGTGAGAGAAACGATGATCCAACATGGGCAGGCATACATGCTTATAAAGATAACATGCACATCCCCGTTTCCCTAGAAAATTGGGTTTGGCTACTCATAAACTCTGAAGGAAGTGATGTCTGTTTTGTTGGCATTTGAATGGAGCGTTTTCCTAGAGAACAGACTGACGATTTTAGCCGTCATCTGGATTATATGACAACAACCATGGACTATATCGTCTCTTTGTTATCCAGACAAGGGGAAATTAGGAAGGTAGGAGAGAAAGCTCAATTTTCCCTTTTGCAACAGAAAATTAGTTTGTTGCAGACCAAACTGGATCGTTTATAGGTTGCTTTTGATCTCCCGAATCTGAAACTTGATAGATGGGTACCTATATATGAACCGACAATATTTGGAGTGAGCAAGGAATTAAATTCCAAGACTCATGCACATCTTGGCATGGTTCCATCTGGGCATGGTTCCATAGTAGCTAGTGATGAAAATTGAGGAGACAAGCATGGAAATGGCTTACGTTCCTTTCCAACCATGGCTTGAAGAAAATGAAATTGAGGTAATGCAATTCCTCGTCTAGGTGTTGAAGAATAATTTCGTCGTAAGTACACAAGTATCTTAGGAGTTTGTTGAAGAATATATAAGAAAAGTCAAATTAGAACAACAATACCTAGTTAAATAGGTGGAGGTTCAAGTATTTTTTAGACACTTTTAAATCTAGCGGATGAAAATTTTGTAGCAGAATTTGTATATATTTTAGAAATTATTTTTTTGGAAAATTAGAAAAACATTTTATTTTAAATATATTAATTAATGTTTAAGATTTATTTAATTTAATTTCAAATTATATAGAGTTTATATTAAATTTCATTAAAAAATTGATCTACTTTTATTAATTATGTTAGGATTGGTTAATTAATTTAAAATATTTAATTTTTTTAATTTCAAATTATCATGAATATAGATTTATTTGAACTATAGATCTACCAAGAACTTAGAGGGATCCAATCTTAAACTTTTTTTAGAATTCAAATATTGAAAAAATGTTGATATGTCAAAAAGTTTAATTCATTAAGATGGGTAGATAGTAGTCATTTGTCTAGCTTTATGATGATGATGATGATGGTTAACATCCACTCAGACCAATCTTTGGTCTATCAGCCCTAAAGAAAAGAGTTATTTAGTTTGATTTAAGATTTTATTCCTATGCTTAAAAAGCTTGGAGAGAAGTCTCCCGAGCTCACTATAATTTTGACATCTTAAAATGCTAGGAAGGTTAGTATTGCAACAAAGATTATGAAATTGAGCTCTAATGTGGTTGTGCTCGGGGCACTCTAAGAGGAAGTGATTTTCATCCTCGATGTTCATATTCTCATAGAGATGGCAGATCCTTTCCATCCATGGTGTTTTAGGAACTGTCCAACGACCCGTTTCACTATGGAGCTCATGAGAGTTCGTTCTAATCTTGGCTATATTAATTTTCTTCTTTGAGCTAGTTAAAATAGAGAGATACTTTTGATCTTCTAGGGTGGGGTTGATGACCTCATTATAATATCTTAATTTTCTTTTAGATGCTAGATCTTTCTCACACCACATTTTTTCTTTGAACTTAAAAGTAACAATTTTTTTAATGTTATTAATGTTTTGCAATGCAACATTCTCATCGATCTCCCAATGGTTTAACCAGGCCCTGGTATCTTTATACTAACCTCGTTTAAGCCTTAGGTGGTTTTGGCTGAATTTTAAAGCTAGCTTAGGAAGTCTATGGTCTCCTATGCTATTGAGCTTGTGCTTGTACAACAGAAGCCTAGTCATAGCTAGGCTCTCGATAGGGGAAAGACCCACTTCTATAAGGAGAATAGGATAGGGTGTATTACTTTTAATTTTAAGGTTATAAGTTATAAAACGCTTCTGGATTTGCTTAATCTTTCTCCAGGATTCTCTAGAGATGCTGCAACCCCAAACTTCACATCCATATAAGATAACATGAGTGACTAAAGTTTTAAAGAGGAACTCCTTTCTATCCCACATTATGAGGTTTGCCGTTTTACAATTATTTTCAAGACCAAAATAAACTTTCTACCCTCCATTAATCCTTTTCTGAATGTTATAGTTCCAGTTGAGCTTGTGATGAATATCAATTCCTAGGTACTTGTAAGAAGACACTTCCTCCAAGTTACTATTGTCATACATAAAATTAGCATAAGTGTCCTTCTTAGATTTGATAATCATAACTTTTGTTTTGTCAGTGTTAACAGACATACCCATGGTAGAGAAGAAATCCTTAAGAAGTCTAAGTTTCTTATCAAGATCAGATGGGCACCTTGCGAGAAGAACAATATCGTCAGCATAGAGAAGAAGGATGATGACTATCCCAGCTAAGATCGTGCCAGCACACCCTGCTTCCTCTAAACAACCTTCTAGCTTGTTGATGTAAATGCCAAATAGGGTAGGGGAGAGAGGCCAACCTTGTTTAACTTCGATATTACACTTAATATCTTTCGACCACCCCTCATTGCTCTTTAACTTGGCAATTACATTCTCGTATAACTTTATAACGGCTGCTCTTAGCTCGAAAGGAACATTTAGCTCTTCTAATCTATTCCATAGGTTGTTTCTAGGAACCATATTGAAAGCTTTTCTAAAGTCCACAAAGCAACATAAGAGATTCGATTTATCAAAGAAGTCTAAGCCTTTAAATTTTGTTTTTGAATAATTTATTATTAATAATATTTTATATTAAAAGCTAAATGAGTAACTAAATTATTTACTTATAGCTACTCTTTTTATTTTGAAAATTGAAATATTTTACCAAAGTCAACATAAACACACACATATATGGAAATATATTAGTTAATATGAATGTTCAAATATTTTATTTGAATCCTATATTAAAATATTTATAGGAAAAGTATAAACATTTTTTTTAATTACATTATCTCTATAAAGTTATAAAAAATTATATTATATTTATAACTCCAAAAGTGAAAGTGAAATATTATTACATATTTTTTATATTGGATTGTAAAATTATAACCAAGTAAACACAATGAGAATGTAATTATTGACTTTTTATAACATTTTTAATTAAAGCTAACCAAATATGTATAATCATTTATGTTTCTATTATAGTTCACAATATTTTTATTTAAAATATATTTTAAAGGACACATCTCAACTCCAATTCATATACCGAAAAAATTACACATAACCTTCATACTAGATTGTAAAATAAACCTTTAGACTCAATAATTTTACATTAAATTTTATCAATAAAAATATATTAATTTTTACTACACATATAAATTAAATGATACACTATATAAAATATTTACTATAAATTATTTGCAAATATAATTAATATTCTTCCATAAAAAAATATTTTCACCTTTTAAAACACTAGCATAACTATTCCTTTTATATTTTTTCCTTTTAAAATTAGTGACTTAATAGAACCATTTTTTTATAAACTATTTGTTCAGTTATTTGATACTAAAAAATAAATTATTTGCAAATATAATTAATATTCTTCCATAAAAAAAAATTTCACCTTTTAAGACACTAGCATAACTATTACTTTTATATTTTTTCCTCTTAAAATTAGTGACTTAATAGAACCATTTTTTATAAACTATTTGTTCAGTTATTTGATATAAAAAATAAATATATATTGTTTACATAAATTCCGAAAAAAAAAAATGTACGTGTCTTTTATATATATATATATTAAATTACTGATATTCAATAAAAACAAAAAATAAAACTAATTTAAAACAACCCACACATTAAAAACGCCAGTAATAAAATAGCACACTACATAATTTTTTTGGTATTTACAATAGTAATGCGAAATCAGAAATTTATACTTGAAAAAAAAAGACTAAACAAAGAGTATATATGCTTTTACCTATTACTTCTACTCAGCACACTCAGCACACAACTGATTGGCTTTGCTTTCCATGATTGATGAATAAAATTATCTTACATGCTTGCAACAAGAGGTTGATGCAGTGACATATGGCACTTGAACTCGTAAATTTCACAAGTGAGTTTTTGTAACCACTGGTTCACATCAGACTGTGTAATTCCGTTTCAAGGGTTTTCAATGCCGAGCGTGGCACGCAGAAGACCATCGTTACTCCGCTCTTGGTCTTCGGGGGAGGCAGAAATGCAACTGGGCATATCAAAATTTTGAGCCAATTACTCGGGCAAGCAATGAGGGGCTCGCCCCACCCAAAGTCCACTTGGTTAAATCCCAGCCACCTCCAGTCAGTAAGATATGTATCTTCAACACACAAATGCACATCTGCGATCTTTGGGGATGACCTTTCCATTTCAAGGAACGCTATGCTCGATCTCAGGTACTCCTCATTTAAACGTAACTTTGCCTCCTTTATCATCTTTACAACATGTGAAAGGGATCCATTGACAACTTTTTCCGCCGTAATGTTGCGCGCGCAGGCCATGTACGAACCATTGCCGTAATATCCCTCTACAATCGGGGGGTCAAATGCTCTCCTTATGTCGACCCCGAATAGAAACCTAACGGGGTTATTAAGCGGAATTTCCAGAACCCTTGTTCTCGCTCGCCAGGCCAACGCTGCTAACACTTCGAACGTGGTACAATCCTCCTTCAGGTCTTTTACGATGGGCTGTTTTAGCCTTTGTAAAGCATCAGAGCTGAGGAAAAATGGGGTGATTACCAGGTCCTCGGCTTTCACATTGGGCAGCTGCTGCCGCAATGAACAATTAGGGTTTACCATGAAACCACTTTCGGGAAGTTCATCATGCTGAAAAAGGACCGGATGGGGCGGCTGCTGGGGTTTCAGAATTTCTCTCTTCCACACTGGTTCGATTGAAAGCTTCGCCTCTCCTCTCGCGATCTCTGCAAGTCCCTTGATAAACTGGGCAGCCCCTCGCCCGTCACACAGACAATGGTTGAAACTCACACCCACAACAAAGCCCCCGCAAGCAAAGCGAGTTATCTACAACACAGAAAGCAAGCCCGCAGCTCAGAAAATCCATCAAAAATCATAGGAATAATGACAAATGGAGATCCAACAGTATGATGATTGAAAATTACCTGAAAAATAAGAGGTGGCACTTCCTCAATTTCTGCAGTGACTGGAAACTGAAAGAGCAGTTGCTCTTTCAGATCCTCGAATTCCCCTAGCAGTGAAAGATTGTTGTTGGTAACGGCTTCAACAAAGAGAGCGCCCTCTCCGGTGCAGTCTACCTGCAGTTTTCGGCCATCTTGGGTTCTCCTTACCCGGCCTGCAAGTGGGTAATAGTGAGACAACACTAGTGACAGTGCATCCCTAATAACTTTCACAGGATTTGTGGTGGCATAAATATTATGACAGTCATTGTTATACACAAGCAATGTATCGAATCTACACCTGACGAGGAGATGGTCATCTAGGTTCGAAAGATAGAGTATGGTTTTGGGAGAAGGTCCGGAAGGTGGCACCATGACAGATCCTATCACATTTACAGGCTGCTGGACTTTGCTGCAGTATTTCTCCATGTCAAGGCTCTCCATTGATAAAGCCTAAGCTACCATGTTCCTAAATGCTCGATTATGCGAGAACGAAAGATGATACCCTCGGAGCCGGTTTTCAGGCGTTGAAATAGATGGCATCTTATCATTGGAACCCGATGGAGTTTACTAGGTGTGAATGGGGGAGATGCAAAGCTTTAGAGCATGTTGACACTGATGTTGACGTTATGTACGAGTGAACATTGAAATATGTATCCATGGTGTCTGTCAGATTACGACTCATTTTCGAAATGACACAAAGATGGGCTGCGCGTACTTTATTGACTGTGTGATCATCCACTTTATGGTATTAAATTATTGACGGTGTGATCATGCACTTATCTGTATGGTATTAAATTATGCAGTATTCTTTTTTCTAATATTTTCATTGTAGATAAAGAAAGTACATTTGTAAATTTTGTCCAATACACCTAGAAGCTTTATACACAAAAATATTTCTGTAGACTTTCTTTGAGGGCCATGTCTACACTAGCTACTTTGTATTTTGTTAAGCTATTTTGTATTTTATTTAACAAAAGATCACAGACCAATGTGCTAAGCAAAATTCATAAAAATAAACATATATATCGCAAATAGCACTCAAGCACTTTATGCCTCATCAAAATGTGATATGCCTAGATCTTAGCAATTCACGATGGCTAAATGAAAGAAAGTTGATTGAACCCAAAATCGCAATGCATCTCTCTTTTGACAATCTGTCAACATCGCTATTATATTTACCATAGATATGTGAAATTAAAATCCTATCAAGGCTAATATCAACACGCTCATCATGTGTTGCCAATTTGAGAGGCAACGCGTCTCTTATTTGGATCTATCATTTTCCCATTCAACAATAGACTTAGAGTGATCAAAAAGTACTATCTCCCCCCACACCAATCCATTTAGCACAAAAAAGGAGATCCCATAAAGCAACAAGTTCTGCCCTAGTATTCAAGCCTCTATCACCATTCCAATAAAACCGATAATAATGAGTAGGAACCAAATGAATCGCCATACCATTGCCACATGAACCAAATGAATTGGCTAAATCGAAAAAACCCAGAAGGAAGTTAGTTGACAGGTCCTTAGGAATTGGAATGGATCTAGGGGCCTCGAGGGCTATTGACGTATATTCCTTGCAGTATGCCATGATCATTGTGATGGACCTAAGAGTATTTGGCATAACTGAATAAAAAATAAGAGCATTCGAGCCCTCCAAATGCCCCATAGGAAAAAGAAGGGGAGTGTTCTATGAAGCTTTTTTTCCACAATCCACTGCTAGAGGCATATGCTATGTTCGACCTTACCAGATCGACATTAAAATCAAGCAAGTTCAACGCACTAGTTGAGACAGTTCTTGAGAAAGTGCATTGTAGAAAAAGGTGAGAAATCTCTTCTCCATGAACTAGGCATAGAACGCATCAGCGTGGACCCTGAAAGCCCTGCTTAGTAAGATTATCCCATGTTAAATTATTGTTGTGAACCACGAACAAGATGAAGCATTTGAGTTTCTTGGGTGCTTGCCAGCTCCACAACCTATTTAGCCATATGAATTGCAGATCTAGCGCGACAACCTATTTAATGATGGAATAAGCCTCACTCACTATGACCTAACCTTTATATAGACCACCATTCCATTAAATTTTCCGCTGATGGTTATCCCAAAAATCTCTAGATTTAAAATTTATGATGTCCATTCATGAGATAAATGTTCTAGTAGATTGAGCATCTGAACATATTTCCAACAAGAGTAATATAAAGATGTAGTAGAAATGAAAACAATGTCCTTAAGCACATGAATATCCAAATCATGTAAGAAAGTTATAAGAGGAAAATATAGGGAGTGGGATCCTTCAACATTTAAGAAAATATCCAAGCCAATTTTCATAATGGACCCAAACCCAATATTCGAAGAAAAATTACTGAGGAACCAATGCTTAGTTAAGAGCAAGCTTCTCCAAGATTGTGATATCCACGAAGGAACTAGAGTGCCCGCACAAATCCATCATATTAGGTCCATATTATAAAGATAATTTTCTTTGATGATCTCACTCCACATACCATCACCATACACAACCTGCCAAAGAATTTTGAGAAGTAGTGCTAAGTTGAAAACTTCCGTATCTTTGAGAACCTAAACACCTTCATCCACCAACTTTGTCAACATCTCTAGCCTTATAAGTTGTATTTTTCTTTCAAAGTGAGTGCCAACCCGCAAAAATTGGGAAAAAATGGAATTGATTTTGTTGATGATGCCCTTGAGAAGTTTAAAAATGTGCATCCAATAAATGGAGATGCTCTACAAGAAATATTTGGACATAATGTGGCTGCCTCCCAAAGATAACCATTTATGCGACCACATAAAGAGCCACTTCTCAAAATTTTGGATCTACCATGAGCAATCTTTGTTATCGTAACCATTTGGCTTTAGGAAGAATCTGAGGTACTTAAATCCCTCCTCCATGGAAATATACTAAACACCGAAAAGAGAAGTGATCTCCCTCATCCTGTCCCCTTTAAGATTGAGGGAGATCAACATTGACTTGTCCTTATTCATTATCAAGGCAATGACTTGTCCAAAATTAGAAATAATCTCATAAATCTATTTCCATTCACATAGACGAGTCTTCCCAATAGCCAAATAGTCATTCATGAATATCAGATAAGAAAGAGAGATGCCATCTGTAATCTTGTAACCAATAATTCTTCCTCGAATGCGCACATACAACATTCTTCTGCCAAGACCATCAATCACCAACAGGAAAATAAGAGAGGAGAGGGCGCAATCTTGACGAACTCCCCTTGAAGTCGAGAAAATATATATAGGGCATCCATTTATAATAATGGAAAAATTGGAAGATGAGATACATGACTTGATCTAGTGCACCATGATCGAGCCAAAACCAATCTTTGTTAGAATCAACCATAGAAATTTCCAATCGACACAGTCAAAAGCTTTAGAGAGGTCAATCATCATCACATAAGAATTTAACAATCGAGAATTTATGGATTGAATACATTATTGAGCTATGGCTACGATGTCATTTCTCTGTCGCTACTCGAGGAAGCCAAATTATTCAGACGAAATTAAATTAGAAAAGACTAGTTTGATGTGGTTAGCAATAGTTTTGGAAATTGATTTGTAGATTATGTTGCATAATTAAATTGGACGATAGTCCGAGAAATAAGTTGAGTTCGTGATATTGGGAATAAGAGTGGTAAATTTAGCATATATCGCACCTGAAACCCGACAAAGCGTCCAAGAATCCTCAACCATCTCTATAAGGTCATTAATCATAATATCCTGAAAATGTAGAAACAACTCCATATTCCAACTGTCTAGGCCTAGTATTTTTCCTTTGGGTAATTCTCTAAGGACATCAAGGACTTCATCCTTATAAACTAGGTGCTCCAACAATATTTTGGCCTCCTCGTTGGCCATATGAGGGAAATAACTACGAATTCCATTATTTTTTTAAAGGGAGTATCGACTCTTTCACTGAGAATGCTATCAAAATAGCGAAAGGCCTCATGCTTGATATCTATTTGGCTAATTAATGTATATCTTGTTGGAAATACTCCCAACCACTGCCATGAATAAAGTGGCAGCAGCCCACACTTCAATTGAATTTTGTTACAGGGAAGGACAAAACCCAGGATTCAAATTCACAGGCCTTTAATCTACTTCATGCAATTTTCTGTAAATGTTCAGAAAGACAGAGTACCTAACCATTACTTTGCATTTAATTCCTTACCCACCGTATTCACCTACCTTGTGCTCACGCTCTGTAATCGCAAGTTCTTAACCTTGCCCGCATATCGCAGCCTGCAAGTTTTGAGCCTTACCTCTTAAGACTTCACCGTAACTTAAGTCTCTACCGATGCGCTATTGGTGGGATCTGTCAACCTTTATGCATTACCAATTCCACATGCAAACCTTTGTATTTCTGCCTTTCCTTACCTTTTTCCTTTTCATGCTTCTCGTTGTTTAGCGCGTCACATTTCGCACATCAAAAAATTTAACCCTTACCTTTTATGCTCATCATCAAACCTTGCGATGGTGAGATGCGATATTGTCATCACACATTGCAATCACAAATGTTTAAGCTTTCCAATTAAGTTTCCACAGGCTATTTGTTTTATGTCGTGACGCGATAGTGCTAGCGCACATCGCAAATCACAAGCTCAGAAGAATAGAACCCAGTTAAGTTTTGTCATCGCGGAAATGAAAAGTGCGATGAGGGAGCAGATTCGATATGGTTTCAAAGCTGAAATCCATAAAATTTCATGTTCGAATTTTTGTGTTGTGTACATTGTTTCGTGTAGAAAACATCAGAATAAAGCTGAAGGACGATTGGTTGTTAAATTTCTGATCCAACATTGATTTAGCATTAAGTTTCAGGCTCTGGCAATTTTGTATTAAAGCAATGTAATTTTTCATATGTTTGAGAGAGATGAATGAAGAAAAGTTTTCCTCTCTTGTTTTGTTCTGTCTGTCTGTGTAATTTTATTTCCACAATTGCATTATTTTCATTGTGGGGGAAATGTATCCCTCTGTTGTTTTATTTCCAATTTTCAACATGGTATCATAGTAGGTCTGGGCTCTCGGTGAAAGAATGAAGGCTTTACTGAAGAAGCTGAAAGGTTGTTTTAGAAGAAAATTCTCCAGTAGTGAGAAGGTTTTGTTTACAGAGTCAAGATCGTAGCAACAGGAACAAGCCTGACTAATCCTCAACTACCACAGTTCAGTGGGAGGAATTATGATTATTGGGCCATTACAATGAAGGCCATGTTTTCTTCACAAGATATTTGGGATATGGTGGAATATGGATTCCAAGAACCAGCAGATGCAACAACATATAATTCTTTGACACAAACATAAAGAGATTTGTTGAGAGATAATAAGAAGAAGGACTCCAAAGCCCTCTTCTATATTTTCCAAGTAGTACATGAGAGTATTTTCCCAAGGGTTGCAGCAACAACGAAGTCCAAGAAGGCATGGGATACTCTCTAGCCACCCTATCAAGGTGATGGCAGTGTGGGTGCAGACGTTAAGGAGAGCTATTCAAATTTAGTTACAATGCTTTCTAATTCAGGAGGAATTAGTTCCTGGTCTTTGTTTCTACCCTCGGTCATCAAACTTTATTAAGTTTGTTTGATAAAATTAATAAAATGCAACATGGAAGCTAAAGTCCCCTTTACCCTTCAGAGACATTATAACCCACTTTTAAACCAATATTAAACCTTTAGAAACAATGTTTAAAAACCTTCGGCAATGTAATAATTTACTTTGAAAAAATGTTTAACACTTTCGGAAATGTAATAGTGCACGTTAAACAATGTTTAAAGACCTTCAGAATGGGGTTTTGGATTTCAAACCTTTTAATAAAGCTCTGTTGCATAAAATATCAGGTCCATACCTTTTGATTAAACTCCGCGCAGCTACTGACGCGAACACCGTTGGATCTTCCATGTTTACGATCAGATGGTTATCGCGTTCAATCAACCCTGGTGACTTATTGCTCCAAAGCAACGCGAAATTGGCGGTTTTACAAGCGTGACATGTCACAATTTCATTTGATCGTGTTCAAATAGAACAAAACCGCTCACATGCCAAAAGCTGTGCGAACACAGTGACTGGTTTCCCAAAACTGCTTAACCTTCAATTTTTGTTTTCAATCGCGTTTAAACATGGGTTTTCGCTATTTCTTTGTTTTAACTTCAATTTATCTGGAAACCCTCCTTTTCTGCTGTGAACTCAATAAACATAGATCATTTATTGAATATCAAATTTCAAGTCAAAGAACCAGAATCCCTCGATTCCTCTGAATCCTTTACACAGAAGCTAATTACATGTAAATTATACACAAAATATATAAATCAAATGGAGTTTCGGAGAGACGAAACCCTCCGGGAATTTTCCAAGCTTACAACAGATAAAAAAATTCTGCAATTTTATTAAAACATAGGCAAAACCCTCTCAATCAATTCTTCTACGACCCAATTCCCAACTCCTCATTCTCAGATGTTACATTTATATTTTTTTTACATAACAGTTAACCTCCTCTTGAGGATCGAATTCTTCTAATTTAGATAAAAATCCTAAATACATAATATCTTCCTTAAATCTATCAATTGAAGACTAAATATACTGAATCTAATCTAAAGCAGTTCAACCTTCCTAGATACTAGTTCAACCCTATTTAGTACAATTGTAAATTGACAGCTAAAGGTACCAACACCTTTTCTTGTAACTTTTTTTGGATTTTTGGAATAATTAATGAAGCCTTTTGTCCCTAAGCCTCATGCCCCTGCATCAAACTCCTGAGGACAAAAATATTCATGGGCTCTTGTCCATGAGCTCCTCCACAAAACTGCCCAATTTCTGTAGCATGGTTTCTGTCATCGAGGTAGCATCCTCAATTGGTTTATCCCTTCACTTGATTAAGTATTGAAAATACTTTTGTCCCCTGGTTTTCTTAAACACTTTCTTGTCTAATCCTCTCTGGCTGTAATGTCTTTGCTGTGGGTAACTGTTTTACCCAGTAAATCTTTTCTCTGTCTTCTGGTCTTTCATATGTGCCACTATCTTCATATCTCTACAAATCGGCAACATTGAATATTGGAGATATTCCAATATCAGATTGTAATTCAATTTCATAAGCATTTGCAGAAAACTTTCTCAATATCTTGCATGGTCCTATCTTTTTGAATTCTAACTTGTTATACTTCCTCTTTGGAAATATTGCTTTTCTTAAGTGTGCTAAAACCAAATCACCAACTTCAAAATTAACTTCTCTTTTGCTCAAATCTACTCTGTTCTTGTACTTGATGCTGCTGTCTTGTGTTGATGCTTTACCTGTTCATGTATTTCTTGAATTTTTGAAGCAAACTCCTCTCCTTCAACACTTCTCATTTTTGCTTTTCCCAAGTTCCTCAATTTAGATAATCCTCTTGGGTGCATTCCATAAACTATATGGAATGGAATCTTTCTTGTACTTCTGTTAGGTGAATCATTATATGCATATTTTTCCTGTGGTAAAATATGATCCCACTGTTTAGGATGTTCTCTTGCAAGACTTCTCAAAATATTACCCAAACTTTTGTTCACTACTTCAGTCTGCCCATCAGTCTGAGAGTGATAAGCTAAGCTGAAACTTAGTTTAGTACCAAGCTTCTTCCACAATGTCCTCCGAAAATGACCAACAAATCTGGTGTCTCTATCAGAGACAATACTTTTAGCTAACCCATGTAATCTAACAATCTCTTTGAAAAACAAATTGGCAACATGAGTAGCATCATTGGTTTTATAACATGGAATAAAATGTGCCATTTTTTAAAATCTGTCAACTTGACATAAATTGCATCATTCTTCCTCTGTGTCTTAGGCAATCCTAAAACAAAATCCATACTTACCATATCCCAAGGTTTGTCTGGAATAGGTAATGGAATGTACAAACCTGCATTTTGACTTTTCCCTTTTGCATATTGACAAATTTTACAATTCTTCACATAATTTTCCACTTCAGATCTCATCTTTGGCCAAAAATAAAAATGACTTAGTTGCTCATAAGTCTTATCAACACAAAAATGTCCAGCAAGTCCACCACTATGTTTCTCCCTGATTAAATTTTCTCTCATAAAACAATTTGGTATGCACACTGATTTCTTTTAAACAATAAACCCTCTTGTAAGAAATAATCTAACCACTGACTTCTGTCTATCAAAATAGGATTACAACATGCTT
Organism: Pinus albicaulis; assembly: GCA_034641835.2. Lineage (NCBI taxonomy): Eukaryota > Viridiplantae > Streptophyta > Pinopsida > Pinales > Pinaceae > Pinus > Pinus albicaulis. The sequence goes on along the minus strand of CM076576.1, from coordinate 388,638,164 downwards.
CAAATGCTTCTTTGAAATCCAAATCTGTCTTATAGAGTTCTTTAAGAAAATCAAAACCTAACACTTCAATTTGACTTTCTTGAACAAGAATGCTTTTCCTACTCAAGGCATCATCTACCTTGTTTTCTTGACCACTTATATGCTTCAATACAAAGTTAAAAATTTGAAGATATTCAACCCATTTTGCATGTTTTTGATTCAATTTAGGCTGTTGCATAATATACTATAAAGCATGATTATCTGAATATAGCATAAATTCTTTAGACATTAAATAATGTCTCCACTTCTCCAATTACTGTACCATTGCATAAAATTCCTTGTCATAAGAAGAGTACTTCCTTCTTGTCTCATTCATCTTCTCACTGAAATATGCTATAGGTATATTTTCTTAACTTAATATAGCTCCAATATCTTCTCCACTGGCATCACATTTCACTTGAAATGGTTTATTAAAATCAGGAAAAACTAAGACAGGTTTCTCAGTTATCTTTTGCTTCAAGAACTGAAAATTCCTTTCAGCTTCAATAGTTCACTTGAATGGTTTTTTGTCCTTATTTATGGTTTCAACGATAGGTGCATTGATCTTACTAAAATTCCTTATGAATTTTCTATAAAAACTAGCAAGACCATGAAAATTTCTTACCTCAAAAACACTTTTAGGTGAAGGCCACTCCACAATTGCCTTTATCTTCTCTAGGTCCATTTTCAATCCTTCAACAAAACAACAAAACCTAAATATACCAATTCTTCTTTCATGAATGAAAATTTCTTTAAATTTACCAATAAATTCTCTTGATGTAACTTCCTTAAGACATAATTAAGATGTCTCAGGTGTTCTTCCTTTGTTTTGCTATAAATTAATATATCATCCAGATATACTATTGCAAATTTACCAATAAATTCCTTTAATACTTCATTCATAAGCCTCATAAATGTATTAGGTGCATTTGATAAACCAAAAGGCATTACCATCCATTCATACAATCCCTCATTTGTTTTAAAGGCTGTTTTCCATTCATCTCCTTCCCTTATCCTAATTTGATGATACCCACTTTTCAAATCTAGTTTTGAAAAATATCTTGCTCCACTCAAACAATCCATCAAATCTTCAATTCTAGTTAAAGGAAATCTATACTTGATTGTTATCTTGTTAATTGCTCTTGAATCAGTGCACATTATCCAACCTCCATTTTTCTTCGGACTTAATACTGTAGGTAATACACAAGGACTCAAACTTTCTCTGATCAAACCTTTGTCAACCAATTCCTGTACTTGCTTTTTGATTTCTTCATTTTCTATAAGAGTCATTCTGTAAGCTTCTTTGTTTGGAAAATTTGATCCTGGAATCAAATGTATCTGATGGCTGATTCTTCTTACAGGTGGTAATTCATCAGGAAAATCATCCACAATAATATCACAATAATTCTCCAACATTTCTTGAATTTCAATTGGAAAATCAGAAATTTCAGTAGAAGTAAATACTACCCTAGGTTTGCAAAATAAAGCAAAATTTACCTCATTATCTTCAATCTGCTGCAAGTGTTCTTTTCCACTCAACAATAAAGCCTTTGGATCAGAATTTTTACTTGATGCATCTTCTTCTTCCATAGGTAACAATGTTTGATTCATACCATCTTTGAAAAACTTATAAGTGTTTCTCTTTCCATCATGTACTGCTGCTCTGTCATACTGCCAAGGTCTACCGAGAAATATGTGACACACATCCATAGGCATCACATCACACATGATTTTATCTTTGTAACTACCCATTTGCAATTCTATTTCACATTGTTCCTTTACAATCAGTTGATGTCCTTTCTGAAGCCATGACACCTTGTAGGGTGTTGGATGTTCCCTTGTCTTTAATTTCAACTTCTCTATCACCTCTGTAGAGACCAAATTATCTATATTGCCACTATCAATTACCAATTGACAACATTTCCCTTGAAATTTGCATACACTTCTGAACAAAGTCTTTCTCTATGTTGGTTCAGAAACTTCCTTTGTTTGTTTTAACAAAACCTTGTTAACCACCAAATATTCTCCTTTCTCTGGCAGAATTTCTTTCTCTGTTTCAGGAAAATTTGTTGCTTCCTTCTTCTCCAGTCTAAGCAACAATTGCATTTCTCTGGTTTGTCCCTACATTCTCTAGACACTCATAGGCTCTATTTCCTAATTTGTTACATCTGTAACATCTGACTTCTCTTCCTCTGTTTATGCCTCCTCTTCCTCTGTAAGGATTCCTTCTACCACTTGTATCACCTTCTGTGGGTGCATACTGAGGTGAGCTGCTGCTAGCTCCATCTCTTGGTGATGTAGATCTTCCTCTACCACCTTGACTTCCTCTTCCTCGAAAAGTACCTATTTCTTTGGAAGATTGCTTTCTTATTAGTTTTTCTTCAGCTTTTAAGGCCATCTAGTAAGCTTCTTCTACTGTTTTAGGAGACAATATACTTATCTCATATTGAATCTCCATTCTGAAACCATTTATGTAGCTAGAAATCTTCTCTGTTGTATCTTGAATTTGTCCTGCTCTTATGCTCACTTTGTAAAATTCTTCTGTGTATTCTTTTACTGTCATTAATCTCTGTCTAAGATTCTGCATTTGTCTAAATAATGAAAGCTGATAATCACTAGGCAAAAAATTACCTCTCAACTTTGCTACCATTCTATTCCAATTCTTGATTGGCTACTTACCAACTCTCCTTCTTTCTGATTGCATTCCATCCCACCAAAGTGCTACATGTCCTTTCAACCTTGTGACAGTAAACTTAACTCTCTTTTCTTCACCCATCTCTTCATAATCAAAGAATTTATTCATTTCATTGATCTAGTCTATCAACTCTTCTAGATTCAATCCTCCTGTAAAAGCTGATACTTCAAGTCTAGGCTTGGATTTATATCCTAAAACTGATTTAAAGAATCTCATATCAGGAGTAAGCTCAACATTTTCTTCTTCTTCTTCAGCTTCAAGTTCACTGACATCTTCAGGATCTCTCTGTTGTCCTGCTTCCATTGCTTCCAATCTAGCCTGAATTTGCTGCATAGTCTCTAGTACTTTAGCATTTGAAACTGGTCTACCTCTTCTTCTACCAGCACCACCTCTACCAATTCTGATAGCCATATTGGATTTCTTTTTCTAAATTTTGGAAGCTTGTTCAGTGTCTCGAAAATTATCTGATACCACAAATGATGGCAGTGTGGGTGTAGGTGTTAAGGAGAGCTGTTCAAATTTAGTTACAATGTTTTGTAATTCAGGAGGTATTAGTTCATGGTCTTTGTTTCCACCCTCGGTCATCAAAATTTATTAAGTTTGTTTGATAAAATTAATAAAATGCACCATGGAAGCTAAAGTCCCCTTTACCCTTCGGAGACATTATAACTCACTTTTAAACCAATATTAAACCTTTGGAAACAATGTTTAAAAACATTCGGCAATCTAATAATTTACTTTGAAACAATGTTTAACACTTTCGGAAATGTAATAGTGCAATTTAAACAATGTTTAAAGACCTTCGGAATGGGGTTTCATATTTCAAACCTTTTAATAAAGCTCTTTTGCATAAACTATCGGGTCCATACGTTTTGATTAAACTCCACGCAACTATTGACGTGAACACCATTGGATCTCCGATGTTTACGATTGGATGGTTATTGCGTTCAATCAACCCCGACGACTTATCGCTCCAAAGCAACACGAAATCGACAGTTTTACGAGTGTGACGTGTCGCGATTTGATTTGATCGCGTTCAAGTAGAACAAAATCGCTCACATGCCAAAAGCTATGCAAACATAGTGACTGGTTTCCAAAAATCGCTTAACCTTCAGTTTTTGTTTTCAATTTCATTTAAACACGAGTTTTCGCTATTTCTTTGTTTTAACTTCAATTTCTCTGGAAACCCTCTTTTTCTGCTGCGAACTCAATAAACATAGATCATTTATTGAATATCCAATTTCAAGTCAAAGAACCAAAATACCTCAATTCCTCTGAATCCTTTACATAGAAGCTAATCACATGTAAATTCTACACAAAATATATAAATCAAATGGATTTTCGGAGAGATGAAACCCTCTGGGAATTTGCCAAGCTTACAACAGATAAACAAATTCTGCAATTTTATTAAAATAGAGGCAAAACCCTCTCAATCAATTCTTCTACGGCCCAATTCCCAATTCCTCCTTCTCATAGGTTACATTTATAGTTTTTTTACATAATAGTCGACCTCCTCTTGAGGATCGAATTATTCTAATTTAGATAAAAATCCTAATACATAATATCTTCCCTAAATCTATCAAATGAAGACTAAATATACTGAATCTAATCTAAAACAGTTCAACCTTCCTAGATACTAGTTCAACCCTATCTAGTACAATTGTAAATTGACAGCTAAAGGTACCAACACTTTTGCTTGTAAATTTTTTTGGATTTTTGGAATAATTAATGAAGCCTTTTGTCTCTAAGCCTCATGCCCCTACATCACAAGGCATGGAAAAGGTGAAGGCAACAAAACTTCAAATGTTGAGAAGAGATTTTGAAACTCTTTGTATGAAAGAGTCTAATAATATACACCTATTATTCACACATGTGACTGGGTTGGCTACCCAAATTAGGTCTTATGGAGAGACACTTGAAGAAATGAGAATAGTTGAGAAGGTCTTAAGAAGTCTATCATCAAGGTTTGATGCCATAGTAGCGGCAATAGAAGAGACAAAGGATCTCTCATAGTTTTCAGTGGATGATCTTCATGCATCAATGATGTCTCATGAGCACAAACTGAACAGAGAAACAAAATTCTCATTGGAACATGCATTTAAGACACAAATGTATTTTGGTCAAGTTAGAGGTCGAGGAAGAAGCCCACACAGAGGTGGTAGAAGTGGCCCTGCAAGCACAAGTGTAAGGGGCAACAATCAGAATCCAAGCCAAGGCTCAAGCCAGAATCAAGCACAAGGATAGAGGTATGATAAATCTCATGTCCAATGTCATTATTGCAAAAAGTATGGTGATTATGCAAATGAATGTAGAAAGAAGAAAAAATACATGGGGAGTAAACCTAGTGTAAATTTCACAAAAGAAAATCAGAACCATGGTAGCATGCTTTTAGCTTGTAATGTAGCACAAGAAAAACAAGAAGATGTATTGTTCTTAGATTCAGGGTGTAGTAACCACTTGACTGGAAGCATAGTAATGTTTTCCAATATAGATGAAAGTGTAAAATCTGAAGTGACATTGGGGACCAATAGCAAAGTCTCTGTCATGGGAAAAGGAAGAGTAAACATACTGACAAAGAAGGGAGAGAAGAAGTTCATGCCAAATGTCTATTATGTCCATGGTTTGAAATGTAACCTTCTAAGCATTGGACAACTCGTGCAAAAGGGCTACAATGTATTTTTAAAAAATGATGTGTGCATAATCATGGATAAACCTCCAAGTTGATAGCTCATTGCAAAAGTGCATATGACAAGCAATAGAATGTTTCCTCTCAAGATCAGATCAAACTTGAAGGAAGGAGGTGTTGTAGCAGCTATCACACAAGAAATATTTCAAGAATAAGTGAAATATGAGAATTGGTTATGGCATTTGAGATTTGGTCATCTCAATTTTCGAGGTTTGAAATTGTTGCATAGAAAAGGCATGGTAAATGGATTACCACCCATAGAGAAACCTGACAACCTATGTGAAGGCTGCATCTTGGGAAAACAACATAGAGAATCATTTCCAACAAGAAAGAGTATAAGGGCAAAGGCACCTTTGGATATTTTCCACTCAGATTTATGTGGACCAATGCAAACACCATCATTAGCTCGCAATCACTATATTTTGACACTTATAGATGATTACAGAAGGAAGACATGGGTCTATTTTCTAAAACAAAAAGGTGGAGTGTTTGAACAGTTCTACCACTACAAAGCTCTTGTTGAGAAGCAAAGTGGACACTACATAAAAGTGTTGAGAACTGATAGAGGTGGAGAATATATCTTCAAATACTTCCTACGTTTCTGCAGTGAGCATGAAATACACAAGAAATTTACCACAAGGTATACACCTCAACAAAATGGTGTTATAGAAATAAAGAATAAGACGATCATGGACATGGTAAGAAGTATGTTTAAGGAAAAGAATTTTCCAAATGAGTATTGGGTAGAAGTTGTCTCTTGTGCAAATTATATTATTAATAGATGTCCAACCAAAAGTGTTATGAATAGAGTTCCAGAAGAAGCATGGAGTGGAACAAAGAAATTTGTCACTCACATGAGAGTGTTTGGATGTGTGGCATATGCACATGTCCCAGATCAATTAAGGAAAAAGTTGGACATCAAGGGGCAGAAATGTATATTTCTTGGATACAATGATGAATCCAAGGATTACAAGCTCTATAATCCATCAACCAAGAAAGTAATAATCAACAGAGATGTTCATTTCATAGAATAAGAAGCTTGGGATGGAAGTTTAGAGAAGAATGTAAATGTGAAGACATGTATGTCTCATGATGAGAAAGAGGAATGGACTGCAGCAAGCAACTCCTCAATGGTGGCTCCTCCTCCACCTACACAAGCACAACAGAGCACACCACAAGCAATAAATAGAACAACATTAGGAAACCAAGGAAGTGCTTCTCCAAGCACACCACAGGAATCAGAAACTCCCTCGAGTTCAAGTGAAACTCCAAGCACATCTTCAGAAAATACAAGAAGACCAATATTTAGAAACTTAAGTGAAATTTATGAGAAAGAAGAAGTTGATAATAGTGCTGGTTCGAATTCTTTATTTTCATTATTTTGTCATGTTGATGAACCAATCAATTTTGAAGATGCAGTCAAAGAAGAGAAATGGATTGAAGCAATGAATGAAGAAATATGAATCAATAGAAAGAAATGACACATGGGAGTTAGTGGACCTCCCACAAGGAAAAGAAGTTGTTGGACTGAAATGGGTCAATAAGACTAAGAGAAACATTGAAGGCAAGATAGAAAGGCACAAAGCAAGGCTAGTTGTCAAAGGCTACAAGCAGCAACAAGGAAGAGACTATGAGGAAACCTTTGCACTAGTTGCAAGGATGGAGACAATGCAGACAGTGTTGTCAATAGCAGCAAAAAAAAAATTGGAAATTTTATCAAATGGATATGAAGTGATGATTCTTTAATGGAGTGCTGAAAGAGGAGGTGTATGTTGAACAACCTCCTGGCTATGAAATAGAAGGCCAAGAACACAAGGTGTGTAAGTTGCAGAAATCTCTTTATGGGCTGAAGCAAGCACCATGAGCATGGTACAATAGGATTGATGCTTACCTAATGGACAATGGGTTCGACAAGTGTGATGGTGAACCCACACTCTACATCAAAGAAAATGATGGTAAAATTATTATTGTTGTTTTGTATGTAGATGATTTGAATTTTACAGGAAGTGATTTTTCTCTCATTGCTGATTTCAAAGCAGTCATGAAAAGTGAGTTTGAAATGAATGACTTGGGACTATTAAGATATTTTTTGGGCATAGAGGTAAAGAAAAAAAAAGGGAATTTTTATCTCCCAAGCAAAGTATGTTGCAAATTTTTTAAAAAGGTTCAATATGTAGAACAACAATCCATCATCAACTCCAATTGTCGGGTTGAAATTGATAAAGGAATATTGCAACAAGAATGTCAATCCGACATTGTACAAAAGCATGGTTGGCAGTCTAATGTGTTTGACTCCAACTAGGCCTAACATAATGTATGCAGTAAGTTTGATATCCAGATTCATGGAGACACCCAAGGAGACACATTGGCAAGAAGGCAAGAGAATATTGAGGTATGTAAATGGAACAAAGGAGTATGGTGTTCTATACTCCAAAACTGATGATTTTAAACTGATTGGTTACACTGACAATGATTGGGATGGAAGTGCTGATGAAAGAAAGAGCACATGAGGGTATTTTTTTCATTTGGGATCGGGAGCCATTTCATGGGCTTCCAAGAAGTAGCCAATATTTTCATTATCAATAACAGAAGTTGAATGTGTAGCAACAACAATAGCAACATGTCAAGCAATTTGGATGAGAAGGATGCTAAGGGATTTATGTCATGAACAAGATAAAGGAACCACTATTTTCTGTGATAACAACTCAACAATTGAATTGTCCAAGAATTCTATTTTCCACAAGAAAAAAAAACATATTGATGCCAAATACCATCTCATAAGAGAACTAGTTAACAATGGTGAAATTGTGTTGTAACATTGCAGGTCAGAGGAAAGGTTTGAAGATATCCTCACAAAGCCATTGGGACATAAATTTTTTTTTTTTATCTCAGAAAGTGTTTGGAAATGATTGATGGCGACTGTTGTGATTAAGGGGGAGCATTGGAAATACTCCCAACCACCGCCATGGATAAAGTGGCAGCAACCCACACTTCAATTGAATTTTGTTGCAGGGAAGGACAAAGCCTAGGATTCAAATCCGCATGTGTTTAATCTACTTCACACAATTTTTCGTAAATGTTTAGAAAGAAAGAGTACCTAGCCATTACTCTACATTTAATTCCCTACCCACCGTATTCACCTACATTGTGCTTGCACTCCGCAATCGCAAGTTCTTAACCTTTCCCACATATTTCAACCCGCAAGTTTTGAGCCTTACCTCTTAAGACTTTGCCATAACATTAATCTCCGCCGATGTGATATCAGTGGGACCCATCAATCTTTACGCATTACCAATTCCACATGAAAACCTCTGTATTTCTGCCTTTCCTTACTTTTCTCCTTTCCGCACTTCCCGCTATTAAGCGCGTCGCATTTTTCACATCGCAAAATTTAACCCTTAACTTTTATGCTCCTAACGGAACCTTGCGATGGTGCGATGCGATATCGTCATTGCACATCGTAATCGCAATTGTTTAAGTTTTACAATTAATTTACTGCAGGTTATTTGTTTTATGTCATGATAGTGCTAGCGCACATTGAAAATCGCAAGTTCAGAAGAATAACACCTAGTTAAGTTTTGTCATCACGAAAATGAAAAGTGCGATGAGGGCGCGGATGCGATATGGTTTCAAAACTGAAAGCCATAAAATTTCAAGTCCGGATTTTTGTGTTGTGTACGCTGTTGCGTGTAGAAAACAAAAAAACTGAGCTGAAGGATGATTGGTCGTTAAATTTCTGATCCAACATTGATTTAGCATTAAGTTTTAGGGTCTAGCCATTTTTTATTAAAGAAATGTAATTTTTCATATGTTTGAGAGATATGAATGAAGAAAAGTTTTCCTCTCCTATTTCCGCTCTGTTTGTCTGTGTAATTTTATTTTTGCAACTGCATTCTCTGTATTGTGGGGGAAACACACCCCTCTATTGTTTTATTTCCAATTTTCAACATATCTAGCTTCATTCTTAATATTCCAAACATAATTTTTTTTTTTTCAAAGGGGTGCCTTCCAATGAAAATATGTTATTATTTTTATCCTCTTCTTCTACCCATGCAAACCAGCTCTTATGTTGTCATTCTTCTACATGCCGCAAAAAAATCCATATTTTGCAATATTCCAGATCTAATAGTTATTTTTTGGTTGTTTCAAAGAAGTAATCTAGAGCCCGAGGGTCCTTACAGAGTTTAATTTGTGCTTCAATTTGTATTAACTCTCTGATCTTTGATTTCTTCTTGTTCCAAGCACATCTCTGCACCACACTTTTGAGTGATTTCAACTTGGTGCAAATTGTGTCCATGAACGAGACCCTAGAGTCCAATTTTTGAAGTAGCCAGAAGTCACAAACTAGAGTGATGAAGTCTGGCTCCTTCAACCAGAAGAGATTAAACTTAAAAAGTGTTTTCTTCCCCTGAAGAATACAAGAACAATTCATAAATATTTGAAACTAGTTTGATATAAGAGATGGGAGGATTCATGAAATAAAATTTGAGAGATAAATTGAAAAACCTTATTTCAAAACGAGTCGATTGACCCTTTTCGATATACCTTGTGAGCCGCAACAACCATTTTTCCATGTCAAACCAAATGGATCAAACTTGTGAATGATTTATGGAAGAAGAAGTCCTTAAAGTGTGAACCCATGGATTTTGGTCTGATGTGCATACCCGAGACCTCAAATGGCTCCACGGAGAGGTTGAAGCCACCATCCACAATCAATGAATCAAGGTACAAAATACTACTTTTATCTACCTAATTCAAGTGATACTTCTAGTTCCAATGATAATCTGCATTTGAGTGGAAAATCCTTTGTGAGCGCCTATTAGAAGTAAACCTACAACAAAATTATATGCTTTAAAATCATATGAGTAAGGATTCCAGATTGCATCTAGACCTCAAGAGAATCCAAAGGCATTGGTCACAAAAACAAGCCGTTGAGGGTATATGTGATAAAAAATCCCAAGACTTCTCCATACTGGTCATTGTTTCTTGTAACAGGACAATATTAGGCTTATGGATCACAATAATGCTTTTTAGGGAGATTATTTTATGGGTTGATTCTAAGCTCGATATATTCGAATACATGATGGTAATTTTGGAGAGGCTTGTACAAGTGACTCAACTATAAGGACCTAAGACTCCAGAAGGGACATCAAGGTGTCCAACCCTGAATTAAGGAGGCTCATAACCCTTCGAAGGTTCTTTAAAAAGATTGAAAAGATTTAAAGGATATATTGTACAATTATAAACTTCTTATATTTAGCCCCTCTTTTTTACAAGTGGAAACATGTTTCTTAGACACCGAGCTCTTATAGGAATCATTAACAATGAAGAAGGATTTCTTGACGGAAAATGGTTCCAAGACACTCATTCAATCCCAGGCTAGCTCCTCAAGTTCCACATCTTCTGTGAATGTATAGAAGGTATAACCCGAAGGGCCCCCAAATTTTATGAGGGAATGAAATATTTCTCCAATCGCAAGGAAGCCTCCTCATCTCAGGCCAGAACTAGAGACCTAAGAACACTCATATCCTAGGAATAATGTTTGCAAAGGTACCTATTATATAAATAAATACACACGCACACACACACACACATTCAGGCTCTCTCCTTAGAGTACTGCATGGAAAAAAGGGGGGCTTAGAAAAATTCTCGTACACAAAAGGTGATAAAATTACCTGAGAAGGCTTAGTTCCTAGTCCTCAATGTGGAGGGATATTGGGACAAGGTTGACAGACTGAAACATAAGGTGGTTGTGGGTAGACGGGTTTTCAGTAGGATGATAGGTGAGGAAATGAAGGGTTGGGTGGAGACACAGTGGTTCCCCCTTCTGAAATATAGAACCTGAATTTGTATTCTATAAAACATATGGTTTTCCTTCAATTTTCTACACACAAAGGACGTGGATTTCATTTTTTCATCCCCATGGATTAAAGGGAGAGGTTTACTCTCATTGCAACAGTGGAAATTTGGATTTGACAATTAAAACAAAAAGCCTCGGCAAAATATACTCTGGGTCAAGATACTTGGTTTACCGTCAGAGCTCTGGAAAAAGGAATCCATCTCTGTAATTGCGAGCAAGATTGGGAAATTACTTGATAAGCGCAAAACATGGGTTTTGGTTGAGAGGAATCTATCTGGGGGTCTTCCAACATAAAAAAACATATCATGGGGTCCTTTCTCTCGGAGAGAGGTAATTTACTATTGGGGCATTCCTTTTCAATGCCTCTATTGCCATAAGACTGGACACCTTATAGAAGATTGTATTAATCAACATAACTACGGTCTCCATGGTTTCCATGCTTTGGGTGTATAATTTATTTAATCCGAGGGTGGTGGGATCTGGGTTGATCAACGATATTACTATAAAAATATCCATATGAAAATAGGTAACTATTATCCCTCTCCTAATTAAATTATGGGTGATATTACACATAATATTGGTCATAAATCTATGCCTATGGATCTGATCATTTCCCCAACTTCTTGTCACATTCCTATTAAGACTCCTCCCTCTTATTTAAACCAAGCCACTGATGATCAACCTATTTCCACTCCACTCAGCTCCAACCCTATTATTAAATCGTTCATCTGAGTCACACACACACAAACAATGCATACGTACACGTACGTATATATATATATATATATATATATATATATATATATATATATATATATATATATATATATATATATATATATATATATATATTTCCTTGAATTAAAATAAATTCTAGTTAGAAAATCAGAAATTGGGAAATTGTAATTTTACATAGTATAAAAATATTAAATAATTTTTAAAAGTAAAATTATATTCATATCTAAAATATAATTTAAAAGCAAAAAATATTAATTATACAAAAAAACTAATTACTATATAAAAAAGTTGAAATAAGAAATGGGGTTAGAGTATGCTCCAAAACTCAAAATGTTTTGCTAAGAGCTCGTATTTTTTGGATGTAAGGAAACAAGTTAACGACCCAAGATGTAGAGGCATTTAGCAGGAGTGAAAGTATGCACCCTTACAGACCACTAGTTGGTCATTTTAGGTGGCACGATTTTCCTTGAATAACAGTGATGAGTCAACCTGCATTCATGAATAACATATGGTGATAATTGTCCCCATTGCTAGTTTAACAACTAAATTATGATAGTTTTTTTCCACTATAAAAAATATAAAAACTATCCTCCAACAACTAATAGAAAATTAAACATACATTTCCTCCTAAATATTAAGATAATAATTATGTAATAGTTTTTATTAATACAATCAATTTTTTTAAAACAAAACAATTCCTTTATTAGTCCCTCCCTCTCTAGGGACTAAAATTTGCCTCATGGTCAAATTGTATTGATCATGCATTATTTTGCAATTTTAACCAATGTTTCATAAAAATGTTGAATATTTGTATTTTACATAAATTCATTTTTTTTTAATTAGTTGGAAATCTTATTTCTTATTTTTGATTGACATAACAACTTCTGATAGGAAATAATAGCCCTAGTGTAGAGCGTTTTATTTTTGGTATTTCATAGTTGATGATAATTGATTTAAATAATAATGATAATAATAATAATAATAATAATAATAATTTTCTTAGTAGCCACTCCTTCGGTGAGATCTCTGACACTATCACTATTATGGTACTGCTCTTCCTAACGATGACAAATATGATATGGTTGCAGGTCCTGTGCATAGGTTAGGGGGAGGGGTTAAAAAACTCTCTACTTAATATTTTGTTGTGTGGAGATGACTATTACTTTTAAAAATTTCCACATTGTATATCGTATATTGTTTTTTGAACAAATTTCAAATGCGCAAGGATTGGGTAGGGTATGTGTGGGAGAGAAGTTGCATAGAGATCTAATTTTATAGAGCTATAAATATTTTCAGATTCAAATCCAACAACATGGAGAACGAGTTGTGATTTTCATGAGTGCTAAGACATTGTGTTATTGCTCTATCCAATGGTGTTAAAATTGATGCATTTGCAGGCCCTTTGCAAAGGATTTGGGGGGAGGGGGGTGAAAAAAGTTGCAAGAGTTGTGATTTTATAGAGATATGAATATTTGCGGAGGACGGGGTATGTGCAAGAGAGTGAGGATGCATCATAAACTCTAATTAGTTGAACTATGAATAAATTTCTAATTAATATTATTATGTTTCATTATGTGGGGATTTTACTGTGCATATGACATGTTATGTGTAGGAGAATAGGGGTGCATAGGGAACTTTATTCAGCAAGCATGAAATTAATGTTAAAAGTTTTTCTTATGTGGAGCATTTATTGTGTGGAGGATAAAGTATGTATAGGAGAGTAGTTGTGTAGAGCTATGATTTTAGAGCAATGAATCTTTGTGGAGGATGGGGTATGTGTGGAAGAACATAGTGATTAATAATGTTATGTTTCATCGTGTGGAGATTTTATTGTGCGGAGGATGATTTTTGTGTGGGAGAACGAGTTGTGCATATGGAAATTAATGTTAAATTATTAATTTTATTTTGTGAGATTTTCATGCACAATGATTTTCTATGTATTTTCACACATATGCATTTATGTTGTACAGAAAGTATATAAGTTTTCTATTTATTAGAGGACAAACATTAGGATGATAAAAAATGTGGAAAATGAGGTATGTGTGGGAGAACGAGGTATATGCTAGAGAACATACTAATTAATATTACTATGTTTCATTGAGCAAAGCTTTTACTGTGGTGAGATTTTATATTGGGAACTTTATTTGGCAGGGACAAAATTAGGACGAGGTATTTTTGGGAGAACAAGGGATGCATAGGGAAATTAATGTTAATATGCTATTATTATTATGTTTCATTGTGTTCAGAGTGAAATTTATTGTGCATTAACAATATAATCACTTCTTGTACCACTAATGAGAGAAATTGCATAGAGCTATGATTTTATGGAGCTATGAATCTTTACGGACTGAAGGATGTGTGGATGAATATTATTATGTGCCATTGTGTAGAGCTTTGACTATGTGGAAGATGGGGTATGTATGTTTATTTCTTGAATAAATATTTACGTTAGCTAGAAAGAAAAATAGACAAATATGAAAATTTAATTGCATAAATATTTTGAAATTAAGTTACCGATGATTAAAAAAAAAAGCTAAATCAACAACAATTTACTTTGATGTAGGGCATAGGAAACAAACTTAATAGATAAATATAGATAAATTTCATGTATGGAAATTCATTTTATTATCTTCAAATTTAGCCAAAATGTCTTGTTCTCATTAGATAAATTTTGAGGTCTAAAATGGGCCTCCTAAGGAATCTTACCTCATCAATTTTGGAGGAAAAAATCTGCTTTTTCAAATCTTATTTTCAACTTATCTCATGATTTGACTCAAATTTCGATCGGGGGTACTCATTAGATACAAAATTTAATTTTGCATCCAAAGAGTACCCATGTTGCATAGTTTTGATGGACCCTACTATATGAAAAATGTGAAATACATGAAAAAATGTGGTTGATCATGTTTTTCATGTATTTCATTTTTTCCGTATAATAGGCTCCATTAAAAGTATGCAATATGGGTAATCCTTGGGTGAAAAATTAAATTTTGTATCCAAGGAGTGCTCCGGCTCAAAAAATGAGTAAAATCTTAGGGAGATAAGTTGAAAATACAAGTTGAAAAAACAATTTTTTTTTTTTTTACATTTTTATTCTAAAAACTATGAATCATCCCCCATGGTTGACATCATCATATTGATTATTGCAAAGTTTTTTTTTTTGGAGCCAAATTTTGACCTGAAATTTCTTTAATGAATGTCGAAAAACTTGCAGAAGGATTGAAACAATTCAGAGTTGGTTTATAGAAGCTATTCTAAACTAATTTACTCTATTAACAAAAAAAACTAACAACGATTTAAATTACTAACAAAAGAGACGTGGGATTCATTAACTTCTGGCTCAAGTTGAGAAGGGGGGAATCTTGGTCAATGGCCATGATATCATCATATGTTTCATTAGCATCCTCCTCAAAATTAACATCCTTTTCCTGAGCGAAATTATCCACATGAAAACTCAATATTTCGTTTTCCAATGGAAAGCACTCCAACTTCAATTCTAATATTTCCATATTCCAATTTTAATGGTAGAAATGGACCCATTCTTCAAATAAATAAATTTAACATGCTTTGGGACCAAATCGACAAGAAATTATAGAGCACTGACACCATTTTAACTAAATAATTATTGAGATCTTGCTCTGCAATTCTAGAATTATGCTCCCTAAAATTCAACTTGTGTCACACTTGCTATTAAACTTGATTAATTATGGTTCTAATTCCTGACTCTAGGTTTGCAGAGTCACTCCAGAAATGTAAATATACCATTGATCCAGATTTACTTGATTTTAAGCCTTTGCATCTGCTATTAATATCAGCTTTGACTCCACACAATGTAAACACTCATTTTTTGAAGGATGTTCGGAGGACAATGTATGTGTGAGAAAATAGGGGTGTAGAAGGAAATGTATGTTGTAGACATGTAATTAATTTAACTATGATTTTTTTTTTTGAATTAGTATTATTATGTTTACATTTGTGAAGCTTTCCTTGTGCAAAGTTTTTACTGTGTAGAGGATGGGTAATGTGTGCAAGAACAAGGGCATAGATGGAAAATTATTTTTAAACTATTTTCCATTTATTTTTTTTATAGATTTAGCTATGAAAATTGAAGGATGTGCATAAAATAAGATATGTGCGAGAGAATGAAGGTGCAAATGGAGGTTTATAAATTTAATTTGTAATGTAATGATATTTCACATTTTCCTATTACATATATATATTTTTTCTTAATATATAGATTAATTAAGGTAATGCTTTTCCAATTTGTGTTTCTACAATAAAAATTTTGGATTTGGCTTTTGTGCTTCTGAGAGATTTCATTTTGCAGAGTTTTCTCCACACTTTGTACAATGTTTAGTAAATTATCTAACAATATTTAGAATTAAAATATTACCTAATATATAATAATATTAATGCCAAAGAAGTGTGCAGAAATAAAAACCATATGAAAATGGATAACATTCATTACGATAAAAAAACCTTTAATCAATTAATTAACAAAGTCTTTAGGGAAAAAGAAATTGATTTTTGGGGGGTGTGGAAAAATTGTTATTTCTCACACTTCCGCTGTTCCTCCTAAAGTGAGATAATAAAATAGTAGTATGGACCAACATTGTTTATAGTTGTTGTTGAAAATCAACAAGAAAATGCATGTCTAATTTATTTTTCCATTAAATAAATTAGACAATAAATTGTAATCTTATCTCATAACAACTTGTATTAGTTAACTAAGTTAGAAATACTAAGTTAGCTCAAGAATTTTGAGTTAAGGGTCAAAGGTGAGGCATGTAGAGTGATTCTACTATTTTGGGGGTCCAATTGTAGTTAATGCACTAGTGTAGTGTGAGTGTAATTAGTTAACTCAAATTAATTGAGTTAAAATCAGTTTAGCTAGTTCTAACTAAGTGATGAGCTAGTGAGAGGTCAAGTGAATTAAATTAGGTTTAATTCATACGTAATGATCTATCAGATAACTGATGATTTGTTATTATTAACTACATGCATATCAAATTTGATGAAGACCCAGTTGAGACAAAGGTTAAAGGGAATATAACTATCAGTTGTATTATTAGCGAACTTCCCAGGTGCAGTTATAAAGCCATAAGATGCCCATGATGGATTGCACAATCAAGGAAGGTTAGAATTCCTATTTAATAGTGTTTTAATTGCCCAGGAATTTCATAAGCAAGGTAGGATGAAGGTGGGCAGGAAATTGGCTATGTGTTTTTCTAATTTCACCTAGATCAGTGTGAGATAATTGGTAGAGTGCATGAGATTCTTGTGAGCAAGAATTTATTGTATTGTTTCATGATTCCTTGGCTTATTATAAAATAGAGATAAAGGGGTTTTGATGTGATTGGGCGATCCTGATTTATATTCCGGAAATATTATAGGAGGATTCAATATCATGTTTTAGTACATTGCATGATTAGATTGAATACATTGCTGTAATTTCTACATGGTATGAGAGTGCCAGGAGTCAAAATAGTGGAGAAGAAATTGAGTTTGTGTTGAACAATATTTAAATTTGCAGAAACATTCTTTGGAGCTATTAGCTCACCAAGATATCTTTCACTAGCTTGAGACTCGAATACGCACTCGAGGGAAATTCAAACTATATTGCATCGAAGGATAGGATGGAGGCAGTATTGGAGGATAATGGGTTGAAGGAGTTCAGTGAAACTGATATTCTTGAACCCAATCAGGCAGATGCCATGCAACATGAATCATGGAAGAAGAATGTCGCAAAGGTGAGGAGGATATTATTAGAGGGAGTTAGAGATCATATTGTCTCAAGTCTCCATGGCATTGAAGGCCTTGACAGATCTATTTAGAAGAATTAGTGACCACATAAAATTTTCACTTAAGGACAAGCTCAGGAAAATCAAAATGGATAAGGGCGACATAATCCAGAAATACTTGACCAAGTTCACTCAATGATGAGATGATCTTGGAACTGTTGGGATTACTGTAGTTGATGATGACTTGGTGAGCCTAGCACTTGTAGGCATTCCCAAGAGCTCGCATTGTTACTAGGACTCTATGAATGGGAGGGAGTAGTTACCAAAGTGGGAGTGACTATGGTCATATTTGGTACAAGAAGAGTTTTGGCGGAATACCAGGGATTGATCCTCATCCAAGACTAATGATGAGGAAAATTGTGCCTTGGTTGGTAAGGAAAAGAAGGGGAAAGGAAAGAAGTCCTATTCCAAATCCGACATCGGTAAAGAAGGTAAGAAGTGAGACATGTCAAAGGTGAAATGTTTCAACTGTCATGATCATGGACACTATGCCACAAATTGTCCACAAAAGAAGAAGAATAAAAAGAAGGCTCCGAGAGCTGCAGCGAGTGAATGGTGTGAACTATTATGGGATCTATGTGGCACTTGGATAGTGGAACATCTTTCCACATGACTAGAAACAAATAAATCTTTAGTAGCTTGGAGGAGAAGGATCTTCAGATGCACATCAAGATGGGTGATGATGGGAGATATAGCGCTATCGGGAATGGTACAGTTACTTTCTAGACAGAGTCATGTAAGCCTTCCATATAAAAATTTTTCATGCATGTACCAGGTTTGAAAAATAATTTATTTTTAGTTTCTACGTTGGAGGATATTGGATATGATGTGGTTTTTAGGAAGGAAAGTCGTTCCTTCAGCACAAAGCCACAGGACATGTAAAGAAGATTGGGGTTCATGTGAAGATAACTATCATTTGTATTATTATCAAACTACCCAGGTGTAGTTATAAAGCCAGAGGATGACCATGATGGATTACACAGTCAAGGAAGGTTTGGAATTCCTATTTAAAATGGATTTAATTTCCTAGGAATTGCATGAGCAAGGTAGGCTAAAGGTGGGCAGGAAACTAACTATGTGTTTGTCTAATTTAGCCTAGATCAATGTGAGACGATTGGTAGAGTGCATGAGATTATTGTGAGTAAGAATGCATTGTATTATTTCATGATTACTTTGCTTATTATACAATAGATATATAGGGGGTTTGAGCAGTTTATTTCCCCGCGAAAATGCTGTGTTATGCGATTGATTTAATTGTTTCTCTTACTTTCATGTGATTGAGCGATCGTGATTTATATTTCACAAATATTGTAGAAGGATTCAATATCTTTTTTTAGTACATTCCATTATCAGATTGAATCCATTGGTGTAATTTCTATAGGTGTCGACATGAGCAGACATATGTTTTGTAAATTTTGTGATTAATTTTTTTTTTTATGAGTGAAAGTGTGCATGAAATGTGTGGAAGGTTTATGATTGTGGGGAGTGTAGAGGTCTGCATGATGAAATATTGAAAGATTCCTTTGCACAATGGAATTCCTATGAAGTTCTACATAAATTCCTATTTACACAAAGATAGCCATAAACAATAGCACACTCTTTAATCAATTGATTAGCAAAGTATTGTTAGGTCCCTATATTACTAGTATAGTCCCTTATTGTTGTTAGTGTAACCCCCTTATTGTTATTATTGTACCCCTGTAATCCCCATATCGTTATTATTGTGCCCTTAAATTATTATTGTTAGGTTGGCTAGGATTACATTGTGGCCCCATGGACTCCTATATATAGAAAGGAGGTTTTGTAATTTGAATCATCCAAGAATTTTTCATTCATGTAATGTATTGGAGGTTTTCCCCTCGAAGTGGATTATTTCTAAGGCATTGATATCTCTTTTCTTCTATTTTTGGAGCTGGTTTCACAACATTTGGTATCAGAGCAGATCTTTGGATTATAGGGTTTTCGCTGCTCCAAACAGGTCATCGTGGAATTTTCGCTATAATTTTTTTTCTACGAAGGTTCAGAAGCTAAATTTTTTAGAGTGCGAAGCTGAAATTCTGAGGAACATATTCGCAAAAATTTAGAGCTTGGTTCATAATATGTTTGGAGATATGATCTGTGGAAGTTAGGGATTTTTGCAGGCTCTTGAATTTAACCTAAACATGTCATCGCAGAATTTGCGCAATAATTTTTTTTCTACGAAGTTTCAGAAGTTGAAATTATTAGGGACCGAAGAAAAAATCCTGAGGAAAATCGTCGCAAAATTTCAGAGCTTGGTTCGCAATATTTTTAGAGATATGATCTGTGGAAGTTAGGTCTTTTTCAGGCTCCCGAATTTCATCTCAAAGAGGTTATCATGGGAAAATATTCATATCTCTCTCTCTGAGCATTGGATTGGAATGATGTAAAAAGTGGCTATAAGTACACGGACTGCAGTTTCTTTTCTATCAATTTTGGAGCCAAAGGAGGAAACAGTGACACGTGACAAGTCATACAAGTTCGCTCTACTGAACCAGTCCATAATTGGGTCATTGTGGGAGATTAGACATAACGTTTCCTTGAAGAATCCAAATCAGGTCAGACCTATGAAATTTGAAAGAAGCTTCAGAGGGCTACTATAAGGTCAATTTTCAGATATTGAGGATCTGAAATTATAGAGATAATTCAATTTCAATATAGTGCTCCTTAAAAGCGAGTAAAAGGTGTGTATTTTTTTTTCCCGAATTGCATAAGTCTTGTTTGAAGGATGAAGTTGAATTGATTGCAAGGGAATAATGTAGAATATATATCAGTATTGGATTCTAAAATGGCTCCTAAAAATAATTCAACACCCATTAAGCCTTTAGAAGGCTCTACTATGACTCATGAAAACGAAGAATGGCAACATGACATATCAAATTTACAAGAGCAAGTGCAACAAATTTCTCTCTCACAAAGAGCAACGAAAAATGACATGGAAGTTTTGAAGAAAGGCGTGGAAACTAAGATGGATGGTTTGAAGAAAGGCGTGGAATCTAAGATGGATGGTTTGAAGAATGGAATGGAAGCTAAGATAGATGGCATGGAAGCTCGCATGGAATCTAAGATGGATAACATGGAAGCTAAGATCGATGAAAAAATGGAAAACATGGAGAATGA
This sequence comes from Pinus albicaulis, assembly GCA_034641835.2. Taxonomy (NCBI): domain Eukaryota; kingdom Viridiplantae; phylum Streptophyta; class Pinopsida; order Pinales; family Pinaceae; genus Pinus; species Pinus albicaulis. The sequence goes on along the minus strand of CM076576.1, from coordinate 388,617,228 downwards.
GCTTGAAGGTTTGACAAAGTTGATACAACAAATTCTTCCTAATGGTGAAAAGATAGTAGAGGAAACTCATGATGAGAACAAAATAAATGTTAATCGTGATTTCATAAACTCTAATGTTGGCAGGAAGAACCACCATATTCCAAAAATGGATATGAGGAAGTTTGATGGAAAGGATCTTGTAACATCGGATGCTACGGATGGAGCAATATTTTGATGTAATAATGAAAAACACACAAAAGGTACATTTTAACTGGTAGAATAAATACATATATGCACTGTCGATGGCTTGTACTCTTTTACTCTTGTAAAATTGTCTTGGTGAATTTTGGGGAGGAGAAATGATAGCCGTATGAGGATACAAAGAGCAACACTTTCTTTAGCCGATTGATAAATCTCAAACAAAAGTGTTCAGTGGGGGAGCACATTGAGGACTTCCAAAAATTGAATATAAGGGTAACTGATATTTCAGAGGAACATAGGATTGATCTCTTCATAGGTACTTTAAAGGATAACTTCCAACACGAGGTTCGTGTTTGGGAACCTGATTCATTGGAGAAGGCATTCAGGTTGGCAAGAAAAATTGAATGTAAAATTATGGCGACAAGGAATTCTACCACTCACATCTATAAAGATGGAAGTGTTGCTACTCCTAGACTTCCACAACCTACAATTTTGACACCACAACAATTGGAAGAAAAAGGAGCAAAAGGGATTTGCTACAATTGTGATATAAAATACACTAAAGTTCATAAGTGTGTTGAGAAGAAATTATTTTACATAGATTGTGAAGAGGAAGAAGAAAATGAACAAGAAGAGGATATACACCAAGAACCAACCCTAGAAGAGGAAGAAATGAGTAATGCTTTGGCAGGAATTACCACTCCTCAAACTCTCAAGATAGAAGGAAATTTCAAGAAGAAAAAGGTAATAGTGTTGATTGATTCGGGTAGTACCCATAATTTCATTCATTGTAAGGTAGCGAAGGAACTCAATTGCTTCTTATACCCAGCACCAGAATGTCAAGTGATGGTTTCAAATGGAGGAACTATAAATTTATCTGAAAAATGACATAATATCAAGCTAACCATGTGGGAATATGTATTGAATAGTCCAATTATTTCCATTCCAATGGGAGGTGTTGATGTTGTACTAGTTTTACAATGGTTACAATATATGGGGATGGTAGATTTTAATTTTCAAGAACTTTTCTTGAATTCTTTTTTGGAAGGAAAGGAAATTGAACTATGGGATATCAAAAGGAAGCGAGGACAGATAATAAGCTCTAATGTCATCATAAAGCTTTTGAACAAATAACAACGAGGCATAATATCACAATTATGCTCACTAGAAGTTCCAACAACAAAATCATATATTTATCCATATCTCCAAAAATTATTGGACAATCATTCCAAGGTGTTTGAAACTCCCAAAGGACTCCCACCTATTCATGATCATGATCATGCTATTCATTTGATTCCAGGAAGTGTTCCTCCAAACATCAGGCCTTATATATATCCTTATGTCCAAAGAGCGAAATTGGACGTATGATTGCAGAAATGTTAGAGGCGGGTATAATTCAACCTAGTCAAAGTTCTTTCTCTGCTCTTGTAGTATTGGTACACAAAAAGGATGGATCATGGTGCATGTGTCTGGATTATAGGGAGCTCAATAAGCTCACCATTAAAGATAAATTTTCCATTCCTGTGATTGATGAATTATTGGATGAATTACATGGAGCAACTTATTTTACCAAGTTGGATCTTCGTTTAGGATATCATAAAATTAGAATGAAGACTGAAGATATTCCAAAAATAGCATTTCGAACTCATGAGGGTCATTATGAATTTTTGATCATACCTTTTGGCCTTTCCAATGCACCTTCTACATTTCAAGGGTTGATGAATTCCATTTTCAAACCCTTCCTTAGAAATTTTGTGCTAGTATTTTTTGATGATATACTAATCTACAGCAAGTCTTGGAAGGATCATGTTGAACATGTTGACAAGGTGCTCAAACTATTGCAGGAGAAACAATTATGTGCAAAAACATCCAAATGTTTCTTTGGAGTACAAGAGGTGGAATATCTAGGTCATATTTTATATCACGAGGGTGTTAAGGTAGACCCTAAGAAAATTAAAGCCATTAAGGAATGGAAAGTCCCCACAACCATTAAGCAGTTGCGAGGATTTCTCAGGTTAATAGGGTATTATCTCAATTTTGTTAAGAAATATGGGAGAATAGCAACACCTCTAACAATATTATTGAAGAAAGATGCATTTTCATGGACTCCTTAAGCATCTAAGGCCTTTGAACATCTTAAAGAGGCAATGTGCCTAACACCGGTCTTAGCTACTCCAGACTTCACAAAAGCCTTTATTGTGGAATGTGATGCCTTAGGAAATGGAATTGGCATTGTTTTAATGCAAGAAGGAAGACCCATTGCTTTTAAAAGTCGTCCAATCAAAGGAAAGTATTTACAGAAAGCTATATATGAGAAGGAAATGTTAGAAATATTGCATGCACTAAAGAAATGGCGACCTTACCTAATGGGAAGACACTTCAAGGTAAAAAATGATCATGATATTCTTAAACACTTTTTGGAAAAAAAAATTTCTTCAGAAGAGCAGCAAAAATGGGTCACAAAGATGTTAGGTTATGACTTTGAAATAATCTACAAAAAAAGGAAGCTAAATTTTGTTGCAGATGAACTCTCAAGAAAGAATGAAGAGGTGGAAGAATTTCTTTATGCCATTTCTATTATCCAACCAAATTGGATAGCTAAATCAAGGGATGAATGGAAGAAGGACGAAGAAGTGTGGAAACTCATTCAAAAGTTGCAGCAAGATCCTAGTACATCTGATACATTTAGTTGGAAAAATGATTCTTTATGGTACAAAGATCGCTTATATCTTTGTAAGAATTCCCAACTAAAAAAAAAGATTCTTTTGGAATTGCACACTTCTCCTTTAGGAGGACACTCAGGATTTTAAAAAAATTACCACAGGGTGAAGATTTTTTTTTTTTGGGATGGCCTTAAATCCGATATTCAAAATTTTGTGGCGAAATGTTTCGTTTGCTAGCAGAATAAAGTTGAGACAATTAAGACCCCGAGACTTCTACAACCTTTATCCATTCCAAGTCAACGTTGGGAGGAGATTTCAATGGATTTTATCACAGGCTTACCTAAGTCCGAAGGAAAGAGTGTCATTATGGTGGTAGTTGATAGACTTACCAAGTATGCACACTTTTTTGCATGATCTCATCCATTTAAAGCAAGTACAGTTGCTACTACATTTATGAACACAATTCAAAAGCTACATGGAAGCCCAAGGGTTATTGTGAGTGACAGAGATCCCATTTTTACAAGAAATTTTTGGACGGATTTATTTTCTTGTTTGGGTACTCAATTAGCTCATAGCTCATTTTATCATCCTCAATCTGATGGTCAAACTGAGATAGAAAATAAATGTTTGGAAGGATATCTTCGTTGTTTTGTATCTGATAAACAAACACGATGGGTCAAGTGGTTACCTCTCACTGAATGGTGGTGTAACACTTCCTTCCATGCTACAACAAAAATTACCCCATTTATGGAACTTTATGGATATCATCCACCATCGATCACATCATCTTTAAGGGAAAATTCGAAGGTTCAAGCAGTGGAAGATCACATCAAGCATCAACAAGAAGTTCTCCAACTCTTAAAGGATAACCTGAATTTGGCACAAAATCGAATGAAACAACGGGCAAATCAACACCGCAGGGAGAGAATTTTTTATGTAGGAGATTGGGTATTTTTACGGCTACAACCATATAAACAAATTTCCCTCAAGCAAGGTAAGAAGGATAATAAATTATCGCCAAAATACTATGGTCCTTACAAGGTGTTGCAAAAGATTGGTACTATGGCATACGAATTGGAGCTTCCTGCTTCTTCACGAGTGCATCCAATTTTCCATGTTTCATGCTTAAAGAAGTTTATAGGAGACAATCTTCCAGTTCAAACAATATTACCAAAACTTGATGAGGAAGGAAAAATCATATTGGAACCTGAAGGGGTCACGGAAACAAGAACTCGACAGCTACGTAATCGATCGAATTCAGAGTATCTCATCAAGTGGAAGAACTTACCCACTAAAGATTCTACATGGGAGGATGAAAATTTTATACAGAAGCACCCAAAGCTACTCAAGCGTTGAGAACAATAGATTTTTGAAGGGGAGGGGCATGTTAGGTCCCTATATTACTAGTATAGTCCCTTATTGTTATTATTGTACCCCTGTAACCTCCATATTTTTATTATTGTTCCCTTAAATTATTATTGTTAGGTCGGCTAGGATTACATTGTGGCCCCATGGACTCCTATATATAGAAAGGAGGTTTTGTAATTTGAATCATCCAAGAATTTTTCATTCATGTAATGTATTGGAGGTTGCCCCCTCGAAGTGGCTTATTTCTAAGGTGTTGATATCTATTTTCTTTTATTATTGGAGCTGGTTTCACAACATTGCATGATCAGATTGAATCCATTGGTGTAATTTCTACAGGTGTCGACATGAGCAGACATATGTTTTGTAAATTTTGTGATTAAATTTTTTTATGAGTGCAAGTGTGCATGAATTGTGCGGAATTTTTGTGATTGTGCGAAGTGCAGAGGTCTACACGATGAAATATTGAAAGCTTCCTCTACACAATGGAATTCCTATGAAGTTCCACATAAATGCCCATTTACACAAAGATAACCATAAACAATAGCACACTCTTTAATCAATTGATTAGCAAAGTATTTAGTGTAGAAGAAGTTGATTTTTCTAGAGTGTGGAAACCACACTCATTGTGTAAGAGGTATTCACTGACATTTGTGCTTATCCATAAATTTTTATGTAGATATATTTTAATGTGTGGATGTTTTATTGGGAATACAGAAAGTATAACAAAAACTAAATACGAAACATTACCTTTTTATTTTAAATAAACAACATTAATTTATTAAAATAAGGACTTGAATAAATAATAAAAAGAAACATCACTGTTTCATTTTAAATAACATAGAAACTATTAATCGTTAATAAGGTTCAATTTCATAAAACTTACTTTCATTCAATCAATACAATGGATCATTGAACACATTGTTCATTTTTTCGATAATATTTCTGTGTTACGAGAATATGGACATATGGTATCACCATTAATAACAAGTTGGTAAAAGTGTTTATATTTTTGTTCAACAAGATTTCTAGTGTGTTCACAGTGCATCATTTGCCCATATTACCGACATAGAACATTATGATCGAATAGTGCCTCCTAGTAATCGTAGGGATTCTCTTCAGAGCCTTCTAGTGTGATTGAATCATAGCAAATGAGTAAAAAATATAGGCTCTTCCTCATTGTAGCCATTTATGTAACTTTTCTCCAAATTGATAACATGAATTTATTTATTCCCGGTATGATTATTGCACTACTTTCCTTCTTACAATTACATGATGTTCTATTCTGCTGATCTATCAATTCTTTTGTTGGGTTCGTTCTGTTGGCTCACGTTTTATCACTCTGGAAGATTCACGAGATTTGCCATCTTTGATAGATGATCATTACATTGGATTTATGATTAGTATTTTCAGATCTTGATCGATACACTTATGTGTGAAAAGTGTGTGAAATATTTTTTTAATTTAGTTTGAAAAGGATAACATACACGTGCCATATTTGAAATCAATACCATTTCTTGCTAGCGCAACAATTTTCAGTCATATCATTCCTATAGGTCCCATGCTATTTTTTTTGTTGCCAACATGTGATTTGGGACTACTTTATTTCATTTCAATTGTGATTACTATAATAGTTATCATAATTCCTTCATATTCAGATGAGGGTTCTATTAAATTGCTTACTGTCACTCCCCTTGGATGTACACCATCAATATTGAATCAAAGGAATTGCGAAAATTAAAAATATATATATAGTATATCTAGATAACAACCAGGATGATTAAAAATATAGATAACAATATATCTATATAACGATCTACCTAGGGACGTGCCGTAAATCTATCATTAAGTTTCCCTGCCTACTAATGTATCGACTCCATTTATCCTTTTTTCTTATGCTAGACTGGGCAAATGAAAAATTAAACATATTATAAATATGTGTTGCTTATGCACCTCTATTCTACTATACACACTCCCTCTTCGACACAATCTTCATTGTGGGTAACGAAGAATATTTTTTGAGCTCTGTATTAGTTGAGAAAAAAACCTTTGATCAATTAATTAGTTCTGTGCAATTGTTCTTCCCTATAGCTATATATGCAAAAGTTCTAAATGTGAAAGAGATTAAAAATTAACCAAATAAATGATATTTTTTTAGTGTGTAAAGGAGTTACACATCCGTATAAATATTAGAAAATTATTTCACATACAACTTTCACTTGGCGAAGAGAAAAAACTACTGTCATTCAAGTGTTGGTTGTTTTCTAGATTCATGATCTATTGCAAATACATCTATGACGTTCAATTGAGCCTGAATGAGATCACCAGTCTCTATTATATTTCGTTGCTTTATTTTCAACATTTGGTGCTTTTCATATGATATTTAGAGATTCCATTTAGATCCAATTGAAAGTCAAAGGTGTGTTCATCTATGCATCAATGTCCTATGAAAATCCTCTATTTTGTGTAGATTCAAAGTTCTATGCAATTACTCTTCTAGATAGCTTTTGTAAGGCTACTCTATCACTAAATAGAGCAAGCATGTCTCAACTAGGAAAAAAACAGAGTGATTCAAAGGAGGAAAGACTCATTATGGTTGTATCGCGTGGGAGCTTGATAGAAAGGGGATACCATAATCATTGAAGTGTTGGTTCTCTTTCATATCTATGATGTGTTTCAAAAACATATTCAATATCCAATTGGGCTTGAAAAACATGTAAAAGCCGAGGAAACATTATACTATATTGCTTTATGTTCAAGATTTCCCTTTGGAGATTAAAGTTAATGTAAGGAAATAAAAACCTAACCATAAATTACTTTTTCTAAATGCATTGTGAAAAAATAAATTGGCTACTCATTTATGTTTTGCACTTAAAATTATTTTCTTAATCAACTACATTCTTAATGTTGTCTAACTCTATATTTCTTGTCTCCATGTATAATGACCATGTGTAGCTATTTTGCATGTGACTCATGTTATACAAGACATATCATGTACACATATCTACGATGAATCACAAAAAATTAGGAAATTAAATAAATATGAAATCACATGAATATTTTACACATTGATTGATGTTAAGTGGATTCCATTTTTAAAAAATCAATATTATGTGAAAGGAAAGTTTACCATAGAACTGTGCATGGGGAAAGTGAATGAAGAGGTACAATAATTTTCCATAGAAAGATTGTGTTTGTTATTATCAAAGGGTATAGTTTTAATGAAGATTTTGTGACATAATTTTAACAATTAATGTGTTGGCAGTTGCATTGGCTAGGTGTTGATCATGCACTACGTTTTTGGCATACATGCTCCAAATGCATATTGGTTTATTTCATAGTTATATGGGAGGGGGGATCATTACGAATTGTTTTTCTCATAGTTTTCAGAATCAATACTCTGTTATGATAATTGCATGTTTTGATCATTAACATGTAATAACTATGCACAATATCTATTTTTGGAAATAGATACAAATTTTACGATATCAGTATCATGTACATTGTGGTTCATTTGTTTTGAGATTCTATATCTCATTAATAGACAAGATTTTTACGTGAATCAATTGTATATATATTTGTTTTCTCATTTTCTTTTACATTTTTATGAGGTGATTATCTTTGAGAAATAGTTCATAGTGAATTTTTTTTTTTTTTTGAAACATGATTGCTAAAGAATCAATGGATGCACATGTTTGAAGCCTGATTTCTAAAGCATCAATGGAGAATCATTTGTTTTCTATAGAAAGGAATGGTACAGACACAATACTAAAGCAACATAATCTATTTCATTTGAACAATTTTTCATTTTATTTGAACTTATTGTGTGTTAGATACACATCAACATAATTGTGTGAAGGAACAATAGAAAATTTTAGGAATTGTTTACATGAAGGGAAGGCCAAAGCCATATTATATTATGAACGCGAATTGAATATAAATGCATTAATACCAATGCATGGTATACATAGCTTAGATGTTTACTTGGAAAGGATGTAAAAATCAACTTCCAATACTATTGCTGGGGAAGAAGGAGGAATTTGGAGGTACATAATTTGTATATATTAGTTATTGAACAAGCTAAACATTCCCATAATACTTTTGTCAAAGGAAACAATGAAAAAATATTTTCATTTTAATTCACATTTGTGTGAAGAGAGTTATGATGTATTTTTCCATGACCAAAATTAAATTGTTAGACATTTTGAACCACTCTCATGTAAGAAATTTTTTAAAATAGGAATTGATAATGAAACTATAATAAATATAACAACAATGAACAAAAAAAACATGGATGAATTTAGATAGGAAAAAACATGGGTAGACATATGTTTAAGAAATTTTCTGAGTTCAAGAGTATTTACGGTGAAAGTTGTTTTGAAACAATATACTAATTGATGAAGAATGAGTATAATGTTCCCTATTTATGATGCATAATTCCACAATTTTTTTGCAACACAATGATGCATAATGACTCATTTCCTTTAAACATCTTATAAAAATACATGAACAAACATGCAATTGAGAAATTTCCTAGAATAGTAGATTGGAAAGCATACATTATATAATTAGAAATGCCATATGAAAAAGGGAATATATATGTATACCTTTTTGTTTATTAATAGATACGGTATATATTTAGCATAACCAAATTCATATGGTATGTTGACACTCTAGCTATTGTGTCTGAATTTCATGGGTTTGAGAGAGACGAAATGATATTCCATGTTATGCAATTTGGTGCGAGTGTAGGTAATTTGCATTATGAACCTATCAAATAGATAGTACAACAAAAAAACATTTCATGTCCTATTGAAGCAGTTAAAAAAGATGTATAAAGGAATCAAATAAAAAACATAGTCACATTAATACAAATGACTTTGAAAACATGAACTTGAATGAAAATGGCATAGAAATTGACACAAATTTTATCAATGTAAACAAGAGATCGCGACTATCAATGCATTGACTCAAAAAACATATAAGAAACAAAGATATTTTCGAAAAACGTGATCTTAGAAAACTATGCAAGTCATTAAATTATAACTCTAAGAACATGGAAATTGATGAATCTATACTATTAAACCTAATAAAAATCATGTCAATGTAAGCAAAAGACTGCATTCTTCATTCCATGAACTCAAAAAATACATAAGAAACAATTTTTTTATCGAAAAAAGTCAGATTATAAGACGATTGAATTAATAAAAGTCAATACAAGATATTATATTTGGTAATGAGCATAAATAATTGTTACAGATGCTTGATTATACATTTGAAATAATAGTGAACAATTTTTTTTTTAAATAATATGAGATGTTCCTATTTATGAATGTGAAATTTGCAATCAAACTTGGTTTAAAAGATATGTCATAAAAGAATAAATAAAAATATTTCCAAAATTAATTGCGTATTTAAAAGATGCAGAAAGGAAATGTACAATGACAAAGTTATCAAATTTGTAGTTCAAGAGTGAATTAGCCGTAATAGACAAATTTCCATAGTGAAAGAACTTTATGAATTGGAGGAAAGACTGATATCATTATGATTACCATTTTCTAAAATACGATAACTATGACAATGTTTTATAATACAACAATTGGCATTGACTAGTGGACTAATCAATGTACCTATTCACATATCGCGAATTCAAATTGCACTTTCTCGTGAAATAAATGAATCTCGTACTATGGTCATGGAAATTAAAATATGTTTAGTGTTTAAAAGAATATTTTCTATTGGGAAAATATGTGTTGGTAAACTCACAAAGGCATTGAGACGATTGTGTAAACTTCACTCTATATAATATAGAAAATGTTAGAATAAAGAAAAAATTGGAACAAGTATTTGATCAAAATAAATATGCATATGTATGTGAGACATATGTAGATGTAGAAAGAAATGGTGATAATTATTAATGTGATCAAGGGCCGGTAAAAAAAACACTATTACATGGTTCTATCGATTCGTATAGTATTTATGATTTTCGTAATAATGAAATAAACATTTCTCTGTCAAAAGGCTATAGTAATTTAGGCATATTAAGAGATAAGTATTCAGAAGAGATGATATTTCGCACATTGCTTTATGGGAAAAAATGATTAGAAAATGTTATGAGAAGCTTTCATTATCATGATATTGCTAGGCGGGAAGTTTTTCATCAAGATCATGATTTTGCATGTCATATAATAATTGTTTTTTTACCAAAAAAACCGAATTATGATCAATCAAGTATTTAGTTGTATTTGGATTCATATAAAAAAGGATAGTTAAAAGTAAAATAACTAATAGCTAAGGATGTTAAATCAAGAGAAAATTTGAAACACATTCTTGCATCAAACATTGCCTCTATGGATCTTAGACAAATACAAACATCACCAGACTATTTTTGCATTTGTGCAATAAATTATATGCAATGATTCGATAGTTAGGTCCACCCACTTTTGTTGCTTCATTTAGTAGTGTTGAACATAAATGGGAGCATTTAGTAAAGACTTTGTAAAAAATACATCGAGAAAAAAATCGTCGACTGAAAAATAAGTAGATGAAGATGATATTGATATCTTGATCATAAATGACCCCATTACCCATGTAAGATATTACAGAAGAAGAATGAATTTTTTATGCTAGTTAATTTCACATGATTCCAAATACTTTGGTGATGTCATTGACTATTTCTTTGTAAAAAAATTCAAAAATTGAGGAAGTCAACATGAACATGGATTTACATGGATTAAAAATTCTCCCATTTGTGGAACAGGCACAAATATTGAAAACGCAAATTTCGTTGACAAGTTCTTATCCTATGATTCAACTAAAATACATGAAAATATTAAATATGTTCAACGTTATCATCACACGATAATTGTAGCAAAGGAAAATAAATGCATTGTAGGTTCAATTTTCCATTACCACGAATGCTAATAACACAAATACTTGAGCCCATGGAATTCGAAAATGAAAAATCAAAGGCAAATGCAAGAGTGAAATTTGATGCACTAGAGCATATGAAACATGATGCGACATATACATTTTATAGTTTCCTGGAAATAATAGGTATAACTAAATCTAATTATATCCATGCAATTCAGTGTTCTCTGAAATGAAGAACAATTTTGTTGAAAAAGAGAACCAACAGAAATATGGAATAATAGATTTGCTTGACATATTCCATTAATATGGTGTGAAAATATGGATACTCAATTTGTAATTGAATCGTATGCTACAAATACTTATTATAGTTCATACATGACAAAGCTAGTTAAAAAAATGACATCAATGTTTAAACATGGCGAAGTGGGTGTAAAAAAAATGATGGTGATATTATAGAAATAATTGCAAGACTTGGAAAAAATTTATTGAACTTACAAAAATTGTTTGCACAACAAGATGTATATATAGTGTTGTCAATGCCACAAAATACTAGTTTAAGAAAATCTATATTTATTAAGTGAGTTCAAAAATAAATGATTGAATGTTTTTACTAAAGAAAACATATAATGTGAACTAGATTATTCATAGAACATAACATATTTATTAATTATCGATATCTATGTGCAAGAACTAGAAAACATCGAACATGTATGCTTCATATAATTTCCATTGTGTTATACACTACAAGGGAAAAAAAAGGAAGGCATTGAGAGACCATATGTTATAAGGTACGCAAAGTATAATAAACATATTGATGCTGATAACTATTACATAGAATGATTAATGTTTTATGGCCCATATCGTATTGATGAAAACATATTTAGAGAACAATATTCAGGTTGGGAGAATGCATATTCTAATTTGAGAAAATCATAAAATGTAACAAGAAAAAATTCACGATCGAAACAACGAAAATGTGGAATGATATTGATAGCATAGTTGCTGATGCTTGAAAACAAGGAGAGCGAATTGTTTGAAATAAATTTACCTTCAAGTGAAAAAATAGATAATGAAAAACATTATCAAAAATACGATATCGAGTTAGATTTTTGAATATTTTCAAAAGACTATAAATGCAAAATCATTTGTAGAGAGAGCTTATAAACTTGTAAAATAGCCACAAGCACTAAAAGAATCAAAATTATATGAAATCATGAGAATGCTTAACCCATAACAGACAAATATAGCAAAAGACATAATGGATGAGAAAAAAAATCTGAATTTACCCATTGTATGTACTTGTACAACAATATGTTTTGATATGAACCAACTCAATTAAAAGGAATCATCACAACATACACATGGAATGTATCGTTTAATGCATGTGGTATAAAATTGCATTCTACATTCCATTTACTATTTAACAAATCATAATATGTTTCGCTTAAAGGTGAAAAATTAGACACATTGAAAAAACATTATGAACAATTTCATGTTATGCTAATTGATGAGGTGTCTTTGATAGGTTCAAAATAACTGTACTACCTTGAAAAGTTATTACACGAAATTAAGCATATTTTGTTCACTTATTTTGAAAATATCGTTGTAATATTTTCAGGTGACTTGTTCCAAGTGCAGCCAATCAAATATTATTTTATTTTTGAGCAACCAATTTTAGTAGGTGAAAAAATAGTATACAATTTCTAGAAAGACAAAGTCAAATACTATGAACTATGTATGAAAATGCATAAAAAAGATAACAAATTTTTTTAAATACTTGAAAAAATGTGAGTTAATCAACAATATAATGAATACATAAAATATATAAATGGTGTTTTCTATAGGCCTTCTCCACTAGATCCATTTCTGTACCTATTTTACAGAAACACGGATGTACAAAAGCATAACGAAAAAATGTTGTCAAACGTAAATAAAGAGCTAATAGTTCTTGAAGTAATTAGAAAATCCCACAATAAGGAAATAATATTTGTTGCATGCAAGAAGACAATGAGATTACTGTCGAGAATTATTATCAAATGTAATGTTCTTATTGAGTTATATGCAAGAAACAATAATGTAGAATATGACCTCATTAATGGTGTTCATGGAATATGAAAAAAAATTATGAAAATTAGTAAGAATGCTGATGTGTTATGGATAGATTTTGTAAATAAAAATATTGGTAAACCTAAAATAAATAAGTATCATGAAATGTATGACATAAATGTTTCATATGATTGCACTCCAATATTGCGTTTTTCAAAACCTTTGACATTCCATAACAAGATATTTACAACTTTATTCCACAATCAATTTCTAATACATTTGGCTCTTGCTAGAACAATTCACGGATCACAGGGTTAAACATTGAATGGACTTGCATTTGATCCAAGTGGCATATTGACACACAGAATAGTTTACAAAATACTGTCACGTGTTAGAAAAATGGAATCATTGTATCTTATTCAAAAACTAAAATACAATAACTTTTGTGTAAATAAGAAAGTATTAGAAGAAACAAAAATCTTAAGAACTAAAGCACCATGGAAATTGGGGTGAATAAAGAATTCTATAGCAAGTGAAAATACTTTAACAATTACAAGTTTGAATACAAGATTTATACATGCTCATGTGAATGGCATTTTGCATTATGAAGATTTAATAAATTCTATTAATATTCTATGTATCTAGGAAAAAAAATAAAATTTCCACCGCCCAATACTGAATTTCGTAAATTCAATTTCAAAATATCAAATTTTCTTCATGGAGTACTTGCTCGCATACAAGAAAACAGAAAAATCAAATCAATGAAAAAAATTTGCAATAATAGAATCAAACTTGTTTTGAAAAAAGTAAATTTCCAATATCGGATATGCATAATAAATGTATATGTTTTTCCACTTGTACATATTTTGACAATCACTTAGGAAATAAGAACAAGAAGGGAATAATTCACACTTGGTGATTACATTTTTATACTTATTGGAGATTTAAATATTGAAATTAATTCAGATAGGAGAAGAAGTAAACAACTATTAGAGTATATGTGGTGTGAGCAACCACAAGAAATAAGGAGAAAATTTTATTTATGGGAAGAAGACCATTATTGATCACATTTGGACAAATTTCCATCTTTAACAATGTCATGTTCATATTTCACATTCGTATTAGAGTGACAATGATGCAGTTCATGCTTCCTTCTACTTTGAGTGACTGTAACACTGCAAAAGATATACGTTTTTTGTTTTGAAGGAATAAATTTCATAGACAATTAAAAATGAAATACAACACACTTTTGTAAATTTTAGCTATTTTCATATAAGTTGTAACGATATATTTGTTTGTTTTTTCTCAAGTGGAGTAAAAAATGAATAAGTAATTAATTTAAATATTGCAAGGAAATAAAAATTGTAGATTGTAGGAATCATATCCAATATTTGATACTTTAGATTTGTTAATTGTATTTTTATAACTTAAGCTAATTACTAATTACAGAATTGCATAAGATAGGAAAAATGCACAAACGATGTGCGGAACTTGAAAATGTGCAGAAGTGATGTTGTATTTCTTGCATCTTCCTTTCTCCGTACATACTTTCTACTTTGATTTTCCTCTACATATTCACATCTTGCATAACACTTTTTCTGTGTGTTCACGGACTTTTTAAAAAATGCCATTAATTTTTGAACCAACCTTTACTTAGATTATCATATAAGAGAGCGAAGCATTTTGGAATGATTGGTCAAAATGCATGCATCTTTGATCTTTTTCAAATCTGTGTGTTAGATTATTCATAATTGAAAGATGACCTTGTAGTTTTGTGATAGGCATAAATTGGCATGCTTTTTTGCAAAAAGAATTATTATCGACAATATGTGATCTAGATGCCATTATTGCAAAGAGTTTATAGTAACGCAAAAGAAATATGTGTAGTAAATGGATGAGATGGTTTTGGAGCTTCAAGGTATTTTTGCACTGCTTTCTGTAAACATTAGCTTTAGTATCTTCAATTTCTATCTATTGACAAATGTTTTGTGTAACTAATTTAAAATTTTCAACAATCAGAGCCGATTTCGCGTTTGAAAAATTAAGATCTATTGAATATATACAGAATTTAAAAAAAAGTATATCTGAACAATATTGAGAAAATTATTTATTCATAAAATATTTTCGACTACGAAATGAATATGGTTAGCATACTAATAAGAGAAGATATTTTCAATGATATCGTTAATTTACCTAGTCATGATGATGGGAACTTCCACTGGTCGATTTCATATGAGCTTTATGTGGACATGTAAATGAAAGAGAAGAACAATAATAATATTTGGACAAGTGGATTAGTGAATGTTGTGTGTGTGTTATAAGTGTTTGATTTAACGGAAAATTTTCATTTGTGTGCAATTTTTATTATATATATATATATATATATATATCCTTTGAATACGAGCACATTTAAATGCATATTCAAGTTACGAGATGCTAATATTCATTTGATATTTCCCGAAGAAAATATTTTCATGATATTAGAGGTAGGTGAGGCTAATGTTGTTGGGGATTTATTTTTTCCAAGTTGCCAAGTTCCTTATGATATTTTTATTCTAGAAATATATTTGTTTAAGCCATAATTTAGGGAATTTTGTTGGCTTTATGTACATGTCATGGCCCAAGAAACTACAATAAGTGTTCCAAAATCCCATTCACTATTTTCGACTGGGTTGATATCATTTCTAACGAATTAGCTTCTAATTTAACCAAATTTATCCAAGAACAATAGATTCTTGATGATATCATATCTCATAATAGTTTTTATTTCTATTGATGGATTTCGCGGTTTTCCATGTAATCCTAAATTGAATGTGAATCAAGAACCAATGCAATTCTGGTATCATATACTGTGGAAGCATAATTATTCTTTAAATTCTTGTCTAATTCAATATGTTTTTGTAAGAAAAGTTAATTACATGATAACTAGATAACAACCTCATTGTATAAATTGACAAGCACAAGTTTTCCTATGGGGAAAAGGTACGCATGAAGAAAGAGACAGTAATACACTAATTTGAATATATGGATTTCAAGGTAAGCCATTATTGTTGCCAAAATATATTATAAATTTATAAACAAATATTCCAAAGAAAAAGGATAAAATAATTCATTTATTTGCAGTTTACTGTTGGGGAAATCATAGTGAAAAATGTGGATTTTGTTACAAAGCTCGCATAGACTTTACATCCTTTTAACTTAAGTGAATCCAAAGCAGTTAAAGCCTTTGATGAGGAGGGTCTATTTCACACACACTTGGAAACACTTACAGATAAAATATTGTTTTTAGAAATTAGAGAGCAGAGAAAAGAATGTTAAAATGCATTGACAAAAAATAAATGAATAATCATAAATGATGAATAAATAATCAAAGAATCAAGTATGAGTACTTCTGAGGATCAATCTATATGTTTCATAAACGACACTCATGGAAATCAAGGGATAAACATATATGCCAAATATATCACCAAAGAATCATGTATCAATACTTCTTTAAATCAATCTCTATGTTGGATAAATTATACTGATGAAAATTCATCATCAAGTGAAAACATGATAAAATATATTGTAAATAAAAAATTGATTCACGGCAAGCTATCAGGTAGCGGGAAGCAAACAGATCCTGAATGAAGTTTTAATTCAAAAGAAGTGTATACTAGTGAATCAACCAATTCCATAAGTCCTATGAAAATAAGAAGTGTTGAATAATCTATAAACATAGAAGTTGACAACGTTGTGCTATCTAATTAGATTAGTTTTTGGTTTACAAAAAATCAGGAAATAATGGCGCAAATTTCCGATGAATATATTATTTTTGAGGATGGTTCTATCATATTGAAAAATGCAAAGTAGGACAACAACAATAAGAAAATGAAGATTGATAAGGTAAAGCTTCAGAACAATAATGTTTTAGATCAAACATAAAATCATGTTGATATGTATAGAGTTGAAACCACATTGGTCATGGAGCTGCCTCAAGTTATCGGCAATGTGTTTGTAGACTCTCTTAGTCAATAGGAAGAAAACAAATTGAGACTAAAAAAAAGAATATATGACTTGGAAGATATAAATCCAGGTCCTTTATTAATTATTGGCTAGAAATATGGACAACAATACCGATATTTAGTGAATCGCAACACATCCTATAGATTTTCTAAATATATCAATTTCCTTAATGTGGTGAAAACATATATTATCAACAATATATGCCAAAAGTTGAAAATAATTGAACATGCATGGCAAGAAACTTCCAATCTGGAGCATTTTGCACAAAGAACTAAGTCATTTGTTAAGTAAATTCAATATGATCTCAAAGGAGATAGGTATTTATTAATCAATGGCTTATTTTCTTTCAGCAAGAGATTTGATTTACTTTCTGATGCAGAGAAAAAATGATATGAACTTCATAATGCTAATCGAATGAAGTAACTCAAAGTTGCGTGGTATCAAAGAATCAGAAGAATGAGAAACATCATTTCTAAACATGAAAACATAGAGAATCAAAGAGAGAATGCACGTGTCAAATCCATACAAATTGTTAAGAATTTGAACAATGCATGTATCACATGTGAATCTAGATTAATTCCAAGAGAAATGTTAATACTTGAATTGGATAATCTGAAATAGTCAAAGGAAACAAAATTCAATGATATAAATGATTTTAGTACACATGAAAATAGGGAATGTCTAATTAGCTTTTCTAATGTTAATAAAAAAAACTATAATTTAGCTACATAATTGAAAGGAGAATCCAAAGAAATTTAAAAGGATAAAGTCAGTCAAGGTGTCAAACTACAAATTACAACTCCTCCTATGAAAACATGCATACATGAAAAGCTAAAGAAGTTGCTTCAAGAAGCCGAAAACTCAAAAAATAATTAACTGTCAAACAATTAGGACATATGATTTTACATACTGCAGGTTTTCTTAAATGTTGGAATATTCATTTTCCTGTTTATAGGTAATTAAATGTTTAGTTTTTTATATATGATATATGAACTGAATCTATCTTTGGATGCAAGGTTTTTCTTTTCATTGCAAATGGATTTTTCATAGAACGGTTCATAGGATTCAAATTCATTTACTTTTCAGGCTAGGTATAAATATTTTGATAAACTATTTAAAAATTGTAGGTTTTAACCTTGTACAGAAATTATCTGCAAACGAATCTTAAAAAAAAAAAAAACAATAGTGAGAGCATAAAACATAGAACATATATACATAGAGATTTTCCCCTGGATCCCAAATTGGGACTACCAGATTGATTTTTCATTATATTCCTTTTAATATTACAACACATATATATACATGCCGAAGCATACATAAAACCCAATCCAATAACCCTGGATTATAACATAACTGTATTTATCTTGACCGGATCTACAAAATACTAGGGGCCAAATACCATCATGCCCCAAAACCATGTGCAAACCCATGCAAAAAACCATGGGCGGGTCCGCCCATTGAAAAATAGGGTCCAATTTTTTTTTCCCAGGGCGCTGCCCCGGACCCTAAATAGGGGGGGCTGCCACCCCCCTGTGACCCCCTGCTACGCCTAGCACAATGTTCAAGGGGGGCTATTGCTCCCCCTGTGACCCCCCCACGCATGCGACTAATTGTGGAAAGAATATAACACATACCCAACATTCTCCCACTTGTTGTTTTCTTTTCACATGGGGGCACATGAGAGCTTAATCATTAGCCTAGCTTTGCAACACCCATTGTTTCTCTACACCAAAAGAAATTTTTTAGTGCTCATGGACTTCATCAATGCATCTGCAACATTCTTCAAAGTGTCCACCTTTACCAGCAGCACCCTCTTATCCTCAACCATATCTCTCACAAAGTGATATTTAACATCAATGTGATTTGTCTTTGAATGGTATGCAGGGTTCTTAGCCAAAAAAATTTCACTTTAGCTATCACAGTCTATCCTTATAGCCCGCTGAACCAACCCCATACTTGAACACAATCTATGCAACCAAACTGCTTCCTTACTTGCATGAGTGGTTGCCATGTTTTCTACCTATATAGTTGAAAGAGCCACTACAGACTGTCTTTTACTCATCCAACTGACTTCACCTACAAATAGGCTAAACACATACCCACTTGTAGATCTTCTTTGGTCCAGATCTCCAACCCAGTCTGCATAAAAAAAACCATGGATGTCCAAAAGTCCATCCAATCCTGGTCTTCCCTGGTAGCACAAACCATAATCACTAGTGCCACGCAAATATCTGAAAACCCGCTTCACTGTTGTCCATTTCTCCTTCCCTGGTTTTGATATAAATATGATCAATACTCCCATTGCATGTGTAATGTATTGTCTAGTACATACCATTGCATACATGAAGCTACCCACTGCACTTTCATATGGAAAATGTGACAGGTCCTCCTTTTCTTATTGTGCCTTGGTACATTGTTCAATAGATAGCTTTACACCTGCAGGAATAGGAACCTTCACTGGTTTACTATCCTTCATATTGAACCTCTGCAATATTGTCTCAACATGCTTCCTCTAGTTTAACCAGAGCTTCCTCTTTGCCCAATCTCTCTTAATTTCCATGCCCAAAATATAATTTGCAACACCAATATCCTTCATGTTGAATTTGGATAACAATTGGGTCTTCAAATCCTAGATAATTTATTTGTAATTTCCAATCAGCAATATATCATCCATATACAGGACCAAATAAAAAACACAGTCACCAATTAATTTAAAATATACACAGTGATCCTCTTTTCTTCTGGTGAATCTAAGTCACCGTATATAGGTATTAAATTTCTGATACCACATCCTTGGTGATTTTTTTAACCCATACAGAGAATTTTTTAACCTGCATACCAGTTCTTTCTTACCCTTCACCATAAAGCCTTCAGGTTTCTTCATGTAGATCTCCTCTTCCAGATCCCCGTGAAGAGATTTTGTCTTCAGATCCATCTGTTCTACCTCAAAATCTAAGGTAGCAACAACAAATAAAAGTAATCTAATAGAAGTAACCTTGGCAATAGGAGAAAAAATATCACCAAAATCGATTCCTAGCACCTGGGAATAACCTTTTGCTACCAATCGAGCTTTGTATTTCTCCACCTTGCCTTCTACATTGATATTATTCTTAAACACCCATTTTCTCCTGATGGGCTTTCTTCCAGCTGGAAAATCCACTAGATCCCATGCCTCATATTTGTGCAAGGATGTAATTTCATCAACCATGGCCTCCTTCTAGATTTTTCCATCCTCTGAATCCACTGCCTACCTAACAGTTCTGGGATCATCATCAGTTATAGTTAAAGAAAATTTTGAACAAAAAGCAGATGGACTATACCTTTCTAGTTTCCTTCTTTCCCGAACTGATCTTATCACAGATGGAGATTGTGGCTCTTCCTCTTCCGAGTATTCTTCTGTTGTAGAGTCTGATTCATCCTCCTTTAGTTCAAACTCTATATTCTCAGGTTCCTTTGGTAGGAATTCATGTTTAAAAACATCTTTCACCTCTCTAAAAACCACATTTCAATTGTACACAACCTTCCTTGTTTCTGGGTTCCAAAGCTTGTAACCTTTTAAACCATCATTATACCCAATAAAGATTCACCATTAAGATTTATTATCCAACTTGGTTCTTTTCTCCTTTGGAACATGTACATATGCATCACATCCAAATACCATCAGATGTGAAAGAGAGGGTTTCTTACCAGTCCATACCTCATGTGGAGTCTTATCCTCCAACGCTGATGAAGGTGATTTGTTAACCAGGTAACATGTAGTCTCCACTGCCTCTGCCTAGAATTCCTGTCCTAACCTGGTACCACTGAGCATGCTTCTTGCCTTTTCCATCAACGCTCTATTCATTCTTTCTGCAACTTTGTTTTTTTGAGGTGTGTATGGGTTATTCTTTTGTTGTGCTATACCACACTTCTTACAAAACTCTTCAAATTCCTTCTTGCAGAATTCTCCACCATTATTTTTCCTCATGAACCTTTATCTTCTTCTCTGTCTGGTTTTCCACCAGAGCCTTAAATTATTTAAATCTGTGAAAGACTTCAGATTTCTTCCTTAAGAAATATATCCATGTATTCCTTAAGAAGTCATTTATGAATGAAAAATAGTACCCAGAATTTCCTAGTGAGGGAACCGACACACGTCCAAACACATCTCTGTGCACAAGCTCTAATATCTTGTTTTCCCTCTTAGCACCAGAAGGAAAACTCACCCGATTTTGCTTCCCATATACACAATGTTCACAGAAATCGAAATCCAGAGAGAAATTAGACATACCTTCTACCATACCATTTCCATGCAGTATCTAAAGGCCCATATATCCAATATGTGCAAGCCTTTGATGCCATAACATGGTATTTTCGTCAGAGACTCCTAGGCTTTCTGCTGCACTTTCAGGAACCAAAAAACTGTTTCAACTATTAATAACAAAACTACCCTGAAGCTTGTACAAAGTTCCAATCTAAACTCATTGCATTAATACTAGTGCTCCCCAACCCATCTTGTAGGTATCTTTCTCGAACACTATTTTTACACTTGCATCATCCATCTTTCTTACATAAATCAAATTTCTGGCCAATGCAGGAATATGTAGAACACTAGGAAGTGTTATAATCCTTCCACCTTACAAATCCAACTTAAATTTTCCATATCTAACTATTATAGCCTTCGTATCATCCCCTAAGAAGACATCACCACCATAATACTTCTTATACTCGCAGAACCACTCCCTATGGGGAGTGAAGTGAAAAGATGCACCTGAGTCAATCAACCAAGCCTCATTATCTACATGTGTATTCAAAGGAGAAGCCAAATTCACATCCCCACCTTCATCCGAGGTGGTTTTTTCCTCTGCAGAAGGAGCATCATCAAATCCATTTCCTTTCTTAGGAGCTTTAGATCTACAGTCCTTTTTGTAGTTCCCTTCCTTTTCGCATTTTTAGCACATCTTTACAAAATTTCCTTGAGCTTTAGATCTCCCTCTATATTCAGATATCCCACTCAAAACCTTATTCTTATTTCTATTCTAAGAACTTCCTCATACAAATAAGGCATCTCCATTATGGCCCTCCATATTTCTCTGTCTCATTTCCTCTGACAGCAAGGCTGAGACTATTCATCAAAATTCAAGATAGTTGTATTGCTACTTATTGCAATAACCAGGCTATCCCACAAATCTGGTAGAGAACACAACAAAGTGATGCAATTTTCTTCATCTAAGATATTCATATCAATAGGTAACAACTGACTTACCATAGTATTGAAGGCATTCAAATGCTCTGTCACCGAGTCTCCATCCTTCATCCTTAGGTTATACAACTTTTTCTGCAGGAACAATTTATTCACAAGAGACTTAGATTGGTAAAAGGTCCACAACTTGTCCCACAAAGGCTTTGTCGTAAATTCCCCATATAAATTCAACAATACTGAATCTGAGATAAAAAGCCGTATTGTGCTCTTTTCCTTCCGATCGAGCTTCTTCCAGTCTTCATTTGGCATTGCCATTGGTTTAGTACCCGGATCTACCACAATCCACTGATCTTTATCCACTGGCAGATCCTCCATCTTGAGCTTCCAGAACTCAAAAATATGACCATTAAATTTCTCGATCTCTATATTTCCACTGCTCACCATCTTCTTTCACCACAAGAATGGGTCCCACAGTTCTCCCACTGAACAGGGTCTACCACAGGCCTAAGCAAAAAACCCTTGAGAAGAAATGGTGTCCCTTGAAGTTGAACAACTTTGATACCAAATGTAGGTTTTAACCCTGTACAGAAATTATCTACAAATGAATATTAAAAAAATAAAATAAACAATAGCGAGAGCATAAAACATAGAACATATATACACAGATATTTTCCCCTGGATCCCAAATCGGGACTACCAACTTGATTTTTCATTATATTCCTTTTAGTGTTAGAACACATATATATACATGCCGAAGCATACAAAAAACCCCAATCCATTAACCCTGGATTATAACATAACCATAGTTCCCTTGACCGGATCTACAAAATACAAGGGGCAAAAAACCATCATGCACCAAAAACATGTGCAAACACATGCAAATAACCATGGGCGGGTCCGCCCACCGAAAAATAGGGTTCCAATTTTTTTTTCCCAGGGCTCTGCCCCGGACCCTAAACAAGGGGGGCTGCCGCCCCCTATTATGAAACCAGCTATAAAAATAAAAGAAAAGAGAGATCAATGCCTTAGAAATAAGCCACTTCGAGGGGGAAACCTCCAATACATTACATAAAATGAATAATTCTTGGATGATACAAATGACAAAACCTCCTTTCTATATATAGGTGTCCCTGGGTCCACAATATAATCCTAGCCGACCTAACAATAATAATGTAAGGGCACAATAATAACAATATGGGGGTTACAGGGGCACAAAAATAAGAATAAGGGGGCTACACTAACAACAATAAGGGGATACACTACTATTATAGGGACCTAACATGCCCCTCTCCTTCAAACAAATGTTTCCCTGAACACTTGATTATTTATGGATGCTTTTGTATAAAATTCTCATCCTCCCATGTGGAATATTCAATGGGTAAGTTCTTCCACTTGCTGAGATACTTTGAAATTGATCGATTTGGTAGTTTTCGAGTTCTTGTTTCTGGGACTGCTTGATAACTTCTTTCACTGCAATTTTGATCTTCTTGTTGTTTCATTCGATTCTGCACCAAAGTTAGGTTATCCTTTGAGAGTTGGAGAACTTGTTGCTGATGCTCGATGTGATATTCCACTATTTTATCATCCATATTAGATTTCATTTGATCCTTCAAACCATCAAACTTAGCCTCCATTTTTTATTTTAGACCATCTATGTCATCTTTTATTACTCTTTGTAAGATCGAAATTTGTTGCAGTTGGTACCGTAATTTTGATATCTCATACTGTAATTATTCATCTTCATGAGTCATAGTAGAGCCTTTTGAAGGCTTAATTGGTGTTGAATTCTTTTTAGGGGGCATTTTAGAACCCAATACTGATATCTATTCTTCAATATGCACTTGGAATAAATTCAAACTAATTTTTTCAAACAAGACTTATGTAATTTGAAAAAAAGACACACCCTTTTCTTTCTTTTGAGGAGCTAAATATTGAAACTGAATTATCTCTGTGATTTCATATCTTCAATATCCGAAATTGGGCCCTGTAGTAGCCCTATGAATCTTCTTTAAAATGCAAGAGGTCTGACCTGATTTGGATTCTTCAAGAAAATGCTATGCCAAATCTCCCACAATGACCTAATTATGGACTCGTTCAGTAGAGCGACCTTGTACGGTGTTCCATGTGTCACTGGTTCATCCTTCGGCTCTGAAATTGGTACAAAGGAAACTAAAGTCCATCTAATTGCGACCACTTTTTATAGAATTCAAATCCAATGCTCAGAGAGAGAGTTATGATGATTTTCCCATGATCACCTCTTTGAGATGAAATTCGGGATCCTAAAAATTCCCTAACTTACACAGACCCTATCTCTGACAATATTGTGAATCAAGCTCTGAAATTTTCCACGAAATTCCTCAGTATTGCGGCTTTGCTTTGTAAAAAATTCAGCTTTTGAACCCTCATAGAAAAAAGGTTATAGCAAAAATTTCATGATGACTTGTTTAGGTTAAATTCAGGAGCTTGCAAAAATCCCTAAATTTTATAGATCATATCTTCAAAAATATAATGAAACAAGATCTCAAAATTTTCCATGACTTTCCTCAAGATTTTGGCTTCGCGTTCTAAAACTTTTAGCTTCTGAACCTTCGTAGAAAAAA
Organism: Pinus albicaulis; assembly: GCA_034641835.2. Taxonomy (NCBI): domain Eukaryota; kingdom Viridiplantae; phylum Streptophyta; class Pinopsida; order Pinales; family Pinaceae; genus Pinus; species Pinus albicaulis. Next base: position 388,592,314 of record CM076576.1, on the reverse strand, counting down.
TGTTATAGCGAAAATTCCACAATGACCTATTTGGAGTAGAGAAACCCTAGAATCCAAAGCTTTGATACCATGTTATGAAACCAGCTCCAAAAATAGAAGAAAAGAGAGATAAACACCTTAGAAATAAGCCACTTCAAGGGGGAAACCTCCAATACATTACATAAATGAATAATTCTTGGATGATACAAATGAAAAAACCTCCTTTCTATATATAGGAGTCCCTGGGGCCATAATATAATCCTAACCGACCTAACAATAATAATGCAAGGGCACAATAATAACAATATGGGGATTACAGGGGCACAATAATAACAATAAGGGGGCTACACTAACAACAATAAGGGGATAAACTAGTATTATAGGGACCTAACACCCGCCCTGTGACCCCCCTGCTACGCCCAATGCAACATACAAGGGGGTTTATTTCCCCCCTTGTGACCCCTCCACACATGTGACTATTTGTGGAAATAATATAGCACATACCCAACAAAAATTGAGTGCTATTTTCTATACAAATGGTTTTTTTTTCCACATAGATTTTTTTCAGAGTTACATTTTCACTTATTACATGTATTTAATTGATTGTGGAAAAATTGTTTCTATGTTGTTCAAATGAAGTATAGAAAGTTAAATAGAAAAAAATCAAAATTCCAGTTGTGACTATGCTAAAATCAGATATAAGAAAAAGTCTTACTATGGATAGAATAAATATTATAAATATCTATGTTGTATTATTATTGCTCCAATTATATACATTATTGTTAAAATTTGATTACTTTGTGCAAATTATGACATTGTTAACAAATTTTGTGAACAATTTGAAGATGATTTCTCTTTTGTTGATAGAAATGAGAATGAATATTCAATTACTGTTTTTATTGTTAGATTTTTTTTTCATATTTGATGTTAATTTTAATCATTGATATGGTAATTACCATTTGAATATGGATACAATTATTGTTACTATAATTGTTTTCATTATTTTTTAGGACTTTTAAGGCACAAATAGTGATTTTTTTTTTTTGAGCCTCGATCTATTTTCCATTTATGTGCAATTGTGTGATACAAATTGGAATTTAATTAACTCATTTTTAGTATGTTTTGACATCAATTTTACCACACATTGCTTCTTTGTCACACTAATTGAAAATAAAATAAATTTTATGGCAAACACATATAATAAGGTTCAATTTTAGTTTGAATATTTCCATGTAGCTTTGGCTAATCATTAAAAATTTCTCCATTCTCTTATCTATAGACTATAGAAAATGAAAATTAGAAAATTTCTTTCAGAAAAAATAGGAATTAATATGTAATGTATGAAATAATTCGTACTCCACATAATGAAATCTCTACTTTCAACACCCACCTGCCCATTTTTTTGCAAAGGGCATGCAACGATGTTAAGCCTGCCATAATTGGCTAGAGAATATATGAAATGGAATTTAACTACTATTGCTTTTAATGATATGAAATGAAATTTAGATACTATTGATATTAATGGTATGAAATTCCATTTAAATACTATCGATTTTAATGGTATGAAACAAAATTTAACTAGTATCATTTTTAATGGTATTCATTAATGAATGATTGTCATAAATTTTTCTAATACTGATTTTCCTGATCTTTAATTAGAAAATACTAGTGTAAAATCAGTTACTTTAAATCATATTTGTTTTACTTAAATTCCAATTAGAAATAGTCCAATTGATACGATTACATTTGATGACTGATACATTTCACACACTTTAGAAATTTATACTAGGATACTATTTTATTAATCCTAGATGGCATTCTATTTTGATTAACTAGAGATCTCCTATCAATAAATACAACTCTTTCTTTCCATTTTTCATTGAAATAATGCATGTTCATGACATTCACTATGTAACATTGGTTTTTTATTTTCCAATTATGGATTAGATAATTTCACATTCATTAATTGTACTCGTATAATTAAATATTAAAAGAAATTAGTATTGAGGTAAGTAATAATAATTTCATTTTGTATAGGTTACAATTAGAGGTTTGAAGAATGAAGCTCTAGTATAAAAACGCAAGAGTATCAAAGTCAAATTGCAAAATTTACTATTCCAAATGGTTTAGACATTGGTAATTTTAAAATTAAACATTGTAGCTATAATTAACATTGCAATTGAGGCATGTTGATTGAAATTTTCAAATGTGGTGTATGTAGAGCTCTTTATGTTTATGCACATGCATTTTTTCTTTGTGCATGCTTCCTCTAGAGAATCAGCACCGCATAACCACACTCGCACAACTTTCTTCACATAACTATTTTTGTAGTTGTTCATAAATAATAATAAAAATAAGATTGAACATAATAGAAATGCATAAGTGTAGAACTGTAGAGAAAATAGATAATGCACAAAAAGATCTTAAGTTTTCATTGTATGAACTTCCGCACTTTGCAAAATATATTAATAATAAAACAACCACCATCTTATACACACACAACTATCTTCAGACAACATTTTTCAAAACGCTAACACCAAACAAAAAACTCAAGAAAATTGACGATCCATATCCATATTACATCCTCATATTAGCACAATGTAATAGAAATGAGTTTAAAACTATTTAGTTAACAAATATTCTGGGAAATAGGCTTGATCTGTGATGTAAGGAAAAAAAGTGTGTCCATTCACATAAGAACCATTTGGTCTCTAGCGTAATCTCTAACTTGCTAACTCTACTTTCTCCCCATGTCATTCGTCTATGACTAAATTATCTCAATAGTCAAGTATAGATACAAAATACTCATTAGTAGCACTAGAAGTACTAGTAAGAGGCACACTAACACCAACACCAACAACTCTTCCAACCAAAAATCATATCTTTTCTCTAATTGAGGATGACTCCATCGAATGTTAAATATTTACCTTTTGAAAGAAATATATATATATATATATATATATATATATATATATATATATATATATATATATATATATATAATTGAATTCACTGAATAGATATGCAAAAAGTATTTTATAATATTGATAGATATTACCTTATTGATATATTTTCAACTAGAAACAATAGCTTCAATAACGTGATTGTGTGTGGATATAATGAATGAATATTAATATTGGTACTTACCATTGATTAATTCGTAGATGTTAAGCGCGAATACCAAGTTTATGCATCGGGAAGGTGGATAATTATTTCAATTTTTTATATGTTTCCTACTATCATTATAATGATTACGAGATATAATATGTTATAAACATGAATATTAAATTTCACTAAAAATAACTACAATACCCAACATTAAAAATGATAAATGAGAATTGATATTATTTGATATTTTCACAATTATTATCTGCATTAAAAAAATATATTTGCACTTTTGTACATGTTTGGATAAAAAATATAAGATGTAGAGTACTTTGTGCAAAAGAAGATGATTTTATGAGAATGTGGATAAACCACTATTGCATAGTTCCATAGATTCAAACATTGCCAATTATAACATTATACCAGATTTCAATGATCCAGTAAACCCGAAAAGCTATTAAAAAATAGTCACATTCTTCAACCATATAATAAAGGGTAATGCTAAGCTTGCTTATCTCAGTTTTCTTTTTTGCGTGTTTGCGTGCTTATGCATACCAACTAAAGTAAAAGTATCTAATTAACCTTTATAACTTTATGCATGTTTATCTAAAGAAAATTTTACAATACAATGATAATTTCTTTTACAATAATTGCTATAAACCATGATAACACTAATATCAACATGTTTATTTGTACACTTTGTTTTACATGTAGGATTAATTAAAATATGCAACAATTAAAAGCTATTTTTATATAATAAAAGTCATGGAATTATATTTTTTTGCGAGCGTCAACGGAATTTCAATGCACGAAGCTCTACACAATGAGATAAAATTCCGCACATTGAATTTCCTTATGCACAATAATCTTCCATTCGCACTACCTGCTTGCACGAAATTAAAAATTGAATTTTACATGAGAGAGCATTACTTTATTTAAATTCCACATTCATATGAACCAAATGAAATAAAACTTTAAAATTAACTAAAGTAAAAGTATATAATGAACCTTTATAACTTTATGCACATTTATCTAAAGAAATTTTTACAATACAATAAAAAAATACTTTTACAATAATTACTCTAAACCATGAAAAATTGACAACTTCTTCAACTAGCTGTGAGGAAGAAGCTATGCGCAGGTGGTCGTGTATGTATGAAGATGGTTGTGTAGAAGGAGTTGTGCAGAAGTGGTTGTTCATATACGAAAGAAGTTGTGTGACCATGGTTATGTGTGTGCAAAGGGGTTGTTCAGATGAATATTCAACTGGTATGATCTTATTTCAATTGAATTATTTTTTCAATTAGTGAAAATTTACATATTCGGCATTGACGTGCGTGAGTGAGAAGAGCGAGTATGTAAAAGTTCAAAGATAACATACAATACCGCATAGTCAACTTAGTTACATTACTTATTATTAAAATATTTCCAATAATACATCCCTGCACATATGCTTAATTCTTTAATCACTTTATTACTAAAGTATCAAGCATAAAAGAACTAGATTCTACTAGAGTATGAGAAGTGTTCACTGACAAATGTGCTTATGCGGAGAGTTTTCTACACATACCAAAATACTATTATTATTATGTCAATGAATGTTACCAATAATATCACAGCAATAGTGATATGGCATGTCAAAAAACAGACGCATATGAGTGTGAAGGTTTATGTTCCTTGTTCCACACACCATCCTTCCACACATATTTGAAAATTTTAGGTTTTCATTTCGAAGCAAGAGAACCGACTCCTTATCCAATTGTAACAATGACTATTTAATAATGTTGAATCTAATGGTGATCGTGTGTGGAGGAATTTGTGCAAAGGTTTGTTTATTCCCTCAGTATTACCATATGACCTAGGTTATATTTAGAGGAAGTGTATGTGGAGAATAAATTTAAGAGAATATTTCTTTGACTATGTCCATTGAAGGACATTACTGAATATGTAAGTAGCTATGTAGAGATGGTTTTTCATATACAACAACAAATTCATGTGTGGTAGAGCTTTGATAGTGTCGAAATATGTTTCTAATGTTTATCAAATCAATGAATATACAAATCTCTTTTTTAGTTATTATTTGTAACATATTTCACAAGCATTGCTTCCTCCTCACATCATTTGGACCCACATTAATTAATAACAACTTCAAATGTCAATGACTGACCATTGTGTGGAGAAAGTTTTATAACAATGTTTAGCGGTATGATTTAGTTCCAATAAAGTAATTAATTAAGGGCTTTCATTACAAGATTAAATATAAACTGTTTTGGCATTTTTCAGCTCATCAATTTTGCAAATTTTCATAGATTTTATTTTGAGCTAGCTATAGTATTAGCCATTGATAAATATTTGATTATTAGTTAGAGATAACTGATGTTATGTATAAAACATTACTAGATCCATGAAATCATTTTGCGTTAAATTATTTTAGGGGATTCTTATGCACACGGTATTTCTATACTGTTGTATTGAAAACCTGTACAATAATAGACGTGATCACAATGAATTATTATTTATTTTATTTCACACATATATGATATTTAGTACACGTATATCAACATCATAAAATAAATGATAGTTAGAAAATTAAGAATGGACAAAATTTCGACTTTTGAGATTTATTTTACCATCTACTATTAACATTCACTTTGGTATTTTCAATTTCTTTTTATTAAAAGTGTTAAGTGCGTCGATAAATATATAAATCAGATTTGAATTTGGTAACAGATAAGATAAAATGGAGGTAAGAAATATTACCATTGGATTACACAACTTTAGTAAACGATAAAATTTGTCAAAAATCATGAGAAAATGTGTAGGAATCTAGCTGGAATGCGTTATGAACATTATCTTTGTAACATAATCTCGAAAATCATGTATAAGAGTGTTCATAAATCAAGTTTCCTTCAATTTTTCTCGTACTCTAGTATCAAAATAAAATGAATAGTGAATGATTCAACGGTGGGGATTAGCTCAGTAACTAAATCAATTCGTGATGGAAGTATTTAAGCACGTTTGCACAAAATATTTATTTACGATTGTTTACAATTAATGTTGGTAGTTTCAAAGATAATTGTCATAATCCCAAAATATTATTTTATATTTTTTAAAATGAGCTTTATTACTGCATATATGCAATTATATGTTTCAAAAATTTGCGCTACAGTTATATTGTGCAAAAAATTCAACCCAATATTGAGATTCTAAGAAATTCTTGCCAGTTTTTTAGCAATTTAAATTGAAAAATGCATCGGAAAACATTTCAAAACTTATCGCAGACAAAGAAATTATATTTTATTGCATATTTATATTTGAAATGACACATATTTCAATGATATTAACTGAAGAGAAAAATTTGCAATAAGTGGGCAAGATGCTTTTGCAATATCGATATTTATTTCCATTACTTCTCGTAAAAATTGGCTTCTATATTTTTATTTTCTATTTTTTAAGAGTGTCGTATTTGGTAGTTTCCACACGAATAATAGCAACAACTGGTAATTGCAACTAGAAGAAAATATAAGTAAAAAATAAATGAAACAAGGTATTTGCAGTTATACAATTAGCCAAGTTGTATTTGAATATGCCAATAGAAGAGAATATAAAAAAAAAACATTCTTAGTAGTGAATACTTTAATGGGTAGATTCACCATTATTCAAAAATTCATTTTGTCAGTTTCTTATATTCTTTCACAATTTTCTCTATAACATATTTATCGCACAATTTTTTAGGGATTTGTAATTACATTTTTTGTGCTTTATGAAAAAATGAAGTCTAGAAAATGCTTCAACATATGCAATGGTTATTACATCTTATCAAATCTATCGCATGCAACACACATTCCATTTTATCATTTTATTATTGTTTTCTCGTTTTCCTCTGTTATTTGCATTTTATTTTCCCAAATAACCTAAATTGCATCCGAACAAAGAACCAATGAAACTTTTGCATATTATAATGTGCAAAAAATAATGTCTCTAAATATTTGTCTAATTCAAATATGTTTACACACCACATAGTTTATAAAATTTGTAGACAATCAAATACCAAATATCGATAATGGATGACCAAAGAGTAGCTCAAGAAACCAATACTAACATGGAATCATGACATAAACAAAAAACCCTAAATCTTACACAACAATCTTCAGCTTCCACACAAGTTATTGGTGCAACCCCATCCATGAGTATAGGAAAGAGAAAAAATCATGGTTTTGGAAAAATGGTTATTGGTGAGCTAAAAGTTCGTCAAGATAAGAAATATAATATTTTAAATTCTTTCCAGACCAAAAGCATATAGTTCAAACAACCAATTTCAAAAGTGTTGTAAATAGAGAAAGCATTCAACATGCCATAAAAGTGGAAAATGACAATAGTGTACTACCTAACTAGGTTACTACTTTTTTAGTAGAGAATCATACAATAATGGATAAAATTTTAGAAGAGGACATTATTTTCAATGAATCTCTAATGACATTACAAAATTAAAAATATGACAAAGCCAACAAAAAATTGTGAGTTGAAAAGGTAAAAGTTGAAATTAAAAATATTATTCATTAAGAAAAAGTGGATATTTATCTGTCTAGCACTGACATGATGGGGCTCATGGTATTTCATCAATCTACCAATGATATAGTTACTAAGTCTCTTACCAAAGTGCCTGTATAAAATATCACACTGAAAAGGAAATTAAAAGAACTACAATACATTGTGAATCCACTTCCTATGTTAATGAATCCACTTGCAATACGGTCACCTTCATTGTCAATTTCTCCTGTTGCAACACCACAAACATCTAATAAGGCTAAAAATATGCTAAATGAATTTAAGTCACATATCCTTGAAAACATATGCCAAATATTAGAAATGATTGATGATGCATGGAAAGCAGTTTTCGATTTAACATGTTTGTGAGAGAAAATGTCGACATTTATGAATTTCGTTAACAATAATCTCGAAGAAGACAAGAAATTTATTAACAATGAGTTAACTACTTTTAGCCAAAGGCTAGATCTACTCTCTTATATCGAGAATAAAAACTAAGAGCTTCAATATGTTGCTTGAATGAAGAAATTGGAAACTGGATGAGTAGAGAAAATCAATACACTTGATTAGATTAATTATGACTAAAAAAACTAAGCAATAGGAGACGTGATTCCTATCTCAGGTCAATAGATCTTATAAAACACTAAGATGGCCTGTTCATCCTGCAAGGTTCTGAATTAATTTCAAACATGTTACAAGATGAATTAGATCAGATAAAACAAAAAATGGAAACGAATTTTAATAACATCACTAATTTTACTGTGAAACACATTGAAACATGGCTAAATACCTTTTTTAGAGTCAATATGTAGAACCCTGAGTCAGTTGTTGAGGTGCAAAAGGAATCTAGTAAAATTGAAAAACAAATTTTCATTAAAAACGTAAAAATGGAAAATACAATTTCCCTCGACAAGGATTAAATCAAAAACACTGTGAATGTATCTGTTCAATGAGTCATATATTTGTAACATATATAAGAGAAGCATAGTCACGAAAAAAACCTTTTCATAGTGTGAGTATTATCAAATTGTTCAACATTAAATTTTTTGTTAGATAATATAAGATAATTTAGCTTTATTGATTATGTTATGCTGATATTTTCTAATTAGTGTATACGAATGATTTTTATCTCGTTGCATATTTCTTTCAAGGAAGTGCAATCCCATTTTGTTCTAGAACAATTGCATTTAATTTATAATTTTCCTTGCACAAACTGACTAGGTTCAATAACTTTGTATTTTATGACTATGTTTTGAATATGATTTCGTACATATCTAAATTATGGCTACGCTCATTTAAATTTTATTCTGAATACCATTCATACTGAATCCTTCTTTGTATCAATGCTATCATATTTTTTTCTATAAATTTCCAAAGATATGCTTTCACGTCTTCTATTATATTCAATGTTGTGTTTTTTCTTTAAATGAAATTGAAAATTGGACAATACTTTTGCATATTTAAACACATATATATTAAATATAATATACTAGCACATTTTCTTTACAACTGTACTAATTTCATTCATTGGAATACGAAAATCTAGAGAAAATTTTCCTTGTAATTGATCTACACTACCACATTCTACAAAATCAAATATCTTTTTAACTTTACATAATTGATTAATTATGTTTCCGACAGACCCTTTCTGCATACGTTGAAATAAATATCGGTATTACAATTTTGACCCTACTGAGCTTGTTTTGCTAATTTCATGTTATCTAAAAATTTCAATCAATTGGTAAACAAAATACTTTACTTCTTAGTTCCTTCGACATTGTTCTCATTATGCGAAGGTTACAATGAAAAGTTTCATTTTGCAGAGCAAGCTTATTCTGCACAGTGAAATCTATGCACAACGAATGCCCTACTTAAATAACTATAGACCTAAAAATCATAGATATAACTTAAATTAAATCAATTATGATCTTGTAGATAAAGTCTGTTTTTAACACCTATGTCTTGAATGTTAATGGGATTTCAATTATTCACTATTTACAAATTGAACTATAGTAAATGTTTTCCATTTAAAACAATTTTTCTCTATGGATTTTATGATAATTTTTTTTATTTGTGTTCGAACAAATGCTTTGAGCCTTTGTTTTATATTTGATACTGTGTTATTGATTAAAATGGAAATTAAAATTTGACAATAGTTTTGCATCTAAGGCATAAATCTCTTAAGAATACAATTACTAACTACAATTCATGTGAGTTAAGATTTGATTGTGCCATTACAAGTTTGAATCAATTAACGAGATTTGTTTTCTGATTATGTGTTATTTAAAACTTATTAATTATAAGCAAAGACTTACTGCTTAGTTCCTTGTACAAATTTGTCATTGTTTGGAGGTTAAAATGAAAAGTTACATTGTGAAAAGAAAGATTTTTCCACACAGTGAAAGCTTTGGACAAGGAATTCCCTACTTAAAAAAAATATAAATCTAAAAAACATTGATATAAATTAAATTAAATCAAATTTATAACAAAATCATATTTATTTAATGATGAATTCTATTCACATATCTATGAAAATTGACTACCAAAATATACATCATTTATTGTTAATTGGTACTTTTGTTTATATTTTGACATTTTAGAGATTTTATATATTTTATATAATATGAGAAAATTTTCATAATGAATAACTTTTTGCAAGGTAACATGGGCCCTTATCATCTTTTCAATTGATATGTTCTTCTAATTCTCCGGATTTGAATGGTTAGTTATATTGTTGCATGTATAATGAAACAAGTCTTTCAAATTTTATTTTATTCATGATTGTATGTAGATAGATACTGAATATCAACAAGTATAAAAATATTAAGAAGAGTCAAGAACTACATATGTAAATTGGGTGGTAGAAATGACATTATCATTAAATGAAGAAACTGCATAGGTGATATGAAAACAAACTCATTCTCATTCACAATACAAAGATATCTTAGAAATTAAGCCATGTTGAACTGTGAAATTATGTGAGTGCGGAGGTTTGTTTTCCTTGTTCGACACACCATCATTCCACACATATTTGAAACCATTATATTATCATTTCCAAACAAGAGACGAATTATAACCTGATTGTAAACATGATTATTTGATAATGTGTAATTTCTCCACACTTCTACACATGTGCCTAATTTTAGAGTGATAAACATAAAAAAATATTCTGCTCAAATATGTGAACACATATGCATTTGATAAGTAGTCAAAACCTCTATATTTTGACATAATAATACAAATTTCTCTTCCAACAAAATCCAATACACACATATGCATTATTTATGACTAAAATATTACCAATAACATCGTATAGGTTCAATTTGTTGCATTAATTAATTATTCAACACTAGGTTTGATTTAAAGGTTTTTTCATTTTCATAAACATTACTGTCTCGACAAATTTTTTGCATATAACAAATTTTTCCTTTCACACACGCTTTTGCATATAATTCTAATGTTAAACTACATAAATAATGAGTACAATATGTGATATTAAATTTGATGAATGAAAATGGATATTGTATACTGGTTATGAAGTGTTTGTACAATATTGTATATTATATTCAAGGTTTTTTACCTTTGGTCTCCGCATTCAAACAAAGAGTTTGGTGTGGAGTGCAGGCATCTGCATAATGAAATCTTGAAAGATTCCTTTTCCTAATTTAAAAAACATAAGGAAAAACAATGATTCTATTGAATGATGCAAGAATTGGACTTGCCAACAATAAATATGGATTATTTAATACTAAAATATTATCAATATAATCCTTTAGTACAAAGTGTAGAGATCCACACAATTAATTCTTGAAAGCTTTCTCCACACAGTCTACTTTCTTTGCACTTTTACGCATGTGCCTAATTTCATAGAGATAACAAAAAACAACGACTCTACTCAATGTCCCAAAAATTGATGCAGCTTTGTACATAATTTTCACCACATTTGCAAGAACCTTTACTCAATTGATTACTGATTATTAAAATATTACCAATGATATCGCATGGGTCTACACATTCTAATATGTACCAAATTTGAGAAAGATAACCATTTAAACAAAAATATATTTAGAAATACGAATAACATTATTTACAATTAAAATATTATCAATAATATAAGCATAAACAATGTTATTGCGAATAATGAAAGCTTGAAATTTTCCTCTGTACAATGAACTTTCTTCACACTTTTGAACATCTCCCTAATTTCAGAAACATAACCATAAATAAAGATTTTGGCTAGTGAAATGTGGTTTTGTACAAATTGTTTCCTCCACTACACGCAAGCTTTAATCAATTGACTTGTTAGATGCATGCATACTTTTGAGAAGACCCATATTGATAAAAATTGAAGATACACTAAAACAAAGTGTTGAGATCTTTGAAGGATCTTTGAGAAAAAGTGAATTTAGAGTTATGCATTATTTTTAACTAAAATATTACCAATACTATTAGCAATAAACATATTTTAGTGAAAGCTGCGGAGACTCACATAAAAATATCTTTCTCTGTACAAAGGATTCCATGTGCACTTCTGCATAATATCTTAAAAAACAAATCTTCAAAAATACGAAGGTAAGAATTATTCACAATTAAAATATTACCAATATTACCAATAGTATCATATACGTTATTCAAACATATTTTTCAATTAATAACAAGTTCCAATGTCACTGCAGAAGTGGCCAGAGCTTTCACTGTGAGGAAGGCTTCATCCAAATAGAATCAATTAAATAGTGGTGGTATAAATTATTTAGAATTAAAATATTATCAATAATATCAACATAAATGATGTTATTTTGAACAAAAAATATACATTATGATTTAATACTAAATATTAGCAACAAAATCCTTCAGTATAGGGTGTGGACAACCGTACAATGAAAAATTGAAATATTCATCTGCACAATGAACTTTTCTGCATTTTGACACATATGCCTAATTTAAAAAACATAAACATAAAAAATGTTTTTGTTCAATGGAATGTGGCTTTGTACATAATTGTGTTTGCACTATGCAAAACCTTTATTCAATTGACTACTGAGATAAAAAGTGTATGGAACAACCAACTTCTATTCTTGCTGCAATATAACTCACTTGTATTTTGCACATCTAAAATAGCGTAATCGAAAGTGCATCTAATAATATGATTCTCTAGAAACTGTTATATCCCATGGCCAACATAACATTGTATTTATTCGAGAATAAGCATTAGTGGAAGATATGTGTGTGGAACTATATCCAACATTAGGATGAGGATCTCAAATGATTGGAATTTGGAGATGGTCCCATGAAAAACGTTTCCATGCGGCTACGCTATGTAAAGAAACGTCATTGAAGGCCCCTTACTCCTGCTTGATGAAATATATGAGAAGCTTTCTCCTTTGTTTGTCGAATTTGAGTGGAGCCAGAGAGTAAGTCTTGAGCTTGTGGCTGGAGAATCGGTGTAACTTTGTAAGACAACAAAGAAAAGTGTTATTCTTCATCTTGATCAACTTTAGATTTATGTTACTTTTGCATTAGTTTCAGGTATGTTTTGGTAGTGTTTTATGTAGAATGAGAGCTCAAATGAAACTCCACACTCCCAAACTTGTTCCCAAAAAAACAAATCTAAAGTGTAGAGTCTTTAGTGCAGAAGCAAGCGAACAATGCAGAGGATAGAAATGCAAATAATGGCTCATTTTGTGGAGGTGCAATGAAGTGAAAATTCTCCAAAATTATCCACACTTCTGCACAATGAGCTTCTTCGCACTGTATCATGAATTATTATTAATTTAGTAATGGCTATTTTTTTACTCTAGAGAGAAAAAAATGAAATTGTCTCCATAGAGACAATAATGCTTGTGTTATAAATTGTCTTTATAGACATAATATTTTAAGAAAATAATTTGAGACACTCACTTAAAGAAAATATTTAAGACAATAATTTTTTATTTTTTTCTGTCTCAAGTTAAGGAAATTTACCCAAAAATTGTCTTAAATATTTTGCTAAAACCCCCCTCTATGTTGTAGTTATTCGAACCATTTTTTGAGGAAAAAACTTGAAGGTTTGCGCCTCTAGAGATTTAATTCCTCTAAGTCTTGGTAGATATGGAGTTAAGATGCATCTATGTTTGTTTTGAGATAATGCACTAATAAAATATTTTCACTGTAAATAAATATATATTTTCATTTTCTTTTATAAATATATACATAGTTCCTACGATGGGTTGAATTTTAAGCTAAATAGAATGCGGGAACGAATTTTAATTTCCCCAGTTGGTAGAAGAAAATGGAGACTTGTAAATCCATCCCCAATTGGGTTTAAATGTGGTTTATTTCCCTGATCATGCCTTAAACATATATCAAAGAAATTGGACATTTTGGGAAGGACCACAAGTAGTTTGCCTACGAATTGGCTTCCATCAAGGAAACTGTTGGACCGCTAAATTGTCATTCTTATTACCATTTCTTAACATATATTTCATCAATTCCTACCAATATTTTATTACATTATTTATCATAATTTATCATTTAATCCCATTTTATAACTATTTATGCTCTTATGTATAAGTAATATTTATTCTCCTTTATTTTTAATAAATTGAAAATTATTATGAATTATTTTGTAAATGATGGTTTATTTAATGAATTTGTTATAACTCATGATTTTAGCCTCCAAGATCTCTTTAAGATTGCAAATCCGATCTTCATTTCATAGTTAAATATTCCAACTCAGAAATTCGCTGGAATAACAAGTGACAGTTTTGCGTTGGATATTTTAGGCAAAGAAGAAGAATATTGAAAATCTGAGACACGGGTTTTGTGAAGAAAGGACCAAATTAGTTTTTCCATGAGTAGTTTTCCAAAAATTGGTCTTCATTGGGAGAAACACAAGGTTCTTCGAAGGACATATTTGCAGATTTTCTGTTGTGGTTGTTTTCCAAATTTCCTCAATTGCAATAATGAAGTTCGACTTGTTACAATTGAATCTTGGTGGAAGATCTCTTAGATTTTGTAATCAGTTGGTTGGAAATTTCCCTATTGTATCTTGTATATTTAAAGGACACAAATCAAAGAGAGAGGGGAGGGGAGATCATCATATTGACTCTGTAACTTTCAATCATCATAATATAGAAATATTGTGTTGTTTTTACATGCGTTATTTGATTTACTTTTCATTAAGTTCTTTCTCTTCCTGCGCCCTGCTAGGGAGGAAGGGCCCTCCTCTTTAGCAAGGATTGTAGTGGTTAAGGTAGTTTTGTATATATATATTTCTTATTTTCTTTATGTATCAATGGAAGTTTTAATGCTATTGTTTTAGTTGTCAATAGATCTGCTTCAATTCCAATGTTTTATATGTTGTTACACATATGAGATCAAAGATACCAACTAGGTAATTGTTGTGTAGTGCACTAGGATAGATTAATTGAGGTGTGATTACAGTCTTGTAAATCATTTTATTTCTGCATGAGTGATTTCCTTCCAGCGTTTACTTCAGCAACGATTTCCTTTATTTGAATTTTCTTCTAGTTGTGTGTAGTGGTGCAGATAGTGCAACTGTCATTGAAATACAAGACATGCTTGGATTGATAATTTAGGTGTACTATTTTAGTCATTTAATAGTCATTGATATATCCCAACATAAACTTGTGTGGACTTCGACTTCTCCCAAGATCCTATCCATGATGCTTCACATGGTAAGTATAAAAATTTGTATTCTACTTGATGCATCTCTGATATGATGGATAGTGGAGAGGGAGTTGGTATGAAATAATTGCCTATGTGAATGTCTTTGAAATGAAGTTGTTGTGAGGTTATTAAATGTTAGAGTATCTTAGGTTGGTGGATCATTCAACAAGAGGTGTGGCCATACACTCTATGTTTCCTGGAGGGAATACAATGAACATACAAATTTCTTAATCCCTTGATACTTTCTTATGGATATTTCTTGTTTCGAGGAAGAAAATAAAATTGAAAAGGGAAAGCACAAATTTAGGGAGTGACATGGTCCTCTTGAAAAATGGTAATTGAGTTATGGCGACATATCTTTTGTGATGATCATGATCAAGAGGAACTTGAAGGGATGTTGGAAGGATCTTGTAAACAACTTATAGGAAAGTTGCTAGGAAGGAATCCATCCTTCCCTGACAAAAGGAGTCAAACTCATGACAATATCTCTCCTTAAACTCTTGGTCATGTTGGTATTATTGGTTGTTTTAATGGTAAGGATTTTGTTAGAGATCTTGCATAGAAAGGAATTCCTATATGATTTTTGGTTTCTTTATTTTTAAGAAGAACCTTATTTCTGTTTTATCCAATATCTATAAGTGAAGTCTATGTTGTCTAAGGTCATTTAAATTATGATTTTTATTGTGTAGTGTTAGTATTACTTGAAGTTGGAACCAACATACCAATTCTAATATGTCTTTGTCTCAACTAATCAATTGGTTGGGTTAACACTCTTCCTACCCTCAAAGTTTTAGTTTTCCTCCAGCTTATTATAGACCAAATAACCTACATTATAATAATGGCGAGTTCTAGATCCCAAGCTATGAATGTATAAAATGGGCTCAAACGTAGTTTATTATCCAAAATTTATATAAGTTTTCCTATGTAGATGAGTTTCTCCTAAATAATGAACCCTATCCACTCTTAGGAGGATTTTTTTTTGGTTATGGTCACATATCCCTATCTATAGTTTGACATGGAACAATTTCTTCAAGATTTCATTACATTATTTTTCAATTAATATAATATCTATCTTGTAATAAAAATATAATATATACATAGTTGAAATTTAATTACAAACACACATTAAGGGACAAATCTATATTAAACATTGAAGGAAAAATTAGAAATAACCTATTAATGGAATAAGAATTCTCTATCTCTCTCAACATGCATATTGACGTATTTGATTCAGAGCCCACATTACACTTTTTATTACGTATTGAAAATGAATTAAATTACACACATGTGTTGCAATATATATATATATATATATATATATATATATATATATCTGTGTGTGTGTGTGTGTTTGTGAGTGCGTGTGTGTAATTTGAATTACTATATTTCTTGTCCACTTTTTCTTGGATAGATGATGATTGGGTGCTCTCTTAAGACACTCCTTGATGTGAATTGTTTGTGAGTGCATGTGTGTAATTTAAATTACTATATTTCTTGTCCACTTGGTCTTGGATAGATGATGATTGGGTGCTCTCTTAAGACACTCCTTGATGTGAATTCACCGGTTCAATTTCCTCCCCTGATCAGGGTGATATATTGGACATGATGAATATGTAGTCGTGCCAAGTTTACAAAAAAAAATACCATATTTTTTTCTTATATAAAATTAAATATTCTGTTGTGAAACCATCTCCAAAAATAGAAGAAAAGAGATGTCAACACCTTAGAAATAAGCCACTTTGAGGGGGCAACCTCTAATACATTACATGAATGAAAAATTCTTGGATGATACAAATTACAAAACCTCCTTTATATATATATGAGTCCATGGGGCCACAATGTAATCTTAGTGGGGCCACAATGTAATCCTCGCTGACCTAACAATAATAATTTAAGGGCACAATAATAACAATATGGGGGTTACAATGGTACAATAATAACAATAAAGGCGTTACACTAACAACAATAAGGGACTATACTAGTAATATAGGGACCTAACATGCCCCTTTCCTTCAAAAAAGTGTTTTCCTCAATGCTTGAGTAGCTCTGGGTGCTTTTGTATAAAATTCTCATCCTCCCATGTAGAATCTTCAGTGGGTAAGTTCTTCCACTTGATGAGATACTCTGAAATTGATCGATTCCGTAGTTGTCGAGTTCTTGTTTCCGTGACCGCTTCAGGTTCCAATATGATTTTTCCTTCCTCATCAAGTTCTGGAAATATTGTTTGAACTGGAAGATTTTCACCTATAACCTTCTTTAAGCATGAAACATGGAAAACTGGATGCACTCATGAAGAAGTAGGAAGCTCCAATTTGTATGCCATAGTACCAATCTTTTGCAACACCTTGTAAGGACCATAGTACTTTGGCGATAATTTATTATCCTTCTTAGCTTGCTTGAGGGACATTTGTTTGTATGGTTGTAGCCATAAAAATACCTAGTCTCCTACATCAAAAATTCTCTCACTACGATGTTGATCTACTTGTTGTTTCATTCGATTTTGTGCCAAATTCAGGTTATCCTTTAAGAGCTGGAGAACTTCTTGTTGATGCTCAATGTGATATTCCACTACTTGAACCTTTGAATTTTCTCTTAAAGATGATGTGATGGACAGTGGATGATATCCATAAAGTGCCATAAATGGGGTCATTTTTTCTGCAGTATGGAAGGAAGTGTTATACCACCATTCACCGAGAGGTAACCACTTGACCCATTGTGTTTGTTTATCAGATAAGATACCCTTCCAAAAATTTATTTACTATCTCAGTTTGACCATCAGATTGAGGATGATAAGATGAGCTATGAGCTAATTGCGTACCCAAACAAGAAAATAACTCCATCCAAAAATTTCCAGTAAAAATGGGATCTCTGTCGCTCACAATAACCCTTGGGTTTCCATGTAGCTTTTGAATTGTGTCCAGAAATGTAGTAGCAACTTTACTTACTTTAAATGGATGAGATAAT
Organism: Pinus albicaulis; assembly: GCA_034641835.2. Classification (NCBI taxonomy): domain Eukaryota; kingdom Viridiplantae; phylum Streptophyta; class Pinopsida; order Pinales; family Pinaceae; genus Pinus; species Pinus albicaulis. The sequence continues at coordinate 388,574,050 of CM076576.1, read as the reverse complement.
GCACAAAAGTGTGCACACTTGGTAAGTCTATCAACTACCACCATGATGACACTCTTTCCTTTGGACTTAGGTAAGCTTGTGATAAAATCCATTGAAATCTCCTCCCAATGTTGACTTGGAATGGAAAAAGGTTGTAGAAGACCCGGGGTCTTAATTGTCTCAACTTTATTCTGTTGGAAAATCAAACATTCTGCCACAAAATTTTGAATATCAGATTTAAGGCCATCCCAAAAAAATTCTTTCTTCACCCTTTGGTAAGTTTTTAAAAATCTTGAGTGTCCTGCTAAAGGAGAAGTGTGCAATTCCAAAAGAATCTTTTGTTTTAGTTGGGAATTCTTACAAATATATAAGTGATCTTTGTACCATAAGGAATCATTTTTCTAGCTAAATGCATCAGATGTACTAGGATCGTGCTACAACTTTTGAATGAGTGTCCACACTTCTTTTTTCTTCTTCCATTTATCCCTTGCTTTAGTTATCCAATATGGTTGGATAATAGAAATGGCACAAAGCAATGCTTCCACCTCTTCATTCTTTCTTGAGAGTGAATCTTCAACAACATTTAGCTTCCCTCTTTTGTAGATTATTTCAAAGTCATAACCCAGCATCTTTGTGACCCATTTTTTCTACTCTTCTGAAGATAGTCTTTGTTCCAAAAAGTGTTTAAGACTATCATGATCAGTTTTTACCTTGAAGTGTCTTCCCATTAGGTAAGTTCTCCATTTATTTAGTGCATGCAGTATTGCTAACATTTCTTTCTCATAAATAGCTTTCTGTAAATACTTTCCTTTGATTGGACGAATTTCAAAAGAAACGGGTCTTCCTTCTTGCATTAAAACAACACCAATTCCATTTCCCGAGGCATCACATTCCACAATAAAGGTTTTTGTGAAGTCTAGCGTAGCTAAGACCAATGCTAGGCACATTGACTCTTTAAGATGTTCAAAGGCCTTAGTTGCTACATGAGTACATGAAAATCCATATTTCTTCAATAATGTCATTAGAGGTGCTACTATTCTCCCATAATTCTTACAAAACTTGCGATAATACCCTGTTAACCCCAGAAATCCTTGCAACTGCTTTATGGTTGTGGGGAATTTCCATTCTTTAATGGCTTTAATTTTGTTAGGGTCTACCTTAACACCCTCATGAGATACAATATGATTTAGATATTCCACCTCTTGTACTCCAAAGAAACATTTGGATGTTTTTTCATATAATTGTTTCTCCTACAATAGTTTGAGCACCTTGTCAACATGTTGAACATGATCCTTCCAAGACCTGCTGTAAATTAGTATATCATCAAAAATTACTAACACAAATTTTCTAAGGAAGAGTTTTAAAATGGAATTCATCAAGCCTTGAAATGTAGAAGGTGCATTGGTAAGGCCAAAAGGCATGACCAAAAATTCATAATGACCCTCATGAGTTCGAAATGATGTTTTCGGGATATCTTCAGTCTTCATTCTAATCTGATGATATCCTGAATGAAGATCCAACTTGGTAAAATAAATTTCCCCATGTAATTCATCCAATAATTCATCAATCGCAGGAATGGGAAATTTATCTTTAATGGTGAGCTTATTGATCTCCTTATAATCTGGAAGCATGTGCCATGATCCATCCTTCTTGTGTACCAATACTACAGGAGCAGAGAAAGAACTTTAACTAGGTTTAATTATACCAACCTCTAACATTTCTGCAATCATACGTTCAATTTCACTCTTTTGGACATAAGGGTATCTATAAGGAATAATGTTTGGAGGAACACTTCTTGGAATCAAATGAATAGCATGATCATGATCAAGAATAGGTGGGAGTCCTTTGGGAGTTTCAAAAACCTTGGAATGATTGTCCAAGAATTTTTGGAGATCTGCATAAATAGATGATTTTGATGTTGGAACTTCTAGTGAGCATAATTATGAAATTATGCCTCGTTGTTCTTTATTTAGAAGCTTTGTCATGACATTTGAGCTTATTATTTTTCCCGGCTTCCCTGAAATACCCCGTAATTCGACTTCCTTTCCTTCTAAAAAATTTTTCAAGAAAATTTCTTGAAAATTAAAAGCTACCTTCCCCAAAGATTGTAACCATTGTACTCCTAGTACAACACAAGCACCTCCCATAGGAATGGAAAGCATTGGACTATTCAATACATATTACCCTATGGTTAGCTTGATATTATGGCATTTTCTAGAGCAATTTATAGTTCCTCCATTTGCAACCATCACTTGACATTCTGGTGCTCGATATAGGAAACAATTCAATTCCTTGGCTACCTTACAATGAATAAAATTATGGGTGCTACCTGAATCAATCAACACTATTACCTTTTTCTTCTTGATATGTCCTTCTATCTTGAGAGTTTGAGGAGTGGTAATTCCCGCCAATGCATTACATGATATGGTCGGACTCATTTCTTCCTCTTCTAAGGCTGGTTCCTGGTGTATATCCTCTTCTTGTTCATTTCTTCTTCCTCTTCACAATCTATGTAAAATAATTTCTTCTCAGCACACTTATGACCTTTAGTGTATTTTCTATCACAACTGTAGCAAAGCCCTTTTGCTCTTTTTTCTTCCAACTGTTGTGGTGTCAACCTTGTAGGTTGTGGAAATCTAGGCATAGCAACACTTCCTTCTTTATAGAAGTGAGTGGTAGGCTTCCTTGTCGCCATAATTTTACATTCAATTTTTCTTGCCAACCCGAATGCCTTCTCCAATGAATCAGGTTCCAAAACGCGAACTTCATGTTGGATGTTATCCTTTAAAGTGCCTATGAAGAGATCAATCCTGTGTTCCTCTGGAATATCAGTTACCCTTATATTCAATTTTTGGAAGTCCTCAATGTGCTCCCCCACTAAACCATTTTGTTTGAGATTTATCAATTGGCTAAAGAAGGCGTTGCTCTTTGTATCCTCATAATGTGCTATCATTTCCTCCGTAAAAATTGACCAAGTGACAATTTTTTTACGGGAGCAAAGCCATCGATACCATACAAATGTATTTTGTTCCAAATGTAAAGTTGCAATGCGTACCTTTTGTGTGTTTTGCACATTATGGAGATCAAAATATTGCTCCATCTGTAGTATCCATGTTACAGGATCCTTTCCATCAAACTTCCTCATATCCTTTTTTGGAATATGGTGGTTCTTCCCGCCAACATTAGAGTTTATGAAATCACGATTAACATTTATTTTGTTCTCATCATGAGTTTCCTCTACTATCTTTTCACCATTAGTTAACATTTGTTGTATCAAATTTTTCAAACCTTCCATGTCTGCTTTTAGATAATTCTTCATGTTTTCCATTTTTTCATCGATATTAGCTTCCATGTCATCCAACTTAGATTACATGCTAGCTTCCATGCCATCTATCTTAGCTTCCATGCCATTCTTCAAACCATCCATCTTAGATTCCACGCCTTTCTTCAAGCCATCCATCTTAGTTTCCACGCCTTTCTTCAAAACTTCCATGTCATTTTTTATTGCTCTTTGCGAGAGAAAAATTTGTTGCACTTGCTCTTGTAAATTTGATATGTCATGTTGCCATTCTTCATCTTCATGAATCATAGTAGAGACTTATAAAGGCTTAAGGGGTGTTGAATTATTTTTAGGAGGAATTTCAGAACCCAATGCTGAAATATATTCTACAAGATGCCCTTGGAATCAATTCACCTTGATTTTTCAAACAAGACTTATGCAATTAGAGAAAAAACAAATACGCACCTTTTACTTGCTTTTGAGGAGCTCGATATTGAAATTGACTTATCTCTATACTTGTAGATCCTCAATATATGAAATCCGGCCCTATAGTAGTCCTCTGAAGCTTATTTCAAATTCCATAGGTCTAAATTGATTTGGATTCTTCAAGGAAACATTATGTCCAATCTCCCACAATTACCTAATTATGGACTGGTTCAGTAGAGAGAACTTGTACGAATTACCACGTGTCACTTATTTCTCCTTTGGCTCTGAAATTTATAGATAGGAAACTATAGTCTGTGTACTTCCAGTCCATTTTTATAAAATTCCAATCCGATACTCAGAGAGAGAGTTATTAATATTTTTCGACGATCACCTCTTTGAGATGAAATTTGGGAGCTTGAAAAAGACCTAACTTCCATAGATCATATCTCTGAAAATATTGCGAACCAAGCTCTGAAAGTTTGTGACGATGTGCCTCTGGATTTTTACTTCGCTCTCTAAATATTTAAGCTTTTGAACCTTTGTAGAAAAAATGCTCTAGAGAAAATGTCGTGATGACCTTTTTAAGTGAAATTCAGGAGCCTGCAAAAAGCCCTAACTTCAACAGATCATATCTTTGAAAATATTGCAAACCAAGTTCTGAAATTTTGCGATGATGGTCCTCAAGATTTCGGCTTCACACTCTAAAAATTTCAGCTTCTGAACCTTCGCAGAAAACAAGTTATAGAAAAAATTCCACGATGACCTGTTTGCAACAACAAAACCCTAGAATCCAAAGCTCTGATACCAAATGTTGTGAAACTAGCTCCAAAAATAGAAGAAAAGAGATATCAACGCCTTAGAAATAAGCCACTTCGAGAACAACTTCAATACATTGCAGACCTTGTAATTCTTGGACGATAAAAATTACAAAACCTCTTTTTTATATATAGGAGTCCATGGGGCCACAATGTAATCTTAGTGGGGCCACAATGTAATCCTAGCCGACCTAACAATAATAATTTAAGGGCACAATAATAACAATATGGGGGTTACAGGTGTACAATAATAATAATACGGGGGTTACAATAACAACAATAAGGGACCATGCTAGTAATATAGAGACCTAACATTATTTGTGATGGAGATAACAATATTTTGTTATTACAAATATGATATCATATACATACATATGGAATACATTATACATCATATTAAAAGTATTTTTTTTAAGTACAACATATAGTTATATAAAGTTGATTTTAAATTAAAATGAAAATTAAAGTATTTTATTTATTGTAGATATTAGTTTTTTCATAATTATATTTTTTATTTTGTTAATGTAAATATTATTCTATTATATTTAAATGTAATATTACTATACAACATCTGTCATAATAAAATGTGAGACAACATCACTCATAATAAACTGTGAGACAATATCTCCCATAATAAGTTGTAAAACAGCTTTTAACACAATTATTTTAAATATTCAACTATAAAAAAATACATTATTCATTAAACTATAATGAATCTATTTATCTATTACACCAAATCTACTTTTTCTGTGACATAAATATTATAATTTGTAATCAATATTGTTACACATTCAACAATAAAATAGTGCCCTGCTCCTTTAAAGTTGAATGTGTAACACTATTAATTACATATTTTAATATTTAGGTTAGAGGATAATATATTTGGTATAATAGATAAATATATTCATTACTGTAATTCCCCTAGTAAGTTTGTAAATATTAGTTTACTGCAATTTAAAATTCATTGTTTTACTTTGTGGAACATCGAGAAGTCCAAAATAATATTTTACATATACATATATTTTTATTTATTAATTGCATAATGTTTATGGGATGGCCATGAAATCATAATGGGAAACAATGTTAGAGAGGCTCACACCCAAGCACTTGAACCATTATGGGCAAGGGGCTTACTTGCCAAAATTTCTCCTGGAAATAAAATTTTCAAGAAAAAAAAGGCAAGAGTGTAATGATGAACATGAGGCAGGAAGGGATGAGAAGAGATTGTGGAAGTCCAAAATATTATTGTTACTAAAGGATTCCAGAGATGGTTGGGGAGTGGAGTGAGTGGAATCTAACTGAGTCTTGGATGCTCATAGTACCAATTTTTAACCAATTTTGGTTGGGATGATATGGTAATTGGAAGATAAACTTGTACTAATCATTGTTATTCATTGTTATGGAACTATTCTGGGTGTGAAGCAGGCTTGTTGGTGGAGAGGAGCATTGCATTCCTGGTGATTTTGTGGCTCGCTAGATATTCAAGCACGAATAGAGAAAACATATGAGTATTATTTAATTTTAATCTTTTATATTGACTACTCAACAGCTCTGTAATAAAATAATGAGCATCTATGATAGTCTTTGGTAAAGTGAATGAGTTTTTTTGTTTTATTAAAAAAAAAGAGAAAACTCTATGATTGTTGTTGTCCTTACATAGAATTAGCAGTAATGAATGAAAATGTTTCTTTCTTTCTAATTTTTTTTCCAACAAGGGCTTAGGGTTAGTCCATGGGCCAAGTCAACTGAGTCGAAAGCCTAGGAACAAACCCTATTTCCTTATAAATTAAACAAGGATAAGTCATAATTTGTGAAATTTAAAACAAAATTGTGTGTTCAAAAGCCAACTACAGATGGTTGTGAATCTTATAGAGGGTTAGCTCCTGGGCCAAGCTAACAGAATATCAACCCAAAATCAATCCTTGGCTCTTATAATACTGTGTTGTAATATCTACATCATTGTTTATCTAAGTTATTGTGGATATTGTTGTAACCATAGACTAGACAATCATGAAAATATAAAGCTAGAATAATATATGCTTCTTTAGTGACAAGTAATCTTTGCATACTGCGACATATATACGAAAGAAAATATGAAAAAATAACACATTTCATAATAGAAATGAAATATTTCGAAGCATTGACTAGAATAACAAGCAAAGGAAATTTGGTGAACTGTAAATATTTTGGAGCTCTAATAGTTCCAACACATGTCCATTCTACAATTAGGAAAATAATGACAAGCACAAACATTGAGTGTATATAGGTACTTCCAATGATGATGATAGAGTTAAAATGTAAGTACTATTCATGTATATAATCAACAAATATTTTGAAAATATATGTTCTGGTGTAATAAAATCATAAGAAAAATATATCAAAATATCTAAGTACAAAACTCAAGCTAGGGTATCCAGTTTTTCCTTTGCATTTTCTAACTTGAAACTTTAACAAAATGAGAGGGTTACCAATTACCCTCAACGTCACAATATTGAATTAAGTCAAAAAAATGCATGGTTGACTTCCTGAATGAGAGTCGAGATCGGTGCTTGTGAACATTCGGGTTCCAACACCATTGTAAACCTTAAGGAAATTAATTTTACTTAAGATAAGTAAAGAACCTATCAAGCCAAGAGAAGCTTGGAAACCCTCGTGGGGTAAAGGGGCTCATGACACCTATAAATGGAAAATAAAGTAAAGAATCAGGAAGAGAACTTGGTGCAAAGCATATAGGTCAAATATGAACCACACAAATTTAATATCAATATGGTACTTGTAAGGTCGATGCACTAGAGAAGCTCAAAATTAAAATAATGACCTCTGCAAAGGAATAAATTTTGGGTAAAACATTGAAAAAGAGATATTTACCTGAGAAACCTTTGGCTACAATTCACAACCTCAACCTATCAACTCACAAGGGTTAGGATCCTGTGAATCAAAATAAAGAAAAGAAAAAAATCCTGTTAATGAATAACTCAAGAAATTTTTACCTAGCCAAACACTCCAGGCTGCATGTGATCAATGGATTAAAGACCCCCATATGGTGAGTATAACCCTAGAAAACGTTTGGCAGCAACAGACGGGAAATTAACAACTTAGAAACAAAAGTAATTTATAAGAGACGCCTTTGAATTTTAAAGAAAATAAAAATAATTAACCCATACATTGTAGGAGGTGTAGAGCCATCGAAAGTGGTTTTCTATTATCGGTAGAATACCTCCAATATTGTAGAGTCTCGTGCGCCAGAGGATAGCGGAGGAAAGAGTAGCAGAACACTAAGAAGAGGTAGGTAGTCAACCAATAACTAATGTGTTATCGCCCCAACATCTGATCAACCCTCACAATCCTTAGCCATGGATCTCGTCTCACTTCCCTAGGTGAAGATCACGCCTCCAGTTGGCATAGATCAACTTAGTCTCTTGAATGTTCATCCAAATTGAAGAAAGAATATAGGAAAAATATATAAGCACTATTTAATTTCATCTTCTATATTGACTACTCAATAGTTTTGAATTTTTATAACTACGGTTGTGGACTTAAATTCTGATGTGAAAAGGAGGCAACAATAGCAGTATTTTTTGTTATCATTTTGATATACACTCAATGTAGCATTCAAACCTTGCAAGCTCAAATTTTTTTCATGGCCGTAGCCTGTGTTTCACCGTGAAAATCGTGGTTGACCACGCAACCATGTCTTTTATCTCCGTGCTCTTAACTTCTCTGTCTACCGCCTTTAAAACCCACCATGCCGCGACATTAACACAGTTCACCAACCAACAGTTTTTGTTTACCACCAAAGTTTTGATTTGAATGGGCCATGTGAAGTTGTGGAGCCTATAGTCCACATCACCATCTGGGGAGCCAATAACGTCTTGTTCGCGTAATGTTTGAGCCTCGTCACCAGTATTTTCACCTACGCAAAGAACCAGACCCACTGCCAAGTCAGAGGACGCAGGGTCCAATAGAAGTTTATAACGCAGATTTTAGGGTGACATCACGAGACCCTTTTGGTATGTGATAATTTCATCAAATAAAGTTCAGTTTTTCTTTTGAAGTCCAGGGGTCCCACAACCGACCAATCAGATGGCAACCGCGTGGGTTTGGGCCGTGATGTTAGGAAGAATATTTGGTACGCGATAAATCTTGCAATGGAGTTTAATTCCAATTTTATGTTCCGCGAAAAAGGTTTAAAACATTGGTTTAAAATTTTTGTGAGCGGCAAATTTATTAAGGTTTATAAAACCTTATCATATATATTTTCCCTTACGTTTTATTTAACGCCGTGGTGAAAAGTCTTATGAATTTGGACGTATAATATGTATATGGTTAATATATATATTATAAAATTTTAAAATTTTATAATATATATTTTTCAATAGTTTTAATTTTATTTTAAAATGTGTCATGTATAAATAAAAAGGCCCGAAGGCAAAGAAGGGTGTATCGACTGTGTATTTTTTTTTTTTGTAATGAGCCCGAAGGCTGAAACAGTGTAGTGAAGCACTATGTGTGCAATTTTAGAGACAGAGAGAATTTGAGGACATTGTGTGTGGGAAGCAGTTCCATTTTGTAATCCCTGTGATGGAGGACGAATATAATATTGTAATAGAATTTTATTTTTAATGAAATAGAAGATGTTTATGTGCCATCTCTGTCCAGCAAAATTTTAAAATAGTTCTCTATGTTAAGAGGAGAGATTTTTTTCTCTCTGTGTGTTTTGGAATAATTCAGAAATTTCAACATTGTATCAGAGCTAGTCCAGGCTCTCTGAAGTTTGTCAAAGAAGTTGAAGGAAGGAGTTGTTGAAGCAGTTCTCCAGTAGTGTGAAGGCTGAGCAAAAGTCTAGGTATTTGCAAAAACAAATTTTTTGTTTTGTGTTTAAAAAGTGAAGTCCAGAGAAGTCTTTTTGAAGACAGAGTTTGTCTCTTAAGCAGAGAGACAGTTTGTTTAAAAAATCACAGTCAAGTTTAGATCATATTTCAGTAAGCTAGCCATGGCAGGAGCCAACACACGCACAAGTATAGGAAATAATCAACTCCCACAATTTAATGGGAAGAACTATGACTATTGGGAAATCACGATGAGAGCCCTGTTTGCCTCTCAAGATTTATGAGAGCTTGTTGAAGATGGTTTTGAAGAACCAACATATGAAAATGATTTTAATGCCTTAACACAGGCAGAGAAGGATTTGTTGAAGAGTAATAGGAAGAAGGACCCAAAAGCCCTCTTCTATCTCTATCAAGTAGTGCATGAAAGTGTGTTACCAAGGATAGTAGCAACTAAGAGGTCCAAGGATGCATGGGATACCCTCTAGACTGCCTATCAAGGTATGGAGAAGCTAAAGACAACAAAGCTAAAATTGCTAAGAAGAGACATTGAAACTCTCTGTATGAAAGAGTCTGATAACATAGACTCATTCTTCACACATGTGATTGGGTTGGTTACCCAGATAAGGTCTCATGGAGAGACACTTGAAGAAATAAGGATAGTGGAGAGAGTATTGAGGAGGTTACCCTCAAGGTTTGATGTAATAGTCACAACCATTGAAGAGACAAAGGATCTCTCAAAGTTTAGAGTTGATGAGCTTCATGCATCATTGATGACTCATGAACAAAGATTGGGAAGAATAGAAAACTCATCTTTGGAGCATGCCTTCAAGACCCAAATGTCCTTTGGAAGAGGAAGAGGTCAAGGCATAGGAAAATACAGAGGAAAAGGAAGAGGCAGAAGCCAAAACAGAGGAGGAAGAAAAAACCCTGCAAATACTCATGGAAGGGGCGGCAATCAAAATCAGAACCAAGGCCAAGGTAGCAGCTAGCAAGGTGGACAAAATCAAGCACATGGACAAAGGTATGATAAATCCCAAGTCCAATGCCATTACTTTAAGTGGTATGGCCATTATGCCAGTGAATGTAGGAAGAAATAGAGTGACATGGGTAATAGACCCAGTGCTAATTTTACTAAGGAAAATATTAGTCAAGAGAAGTTGTTATAAGCATGTAATATGGATGAAGAAAAGAATGAAGATATATGGTTTCTAGATTTAGGATGTAGCAACCATATGACTGGAAACATTTCCATGTTTTCCATGTTAGATGAAAATGTGAAGTCTGAAGTTACTTTGGGGACAGACAATAAGGTCTTTGTCATGGGAAAAGGCGGAGTAAGTGTTTTGACAAAGAAAGGAGAAGGAAGATCCATATCAGATGTATACTATGTTCCTGGTATGAAGTGTAACCTCTTAAGAATTGGACATCTCATTCAAAAGGGGTGCAATGTTTTCTTTGAAGATGATGTATGCACCATCATGGATAAACCACCAAGCAAACAATGCATTTCAGAAGTGAAGATGACAAGGAACATAATGTTGCCTCTGAAGATGAGAGCAGATTTGAAGAAATGAGCTAAAATGGAAACAGTGACACAAGAGGCATTCCAAAGAGAAGCAAAAGATGAAAATTGGTTATGGAATTTGTTAGACACACACACGGTGGGTGAAGAAACTAAAACACAAAAATAGGAAAGATAGGCATTCATTGCTTATATTATTCACCATAGATGTACATTTATAATACAATGGTGTGACCCTTGGATTCATCTTCCAAGGTCACTTGGAATCCTTTGCGACTCTTTGCCTTCCACACCTACACATAGAGGATTAGGTGTTCAACATTCCCCCCCATAATCCGAAGGGGTACGTGTGAGTCCAAGAAGAGATTTTTAATACAAATCTACAAAGTATGCATGGTAGCACTTAGGCTGAATCAGCTCTATGAAATGTTGGTATAAAGAGGTGGTTTAAGGATGACCACCAACATTGGAACACAACGCTTATTTCAATTCCTGGAACTCTTCCAAAACTGACAAGAAGCTGATGGCTTCTGCTAGAGGAAGTGTCCCTCATAATTGAAGAGGGAGACCTTCAACCTAAAAGAAGGGAAGTCTACAACCTGCGATGGTTTAAGGATTACCACCAACATTGGAATGCTTAATGCATTTCCTGGAACTCAACCAAAACTGGCAAGAATTTGAAGTATTCTGCTAGAGGAAGTGTTCTGAAAGAGGAAGAATATCAACCTCACATAGATGGTTTAAGGAATGTCCACCAACCAAAGGAATGTTCATGGGAATCTATGTCTCTGGCTACAACTCTGAATTTGGAATGACGAATTGTGGCTCAGACTCGCTTAAACTACTCTGTCTCTGGCTACAACTCTGAATATGGAATGAGAGATTATGGCTCAGGCTCGCTTGATGTGGCGTCGAAGCTTGTAGATAACCACCAATACCCCCCTGTCATGTACAAGGTGAGATGATGGTGAAAACTCAATTGCAAGATTTTTCAATATTCGAGAACAAGTTCTGACATGTGACTTAAACATATTTTTGGCTGTTGATGCCCATTGCCAAGAAGCGATCCATCCAAGATGAATCTTTGTTCTTGCAGGAGGCTTGTTTCTGAAGCATCTGTGTGAATAATGGGTGTGCTGACCACAATGCTTGCATGGATGAAGATCGAAATAATGATCTTTCATATGGCCAACTCAATCACAGTGTTGGCATTTTACAATTTGTTGTTGTTGTTTCTTTGGAAGAGGAGAAAAATCTGGAACAGTTGAAGTTGAATTGTCATAAATAAATCTGGCACTCCGAAATTCGATGGGCTTGGATTAGTCCGAAATATGAAAGGACAACTCCTTGTCATATCCAAGACCTGTTCGGTGCTTGTTGTGGACAATCTCTTCCCAAGGTCTGATGATGGGCTTGGGAAGTGCAGACTGAGCTATTTCATCTGCATGTAAATATGCTCTTGTACAAGGAACTGAATGTGAGTTGACTGCAACTTTATATTCTTGCTGTTGATGGGAGTCCCTCTCAATTTTCATAATAGAAACATGTTCAGAATGACGAATCTTTTGCTGAAGCTCATCTTGCTAAAGCTAAGAATCCAACTGCAAAAACTCAATCTTGTCTTGTGCATCTTGCAAGCAAGTTTGAATATTAAAAAGAGCATTCTTGCTCATTTTTACCATATCATGAATAGTGGAATGAAAGAGGTTATTCAACAACTCTAATGCATCATTGATTTTGGGCATTTTCTCAACAACTCAAAGTTACACTTCAAACTTTGATTGCAACTATGAAATAAGAATCAATACCCACTTAAAATGTGAGTACAATACAATGTCACTACGAAATATTTTTATAAATGTGCAGCAAAAAACCACTGTGCAATAGCCATTTAAGGAAAAAAAATACTAATGATTTCTCTACTCTTCAAAAACTGTTTTACTCCAACAACTCTATTTTGTAGAGAATGAACCTTCAATGAGAAATACTCATTGCTTCATACAACCAAACTATTTGTATCCCTTCTTTAATGAACGGGAAGAATTGGAAACATGGATCAATGGTGTCCAAATATTTCTAAATTCACTTCACACATTGATTTTTCAAAGCACACATGACTGCTCACTAAATAGAATGGCTACATATTATGAATCACCACCGGAACAGGAAAATAAATAACCAGCTACCAATTCTCAGATCCCAATGTGTGGAAACTCATCTACTTCACTCGCATGGTCCACGACGCTTCCGCATCACACTTAATTTCACATGCCATTTTTTTTGATAAATTTAATATTCACCGAGGTAACTATGCAAAACTCAATTCTGGTTTCAATTCTGCAAATAAAAAAATGTGCAAAAAAAAAAAAATGGGAAAAAAAATAAAAAAAATCACAAGTGTTATCTAAGGGAGGGTTTATTTGGGGGAGGTATTTGCTGGGGGAGAAAGGAAGTGGGAAAGTTATTATCTGGGGAAGGTGATTACTAGGGGAGGTCAAAGTGTAAAATAAAATAAAATAAGAGGTCGAAAAAGGGAATGCAGAGAATCTGCGTGGGAGGGGAGGGAGGCCCGAGCGGCCGTGAAAGGGGAGGGGAGGGATGAGCGAGGGGGATGGGGAGAGTGGCTGTCAGGTGTGAGGGGGCAGGGGTCATGAGAGATGGGGAGTGAGCAGTGAGCAGGTGGGGTAGGGTGAGCGAGGATGGGGAGTGGAGGATGGAGCGGGGTTGGGGATGTGGGGAGCTGAAGCGGAGGTGTGGGAGGGAGTGACAGGCGGTGAGCGTAGAGTGCGGGATGAGGAGGGGGAGGACGAAGCAGGAGTGAGGCTGAAATAGGGGGCAATGCGAGGAGGTGAGAAAAGGAGTGATGATGGTGAGGTGATGGAGGGAGGGAGTGGAGTAGTGTTGATGAGGGGCTGTGAGCGGAGTGAGTGCTATGAGGGTGGGCCGAGGGGAGAGGGGGACTATGTGATTGGGGTGCGAGGATGAGAGAAAAATGAAACTAGAGAATGCTGAAACCATTGGTTGCTTTGAATGGCAGTTGCAGAGCTTCCACCAATTCTGTCATTTAGTGCTCCACCAAGAAGTTCTCACATGACATTTTGGTAGAGCCCACCAAGACAAGCAGTAGAAATCTAAATGTATATGCTGATCATAATACACTGAATAAAAGTAGTGAATAGCACAGCTAATCCACTGCCACCGCTACTAGCTTCCAATAGCTGCAAATTGTCTCTAAAATGACAGTTCTTCACTCTAGGGTTGATCAAAACCTCGCCGATGTTACTGGAAGACATGCACCAAAGACAAGCCAGGAGACCTAGTAATTACTGTTCCGCTGATAATTCCATTTTGAGATGGCCCTCCTCCTGCAATTTATACAACGAAGAAATCCCAAAGCCCGAGGAAAGGGAGCCGAGATTGGCGGATTTTAAGAAGAAATCCAAGTCCGTCAAGGAGAATGTAAATCTGTGGATAGAGGTTGAATTTTATGCTAAAACACCAACATTGTCAATGGAACAAAAAAAACGCATATAGGAAGGCGATTAATCATGGCTCTGATGCCATGTTAAACACACACATGGTGGGTGAAGAAACTAAAACACACAAATAGGAAAGATAGGCATTCGTTGCATATATTATTCACCATAGATGTACATTTATAATACAGTGGTGTGACCCTTGGATTCATCTTCCAAGGTCACTTGGATTCCTTTGTGACTCTTCGCCTTCCACACCTACCCATAGAGGATTAGGTGTTCAACAACATTTGAGATTTGGACATCTCAACTTTGGAGGTTTGAATTTGTTGCATAGGAAAGGAATGGTAAAGGGAATACCATTGATTGAGAAACCAGACAACCTATGTGAAGGCTACATCTTGGGCAAACAACACAGAGAAAGCTTTCCATTAAGAAAGAGCATAAGGGAAAAGGCACCCTTAGAAATTGTCCACTCAGATTTGTGTGGACCAATGCAAACACCATCACTAGCAAGCAGCCACTATATGCTAACTTTCATTGATGATTTCACAAGAAAAACTTGGGTGTATTTCTTGAAATATAAGAGTGAAGTGTTTGAGAAATTCTGCCACTTTAAGGCTCTTGTTGAGAACCAAAGTTGGCAACATATTAAGGTCTTAAGAACTAATAGAGGAGGTGAGTATATCTCCAAATAATTTCTACGTTTCTGTAGAGAAAATGGCACACACAAGAAATTTACAGCAAGGTATACACCACAGCAAAATGGAGTTGCTAAAAGGAAAAATCGAACCATCATGGACATGGTAAGAAGTATGCTGAAGGCAAAAAATTTTCCAAATGAATATTGGGCTGAACTATACATTGTGCAACATACATCTTGAATATATGCCCAACCAAAGCTGTAATGAACAGAGTTCTGAAAGAAGCATGGAGTGGCATAAAACAAGGTGTCACCCACATGAGAGTTTTTGGTTGTGTGGCTTATGCACACATTCCGGATCAGCTAAGGAAGAATTTGGACAGTAAGGGGGAGAAGTGCATATTTATTGGATACAGTGAAGAATCCAAAGCATACAGGTTGTATAACCCATCCACCAAGAAGTTTGTTATAAGAAAAGATGTGTAGTTCATTGAGATGTGCAGTTTGTCTCATGATGATAATGAGGAAGAGAGGGCTGAAATATATCCCTCATTAGTAGTACCACCTCCACCAACACAAGGACAACAAGGGACACCACAAGAAGGTATCAGAACACCTTTGAGAAGTGATAACAATGCTTCTCCAAGCACATCACAAGGAGCAGATTTGAGTGCTTTTACAAACACAAGTACACCAAGTGAAAGAGGAACCAAATTTATAAATTTGAATGATATTTATGAGAAAGAGGCAGCAAATGAAGGTATGAACTCTTTATTTTCATTGTATTTTCATGTAGATGAT
Organism: Pinus albicaulis; assembly: GCA_034641835.2. Taxonomy (NCBI): domain Eukaryota; kingdom Viridiplantae; phylum Streptophyta; class Pinopsida; order Pinales; family Pinaceae; genus Pinus; species Pinus albicaulis. The sequence continues at coordinate 388,558,279 of CM076576.1, read as the reverse complement.
CCTATTCATTTTGAAGAATCTATAAAAGATAAGAATTTAATAGATGTTATGGATGAAGAAATGAATGCAATAGAGAAACATAATACATGGGAATTAGTTGATCTCCCAAAAGGAAAGGAAGTTATTGGAGTTAAATGGGTTTATAAAACCAAGAGAAATGCTGAAGGTAAGATTGAAAGGCACAAGGCCAAACTTGTTGTCAAAATCTACAAGCATCAACATGGAAGAGATTATGAAGAAAATTTTTCACTAGTTGCATGAATGGAAATAGTGAGAGCCATGCTGTCCATAGCAGCACAACAGAAGTGGAAGGTTTACCAAATGGATGTGAAATCAACATTCCTAAATGGAGTATGGATGGAAGAGGTTTATGTTGAACAAGCTCTAGGATATGAGAAAGAAGGTCAAGAGAACAAAGTTTACAGATTGAAGAAAGCTCTTTATAGGCTAAAACAAGCACCAAGAGCATGGTACAGTAGGATAGATGCCTACCTACTTGAAAATGGGTTTGAGAAATGTGAAGGAGAACCCACATTATACATCAAGGAGAAATATGGTAAGATGCTCATTGTTGTTTTGTATGTTGATGATGTTATATTTACAGGTAATGATGCTTACCTCATTGAGAAGTTTAAATTAGTCAAGAAGGATGAATTTGAGATGACTGATATGGGATTGCTGAAATACTTCTTAGGAATAGAAGTATAGAAAAATGAAAATAAGATTTTTATCTCTCAAGAAAAATATGTAAATGAGGTTTTGGAAAGATTTAAGATGCAGGATTGAGGAAGCAATTACTCCTACAGTGATGGGATTGAAACTCAGCAAAGAGGACAACAACAAGGATTTTGATCCAAGCTTGTACAAGAGCATAATTGGCAGCCTCATGTATTTGACTACAACGATGCCATATATTATGCATGTTGTGAGTTTAATTTCAAGATTTATGGAAAGGCCAAAGGAGGCACATTGGAAAGAAGCAAAAAGAATTTTGAGGTATGTGAAAGGAACAAAGAGGTATGGAATTTTATATACCACTTCAGTAAATTCTGAATTGATTAGATATATTGACAGTGATTGGGCTAGAATTATAGATGACCGGGAAAACATCTCTGGTTATGTTTTTCAAATGGGATCAGGAGCCATTTCATGGGCTTCTAAGAAACAACCAATTGTGGCTTTATCTACAGTAGAAGAAGAGTATGTGGTAGCTACAACAACATCATGTCAAGCAGTTTGGATGAGGAGAATGTTGAGGAGTTTGTGTCAAGAATACGTAAAAGGCACAAAAATTTATTGTGATAATAGCTCAGCTATAGCATTGTCAAAGAATTGGGTGTTTCATAAGAGAACTAAACACATTGATGCCAAGTATCACTACATTAGGGAGCTAGTGAACAATGGTGAAATTTTTCTGAAGCATTGCAGAACAGAGGAGAAGTTTGCATACATTTTAACAAAGCCATTGGGGCAAAATAATTTTAATTATTTAAGGAAGTGTTTGGGTATGGAAGAAAACCCAATAGTTGAATTTAAGGTGTAGTGTTGAATTTTTAAACTCAAATACTGCTGTGCAGAAGGACAGAGGACTTAAATTCAGATGTGAAAAGGAGGCAGCCGTAACAATATTTTTTTTGTTGTTTTGATATACACTCAATCTAGCATTAAAACCCTGCAAGCTCAAATTTTATTCATGGCTGTAGCCTGTGTTTCACCGTGAAAATCGTGGTTGACCACACAACCATATATTTTATCTCTACGCTCCTAACTTCTCTATCTACTACCTTTAAAACCCACCATATCGTGACATTAACACAATTCACCAACCAACAGTTTTTGTTTACCGCCAAAGTTTTGATTTAAATGGGCCACATCAAGTTGTGGCGCCCCAAGTCCACATCACCATCCGGGGAGCCAATCACGTTTTGATCATGTAATTTTTGAGCCTCATCACCAGTCCTTTCACCTGTGCAAAGAACTGGACCAATTGCCAAGTCACAGGACGTGTGGACCAATAGAAGTTTATCGCGCAGATTTTAGGGTGACGTCACGAGACCCTTTTGGTATGCGATAATTTCATCAAATAGAGTTTAGTTTTTTGTTTTGAAGTTCGGGGGTCCCACTGCCAACCAATCAAATGGTGATCGTGTGGGTTTGAGCCCTGACGTCAGCAAGGAGATTTGGTATGCAATAAATCTTGCAATGGAGTTTAATTCCAATTTTGAGTTCTGCGACAAAGTTTTAAAACATTGGTTTAAAATTTTTATGAGCGGAAAATGTATTAAGGTTTATAAAACCTTATCATATATATTTTCCCTTATGTTTTATTTAACGCCATGCTGAAAAGTCTTATGAATTTGGACATATAATATGTATATGGTTAATATATATATTATAAAGTTTTCAAAGTTTATAATATATATTTTTCAATAGTTTTAATTTTTTTTAAAAAATGCATCATGTATAAAGAAAAAGGCCCGAAGGAAAAGAAGGGTGTATCGACTGTGTATTGTTTTTTTTGTAATGAGCCCGAAGGCTGAAACAGTGTAGTGAAGCACTATGTGTACAATTTTAGAGATAAAGAGAATTTGAGGACACTGTGTGTGGGAAGCAATTCCATTTGTAATCCCTCTGATGGAGGAAGAATATCAGATTGTAATAGAATTTTATTTTTAATGAAATAGAATCTTTTTATGTGCCATCTTTGTCTAGCAAAATTTTAAAATAGTTCTCTGTGTTAAGAGGAGAGATTTTGTTCTCTCTGTGTGTTTTGAAATCACTCAAAAATTTCAACAAATAGATCTGTAATCAACTAATCAACATCTGTGATAGTCTTTGGTAAAGTGACAGAGTTTTATTTTATTTAAAAAAAAAATAAAAAATAAAAGCTAATGATTGTGGTTGGCCTTACATAAAATTGGTTGAAATGAATGAAAATGTTTATTTATTTCTATTTTTTTTCTCAGTAAGGGCCTAGGGTTAGTCTCGAGGCCAAGTCAAGTTAGTCAAAAACTTGTGAATAGTCCCTATTTCGTTAGAAATTAAATGTTGGATCCTAATTTTGTCACAATTTTATCATGATACCTTTCATAATATATTACTCCAATTTCCCCCCTTTGACACCTCAAAAACCATGCTATCCTTGTCAAACTGTTCCATTTAATGAATGGAGGTAAGAACCAAAATTAGGTTTGTTTTCATATGTATTTGGTTAGTTCAGAAAATATTAAGTGAATTCATATTCTTTTGACTAAATTTGATTGAAATATTGCTAGTATTATTAAATATGAGGATGGAGACTTGATAGCCTTGACAGGTCAGTGGTGGTTCAAAATCTAGTTCGTGAGGTACGAGGAAATTATTTGATACATAGTTCTATAGCTCATTCGGTACCATGCTACAAAATTCAACGTTAGTCAACTTGATGGTAATTCCAAAGCAACTTCTCATGTTCGTTGACATCAATGACAACTCCTCCATCCTAAAGATATTACCATGTTTATATTTCTATGGATATGATAGAATGTATAGATGATTTTTGAGGATCTGGCTTACCTTAATTAAGCTCAAATGATACTTATTTTATCTTTCTTTTTTATTCATTTAAATTTATCTTTAGGATGTGATCTCAAACAATGTTTCAAAGTTAGTGAACAAAATCAATGAAGAACTATGACTATGGATGTAATACCCTAGATTTTCAGTTATTATGTTTTAAGTTAATTAGGATAGATAAGATAAATACTATGTGTACCTATGAAACAATTATAATAGTGTAGGAATTATATATATATATATATATATATATATATATATATATATATATATTAATTGAAGAAGATTCATACAAAAATTGAAAAGACAGAGTATTAAGAGATCCAAAATTCTAATCTGTGAGGATAGGATAGAATTTCATACTTTCCCAATTCTCCAAAAAAAAAAAATTTCTTTGGAGAGAAATAAAATTGAAAAACAAATAGATGGAAGAAAATATCTAAGGATACCCAAGTAATGAGGAAATTTCACTTGGAAGAGTTAATAAAAGAAATTTTTTAGAGAGGCGAGCTTTAAAGAAGATAAAAACAAAACTTTTATGAAAAAATAAAATAAAGCCTAAGCTGTGGGAAACAATATCCTAGGATAATGAGACGCCATTATGGAAATTTGTTGGAGAAATTTGGCATAAAAATGCCTTCAACAGTATGACAAGGGGTTGTCAGTATGGGGAAAGGATAGATCTCTACTCGAGGGAGAGCTCTGAGGAGAAGCTCCTGGATGGGAGGAAAACTGTTTTTACAGTTTGTATGCGGCATCTATAAAGATCAATATTCATTTTATGTCATACGAATGATTAGTTTATATGAGGCATGCATAAGTTTTTAATATTAAATTCTTTTTTATATTAGTGAGGAATGAAGAATGAAGATTGTTCTCTATACTGTATATGTAGGAATTAGTAATGGTTAAATCTTTAAGGATTTGGAGGGAGTACTAATTTTGTATCCTTGTAAGGCAAGCCTAATACTATGTGTGTACCCTAAAATTTTGACTTAGTTTATTTATAGTATTGGTGATCCTTTAATATAATTCAATACATCAATATTGAATAGAAGGTATAGCAACCCTTATGAAGTTCTAGAGACCACACGTATGATTATACATTGAGTGCTAGAAATGTAATTAGAAGGAAGGAATCTCTCAATATGAGTGCTAAATATAAATTGGTATCATTCCTAGATTATGATAAAAAAATGTCTCCTATCATCATTTCATAAATAAGAAGAATGAGAAAGGTAGAAAAATATAGTCCTGATATTATTGGAGTTGATAGAGATTATTTTTGAATTTATAATATTATTATTAGTTGTAATATGTTAAGGGTAATATGTCACTTAAGTATAAATACCCTTTTCAGAGTTAGGATACTCCATTTATTTTCTATTTATACACTAATAGCAGAGGTTAGGAATTCAAAAAAAAAAAATCCCAAATCAATTACTTACAAATGGATGGGTTTTCGATGATATTAATAAGGAATTTTCAAAATATTTAAGCTGAAATCAGTATTACGATAGAAAATTTAGAGTATAAAAGTCAAGGCAAAATTGAGAACATAGTCTCTATTCTTAACATCACACCTATTCATTGTGATACTTTGTTTTCCTATTATCATGACAGTAAGGAGAAAATCAACAGTTAAATTGTATAAAATACCATTGGTAGGATAAGGATGAAGGGAATCCTCAATTTCTCATTTTAGTGCATAAACCGGGTTATAAATGCCCAACACAGATCAACAACATTCCCTCTTAATTTTGATAATTTTTTTTTTTTTAATTATTATTATTATTATTATTATTATTATTTTTTAAATTTTTTATTTTAGTAGGAAAGTAAGTAATTAAAAGGAACTCTAAATGGAAATTCTAAATATTTTCTAAGTATTACAAACAATAGAAAAAAAAAGAAGAAAATATGGAAAACTCGTTTAAGAAAATTAACGAATAAAGTCACAAACTTCAGAGAATTTCTATACAATTCGATTTCCATATACACAGATGAAGAAACTCCATAGTAATCTGAGAAGCATAAAACTTATGAAATTTCAAAGTCATACAGAAATATTATAAGAGTAAATTCAATATTTCGCACATAAATCTATGGGTATGATGAACATTAGTATTTTATAAAGAAATAGATAATAACAAAACAACCAGAGTATTATGTTTAGAGTCTTATAAATACCGAATTGTCTCTTTTAAAGTACACAATCACAATTATTTTATGAAGTCAAACATATACAAACAATTTTAAAATCAAGCACCTTGACCATTTTGGGCTTAATGCTGAAATTACAATATATGAGCCATCAATAGAAATGCTCATGAGCACAAGTACATAGGTCCTTATCCGACGCTGAACCATGAAAGGTAGGGGAATACTAACCTAGATATAGGAAAACCAATATTGTTATAATCTATGCATAAATATGGACATAAATTCTAATATGGAAAGGTTCAATTCGACCTACATTAATTCCACCACAACCCTCTCAATAATCGAGATTTGACATAAATAAAGGAAAATAAAAATCTCACCAACTCAAAAGGAGGAAAAATTACCTTGGTGTAAATCCTTGTTGAGCTGAACCATCATTGAAATATGCACACATAAACAAAATGGTATTATATGTGGAATAAGGGTTGAGTAGTGCTACTCATTATGTTAGAAAATTATATATTACAGAGAAATGCAACACATAAAATATGTGGAAACAGAAACACAAGAAAACGTACAAAACAAGAGAGACATAGATATATTTTGTTCACCCAATTTGGGCTACATCCACCTCGAAAAGCCAATCCTTCCTTTATATTATCTAGCAAGATGAAGAGCCACAACCTACAACAGATCTGCTATAATATCCTCTACTCTCTCTCACAGTCCCCTTTTCCGTTTCTCGCTCATAATACACATACAATACCCAACGGAAATACAATTCCCTCATGAAAAATGAGGGGTTGCCTTATAGGGTAGAAAACCAATACATTAAACATAAATTCTACCATCAGATCATCCGCAGTTGCTCCCCCCTCGACCCCCCAAGCAGCGTTTAAACGACATGTGCAACAATGGTCCAACGTTGTGATACATCTAAATAAAGAAGATAATTAGGCTCCACACTCAACACATTATATTATCAAAACCAAGAAACAAATAAAACAAAGGTAAATTTTAAACAAAGGAAATGTCAAGCTATTACCTGAAGGAGTGTTGCAACAAGTGTCTGAAGTTGGCTCACTTTCAGAGCTATTCCATCTACCAATCTATCAATGAAAAATGATCTAACCCAGTACCCTAACCTGCTTTGTAGAAATAGGAAAAGTGAGAACAATGTTTACTTGAGATGGAAAGGGGAGGAGTGTCTATATCAACCTTCACCTGTCAAGAAAAAAATTAGAAAATTAAACTTAGAAATTGCACTATATGTGAATTCCAAATAAGAGCAAGGAAAAATGGAACACCTATTCTATTAATCACAAACTCATGCCACTAGAAACTAAACATCTGTAAATTTAAAATCACCGGAAGAAGAGGAATTACTGCCTTGGAAATGCGTAAATTTCAAAACCATATTGAGAAAAAAACCAAATCCTCAGTCTTTCTTCAAAACCTTGAAGGAAGGAAGGAAACCTTATCTTGGTCAATACACCCTAGCATCAAGGACAAAGATATAAAAACAAAGTAAACTAATGAAGATGACAAAACGTTCGTAAATTCCTCTAGAAAGTTCTCCTGAAGAGTAGGTTTATGAATATGGGGGCCGAGGTCATACCTGTAACCTTGATTTTAGGGCTAATCATATATTTTTAATGATCAAATTAATACGAACCTATTCATACACCTGAAAACAAGGAAAAACAGAGAAAATGATAAGTGTGATAAAGCATTCAGAGAAATTTAACTTCTCTGGAAATGAAAAAGAAAAAAAATAATGCCACCCATTGTAGCCACAACAGATATGAGGGATTACATGTTCATAACCCCTCCAAGAAATTATCATCGACGAGTTGTAGCATTCTAATTTTAGGTATGCCACACAGTAACAACCCTGCGAAATCACAAGAATAGAGGCAATAAAAGGCTTAGGGTTATGATGAAGACCCCTGCACCATGCATTACCAAACGAATAGCACATTAGATTATAAATCTTTCGGGAAATCACATGAGAATTTTAGGACCGACTCGTTTGGAACTACCAACTGTAGTTCATCATTAGGATACTCGAAACGCATCGGTCCTAAAATTCTCATGTGATTTCCCGAAAGATTTATAATCTAATATGTTATGGATCACATAAGCTTGCACTCTCGAATAGCACATTATCGTAAGTTATAAAACAAACATATGAGCAGTTTTTTAGCTAGATGTTTTTACCAAAAATATTGTCAGCCTCCCACCATAATAATTCTACGTACTTGTGTGTAAGGGTAAGGAATTTACCCTGGTAGCATGTAGACAGGTTCGTTAAGGATGGGCAAGTGACAAGGAAAAATCCTGAGCCACATCAGCCATAACCCTGTGTCAAATAATCAAACAAAAAAGGAAAATATAGGGTATAGTCTTAGGGTTTAGGTTTCTAAGCGTACATTGTAGATCTTCTATGAAAAGATCTCCACCATTCACTCTAGTGTGTCGAGGTATGTGGAAGCCACATGAAGGGAAGAGGAGTTCACATGGCTTCATACAAGTGGTATCTAGGGAGTGGAAGTCCCCAATAAGGGGGAGGATAATATCATAAGTATATATCAGACATTCATGGAAAGGAATTAGAAAACCATATTAGATAAACATTTGGGGCACAAATGTGCTAAAGCGCATTCAAACCATAGTTAAATCAAATGTCTCGGGTGCAAATGTAGTTAAGGCCCATTTAGGCATAGGTATGAATTAAAGTGTTAGGGTAGCATTAATAAGGGAATAAAAAAGATGGATTACCAAATACCAAAAGGGTTAATTAGTGACAATGTAAAGATATTAATTAAGGTAAACAAATGAAGATCCAATTCCTTAGAGTAGTGCCTCAACCCATTCACCTTTTCACCCTCCACATGAGGTAAGTCCATAAACTTACAATAGGGCTATAGGAACACCATGGTGACCCTAAAAAGGATTATATAAGGCCAACTAATGAACAATATGAGACATAATAATAATAATAAAAAATTAGAGTTATTACAATTGACATTGTATAACTTGGTTTGAATTCAGTTTTCAACTGTTGTACTTATGCATTACTGAATATTATTAATATATCAATATTGGCCTTTAACCTTATAAATTTATGTGTTTTTAATTCGTAAGTTTATTATAGCAGTCTAACTTGTCTCAAGTCATGGCATGGGCCCACCATCGAACTTAACTAGGTTATGTAGTTAATTTTAGTTAGGACAGAAAGATATGTGTATGGATTAGCATAGAGTAGCTGCAGTTTGAATAATCATTTAGTTGTTGTTATTACACATTTTTTATGTTTTTAGAAGTGTTATTTCACAAAATTTCAATCTTTTATATATCTATATGTTTTTTCTCTTAAACTTCTGGTTAATGATTGATTTTTTAAAGGGTATATTTTTATTTGAGACGGTTTGAGCTTATGAAATTGTTTCTCATAGAATATTGCTTGAGGTTGTAAGATTACCCTTTCTTAAACCTTGTTTGATTGGAATATATATATGTTTTAGTTTGAAGTATATTTCTAAATATCGATATTTTAAAAAACCTTAAGACTGAATTGAAACCTTTTATTTGAAGCAAAATATCCTACTACCTGCAAATCAAAAACTTCCAACAGCAGACTCTGCGACCAAAGCTTGATGCCTTAAAGATTTCATAGTATGTTTTGGAATGTAGATCATTTTTTTTTGTTTCCAAATTAGTTTCAAATTTATTTGTGAGATCATAGAATTGTGTGAATGCATCTTTCGAGCTTGAATCACAGAGTGTTTTCTCAGCAATGTTGGACTTAAATTTCGTTTTGTAGGGTACATAAGGACTTTTTTTGACCCCAGGGTTAGTTTATCTTATGTGAAGGTATTTAGTATAATAGATTAATTGAAATAAAAATTTGAATTTCTGTTATGATATTATTAAATTTTTTTCCAACAGGAATTCAAGCATGAATTAGTTGTGTGGTTGTTTCAAGTTAAATTGGTGTTCGAGTTGTGTTATTAGGAAAAACATAATAGGATTCTTTACTTCAGTAGAATTGAATAAAGTAATGGATTTTTTTTTAATTAGGAACAAAGATTGGAGTGAAAATTCAGTACTTAATTCGATACTAGCTTGGGCATAAGAGATTGAACTTGAATATGAAACATGATATTTTGCAACTCTAAGATTACGAATTCACGATTGACATTTTTAAAAGTATAGGGAATTAAAAGAGCATATAAAAACCCTATATTTTTTAGCTTTGTTGTTGGGGAGTTTCAAATGGTACAAATAATACTTTCCTTTGGTAGATTTATGCGTATGACAGATATTTGGCAAGGCAGTCATAGGGTGGAGAAAGTACTGTAAGATGTGAGTGAAGGGCCACATAATTAATATGGTGGGGTTGTTCCAAAGTCTAATTGTCCCTAATCAATTTCTGTAGTTCTTTTTCTTATGTTTAAAAGTAGAGGTAGACCTAAGATAGTAAGGTGAGATTTATTCAGAGTACAAAATCATTTTCAGACTTATTTGGTCCTACAAAGACCCCCCCCCCCCCCAATTAACCAAAGCTAATAGTTATGCTGGAAACAAGGAGAAAGGAGAAACTCTGCTACAATGGTGGCCTTAGAAAAGGAAATACTCCACACAAAATGGACAATACCGGTTGAAAGCACATTACAACAAGAACAACCGATATTAGGATCTTTTGTAGAAACATAATTAGTGGTAGTCTCACAAGTAGAATCTAAAGTGTGTAGGTTTTAATCCTGTACATAAATTACTTGAAAAATAATTCTTAAAAACATAAAATAAACAATGGAGAGAACACAAAAATAAAACATATGTACACAAATATTTTCCCTTGGATCCCAAAAACGGGACTACCAGATTGATTTTTCATTATATTCCTTTCAATGTTACAATACATATATATACATGATGAAGAATTTATAAGCCTCAATAAATTAACCCTTAATTAGAGAATAAGTGTAGTCCCCTTGACCAGATCTTCAAAATACCATGGACATAAAACCATAATGCCCAAAAATCTGTGCAAAGCCCATGCAAAAAACCATAGGTAAGTCAGCCCACCTAATATAGGGTCCAATTTATTTTTCTTGGGTTGCTACCATGGACCCTGTGTAAGGGGGCTATTGCTCCCATATAAACCCATCAACAGGGGGGGATACCCCCCCATGACCCCCTGCTACACCTAGTGCTATGAAAATGGGGGACTATCACTCCCCCAGTGAGTCATGGAAAGAATATAACGCACACCAACATTCTCCCACTTGTTGTTTTATTTTCTACACAAGGGGTCACAGGAGAGCTTACTCATTGTTGCAGTCCTGAAACACCCATTGATTCGCTACACCAAGAAAATTTCTCAGTGCTCACAAATTTTTTCAATGCATATGCAAAATTCTTCAAGGTGTCCACCTTTACCAAAAACACCTTTTTTTCCTAGCTCATATCTCTTAGAAAGTGATATTTAGCATCAAGCACGGTTCTTTGCCAATAAAATTCCACTTTGGCTGTCACAATATATCCTTATAGCTCGTTGTACCAACCCACTACTGGAATATAATCTATGTAACCAAAATTGTTCCTTTATTGCATGAGCGGATGCCATGTATTCAACCTATGTAGCTGAAAGAACCACTACAGACTGTATTTTTCTCATCGAACTGACTGATCCTCCAAATAGGTTAAATATATACCCACTTGTATATCTTCTCTGATCTAGATCTACAACCCAGTATGCATAAAAAAAAGCCACGGATGTCCAAAAATCCGTTCATTCCTAGTAGCACAGACCATAATCACTAGTGCCACACATATATCTGAAAACCTGCTTCACTTATTTCCAATGCTCATTCCATGTTTTTGACATAAAAATGCTCAATAATTCCACTGCATGTGCAATATCAGGTCTAGTAAAAACCATTAAATACATCATGCTACCCACTGCACTTGCATATGGAACACTAGACATGTACTCTTCCTCTTCTTGTTTCTTGGGACATTGCTCAACATATAAATTTACACCTACAGGAATAGGAACCTTCTCCAGTTTACTATCCCGCATATTAAACCTCTATAATATTATCTCAACATACTTCCTCTAGTTTAACCAGAGCTTCCTCTTTACCCAATCTCATTTAATTTCCTTTCCCAAAATATAGTTTTCAACATGAATATCCTTCATGTTGAATTTGGAGTACAATTGGGTCTTCAAATCCTGGATAATATCTTTCTCATTTCCAATCAACAACATATCATCCACATACAAGAACAAAGGTCACCAATTAATTTAAAATACCTAGAGCTATTCCATTTTCATCTTGTGAAGCCAAGTCCCCTTATATATGTTCAATTTTCTGATACCACATCCTTGGTGATTGTTTTAAACTATATAAAGTCTTTTTTTAATCTGCATACCATTTCTTTCTTAGCCTTCGCCGCAAAGCCTTCAAGTTGCTTCATGTAGATCTCTTCCTCCAGATCCCCATAAGAAACATTGCCTTCACATCCATATGTTCTACCTCAGAATCAAATGCAAAAAAAATAGATACAAGTAATATAATAGAATTTCCCTTGACTAAAGGAGAAAAAATATAACCAAAATCAATTCTGAGCACCTAGGAATAACCTTTTTCTACCAACCGAGATTTTTGTTTCTCCACCTTTTCTTCTTCATTCATCTTCTTCTTAAACACCCATTTTATTCCAATGGGTTTCCTTCCATCCAACAACTCCACTAGATCCCAAGCCTCATTTTTGTGCAAGAATGCCATTTCATCAATCATAGCCTCCTTCCAGATTTTTCCATCCTCTTAATCCACTCCCTTCCTGAGAGTTCTGGGATGATCATCAGTGATAAATAAATCAAAATTTGAATAGAAAATAGACACACTATACCTTTTTGGCTACCTTCTTTCTCGAGATAATATTCTGAAACCTGGAGTTTGTGGCTCTTCCTCTTCTGAATATTTTTATATTGTAGATTCCGATTCTTACCACTTTAGCTAAAAATATATCTTCTCAGGTTCCTTTGGTAGGAATTCATGTTTAATTAAATATCTCACCTCTCTAAACACCACATCTTGGTTGTACACAACCTTCCTTGTTTCTGGGTTACAAAGCTTATAACCTTTCAAACCATCGTTATACCCATCCTTTAGAACATGTACATATGCATAAAAACCAAATACCCTTAGATGTGAAAGACATGTTTTCTTACTATTTCATACCTTAAGTGGAATATTTTCATCCAACGCTAATGAAGGTGATTTGTTAACGAGGTAACATGCAGTCTTTACTTCCTCTACCCAAAATTCTTGTCCTAATCTGATACCACTAAACATGCTTCTTTCCTTTTCCATCAACATCCTATTCATTCTTTCTAAAACTCTATTTTTTTGAGGTGTATATGGAGTAGTATTCTACCATGTTATACCACACTTCTTATAAAACTCTTCAAATTCCTTCTTGCAGAACTCCCCCACATTATTTGTACTCAACACCTTTATCTTCTTCTATGTCTAGTTTTCCACTAGAGCCTTAAATTCTTTAAATATGTCAAAGACTTAAGATTTATTCCCAAGTAAATATATCCATGTACTACTTGAGAAGTCATCTATAAATGACACATAGTAGATCGGCTTACCCAGTAATGGAACTAACACAGGTCCAAAAAAATCATTGTGCACAAGCTCTAATATCCCTTTTTCACTGTTAGCACAAGAGGGAAAACTCACCCGATTCTGCCTCTCATATACACAATGTTTGAAGAAATCGAAATACAGAGAGAAATTAGACATATCTTCTACCATACCATTACCATGAAGTATTCAAAGATCCTTCTCTCCAATATGTCCAAGCCTTTGATGCCAAAACACAATCTTTTCTCCAGAGACCACAAGGTTTTCAGCACCACTTTCAAGAACCACAGAACTGTTTCACCCATTAATAACATTGCTATCGAGAAGCTTGTACAAAGTTCCAATCTAAACTCCCCGCATCAATACAAGTACTCACTAAACCATATTGTAGGTATCCTTCTCGAACACTATTTTTACAACTAAATCATCCATATTTATTACAGAGATATGATTTTTGGACAATGCAAGAATATGTAGAGCACCAAGAAGTGTTCTAATCCTTCCACCTTGCAACTTCAACTTGAATTTTCTGCGTCTGATGATTCTTCCCTTCCTATTATCCCTTAGGAAGACATAACCACCATCATATTTATCATAATCGAAAAACCAATCCCTATGGGGAATGAAGTGAGAGGATAAAGTTGATTCAATCAACCATGCCTCATGATCTACATGTGTACTTGAAGAAGAAGCCAAGTACACATCCCCACCTTCATCTAAGATGGTTTTCACCTCTGCACAAGGATAATCATCAGATCCCTTTCGCTTCTCAGGAGCTTTAGATCTACAATCCTTTTTGAAGTGCCCCCCTTTTTGCATTTCTAGCACACCTTTATAGGTTTTCCTAGAGATTTTTATATCCCTCTATATTTAGGTCTCCCACTGAAGGAATAATTTTTTATTATTTTTTATTTTTTATTATTTTTTATTTTTTTATTTTTTTTCTATTATGGGACCATCCTCATACAGAAAAGGCATATCCATTCCGGTCCTCCATATTTTTCCCTCTCATCTCCTCTGGAAACAAGGATGAGACAATTTCATCAAACTTCAAGTTAGTTGTATTGCTACCTATTGCAATAACCAGACTATCCCACGAATTTTGTAGAGAACATAAAAAATTGGTCCAATTATATTCATCTGAAAGTTTGATATCAATAGATAATAACTGGCTTACCATAGTATTAAAGGCATTCAGATGCTCTATCACCAAGTCTTCATCCTTCATCCTTGGTTATACAATTTTTTCTGTAGGAACGACTTGTTCACCCGAGACTTAGATTGGTACAAAATACCTAACTTTTCCCACAAATCCTTCACCTAGCTTCCCCAAATACATTCAAAAATACCAAATCTAAAATACATAGCCATATTGTGCTCTTTTCTTTCCTATCTAACATTACCAAGTCTTCATCTGACATTGTCACTGGTTTAGTACCTGGATCTACCACAATCCACTAATCTTTATCCACCAATAGATTCTCCATCTTGAGCATCAAAAAATAAAAATTTTGACCTTTAAATTTCTTGATCTCTATCTTTCCACTGCTTGCAATCTTCTTTCACCACAAGAATCGATCCCCCAGATCTCCCACTGAAAAAATCTTACCATAGGCCCGAGAAAAACCCATCAGCAGCAAAGGAGTCCCCTTTAGGCCAAAGAAACTATGATACCAAATGTAGGTTTTAAACCTGTACATAAATTACCTAGAAATGAATTCTTAAAAATAAAAAATAAAAAATGATGAGAACATAAACATAAAATACATATACTCAAATATTTTCCCCTAGCTCCCAAAACCGGGACTACTAGATTAATTTTTCATTATATTCCTTTCAATGTATATATATATATATATATATATATATACATATATATATATATATATATATATATACATGCTGAAGCATTCATAAAACTCAATCCATTAACCCTATATTAGAACATAACCTGGTTTCCTTGACTAGAACTACAAAATACCATGGAAAAAAACCATCATGCACAAAACAATGTGCAAAACCCATGAAAAAAACCATAGGTAGGTCTACCCACCTAATATATGTTCCAATTATTATTATTATTATTATTATTATTATATTTTACTTATATATTATTTATTTTTTTATTTTATTTTTTTCCACGGTGCTGCCCCTGATCTCATGTAGGGGGGCTATTTCCCCCCTACAAACCCCTCGGTAGGGGGGATTTTCCCCCCCTGTGACCCCCGTGCTATGCTCAACACAAAAAATAGAGGAGGATATCGCCCCCCCTGTGAGTTGTGGAAAGAATATTACGCACACCCAACACAGTGGGAGTACCTCAGAGAGACTTAGGCCATGGGCGTATAAAACCTATCTCAGTTGAATCTTTTTCCTGTTGGAGTACTACACTAGATCCTAGTGCTTTTGGACCTCTTGTAAGAATGAGTGACAGAGGAGGAGGTGAGGAGAGAATCAATAATAACAGAAACAACGATAGGAATAATGGTGGGAAAATTGACAGAATTAATATCCTACTTAATAGTAATGGAGACATAAGTGATGGAACTAGGGGTGGAATCAAGGAAAATGAGGAATAACTAGAGACTTCATTTGAATTTCCAATCTTGCACATTAACAAAAATATCACTATGATAAATATACCTTTGGCATCTCTTCCACTTTTCAATGGTATGTATTTTTAAGATCTCAACTCTTTCCTCTTTGTGTTTAATATTCGTTGTATAAGTTATAATGATCATGAAAATGCACATAAGCTCAAACTATTTCCTACTACCTTGAAATATCCAGTCGTTGGGTGGTTCATGAGCTTGGGAGAACATACTATTTATTAATGGCATGGCATGAAATTTGTATTTTTTAAGAAATACCAATAATATTGCAAAAGCAGAGATATTAATGAAATTTTTAGGATGCAAAAAATGTAATTCAACAATTTGGAAGAATATCTCAAAATATTTCTTTATAATTACCATAAATCTTGAATAGGTAATTTTGATGAAATAACCTTTAGGACTATTTTATTAAAAGGGTTAAGGGAAGATTGCATTGAAAGTTTAAATCCCTTAAGCTCTAAAGACATTTGCAAGAAAACTTTTGTTGAAATGGCTAAGTTGTGTATAACTTATTCTAGAAGCCAAGCTAAGTTATGAAAAAGAATTTGTGACATCCCAAGAGACTATGTATCTATAAATCCTAAACCTGTGCAGGGCAGTGTTACTCGAATTGAAAGAGGGAATATTTTGAAAAAAATTAAGACATATATCCTGAATGCTATTAGTGATCATTTGGATACTCTTAAAATTAAGAGGAAACGAGAAGAGGATAGGGTTGTTTTATCCATTTTCTGTCCTAAATCCAGAAGGAAACATGCTGTGAGAAATTGGCCTATGAATGTAATAGGAGTCTATGGAATTTTCACTCATGATCACCCCACTGAACATTCACTTCCATTCTTTACCAAGATTACAAGTTATTTATAAAGGAGGGTTTGAAATGAGTGAGCTCCCTTAAACATCTAGAAGACCACCATGGAGGACACCAAACAATAATTCTTATCAAGGCCCTAATATGCAGTATTTTCCCAGTATCAAAAATGGAATCCTCAAACACCTTACTTTCCATGGTTAGCTCAACCACCCCATAATTCACCATGGAATCAAGGATGGAAAGGAAACCTTTACAAGAATGACTTTTAGTCCCAAATTCAAATACCTTCATATCATCATTACCAACCACAATTTCCACCTTATGCATCGCATACACCTAATGTGAATCAGTACCAACAAGGGTATATCCCACCCTATACTACAGAATAAAAATCTGCATTACAGTTACCACCTCCATTACAATAGCCACAAACATTACCTCAAAATTCCAATCCATATTCACAATAGATGAAACAATCATTTAACTCAAATATTCCAAGGCCAACACAACTTCCTGCACAACCCATATCTCGTCCTGGTAACAAAATTCCTCATATTGTGCAAAACATAGAACTAAAACCTTTTTCCACTTATGTTATCACTTCCTTCCCTATAAATGAAATTCAACTTAGGTCTGGGAAAATGATTAATAGTAATAAATATGCAGTAGTTATACAAGAGGAGGATCCCCATATAGAGTCTAAAAACATATCTAATGAAGAAATGAAAACTGAAAAGAATGATGTAGTAAGAGAACCTAAGGAGCCTCCTTTTCTTGAAATATTGCTTGTGAATAAGACTGAGTCACCTGTGGAATATAAATTGGAATCTGAATTAAGGAATCTTTTCATAAATATCCCTTTCTTACAAGCCATTAAAAATATACATATTTATAGTAAAATCATTAGGGATCTTTATATCAAGAAACTAGGAAGAAAGAAAAACAATAACCATACTATCAAAGTAATTAGCCAAATGTCAAAAATGATATTTGGATTTCTAGCAAAATATGATGATCTAGGGAACCAAATGGTAAATATAGGAATCAATGGGAGTTTTCTTCCTAACATCTTAGTATATTTGCGAGCAACGATTAATGCACTGACTATTGATACCATGACATTGTTGCAAATAAATGAGGTAATACCTACACCTATCATGTTGGAATTAGCAGAAAAGTATATTATTAAGTCCATTGGAGTCCTAGAAGATGTGTTGGTAACAATAGCCCCTTAGGAGTACCCAATTGATTTCATAGTAATTTCTTCGAAAGCTACTAAACCAGGACACCCATTAGTTTTAGTGCGACTTTGACTAGCTACTCTTGATGCTGTAATTGGTTGCGAGACTGGAGAAATGAACATTTCTAATGGATCTCAAATCCAAAGATTCACAAATTTTCCACATGCTCAATTATCTGGAAAATTTTATGTTCCTAATCAATAAGATTTAAAATGTTTAATCCTAGGTTAATGTCATAAATCTGTTATGCTACTCATCTTGGCTATCAAAAATTACTTAATTCTTTGAGGAAAAAATATTTTTGGCCTAGAATGTAAAAGTAAGTAAAGTAATATTTGAGAAAGTGCATGGAATGTCAACTAGTAAAGGCTTAACACCAACATCAAACCGGATTTCTTCACCCATTTCCAATTCCTGAATGGAATGGGAGATTATTACACTTGATTTTATTAATGGTTTACCTATATCTAGGAGGATAAATGATTCCATAATGGTTGTAGTATATAAATCGAATAAAGCTACACATTGTATACTAGTGCAATCTACTTATAAAGAAATTCAAGTGCAAACCTTGTTCACTGGATTGGGTACACATATATAATTCATTACTGTTGTCTTCAAAGGGATGGACAAACTGAACGAATGAACCAAGCTCTAGAGCTTGGAGTACATGTTAAGGATGTACGTGATGCAACAACCAAATAAATAGGAAGATTACCTTCACTTGGTGGATTTTACCTACAATAAAAATTAGCATACTTCTTCAAAAATGAATTAATTTTGGGTATTATATGGACGTAAGTGTAGAGCACCTATTAATTGGATAGCCCCAATAATAAACTAATTTTTGGGTGAGACATGTGGAAAGAGATGGTTTGTACTATGAAAAAGTAAAGATGAATCTATAGGACACAGAAGACAAATAGAAGGATTATGCTTATAAAATGTGAAGTTATCAATAATTTCAATTTGGGGATCACGTTTATGTACGAGTAGATTCTAAGAAAATCACTTTACGTTGGGGGGTTGTGCCAAGTTGGCTCCTCGATTTTCTGAACCATTCCAAATTCTGGCCCAAACTGGGCTTGTGGCATATCAAATATATTTTCCTAACCACATACATGTACATAATGTATTTCATGTTTCATTATTAAAAAATTATATCTATTACCCATTATACATTATTGATTGGTAGGATATACATGTAAAGAACTCATGGGAACAATGTATTTATGTATGTAGTTTCTAAATTTGTTAATTTAAAAAAAATAATGGTAGCTAATTGGTTTTGATTGTAGGCCAAACCAGACGACGATTTTTTTGGCCGAGCCCCTACGCATACCCAATTGGAGAGAAGTAATGTGGTTAAAGTGAGTTATCGCCAATGTTAAAGTGTAGTGGAGGAACTTTAGCCCAAAGAGGCTACCTAGGAGGATGAAAAATTTATAAAGGAAGTTTATTCCAACATGTTCTGAGATCTTGGAAAACACCAGGATGATGTTTCACTGAAGGGGGGAAGATGTAATTGTTGGAAATACTTAGAGGGGGGGGGGGGGGGTGAACCAGTATCCCTTTCAATGAGAGAATTAGTTAATCTTCAATTATTATCAGTGTTTGTATAATGATAAAAGTAAAAAAAATGAACACAAATGCACATAGCTTTCAAGGTGGAAACCCTCTCTAGGAAAAAACTTCCTGAATTCTTTTCTATTAATTCTTTAATATTCAACTCCAATTGAAAATAAAGCTCCAACTTCCTAGAATATAGAAAAACATCCTTCTCCAGCTCCCACTGGATGGATGCTCAAATGCCTGATATTCTTTAGTAGCCAAATGAACAGATGAACCAACACCCAATGAGCTACAACTCATCCTAGCACCACCTTACCACCCTAAATTTTTCACAGGCTTGAACCTGTTGGTGACTTCATGCACCAGCCTAACACCACCCTACCACCCTATAGAAGAATAAAACAAGAATGGACTTTTGTACCAGGTAAAATGGTCCACTTTATAATGATATAAAATGATGTAGAAGAAGAAGACACACTAAACCATAACCCCAACTATGACACAACCTACTAATGATGATCCTAGACCTCCCGACACCACCTCTTCAACTCTTGGCAAATAGACACTTATACAATTTTTACAATGATGCATTTACAATGACTTAGTACAATGATACCTTTACAATGACTGTATGTAGTGTTGTTGTTCCGCACCTTGATTTTTTCTCTTGTCATGCTACCCTCTAATGCACCTTGCTTTGCTTTGCTGCCCTAGAAAGTGTGGTCCTTTGTAGCCCTTGACAACACATGATCTAGCTTTTTCTTGCCTTCTAGGATCTTGATATTGAATTTGGTGTATATCTGTTATTTGAGCTCCCCAATATGTGATTTTCGGTTTTGTAGTAGTAATCTGAGTCTTCTTTCCAATGCCACAGGTTTGATCCAATTTGGAATCTTCAAGAGAGAGTTATGCCCAATCTCTCACAATTACCTAATTATGGACTGTTTCAGTAGAGCGAAATTGTACGGTATGCCACGTGTCATTTTTTTCTTCATTCAGCTATGAAATTGAAAAAAAAAACTACAGTCCATGCACTATTTACCACCTTTTACATAATTCCAATCCGATACTCAGAGAAATAATTATGATGATTTTGGCAAGGTCACTTCTTTGAGATGAAGTTTAGGAGCCTGCAAAAACACTAAATTCCACAGATCATGTCTCCAAAAATATTGCACACCCTAATCATATCTCAGGATTTCAGCTTCACCTCATAAAAATTTCAGCTTCTGAACCTTCATAGAAAAAAATTTAGAGTGCAAATGCCATGATGACCTGTTTCAGCTAGAAAAATCCGTACATAAGGAGGATATGATGATCAAAATTTATATAGATTCTTAGGTTGAGAGGGGCTTCAACAAGTGAACGTGGGAGGGAATTTAGGATCTTAAAAATGATTAATTATTGAATTTTCAATGACCCATGCCACAACCCCATGGGTTTTTAGCCCACTAACTAGAGTTACAAACTTCAAACATGAATATCTCTCAAACCGTGAAGAATTACGTGGCATGCCATATATCAACGGAAACATCTTGAAAAGTAGAAACCCTAAACAACATCCTTGGCCCAAAACATAGCAATTTGATAGGTCAAAATTCCCATGCAATATTGGGGTAGCCCTTGGTGTTTCCTTGGTTGACATCAATGACAACTGTTGATCAACAATATCCCCCTTTGGTATTGATGGAAACACAAGTACTCTCCCTACGATCATGGCACCTCTTCCTACAACATTCTCTCCCCCTTTGACATCAATGGTAAAGGATAACTACCCCTGACACACAACCATCCTGTGGACCTGTACACACTTCCATTCCCCCTGACACACAACCATCCTGTGGATCTGTACACACTTCCACTCCACCTGACAAAAAACTATCGTGCGGACTTGTACACATTTCCACTCCCCTTTTATATTCTGAAAAAGGAAAATATAATGAGAACTTGGGAGAATCGCAAGCTTTTGGAGAAGATATTCAAATTCTTCACGAGGTAAAGGTTTAGTGAAGATATCACCGATTTGTTCTTTTGTACCAACATACTCAAGTTTTATATTATTTTCAACGACTTGTTCTGTAACAAAATTATTTTTGATTGAAATGTGTTTTGTTTTTCAATGCATGACAAGATTTTTGGAGATGCTGATGGCACTGGTGTTGTCACAAATTATGGGAATAGGCTCACTGAATTGTACTTGAAGATCTTGAAAAGTTTGTTTCATCCAAGGACTTGAGTACAACATGCTGCTGCTGCAATGTATTCTTCTTCCGCTGTAGATAATGAGATTAAGGTTTTCTTTTTTCTCAACCATGATACGAGACAACCACTTAGATAGAATGTTGCTCCACTATTACTCTTACTATCATCAATTCTTTCTGCCCAATCTACATTTTTAAAGGCTTGAATAATGAGATTTTTACCCTCAGGATACCACAAGCCATATTATTTTGTGCCCGTTAAATATCGAAGAGTTATTTTGACAACAATAAAATGTGATTCTTTTGGTGCTGCTTGGAATCTTTCTACTTGTCCAACTGCTTGCATAAAATATGGTCAGGAGGTTATTACATATAGAATACTACCAATCATAGATCTGTACAACCTCTGATCCACATCCCTAGATGAGTCGCCTATACTCAATTTGCAACCTGTTACCATCGGAGTAAGAACAGGTTTGCAATCTTCCATTTTGAATTTCTTGAGAATTTCCTTGATGTACTTGGCTTGGCATATAAATATTGCTTTCTCTTGTTGAGATATTTGAAGCCCTAAGAAGTATGTCAGATCACCAAGTAAATACATCTTGAACTCACCTTGTATATTTGTAGAAAAGTTCTTACTTAGTTGATCATCATTGCTACCAAATATTATATCATCCACATATACCTCAATGATTGTTAAATTATGTTTATCTATTTGTACATAAAGATTGCTATCAACAGTACCTTTATTGAACCCTTGTTGATGTAGATATCCATCAAGATGAGCATACCATGCTCTGGGAGCCTACTTGAGACCATATAGAGCCTTCTTTAACCTAGAAACATAGTCTTACTTTTTTGATAGTAGAAAACCTTCAGGTTGTTCGATGTAAACTTGTTCTTCTAATTTTCCATTCAGAAATCCTAGCTTAGCATCCATTTGATAGATTTTGATTTTTCTTGAACATGCATAGGTGAAAAAAATTCAGATGGCTTCCATTCTCGTAACTGGTGCAAATGTTTCGTCGAAATCAATTCCTTCCACTTGTGCATAGCCTTTGCAAACCAATCTTGCTTTATTTTTGGTAACCTATCCATATTCATTAAATTTTTTCCTAAACACCCATTTAGTCCCAATGACATTTTTATCTTTTTGTTGTGGAACTAATTCCCACATGTTATTCTTCTCAATTTGATCCAATTCTTCATTCATTGCTGCTAGCCAATGTTCATTGTGGCTATATTCGTCAAAACTACTAGGCTCAAAGGTTGCTAGAAAATCAATGTGAGCCTGTTGTGATTAACGAAGCTATTGACCTTCATTTATGTCACCAATGATTTGATTTGATGGATGGTGTTGAGCCTTAGAATTTCCTTCTATTTTACAAACCTTCACTTCATTTCATCATTATTTTATCACTTCATAAGCCTAAAATAAATGAAGAATGATTAGGATTGCTTAAAGGTTACATGAAATCGATTAACATATTGTATTTTCATGATTTTTTCTATTTTAACAATTTTCTGCAAAATAGCTACAGAATACAGGCATTCCGTAGCTGACCGCGCATTCCGTAGCTGATCCCGCATTCCGCAGCTGTTTTACAGTTTGAGTGGGTTACAGGTGTCGTCTCAAAGAAAGGCGCATATGGGAAAATTTCAGACTTCATCCACATCATTCCTTGCTCCCTACAAAGTCTGAACACAATTCTACATGTGGTTATGCACGTGGGAAACAAAAACCAAGAGGTAGAGTTCTACCGGGACACAAACTCTACAGCTGTCTGCAGCAAAGAACGCAGCCTTCAATAAGAGTTTTAATTCGAATAGGAATGGGAAAGACAGTAATCCCTGCATTATCTCAAGTTCTGTTATGTAATTTAATTATAAATATGCCTTGGGAGACCAAGCAATGCTGGTTAGTTTTTTTTCTTTTTCTGCTAGATTTCAGAACCGTGAATACTCTATTTTCAGTCATTTTCTCCTTTAATGAAAGAGGCATCATTCTGCTGCATGAGCTGAGTCAATTTTGAGTTAGATTACGTGCTACCAGGTGGTGGAGGGCCCCTACCTCCTGTGCAGCTCTGTTTTTATAATTTAGATAAGTATTTTAGCTCTGTTTTCACAGTTTAGATAAGTATTTACTTTCAATCTTATGTTTATGTTTCAATTGCATTGAGTTATACAACCATAATTGTTCTAATAAACTTTTCCAACATATTATTCATGATGAACAAGATGGACTGTGTAATTTCATAGAGTAATGGCATGTCAATTTCAATAGAATACTCCGGAGGTAGAATGCATGTGGTTTAGCTTTGTCCTTTCTTTTCAAGTATGATAATGGCTCTTTAGTTTAATACTGTTCATTGTAGATTAATAGCATCTTAGTTTAGTTTTAACTCATTGCTTTAACACTTCAAGTTTAGTTGTTGTCCATTGTAGTTTACTTTGTCTTAGTTGATAAATTCAATCTCACAGGCTTAATTATTTACAAAACTTCTTTTGTTCAAAATTCATACTCATACACAATTATCTCGACAAAAGATAGTATTATTATAAGGTCTGGAGTATTTTGCAGCTTCTTTATCATTTCAAAAAAAAGCCTCTTTCTCAAAGACTATTTTTGAAAAGAAATCTATAACTTTTGAGAAAGGTTTAATGATGTTAAATTGAGTTGCAAAACAGAAGTAGAAACTAGTTTAGAGTAGAAACTTTACCTTGTTACAAATATTCTTTTCCACATATTTTCCAATAAATCTTTATTCATGGATAAAGATGTTGTACATTGTAAGTTATCTGTTTGATTAGTGATTTAGGAGAAAACTTCATTTACACTTAGCTTGTTCATTTCTTAGGTTCATTTCAATTTCATGTTGTGAGTTTACAATAGAGTCATTATCAAGCTTTGTATTTGTTGGTTGCTAGTCATAGTTAGACTCTATTTTGTTTCAGCATTTGGATTTGTTTACCATCATAGTTTAGGCTTCACTCTGTTTTGACCAATAGTTTCCCTTCATTTAGCACTTAGTTCTTTCCCTTTTCAAAATAAAACCATAAAACCAAAAACATCAGAAAACACTAAACACAACGTAGTGGGAAATAGATACCTAGGAACATATAGTGCACCACACTTCAGCAGTTTACTGACCCTAGTTGACAATAAATGAGCTCAATTTAGGAGACTAGATTGAGACCAAACAGATGGTTCTTTTGAATCCATTATTTTTTTCTCTTTGGAGGAGCTTCTTGTTGTTGTTCTAGTGTATCTTGATGATTATTATTTACTTATTCCTCGTTGATAGTTGCTTCTTGTTCTAGAATTTTCTCTCTGTCTTTTTTAGCCTCTCTCTCAAGTTTCAAAGATCCTAGATCCTCATCATTATTCGTTAGAACACCATCTTTCTCAAATGTAACATTTATGCTCTCCACTATCTGTTTTTGTCTTAGATTATAGCATTTATAGGCCTTTCTTTTGCGTGAGTAACCAACAAAGTTACCTTCATCAACATGTGATTGAAACTTACCCAGATTTTGATCTTCTCTTTTGATATAACATTTTCTTCTGAAGATTCTGAAATATTTTACATTAGCTGGTTTTCCTTTCCATAATTCATATGTGGTCTTGTTGTAATTATTTCTGAGAAGA
Source organism: Pinus albicaulis (assembly GCA_034641835.2). NCBI lineage: Eukaryota > Viridiplantae > Streptophyta > Pinopsida > Pinales > Pinaceae > Pinus > Pinus albicaulis. Next base: position 388,532,802 of record CM076576.1, on the reverse strand, counting down.
CTTTGGCTGATAATGAAGACTGCCATATCAATTTCTTGAACCTACAAATTTTCATCCAATTTTAAGTCCTTGAATATTGTTCTACCCATTTCCTATACGGTTCTATTCTTTCTTTCAGCAACTTCATTTTGCTGAGGTGTTCGTGCTATTGAAAATTCTCTTTCGATTCCATTTTCATCATAGTATTGCTGAAATAATTTGGAAGTGAATTCTCCACAATTATCTGATCTTAGACACTTTATTTTATAATCAGTTTCATTTTTGACCAAAACCTTGTATATCTTAAAGCACTCAAATGCTTTATATTTTTTCTTTAAGAAACTGACAGTTGTCATCCTGGTATAGTCATTTATTATTAACATGAAATATAATTGTCCATCTAAGCCTTTTGTTCTCATAGGACCACATACATAAGCATGTATCAATTCCAATGGATGTGATGCAAAATGTTATTTTGTTTTAAATTGGACTTTTTTCTGCTTGTCGTGCCAACAGGCCTCACATAGTGTGTTGGAGGGTTTTGAGATTTTTAGCATTTCTCGTACTGCTTCCTTTTTTCTTATTCTAACAAGATTGTCAAAGTTTATGTGACTCATTCGTTTGTGCCATAACCAGCTTTCATCTTCTTTAGCTAGCAGACATGCTTTATTTTCTTCATCCAGACCATATATGTCATTTGGAGCTTGACTTGTTGTAGCCACAATTTTACCATACCTACCTTTCCTAATTTCACATTTTGTGGAGTTGAATAGCATTGTGTGTCCTTGATCATACATTTTTCCAACACTAAGTAGATTTTGATTCATGTTTTCAACCAATAAAACATTCTTGGATATAACATATTTGCTTTTGAGAGTGATGGTACCTAATCCTAGAACATTTGAAGATCCATCATTTCCAAAGGATACAGTTCCATCCTTCTTCTCTTCCAGAGATACAAATTTCCTTCTATCTCTAGTCATATGCATTGAGAAACCGCTATCAACATACCACACATATTTGTTGTTTTGAGCCTTGAGAGCGAGAGAAAAATTATCAGTCTTCATCTTCTTCCATGCTCGTTCGTTTTGTGGCTTCAAAGATTCTTCTGGAGGATTTTCAAGTCTGCAGTCTATGGCTATGTGTCCAAAGTTCTCACATTTGTAACATTCCATATTATTTCTTAAATGTTCAAATCTATTAATGTTTTGTTGAGCCTTGGGAGGTTCATATTTGAAGGATATCCTAGAATTGTATTGGTTCCTAGGGTATGTGCGACATTCTACAGCTTTATGACCAAATTTTCCACATGAATAACAATAGCCATGAAAAATATGCTGGTACCTGGATGGAAATCTTCATTGAGGAATCATCTTCCAAGGATGTTCTTGCGAATCTTGTCCAATGAAGTCTACATGCATGTCAGATCTCATAGGTTCATTTTATTTTCCTGTAGAAGGTCCTACTTCTTCTTCTTTGTAACTGTGGCTAGTTCTATCATTGTAAGATCGTTGATTGTTGATGAGTTCTTCAATTTCCCTTGAGCTATTGGAATATTTTTGGACAATTTTTCCCTTCTTCACTTCCTTACGCAGTGAGACTAAATTCAACTTATAATGCTTCCCTTTATTGGTTTCTTTCTTCCAACTTCTTTTGAAGTGACTCTTAAATGAAATTGTGTTCTTCAACTTCAATCTTGAGACCTTGAACTTGTTCTTCAAGAGTATTGGAACAAATCTTCTCAGTCTTGAGCTCTTTTATAATCTTGATTGCCTCTTTATAAAATTCTTCTATGGTCAACCTTTCTTCTTCGTTGTTTGATACCTCTTGTTTTTTTGTGCTTGGCCATAAACAATACTCTCTCATTAGATTCTTCTTCACTGTCACTATCTTCATCGGATGATGAGCTATATTCTTTAAATAGAAAGTTCCTTTCAAGTCCTTTCTTTTTTTCTTGCTTGTTGAATTTCTGAAAGCCATTCTGTCCTTTTGAGTTTCCATCACTTTTGTTCGGACATTTTTCTGCGAAATGCCCAACCTCACCATAGCCGAAACATATTAATGGAAGTTTACCTTACCAATTTTTAGTTTTCTTGTAAAGTAAGAATATTCTTCATCTAAAAGACCTTCTTCATCATCTCCCTTTTCTTCACACTTATAGGTGCATGTCTTTTCAATTGAAGGTTTTTCATCCTTATTAGTTTTCTTAGATGCAATGAACGCAGTTTCTAGATGCGAAGACCTTATTCTTCATCAAATATCATTTCATATGCTATGAGAACTCCATGTAATTCCTCTTTGCTGAGTTTATCCAGATTTTCACTGTATTCTAAGACCGATACCTTTGGGTTGGATCTCCCTAGTAACGTTCTAAGAATATTTCATATAATAGTCTTCTCTTCAACTAGCTCTCCCAATCCTTCCAGAGTTTTGGTTATTTCATCAACCTATTGGAACTATGCAGCAATGTTTCCATCTTCTTTCATTCTGAGTTGCTCAAATTTTTCTCTATAGATTTGAAGCTTTGCTTCTTTGACATTTGAGTCATCTGCATATATATTCTCAATCTTGGCCCATACATTTTTGGTGGTTTTACAACCCAACACCTTATGATAAGCAGATTCAATAAGTCCACACATAATAATATTCTTTGCTTTTGCATAATTTACCAAATTATTCTTACCTTATTCATCCATGGTTGATGTAAATCCATTTTGAATAGTGTCCCATACTTCGTAACCTTGCACCAAGAGATAAACCTCGATTCTTCCTTTCTAGAGTGCATAATTATTTTCATTGAACAGAGGTACACCATTCTTGGTATGCTCCATGACCTCCTTCCAGCTGTTAAACTGCTATTGAAGGAACCAAGCTATGATACCAATTGTTGGAAATAATGAGAGAGGGGGGGGGGGGGGGGTTGAATCAATATTCCTTTCAATTACAGCATTATTTAATCTTCAATTATTATTAGTGTTTGTACAATGATAACAGTAAACAAAAGGAACACAAATGCACACAATTTTTAAGGTGGAAACCATCTTCAGGAAAAAACTACATGAATTCCTTTCTGATAATTCTTTAATATTAAACTCCAATTGAAAATAAATCTCCAACTTCCTAGAATCTAGAAAAGAATTCTTCTCCATCTCCCACTATATTGATGCTCCAACGCCCAATATTCTTCAGTAGTCAACTAAATATATGCCCCAACACCCAATGAGCTACAACTCATCCTAGCGCCACCCTAACACCCTAAATTTTTCATAGGCTTGAACCTATTGGTGACTTCATGCACCAGCCTAACACCACCCTACCACCCTATAGAAGAATAACACAAGAATGGACTCTCGTACCAGGGAAAATGGTCCACTTTACAATGATATAGAATGATGTAGAAGAAGAAGGCACACTATTCCATAACCCCAACTATGAGACAACCACCTAATGATGATCCTAGACCTCTCGATGCAGCCTCTTCAACTCTTGGCAGATATACACTTGTACAATTTGTACAATGATGCATTTACAATGACTTGGTACAATGATATATTTACAATGATTGTATGCAGTATTGCTATTCTACACCTTCATTGCTGCTCTTGTCATGCTACCCTCTGATGCATCTTACTTTGTTTTGCTTCCCTAGAAAGTGTGGTCCTTTGCAGCCCTTGACAACGTATGATCTAGATTTTTCTTGCCTTCTATGATCTTGAAATTGAATCTGGTGTATATATGTTATTTCAAATCGACAATATGTGATTTTTGAGTTTGTCGTAGTACTCTGAGTCTTATTTCCAATACCATAGGTCTGATCCAATTTGGATTCATCAAGAGATAGTTATGACCAATCTCTCACAATGACCTCATTATGGATTTTTTCAGTAGAGTGAACTTGTATTGAGTGCCAGGCGTCATTGTTTCTTCATTCGGCTCTGAAATTGATACAGAGAAAGCTATTTTTCGTACACTATCTCCCACTTTTTACATAATTCTAGTCCGATACTCAGAGATAGAGTTATGATGATTTTCCCAAGGTCACTTCTTTGAGATGAAGTTCAGGAGCCTGCAAAAACATTGACTTCCACAGATCATATCTCCAAAAATATTGTGTACATGATCTAAATTTTTTATAAGAGATTCCTTAGGATTTTTTGTTCGCCTCATAAAATTTCAGCTTCTGAACCTTCGTCGAAAAAATATTAGAGCGCAAATTCCATGATGACCTGTTTCAGGTAGCGAAATCCCTACATAAGGAGGATATGATGATCACAATTTATATAAATGCTTAGGTTGAGAGGGGCTTCAACAAGTGAATGTGGGTAGGATTTTAGGAGCTTAAAAATTATTAATTATTTACTTTTAGTTGACCCATGCCACAACCCCATGGGGTTTTAGCCCACTAACTGGGGTTACAAAATTCAAACATGAATATCTCTGAAATGGTGAAGAATTACGTGGCGTGCCATATATCAACGGAAACATCTCGACAAGTAGAAACCATCAAAAGAATTCTTAACCCAGAATATAGTAATTTCGTAGGTAAAAATTCCCATGCAATATTGGGGTAGCTCTTGGTGCTACTTGGGCTGACATCAATAACAACCAATGATAAATAGTAATACCCCTAGTAAGTTTGCAAATAGTGGTTTACTGCAGTTTAAAATACATTTTTTAATTTGTGTGCCACGGGAAGGAAAAAATAATATTTTTCATATACATATATTTTTATTTATTAATCTCATAATGTTTATGCGATGGTCATGAAATCATAATGCGAAACAATACTAGAGAGGATCACATCCAGGTAGTTGAACAATTATGGGAAAGGCGCTTACCTACTGAAGTTCCTCCTTGGAAATAAAACTTCAAAAAATAAATCCAAGAGGGTAATGATGAGCCTGAGGTAAGAAGGGAGGAGAAGAGACTAAAAAAGTATGGAATATTATTTTTACTGAAGGATTCTAGAGCTGGTTGGTCAATGGAGTCCATTTGAGGCTTGGATGCTCAAATTATGATTTTTTTGCCAAGTTTGGTTAGTCTTAAAAGGTCATTGGAATATTAAATTGCACTGATCACCAGTTTGGAACTATTCTGGGTGTGAAGTAGGCATGGAGGGAGATACAATGATAATACTAGTCTCGTTGGTTGGAAGGATCATTGCATTTCCATTGATTTTGTGGCTCGCTAAATATTCAAGAACGAATATAGCAAACATATATAAGCACTATTTAATTTCATCTTCTATATTTAATACTCAATAGGTTTGTAATCAACTAATGAGAATTTGTGATAGTCTTTGGTAAAGTGACTAAGCTTGTTGTTTTCTTTTGTTAAAAAAAGAGAACAATTAATGATTTTGGTTGGCCTTATAGAACATTGGTAGAAATGAATGAAAAGGTTTATTTTTTTCTACTTTTTTTCCCAATAAGGGCCTAGGGTTAGTCCCTAGGACAAGTCAATTGAGTCAAAAAATTGGGAGTAGTCCCTATTTCCTCAAAAATTAAATGTTCGGCCCTACTTTTGTCACATTTTGGAAACCTTAACCTGATAAATTTCATAATATATTACTCCATTTTTCCCTTTTTGACACCTCAAAAACCATACTATCCTTCTCAAACTGTTCCAATTAATTAAAGGAGGTAAGAGTCACAATTAGGTTTGTTTTCATATGTGTTTGGTTAGTTCAGTTTGATGTTAAGCGAATTCATATTATTTTGACTAAAATATACCTAAATATTTCTAGTATTCTTAAATATAAGGATGGAGACTTGATGGCCTTAACAGGTCACTGGTGGTTCAACATCTAGTTTCTAATGTACGGGGAAACTATTTCGTATGTAATTCTATACCTCATTTGGTACCATGTTCCAGAATTCAGCATTATTCAACCTGATGGTAATTCCAAGGCAACTTCTCATGTTGGTTGACATTAGTGACAACACCTCCATCCTAAAGATAGTACCATGATTATATGTCTATGGATATGATAGAATGTATAAATGGTCTTTGAGGATCTGGCTTAACTTAATTAAGCTCAGATCATACTTATATTATATTTTTTGTGTATTCATTTAAATTTATCCTTAGGATGTGATATCTTTAAGATGATCAACCAAAAATGTTTGAAAGTTAGCAAGAAGAAGCAAGGAAGAACTGTGACTATGGATGTAATACACCATATTTTTCAGTTATTATGTTTTAAGTTAATTAGGATAGATAAGATAAATACTATGTGAACCTATGAAACAATTATAATGTTGGAGGAATTATATATATATTTTTTTATATAATTTTGATTGAAGAAAATTCATACCAAAATTGAAAAGACAGAGTATTAAGTGTTAGCCTCAACCTCATAAAAAATTATAAATCTAAAGTTAAATGATTAAATCTTGAAAATTAGGAATTTATTCCTAATTTTCTATATTAAGTTTGTTCCTATCAATTAGGAGTCAGTTTAGCCCTAGAGATTCTCTGCACCTAACTAGATTCCTAGATTGGGGTATGGTTGAGATAATGTCTCAACCAAAGTGTCCAAGATAGACACACTACATTGAGACACATTCTCCTCTTGTATTTATATTTGTATTATATCATTGTTTTAATAATGAGAGTATGAGGAGTACAACAAGGTTGTGGCCTTTTCCACCATGTCTGGTGTTCTGTGTTTCTGGTATGTTTTTTATGTGTTAATTTTGTGTGATTATCCTTCATGTGGTATCAGAGCCAATATTGTCTTAATTCCCTTCCAGGAGGGCAAGGGAAATATGCGAGTTGTGACATTTTTTTTCTTATAAATATGTTGGCGTGTGAGAATAGTATGTTGTTGTCCATCATGGTGTGAATTGGAGCCACCATTCTTTGCAACAATGTGAGGAACCTGGAAAGAAAAATTTTCTTTCAATGGTTCACTTGTGCTCCTGATAAACGTGGCATCTGCAAAAGTTTTGGAGAAGGCATACTTTATGAAGGAAGGCTTTCTTTGTAATTACATCTGTGTGAAGAAAGCATTCAAGATTGTCCACTCTAAGAAGTTTTCTTGCATAATTTTCAATATCTGTTGAATTTCAGATCATGGTTGCGCTTGCGGTATTGTGTGGGTAGAGAGCCTAAATATACTAAAGAGGTTTTCATATGTCTCTCTACCATATTTGTGGAGATCTAAAGAGAATTTGTGACAGGGGTGGTTTTTTTCAACAAATTTGGATCTTAGACTCTTCTCATTCTCATCGATCTGCCAAGACCTCACTGTTGCTTTGTCCTGAATCTTAGTAAACTCAGCAGTTTCTTTGTCTGAGTGTGCCACACTTATGCCTTGACACAATTTCAAGACATCCATATATGTAATAAACTTGTGACTATTCAATTCAAGCCTTGTCTTGAACGACTTCACATTAGTTTTCTCACCTCATTAATGACGATATTTCTGCGAGTATCATTGTTATAAAAGGTATTATCATCATGATATTTGATGTCTAGAGGGCTGTAGAAAAAATTCCTCCATGTCCACTCCACCTCCATCCATTGTACCAAAGTAGTTTTTCCTCTTCTAGTTCTTCCCATGGGGCTGAGACACTGACCAATACTATGGCTTCCATTGCCTTGGCCGTGAGCATGTGAAGCTGCGCTATTGCTGCAATGATCATCACACAATCGACAACATAGAGGGGAGGAGCCTTTGATAATGCGTGGTACAGATATCTCGGTTGTAGCCTTACATGCCTACTTTCCAACTTATTGAAATCATGAACCTTTTCATCACATTTACATAAATAATGGCCTCGTTTGGTGCACATAAACTGCACCACCGCTACTTCACAACTATCACATAGAGTTCACATATTTCTCCTATTTTCTTTAATAAAAAGAAACCCTTAATTTTACGCTTCTCATGTCATTTCATAATTTCACGGGCAATTTTCAAGTGGTTTTATATTGGTTTTGTTGAGGCCACAGCTAGGGCCGACGAATTCTGGGTGTTTTTGGGATTGCGATTGTTGTTGATCATCATTGGCATGCCATCTTCACCCTTTCTTGCAATCTTCGACCCTGAAAGTGACGTGACTTGGATACATTGCAAACCCTGCACTAATTGCACAAGCTTTGTGTTGAAAGGTCTGGGGTAGTCTAATTGCACCGACAATAGTGAGTGAAAATGCATCGCTGAATATGAAGATAATTCCACACGATAGGTGTCCTCTCTTATGGTAGGAAATCAAGCAAAGATTCAAATGGGTGAGTAGCGTTGAAACAATAGCCTTCTTAATCTCTCAATTTCTATTTTGGTGCATTATTTTTTTTTTTCAAAGGTTACACTTTATTAAAAGGTGATTCACCTTTTACGTTTTAAAATTATAGTCAATTCAGTTTTTTTTAAGGGGATTCATAAATTCCTCTTAAAAAAAAAATGTTCGATAAGTAAAGTTTTGGAGAGATAAGGTGTTTCTTTTGTAATTTTTGGAATCATAAAAGCTATAATTTTGTTGTATTTGGAGTAACAAGTTATCTTGGAGTGATAAGCATAAATGTTTTGTAATTCTTGGAGTGATAAGTTGAATGTTGAAAGTAATTTTGTGGAGTGATAAGGATTGAATTTTGTTTTAAATTTGGAGTGATAAGTAGGAGTTTATTGTTGAAGTAAAAATTTTACCTCTAGGTGGTTCATTCATTTTTGAAGACAAATTTCCTCTACAATGTTTTCAGAATTTGTGCTTGGGAAGCTTCAATGAAGATGTTGTAAAGATGGAAGATTGATGTACCTTGAAACTTAATAGAACCATATTTTTTTTGTGGCAATTGTGTCCTAGATCCGCCTGAAATTGAATAAGGGGATCTTGGGTACACAAAGAGTGTGTTTATGATGTTTCTTATGACTCGTGTCTAATTTTAACACATAAATGATTTCATTTAACACACACATCAATTTAAATGCAAGAAGCACAACACCTGCAACTAAGTAGCTACAAGGAAGGATATTTAAACTCAACACATGCATTTGTGCACCTACAACAAATAATCAAAGTTTTCAACATCAACATTCTACCTCAACAAGAAAATTCACTCAAGGCAATAAAGTTAATGAAGTTGCAAAACTCAAGCATTTCCAACAAAGTCTACATCAACATTCAATGACACCCAAGTTTTGAATTGATAAGAGGACAACTAAATTCATTGTTTTAAGTGAGTCATTAAAATCATTGTAAGCATTTTTGGGTGCATTTTTTGATAGTGTTTGACACCCTTCTTTTTCCAATAAAGCATAATCAAGTCAGTACAAAGTTCACAACATCAAGTGAGCCAACGTGAAGTTAATTGAAGCAACATTAAAAGCAAGTGAGCAAGTTCAACTCTAAAACAAGTAAATGTAATATTCAAACAACAATCAAGCATGTTGAAATCTAAAACAAGCGTGTGTGAGTTACAGTGAGTGTGAAGCAAGCAAAAAAAGTTTCACCAAGCAAGAGATCAAGAAAATTGCAAAGTAAGAGAGCCTGATAAATTCAATCAAGAGAGCCAGTACAAGTGAGCATTAAAAAATGGGAAAAGGTGGTAAACATCTTCAAAGTGTAGAGATGGAAATTAGAGAGTTGAAAGAGTGCAATCATGAGTTACATAATACAATTGAGTTCCTAGAATGGAATTTGAAGAAAAATAAAAACTTAATTGACCAAATGACCATCACATTAGAAGCAACAAAAAACTCTCAAATTGAGCTTTAGATGAAAGAAAAACTCATTCATGCACTCCAAATTAAATTAAGTGAAAAACAAGATTTGCTTGATGCACAATCTATAGACAATATAGATTCCAGTTGGAACACTGAAGAAATCATCCAAACATTAGATGAGAGTTGTGATATAAGTGACCTTATTTAGCACAGTGATGAAGGTTTTGACATAGAATATCTCATCAATCAAGTTTATGTAAGTTGCGACACAAGTGATTTTATCCAAACAATTGTATTACTTCATGATGCAATGAGTAGTACCAAAGATCAAATTGAACAGTTTGATGCAGCATGTCAAACAAATGAATCATTAATTGAAATGGTTGATGCTCACTGTAATACAGATCATTTAATCAATCCAACTCAGCATATCAGAAACAACAACATGTGTGAAGAACAACAACACAATGATATTTCCAAGAAAGTGATCAGACATTGGGAAGAAATCTCCTTCAACAAGGATCGACATGGCCTAGGTTACACCAAAGACAACAATTTGTATATTCTGGATTTTTAAAATCTAGTGCAATTTGTCAACGCAGGATTTTTAGAAAATGGTCATAACAAGTGTAACCATTGCAAGTGAAATGGCCATATGAATAGTACATGTTTTGACCTCCATCCTTGTCACTATTGTGTTCATCAGAAATATGTAGAAAGTGATATCAACCAGCCGAAGTGAGGATGAATTATGCATGGATTGATCCTTGGAAGTGGTCATCTACAGTTAAACACTTTTTTATGTGTTATCGACGAATTCAGTCGCACACGAAAACAAAATTTCCAATACAATGAAGATGGTGAAATTCTCCTACACCTAAAGGGGGGGGGGGGGGGGTTCTAAAATGAAATAACGATGATTGTCTCTCCTTTCAGATGATAAAGGGGGGAATGGTATTTAAATTGAAGGTCATTTTTGGACTGAAAGTTTCAAAAAAATAGGCAATGGTAGCCAATGGGCATCTTCATCAGCGAATGGGCATAAAAAAAATTGCTAGTGGGCGGTCAACAACAAGAGCAATGGTGAGAATTTTTCGACACCAGCAGTAAGTAGTTTCCGAAAACATCAGGAAAAGTAGTAGTGAGTTATTTTTGACGTCATCATCTAGTGGGAGATCATCAAGTAGCCAGTGGGAATTTTCGACATTAACATATTTCGCTAGTGGGCATCTTCAACATTTTGTCAGTGGACAAGAAAATTTTCAAGTGGGCGTCATAAATATTTTGTCAGTGGGAAAAGAATGTTGATTGCAAGCAAAGGCCATATGGATCTGGCACGTGATGAAGTTGGCAAGAAAAAATTAGAGATGAATCAGACTTGTAGTTGAGTCATGATATCTTTAGGTTGAAGTATTTTTGACATCCAACATTGAAGGTTTTTAGGCAGTGTGTTTTGAGGATCAACAATTTCACTATGAGAACTTGGAATATGGTTCCTCATTCTTATTCTAGATTTATCATTGAAGGGGTTAATGTTAGCCTCACTGTTATAAAAAATTACAAATCCAAATTTAATTGATTAAATCTTGAAAATTAGAAAATTATTCCTAATTTTATAGATTAAGTTTGTTCATATCAATTAGGAGTCAGTTTAGGCCTACAAATTCTCTCCACCTAACTATGTTCCTAGATTGGTGTATGGTTAAGATAATGTCTCAAACAAAGTGTCCAAGATAGACCCACTATCTTGAGACACATTATCATCTTGTATTTATATTTTTATTAGATCATTGTTTTAATAATGAGGGTATGAGGAGTACAACAAGGTTGTGGCCTTTTCCTCCATGTCTCGCGTTCTGTGTTTTTGGTATGCTATTTATGTGTTAATTTTCTGTGATTATCCTTCATTAAGAGATCCAAAATTCTAATCCATGAGGATAGGATAGAATTTCATACTTTCCCAAATCTCCAAAAAAAATTCCTCTAGAGAGAAATAAAATTGGAAAAAAAAATTAGATGGAAGAAAATATCTAAGGATACCCCAGTAAAGAGGAAATTTCACTGGGAAGAGGTAAAAAAATAAATGACATAGAAAGGAGAGCTTTAAATAATAAAAAAACAAAAATTTTGTGAAAAAAAACAAAATTAAAGCCTAGGATATGGGAAACAACAACCTAGAATAATGGGACATTGTTATGGAAACTTGCTAGGGAAAGTTGGCATAAAAAATCATTCACTATTATGACAAGGGGTTGTCGGTATGAGGGAGAGGATAGATCTTTGGTTGGGAGAGAGCTCTCAGGAGAAGCTCGTGAATGGGAGGAAAATCATCTTTATAGTTAGTATGTTGCATCTATAAAGATCATTATTCATTTTATGTCATACTAATGACTAGTTTATATGAGGCATGCATATGTTTTTAATATTCAATTCTGTTTTATATTAGTGAGGAATGCATATTTTTCTCTGTACTGTATACGTAGGAATTAGTATTGGTTATATCTTTGAAGGATTTTGAGGAAGTAATAATTATGTATCCTTGTAATGCAAGCTAGTACTGTGTGCGCACCTTAAAATTTTGACTTAGTTTCTGTATAGTATTGGTGATACTTTAGTACAATTCAATACATCACTATCAAATAGAAGGTAGAGAAACCCTTATGAAGTTCTAGAGAGAAAACTTATGATTTAACATGGACTGCTAGAAATGCAATTAGCAAGAAGGAATCTCTCAATATGAGTGCTAAACATAAACTGGTATCATTCGTATATTATGATTGTTGATCAACGGTTGTCATTGATGTCAATCCAAGTAGCACCAGGGGCTAACCCAATATTGCATGGGAATTTTTACTTACCAAATTAATATATTCTAGGTCAATAATGCTTTTGATGGTTTCTACTTGTCGAGATGTTTCCGTTTATATATGGCACGCCATGTAATTCTTCATGGTTTGAGAGATATTCATATTTTAAGTTTGTACCCCTAGTTAGTGGGATAAAACCCCATGGGGTCGGGGCATGGGTCATTGACAAGTCATAATTAATATTTTTTAAGCTCCTAAGATCCCTCCCACGTTCACTTGTTGAAGCCCCTCTCAACTTAAGCATTCATATAAATTTTGATCTTCATTTCCTCCTTATGCATGGGTTTTGGCCATCTGAAACAAGTCATCATGGAATTTTCGCTCTAACTTTGTTTCTACAAAGGCTCATAAGGTGAAATTTTTACGAGGTAAATCCAAAATCTTGAGGAAGCTGCAGTAAACATTTCAGATCAAGTTGCGCAATATTTTTGGAGATATGATCTGTGGAAGTAAGGCTTTTTGCAGGCTCCTGAGATTCATCTCAAAGACGTGACCTTGGTAAATTCGTCATAACTCTCTCTCTGAGTATCGGATTGGAATTCCATAAAAAGTGATGGATATTTCACAGTCTTTAATTTTTTCTCTATCAATTTTAGAAACAAATGAAGAAACAGTGACACGTGGCACGCTGTACAAGTGCGCTCTACTGAAACAGTCCATAATTAGGGAAGTATGAGAAATTGGGTATAAGTCTCTCTTGAAGAATCCAAATTGGGTCAGACCTGTGGCATTGGAAAGAAGACTCAGAGGAATACTACAAGACCAAAAATCAGATATTGAGGATCTGAAATAACAGAGATATACCAGATTCAATATCGAGCTCCTAGAAGGCAAGAAAAAAGTAGATCATGTGTTGTCAAGGATTGCAAAGGACCAGACTTTCTACGGCAGAAAAGAAAAACAAGGTGTAGCAGAGGGTAGCATGACGAGATCAGCAACCAAGGTGCATAACAGCAGCAAGAATTTCATCATATGAAGTCTTCAAGTGGGCAGCACTGCATACAATCATTGTACTTAGTCATTGTAAATACATTATTGTACAAATTGTACTAGTGTCTATCTGCCAAGGGTTGAAGAGGCAGTGTTGGGAGGTCTAGGATCATCATTAGGTGGTTGTGTCAAAGTTGGGGTTATGGTCTAGCATATCTTCTTCTTCTACATCATTCTATATCATTGTAAAGTGGACCATTTTCCCTGGTACGGGAGTCCATTCTTCTTTTATTCTTCTATAGGGTGGTAGGGTGGTGCTAGGGTGAGTTGTAGCTCATTGGGTGTTGGGGCATCCATTCAGTTGACTATTGAAGAATCTCGGGCGTTGGAGCGTCCATCCAGTGGGAGCTGGAGAAGAATGCTTTTCTAGATTCTAGGAAGTTGGAGCTTTATTTTCAATTGGAGTTGAATATTAAAGAATTATTAGAAAAACATTAGGTGGTTTTTGTCCCGGAGTGGGTTTCCACCTTAAAAACTGTGTGCATTTGTGTTCCTCTTGTTTGCTGCTATCATTTTACAAACACTGATAATAATTGAAGATTAACTAATGCTCTAATTGAAAGGAATATTGATTCACCCCCCCTCTCAGTATTTCCAACAATTGGTATCAGAGCTTGGTTCCTTCAATAGCAGTTTAATAGCTGGAAGGAGGTCATGGAGTATACCAAGAATGGTGTACCTCTATTCAATGAAAATAATTATGCACTTTGGAAAGGAAGAATGGAGGTCTATCTCTTGGCGCAAGGTTACAAAGTATGGGACACTGTTCAAAATGGATTTACATCAACCACGGATGAACAAGGTAAGAAGAATTTGGTAAATGATGCAAAAGCAAATAATATTATTATCAGTGGACTTATTGAATCTGCTTATCATAAGGTGTTGGGTTGTAAAACCGCCAAAAATGTATGGGACAAGCTTGAGAATATATATGCAGGTGACTCAAATGTCAAAGAAGCAAAGCTTCAAATCTATAAAGAAAAATTTGAGCAACTCAGAATGAAAGAAGATTGCAACATTGCTGCATACTTCCAATACGTTGATGAAATAACCAATACTCTCGAAGGATTGGGAGAGCCAGTTGACGAGAAGACTATTATACGGAAGATTCTTAGAACGTTACCAGGGAGATTCAACCCAAAGGTATCGGTCTTAGAATATAGTGCAAATCTGGACAAACTCAGCAAAGAGGAATTACATGGAGTTCTCATAGCATATGAAATGAGACTTGATGAAGAAGAGGGTACTTCGCATCTAGAAACTGCATTCGTTGCGTCTAAGAAAACCAATAAGGATAAACAACCTTCAATTGAAAAGACATGCACCTGCAAGTGTGAAGAAAAGGGAGATGATGAAGAAGGTCTTTTAGATGAAGAATATGCTTACTTCACAAGAAAACTACAAATTGGTAAGGGACAATTCAAAGGTAAAATTCCATTGATATGTTTCAGTTGTAATGAGGTTGGGCATGTTGCAGCAAAATGTCCAAACAAAAGTAATGGAAACTCAAAAAGAAAGAAAGGCTTTAAGAAATTCAACAAGCAAGGATCCAAAAGGAACTTTCTCTCTAAAGAAGATAGCTCATCATCTGATGAAGACAATGATAGTGAAGAAGAAGCCAATGAGAGAGTATTGTTTATGGCCAAGCACAATAAACCCAAGCACAATAAGAAAGAGGTATCAAACAACAAAGAAGAAGGATGGACCATAGACGAATTTTATGAGGAAGCAATCAAGATTATAAAAGATCTCAAGGCAGAGAAGATCCGTTCCAAAAATCTTGAAGAACAAGTTCAAGGTCTCAAAATTGAAGTTGAAGAACACAAATGCATTGAAGAGTCACTTCAAAAGAAGTTGGAAGAAAGCAACCAAGAAAGGGAAGAATTAGAAGCTGAAGTAGTCTCGCTGTGTGAGGAAGTGAAGAAAGGAAAAACTATCCAAAACTATGCCAACAACTCAAGGGCATTGGAAGAACTCATCAACAATCAACGATCTTACAACAACAAAACTGGCATCAGTTACAAAGAAGAAGAAGTAGGACCTTCTACAACAAAATACAATGAACCTATGAGATCTGACATGCATGTAGACTTCATTGGAGAAGATTCGCAAGAACAACCTTGGAAGACAATTCCTCGACGGAAATTTCCATCCAGATACCAACATATTTTTTATGGCTACTATTATTCGTGTGGAAAATTTGGTCATAAAGCTGTAGAATGTCGCACGTACCCTAGGAACGAATACAATTCTAGGAGATTTGTCAAATATGAACCTCCCAGGGCTCAGCGAAACATCAATAGATTTGAACATTTAAGAAATAATATTGAATGTTACAAATTTCGAAACTTTGGACACATAGCCAAAGACTGCAGACTTGAAAATCCTCCAGAAGAATCTTCGAAGCCACAGAATGAACGAACATGGAAGAAGAAGAAGAATGATAATTGTGCTCTCACTCTCAAGGCTCAAAAGAACAAAGATGTGTGGTATGTTGATAGCGGTTGCTCAACACATATGACTGGAGATAGAAATAAATTTGTATCTCTGAAAGAGAAGAAGGATGGAACTGTGTCCTTTGGAAATGATGGATCTTCAAATTTTATAGGATCAAGTACTGTCACTCTCAGAAGAAAAGATGTTCTAGCCAAGAATGTTCTATTGGTTGAAAACATGAATCACAATCTGCTCAGTGTTGGACAAATGTGTGATCAAGGACACACAATACTATTCAACTCCACGAAATGTGAAATCATGAAAGGCGTGTATGGTGAAATTGTGGCTACAGCAAGTCGAGCTCCAAATGACATATATGTTCTGGATGAAGCAACTAAAGCATGTCTAATAGCTAAAGAGGATGATACAATAATTGGTAGCAATGATGATCGACTAAGTAAGAATTTTGCTACAAAGGTGCAAAGTGATTTAGAGATGTCATTACTTGGTTGCAAATTGAGCATTGACGACTCATCTAAGGATGTGGATCAAAGGTTGTACATATCTATGATTAGTAGTCTTCTATATTTAACAGCCTCCTGACCAAATGTTATGAAAGCAATTGGACAAGTAGCAAGATTCCAAGTAGCACCAAAAGAATCACATATTAAATATTCGCCAACATTGGAATATATTTGCCAGAAGCTTGGGATTCTCCCATGTTCTCATTAGATTTTCCTTTTTTGGAATATAAAGGGGGATTGGAATTGTGTACAGGTCTACAGGATGGTTGTGTGTCAGCGTGAGTGGAAGTGTGTACAGGTCTGTAGGATGGTTGTGTTTCAGGGGGAGTTACCCTTTGCCATTGATGTCAAAGGGGGAGAGAATGTTGTAGGAAGAGGTGTCATGATCGCAAGGGGAGTACTTGTGTTGCCATCAATGCCAAAGGGGGAGATTGTTGATTAGTGGTTGTCATTGATGTCAACCCAAGCAGCACCAGGGGCTAACCCAATATTGCATGGGAATTTTGACCTACCAAATTAATATATTCTGGGTCAATAATGATTTTGATGGTTTCTACTTGTCGAGATGTTTCCGTTGATATATGGCACGCCATGTAATTCTTCACGGTTTGAGAGATATTCATGTTTGAAGTTTGTACCCCAGTTAGTGGGCTAAAACCCCATGGGGTTGGGGCATGGGTCATTGAAAAGTCATAATTAATATTTTTTAAGCTCCTAAGATACCTCCCACATTCACTTGTTGAAGCCCCTCTAAACTTAAGCGTTCATATAAATTGTGATCTTCATTTCCTCCTTATGCATGGGTTTTGGCCATCTGAAACAGGTCATCGTGGACGTTTCGCTCTAAACTTTTTTCTACGAAGGTTCAAAAGCTGAATTTTTTATAAGGTGAAGCCGAAATCCTGAGGAAGCCACAGTAAAATTTTAGATCAAGTTGCGCAATATTTTTGGAGATATGATCTGTGGAAGTAAGGGTTTTTGCAGGCTCCTGAAATTCATCTCAAAGAAGTGACCTTGGTAAATTAGTCATAACTCTCTCTTTGAGTATCGGATTGGAATTCTATAAAAAGTGACAGATATTTCACAATATTTAATTTTCGCTTTATCAATTTTAGAAACAAATGAAGAAACAATGACACGTGGCACGCCGTACAAGTGCGCTCTACTGAAACAGTCCATAATTAGGGCAGTGTGAGGAATTGGGTATAACTCTCTCTTGAAGAATCCAAATTCGGTCAAACCTGTGGCATTGGAAAGAAGACTCAGAGGAATACTACAGGACCGAAAACCAGATTTTGAGGATCTGAAATAACAGAGATAAACCAGATTCAATATCGAGCTCCTAGAAGGCAAGAAAAAGATAGATCATGTGTTGTCAAGGATTGCAAAGGACCAGAATTTATAGGGTAGAAAATCAAAGAAAGGTGCATCAGAGGGTAGCATGAAAAGAGAAACAACCAAGGTGCATAACAGTAGCAATAAGTTCATCCTATGAAGTCTTCAAGTGGGCAGTACTACATACAATCATTGTAAATGTATCATTGTACTAAGTCATTGTAAATGCATTATTGTAAAAATTGTACAAGTGTCTATCTTCCAAGGATTGAAAAGGCAGTGTTGGGAGGTCTAGAATCATCATTAGGTGGTTGTGTCAAAGTTGGGGTTATGGTCTAGTATATTTTCTTCTTCTAAATCATTCTATATCATTGTAAAGTGGACCATTTTCCCTGGTACGGGAGTCCATTCTTATTTTGTTCTTCTATAGGGTGGTAGGGTGGTGGTAGGGTGAGTTGTAGCTCATTGGGTGTTGGGGCATCCATTTAGTTGACTACTGAAGAATCTCGGGCATTGGAGCGTCCATCGAGTGGGAGTCAGAGAAGAATGCTTTTCTAGATTCTAGGAATTTGGAGCTTTATTTTCAATTGGAGTTGAATATGAAAGAATTATTGGAAAAGCATAGGTGGTTTTTTTCCTGGAGTGGGTTTCCACCTTAAAAAATGTGTGTATTTGTGTTCCTCTTGTTTTCTGCTATCATTGTACAAACACTGATAATAATTGAAGATTAAATAATGCTCTAATTGAAAGAAATACTGATTCACCCCCCCTCTTAGTATTTCCAACAATGATAACATAATGTCTGCTATCATCATTTCATAAATAAGAATAATGAAATTGGTAGCAAAATATAGTCATGATATTATTGGAGTTGATAGAGATTATCATTAACATTCTAATATTATTATCAGTTGTACTATGTTAATGGTAATCTGTCACTTAAGTATAAATACCATTTTTGGAGTTAGGATACTCCATTTATTTTCTATTTATACACTAATAACAGAGGTTAGGAATTAAAAAAAAACTAATGCCAAATCGAGTACTTACAAATGGAGGGGTTTTTGATGTAGATTACTAAGGCATTTGTTACACCATTTTTTGGTCATCTAACCTATTATCATTAGATGGACCCAAGTACACCATGTAAGACCAATTTTACCCTAAGTAAAATTGCTTTCACTATGTAAAATAACTTAATAAACCACCTTTATTAAGTTGTTTATGGTCCAAACAAGAAACCCCAAAAGGAAATAATAAACAAATCTATATTTGTTTATATTTCCTCATGGAATAATTAATTAAACCATAATTTAATTATTATTCCCCAACATGTTTAACCCAAAAACAAAGAAATTAATTAGATAAACCCCTATTTATCTTATTATTTTCTAGGAATAATTATTTAAATCCTATTTAGATAATATTCCTTGTTAAATATGACCAAATCACCCACAAATAATTAAATAAATCATTATTTATTTGATTATCTTCCAACCACTTCCTTAAAAAGATAAATAAATCATTTATTTATTTATCATTTACAAATAAAGGGATTTGACCCAAGTCAAATGCCTTTTCCCTCCAACAAATATAATAAAATATTCCATAAAAGGTGGATCTAGATTTGGTTAATATTATTTTAATCATGCACCAAGATCTAGAATGACCCAATATTTTGTTATAAATAGAAGGGTTTTCTCATTCATTTGTCACCTTTTGTTGCCTATTAGATCACTCCGGATCTATACACTTGGTCACATTTTTCTACCATTTGCTGTGTGAGCTCCCTTTGAGTTCCATTCTTTGTGTGGGTTTTCTACACGAACAAGAGAGAGAGATTTTAGATCTGAAGTGCTGAGGACTTCCAAGAACCCATCACACTGAGGAGAATTGGATATGCCTTATTGTTTTCCTCCTAGGTGCCCGATTAATACAAAAATTCTTTCAAAAAATTGTTCTTTTCTTGTCTATTGGTATATGGAGCAAACCCTTGTTTTTACTGCTTAATGTCTTTCCATGCATAGATCTGGTTTTTTGCAGTGCTTTTCTTGTTCAACTAACCGCAGATCTGAAGATATTGGCAGCCACTTTTTTTGTTAGGGCTATTAGTTATGCATAGCTAAAGTGGTCCTTTTTCGTACACTTCGACAAAGGATTCATACTAACAAATGGCGACGCCACACGGGTTTTAAATTACGACCGCTGTCGTTTTTCCTATTCCTGCATATCCAGCTACTTCAGACCCTAGGGTTTCTTTTCAGTTGTTTATTTTTCCTATTTTTATGTTGTTTGTCTCACATAAAACCCTAAAACATTAAACTTTTTAACTTCTGTGTGTTTCTGGCCCTATTGCGCAGGTAAGCGACACCAGCCGCAACTGAGACGACAACTTTTCTGAAAATCTGCCGCCGAGACAACCAGAATGGGGGGTCGCACTTTTATTATAACTTTGCGACACAGGCCTCCGGGTCGCACTTTTCGGCCTATTTTTCTTCGACACACTGTATTCACAAGCTTTATGACCTATTACAATTTTTGAGTGATTTTTTTAATTTTTTTAAGGTTTTAGCCGAAGCTTAAGCAGAGGTCTTGACCTCTTTTCTCGACACTTTGACCAAGTTCTGATCTGTTTTTACTCATCTAAGTGGGAACCTAGCCCCCTAGGGACTTAGTACCCTCCACTTTTGTGGAAGAGTTTTAGCTATTTCAACCATCTGTTTTTCAGAGTTTCAGCCTTCCTTTTTCCATATCTGTTACCTCCTTTTCAGATCCCTTGTAATCAACTCTTCTACCTCTCAAATCACCTCTTGAAGATTTGTTTGGATCTACTTTTAGGGGCTCCTCCTTGCCCCTTCTGCCTTTTGCTGATTTCCTCCCTTTTTCTAGCCACCTTGCCTCTGTCTCTTGGCTGTGATCTGCACCTCTTTTCAGCAGCTTTATCCTTTAGATCCCTGTCCCTTTTGACCCTAGATCTATTGGGCTCTTTTTAAGTGTGTTTTGACTAGATTTTTTCCCTCTTTTAAGTAGTTTTGAGAGACCCGCCTTTTTGGGTTAGATTGATGCATAGTTAGTTGTTAAATGTTCTGTTATTTCAGCATTATATACTGTTCTCTGTAGATTTCTTTTCAGTTACACAACACACTTTTTCTTGCTCTCAAAATGAAAAGGGTTTAAAAATTAAAATTAACGCACACCACACACTGACCCTAAGTGAAGAAGTGCCTGGTTAACACCGCCTGGCAAAGACTCTAAAATCAATTGTCACTGTACCTTGTCTGCCCTTGAACTCACTTGATTCTATCCCTTTCTGCCCTTGTCGGTTTCCTTCTTCCTGTCATCATTGCGCCCCCAAGGCGCCTTTCCCAGAGACTTCTTGGCCTTCACCCTCAGTTTCCGGTTGATCGACCTACTCCGCCCCGCCGTCGTCGAGCCAGTCCTCCTTCGAGTCCGCACTTCGACTCCTCTCCTGATTCATAGGGTTCTCCTTCTCCTCCTGGTTCTCCCCCTGTCACCTTCACTATGTCTGGTCCAGGGCCTAACACTCATGGTTCTCCGAGCCCTAATGCCGGCCCTACTACTAGCGGAACCGCCACAGGAACTACCCCGGCCACCCCTGTGCTACTGTACATTGCAGGCCTCAGCCTCCCCGATTTCCATCAGTTGATCAATGACCCTATCCGCCACAATGCTAATTGGCTTGCCATGCCAACCAAGCTCCCCTTCGACATCCCTAAGTTCGAGGGCCTTAATGGAGAAGATCCAACCAATCATGTCCGATCTTTCCACATGTGGTGTTCCTCCAATTCCATTACCAATGACTCCATCCGTCTTCGTTTGTTCCAATGCATGCTTACCGGCGAAGCTTCTAAATGGTATGTTGAACAAGCCACCTCTTCCCATACCACCTTTGCGACCCTTGCCCAGGCCTTTTTGTCTTATTTCCAGCTCCCTCTCCGATACGACACTGGCACGGAGCTCTTGACTTCCTTCAAGAAATCCTCTTCAACCCGCCTTTCCGCCCATGTTCAGGAATGGCGAAGAAGACAGAGCTTATGTCGAGCCCCTCCCTTCGAAGATTGGGTTTATATGGACTGGTTCCTTCGCACCCTTCCAGCTCCCATCGGCAAAGATGTCACCTCCCATTTTCCTCAAACCGAAGAAGCCGCCCTCCAAATAGCCTTGAAATATGACCTGATCTACGCTCAATCTGGTTATGTTTATACTGTTCTTCCTGACCTCCCTAGGCCCGGTGGCGCTAACGCCCCGGGGGCATCTCATTCCGCCGACGGTATCGTTGGAGCCCTTTCCCATCCGTATGCTCAACCTCCTGTGGGCTATGGTCTCCCTCAGGGAGGGGCCAGCACCCCTAGCACTCTTCCCCCTCCCGGTAGCATGTATCCAGGATACGGCATGCCTCCTCCTTTTGCCCAACCTCCTGCTTACCTCAATGTTTCCCAACCTAACCATTACCCTTATCCGCAGCCTAGTGCGCCAGCTCCTCCAGCATATGCGCTTCCATCTCCCTTGCCTCCTCCAAACCCGCAACAACACTTAAAACCCCCTCCAGGGCAAGTATTTGCACAGCAGGGCGCGACTAATTCCCCTTCGTCTCAATGAAGGTGGAGAGGCAATCCAAACCAATCTGCCCCTGGTACCCATGGACCCAATCCTGGTGTCGACCCTAACATTGCCAACCAGTAACAGGGCACCCAGCCCAAGCCGGACAGGCCACTTCGCACAAATAAGCCTTGTTCGTGTTGCGGTGTTTATGGTCATTACACCCATGATTGTCCCCTCTTACCCCAGATGCGGCAGATGTGGGAGTCTCAAGCCACATTGCGCAGACAACACGCCTCCCCTCATGCTCCTCCTAATGTGGCCACTACCCAACCAGTTGTGTTTACTGATCCTTTCCCTCAGCAAGGATTTGTGGCTACCCAACTGCCTGATAGCCAGGTCGCCACTCCCCCTTCCCTTTCTGGTTCCTCCGATTACCAGATCCTTATGATGCACTCCGATCCTTCTCCGACCGTTGGCCTTCACCTGCAAACTCAGTCTCGCCAGTACCCCAAGCCTCCTGCTCAGTCTACCCCCGAGCCTACTTCTTCAGGTTCTACAGAGCCTCTTTCGACACTTAATGGCCCTTTACAAATCCCTCAACCCAAAGTTGAGGATCATACCAAGATTCTTAAAGGACCATTCCATCGAAACGCTGCTTCCGGTCGAGCTGCTCACTCGTATAGCATATTAGATGATTTGGCACAATCTCCTGCTGCCATTTCCACACTGGAACTCCTCCAGTCATGCCCTTCCAAAAAGAAGGCTCTACTATTTGCCGTGGGCGCTGTAGATCTTGTCGATGACCAAATGATTGTTTTCGACGCCACTCAATCGGACCATCCTCCTCTTCCTCCTTCCGTCGCCTTCCAAATCCTAGTCAAAATCCGGAATGCCAACGTTTCTCGGTGTATAATTGATGAGGGGGCATCCACCTGCGTGATGTCCGCTTCGGTTTGGAAGCAACTTGGATCTCTTGAGCTGGCCCCTTCCACTATCACCCTTCGAGCGTGGGACAGCCACGCCTCCCAGCCCATTGGCCTTTTCCGTAATTGTCCTATCACCCTCGCCGGTAAGACTGTTTGCGTTGACATTGAAGTCATTGACGACCCTTTAGACTACAACATTCTATTGGGGTGAAGCTACACCTATGCCATGTCTGTTGTCCCATCCGCGGTTTTCCGCAAGATGTCTTTCCCGCACAATGGAAAGATAGTCACCATTGACCAGTTGTCTTATCATGAGTCGCCGTCTCAGACCTCCCCTGAAACGACCATCTCTTCTGTAGCCAATAAGCAAACTGTTGATTCTTTGACCAGTGTCTCCCCCGGCGTCTACAAAGATTGCTCCCTGCTTGGAACTTTTCCTAGTCTCCCCCCTCATCATATCCCTGATCCCAGCTTGTCGAATGTTTGCATGATGCAATCGTCTCGAGCTGCCCTTAAGCGGACTGCTTCGGCTAGTCAGCAACCTTAGACTCATCCTCGCCCACCGCAACCTGCTCCTAGCCCTTCATCTCCGCCAGCCGGACCTCCTCCTTCTGGCCCTGCTCCTACAGCTGGTATCCCTGAACCCCTTTATCTTCCTGGATCGGTTCCCCCAGGCCTTAACCATCTCAGAGCCGTCCCTCCTGGTCATTACCCTGCTGGGCAGATACCTTTCCTGGCTCCCCCTTCTGGAGTATATTCTGTCCCCGTCATGGCCACCCTCTCCCTTCCTAACCTGACTTTGGGCATGCCGGTCTGGTACCTTGATCCTCCAGCCGCTACCCCTCCTGATCACCACATACCCTACATGGCTTTGACACCGGTCCAACCGGTCCCCCTCGCTTCCCCCATTGCCACTGTGCCCCCAGCACCGCCACAGGACCCTTCTCCTGTCGTGACGGCTCCCGGGAAGAGAGGCAAAGCCCGCAAGGGGGCACCCAAAGACAAGACCACCATGACTGACCTGGCCCCTCCTCCGCCCGCAAAACCTTGTGCCTTGTGTGATGTCGTCGGTCATTCCACCCATGCTTGTCCCGAATTGCCCCGTATTCAACCCATGGTCAAAGTTGCGTTCCCCGAGTCCATGGTCCCTAGAGTCTCCATTCCTTCTTCGTCCGTAACCAAGAATCTCAAGACTCTCCGCACCAACAAACCCTGTGCGTTGTGTGGTATTCATGGCCATTACTCCCATAATTGTCCTCACCTGACACATTACCGCACCTCTTTAGAGGTAGTCTGAGAGTATGAGGTGGAACAAAATCAATCCGCCTCTCCCATCCTCGCGCAGTATGCTTCAGGCCAGCCAGAAGATCCCCCCGCTCCCATTGAAATTCCTCCCCCTGATGTTCATATGACGGAGTCTACCACACCCATTCTTTACCTATCCTCTTCTGCGAGACACTTGGAGCCCGGTCCCCCTGCATCCTCCCCTGTTGTTTCGCCTGACCCCCTCTTTCCTACCCACACACGAGATCACTCCACCGATATCTCTGTTGACCTCCGCAGCCCGAGTCCTCGCCACACTTCCGATAGCCCTCATATACCGCCCTCTATTTTGTATATGAGTCATAGTCATCCTGCTCCTTACACTACCTCCCGCAGTTGCCGCTCGATGTCTTTTGTCCACTCACGCTACCGTCATTCTATCTCCTTCCCCCATTTGTTGTCTTGTGATACCATTCTGCAGGACCTCCCATCCCCACCCTTTATTGGTTACGTCGATGGTGCAAGTCATTACTCCCGGAATCTAGCCTCGCCAGGTTGGGCCACCTTCACCCCCTTGCATACCCTTGTCCTCTCTAACGGGGTCTGCATTGGTACTGCTGCCAACAATCAGGCTGAATATGATGCAGTGCGTGGTCTCTTAGCCGATGCCCTCTTTCATCGCATCCTCCATCTACATGTTCGTTTGGATTCCCTACTTCTTGTCATGCAACTAAATGGTGTTTATCATGTGCATAACCCTGTGCTGTTTAGACGATATTTACGAGTGAAACTCTTGATACATGACTTTGAAACCATTACTTTCAACCATGTACCTCGAGAACAAAATCACTATGTAGATAGTATTGCAAACCATGTTCTAGATTGGCATTTATCACACGCATTTCATACAAGACAATAACATTCATAGTCATTAAAAATGATGCATATACATAATATGTGTCACAAAATATGTGTTTCAAGTCCATCTACTCTGATACATATGACATGCCCATAGCATGTTACAAAAAACTCAAAAACTGGGGGCACCACCTACCCCTACATATGACATGCACATAGCATGTTACAAAAAACTCAAAACTGGGGGCACCACCTATCCCTACATACACACTAGGGGGCACCTCATTCCCCGCACCTACTCACTATCTGGCGGATCCCGAGCCAATGGCTCTGCCCCTGTAGCCCGTAGATCACGTATGCCTTGACCGACCATCGCCGTGCGCCGCATGACACCTCGCCATTCCGAGGGAAGACCAATGCATGCCTCCACGTACTGGTCGTCTAAATCCTGCCACCCGCGCTCTGACACTTCGGTCAGCAACGTCTCACATCTACGACGGATGTCCTCTAGAAGGGCGGCCGCATCCTCATTGCGCGCTACTCTCGACCCACTCGACCCTGCAACTCCAGAGGCTGCCGGGCGCCCCATATATCTGGCCGGTTTTACCGGAGCTATATCTGCATACCAAAAGTACATGACTCAGTACCATTTCTACTATTCAGTAACTTTAACATGCCCAGACAAGAATAGTTACTTATCACTTACCATCGGCCCCCCATACTCGACCAGGCGGAAGTGGTAGGTCCGGATCCCCACAATAACTCATCCCACTATAGGGATAGTCGTCTATGCATAACGACATATAATCCCAATGGGCAAAGAAATCAGGTCGAAACACTCGCCCGACCGCCCCTCCTCCTCCTCTGCACAATAGCTGCCCCCACCGGCGCATCCTGGGCTCTCTCAGGCCCCCATCTGGGAGCTGTATATGAGGCCGCAAGGTCGGGATCTTCTCAAAGAAGAAGGCGCAAAATAAAGTCCCATACGAGCAATCGTGGTTTACTTGCCGCTTGCAGAGCGACAACTGTCGTTTTAGCGACACAAGCATCATTTGGGACCACCCATAGTAGGTCCCACTCAACAAACTCTCTACAAGCATCATTTGCCCCCCAGTGATGTGATGGAATGCCTGGTTGCCCGGGATACGCATAACACGGTGCGGCCACGGGTCGTGGCACTCTCTAGATCCTCGATCGGTATCCGATTCCCCTTGACTTGGAGACCCGGTCGACAATGTCGTTCCACAAACTCCATGATATGCCACCCCTGCAGTAATACTGGCTGAGTGTTTCCCACCATTCCCAGTGGTGGGAGGCCCGTTAGGAAATACACATCCTGGACTGTCAGTTCGATCTTGTGCCCCTGCACTACAAAGACCTCATGCTATGGATCCCGATGGCCGATAATAAGCCAATAAGGGCTCCCCAACTCTCATCAAAGGGTTCTCCACAAACTTCAGAACCCCAAACCTGGCGAAAGCACTGCGGACACCCTGATCCTCCTGGATCTCCGAACACAATGCACCCAGGTCTCTCTCTCCAGTTGATCCATAATTATACCATACCTGCACTAAACCATCATATCAATCAATATGAATATATGAATGACTATTTATCATCAAAAAACCCTAGTTCTCAGCCAAAAAACATCACCGAAACATCATCTCCCCGATTACGGTTTTCTGCCCAATTAAAGGACCGAGGTCTGAGTTTTGCCACAAACCTGCGTCCCCAGGTTGCACTTTTTGGCCCAAAAAGTGCGACCCGGCCGTAGAGATGAAGGAGGGTCTGTTTCTGGGATTTTGGGCCCTAAACTGAACTTTCAATCCATCAAAATGAAAGAGTAAGGTTAGGCCTCTTACCTGCAACTAACGGATATCGATTCCAATGGTCGGTTTGTCCGCTACGCTCGCCGCAAGATTTAGGGCCTTCTCTCTTCTCTACATTCACCACAGAAACAATAGCAAATGAGTGAATTTGGAGGGAAAACTGCCTTATTAAAAGAGAACCCCTGTTTCTCCTTTCGACTGCTGCGACCATACCGTAGCACCGTTCGACAAACCGTCTGCACCGTTGGAAAGCTCTCGCCGAGCCCTCAAATGGGTATCTGTTAGTTTTTTGTGCTTTGATACTTCACTAGGACACATTTTGTCCAAGCCGGGTCACTTCCCCCCTCCTTAAAATCAAATTTCCTCACTTATGACACTTTTACTTGGGGCACCATTTTTCCTCCTTACTTGTCTTTGTTTGTGTTGAATTTCGTCATGATTTCCCATCTTGTACTCATGTTTTTCATGGTCCCCCATTGGGCCTTTACTATGGGGCAGCACCATCGAGTCGCCCTTGTTTAGAGCATCCAAGTTGAGTCATCATCGCATTCATGGAGTCTATCCCGAGTCCCTTTGTTCCCCGTTATAGCCCTCCATCCTTCATTGCTTGGTCTCTCTCTTGTGTCGCATTTTATGACCTTCAGTCCCACTGTCCCCTATCCCTTACGATATTGCGTCAGTCGCTGCCATGTCATTCATGCCCTTTATGCTCTAACAAGGGAAGTCGTCCATTAGCTACTCAGTCCTTTCCATTTCACCATCATCATTAGTGTTAGTCTATCCGTCGCTCTACTATTTTCTCTCGTGCCTTAGTTGAGGATCTGTCATTGCCTCACCTATGGCGGACCTCCTTCTGTCGAAATCAGCTCATTCATTCCAGAAATCAGGTCTAGAGGGCGGTGTACCTTGGTTCCAGCTTCCACTCTTGCTCGGTGCCTTGGATCAGGCAAAGAGATCTCTCATCACTCTTTGACTTGATTTTTTCTCCACTCCAGCTCCTTTCAGCATGATCGAGATCCGTATGCTTGATGGTCCAGTGATGCAGCAGCAGCTATTGGTGATTCCCGGGTGTGTGTGAGATGTCTCAGCCCTCATGAGGGGGTGGCCCTGCAGGTAGCCCCCCACATGCCCGGATGACCTCTTCATTGCAGCCTTCGATGCAGCTCCATATATTTGATGATGTCAGCCTTCCCCGCTAGTAGTGCCTCTTTGATTTTCATGTATCAGTTAGATTTTGTGAGCCCTTCCCCGCGTATAGGGGGCATTTGGGTTGTACTTGTATCTCATGTACTCAGATCTTATTGTATAAGTCCTGGCTGTTATCCCAGGCACAGCATGTATGTGGGATTCCTCATTGTATTATTATCTGGCTCATGTTTATGCCGGTTGTACTTTATGGTTCGGTCCCTTGTTTACTGGACACACTATTATTTTGTACTTTGTCTCGGCGGGCATAGGTATGCCTCCCCCGTCGCCTTTAGCACAAGTACCCTCTCATAAAAAGAGACTTGTTGCACCTGTAAGTCTCGTCTCCTCAGGGTCTAGTTCTTCAGCACATTAGTCTACCTCACATTTCTCTCTCTGACTTCCCTTTTGATGTCTAGTGATTGAGCTCTTACAACGTACTTCGGTCATACGATTTGCTCCTGACACTCGCACGCTGGGGGGAAATCTGTTACACCATTTTTTGGTCATCTAACCTGTTATCATTAGATGGACCCAAGTACACCATGTAAGACCAATTTTACCCTAAGTAAAATTGCTTTCACTATGTAAAATAACTTAATAAACCACATTTATTAGGTTGTTTATGGTCTAAACAGGAAACCCCAAAAGGAAATATTAAACAAACCTATTTTGTTTAATTTTCCTCATGGAATAATTAATTAAACTATAATTTAATTATTATTCCTAGTCATGTTTAACCCAAAAACAAAGAAATTAATTAGATAAACCTTTATTTATCTTATTATTTTCTAGGAATAATTATTTAAATCCTATTTAGATAATATTCCTTGTTAAATATGACCAAATCACCCACGAATAATTAAATAAATCATTATTTATTTAATTATCCTTCAACCACTTCCTTAAAAAGATAAATAAATCATTTATTTATTTATTATTAACAAATAAAGGGATTTGACCCAGGTCAAATACCTTTTCCCTCCAACAAATATAATAAAATATTCCATAAAAGGTGGATCTAGATTTGGTTAACATTATTTTAATCATACACCAAGATCTAGAATGACCCAATATTTTGTTATAAATAGGAGGGTTTTTCCTACCATTCTTCACCTTTTGTTGCCTATTAGATCACTCTGGATCTATACACTTGGTCACCTTTTTCTACCATTTGTTGTGTGAGCTCCCTTTGAGTTCCTTTCTTTGTGTGGGTTTTCTACACCAACAAGAGAGAGAGATTTTAGATCTGAAGTGCTGAGGACTTCCAAGAACCCATCCCACTGAGGAGAATTGGATACGCCTTCTTGTTTTCCTCCTAGGTGCCCGATTAATACAAAATTTCTTTCAAAAAATTGTTCTTGTCTTGTCTATTGGTATATGGAGCAAACCCTTGTTTTTACTGCTTAATGTCTTTCCATGCATAGATCTAGTTTTTTGCAGCGCTTTTCTTGTTCAACTAACCGCATATCTAAAGATATTGGCAGCCACTTTTGTTGTTAGGGCTATTAGTTATGCGTAGCTAAAGTGGTCCTTTTTCATACACTTCGACAAAGGATTCATACTAACAGCATTTTCAGAATATTTATGCTGAAATAAATATTACGATAGAAAATTTTGATTATACAAGTCAAGGAGAAATTGAGAACGTAGTCTCTATTCTTAACATCACACCTATTCATAGTGATAATGGGTTTTCCTATTATCATAACAGTAAGGAGAAAATCAACAGTTAAATTGTATACAATACCTTTGGTAGGATAAGGATGAAGAACATCAACCTTTTCTCATTTTAGTTCCTAAAGTGGGTTGTAAATGCCCAACACAGATCAACAACGTTCCCTATTAAATTTGATAATTTTTTTTTTATTTGAGCAGGAAAGTGAATAATTATAAGGAACTTTAAATGGAAACTCTAAAGATTTTATAAGTATTACAAACAACAACAAAAAGAAAAAAAATGGAAAACTCATTTAAGAAAATTAATGAATAAAATCATAGACTTCAGATAATTTTTGTACATTTTGATTTCCATATATTCAGATGAAGAAATTCCATAGTAATCCCAGATGTAATATCCATATTTTCGACATTCTATAAATATAGAATACACATAAAGTTCAGGGGGAGCTCAGAAATAAAATATGTAAATATATATTAATTGTGGAAATTAATATACAAATGTGGAACTAATAGAATGGTGTAAAGACGGAGTAAATCGAGACCAGGAAGTCAAAATCCATGAGGATGGACTAGATTCCTAATACTTTCCCAAAATTCTCCAAAAAGCCTTGGAGAAAATTAAAATAAAATAAAATTTATTAGATGGGATAAAAAGATCTAATAAAATGCTGAGTAAAGTGGAAAGTTACTGAGAAGAGGTAAGAATAAAACTAGAAAGCAGAAAAGCTAGCCTTAAAAGAAGCTTTTGTGGAAAAAATGAAAGCAAAGCCTAGGCTAAGGGAAACATCATCCCAAATTAAGTGGACGCAGTTATGGAAATATGTCGAGGGAAAGAAAGCTTGAATAAGCTATTCCTAGTGAGACACGAGGTTGTCTACATTGAGGAAGAATTGGTCTCTTCTTGGGGGGAGCTGTGGATTAAGTTCAAGGTTGGGAGGAAAATAGTCTCTACCAGATTGGTATGCAAATTATATGAAGTTTTTATGTATTATATTGTTGTTATACTGTATATAATTCTGATGTAGTTATAAGGATTATATTTTTATAAGTTGTGGCTAAAAGTTTTGTACATTTAATTTATAAAAAATTATGTACTATTCTGGGTTGAGTTCAGAAATAAATAAGTGTCATATCTATTTAACAGATATTAACTATAAATGTGTACAATTAATCTTCTGTATCGCTACATGGACTAAAATTAATATTAGAGACAAACATATTGAATCTCTAAGCCCTGGGTAAGGGTCTAAATAATTTGTTAGGTCCATCTAAACAATTACAATATATGTACAGATAAACTAATATAATTCAGCCATAACAATAATAGTCATTTATGGAAAAGATGGGAAAGTCTAAAAAAAATATAGTTTAGATAACCAACATGGATATAAATATATATCTCAAAGATTCATATACAATTCAGATGTAACAGTAAATAAAATAATAAGTTGCGGTCACTTTGAAAATATCTTCTATTTATGTAGGGTGAGATTTCATTATACAGAAATAAACATGTAATGAATAAAAATATATTAAACTTTAGAATTGCATGTAACAGTCTCTGTTAGGAAAATCCTCTGGTGGAGACAAGGATAACATGACCTTACAAACTAGTCAAGATAATAATTAACATAGTTTGATTACAAAATTGTTTGTGTCATCCATTAAAATTCAAATAACAAGTATGGGGTTGAAATTGGCAAATAGGATATAGAGGTTGTGGAACCCTCTATGTTTGGATGACAGACTTGGAAGAAGCTGAAATGTGTTGTCAAATCTTTTGACATTGGATCGTAAATAATTGAAATGGAAATTTAATAAATTATGACACACCTGTAATGAAACATATACAACAGTGTTAGAATAAAATTATCTTTTTATGAAAAGAAATATGAAAAGACAGCGAGTTTGTACAAGTAATAACAAAAAAAAATGATATATGTATAAAGGTCATCAAAGTGAAAAATTCTCCTGTACATAATAGAATAAAAATTTTAAGTACAAGAACAAAAAAGGGAAAGAATAAATTAAAACATTGTAATTAATTATAAAATAGAGAAAAGTTAATAATTACCTGAGCAAATAACTGTAGCCTTGTACAATAGAAATTGTTATAGTTAAGGGAACTATGCAAATATGGAAAAATGGATTTTCTAGGATTAGATATAGAATAAAATGATTATAAACATTAATTATAATCAGAAATTGGAATTCATTAACTCTAATTGATTAGAATATAAAATGAATTAAAAATATAGAAATTTTAAGCATAAGTAATTCCAATGCAAAACTGTATTATTTTATAAAAATTAAAATGCGAGTATACTGGGTTGAAAAGTAGATATGAAAAACAAGTTTATACTCTATCTAGTTATATAGGGTTATGTGAAAAGCGTATTAAAAAGGAGGAAATTACAGGCTCATTGCTAAAGAGAATGTAACTTTGGAAACTAATGTGAACTAGAGTTCCAATTAAATTAGTGAAGAAACACATTGTACCTCTGTAAAATCCCTTTCAAACCGAAAAGTGAAAAAAATGAATTCGAATTACCCATACAAGGTTCAATAATACAAATTGAAACAATTCTTACCAAGGCGGAAGCCATAAAATTTTATGGTGGTGTATGCATCAGGAGTATACTCATACTATGAAAACATCCATGTCAAATTGAAATCTAATTTGAATATATTTACATTAAGCAAAATTTAACTGAATAAGAAATTGGAAAACTTGGACAGAGAAGTACATTCACAGTGGAAGTTCTAATCATATATTTCAATTATAGTTACCAAGTTCAACATGCATCGTGATAGTTTCATTGCTGAAATATAAGTTAGCAAGTAGATAAAACTCAAACTCGGGGAATCAATTAATAGACAATCGCTATAAATTAAGGAAAATAGAAATGTGGGATGTTCATATTCCTTAAAAAGTTCAGAGGAAAACCATAACAGAACTTCAATAAATCCGCAATAAATTGTGTGTGTAAATAATGAACCATAATAAGTTATGGGTAGTTTCCAAATTTAAAAGCATTGCAACAATAAAGGACAAGAAAATGGTGTGATTAATTTAACCGGAGAAACAAATTCATATGGGTCGAATGGATTAATTTGGGTAAAAATCCAATTTAACCATATGAACTGAAAATTGATAAATAAACGAAATGTAACTACAAGAAATTTCACAAGTGAAAACTCAGAACTTAACTATACCTAATGGAGAGCCTACGTATTATAAAAATATTTACTCAGACCATGAGAAAGTAAATTTTTGGATAGGTTTGAAACCCTGTATCAATATGAATGCCAATTCATTGTTGGATTGGAATAAGGGAGTAACGACTAAAGTCAATTCCTCTTCTCTGGCCTTAGTAAATACTTGAGAAACACATGGTAAATCGACAAAAAAATATAACATAGCAAAAAACCTCAATTGATATTTTAATTCATTAACAATACCAAAACTAGATTGAGATTTTGAAATAGACACAATACATGAAAATCATTTCAGAATAGAAAACACAGAGAATTTATAATATGAGAAAAAAAAATATGGGATTCCTTACCTGAAAGACTAATGAAAACGACAGGAAGTTAAGTAAATGTTCCACTCTAATTTCCATTAATGGTACACATAATTGTTGTAGATAAATTCAAGGCGAGGATACGAGGAGAATTCCTCTTTTCTTTTTTCACTCCAAAGGAACAACAAAAAAACAAAATTTAAAAATGAAACAATGCAACGAAAACCATAGTCATTCGAATTATTGAAAAAGCTGGATTGATCAACACTGTTGATGAAATGTGAGATCTACTCTATGTGTGTACTCAACTGTATCAAACCATGTGACCTTCAGGTGCAAGGTACTACCAATAAATGGGTTGAAAGCTCGAAACGATAAATATTAAATGCAATAGGGTGGAAATCCTTTCAATCATAAATTCTGAACATCACAATTCTGAAATGCATCCATAAACGCCATGATATTATTGTCAAATCGTATGGATGTAAGAAAATGATATGTCCATAGTATAAAACGTAAACTATACAATTTTCGTAAAGTTTGTAAGGTGAACACACATTTCATTAAACTAAATTATGATAACAAATCATATGTATATCTAACCTTTGAATACATGAATATATATATTGCGTGGGAAATGAAATATATATAGATATTCATGTTTAGGAGAATAAGTTTTAGTTTATGCAAATATATATATATATATATATATATATATATATATATATATATATGGGTTTTATGTAAATATATATATGGTTGTGGTACATATCTATATCCCCAATACACCTTTCGAATATGTTAATACAAGAGACTTATATATATATATATATATATATATATATATATATATATATATATATATATATATATATATATATCCCCAATACACCTTTTCGAATATGTTAATACAAAGAACTTCTATATAATATATATATATATATATATATATATATATATATATATATATATATATATCTGTGTGTGTGTGTGTGTGTGTGGTGGGAAAAACATATATGTATTCGTATAAGAAAAATTCCTAAGGTATGGAATATAAAGTATGTAATTTTGAGTGACACCCGATTGGTGGGAAAAACATATATGTATTCGTATAAGAAAAATTCCTAAGGTATGGAATATAAAGTATGTAATTTTGAGTGACACCATCGTCTAAAAAGATAATCCATACTTTGGGGATATAACATTTTAGTTTTTTTAATATGTAGAAGTATAAGGTTAATTAATGTAGATATATATATGGTTGTGGATCGAATATATATCTACAAGGCTATAAAAATACTATAATTATAAATTGGAGAAAAAAATTGTAAAAATGGTAAAGTAGTCTAATATTGTAACTAAGGAAAGTTGCTACAGTAATATATATAAACTCCGTAAATTCTTATTTATGTTATCTGTTGTATAGAAACATATGCTAAGTGATCATGAGGTCTTAGGAAATCAAAGAGGGTGTGGAGAAATGGTTCTTGTTTGAACAATAATAAGAATTAGAAAAAATTAAAGTGATAAAATATACTTTTATATCCCACATGGAAGACTATTCCAAGATTTCAACTAAGGTGAGTTATGACATTATGGGAATAGGAAATAACAAAATTAAGTTATAGAATTGGTGTAGAATACATATGACAACTATGTATTCAAGTTCAAAGGGAGAGGAACCATTTTGTAAATAAATGGGAGACATACATTAAAACACTAATGGTAACAAATATGTATTATAAATTAAGTTAATAAGAAAATGATAATACAAAGTGAGGGAGAAAACCCAATTTAAAAAAGAAACAATTGGTAAAATTGTACTGTTAACGAAAAATGCCAATGCCGAATAGGTAAGAAAAGAAACTGATCATGACCATAAGTTCTATAAAAATATTTTTTTTTTGGTGAGTTTGATTTGTTACAAACAGTGTCAGAGCCCATGTTAGAACTCTCGGCTTATGGGTCACAACACAAGGAAAATTTTCTACTATCCAATTGATTTTAAATTTTTTATTTATGATTACTAATTTGTGTGTAGAAGAAATTAGTGTAGGAGTCAGCATAGAAAAATTACAACTGCTATTATGACTGATAGAGAAAATTTGTAATTAGAACTGGGAAACGAAGGAGCCCTACCAGATCTAAATTCTCAATTGTTAAAAATAACATTTTAGCAATAATTAGTTTAGTTAAATACTAACTATGAACGATTGTTGTAGTATTGAGAAAAAGAGTTTGGTAAAGAAATCACCTCCAATTATAGTTTTCAAATGAAGCATAACTCAACTTAGAGAGGTATGGGAGTGGGATATAATATGCTTAAAGAGCAGAAGAAAAGGGAGTTGCAGGGAGAGTTATGAAATTAAATTAATTCTCTAGGCCTTAAATAAGAAAAGGAAATGGATACAAAATCCTAACTCATAAACAAGGAAAAATACTTCCAGGTATATGAATATAGAAGAAATATAAAAGTAATATTTGTGAGTTATGAGGGGCAAGAAAAAGTATGAACAAAGGCAGAAAAACTCAATGTAAATGAAATTTTGATTTAATTCACAAAAAATTCTTCGATATGTGCCTCACATCAAGGGAGAAAAGGCCAACGTACAGTGAATTCTGAACTATAAAAACCACATCTAAAAAGATAGAATTGAAAGTGAAAATTCTAAATGGATGTTTGAAAAATAGGACTATGTTACCAGCCATAAGAAAGTGGATCGATTAGCTGAAAATAAAGCAACAGCAAGAGACAGACAAAATGAAAATCAATTAACAATGATTGAAATTACAGGTACACATTCTGATTAATTTTTGTTTGTTTGATTTGATTCAATAGAAAAATTAAACTGTATTAGCCTCAATATAGTTGAAAAAGGTAGTTTGAAAACGAGAAAAATGTCAATACTCTTGACAAATACCATAAATTTTAGGGACAAAGAAGAAGGTCACTCAAAAACTAATTTAAAACAATTGTATAGATTTACAATAAAAAATCCTTCATATAGAGGCATATGATCTTTTAGTGGAAATGGATTAAATGGAACCACAAAAAAAAATAGTGAATTTAATTAAAAAGTAGGTACTTTCACTAAGAAAATAGGAAAGTCTGTTATAGTAAATGGAAAAAAAAAACTAATGACCATTAAACATATTTTTACATTACAACAAGAACACACAACAAGGAAAATGTTGTCAAGTATGTTGCCCAAATTGGGGAATTGGGACAACCAACAAGCATGAATCTGTGGGAGACATATCTACAATTAAGAAAATTTAAATATCAGAAAAGTAATTCTAGAAAAAAAAAATTCAAGGATGTATAGGGTGAATACTCCTAAATAATAAAAAATCAAAGTTAAAGTACAAATGGTATATTTTAGATAGACAAGAAATATATTAAACCCAACATGTCTCTGGGGGTAGAGCACTAATGTGTATTGCCAAAAAGAGGGATGCCACGTTCTGGATGTCTATAGAATTAGACAGTTAAACTAGTTAAATATCATAAACTGGTTAAATTTTACAAAAATAGATGAACTAATTAATGAAACGAGAAGAAAACATATATAAGGCAGTCTTTTGAACTGGAAAAAGGACATTATAAGGTTGAAAAGTTAACCTTTAGACTTACAAAAACCATGTTACATTCCTACATTCAGGTACTTAATGAACAAAATGCTACTGAAACAATTGAACAAGTTAGCATGAATATTAATAGAATATGTTCTGATATACTCCAGTAAACGGGATAAGAACATCATAGTATAGTGTTAGAAATACTTAGAGAACTATAATTACATGAAAACTCAACCATTGCGAGTTTCACAAAAATCCAAGAGATAATAATTGGCCCTGACAATTCTAAAGAAGGATTGGTCAGAAAAAGGTAATATTGAATTGACCTGAATCCATTGAGATACTAGAAATATGACCAATAAGGAGTATTGCGGAATAATTTCATAAAATTGAAAAAAGGATTTTTGCATTGGAGAAAAATGAGAATGTAAATTTGAGTGGAAAACTAAGAAACGAATTAGTTTGGAACAACTAAAAAAACAATTTAGTATTACACTGAAATTTTTTTATTCAGCTAAGGAGGGGTGGTGTATACTGAAAATAGTATAGAGAGACTGAGAGAAAGATTTCTGCAAAATAATGTAGAATTAGTGTATGAATATCGAAAGTTGAAATTCGAAGAAACATGAATAAAGGTTTGTAGTATATGAAGTAGAATTTGTTGATGTAATAAATACCTTAAAAATGTGGGCATAGTATCGGGGAGAAAGGTAAATTTAGTGATAACAGGTCATAAATATTCCTTTATTCAAGTAAAGTGAAATGCAAAATAAGCAAGGTGGTAAATTTCCTCAGTAAAATTGATGGAAGGAAAAAAAAGCTAAATTATTAATGTGTAAGTAGACAAATTTATCAAATTTTGACACCTACCAGTAGTAGTGAAAATATTGAAGTGGGAGAACAAATGCAAGGAGCATTGTTAAAAAAACCCTCCATAGGTAAGATTTCAGTAAGATGAAATTGAATGATAGATAATAAATCAACTCAAAACTGATTTTTACAAGTAAAGAGTATAAAATAATAAGGTGTCAATGATGAACCCTAAAATAATAGATGAATACCATCAATAAGGTCATCTAGGTATACTAAGATAATAATCGCCTTGAAGGAAATTATAATTTGACTAGGGATGAAGAAGGAGTTCAAGGTGCTAACAAAAACAATCTTGGCACAGGGTTGAAAAATCAACAAGGTAAATTAGAACTTCAGTATCCTGCTAGTACACAAAATACCCTTTTTAATTGAAAATAGAAGAAAGATGTGGTATAAATGGAATTTAAGTTAGGACTACTAAGTATCAAGTCCAAGTAACAACATGACAAAATTGTGAGATTAGTGGAAACTCTAACTAAAACAGTACACTTTTTCCTTTACAAACCATTATTAGCACATCACATGTGACCAAAAGATTCAGGAAGAAATATTTAACTCCATAGAATCACAAAATGGATATCTCTGATAGAAATATCAAAAGTACATATACTTTTTGGAACATCAAGTATGAAGGAAGGGGGACATTGTTGAATTTCAGTACAAATTATTATCCTCATACTGTTAGACAAATAGAGAGATCAAAGAAAATATTACAAGATATACTAGGCAAGTATGTGATAGAAAAAAAGGGCCACACTCCACTTAGTGGAAATTAACAGAAGGACAAATTAGTTCTGATACTAGAAGTACTACAGTAGGCAGAAACAGACTGTAGAAAGAAGTCATCAAAATATTAAAGAAAATATAACTCGTCAGAAAAGTTTTCAAATATGGAGATAAGGTATATCTAAGGATTTAATGTCACAAAGATGATATTGCATGCCGACAATTATGCTGAGAAACACCTCAAAATTGCGGGGTCATGAGGATTGGAGTGAGAGTATAAAATTTCTCTACTTCATCATATAAAAATTGGTTTCATATTTCAATAGTGAAAAAAATATGTAAATGAACCTGCTCAATTGATTGAATTGTGATACAGGTGTAGAAAAAAATAAACTTTTGTCGAGATAAAACAGTAGCGGGTGGAAGTACAGTGGAAACACTTTGCACCCAAGGAAGCTACAAGGGAGTAGGAGGTTGTGATTAAAGTAACATAACCCTCACAGGTTAATGAAAAAAAATGAGATTGGAAAACACTGAGGACAATGTTTTGTATTAGAGGTGGACTATGTAATATCCCTATTTTTCGCCATTCTATAAATAGAGAATACACATAAAGGTCAGGGGGCCATCAAAAATAAATTATCTAAATATATATTAATTGTGGAAATTAATATATAAATGTGGAAATAATACCATGGTGTAAAGACATAGTAAATTGAGATGAGGAAGTCAAAACCCATGAGGATGGACTAGATTCCTAAGACTTTCCCAAAATTCTCCAAAAAGCCTTCGAGAAAAATAAAATAAAATAAATTTTATTAGATGGAAGAAAAACATCTAACAAAAGGCTTAGTAAAGTGGAAGATTACTGAGAAGAGGTAAGAATAAAACTAGAAAGCATAAAAGCTAGTTTTAAAAGAAGCTTTTGTGGAAAAAATAAAAGCAAAGCCCAGGCTAAGGGAAACAACATCCCAAATTAACTAGACACAGTTATGGAAACATGATGAGGGAAAACAAGCTTAAATAAGATATTCCTAGTGAGACAAGAGGTTGTCTACATTGAGGAATAATTGGTCTCTACTCGGTGGGAGTTGTGGATTAAGTTCAAGGTTGGGAGGCAAGTAGTCTTTACCAGACTGGTATGCACATTATATGAATTTTTATGTCTTATATTGCTATTATAATTTATATAATTTTGATGTAGTTAGAAAGGATTATATTTTTATAATCTTTGGCTAAAAGTTTTGTACATTTAATTTATAAAAATCTGTGTACTAGTCTGGGTTGAGTTCAGAAATAAAGAAGTGTCATATGTATTTAATAGAGATTATCTACACATGGGTATAGTTAATCTATTGTATGGTTACATAGATTAAACTGAATATTAGAGACCAACACATAGAATCTATAAACCTTGGGTAAGGGTCTAAATTGGTAGTTAGGTCCATCTGAACAATTACAATATATGTACAAAAAAACCAATACAATTCATACATAACAAATAATAGTGAACTACGGAAAATATGGGAATGTATAAACAAAACATAGTTCAGATAACCAACATGAATATAAATATATATCTGAATGATGCATATACAATTCACATGTAACAGTAAATAAAATAATAATCTTCTCTCTCTTTGAAAATATCTTCTATTTATGCAGGGTAAGATTTCATTATACAACAATAAACATGTATGAATAAAAATATATTAAAATTTATAATTACATGTAATAGTCTCTGTTAGGAAAATCCTTTGGTGAAGATGAGGATAATACCACCATAAAAATTAGTCAAGGTAATAATTACCATAGTTTAATTTCAAATTTGTTTGAGTCATCCATTAAAATTCCACTACAAAGAATGGGGTTGTAATTGGTAAATATGATACAGAGGTTGTGGAGCCCTCTATGTTTGAATGACTGACCTGGAAGAAGGTGAAATGTGTCGTCAAATATTCTGACATTGGATCGTAAAGAATTGAAATGGAAATTTAATAAATTATGACACACCTGCAACGAAACATATACAATAGTGTTAAAATAACATTAATTATTAATGAAAAGAAATATGAAAAGAAAACAAGGTTTTACAAGTAATAACAAAAAAAATGATACATGTATAAAGATCATCAAAGTGGAAAATTCTCCTGTACATAACAGAAATAAAATTGTAAGTATAGGAATACAAAAGGGACATAATAAATTAAATCACCGTAATTAATTATAAAACAAAGAAAATTTAATAATTACTTGAGATAATAGTTGTAGCCTCGTACAACATAAATTGATATAGTTGAGGGAACTATGAAAATCTCGAAAAAGGGTATTTTCCACGCTTAGATACAGAAGAAGAGGATTATAAAAATTAATTATAATCAGAAATTGGAAATCATTAACTCTAAATGATTACAGCATAAAATGAATTAAAAATATAGTTTTGAAATTTTAAGCATAATTAAATCCAATGCAGAACTGTATCATTTTATAAGAATTAAAATTCTAGTATACTGGGTTGAAAAGTATATATGAAAAACAAGTCACATACACTATCTAGTTATAAAAAGTTATGTGAGAAACGTACTAAAAAGGAGGAAATTACAGAGTCATTGTTAAAGACAATGTAACTTTGGAAACTCACATGAACTGGAATTCCAATTAAATTAGTAAAGAAACATATTGTACCTCTGTCAAATATCTGTCAAACCGAAAAGTAAAAAAACAAAATTCGAATTGCCTAGATGAGGTTCAATAATAAAAATTGAAACAATTCTTACTAAGGCAGAAGCCATAACATTTTATGGTGGAGTGCACATGAGAAGTATATTCATACTATGAAAACATCCCTATCAAATTGAAATATAATTTGAATATATCTACATTAACCAAATTTAACCGAATGAGAAATTGAAAAAATTGGACAAAGAAGTGCATTCACAGTGGAAGTCGTAATCCTATATTTCAATTATAGTTACCAAGTTCAGCACACATCGTGGTAGTTCATTGCTGAAATATAAATTAGCAAGCAGATAAAACTCTTACTTAGTGAATCAATTAACAAACAATCATTATAAATTAAGGAAAACCTAAACGTGGGATGTTCGTATTCCTTAAAAAGTTCAGAGGAAAACTGTAACAGAACTTCAATAAATTCATAATAAATTTTCTGTGTAAATAATGAACCATAATAAGTTATGGGTAGTTCCGAGATTCGAAAGAATTTTAATAATAAAGGGAAGGAAGGCAGTGGGATTAATTTATCTAGAGAACTGAATTCATATGGGCCGAATGGAATAATTTGGGTAAAAATCCAATTTAACCATACTAATTTAAAACTGATAGATAAGTGAAATGTAACTACAAGAAATTTCACAAGTGAAAAATCAGAACTTAACTATACGTAATGGAGAACCTACGTATTATAAAAATATTTACTCTGACCATGAGAAAGTAAATTTCTGGATACCATTGAAACCTTGTATCAATATGAATTCCAATTCATTGTTGGAATAAGGGCATAAAGAGTAAAGTCAATTCCTAGCCTTAGTAAATACTTGAGAAGCACACAATAAATCGACAAAAATATATAACATAGTAAAAACCCTGCAATTGATATTTGAATTCATTAACAATATCAAAACTAAACACAGATTTTGAAATAGATACAATACATGAAAATGATTTTGGAATAGAACATATAGAGAATTTATAACATGAGAAAAAAAATATGGCATTCCTTACCTAAAATACTAATGAAAACCTCATGAAACTAAGTAAAAGTTCCACTCTAATTTCCATTAATGCTACGTGTAATGTTTGCAGAGAAATTCAAGGTAAGGGTACGAGGATAATTCCTTTGTTAGTTATTTGCTCCAAAGGAACAACAGAAAAATAAAATCTACAAATGAAACAATGCAACAAAAACCCTATTCATTCAATGTATTGAAAAACCTGGATTAATCAACACCGTTGATGAAATGTCAGATCGACTCTAAACATGTACTCAACTGTATGAAGCCATGTGACCTTCAGGTGCGAAGGTACTACCAATAAATGGGTTGAAATATCGAAAAGTTAAGTAGTAAATGTAGTAGGGTGGAAATCTTGTCAATCATAAATTGTGAATATCACAAGTCTAAAATTCATTCATTAACATCAAATCGTATGGATGGAAGCAAATGATAGGTCCATAGTATGTAACGTAAACTATACAATTTTTGAAATTTTTTTAGGGTTAACACACATTTCATTAAAGTGAATGTTGATAATACATCATATTTATATCTAACCTTCGAATAGGTGAATATATATGTTGTGTGGGAAATAGAATATATATATATATATATATATGGGTTCTATGTAAATATATATATGGTGGGAAAAACATATATGTATTTGTATACCAAAAATTCTTGAGGTATGGAATATAAAGTATGTAATTCTGTGTGACAGCATCGTATAAGAAGATAATGCATACTTTGGGGATATAACATTTCATTTTTTTTGATATGTAGGAGTATAAGGTTATTTAATATATATATATATATATATATATATATATATATATATATATATATATATATATATATATATGGTTGTGGATCAAATATATATGTACATGACTATAACAATATTATAAGTATAAATGGGAGAATAGAATTGTAAAAATGGTAAAGCAGTCTAATATTGTAACTAAGGAAAGTTGCTACAGTAATATATATGAATTCCCTAAATTCTTATTTATGTTATTTGTTGTATAGAAAAATATGCTAAGTGATCATGAGGTCTTAGGAAATCAAAGAGGCCGTGGAGAAATGATTCTTGTTTGAATAATAATAAGAATTAGAAAAACTTAAAGGGATAAAATATACTTTATTATATCAGACATGGAAGACTATTCCAAGATTTTAACTAAGGTGAGTTATGACATTATGGGAATAGGAAATAACATAAATAAGCTATAGACTTGGTGTAAAATACATAGTACAACTATGTATTCAAGTTCAAAGGGAGATGAACCCTTTTGTAAATAAATGGGAGAAATACATTGAAAACATTCATGGTAAGGATTGTGTATTATAAATTAAGTTAATAATAAAACGATAAGACAAAGTGAGGGAGAAAAACCAATTTAGAACATAAACAATTGGTAAAATTGTATTTTTAATGAAAAATGCCAATCCTGAATAGGTTAGAAAAGACACTCATGATGACCATAAATTCTAGAAAAAGATTTTTTTTTTTGGTGAGTTGGAGTTGCTACACTAGAAGCATAAAAAATATGAAATTTCAAGTCATACAACAAGATCAGAAGAGTAAATTCATAATTTCACGCATAAATCTATGGGTATGATGAACATTATTATTTTATAAAGAAATAGATAATAACAAAACAACCATAGTATTATGTTCAAAGTATTACAAAGACCAAAATGTCTCTTTTAAAGTACATGATCACCATCATTTTATGAAGTAAAATATATCCAAATAATTTTATAATTAGGCACCCTGGCCATTTGGGGCTTAACACTAAAATTACAATATATCAGCCATGAGTAGAAATTCTCATGAGCATAAGTACATAGGTCCTTATCCGACGTGGAACCATGACAAGATAGGGGAATACCAACCTAGATGTAGGAAAACCAATATTAGTAGAATCTATGCATAAATATGGACAAAAATTATAATATGCCAAGATTGGGTTGGACATACATAAATTCCACCACAACCTTGTTAAAAAACAATATTTGACATAAATAAAGGAAAATAAAAATCTCAGCAACTTCGAAGGAGGAAAAAATACCTTGGCATTAATCCTTGATGAGATGAACCAGTGTTGAAATCTTCACACATAAACAAAATGGTATTATATGTGGAATAAGGGGTGAGTATTGGTACCCATTATACTATAAAATCTAGGAAACAAATAAAACAAATAAAACAAAGGTAAATTTTAAACAAAGGAAATGTAGAGCTTTTACCTAAAGTAGTGTTGCAACAAGTCTCTCAAGTTGGATCACTTTTAGAGTTGTTCCATTTAGAAATATATCAATGAAAAATTCTCAAAACCAGCACCCTAACCCACTTTGTAGGAATAGGGAAAGTGATAACACTATTTACCAGAGATGGAAAGGTGAGGAGTGTTTATGTCAACCTTCTCCTGTCAAG
The DNA here is from genome assembly GCA_034641835.2 of Pinus albicaulis. Lineage (NCBI taxonomy): Eukaryota > Viridiplantae > Streptophyta > Pinopsida > Pinales > Pinaceae > Pinus > Pinus albicaulis. The sequence continues at coordinate 388,487,818 of CM076576.1, read as the reverse complement.
AAAAAATTATAAAATTAAACCAATAAATTGCAATAAATGTGAATTCCAAATAATATTTGGGGAAAAGGGCATACATGGTCCGTGAAGCACGAAATCATGCCACCAACAATTAACATCTGTAAAGTTTAAAATCACTAGAAGAAGAGGAATTACTGTGTTAGAAATGCATAAATTTTGAAACCAACTTGAGACAAAAACCAAATCCTCGGTCTTTCTTCAAACCCCCATAGGAAGGAAGGAAACATTATCATGGTCAGTGCACCCTAGTATCATAGACAAAGATATAAAAACATAGTAAAATAATGAAGTCGACAAAACCCTTATAAATTGTTCAAGCCAGCTCCAACGAAGAGTAGGTTAACGAATATGGGGGTCGAGGTCATACTTGTAACCTTGATTTTAGGGCTTTTTATATATTTTGAATGATCAAAATAATATGAACCAGTTCATACACCTGAAAACAAGGAAAACCAGAGAAAATGGTAAGTGTGCTAAAGTATTCATAGAGATTGAACCTCTCTGGAAATGAAAACTAAAAAATAAGAAGAACACAACCCATTGTCGCTATAGTAGAGATGAGCGATAATATATCCACAACCACTTTCAATGAATTATCACCGACTAGTTGTAGTGTTCTGATTTTAGGTATGGCGCACAGTAACAACCCAATGAAATCACAACAATAGAGGCAATGAAAGGTTTAGGTTTATGATGAAGGATCTTGCACCATGAATTACCCAACGAATAACGCATTACCATAAGTTATAGAGCAGACATATGAGTAGTTCATTTGCTAGAAGGTATTACCAAAAATTTTGTGAACCTCCCACCATAATAAGTATACATACCTATGTGTGAGGCTAAGGAAGTTACCCTGGAAGCATGTAGATGAGTTTGTTAAGGATGGGCAAGTGGAAAGGAAGAATCCTCAGCCACAACGTTCATAAACCTATGCCAGAGGATCGAATAACAAAGGAAAGGATAGTATATAGTATTAGGGTCTAGGTCTTTAAACATACACCATAGATATTCTATGAAAATTTCTCCACCATTCACTCCAGTGCCTCGAGTTTTGTGGAAGTCACATGAAGGGAGGAGGAGTTCACATGGCATATTAAAACTGGCAGCTAGAGAGTGGAAGTCCCCAATAAGGGGGAGGAAAATATCATAAGTATATATCAGACATAGTAATTCATGGAAATGGATTAGAAAACCACATTAAATAGAAATTTGGGCACAAATGTGATAAAGCCCATTAAAACCATAGTTAAATCAAATGTTTGGGCAGAAATTTAGTTAAAGACCATTTTGGCATAGGTATGAATTAAAGTGTTAGGGTTGCATTAATAAGGGTATAATGAAGAGGGATCACCAAATACCAAAAGGGTTAATTAGTGAGAGTGTAAATATATTAATGAAGGTAAACAAATGCAACTCCAATTCCTTGGAGTAGTGCCCTAATCGAGTCACCTTTGCATCCTCTACATGAGGTAAGTTCGTAAACTTACAATAGGTCTACAAAAACAACATGGTGACCCTAAAAAGGATTATATTAATCCAACTAATGAATAATATGAGACATAATAATTTTTTTTTTTTAGAGTTATTATAGTGGACATTGTATAACTTTTTTTTAATTTAGTTTTGAACTCTTGTACATATGCATTATTGAATATTATTAATATAGAAATATTGGCCTTTATCATTAAAAATTTATGTGTTTTTAATATATAATTTTATTGTAGCAAACTAACTTGTCTAAGGTCGTGGCAAGGGTCCACCATCAACCTTAACTAAGTTCTGTATTTAATTTTATTTAGGATAGAAAGATGTGTGTATGGATTAGAATAGAGTAGCTGCAGTATGAATATTCATTTCATTGTTGCTATTGGACAAGTTTTATGATTTTAGAAGTTTGATTACAAAACATTTCATTAGATATCTATATCTTTTTTCTCTTAAATTTCTGGTTAATGATTTATTTTTTAAAGGATATATTTTTAATTAAGACTGCTTGAGCTTATGAAATTGTTTCTCATAGAAGACTACTCGAGTTTGTAGGATTACAATTTATTAAATGTTGTTTTATTGGGATATATATGTTTTTATAGTATGATGTAGATTTTTAAAGATCTAGATTTTAAAAAACCTTAAGACTGAATTGAAACCTTTTATTTGAAGTGAAATATCCTACTACCTGTGAATCAAAAACTTGCAACATGGGACTCAACAACTAAAGCTTAATTTCTGAAAGCTTTCATAGTATTTTTTTTTAGTGTAGATCATTTTTTTGTTTCCAAATTAGTTTCAAATTTATTTGTGAGGTCATAGAAATGTGTGAATTTATATTTTGAGCTTGAATCACATAGTGTTTTCTTAGCACTATTAAACTTAACTCTAGTTTTGTATGATACATAAGGATTTTGTTTGACCCTAGGGTTAGATTATCTTATGTGAAGATATTGAGTATAATAGATTAATTGAAATCAAATTTTGAATTTTGGTTATGATATTATTATATTTGTTTCTAGGAAGGCATTCAAACATGAATTAGTTATGTGTTTGTTTCATGATAAATTGGTGTTTGAGGTGTGTTATTAGGAAAAACATAGTAAGATTCTTTACTTCAGTAGAATTTAGTAAATTATTGGAATAATTTTGAATTAGGAACAAATATTGGAGTGAACATTCAGTACTTAATTTGATACTAGCTTGAGCATAGGATAATAAACTTGAATCTCAACCATGATACTTTGCAACTCTAATATTACGAATTCTTGATTAACATTTTTTAAAAATTAGGGAATTAAAAGAGCATATAAAAACCATAAAATTTTTGGTGTTGTTGTTGGGGAGTTGCAAAAGGTACAAATAATGATTTCCTTTAGTATGTTTATGTGTATGATAGATATTTTTCAGGGAAGTCAGAAGGCGGAGAAAGTACGGTAAGACATGAGTGAAGAGCCACATATTTAATATGGTGGGGTTGCTCGAAAATTTGATTGTCCCCAATCAATTTCTATAGTTCTTATTATTATGTGTAAAATTAGAGGTAGCCCTAAAGCATTAGGGGAATTTTGAGGCCTAAAATGAGCCTCCTAAGGAAATTATAAAATAATAGTGGAAATAATAAATAAATATTTGATTACATCATCAAATTTTAGAGGGAAAAAAGAAAAAAAACTACTTTTTCAACTCGTATTTTCAACTTATCTCCCAAAGTTTTTACTCAAATTTTGAGCGGGAGTAATCACTTGATGCAAAATTTAATTCCTCATCCAAGGAGTACCCATGTTGCATACTTTTGATGGGTATTTCTACGTGAAAAATGAGAAAGCCATAAGAAACGTGATTGCAATCACGTTTTTCCATGTAATTCTCATTTTTCGTGTAGCAGGGTCCATCAAAAGTATGAAACAAGGGTACTCCTTGGATGAGGAATTGAATTTTGCATCCAACTAGTACTGCCACTTGATATTTTAGTAAAACCTTTGGGAGATAAGTTGAAAATATGAGTTGAAAAAGTAGTTTTATTATTTTATTATTTTTCAATCTTTTTACCCTTTTACATAAAAAATGGTGAATCATCACCCATGGTTGACATCATCACCTTGAATCCTATTGATTCTTATAAAGTTTATTTTTGTTGCAAATTTTTCTTAGGAGGCCCATTTTAGACCTCAAAATTCCCCTAATGGATAGTAAAGGAATATTGATTCAGAGTATGAAATTGATTTTAGAATTATTTGGTCTTACAAAGAACCCCCAAATTAACCAAAGTTAATAGTTATTACGGAAATAACGAGAAAGGAGAAAGATCTGTTGCAGTGGCAACCTTAGAAAATAAAATACTCCACACAGAAGAGACAATACAGGTTGAAGGCATTACAACAAGAGCAAACCATATGAGGAGTTGTTGTAGAAACATAATCAGTGGTAGTGTCATAATTAGAATCTGTAGTGTGTAGGTTTTAATCCTCTACATAAATTACCAACAAAAAAATTCTTAGAAACATAAAATAAACAAAGGGGAGAACATAAACATAAAAAATATATACACAAATATTTTCCCTTAGACCCCAAAACTGGGACTACCAAATTGATTTTTCATTATATTCATTTCAATGTTACAATACATATATATACATGCCGAAGCATTTATAAACCTCAATCAATTAACCCTTGATTAGAGCATAATCATAGTTCCCTTGAACAAATCTACAAAATACCATGGAAAAAAAACCATCATGCCCAAAAATATTCTCAAACCCCATGCAAAAAAACATAGGTAGGTCCACTCACCTAATATAGGGTCCATTTTTTTTTTCTCGGGGTGCTACTATGGACCGCATGTAGGGGGCTACCACTCCCTTACAAACCCCCCGACAGGGGGGGTTGCCGTGCCCCCCGTGACCCCCTGCTGCACCTAGCACAGCAAAAATGGGGGACGATCGCTCCCCCTCTGAGTCATGGAAATAATATACTACACACCCAACATTCTCCTACTTGTTTTTTTATTTTCCACACAGGGGGTCACAGGAGAACTTAGTCATTGGTGCAACCCTAAAACACCCATTGTTTCTCTACATCAAAAAAGCTTCTCAATGCTCACAGAGTTTGTCAATGCATCTGAAAAATTCTTCAAAGTGTCCACCTTTACCAGAAACACCTTTTTTTCCTACAACATATCCCTCACAAATGGATACCGAGCATAAATGTGCTTTGTCTTTGAATGATAAGCATTGTTCTTTGCCAAGAAAATTCCACTTCGGCTGTCACAGTCTATCGTTATAGCTTGTTGTACCAACCCAATACTTGAACACAATATCTGTAACCAAAATTGCTCCTTGCTTGCATGAGTGGCTGCCATGTATTCAGCCTCTGTAGTTGAAAGAGCCATTACAGACTATCTTTTTCTCATCCAACTGACAAATCCTCCAAATAGGTTAAATACATACCCACTTGTATATCTTCTCTAATATAGATCTCCAACCCAATCTACATCAACAAAGCCACGTATGTCCAAAAATATGTCCATTCCTGGTCTTCCTTGGTAGCACAAACCATAATTACTAGTTCCACACAAATATCTAAAAACCGGCTTCACTTCTTTCCAATGCAAGTTCCCTATTTTTGACATAAACTTGCTCCATAATCCCACTACATGTGAAATGGCAGGTCTAGTACAAACCATTAAATATATCAGGCTACCCACTGCACTTGCATATGGAACATGAGACATGTACTCTTCCTCTTGTTGTGTCTTGGGACACTGTTCAACATATAACTTTACACCTACAAGAATAGGAACCTTCATTAGTTTACTATCCCGCATATTAAACCTTTGTAATATTGTCTCGACATAATTCCTCTAGTTTAACCAGAGATTCCTCTTTACCCGATCTCATTTAATTTCCATGCCCAAAATATACTTTGCAACACCAATATCCTTCATGTCAAATTTGGAGGAAAATTGGGTCTTAGAATCCTGGATAATTTCCTTTTTATTTCCAATCAACAACATATCATCAATATACAATAACATATAAATAAAAAAGTCACCAATTAATTTAAAATACATAAAGTGATTCGATTTGCTTCTGGTGAAGCCAAGTCCCTGTATATATGTTCAATTTACGATACCAAATCCTTGGTGTTTGTTTTAACCCATACAAAGACTTTTTCAATCTGCATAACAGTTATTTCTTACCCTTCACCTCAAAGCCTTTAGGCTACTTCATGTAGATCTCTTCCTCCAGATCCCCATCAATAAATTCTATATTCACATCCACATGTTCTACCTTAAAATAGAATGCAACATCAACATATAAAAGTAATGTAATAGAAGTTACCTTGACAATAGGAGAAAAAATATCACCAAAATCAATTCCAAGCACCTGGGAATAACCTTTTTCTACCAAATGAGCTTTGCATTTCTCCAACTTGCCTTCTTCAGTTATCTTCTTCATAAACACCCATTTTATTCCAATCGGTTTCCTTCCAGCTAACAACTCCATAAGATCCAAAGCCTCATTTTTTTGCAAGAATTCCATTTCATAAACAATGGCCTCCTTCGAGAATTTTCCATCCTCTGAATCCACTCCCTTCCTAAGAGTTCTGGGATGATCATCAGTGATAAGTAAAGAAAAATTTGGACATAAAATACATGCACTATACCTTTCTGGTTGCCTTATTTCTCCAGATGATCTTCTCAAAGTTCGATTTTGTGGCTCTTCCTCTTCTGAATCTTGTTCTATTGTAGATTCTAATTCTTCATGCTTTAGCTCAAAATATATCTTATCATGTTTCTTTGGTAGGAATTCATGTTTAATAAAATCTTTCACCTCTCTAAACACCACATCTCATTTGTACACAACCTTCTTTGTTTCTGGGTTCCAGAGCTTATAACCTTTCAAACCATCCTTATACCCATCCTTTGGAACATGTACATATAAATCCTAGCTAAATACCCTCAGATGTGAAAGACATGGTTTCTTACAAGTTCATACCTCAAGTGGAGTCTTATCCTCCAACGTTGATGAAGGTGATTTGTTAACCAGGTAACATGCAGTCTCCACTGCCTCTGCCCAAAATTCTTGTACTAACCTGGCACCACTGAACATGCTTCTTTCCTTTTCCATCAACATCTTGTTTATACTTTCTAAAACTCCATTTTATTGAGGTGTGTATGTAGTAGTATTCTACCATGTGATACCACGCTTCTTGTGGAACTCTTCAAATTACTTCTTGCACAACTCTCCACCATTATTTGTTCTCAACACCTTTATCTTCTTCTTTGTATTGTTTTCCACTAGAGCCTTATATTCTTTAAATATGTCAAAGACTTCATATTTATTCCCGAGGAAATATATCCATGTATTCCTTGAGAAGTCATCTATAAATGACACATAGTACACCGAATTACCGAGTGATGGAACCAAGACAAGTCCAAACACATCATTGTGCACAAGTTCTAATATCCCTTTTCCCCTCTTAGCACAAGAGGGAAAACTCACCTGATTGTACTTCTCATATACATAGTGTTTGCAGAAATCGAAATAAAGAGAGAAATTAGACATAACTTCTACCATACCATTACCATGAAGTATTCGATTTCCCTTATCTCCAATATGTCCATGCCTTTGATGCCACAATATGGTCTTTTCTCCAAATACCACAAGGTTTTCAACTCCACTTTCAGGAACCACAAAACTATTTCACTCATCAATAACAATGTTACACAGAATCTTGTACATATTTCCAATCTGAAATCTCCACATCAATACCAGTACTCACTGAACCATATTGCAAGTATCTTTCTCGAACACAATTTTTACACTTGTATCATCCATATTTCTTATAGAGATCAGATTTTTGGACAATGCAGGAATATGAAGAACACCATGAAGTGTTCTAATCCTTCTACCTTGCAACTTTAGCTTTAATTTTATGTGTCTGATGATTCTATCCTTCCAATTATCCCCTAGGAAGACATCACCACCATTATATTTATCATACTCGCAAAACCACTCCCTATGGGGAGTAAAGTGAAAGGATGCCCCTGACTCAATCAACCATGCCCTATGATCTACACTATGTACTTTAAGAAGAAAGCAAGTACACATCCCCGCCTTTATCTCAGATAATTTTTAACTCTGCACAAGGAGAATCATAAGATCCATTTCCTTTATCAAGAACTTTATATCTACAATCCTTTTTGAAGTGCCCTTCCTTTCCTCATTTCCAGTGCACCTTTACATGTTTTCCTAGATATTTTGATATCCCTCTAGATTTAGATCTCCCATTTGAGGACTTTTTTTTTTTTTTTTTTTTTTTTTTCTGTGTTGGGATTGTTCTCATACAAATAAGGCATCTCCATTCTGGTCCTCAATATTTTTCAGTCTCATCTCCTCCAATAGTAAGGATGAGACAATTTCATCAAACTTCAAGGTAGTTTTATTGCTACCCATTGTAACAACCAAACTATCCCACGAATTTGGTAGAGAACACAACAAACTGATGCAATTGTCTTCATCTGAAATTTTAATATCAATAGATAATAACTGGCTTACCATAGTATTAAAGGCATTCATATGCTTTATCACTGAGTCTCCATCCTTCATCCTCGGTTATACATTTTTTTCTGTAGGAACAATTTATTCACCAGAGACTTAGATTGGTACAAAGTATCTAACTTTTCCAACAAATCCTTCACTGTAGATTTCCAAGATACATTCAGCAATACCAAATCTAAGATACACAACCATATTGTGATGTTTTATTTTTTATTTAACTTCATTGAGTCTTCATATGAAATTGTCGTTGGTTTAATACCCGGATCTACCACAACTCACTAATCTTTACCCACCAACAGTTCCTCCATCTTGAGCATCCACAACTCAAAACTATGACCATTAAATTTCTTGATATCTATGTTTCCACTGCTTGCCATATTATTTCACTGCAAGAATCAATCATGTTGATCTCCCACTAAACAAATTCTACCATAGGCTTGAGAAAAACCCATCAGCAACAAAGGCGTCCCCTTTAAGCTGAATAAACTATCATATAAAATGTAGGTTATAAACTTGTACATAAATTAATTGCAAATGAATTCTCAAAAAAAAAAAAAATAGGGAGAACATAAAAATAAAACACATATACACAAATAGTTTCCCCTAGATCCAAAAACCGAGACTACTAGATTAATTTTTCATTATATTCCTTTCAATGTTAGATTACATATATATATATATATATATATATATATATATTAAGCCCCAATCCATTAACCATAAATTAGAACATAACCATAGTTCCCTTGACTGGATCTACAAGATACCATGGAAAAAACCATCATATGAAAAACCATGTGCAAAAACCATGCACAAAACCATAGGTAGCTCTGCCCACCTAATATAGGGTCTAATCTTTTACTTATTTATTCATTCATTTATTTATTTTTATTTTTCTGAGGTGCTGTCCCCGGTCTCGTGTAGGGGGGCTATCACCCCCCTACAAACCACCAAAAATGCAGTGTTTCACCCCCCATGACCCCCATGCTATGCTCAGAACAACAAGTAGAGGGGGCTATCGCCCCCCCTGTGAGTCATGGAAAGAATGTAACACACACCCAAAACAGTCGGAGTACCTCAGAGAGACTTAGGTCCTGGGTATATAAAACCTAGCTTAGTTGAGTCTTCTTCTAGCTCGAGTAATACACTCGATCCTACTACTTTTTGACCTTTTGGTTGAATGGGTGAATGAGGAAGAGGTGAGGAGAGCATCAAAAATAACATAAAAAATGATAGGAACAATGGCAAGAAAAATGACAGAATTAATATCCTACTTAATGATAATGGGGACATAAGTGACGGACCTAGGGGAGGAATCAAGGAAAATGAGGAAGAAACAAAGACTACATTTGAATTTCCAATCTTTCACATTACCAGAATTATCACTATGAAAAGTATACCTTTGGCATCTCTTCCACTTTTCCATGGTATGTCTTTTGAATATCCCGTCTCTTTCCTATTTTAGTTTGATATTCTTTGTATAAGTTATAATTATCATGAAGATGCACATAGGCTCAAACTATTTCCTGCTACCTTGAAATATTCAGCCCTTATGGGGTTCATCAGCCTGTGATAACGCACTATTTATTAATGGGATGACATGAAATTTTTATTTCTTTAGAAATACCAATATTATTGCAAAAGAAGAGATATTAATAAAATTTTTAGGATGCAACAAATGGAATACAATAATTTGGAAACATATCTCAAAAGGTTCCTTTATAATTACCATAAATCTCAAATAGGTAATTTGGATGAAAGAACCTTTAGGACTATTTTATTAAAAGGGCTAAGGGAAGATTGCACTGAAACTTTAAATCCCTTAAGCCATGGAGACATTTGTAAGAAAAAATTTGTTGAAATAGCTAAGTTGCGTAGAACTTATTCTAGAATCCAAGCTAAGTTATGAAAAATAATTCATGTCATCCCAAGATATTATGTATCTAGAAATCCTAAACCTGTATAGGTGTTGTTAATCGAACTGAAATAGGGAATCTTTTGGAAAAATTTAAGACATATATCATGAAAAATATTAGTGATCAGTTGGATACTCTTAAAATTAAGAGGAAACAAGAAGAGGATAGGGTTGTTTTATCCATTTTTTGTCCTAAATCCAAAATGAAACATTCTGAGAGAGAATGACCTATGAATGTAATAGGATTCTACAAAATTTTCACTCATGATCAACCTAGTTAACAGTTCCCTTCTTTACCAAGACTACAAGTTATTTATAAAGGAGAGTCTGAAACGAGTGAGCTCCCTTAAACATCTAGAGGACCACCATGGAGGACACTAAACATTAATTCTTATGAAGACCCTAATATGCAGTGTTTTCTCCAGTATCAACCATGAATCCTTAGATACCTAATTCTCCATTGTTAGCTAAACCACGTCATAATTCACCATGGAATAAACGATGGAATAATGTATTGTAGTGCCAAATTCCAGTACCTTCATATCCTCTTTACCAACCAAAATATCCACCTTGTGCATCATATACACCTAGTGTGACTCAATACCAACTAGGGTATATCCCACCTTATCCTACACAGCAACAATCCTCATTACCATTAACACCCCCATTACAATAGCCACTATGATTACCTCAAAATTCCAATCCATATTAACAATAGATGCAACAATTGTTTAACTCAAATATTCCAAGGCCAACACAACTTCCAACAAAATCCATATCTAATCCTAATAACAGGCCTCCTCGTCTTGTGCAAAACATAGAACTAAAACCTTTTTCCACTTATGTTATCAATTCCTTCCCTATAAATGAAATTCAACTTAGGTCTGGGAAAATGATTAATAAGAATAAATATACAATTGTTATACAAGAGGAGGATCCCCATATCGAGTCTAAAAACATATCTAATGAAAAAATGAAAAATGAAAATAATGATGTAGTAAGAGAACCTAAGGAGCCTCCTTTTCTTGAAATATTGATTGTGAATAAGAGTGTGTCACTTGTGGAATATAATTTGGACTCTTAATTAAGGAATGTTTGTATAAAGATCCATTTATTACAAGCCATTAAAAATATATATATTTACACTAAAATTATTAGGGAACTTTGTATTAGGAAACTAAGAAGAAAGAAAAAGGATAACCATACTATCAAAGTAATTAGCCAAATGTCAGAAATGATATTTGGATTTCCAACAAAATAGGACGATCTAGGGAACCCAGTGGTAACTATAGGAAGAAATGGGACTTTTATTCCTAGCACCTTAGGATATTTTGGAGCAACCATCAATGCACTGACCATTGATACCATGACATTGCTGCAACTAAATGAGGTAATACCTACACCTATTATTTTGGAATTAGTTGACAAGTCTATTGTTAAGCCCATTAGAGTCCTAGATTTTGTGGTGGTAACAATATCCTCTTGGGAGTACCCAAATGATTTCATAGTAATTTATCTGAAACCTACTAAACCTGGGCACCCAATAGTCTTAGTCCTACCTTAAATAGCTATTGTTGATGTTGTCATTGGTGGCACAACTAGAGAAATTACCATTTCTAATGGATATCAGATCCAAAGATTGACAAATTTCCCACCTGCTCAATTATCTGGCACATTTTATGTTTCTAATCAACAAGATTTAAAATGGTTAATCCTAGATTAATGTAATAAGATTAATTATGCTACTCATCCTGGCTATCAAAAATTACTTAATTCTTTAAGGAAAAAAATATTTTTGGCATGGAATGAAAAAATAAGTAAAGGAATATTTGACCATGTGCTTGGAATTTCAACTAGTAAAGATTCAACACCAACATCCAACCCGATTTCTTCACCCATTTCCCATTCCTGAATGGAATGGGAGATAATTACACTTGATTTTATTACCATTTTACCTAAATATAGGAGGCTAATGATTACATAATGGTTGTAGTAGATAAAATAAGTAAGGCTACACATTTTATACGAGTGAAATCTACTTATAAAGAACTTAAAATTGTTGACATTTTTAGGAGATAAATTTTTAGATTGCACTGCATGCTTAAAATGGTAATAACATATACAGATGTGAAATTCACATCTGCCTTTTGGAAAGCCATGTTCATTGGATGGGGTACACAGATATAATTCATCATTTCTTATTATCTTCAAATGGATGGGAAAACTAAATGGATGAACCAAGCTATGGAGCTTGGAGTACATGTTAAGGATGTATGTGATGCAAAAACTAAATAAATGGGAAGATTACCTTCACTTGGTGGATTTTAGCTACAATAAAAGTTGTCATACTTCTTTAAAAATGAGTGAATTTGGGGTATTATATGGATGTAAGTGTAGAGCACCTATTAATTGGATAGCCCCAAAATTAAACTAATGTTTGGGTGAGATATGTTGAAAGAGATGGAGTGTAATGTGAAAAAGTAAGGATGATTGTAGAGGCCACACAAGAAAAATAGAAGGCTTATGCTTATAAAATGTAAATTTATCAATAATTTCAAGTTGGGGATCTTGTGTATGTACGAGTAAATCCTGAGAAAATAACTTTATGTTGGGGGGGTTGTGCCAAGTTGGCCACCCGATTTTTTGAACCATTCCAAATTCTGTCCCAAATTTGGCCCGTGGCATATCAAATAGCTTTTCCCAACCACATACATGTATATAATGTCTTTCATGTTTCATTATTGAAAAATTATATATTACCCATTACATATTATTTATTGGCACAAAAATACATGCAAATAAATCATGTGACAAATAAATGTATGTATGTAAGTTATAAATTTGTTAATTTATAAAATCTAATGGTAATTTGGTAACTCATTGGTTTTGATTGTAGGTCAAATCGGACGATAAGTTTCTGGTTGAGCCCCTACATATACCCGATTGGAGAGAAGTAATGTTGTGAAAGTGAGTTATCACCAAGGTTAAAGTGCAGTGGAGAAACTTTAGCCCAAAAGAAGCTACCTTGAAAAATTTATAAAGGAAGTTTATCCCAGTCTATTCTGAGATCTTGGAAAACCTTAGGATGATGTTTCACCGAAGGGGGGAAGATGTAATACCCCCTAGTAAGTTTTTAAATATTGGTTTACTGCAGTTTAAAATACATTGTTTTACTTTTTGGGCCCTGGAGAAGGAAAAAATAATATTTTACATATACATATATTTTTATTTATTAATTTAATAATGTTTATGAGATGGTCATGAAATCAAATGGGAAACAATGCTAGATAGGCTCACATCCATGTATTTGAACAATTATGGGTAAGGCGTTTACCTACCCAAGTTACTCCTTGGAAATAAAACTTCTAGAAATAAAGCCAAGAGGGTAATGATGAGCCTGAGGTAAGAAGGGAGGAGAAGGGAACGGGGAATTATGAAATATTATTTTTACTAAAAGATTCCAGAGTTGGTTGGTCAATGGAGTCCATTTGAGGCCTGAATGCTCAAATTATGAATTTTTTACCAAGCTTGGTTAGTCTCAAAAGGTCATTGGAAGATTAAATTGTATTGATCACTATTCTGGAACTATGTTGGGTGTGAAGTAGGCTCAGGGGGAGATACAGTGATAAGACTGGTCTCATTGGTTGGGAGGATCATTTCATTCCCAAGGATTTTGTGGCTCGCTAATTATTCACGAACAAATATAGGAAACATATATAAGAACTATTTATTTTCATCTTCTATATTGACTACTTAATAGGTTTGTAATCAACTAATGAGCATCTATGACAATATTTGGTTAAGTGACTAAGTTTTTTTTTTTTTTGGTTAAAAAAAGAGAAAAACTAATGATTGTGGTTGGAATTACATAACATCGGTATAAATGAATGAAAAGGTTTATTTCTTTCTATTTTTTTCGCAGTAAGGGCCTAGGGTTAGTCCCCAAGCTAAGTCAATTGAGTCAAAAACCTAGGAATAGTCTCTATTTCCTAAGAAATTAAATGTTCGGCCCTACTTTTGTCACATTTTTGAGACCTTATCTTGCTAACTTTCAGAATATATTACTCCATTTTCCCCTTTTTGACACCTCAAAAACCATACTATCCTTGTCAAACTATTCCAGTTAATGAAGGGAGGTAAGGGTCACAATTAGCTCTCTTTTCATATATCTTTGGTTAGTTCGTAAAGATGTTAAGAGAATTAGCATTCTTTGACTAAATTTGACTGAAATATTGCTAGTATTCTTAAATATGAGGATGGAGACTTGATGGCCTTGAGAGGTCACTAGTGGTTTAACATCTAGTTCGTGATGTATGAGGCAACTATTTGGTACATAATTATGTACCTCATTCAGTACCATGTTTCACAATTCAGCATCAATCAACTCGATGTTAATTCCAAGGTAACTTCTCAAGTTCGTTGACATCAGTGACAAAATCTGCATCCTAAATATTGTACCACGATTATATTTCTATGGATATGATAGAATGTATAAATGATCTTTGAGGATCTAGCTTACCTTAATTAAGCTCAGATCATACTTATATTATATTTCTTGTTTATTCAGTTAAATTTATCTTTAGGATGTGATCTTTTTAAGAGGTTCAACCAACAATGTTTGAAATTTAACAAGCAGAATCAAGGAAGAACTATGATTGTGGATGTAATACCATATATTTTTAGTTTTTATGATTCAATTTTATTGGGATAGATAAGATAAATACTATGTGGACCTATGAAACAATTATAATGTTGGATGAATTATATTGTTTTATTTATAATATTGATTGAATAAAATTCATACTAAAATTGAAAAGACAGAGTATTAAGAGATCCAAAATTCTAATCCGTGAGTATACGATAGAATTTCATACTTTCCCAAATCTCCAAAAAAAAATCCTTTTGAGAGAAATAAAATTGAAAATAAATTATATGGAAGGAAATATCTAAGGATACCCCATTAAAGAGGAAATTTCACTCGGAAGAGGTAAGAAAAGCAACACTGTAGAAAAGTGAGCTTTAAATAAGGAAAAAAAACTTTTGTGAAAAAAAAGTAGAGCCTAGGCTATGGGAAACAACAGCTAAGAATAACGATACACCTTTATGGAAACTTGTTGGGGAAAGTTGGCATAAAAATGCCTTCACTAGTATGACAAGGGGTTTTTAGTATAGGGGAAGGACAGATATCTACTCGGGGGAGAGCTCTAAGGAGAAGCTGATGGATGGGAGGAAAATCGTCTTTACAGTTGGTATGCAACATATATAAAGATCGGTATTATTTTTATGTCATACTAATGACTATTTTATATGAGGCATGCATAAGTTTTAATATTAAATTATGTTTTATATTAGTGAGGAATGAAGATTGTTCTCTATACTGTATAAGTAGCAATTAGTACTCATTAAATCTTTAACGATTTGGAGGAAGTACTAATTATGTATCCTTGTAATGCAAGCCTAGTAATGTGTGTGTACCCTAAACTTTTGACTTAGTTTCTGTATAGTATTGGTGATACTTTAGTACAATTCAATGCATAAGTATCGAATAGAAGCTATAAAAACCCTTATGATGTTCTAGAGGACAGGCGTATGATTATACACAAAATTATATAAATGTAATTAGCAAGATGGAATCTCTCAATATGAGTGCTAAATATAAAATGGTATCATTCCTAGAGTATGATAACAAAATGTCTGCTATTATCATTTCATAAATAAGACGAATGAAATTGTTAGCAAAATTTAGTCCTGATATTATTGGAGTTGACAGAGATTATTGTTAAATTTATAATATTATTATTAGCTATACTATGTTCAGGGTAATTTGTCACTTAAGTATAAATACCCTATTTGGAGTTAGGATACTGCATTTATTTCCTATTTATACACTAATAACAGAGATTATGAATTCAAAAAAAACTAATGCCAAATCATGTAAATGGATGGGTTTTTGATGTATATTACTAAGGCATTTTCAGAATATTTAAGATGAAAAGAGTATTACGATAGAAAATTTAAAGTATACAAGTCAAAGTGAAATTGAGATCATAGTCTCTATTCTTAACATCACACTTATTCCTAGTGATACTCTATTTTCCTATTATCTTAAGAGTAAGGATAAAATCAACAGTTAAATTGTATAAAATACCTCTCGTAGGATAAGGATGAAGTTCATCTACCTTTTCTCATTTTAGTGCCTAATATAGGCTATAAATTCACAACATAGATAAAAAAACTTTCCCTATTAAATTTGATAACATAATTTTATTTTAGTAGGAAATTGAGTAATTAAAAGGAACTTTAAATGGAAAGTCTAAATACTTTCTAAGTAATACAAACAACAGAAAAAAAGAAAAAAGAAAAAATGGAAAACTCGTTGAAGAAAATTAACGAATAAGGTCACAGAATTTAGAGAATTTCTGTATAGTTCGATTTCCATATACACAGATGAAGAAATTCCATAGTAATCCGAGATGCATAAAACTGATGAAATTTCAAGTCCTACAGCAAGATCGGAAGAGTAAATTCATAATTTCACGCATAAATCTATGGGTATGCTGAACATTAGTATTTTATAAAGAAAAAGAGTATTATGTTGAGAGTCTTATAAACACCAAACTATATCTTTTAAAGTACAAGGTCACCATCATTTTATGAAGTCAAATATATACAAATAATTTTATAATTAGGCAGCCTAGCCATTTGCGGCTTAACATTTAAATTACAATATATGAGCCATTATTGGAAATGATCATGAACATAAGTACATAGTTCCTCACTATTGGGCCGAGAAGAAGGTACGTTTCACCCTATCTTTACAACTATTTTTTATGTACTTCTATGAATTTTCCCCTCATCTTAGCAATAAAGTAAAGGGAAGTAACGTAAAGTCAAGAGAAAATGAACTCATGATAAAAGGAATGTTTAAAAATGGAAATTGACTTGTTGTATCTTTATCGATAGGGAATAAAAGAAGATGAACTGTTGATAACCGAAAGATAGCTGACAAGAGAGGTAGATGGGATCATGATGGCTCCTATGGACCGACGGGAGAAGGAAAGGCACATCCACGCTTGGAGGACTCAAACAACAACCATGAGCAGTGGGATCCCATATGGAAAGGACCCGTTACTACTTTTGAATTCACCTTTAAAAGGCCAAAGAAGAACGAGATAAACATACCTACATAGAGATTTTTCTCTGTAATAGACGTATCGGGACAAAATTTTCAAGTTGTATTGATGTATTAATCTCAAGCTTAATAAATATTTTGGCATTTTTGGAATAGTCAATCTTTGAGTTTTCCTTAGCAGTAGACTTCTGGTGGCTTTGGGCCCAGCGCTAGGATTTTCTCTGCTAAATCTATGCTATGCGTTTAATTACAGAACTTGTGTTTCTAGACATCTAATGCATTTCATAAGATAGCATTTAATTGGTTGATTGTGAACATCAGATGCTACAACTTCCTCTTTCATTAGAATAGTTCACCATTCATTATTTCTCACTTACAATCAATGTTTCCATAATTGTTTAGATGCTTTCATCATTTCCCAATGCTTTTATAATCGTTTGATTTGTTTTAGCATGACTATTGTTCAATTCTACATATAGTTAATGTTGGTTCTTTTCATTATCATTGTGAAGTGTCTGGATACTATTTGATTTACAAGGATGTCATTTATTGGTTTAAAAGATAATTCCATTGCAAAATTTAGATAAATAATTGTTGTTCAATTTATTATAGTTGTTGTTCAATTTATTAGGATTGGTGTTCAATTCATCGTAGTATGTTGTTCAATCGTAGTTTTCTCCTTTCAACCGGGATAGTCATTTCTGCATATTCTTAGAACATAATAGTCAAAAGAATTATATAATTCCCTTCCAATATGATTTGATTTAACTTCAAGAATTAGATAGTCTTCCTTATGATAATTTAGTGTAGTTGTCCTTTTGATATCACTTGCATATTTTGTGCTTAAACTCTTGAAATAACAAGACTTTCCCTGGGTTGATAATTAAATGAGAAGCATTGACGTTTCTTGTAACAATCACCTTTATGACCCAACATTTTTGGCGTCGTTGCAAGAGAGAATGTTTGAGAGTGATGTCCTTTTTCTTTTCCCTTTTGTTGTGAAGAATTGGGTATTGAAAACGAGAGGTAAGAAACCGCGTACCAGCAAGAAAAATGCTTTCTCTCTAGCATGATTTTCAGAAATTGTGCAGAGGTTAGTAGGATAGGTGCTCTTGTTTTATGAATAGGAATAAAAATATAGAAACAAATCAAAATCCCCCATTTAAATCCACAAAACCCAAAGGATCATTGATCCTTGGTAGAACAACATATATAGATGAAATCATTAAGAAGGTTGAATCCTAGGCATCCGTAGGATCGAGAACCATTCCTACTCACAGTCCCACTACACTCCATCAGGCAGCAACCTCACCATCTGTAGCCCACACCGAGTTTCATAGTGAAATAGAAGGGTTTGAACAAAGCCTTAATACAGCTGATCACGTAATTCTTGACCATTCGAGAGATGGAGGTTCTTGCAATTTATAGTAAGGAGAAGGAGAAACCAGTAATGTACAGGTAAAAACTCCAAAGCATGGATTCCCTGAGAGAGTGGTTAAAACAGAGACACCTAGCATCCCAGACTAGGGAAGTGATGTAAGGCTTCCTCTGCATCCAGTCCCTAATTCCACTGAGATTATTCCTCCATAACAAGAAATCCCCGAAGATTATTGGCATATCTTTGATCAAATAGAAAACAACCAGAACCAGAACCGGAGGAAGACATCAACATTGGAGTATCCCATTATTGATCCTACTGCAAATGCCATTCTGGAGCATGTCTAGAGCATGTATAATCCTAATCCACCCAACCTAATCCTAACAACAAGCCGGTTTAGCTAATTTAGATGGTTGAAAACCCAAAACCTGAAACTGAACAGAAGTAATACAATGAACCGAGGTTGAGATCAGGATGTGTTACCTCACCAAAAGAAGATACGACCCTGCCACAACTTGAATATGGAACTTCGACAGAGCCTAGACAAAAAACTATGCTTGAAACTAGGGTAGAGCAAGGAAGGAAAATGGTTGACCAATGGAGACCTGAAAAATTTATGATCTCTCCCCCTCCATTCCCTGAAAGATTAACACTGCCTAGACCAATAGTATCTCCATATTTCGATTTCCTAGGGGAATTAAATAACCTTTGCATTAAAATTCCTCTTTTGCAGGCTATACAAGACATTCCTATTCATGACAAGACAATTAAAGATTTGTGTGGAAAGAAACAGGTGAGGAAAGAAAAAACTGCACCCACTTTTCATGTCATAAGGGCACTATCGAACTTACTGTTGGGTAAGGAAACACTCGTGAAATATGAGGATCCAGGGAACCCCATAGTATCTGTGAAAAACTCTAGCCACTCCTTTCCAAACACATTGGTTGACTTAGGGGTGGCCATGAACATCTTAACTACAGGGACTTGTGAGAAGTTAGGAATAACAACGTTACAAACCACAACTACGTTGCTGGAACTTGCTGACAGATTTGTTATCAGACCAGAAGGAATATTACAAGACATCCTAGTTTCTATGGGCTCATGGGAGTATCCAAATGACTTTTTAGTTATTAACCCAAAGAGTAGGATGGATGGACACCCTGTGATATTGGGTCGACCTTGGTTAGCAACAACTGATGTTACATAGCCTGCCGGACAGGAAGCATGATCATTGCTAGAGGTGATTCCATAAAAAACATTATCATTTACCCGCATTACAAACCAAGTCTACCCATGGTAAATAGTCATAGCCATCCACATACATACTGGGAACAAAATATCTTTTCACCACTAACAATAGTTGAAGCTCTTGAATTCAAAGATCAAAATGAAGACGATGTAATCAATGACTTCATGAATTAGCCATTTGTGCCTGGAAACTTAAAATTTCAAATGTTAAGAACAGTTCTTGATGATGAAACATAGGAAGACCCCTTAGAAGACATTGATAATAAACATATACTGACGACTTTTGTTTGCAACAGCATACCGATTGGAATTGAGCCAGGGAAGATTCTAAATATCAATGGTAGTCTAGATAGTAACCAAAAGAAAAAGCTCATAGTTTTACAGAAATATCAGGGAGCATTTGCTTGGGACTAACCAGACATGAAGGGTATATATCCTCAACTATGCACACATCATATTTATACTGAAAATGAAGCTTGACCTATTCGGAAGCCTCAATGAAGGCTAAACCCGCATCTGAAAGACATTGTAAAAGATTAATTTGAAAAGCTGTTGGATGTAAACTTCATTTATCCTATCTCAGACAACAAATGGGTCTCTCCTTTAGTAGTCCTTCCTAAGAAGAATGGGAAGTGGATAATCTATGTGGATTACAGAGAACTGAATAAAGTAGCACAGAAGGAACACTTCCCCCTTCCTTTTATTGACCAAGTCATTGATACATTGGCAGGAAAGCGGTTCTTTTCCTTTCTTGACAGGTTCAGCAGTTACAATCAAATCTATATAGCCTCGAAGACCAGGGTAAAAAAACCTTTACCTGCCCATTGGGTACATTTTCCTACAAGGTATTACCATTTGGATTATGCAATGCCCTAGCAACCTTCCAAAGTGCCATATTCAGCATTTTTTCTGATTTGATAAATGAAGGACTTGAAATTTACATGGACGATTTTACCCCATACAGAGATGATTTTGATAAAGCACTAGAAACATTAGAAAAAGTATTGGAACGATGTATCACTACCAGATTGTGTTTAAGCAATGAAAAATGTCACATGATGATGACCAAATGAGTAATCCTATGAAACTACATCTCTACAGTTTGAATACAGGTAGATCCAGAAAGAATATAAGTAATCCTTTTATTAGCCACACCTTTTACGTAGACAAAGTTGCACAATTTTCTTGGATATGTAGGGTACTATCGCAGGTTTATAAAGGATTTCTTACAAATTTTTGTGCCCTTGTATGCATTAGCTAGAAATGTTGAATACCATTGGTTTGATAAATGTGACACCACTTTTATAGATTTAAAGAAACTGGTCTCGATAACACCAATATTACGTGGTCGTAACTGGAAGCTTCCCTTTCACATTTCTTCAGATGCATCTGACACAACGATAGGGGCAGTTCTTGATCAATAAGAAGATAAAAAGCCCTATTCTATTTATTATATTATCAAGAATCTCACTCCTGCCGAATTAAACTATACAATGACCGAGAAAGAGTTCTTGGCTCTCATTTATGCTATCAATAAATTTAGACATTATATAATTGGCTATCAAGTACTCTTGTATACTGATCACTCTGCCAATAGATATCTAGCCAATAAACCAAATAAAAATGGGAGAATAACTCGTTGGTTGCTTCTTTTGTAGGAGTTCGACATAACTATCAAACACCATCTATGGAAGGCGAACATGGTTGCAGAATTCCTATCCAGAGTTCCGAAATTAGATGACACAATAGTGGTGGAAGATCAGTTTCCCGATGAATATTTTTTCGTTGTAGCATCAAAAACACCATGGTTGGCAGATGTAGCAAACTACCTAGCAGTAGGAAACCTGCCTAGACATTTGACATCAAGGGAACAGAAGCTGATTTTCAGTGCAGTGCTACATTCTCCTAGATCGGTGGATACCTCTTTCATACATGAGCTCATATTCATATATGCAAATTCATCCAGGAAGATGAGATTTATGACATTTTACGGGATTGTCATGATGAACCTTATGGTGGCCAGTTTGTAGATCGCAGAACGGGGCACAAAGGATTGCAAATGGGTTATTATTGGCCTACGATTGTTAAAGATGCCAAGAAATATGTCCAAGCCTACGATAGTTGCCAAAGAATGGGCCACCTGGGCCAAGATGATGAAATGCCATTACAACCACAATTGGTAGTAGAACCATTCAAATGGTGGGCATTGGACTTCGTTGGACCATTCAACCCGCCATTAAACCAGAAGATCTACATATTGGTTGCCACAGATTACGTAACAAAGTGGGTAGAAATAGTGGCTTTATAAAGAGCTATGGAAGAATCTGTGATTAATTTTATTTTTGAGCTATTTGTGTGATATGGCTTACCATGGGAAGTGATAACTGATGGGGGGGCATATTTTTTGGGAAATAAAATTACGACCACCCTCAAGAACCACCATATCATCAATAGAGTCACATCTCCCTACCACCTGCAAGAAAACGGGCAGGTTGAAAGTACCAACAATTCATTTAGGAAATTCTCACTAAAAAAAATATCAACACATCATCAAGATTGGGCTACTATATTACCAGAGGCCTTGTGGGCTTACCGCACAACATGGAAAAACACCACTGTATATTCTTTGTACCATCTGGTATCTGGAAGAGAACCAATTTTTCCTATCGAATTCGAAATAAAGACTCTAAGGAAAACCAAGGAGGTGGGGTTGGACTTGACGGAGGCCCAAATTAGAAGACTCTAGCAAATAAATGAACTAGATGAAATACAACTACTGGCTCTGCAGTGTACCGCATTCATCCAAAAACAACGAGCAAAGTGGCATGACAACCTCATAAAAAACAATACATTCCACAAAGGAGATTGGGCACTTCTCTACAACTCCAGATTCCAAGACTTTCTAGGCAAGTTACAAACAAGATGGCTTAGTCCATACAAAATTCAAGAAGTACACAGCAATGGTACCCTCATCTTGACCACCATAGATGGATCTGGTTCTACATTTCGAGTCAACGGGCATAGAGTGTGCCTCTATCACAAACCACTTACAAGGGAGTCTTTCTGCCAGCAGGTATGCAACGATCCCACCATCCATATTTTAACAGCAGGGGGTGCTAGCCGCACAACTTTAAGTGCATGACAGCTTGCTACTTACTCTTGTAAATATTGTATATAATTCCCTTGCAATTTATAGCTTTTTCATTTTGTTGTACATTATTCATATTAACAGTTGTATTATTTTCCTTCATCCTTCCTTTTGTTGTTTATTTTTTCTCTTAAAATCTTTGAATGTCTGCTGTTCAATCCAATTGAACAGCTGTTGTTCAATCAGATTGAACAGCCATGTCCTTTTTCATGTTTATTTTTGCTGTTCAAATATTTGAACGACTGTTGTTCAATCCAATTAAAGAGTTCTTGTTCAATCGGATTGAACAACTGTGTCCTTTTACGTGTTTATTTTTTCTATTCAAATATTTGAACGGCTGCTATTCAATGTAATTAAACAGCTGCTATTCAATTGGATTGAAAAACCTTGTCCTTTTGTTGTTCAAATCTTTGAACAATTGCTGTTCAATCCAATTGAACAGCTGCTTTTCAATCGGATTGAACAACTATGTCCTTTTGTGTGTTTATTTTTGCTATTCAAATATTTAAATGACTATTGTTCAATCCAATTGAAAATTTTTTGTTCAATCATATTGAACAATTGTTTCCTTTGCATGTTTATTTTTTCTATTCAAAATTTTGAACGACCGCCATTCAAACCAAATGAACAATTTCTGTTCAATCGGATTGAACAACCGCGTGCTTGCGTGTTTATTTTTTCTATTCAAATCCTTGAACAGCTACTGTTCAATCAGATTGAACATCATTGTGTTGTTTTTGTTGTTCAATCAGATTGAATATCTGTGTGTTTCTTTTGTTGTTCAAACGGATTGAACAACTGTTTTTTTTCCCTTTCTAAGAATGACCTTTTTTTTATGATCTCTTCTTGAATATCCACTCCTCATTTCACACCCTAGATTTAAAAGACATTTCTGGATAGGAATTGGCACTTGAAAATGAGAAAATCAATAATGTTACTAATATGATGATCCTTTGGAAATTTGATGGACATATATACTCCAGAAGCTGACACGGTTTATCTATGCAATGAAAGGCTAAGACATCTCCTGCTCAAACATGTTATCATACAATTCATAGTCTTATAATGGTATATATTTCTACACTATCGAGTAGTATTTCCCATTACATATAAGAATAAGGAGTATTAATTGTATTGGAATTCTTTTTACTTCTCACACCATCCCTAACTCTTAAGGAGTTAATGAGCCTCCCTTCATGTATAAAGAAAAAGAAATATTATGTTTATATGAAAATTTTTAAGAGATAATAAGGGGTGTGATCACGAGCAAACCTACCATGATCATATAGATTCAACAAGTGACATGCCCACAATGGCCAACTCACTAGGGTAATGACCTTCTCGATAGCTCAAACTGCTTGAAGGATAGGACTCCAAAGGAGGTCTCATCACGATCAAGCCTGATCACTCTATTACAATACCAGTGAATGGCACTGTGACTATTGGGCCACCATACCATCACAATGGTCTCTTCATGAAACAAAGCAAAATGCCTACTTTTCAAAAAGAAATATTATGTTTATATGCAAATTTTTAAGAGATAATAGGGGGTCTCATCATGAGCCAGCCTACCATGATCATGAGGGTTTAACAAGTGACATTCCCACAATGGCTAAAAAACTAGGGTAGTGACCTTCTAATCACGAGTTGGCCTGATCACTCTATTACAACTCGAGTGAGTGGCACCTTGACTATCTGGCCACCACACGAGCACGACAATCTCTCCATAAAATTGGAAAAATATCTACTTTTACATAGAGGATTATGGCTCATTTTTTGGGTTAAAATAGCAACCCTGTCAAGGCTATGAATGCCTGTTGGGAGCTGTGGCTTTGATTGTGGTATGAGAGTATTTTTCTAGCAATATCCAATTACTTTTATATATGCATTATTTCCTATTTTCATCCATTTTCGAGATAAATGCACTACTCGAATAAGTGATAATACTATTTACCCACACAATTAACTATGAATGGATTATCCTTTCATGTTTGAATTAAGGGATGATGACACCAATAATTATCCATCAATGTCATGCTTCTGTCATGTGATACCATTAAATAAGGACATCCTCTCATAATAATTGTTATATCGTTTTCTTCCATTTTTCGTTCATTTCCACATGATATACACTTATGATAATTATCGATTCTGACCTTTGCATCACATGCATTCATGATTGTTGCAATCTCTTCTCTTTTCTTGAGCTCCAAGGCCACAGATGCCCTTCTCCCCTACAAACTGTGATTACTGATTTTTTACCTTTTCCCCCATATGCATTCATGATTACTCCAATCTCCCTTGTACTTAAGGATGTGGACACCCTTATTCTGAGAGAGGGGGTATAAATATCCATACATAATAAGTATGTGAATTCCCTACACAACTTCCTTTGGATACGCTGATGGGACCAAAATATCATTGCATTTACGATATGAAGTTACATAAATTTATGACATAAGGTTGCAATTTATTTTTTCTATTGCATTCAGTGTTTGTTCTAACCAACAGGGTCTAAAGAAATGCAGACAGAGGGAGAAATTATTTCAGATAACACATCAGCCATGGGAGGAAATTATCTTCGAAATGAACCCACAACCTTCAAAATCTTAGACGCAGCTCACACCATTCTCCAACAAGTTGGTTGGTTGCCATACCTACACAAATTGCAAGGGTTTGACACAGAAATAGCAGTTGAATTCCTACAGAACCTACAGGAGGGACAAACCAGACTTAGAGGAAGGATTATACTGGTCATAGAGGATATCATCGCCGAGGTCTCTAGAATACCAGCAGAGGGAGAAATATGGACCTAAAAACATATCCTCCTATGTGAAGCAGTCTTACCATACCAAGACCCAGGAGAACCATTGGAACAGAAAGGAAAGGGGACTAACCCTGCGTCCCTACAACAACCTTGGAAAGAATTGGCAGCATTCATTCAAAGATACATCACATGCGATGGATGCCAAGACGTGGTAGAACCCTTCCAACTTAAACTATTAGCTGTTCTTAAATGAAAAAACTCAGTTAATATGCCTTCTTTCTTGAATTTGGTATTGCACGACACTGCAGTTCGAATTAGAAAGGCCAAAAACCCCCAAGTAGTCATCATCCACCATGGCTTAATAAAATTAATTATCACTCATGAGCTAGGAAAATAACAAAAATCTTGGGACAACTTTGTTAATCCTGCCTTGCATGCCCCTGAGGAAAACCGTATGAGTACGGAAATTGAGCTTCCTAGAATAAACATACTTAGGAGAGAAAGAGGGAAAAGGGCCCGTGCTTCGACCTTAGAACCATGGAAACGAGGACGGTCTGAAAGACTGCAATTATGGCAAGACACCTTGAAATTTCCAGATGAGGTAGGGCAATCCCATACACCACCTTCAAGCCCTCAAAACATGCCCTTACAAGAATATGAAGAAGAAATGGCTCGAGTCCTGGAGCAAATGAGGGCATCCCGTGAAATTAGAAGTCCATCTAGACAAGCTAAGGAGCAAGAGGACCCATTGAATAAATCTACTACCGCCAATAGCTGTGGCCGCACTAAAATATTACCCCACTAGGATGAATCATAGGCTTTTAGGGCCTTATCTCCTCCCAAGAGTGACTGGGTTAATAGGGAAGATTGGGCAGAAGGGATATCTGAATCTGAAAATCAGTTAGGAGACACTGTCCCATTATAACAAACACAAGCATGGAGAGAGTCCCCCTAACACCTGAGGGGAGAAATATCTCACCCAGTCAGGACATTAATCCAGAAATAAAATCCAGAGCACAGGAAGGAAATATCATCATTGATAACCGTAGAAATGGCACCACCATTTCTGAAAATGAAGCTGTTGCTCCTCCATCCCCTGCCAAAACCTTACCAGAAGAGAAATTAGTTGAAAAGAAGCTAAGGAAAATGAGTAGGACCTGCAGGAGGTTAAGAAAGACGATAAAACATGTAAAGAAATAGTTGAAGGAAGTGAGCAAAGCTCGGTAGCCTAAGAAGGAATTGGCTACCATAGAAACCCAAACAGAGTTTGTCACCCCATTGATAGACACTGTTGATATTGGGCTACAGACTGACCTCGTGGACACTGCTCAAGCTTCTGTGCAAAATAGTATGGAACTTACAGAAGAAAAGGAAACTCAAATGGAGGAGACACCTACCTACACTCCCCTAGTAGAAAAGGCTGCCAATCAAAAATTGCATAACGAATTAATTCAAACCCAGCACGAATTAGCCCAATACAAAAAGGAAGTAGTACCCACATAAGAAAATCAGGCACTATTGAAGAAATTCAAAGACCTTTTTGCAACTGAGGATGAGACATTTTCCCAACTCAGAGAAGAAAAGGCAAAAGTAAAGAAAACACAGGATCAGGTGGAACAAGCTAAGAAGAAAACCAATATGGTTTGCTCTCTTTACTCTGATGTACTAATGTGCAGGGCACCAACCACCAACTATGCTATATTCTTAGTAGAACGATATTTACTACTGAAAATCAAGGCTATCAGGGCAGGGAAGCCCATGAATTTTAAAACCGTTGAAGAATTCGTCCAATGTTGCAATGAGAAGAATGAGCAAGTCCAATATATTTTGTGTGAATCATACTTACACAATTTCTTTCTAGAGGAGGACAAGGATAGTAATCCTAGCCCCATTATAGTGGATGTTCAGTTCTAGGCTCTCCTATCTTTTGCTAAAAACTAGACTCAGTGGGCTAAGGCCTATAACACCTTCTAGAAGAGGGAGCATGTTCTAGACCTATGGGTTAGTGGGGATCCTACTAAACCCATGTACCTGTTCACCCTGCATAAGAAATTCATGTAGAGGAAATGAGTGATCTCCAAGTTGGGGCCTATTCATAGGTATATAGTGCAGCATGGGTGGGAGTGCTTCGAGGTAATTCAGGGAGAAGAATTGGCAGCAGCCAAACAGAGATGGATATCCTCCATGAAAATGTGAAAAACAGAGAGCCATTTGGTTACAAGAAATTCAAAGCAGCTGCTTCCAGATTCCTTCTATACAACAATATAATCTTAAACATGGGCCTTACATGGATAAGGTGCAGATACAGGTGCCCTACCATCTAGTACCCCCTGAGGATTATCATCATGATTATGAGCTGCCAAAGGGGCACACGAACTCTGCCTTTTCAAATATCAGACAAATACATGGCTTTAAACTCTATAAAGAAGAGGTCTACCTTGCATATTATCTAACCCAGTTACACCTCAACCATTTTTTTGCATGAGACCTGCAAATAAGTAAGCAGGGGAGTATGTTGGGCTGAGAAGAAGGTACGTTTCATCATATCTTTACCACGATTTGTTATGTACTTCTATGAATTTTCCCCTCATATTAGGAATAAAGTAAAGGGAAGTAATGTAAATTCAAGAAAAAATGAACTGATGATAAAAGGAATGTTTAAAAACGGAAAATTGACTTGTTTTATCTTTATTGATAGTTGTGCGATGAACTGCTATCTTATATTATAGAAATACCTGGATACCTATGGATTGACGGGAGATGGAAAGGCACATCCATGTTGGAGGACTCAAATGAAAACCACGAGAAGTAGGATCCCGTATGGAAAGGACCCGTTACTACCTTTGAATTTGCCTTTAAAAGGTCGAAGATGAATGAGATAAATAGACTTGCATAGAGATTTTCCTCTGTAATAAACGTATCGGTATAGAATTATCAAGTTGTATTGATGTATTAATATCTAGCTTAATAAATATTTTGGTGTTTTTGGAATAGTCAATGTCTGAGTTTTCCTTAGCAGTAGACTTCTGGTGGATTTGGGCCCAGCCCTGGGAGTTTCTCTGCTAATTTTGTGCTATACGTTTAATTACAGAACTTGTGTTTCCAATCATCTAATGCATTTTATAAGATATCATTTAATTGGTTAATTATGAACATCAGATGCTACGGCTTCCTCTTTAGTTCACCATTCATGCTTTATCGCTTATAATCAGTGTTTCCATCATTGTTTATATGCGTTCATCATTTCCCAATGATTTTATAATAGTTTGATTATTTTTAGCATGACTGTTATTCAATTCTACATATATTTAATGTTGGATCTTCTGATTATCATTGTGAAGCATCTAGTTGTTGTTTGATTCAGAGGGATGTCACTTATTGTTTTAAAAGAGAATTCCATTGAAAAATTTAGATAAATAATTGTTGTTCAATTTATTAGAGTTGTTGTTAAATTTATTAGGATTGTTCTTCAATTCATCGTAGTATGTTGTTCAATCATCGTTTTCTCTTTTCAGTTGGGATAGTCATTTCTACATATGCTTAGAACAAAATAGTCAAAACATTCTATAATTCCCTTCCATTTTGATTTGATTGAACTTCGAGAATTATATAGTCTTCCTTATGATAATTTAGAGTATTTTTTCTTTGATATCACTTGCATATACTGTGCTTACACTTTTGAAATAACAAGACTTTCCCTGGGTTGATAATTAAATGAGAAGCATTGAAGTTGCTTGTAATAGTCACCTTTATGACCCAACACTTACCCGACGCAGAACCATGATAAGATATGGGAATACAACCCTATATGTAGGAAAATTAATATTTGTAGAAGCTATGCATAAATCTGGATGAAAATTCTAATATGGAAAGTTTCAATTGGACCTGCATAAATTCCACCATAGCCGTATTAAAAATCGAGATTTGACATAAATAAAGGAAAATAAAAAAATCAGCAACTCCGAAAAGGATAGGGTATAGTCTTAGGGTTTATCTCTTTAAGCGTACATCGTATATCTTCTACGAAAATATCTCCACCGTTCACTCCAAAGCCTCGATGTCTGTGGAAGCCATGTGAAGTGAGGAGGAGTTCACATAGCTTCGTACAACATGCATCTATAGAGTGGAACTCACCAATAAGGGGGAGGACGATATCATAAGTATATATCATACATTTTAATTCATGAAAAGGAATTAGAAATGCATATTAAAACAAAATTTAGGGCAAAAATGTATCTAAAGGCCATTCAAACTATAGTTAAATTAAATGTTTGGGGCGAAAATGTAGTTAAAGCACATTTAGGAATAGGTATGAATTAAAGTGTTAGTGTCACATTAATAAGGGTATAATAAAGAGCGATCACCAAATACCAAAAGGGTTAATTAGCGAGAGTGTAAAGATATTAATGTAGGTAAACAAATGAAGCTCCAATTCCTTGGAGTGGTGCCTTAACCCAGTCAGTGTTGCATCCTCCACATGAGGTACGTCCCTAGGCTGACAATAGGGCTACAGGAACACCATGGTGACCTTAAAAAGGATTATATTAAGCCAACTAACAAACAAGATGAGGCAAAAGAAAAAAAATTAAAAAAATTACAGTTATTACAAGTGGTATCAGAACCCAAGTTAAAGCGTTGGGATTATGGACCTCAACGCTTGAAGCTTTTGTTGTCTGAAAATTTTAATTTTACAGTTAAAATTATTTTACCAAAAATATGACGAGTAGAATGTTATTTTAATGATTGACTAATGTTAATGATTGACTGTCCATGAGATATAAATTGAAAACATGTTTACAACCATTTTCATGTGGGACAAAGAAGAGTTGTATGTAGATCTCGGGGAGGAAGATACTCCTCTAGATCCCAACACCCAAATATTTAGAGTTATCAAGAGTTTTTAGTAAGAGTTGGTTCAAATAAGGACTAGTAATGAACGTCTGCTCCAATCTATCAATGAAAAAGAGAGGTTGTTAAGGGAACTAACCTCTATATCCAGTCATCAAGAGGGGGAACAAGAAAAACTAAAAAGGAAGGAGGTTGAAACAAACGCATAAAAGTCTAAGAGTGAGGAAGAGCATGGGAAGTTGGAATCAAATTCCAAGAAAAATAAGGAGTTGGAAGGATAATTCTGCAAGATAAGGCTTCCAAACATTGATGGTGCAAGGAAAGAGGATGAAAAATCTTGTATCGTGAATATGTTTAAATATTTTCAGGTATATGACTATGGACGTATTCTAATAGCAAGACTATGAGTTTATCAATTTCAGGGTAAGGATACACTCTTGTGGGAAGAGACCAAAATTATACACTTATTGGATGAGAAGGTAGTCTCATGGGAAGAATTCCAATATAAGTTCAAAGCTCGATACCTCCGTGAAAGGTATTATGATCACCGTGACAAGGAATTTCATGAGCTAAGGTTGGGGCAGCTCACCATAGATGAATTTGTAATGAAATTCACAAACCTACTTTGCTATGTACAATATATAAGAGAAGGAAAAGTGAAGGTACAAAGGTTCTTAAATTGTTTGACCATAATATATAAAGAGAGAATTGAGTTTGACAACCTGAATTCTATGGATGAAGCTGTTAGAAAAGCTCGAATGTGCTACCAAAAGTTCAAGGGATAGAATGATAAATTTAAAACCAGTAAGAATAAACAAAAATGGAAGTCAGGAGAAAGCTCAAAAATACCCACACAAGCCTATATGAATAATTTTGGGAGAAACCACCAGAGGAAGAAATTCAGCAAAGGTGGGAAAAATCAATCAGCCCAATCCCATACCAGATCCAAGACCATGGAAAGGAACAACAAGCAAGATGAAATTGGAAAAGCAAAGGAACCACTGAAATGTTGGGGGTGTGAAGAACCTCACTTGTTGCGAGTCTATCCACATAACTCCTATGCCATTCAAAACATTTAAGTGGTACATGAGGCAACCACACTGAACGATGTGGCCAAAAGCCTTCCATGAATCATTGAAGCATTAGAAGACCGATAGGCTGAACATCAATCAACAATGATCGAAATTGAAGGTTTCATTTTCAACCAACCCGTATCTATTTGAATTGATCCTGGAGCTAGCCTAAGCTATATTAGCTCACAAATAGTGGAAAAGTGTAGGCTGCAGACATAAAAATTTCAACACTCTTGGTTAGTGCAGTTGGCTACGGGCACCAAATAGAAGGTAACCCATAAATTAAATAAGTAACATGTAAATTTAAATGGGTATCTCATAGATATGAACTTTAATATTCTTCATTTACGATCCTATGACATATTGGTTGATATGGATTGGATGGAATAGTAGAAAGAAGTAATAAGCTGCTTAGAAAAGGTGGTAAACTACATGAATACGTTGGGACAATAAGTTGTAATAAGAGAGAAATTCAAACCAGTGTCTTCTAGAAAAAAATCAACACTATAATTGAAGCGTACAACACGAAAGGGCTGTCCAGTTTACATGGTTGAGGTTGAAGACTTGGAAACACAACTAGAAAATGATATTGTAGGAAACTTGTCGGTTATTAGATATTTTTAGGATGTATTTCCTGAATAAATTCCTTAGCTACCCACTCATAGAGATATAGATTTCACTACGAGTTGGGAGCCACCCAAGTTTCCCCAACCCCTATAGAATGGGCACACTAGAACTAGTAGAATTAAAACTTCAGTTACAAGAATTTCTAAACAAAGGCTATATTAGACCAAGTGTGTCTCCATGGGAAGCCCCGATATTCTTTGTCAAGAAAAAATATGGTACCCTCAAAATGTGCATAGACTATAGAGAGTTGAATAAATTGACCATAAAAATTTGATACCCCTATCGCGAATAGACGATTTGTTTAACCAAGTAAGGGAAGCGACACTATTCTAAAAAAATTATTTGCGAACTGGTTATCACCAGCTTCACATAAAATAAGAATACATTCACAAGACATCTTTTAGAATTCGGTATGGAAAATACAAGTTCGTAGTCCTACCATTCGGACTCACTAATGCCCCTGCTACCTTCACGTGTCTCATGAATAGTGTCCTTCACAAATATCTTGATAAATTTGTGCTAGTTTTCATAGATGATATTATGGTGTATTCTAAGAACAAAGAGGAACACCAGGAGCACCTTCGAATAGTGCTACAAACACTAACATAGCACA
This sequence comes from Pinus albicaulis, assembly GCA_034641835.2. Taxonomy (NCBI): domain Eukaryota; kingdom Viridiplantae; phylum Streptophyta; class Pinopsida; order Pinales; family Pinaceae; genus Pinus; species Pinus albicaulis. The sequence goes on along the minus strand of CM076576.1, from coordinate 388,454,994 downwards.
AAATGTATGAAAAAATCATCAAGTGTGAGTTTTATAAACAAAAGATTCAGTATTTAAGACATGTTATCTGAAAAGAGGGGTTGGCAGTAGACCCGGAAAAAGTGCAACCAATTTTGAATTGGCCAGTTCTCACAGATGTATCAACAACCCGTTCATTCATGGGTATTGCAGGGTATTACTACAAATTCATGGAGGGATTTTTTGCATTCTAGTATCCCATTACCTCCTTATAGAAAAATGGGGTGAAATTTGGAGTTGACATATAAATGTCAAGAAATATTTGAGAGACTGAAAACAAAATTGACCACTGCCCCTATCCTAAAAATTGCAGACCCGACTAAATAATTTACTATGTGTACCGATGCTTGTATAGAAGGACTGGGAGGGGTACTATTACAAGACAATTTTTTGATAGGTTAGGAATCTAGGAAACTGAAAAAACATGAGAAAAATTACATAGTTTATGATTTAGAGGTAGTTGTTGTCATACACACATTGAAAATGTGGCAACATTATATACTAGGTAAGAAATTTGTGTTAATGACTGACCATATTAGCCTAAAAATCTTCTTCAACCAACTAGAATTGAATGCAAGGCAAGCTAGATGGTTAGCATTCCTTAGAGAATTTGAAATGGAGATCAAACATATTAAGGGAAAAGAAGAGAAAATTGCAGATGCCTTAAGTAGACATTCCCATTAGATTGTATCTAACATGGATAGCAGTGTTAAGACACATTTTGAAGAAAAATTTCAAGAAGCCGTGTCACAAGACCCTCGGTATCTGGAACTACAAAAAAAGTGAAGCAACAAGGGATTCCGGGGATATACCATAAATTTAGAAGGATTAATTCTTTATGAACAGAGGTTGTACATTCCTAACGTACCTACTTTGAAACATATGGTAATGGATTAAAACCATAAGAGACATGTTGAGCTCCATTTTTTTCCTTTTTATAATGTTTATAAGGCCTTGATTCCCCCCTTTAGAACTCTTTTTTACCCTTAATAACTCTATTTTTCCATATTATTTGTGTTTTGACCAAAAGGGTGTTGAGATATTTAGACATGAAAATAATTTTAAAAAGTATCATTTCACTTTATTCTTGAGTATTTTTTAAGTTAAATGTTACCTAATCGAATTATCTACAATTTCAAGGGTGATGACCGAATCTTATGCATACCAACTATATTCTGAAGTGGTTTTGCTATTTCCTGTAGACATCTCACGATTTCCTATAGGTTCGATGATTTCTTATGGATACGTTGATTTCTTGTGACCACTATGATTTCTTGCAACAATATTGATGGTTGAGTATATTCCGATTAGCCTCGAGAAGAATGAAAACATGGGTTTTGTTAAGAAATATGCTTACATGGATGCTATCCTATTGGGTGCCTCAACACTGACAACGAAACTACACAGATCTTCAGTCCTCTCATAGATGGTCGTACTGGTAAATAGCTCCAAAAACTCAACAAGATTAGTTGGATCCATGCTTTCAGTCATGGATCAAACTCAGAATGTCTATTTTTATTTTCTTTTCTAGTTATTGTTAGAAAATAGTTGTAGTATGTTAGTTTCCTAATTCAGCAAGTTTATGCTTGTGCACTTGTATAAATACTTTTACATTTCATTTGTAAAGGAGGGCTGGATATGCTAGACTCTTGTACTATTGTAATATTTTTCCATATTAGTACAAAACTTCATGTTATGATATTCTTACTATGTAAACTCCTTTAGAAGTTAGAAAATGGTTGTGATTAAGGGAGGAGGCCCTTTACTCACAACTCCAGTAGTTGTAGATTTGTGTTTATTTTAATTATTTTTCATGAATTGATAGAATTATTACACAATTGTTGTTTATCTTTTCTAATTTGTAGCAGCACATGTATGATGGATAAATGGTGAAGCTTATTTGATGAATATGTTTGGAGTTATTTGATCAGACTTTAATTGACATTGCGTAATGTTGAATTGTTTTAATTGTTGTTTGATTGATCCATTATCTTTTTCTGATCAACATCAACAATTTTAGGTGTTGTAGAGGGATGATTAAATCTGCTCCATAGCCTTTTTATGCTAAGTGTTGATGAGGAAAAGAGATATTGAAGCTATGTATGTGTGGTTTTGTTTATAAAAACACTTAAAGTATTATCTTGCATATATTTTGCGCATGATCTCACAAGGTTATGTACCCCTAGTTGATGATATATCTTTTTCAAATTATAAGTCTATAATTTTCCCAAACATTTTTGTGTTGTTGCCAGGGAGGTGCTAAGGGATGATACTGAAAATGTTTTAGTATGATTTATTGTTTTTTTGAGTTTTTTAGGACTGGGGGAGTCAAAGTGGTAAGACGTGGGGCAAGGCCTACACACTTGCAGAGATCGGAATTTGCCAAAGCCATGTCTTGATTTTTTGGTAGGTATAAGTTTTGAATTTTTTGTATAATATATGAATAGGGTCAAATATTTTCAATTTTTTTAAATTTTGGTGTGACAACCACTTTTTCCACTAATAAAATGGCAACGAAAAGTAATTTTTTAAAGGACAAGGAAAAGGAGACAGAGGAATCTGAACAGGAGGTTTGTATTTCTGAAAAGAGCTTGGTAGTTGATCCTAAGCATATTAATACTCTGATAGTAGATTTTTCTACCATAAAGTATTTTTTTGTTGCTCATCTAGAGTCTTCTCTTACACTAAAGAAGACATATATTCTCAGTGGTAAGCCTGAAGAGGAATTCCTTGTTAATCCTATTGAAGAACAAGAGTTCCAGACTGTTGGCTTTGAAGATCTGTAGCTTACGAGGGTCCTACTCCCTCCTCATCTAATATGGCTCATTTAGAGGGTACTAGTACTATAGATGGGAACCATCATGAGAAGGAAGAGGAACTAGTGACATTTGAATTTCCTATCATGGAGACTAGTGGAGCTACTAAGATGAAAAAAAATCCTCTCTGAGCATTTCCTAATTTTCGTGGTACCTATAGTGAAGATCCTAATGCCTTCTTATTCAATTTTGATGCATTTTGCAGGAGCTATGACTATTATTCCAACCCTTAGAAGTTGAATTTGTTTCCTTATACATTAAAGGATGGAGCCCTCAAGTGGTTTATGGGTTTGGGCTCAAACTGCATTGCAACCTGGGATGAAATGAAGAAGGTATTCTTGAAAAGGTATCAGGATTATTGTAAAACTAGGGACTCAGGGAAGAAATTTTTGGCATGAATAAGAAGGAAGGGGAGAGTCTCAAGGAGCTAGTGGAAATATTTCAATATAATTTGGAGAGATATAAGATTAATCAACTGAGTAAAGAGACCAAGAGGACAATTTTTCTCAGGGAAATCACACCAGAATTTCTGGAGGTTTTGAAATTGATGGGAGAAGGTGATATATCAAAACTAGGTTATGATGATATGTGTGAGTTGTGTCAACGTTATTGAAGGGGAAATTCTAAAGTTGGAGGAGGATCAAGAGATACTTATTCCAGGCTTATCAAACCAGTTTTCTGAACTTGACTAACCAGAACTGAAATGGGTAATTTATTTGAAAATTTGAAAATTGACATTCTTATCACTTTGTCTTTATAGTTAGATGTTTTGTAGGCTAAGAAGAAGCAGGAGAAAGTGGAGAAAACCCTGACTATGTTCTGCTCCAGGTGCAGGAAAAAACATCCCTTGAGGGAATGTCTCGTAGATATTATAAAGGTATGAAAAATTTGTGAGGCTGATCATTCTACTGATCAATGTACTTCTATTCCAGAGATTAAAGCATCATATCTAGAAAATTTGGGAGCTGTCAATGCACTTTATGCAATGGCACCTCAAAAACCATGGCAACCACATCCTATAGGTATGTCACAACAACGTTTTCAATTTCCTTATACCCAAAATCAGATGTGGAATATTCCAATGCCCTAGAAGCCCTTACCTCCATAACAACCTTGGTAGTGGAACTTTCCTTACCCTGTTGCATATAATTTTCCATCTCATAATTTCTATCCTCCATAACCCATATTGCAAAAAATGGTCCAGTCACAACAAAAACAACATCATTTTCCTGCCCTACCAAATAGACCTTGTCCCACACAACTTCCTGCCTAGCCAATATCCAATCCCAACAATAAAGCCATGAAATATTCTCACAATATTAAAGTGACAAATTATCCCAATTTTCATACCTAATTTATTTCACCATAGCCTCTAGAGGAAATTTATGTTCCTGTGTTTTGGGAATTTCCTGTGTCGCTACAGGAAATTAAACTCAGATCAAGAAAATTGGTGACTTAGCCTAGAAAACTTGAAGAGATTACAGAGGAAGAAACTATGGATACACCTGAAGTAGAAAATACACCAGAACCAATAGAATAAACCATTCTAAAGTCACAAGAACCTTCTTCGTCCCATACTGTCCAACCTCCTTTTCTAGAGAGGTTGGAGATGAAAATTGACAGCCCGAGTTTGATCTTGTGTATGAACTCAAGAATGTATGCATTAGGATCCTGTTAGTACAACCAATTAGGGATATCATGATTTATTCCAAAACAGTGAGGGGGATATGCGCCAAGAAACCAGGGAGACATAAGAAAGATCCCTCCACAATTCAAGTAGGTGGGAAACATGCAAGTCTTATGTCCACTGGATTTACTACTAAGAAATATACAGGCCCTTGAATCCTTATGGTTACCACCTTTATCAATGGGTATCATATAATAAATATTCTAATAAATTTAGGTGTAGCCATCAATGTGATGAAAATGGAGACATTATTCCACATACGATCCTTTGACTTACTTCCTACTCCTACCATGCTAAAATTAGCAGACCGGTCTAAGGTAAAGTTAGAAGGTGTATTAGAAGACATTGCCATTTAATTGGATTCGTGGGAGTACCCTAAATTTTTTTATGTTATTCAACCTAAGACCAAATTTGGAGGGCATCCTTGAATCTTAGTGAGAACTTGATTAGCTATGGTAGATGCCTACATAGGGTGTAGGTCTGGAAACATGACCATAACTCATGGGGATGAAACTAAGCATACGAAATTGTACCCCCCTACCAAAACCCTCTTAAGATCATAAAATATTCACTGGAGCTATATTATATGGAGCTAAACAAAGCTACATTAAAATACCACTTTCCCTTGCCTTTTATAGACCAAGTGTTGGACACTCTAGCAAGGAAGAAATATTTTTCTTTTCCTAGATTGGTTCAGTGGGTACAACCAAATTAGGATAGCTCTAGAGGACCATGAGAAGACGATGTTTACATGTCCCTGACAAAACTATCCATATAAGTCTACCATTTGGTTTATGAAACACACCAACTGCATTTCAAAGGGCGATACTTGGTATTTTCTCTGATCTTTTTCATGATAGCATAGAGGTTTACATGGAAAATTTTACAGTAATGGGTGATACTTTTAAAGAAGATTTACATAATCTTAGGAGACTTTCGCAAAGATGTAGAGAAACTAATATTTAATTTATTAATGAAAAATGTTTATGATTATGAGTGAGGGTATTTTTTTGGGTCATCACGTTTCTGTGACAGGAATTAAAGTTGATTCGGCTAATATTGAAGTAATTGTAATGTTGTTCTCACCAACCAGTCAAAAGGGAGTTCGTAGTTTCCTTGGACATGCAAGATAATACAAAATGTTTTTTGATAATTTTACAAAGGTAACCTCTCCATTGTTCGAATTATTAACTAATAAATTTGAATTTCATTGGAGTGATGAGTGTCACGCTGCATTTGAGAGACAAGGAAAATATTTCTTCAGCACTTGTCTTGAGAGGTCTAGATTGGAAATTTCCCTTTTATATTTCCACTGATGTCTATGATTCAACCATAGGAGCAGTATTGGGCCAAAAGGAAAATCTCCTAACCCATGATATCTATTTTTTTAGTAAAAATTTAACTCATGCAGAACTAAATTACAGTATAATTGTGAAAGAGTTCCTTGCTGTAATTTATGCTATTAATAAGTTTATACATTACATCACTGGTTACAAAGTTTTTATACATACTTATCATTCTTCTATTTGATATCTCATGAAAAAACCAGTCACTAATGGCATGATTAATAAGTGGATTTTTGTACTGCAGGAATTTGACATCACGATATTGGACATGTCGGGAAAAGAAAATTAGGTAATTGATTTTCTATCTAGGCTCTACCATGCAGGCGAGGATATTCTTGTTAATGATATATTTCTCGATGAGAATTTGTTTTCTATTTGTTTCAAAAAACCTTGGTTTGCAGACATGGGAAATTACCTTGCTACAGGAAAGTTACCACCTACTTCTCATCAAGTCAGAAAAAGAGAATTATTAGAAAAAGTGTTGATTACTCTTAGATAATAGGAGACCTCTTTTTCACTAGACCTAATTTGATTATTTGTAGGTGTGTTAGAGAGGATGAGATATATGATATCTTGAGAGCTTGTTATGATGAAACCTGTGTAGATGAAAAAACATCCTATGAGATCCTCTGCTCAGGTTACTACTGACCAAGTCTTTTCAAAGATGCAAAGGAGTATGTTCGTAAATGTGATAGCTGCCATAGAATAGGGAAAATTTTTCAAGCAGATTAAATGCCTTTACATCCACAATTTTTCATAGAACCATTCGATAAGCAGGTTCTTGATTTTGTAGGTCCCATCAATCCTATGTATAAAGGTAAGAATTATATTTTATTTTGTAATGATTATGTTACGAAGTGGGTGGAAGCGAGAGCAATACCTAGAGAAACGGAGAAAGTAGTGGTATAACTTATTTTTTTTTAATATTTTTGTAAGCTTTTGGGTACCAAGGGAAACTGTTACTGATCAGGATACTCAGTTTGTGTCAAAGCTTGTGTAGGGAATTATACAAAAATATCATATTACTCATCGGAAGTCCACCTCTTATCATCCATAGGCCAATGGGTAGGTGGAATCAACAAATAAGGTGTTGGAAACAATAATGACTAAGACAATGAAATTACTTAAGAACATTGGTCTGATTGACTTCCTAAGGCATTATCGGCCTACAGGATCACATAGAGAAACACCATTATCTTCTCTTTGTATGAATTGGTGTATGGAAACCAAGCTTTACTACCAATTGAATTTCAGATCAGAACTTTTAACATGGAAACAAATTTGGGCATAGACCTTAATGAAGCACAACATCAAAGAATCCTACAGCTTAATGAGTTGGACGAGATTAGGCGAGATGCTTTTCAACATACTGATATGATCCAACAACAAAGAGCTAAATGTCACAACAAATACATTAAGTAAAATCAGTTTAAAGAGGGAGATTGTGCCTTGCTGTTCGATTCCAAATTTAAAAAATTTAAAGGGAAATTTAACACACATTGGCTTGGACCTTATGAGATTGAGACATTTTTTGATAATGGATCTGTTTGGGTTAAAAAAATTTATGATAGAAATGTTACCTTCTTGTTGAATGGGCACAAACTCAATCTATGGTAGAAGCCCCAATCTAAGGAGGAATCTGTGGAAGATATTGTGAAGAAGAAAGAGATGGAAATGGTGGGAAAGGGAGTCATTCCTTTCACTTCTTATTCTTGATTTTATTCTATAATAAACTGAGCTTAATTTGTTCCCTCTCGTGCTCAGTAAACCATGATAGTAATTTCTATTGGGTATAGGTTTATTCCTTTTTATGGCCCCAATGGACTAATTGCAGAAAAGGATCCCCCTTGAAGTCTTGTTTTTCAGTATTTGGACTCCCTAAAATTGAGATATGGAGAGCATGAATTGGGCTTCTTAAAATAATAGGAGAGTAGACCCTTCGGGATCCTCAAAATAAATTATGTATTTTAGTTAATTTTTGGTTTTCTCGTGTTTTACTGATGTGGGATCTCTTAACGCCCTCCTTCCAATGATCTTGGCCCATCGACATCAGCAAATTATCTAGGTTCAAGATTAGATAATTTTTATGCCTTGAAGCTTGTATACCTTAATGACATGCTATATCATTAGTAGCAATGGAGACTCTTCATGGCTTCTTGACTACTGGATCCTACAAGGGGTTCAACAATAGCTCATACATTCACACCTGATAGGATGCATATGATCTAGCTTGGTCCTCACTCTCATTAATGGTAATGGACCTTCTGTTGGTTAACAACTGACCTTAATGTATGGTAATCCAACAATATAACCGCACATTTGACCTCAACACCTATATTCATGGAAATTGAACTGTGCAAAAATTGGAGGACATGGTTTCTTGCATAGAAGTTGAGCAATTGCATTTCTTGTAGCAAAATCACATATTTCCTGAAGAAAGAATTTCAAGCAGAACATTATCCTAAAGAATCTGGAAAGTACTAATCATTTCCATCATTAGTGGAGGCCACATAACTACATGATATTGCATATGATATGGTTTCAAAGTGGTTTATTATTCCAAATCAAGTGCAGTCATCACCCAAGGTACTTGATCGTTGTAAGGTAAGATCAAGTAGGTACGTTTTTCGTCAGAATTCTTAAGGTAAAAAGGTAATCGTAAGAAAATTTTTAATTTTCATGAGTACGAGTCATAGCCACTGTCACAGAATAAGGTAGCTATGAGCCGTTTGTGTCATAACATGAGTTCACATTCCCGATTATTATTATGATGTGTAAGTTAGCTATATTCTTGACATTTATCCCATAGAACAAATCATGATGGAAATCATGATGGCGTTCCATGTCATTCAAAGTTTCCTCATTACCCTGATCCTTTCTTAAATTAATCCATCCTTATTTTTATCAGGTTTTGAATTATCTCGTTTGGCCTTAGAAGCATATCATCAAACTAAATTGAACTCTTCTCTATCCCACTCCTAGCTACTGTTGAAACTGTGGCTTGCCATCAGGTTCAAACCCTAGGGTCCTTCATTACTAGATGCTCACCTGAGAGTAAGGGAAGGTTGGAGAAGACAATATGTTTGCCTTTTTTCCTAAATTTTAGCGGACATAACTCAGAGGTGACAAAATATTTTTCCTTAAACTTAAATGGCAACATGGTGCAGTTTGGTAATGTTAAGTTCAGATTGACAGAGGAGCTCATAGTCCAAGCTTTTGGAATTCCAAAAGAATGCGAGTTCCGGTTTAAAAAAAAAAAATTCAACATGAAAATTTGCACACCCTTACTTAGAAAAGATCATGCAAGCCTGGAATGGAGCAAGCGAATTGCGCAGAATTACCTTAGAAGTAAGTACTCGCATCTCTTGTTTCTTCTGTAAAAGTATATCAGCTATGAAGGTTGTTTTAGGTTAACTTTCCTATTTCATATTCACCTCCTTGGCCATTTCCAAGACAAACCCTTGAATTTACCATATTATCTTAGAATTTATTTGTTGAAGATGGCCAATAATACCAAGGAGAGGGAAACACATAAAGAGGAGAGCCTCTATCATCATAGTATTTTTAAAATTATCATGATGGTGGTTTTCAAGAAATAAAAAAAAAAGCTGGAAGAGTTTTTGGTAGAGAATTACTTTGTGGATGCCGAGAAGGAGCCTGATTTACCAGAAACCAAAGAGGCAGAACTAGCAGAGAGGCTGAGAAAGAAACCTCAGACCCATGGCCAGTTGACAGAGGAGGTTAAGAAAAATGAGGAAGTGGTGGTAATCGGGGGTATTGTAGGGAGTAAGTCTAAGCCATCAAAGGGTACCTCTACTCCTGCTAAGCGTTTTATGAGAAGCCATGCCATGAAGCTGGTGATAAAGGAAACTACAAAGGAGGGCGTACATCAAATTAAAACTGATAAGAAGGATACGAATTCCTGATACTTGTCTAATGAGAAGTAAGTGAAGATTGGGTTAGTTGAGTTTGCTGACAAAAAAGAGTGGGAGTTTGCATCTTTCCAAAACCCACAGTTGTAAGAAAGTGGGGATAAAATAGTTGAAGATTGGTGAGAGCGGGAGGAACAAAGTATACCTCGGTCCTCTCAAGGAAAACATGGGGATGAGGGAACTTCTAAGAAAAATCAATCCCTAAAGGAGATGGAGGAAACTATCATCGAGCTCACTGTGTCTAACCAGGTTCTTCAGAAGGAAGACAAAACTCTACAGGAGAATAGCCTACGCCTATAGAAAGAAGTGGATGAGTAGAAAGTGAAGCATCAAAAGACATGCCAAATCATGAAGAAAAACCAGGTTCAGATTGATCACCTACACAAGAGGAATGAAGACTATCAAATTAAGGTTCTGAAATCTAAGTCCAGAAGGGCACAATTGGTTCACCTAACTGCAGTAGCTGCAACACAGGGAAAAAAGTGAATTTTCATTATGAGTTGCAACAATTTTGCTTTCATATGGGACCTGCAAGGAGCTAGGTATGGGGGATATGTTGAGCCCTGATTTTGTTCATTTTTTATAATGTTTCTAAGGCCTTACTTCCCCCCTTTAGAACTCTTTTTAACCCTTAATAACTCTCTTTTTTCCATATTATATGTGTTTTGACCAAAAGGGTGCTGTGAGATTTAAGGTATGAAAATAATTTTAAAAAGTATCATTTCACTTTATTATTTAGTATTTTTGAAGTTAAATGTTACCTATTTGAATTATCTACAATTTCAAGGGTGCTGACCAAATCTTATGTAGACCAACTATCTTCCAAAGCAGTTCCACGATTTCCTGTAGACATCCTGCGATTTCTCGTAGGTTTGCTAATTTCCTCTAGATACATTGACTTCTTGTAACTGCTGTGATTTCCTGCAACAATCCCAACAGTTGAGTATGTTTCGGTCAGCCTCAAGAAGAAAAAAAACATGGGTTTTACTAAGAAATATGCTTACAGGGATGTTGTCAAATTGGTTGCCTCAAAATTACCACCAAAACTGCCCAGATCGTCAGTCCTCTCATAGATGGTAGTATTGGGAAATAAATCTAGCAACTCAAAGAGATCAGTTTGATCCATGATTTCAGTCATGGATCAAACTCATCATGTCTTTTATTGTTAGAAAACAATTGCAGTATGTTAGTTTTCCTAATTCGGGAAAGTTTATGCCTCTGCACTTGTATAAATAATTTTATGTTTCATTTGCAAAGGAGGGTGAGATATACCAGACTTATGTACTATTGTAATATTTTTCCAGATTAATATAAAAATTCAAGTTTGCTGATTTTGTTGCGTAAACTCCTTTATTAGTTAAAAAAGGGTTGTGAGTAAGGGAGGGCCCCCTTCACTCACAACTCCAGTAGCTACAGATTTGTGTTTCTTTTAATTATTTTTCATGAATTGACATAATTATTACATAGTTTTTGTTTCTATTTTCTAATTTGTAGCAGCACATGTACGATGGTTAAATGGTGAAGCTTATTCGATTAATACATTTGGAGTTATTTGATCAAGCTTTAATTTACATTGTGAAATTTTGAATTAGTTTAATTACTATTTGATTGATCGATTATCTTTTTCTGATCAACATAGATAATTTTAGGTGTTGTAGAGGGATGATTAAATCTGCTCCATAGTCTTTGTTGTTAAGTGTTGATGAGGAAAAGAGATATTGAAGCTGTGTGTGTGGTATTTTTTAGAAAAACACTTAAAAAGTATTAGCGTGAAAATATTTTGTGGAGCATCTCATAAGGTTACCTACCCCTGGTTGATGATTTATGTTTTTCAAATTATAAGTCTATAATTTTCCCAAACATGGCCTTACTTGTGTCATTTGGGCTACCAGAGCATGGTGACAACATTGCGAAAAAACTAGTTTCGATCGAGAATGAAAAATGGTACAACATATTATCTAGCAAGATGTTTATAATTGCAACAAGTCAAGGTGTAGCATCAACACCCCGCAGGGTTGCTAAACCCCCTTACGATTACAGATGGAAGTGGGAAATAATATCTATAGATTTCATCACAAGATTGCCTCAAACTAAGTACCAACATGAGTCCATTATGGTTGTAGTGAACACACTTGCCAATGCTGCACATTTTATTCCTGTGAAATCTACATTTGGGATAGCCCAAGTGGCCAATTTTTTTATGAAAGAATTATTTAGAATTCATGGGACACCAAATATGATCATCTCTGATAGGGATGCGAAATTCACCTCAGCCTTCTGGAATTTTTTTTTTTGGAGGGATGGGAAAAAAATTGAATTTTAGCACCAACTACCATCCCCGGACATATGGAAATACTAAAATAAAAAATAAAATATTAGAGGAAATGCTTCTCATGTATGTGATGGATAGACTAGCAAGGTGGGTGGATTTTATACAGTTAGTAGAATTTCAATATAAAAAAATCTATCAAGCCTCTATAAATATGAGTTCTTTTGAAGCTTTATACAACAAGAAATGCCATACTCCATTGAGATGGTGCCAACCAGAGGAAAAATTGTTTCTTGGGCTAGAGGCATTACATGGAATGGAGCAAACAATACTAAAAATTAAAAATAACATCAAAATATCCCAAGACCAATAGAAACATTATGCAGAATAAAAAAATAAACACAAAGAATTTAAGTTTGGGGATCATGTCTACTTGAGAGTTAAACCTCACAAGAGTACCCTCAACACTAGAAGTTGTGCTACGTTAGCACCATGGTTCTGTGGCCCTTTGAAGTTTTGGACCAAATGGGTCTTGTAGCATATCAATTAGCTCTGCCTAGTCATGTTAAAGTACACAATTTTTTTCATATTTCATTATTGAAGAAATATGTTCATGACCCTTCTCATGTGGTTGACTAGAATTTGATATAGGTAGCACTCGAAGGGGAATTTCTTCCAGAACCACTTTGTATATTGGGTTGGGAAGAAAAAATGCTTCCGAATAGAACTTTTTCTTGGTTGAAGGTGTAGTGGAATCATTTTACACCTGAGGAGGTGACATGGGAGCAGGAAGAAAGCATGAAAGAGGCATACCCAACATTGTTCAAGGATTGAATATATATATTCCAACACCAAGGAAAGTGTTTTTTTTTAGGGGGGACTGTGTAATACCCCAGATTTTTAGTTATTATGTTATAAATTAATTAGGATAGATAAGAGAAATAATATGTGGACTTGTGAAACAATTATAATGTTGGAGGAATTATATATTTTTTATAGTATTGGTTGAAGAAAATTCATACCAAAATTGAAAAGACAGAGTATTAATAGATCCAAAATTATAATCCATGAGGATAGAATTGAATTTCATACTTCACAAATCTCCAAAAAAAAATTTCTTTGTAAAGAAATACAATTGAAAAAAAATAGATGGAAGAAAATATCTAAGGATACCCCAGTAAATAGGAAATTTCATTGGGAAGAGGTAAGAAAAGAAACGCTGTAGAAAATCAAGCTTTAAAGAAGAAAAAAATTGAAAAAAAATTGAAAAAAAAAGTAAAGCCTAGGCTATGGGAAACAACAACCCAGAATAACGGGACGCCATTATGGAAACTTGCTGGAGAAAGTTGGCATAAAAATTCCTTCACCAGTATGACAAGGGGTTATCAGTATGGTGGAAAGGATAGATCTCTTCTCATGGGAGAGGTCTGAGGAGAAGCTCATGGATGGGAGGAAAATCGTCTTTAAAGTTGGTATGTGGAATCTATAAAGATAAGTATTAATTTTATGCCATACTATTGACTAGTTTATATGAGGCATGCATAATTTTTTAATATTCAATTATGTTTTATATTAGTGAGGAATGATGATTGTTATCTGTACTGTATAAGTAGGAATTAATACTGATTAAATATTTAAGGATTTGGAGGGAGTAAAAATTATGTAACCTTGTAATGCAAGCCTAGTATTCTGTGTACCCTAAAATTTTGACTTAAATTCTATATAGTATTGATGATACTTTAGTACAATTCAATACATCAGTATTGAATTAGAGCAACCCTTATGAAGTTCTAGAGAGTAGGCGTATTACTATATATGTACTGCTAGAAATGCAATTAGCAAGAAGGAATCTCTCAATATGAGTGCTAAATATAAACTGGTATCATTCCTAGATTATGATAACATAATGCATGCTATTATTATTTCATAAATAAGAAGAATGAAATTGGTAGAAAAATATAGGCCTGATATTATTGGAGTTTATAGAGATTACTGTTAAATTTATAATATTATTATCAGTTGTACTATGTTAAGGGTAATATTTCACTTAAGTATAAATGCAATTTTGGAGTTAGGATACTCAATTTATTTTCTATTTATACACTAATAATAAAGCTTAGGAGTTAAAAAAAACTAATGCCAAAACTAGTACTTACAAATGGATGGGTTTTCGATGTATATAAATAAAGCATTTTCAGAATATTTAAGCTGAAATCAGTATTACAATAGAAAATTTAGAGTATACAAATTAAGGCGAAATCGAGAATGTAGTCTCTATTCTTAAGCTCACACCTATTGATAGTGATAATATATTTTCGCATTACCATATCAGTAAGGAGAAAATCGATGGTTTAACTATATAAAATACCTTTGGTAGGATAAGGATGAAGGGAATCCGGCTTTTCTCGTTTTAGTGCCTAAATTGGGCTATAAATGTCCAACACAAATCAACAACTTTCCCTATTAAATTCCATAATAGAAATTTTATTTTAGTAGGAAAGTGAGTAATTAAAAGAAACTTTAAATGGAAAGTCTAAAGATTTTCTAAGTATTACAAAAAAATGGAAAACTCAATTACGAAAATTAACGAATAAAGTCACAGAATTCAGAGAATTTATGTACGGTTCGATTTCCATATACGTGGATGAAGAAATTCCATAGTAATCCCAGAAGCATAAAACTTATGAAATTTCAAGTAATACAACAAGATCAGAAGAGTAAATTTAGAATTTCATGCATAAATCTATGGGTATGATGAACATTAGTATTTTATGAAGAGATAGATAATAAAAGAACAACTAGAGTATTATGTTCACAGTCTTATAAAGACTGAAACGTCTCTTTTAAAGTACACGATCATCATAATTTTATGAGGTAAAATATATACAAACAATTTTACAATCAAGTACCCTCTCCATTTGGTGCTTAATGCTGAAATTACAATATATGAGCCAACGGTATAAATGCTCATGAGCACCACTACATAGGTCCTTATCTGACACAAAACCATGACAAGATAGGGGAATACCAACCTCGATGTAGGAAAACCAATATTAGTAGAAACTATGCATAAATTTGGATGAAAATTTTCATATGGAAAGGTTTGGTTGGACCTGCACAAATTCCACAATAGACCTGTTAAAGATCGAGATTTGACATAAATAAAGGAAAATAAAAATTTCAACAAATCCGAAGTAGGAGAAATTACTTGGGCATAAAGCCTTGATGAGCGGAACCAGCATTGAAATTTGCGCACAGAAACATAATGGGATTATATGTGGAATAATGGTTGAGGAGTGGTGCTCATTATACTATCAAAACCACGAAAAAATAAATAAAAAGGTAAATTTTAAAGAGAGGAAACGTAGAGCTATTACCCGAAGGAGTGTTGTAGCAAGTCTTTGAAGTTGGCTCACTTTCAGACTTGTTCCATTTAGAAATTTATCAATGCAAAATTCTTAAACCCTGTACCCTAAACTTGAAATGTCTCATAATAATTATAAAATAATAAATAATATAATATAATTTAATAAATAAATAAATAAATAAATAGTCAAGAGAATAATAAATAAATAATAAATAAAACAAATTAGTAGAAATTCTTTCGGTAATAATCACATGCAAAAGAACGAGATCGACACGTTTCGAACCAACCAGTGTCCTGATGATGAACCACACTGGTTGGTTCCAAACGCGTTGACTTCGTTCTTTTGCATGTGATTATTACCGAAAGAATTTATACTAATTTATATTATGGATCACAGAAGCTTAGATTCCAAAAAATAAATAAAACATTAAACAATAATTGGAGTTCTAAATAAAATAGCAAAGAATAAACTAGAGTTTTAAAATAATAAATAATTAATTAACAAATGTAAATAAATTAACAAAGAGTTAAACTAAGAAACTAATAGAAAGAAAGTTAAACCAAGAGAACACTAAATTAAGTAAAACTAATAAAAAGTAAGTTAAATTAAGATAACACTAAATTAAGAAAAACTTAAGTTGCATGTTCCCATTCCATTGTTTGGTCTATTTAATAGACATTGAGGAAGATTCAAAGATCATTCATTCTTTCATCTATTCTGTGGACAGAAAGGTATTATGAGGCAAAGGATACCTTGGCAGTAGTATGATGATTGACGGCTCGGGGGTGGCCAACTGTGGACGGATGACATCCAGTTGAGCCTATGGTTGGGTGGAAAGTTGTTCCCAAAACATTGTTGCGGTTAGCAAGATTCAGCTAGCATTCAACCTTGGAGTCTCAAGAAAGGAAAATTGTCATTACAGGTAAGTCGTCTTGCTCATGTTTCTGAAAATTCCATGATGATTAGTTAAATAGTTTTTGGGTTGATTATTCATTGTTTATGTGATATAATTAATTACATGTTAAAATTGAGGTTGTTGCATATGGTATCACAGCGGGTTTCGACTTTAGGGACCTTTAGGTAAAAGTTAGAACTTGACATGAGGAACTTCAACCAAATGACTTGATTTTGATTAAGATGATGAGAAAATACTGTGTTTGGTACTATAGTGATTACAAATTTAAAATGATAAACTTTATTATTATTAAAGTTAAATTTGAGAAATTTTTTATGTAATTATATATGTGTTGTTTTTAAATCTAAGATTAAGGTTTTAAATTAAAAAGAAATTTTATAAATCTTACATAATTTTATATTAATAATATATTATTAATATTGCTTTAATACTATATATATTTCTATTATATATACATGCATGCCTTATTTATTAATAAGGCTCTTTTAAAACGATAAATATGTATTTCATATAGATATATATGCATGGGTTAAATAATAATATATATATATATATATATATGAAATATATATTTAACAAATTTATACTCATATAAGAAAGTGCATGCATGGTTTATTTATTAATAAGGCTCTTTTAATACGATAAATATGTATTTCATATATATATATATATGCCTGGGTTAAATAATAATATGCATATATATATATATATATATATATATATATTTAACAAATTTATACTCATATAAGAAAGTCCTACTTGGATTTGAACCCAGGTTTCTGGATTCAAAGAACAGAGTGCTAACCACTACACCATAAAACCCGCAGATTAT
Organism: Pinus albicaulis; assembly: GCA_034641835.2. NCBI lineage: Eukaryota > Viridiplantae > Streptophyta > Pinopsida > Pinales > Pinaceae > Pinus > Pinus albicaulis. The sequence continues at coordinate 388,437,810 of CM076576.1, read as the reverse complement.
GCAGCTAACTACGTTGATGGCTGATATGATAAAATCGAAATTGGCATTCCCTAGCCCGCAGACTGCCAAGAATAGTCCCATTTACTCAACAGGCACATGCATTAATAAAACCACAACGCATCGACCAGCGAAATTTGTGATTCGAATCTGCAACCTCCTTCTCCTCCTTGACCAGCCTCCTGGTTATGGAATAATTTCTCTGTAAGCTATCTCCGAGATTTTGTAAAACTACCTTTGTTTATGATACAACTATATCCGAGATTCTGTAAAATTTCAGGAACATCTGGAGTCTCCCACCATGGGGCTTGAACCCCCGAGTCGCATACACCCAAAGTCGACTCTATAAATAAAAATTGGTTTTCCTTGGGATTTATATGGTTAGGTTGGCTTGTGTTATAAATCCAATTTAATTTTAAGTTTCGAGATCCCAATTTCAAACAGAAAACATCGAAGGCATGGAAAAAAAATATATAGAAAAGACTTCGATTAAGGTTGCAGACGGAGGCTACGGTTGGAATGGTGGTTGGGGTTTCCATGAGAGAGATTTAATATTTGGATGGCTTAACGAGACTCGAATTGCCCAATCTTCAAGGCCCTATTTTGTTGCAAGATTTACGAGAAAATTAATTTTAGGCCATTTTAATCTCTCATTCAATCACTGTAATAAATTTATGTTGATCCTTTTGCATTCCACGTTCATTCCAGGCCTATTGTATGAAATTGGTGGGGCATGAAATAATAGGTAGTACACATAGTGAGAAATCATAATGTATTATGTGATATTTTGAAACTTTAAAAGTCTGTAAACCCGTCCGTTTAGCCAAAGTTACCCACTGTCAGAGATCCAAGCAGTAGATTTTAGATTCAAGCAGTAGCAAACTAGGATAGTCGATGTTAGAGCTGATGTTGGAAGAAAAATTGGGAAGTGCATGTGAAGATGGCTAACTACCCAAAATAGCTCAGTCGTCAAACAATAGCTCATGAAATGACGAGGACATTCTCTTAATTAAAGTTATTAATTTGTAGGTGAAGATTATTCATCGACTCTTAAGTGACTTGTTTAAAGCAAAAGTTTATAAAGAGTGCGACATATTCCAAGAACGAAACTAAAGTGTTACTTATATTGAGAATAAAAGTGATTACAATTGTGTTAATATAATTCATAATCTAACAAATAGACATGCAAAAGCTTAAAGAAAAAAGAAAAAGAAAGAAAAAGTGCATGCTTTACCATTAATCTGGTTTAGAGTTTGAAGTCATTGTTATCTTAATAATATAAGATGAAATGTATTTGAATATAAACATTGTAAAATATTTCAAAAAAAAAAAATTATACTATTAGATATTTAATGCTGGAAGTAATTGTATTAACTTTGTTATATATAATAATGTTGAAAGTAGGTAGCTTAGTATATTTAACTATATTTTTTTAGGGTATATGACTTAATTTGAAATTACATTATTTTCATGTAATCTTACACTTTTTATACATATAGAAAAATGAATTATATTTTAAGATAAGAAGATTAAAGGATAAATGTATTAATATTTTGATAAATGTAACACTTAAGAAACATGGTATACGATATCATTATTATTCTTGCTTGAATGCAATAATAAGTGAAAATAGACGATATGTATAATAAGTGAAAATAGATGATATGTAGATACAAATTGTTAATGAGTTTATAGAGTAGAGAGTTTAAAATTAGTCATGTTATTAATTTGTAAGTCATAATGAAGTTATCCTTTAAGTGTGTTTATTAAAGAGGAAATCATATATATATATATATGTGTGTGTGTGTGTGTATGTATATAAGTGGATTTTGACTTGGTGTAAGGGGATATCTTAATTCTAGGAAGAAAGGTTTAATGAATAATTATGCTTAAAGATTAGCATTCTTATTAATGGTACTATGGAATTCACAATGTTAAATTAGCATAATAAGTGTTAATTAGTAATATTATGTATTTTAGTAGATTTTAATGGAATCATCTGTATACAAACATAGTGATTGGATAAAATCCTATAGGGTGAAGAGATTAGAAATGTCCAAACCCATGTGGCTACTAAGATTTTTTTGTATCTTGATAAAAGAAACATGCACAAACATGAACTGAAGGCAATACTTGAAAATTGTTAGTTGGATGTTACATGATGGATTGTGAAACAATATGCATGTCCACCTTAAAAAAAAAAAAAAAAAAAAGTGTTTAAATTTGTTTCAATGATGTTGCTTCTCAACAAGGGATGAATGGTGTTGTTATAACCATGACCAACTTTGAATGATTGGAGGAATAGAAAAGAGTTATAGAAGGACACATAAAGTGAGTGAGTAGAGGTTTCAAAAATTAGTGTAAGCAACCAAAAAGAAGTAATAGCTAAGTATCCTAAAGTAGGACGGAAAAGTATGGATTCCGGGAAAAATTACAAGTAAATAACTTAACACTCTTGAAGTATTTGTGAATGGATAAACTTGTGGAAAATGGTTGAGAAACTACGAAGTATTTTCATAAATACAATGCCTATTGGGGGCTAAACATTACCAATCAATCAATGATGATGGGATAAGCTCACCAAGGAATGACCATCATTTATGCAAGTGAATTAATCATGATAGAAAATAAACCATGTTGACCTAGTGATATGATTACATACAATAGTTTTAGAATCAGTAAGCCATAAGTGTTTGATGTAAAATCAGAGGATTTTATTTTTGATATTGATGATTTAAATAATGATTGTGTAACTCGTAATATCTTAATGGTGAATTTCACTAAATTTCCTTGAGAAATTAAGAATACATGATGAGATATTAAGGCCTAAGATGATGAGGCTCATTTAAAATTTAATAATGTACTTAGATGAGTATACCTATAGTGTAAATGGTCAACTTCCTAATAGAAAGAACAAGAAATGATTGTTGAAAAGTAATTGGTATCTTGATGAAACTATCACACTAGTTGTTGTGATGAGATAACATAGATCCTAGATGGATGCTGAATAATCTTAGTTCATAGTAGGTATTCAATGTTTATACAAACAAATAAAATTGATATTCGGATGAATCATGATAAGAATTCTTATAGTGTATTATTGTTCTATATTTGATAAGTATTGATATGATTCTCATATTGATGGTGTTTCATGATATGGTGGTATGACGATAATGATGAACATGTTGTTGTTATGATAATGATGTTATATGCTCATGATGAATATGAGATGCATAGGGATTATGATGTTATGATTTAAGGTTATATTGACATGTGGTTAGTTTATTATGTAATGTCCTGATATATATTTGATGCAAATATGTTGTTGTTATAAATTATGATAGAATTTCATAAGGTGAAGCATGTGGAATTACATGTAGATTTTATGACATGGAAGAGTATGCAGTTATTTCCTATTCAGAATGTTGTGATTAACAACAATGTTATGTTATCATGATGACATGCAAGAGTTTGCATGTGCGTTATTTTGTATGATGTTATGATTATAACTAATGCATTGGATGCCTGTTGAGATGAGGTGATTGGTAGGAAATCCACAAATGGGCCAAGAGGGCTGGTTATTTGAGCATCTCGTGGGAGCCCATACCTATGAGGGAGAATATGTAACACTATATGGGTTGGGGAAAAACTCAATCAACACTACATATGCCAATGGTTCCTTTGTCTTGTATATCTCTTGATGGATAGCTCTTGAAGGGCCGTGGGACCATCTTGAGGAGGCCAAGGGCCTGATATTGTAGGCCAAGTGCCCGGTATTGGATGGGAACACTGAAGTCTAGAAGTGGGTGTAAGAATTCGATGCCTGGGGTTGTGCACCTTAAGGAGCTGTGGAAGGAGTGGGCCAGCCTTGCGAGATGCCCATGTAGAAATTTGTTGAATAATGATATTTTATCCACCGAGATTATCCTGATCACATATCAATTCGATTTCATATGCAACACATAATCTCTTCCACTCAGATCATCACACATGCGGAAATAAAACAAGCGATAACACATCAAATCATTATACACATTAACACAGTATGTATGGGGAAAGCTTATAGCTGAAAACCCCGCAGCTATTGTGTATATTATAATGGAGAAATCATGTAACAAACTCAGTACAATACTCCTCACAAGTACTCAGTACTTTCTCATAAAGTTACACACAAACTAGCTTGGTTTTGAACAAGTCACTAGTTCAAAACACACCACTAATTGCCTTGCCTCTATTGCGCAATCAAGGCCTATCTAAATAGAGATCCAAGGTTCGAATCTCCTTGGCTTGACAACGCAATCATCATGGGCAATTCCTCCAAGTGTGGTGCAAATCTCATGCACAACTGATGTCGCCACCGATAGCTAACTCCACCCTTTCATCTACCTCTTTCACTGGTCTCCACTGAACTGTCCATGCACTGTAGTGAACTGATGTGTTCTTGAGTTGAATAATGAGTTACTAATTAATGAATTAAATAATATTTAATTCACTCCACTCATTACTAGTTGATTAGCTGGTTAAACTAATCTCAACTAGTTCAACTAAGTTAAACCGAACACAACTCCACCAACTGTCTCATCAACTCCACCAAACTTCTGCCACTGAAGTCCTAACTGAAGTCAACCATGCATGAGCTCACCAAACTCCTAGGAATAGCATAATTCCTCTGTCAGATGCATGAGCCACTTCTGTAGCTCGAACTGAAGTGCTCCAAGAGAGTAAACTGAAGTTTAGAGTCCAAATATTATTAAGGGTAAATAATATTTGACTTTTCTATTTTTAGGATAGGCAGTCTAAAAATAGACTTCGACCTATATGTCTAAAAATATAGGTCCATATATTTTTACCAAAATGACCAATACTCCAAGAATAACATACTGCAACCCCTGGACCATGCTCCATATGTCTAAAAATAGACATAGTCTAAAAATAGACTTTGCGCCAGAATTTGCCTGCGGGCCCACTTAGTGAAGGCGACTTCATTTCACTAAGCTCCATCATCTTGCTGCATTTTCAACACTCCCTCTCGGCAAGATATGGATTATCTGCAACCCCTATCCTGCCTCTGTGGAATTCGAACTTGCTCCTGGTGAGCGCCTTCGTCAGGATGTCGGCATCCTGATCCTCCGTGGGAACATATGAAAGCATCATGATTCTCCGCTGAACACAATCTCTGATATGATGGTACCTGATGTCGATGTGTTTGGAACTATCATGAAATACTGGATTAGCCGAGAGTTTAATGCAACTCTGGTTATCACAGTAGATCACTGTAGGCTCCAAATGCAACCCAAACAATCCAACGAGGATCTTCCTCATCCAAATAGCCTCAGATCTGACCCGACTAACCACATGTACTCCGGCCCGCTGCTCGACCCAATGCTGAAAACTCCTCCAGATGTGCTCTTCCAGTCCGTTGGGCTCCCTGCCCAATCTACATCAGTGAAGCCAGAAAGCTTCGCTCCATCCTCCTGTCTGTACCATAGACCATATCCTGATGTGCCACTAATATAGCGCAATACATGCTTTCCTGCCTTCCAAAAGAGCTTGGTAGGCTTAACCATAGCTTGTGAAAGCTGGTTAACAGCATAGCATATATCGGTCGTGTATTGACCAAATACATAAGCGACCCCACCAACTGTCGATAGACAGTGGCATCCACTACCTCTGCCGATGTAGCATCCTCTTTCCTCCAACCACCAGGAAGAGGAGTGTCGATAGGCTTGCAGCCTTACATGTTGAACTTCTCCAGTATCTCCCGGGCATACTTGCCTAGAGACACAAACAAATTCTCCGGGTCATACCGCGCCAAATCTCCAATCCCAGAAATAATGAAGGATGCCCAAGTCCTCTATCTCGAACTCGCAAGATCCTCTCGCATGAAAGTATCAACTCGCTCATCGCCGTCAAAATCGTGGGATCATCTACATGGCGTACGATGATCAACATCTTCCTCCACCACAACTGGGACAGGTTGGATCCGCTCACTCTTGGAGAATCCAAGCCCTAGTGAACTAGTTGTCTATGCGAGTGTACCAAGCACGAGGTGCTTGCCTGCACCCGTACAAGGCTCTCTTGAGTTGGCACACATGCGACCTACCGCCGAAGATCTCGAACCTTCAAGCCGGCCTATGTATTGCCCTCCTCAATCACTCTGTTGAGAACGTAGTCTTCACATCCATCTAATGAATGTGCCACCCCATATGCACTGAGAGAGCGAGAATCGTCCGTATGGAAGAATACCTTGCGACAGGTGCAAAGGTTTCCTCATAATCGATCCCCTCAATCTGTGAGAAGCCTCGAGCAACAAATCTTGCCTTGTAATTCTCCACACTTCTGTCAGCTACTTGCTTCACTTTGTAGATCCATCAGCGAACTCCACCACTGATTTTCCTCCTGGCCTTGGGACACCTCCCATGGATCGTTTCGTTGGCGATCGAACCATATTCTTCGATCATGGCATCTACCCATGCTAGTTCTCCACAAACCTTCCTCAAAAGAGGATGGCTACGCGCCAACACATTGACTCACAAGAGCCATGTATCCAAGTGCAGTACCGATCCGATGATCGCTCGTTCGCGCTCGTGCCGTAGGTGGTCCTACAACCTTCTCTCGCATCCCGAGCGCGCCGCTCGCCTTCGTAGTGCGTATGCGCCTCTCGATGGTTGGCACCGCATGGGTGGTTTCTTCCACCTCCCGAACTTCGTCTTGTGGCCGATCCACATCCGGAAGCTCCTCCTTAGGAACTAACATCTCCTCATCTGCATGCAAGTGTAGCTCCCTCTCAAGCGAACACTGCATGGCTTTCTCCTCCTGAAACTTGATATCCCATCGCACAACAGTCTTGCGACTGTCTGAAAAATACACTCGGTAGTTGTGAGGTGTATCAGTGTACCCCACAAATATTCTAACCTCAGTGGTCGGATCCAGCTTCCTTCTCGCATCCTTTGTCACATGCATGTAGACAGGTGAGCCAAAAATTCTCAGATGAGAAATATCAGGCCTCTTGCCAGAATAAGCCTCCTCCGGTGTACTCATGCCAAGAACCTTGTGAGGAAAATGGTTTTGCACATACATTGCTGTATTTCATACCTCAGCCCACAAGTGAAGGGGTAGGCCCTGATCATGCAACATCGCCCGTGCAACACCCACGATCATTCTGTTCTTCCGCTCAGCCACCCCGTTCTACTGTGGGTTATGGGGTGCGATGAGCTCTCTCCGAATCCCTTTTGTGCTGTAGAACTCCTTGAATTCAGCCGAGATGAATTCACCACCATTATCACTCCTTAGAGCAATCACCTTCTTCCCTGACTCCTCGACTCCTTCTCGACCCGCTGCTTTAAACTCGCTGCACTTCGCGAATGTATCGCTCTTCTTCCTCGTATGAAGAATATCCAACACTTTCGAGAGAAATCATCAACAAATATCACATAATACTTGTGCTTTGCTGTCGAAGCAACTGAGAAAGGACCACACACGTCTGTGTGAACTCTCTCAAGGATCGTCGTGGCGCGACTATCCTTCTCGTGAAATGTGGCTTTCACATACTTCCCCAAGTTACACCCCTTGCACTGATCTGACTGCGCAAGAGTGCCCTTAGGAAGTCCAGTAGAAATCTGCTACAGGATCTTCAAAGCTCCATGGTGAAGGTGGCCCAATCTCCTGTGCCACAGTTCGCCCTCATCATCCTGGCTCATCACTTCTCCCGCCTTGCATGTCACTGCTGCGCAGCCATCTACTTGCAACTGATAAAGGTTCTTGGTTCGAACCCCTATCTTCCGGGTCTCTCCAGTAGTCTTACTGCGTTGGAAGGCTTTCCCTTTGCTGAAGACCACATCATACCCCTTATCTTCCAACATCGCCACAGAGATCAAGTTCTTCTTCAATCCAGGTACATGCATGACATCCTTCAATATAAAGGGTTTACCAGAATCCCTCTGAAAGGATATGGTACCAATACCAGTCGCACTGTATCTACCATCATCGCCCATCTCGATGTGCACACCCAGATCTTTGTCCTCCAGATCTGAGAACAAATCCCGATCTCCCGTCATATGAAATGACGCACCGCTGTCCAAGAACCACACCGATCCTATCACACTTGAAACCAAGCATGCGATCAGTGAAAAGTCAAGCTCGAACTGCGAAGCCAAAGCTTCTCCATCTGCAGATCTTCCCGCTTGCTTGTTTTTCTTCTTCTTCGGACAATTTGTAGCATAATGTCCATGATCATGGCAGTGAAAACACTTCACTTTCGCCATATCCTGCTTCTTTCCCTTTGCACCGGAATGAGAAGTTTTCTTACCCTTCCCCTTCTTTGCTTTGGCAACCAAAGCGCAATTTTCTTCATCATCTCCCTTTGATGAAGATCCATCCCGAGTAGTCCTCCTTATCTCCTCCTGCATGAGATCCGCCCAAAGGCGCTCCCATCCCGGCAGCTTCTCCCGACCATTGACACTATCTTGATATGAGTGCCAAGCCCTCGGAAGACCAAGGAGAGCCAGGTCGACCATGTCCTCGTCTTCGACAGTCACCCCCACACTTCCCAGCTCATCTCTGCACTGAGTGAACTTCGTGAGGTATTTGGCGATACTGTCGCCTTTCTCCATCTTGATTTTCTTGAGCTTATCTTCGAGCGCCAACTTTCTTTGGTCAATCTTAATCTGGAATAGATCCGTCAAAGCTTTCCACATTAAAAATGGAGAAGCCTTTCCATGCAGGCTGGATACAATATGATCCTTGACGCCCTCCAACAGGATCCTTCGACATTTCGCCATCTTCTTTTGCCATGCATCGACTTCAGCAGGATCAGTGGGCTTTTGGACATCCGTATCTACGAACTCCTTAAGACCATTATCTTTTAATACTGCCTCCATGCGATCCTTCCATGCAACATAATTCGAACTGCCTTCAAGAGCATATTCGAGTCGCAAACCATTGAAAGACATTTTCAACACCGGCACCAAGAAAACAAAACTGCTGCAAAATTCGAATTCCACTTCAAAGCTCAACCGCTCTAGATCTGTGAGAACAAATTATTTCTAGCACAGAGATTGACTGCAAGGGGCATTTACTGGATATATCACCTTTCAAAGGAAAGGATGGATCCAGAGGCTACCTGGCCCGCATGCAGACTCTGTCTACCAAAATAAGTTTGTAATCACTGTGATGATCAATCTCTGCTCCGATAATTAATCTAGCTCCGATACCATGTAGAAATTTGCTGAATAATGATATTTTATCCACCGAGATTATCCTGATCACATATCAATTCGAATTCATATGCAACACATAATCTCTTCCACTCAGATCATCACACATGCGGAAATAAAACAAGCGATAACACATCAAATCATTATACACATTAAAACAGTATGTATGGGGAAAGCCTATAGCTGAAAACCCCGCAGCTATTGTGTATATTATAATGGAGAAATCATGTAACAAACTCAGTACAATACTCCTCACAAGTACTCAGTACTTTCTCATAAAGTTACACACAAACTAGCTTGGTTTTGAACAAGTCACAGGTTCAAAACACACCACTAATTGCCTTGCCTCTATTGCGCAATCATGGCCTGTCTAAATAGAGATCCAAGGTTCAAATCCCCTTGTCTTGACAGCACAATCATCATGGGAAATTCCTCCAAGTGTGGTGCAAATCTCATGCACAACTGATGTCGCCACTGATAGCTAACTCCACCCTTTCATCTACCTCTTTCACTGGTCTCCACTGAACTGTCCATGCACTGTAGTGAAGTGATGTGTTCTTGAGTTGAATAATGAGTTACTAATTAATGAATTAAATAATATTTAATTCACTCCACTCATTACTAGTTGATTAGCTAGTTAAACTAATCTCAACTAGTTCAACTAAGTTAAACCGAACACAACTCCACTAGCTGTCTCATTAACTCCACCAAACTTCTGCCACTGAAGTCCTAACTGAAATCAACCATGCATGAGCTCACCAAACCCCTAGGAATAGCGTAATTCCTCTGTCAGATGCATGAGCCACTTCCAAGGCTTGAACTGAAGTGCTCCAAGAGAGTAAACTGATGTTTAGAGTCCAAATATTATTAAGGGTAAACAATATTTGACTTCCTATTTTAAGGAATAGGCAGTCTAAAAATAGACTTCGACCTATAGGTCAAAAAATAGAGGTCCATCTATTTTTACCAACATGACCAATACTCCAAGAATAACATACTGCAATCCCCGGACCATGCTCCATATGTCTAAAAATAGACATAGTCTAAAAATAGACTTTGCGCCAGAATTTGCCTGCGGGCCCACTTAGTGAAGGCAACTTCATTTCACTAAGCTCCATCATCTTGTTGCATTTCAACAGCCCAGAGTCATTGAGTATTGGAATCGGATGCCTGCCTTGGGGCAGATGAGGTATGAGTCGGGCGTGAGCCTTGGGGCCAGCCTTGGCTAGGGACAAACCGGGGAGGCTTATGCCTGGTTCCGAAAGTGGGAAAAAGGACATAAATTCCTTGAGATTTCTCGGGTGCTGTGAAGAAATTTCAATTCCTGCTGGTTATTCTAGTTCAGCAGAGGGTGTTGGTCACACATGAAGTAATAAATAATACATAATATAATATAATATCAGTAAATAATTAACTTTGGGACGAAGTTCCTTGAAGAGGGGGAGTATGTAATGTCCCATAATAATTATAAAATAATAAATAATATATATATAATATAATATAATTTAATAAATAAGTAAATAAATAAATAGTCAAGAGAATAATAAATAAATAATAAATAAAACATTAAATAATAACTGGAGTTCTAAATAAAATAGTAAATAATAAACTAGATTCCTAAAAAAATAAATAATTAATTAACAAAATTAAATAAATTAACAAAGAGTTAAACTAAGAAACTAATAGAAAGAAAGTTAAACTAAGAGAACACTAAATTAAGTAAAACTAACAAAAAGTAAGTTGAATTAAGATAACACTAAATTAAGAAAACCTTAAGTTGCATGTTGAGACAATGAATGTGTGCATGTGGTTCCCATTCCATTGTTTGGTCTATTTAATAGAGATTGAGGAAGATTCAAATATCATTCATTATTTCATATATTCTCTGGAGAGAAAGGTATTGTGAGGCAAAGGATACCCTGGCAGTAGTACGTTGATTGAGAGCTCGGGGGTGGCCAGCTGTGGAAGGATTACATCCAGTTGAGCTTACGGTTGGGTGGAGAGTTGTCCCAAAAACTTTGTTGTGGTCAACAGGATTCAGCTAGCATTCAACCTTGGAGTCTCAAGTAAGGAAAATCACCATTACAGGTAAGTCGTCTTGCTCATGTTTTTGAAAATTCCATGATGATTAGTTAAACCGTTTTTGGGTTGATTATTCATTGTTTATGTGATATAATTAATCACATGTTAAAATTGGGGTTGTTACAAAACCACTTTGTAGAAATAGGTAAATTGATTACACTCTTTACCTGAGACGAAAAGGGGAGGAGTGTTTATGTCAACCTTCGCCTGTCAAGAAAAAAATAGACAATTAAACCAAGAAATTGCAGTAAATGTGAATTGCAATTAAGGGTTGGGAAAAAGGGCATACCTGGTCTATGAAGCATGAGATCATGCTGCAAAAAAACTAACATTTGTACACCCTAGCATCATGGAAAAAGATATATAAAAAAGTAAACTAATGAAGTCAACAAAACCCTCGTAAATTCATCAAGCGAGTTCCCATGAAGAGTAGGTTAATGAATATGGGGGTCGAGGTCGTACCTATAACCCCAATTTTAGGAATTTTTCTATATTTTTAATGATCAAAATAATATGAACTAGTTCATACACCTGCAAACAAGGAAAACCAGAGAAAATGATAACTATGCCAAAGTATTCACATAGATTGAACCTCTCTGGACATGAAAAAGAAAAAAGAAGGATGCAACCCATTGTAGTGGAAACATAGATGAGGGATTACATGTCTGAAATCCCTCTATGGAATTATCATCGACGAGTTGTATCATTATGATTCAGTCATGGCGCACGGTAACAACCCAGAGAAATTACAACAATAGAGGCAATAAAAGGTTTAGGGTTATGATGAAGACCCCTACCCCAAAAATTACCCAACGAATAGCACATTACTATAAGTTATACAACAAAGATATGAGCGGTTCGTTAGCCAGAGGGTATTACAAGAAATTTCCTCAGATTCCCACCATAATAAATCTACATACCTGTGCGTGAGGGTAAGTAATTTACCCTGGTAGCGTGCAGACGATTTCGTTAAGAATGGGAAAGCGGAAAGGAAGAATCCTCATCCACAACGACCATAAAAATGTGTTAAATAATCGAACAATAGAGGAAAGGATAGGGTATAGTCTTAGGGTTTAGGTATTTAAGCATACACCATAGATCATCTACAAAAATATCTCTACTATTCACTTCATTCCCTCAAGGTATGTGGAAGCCAGGTGAAGGGAGGGGGGTTCACATGGCTTTGTACAACTGGTAGCTAGAGAGTGGTAGTCACCAATAAGGGGGAGGACGATATCATAAGTATATATCATACATTGTAATTAATGAAAAGGAATTAGAAAACCATATTAAATCAAAAGTTGGGGAACAAATGTATCTAAAGCCCATTCAAACCATAGATAAATCAAATGTTTGGGGCACAAATGTAGTTAAATCCAATTTAGGCATAGTTATGAATTAAAGTGTTAGGGCCACATTAATAAGGATATAAAAAGAGGGATCACCAATACAAAAAGGGTTAATTTGTTAGAGTGTAAATATATTAATTAAGGCAAACAAATGAAGTTCCAATTCCTTGTAGTAGTGCCTTAATAGAGGCACTTTTGCATCCTCCACATGAGGTAAGTCCCTAGCCTTAAAATAGGGCTACATGAACACCATGGTGACTCTAAAAAGGATTATATTAAGCCAAGAAAAATATGAGACATAAGAAAAAAATATAAAAATAAAAGTTATTGCAATGGACATTCTATAAATTGGTTTTAATTCAGTTTTGAACCGCTCTACTTATCCATTATTCAACATTATTAATATCAAAATATTGGCCTTTATCCTTGTAAATTTATGTGTTTTTAATATGTAATTTATTGTATCAATCTAACTTTTCTAAGGTCGTGGCAAGGGCCCACCATCGACCTTAACTAAGTTTTGTAGTTAATTTTAGTTAGGATAGAAATATATGTGTATGGATTAGCATAGAGTAGCTGCACTTTGAATATACATTTCGTTGTTATTATTAAATAAGCTTTATGCTTTTAGAAGTGCGATTACAAAACATTTCAATATTTTATAGATATATTTTTTTTCTCTTAAACTTCTGGTTAATGATTAATTTTTTAAAGGATATATTTTTATTTGATACTATTTGAGCTTATGAAATTGTTTCTCATAGAAGACTGCTTGAGTTTGTAGTATTACCCTTTATTAAACCTTGTTTTATTGGAATAGATTTTTTTTTAGTCTAAAGAAGATTTCTGAAGATCGAGATTTTAAAAAACCTTAAGACCGAATTGAAACATTTTATTTGAAGTGAAATATCCTACTCCTTGTGAATCAACAACTTCCAACAGGGGACTCTGCAACCAAAGATTTATGCATGAAATCTTTCATAATACTTTGTTTGGAATGTAGATCATTTGTTTTGTTTCCAAATTAGTTTCAAATTGATTTGTGAGATCATAGAATTGTGTGAATGGATCTTTTGAGTTTGAATCACATAGTTTTTTCTTAACACTGTTAGACTTAACTCTCGTTTTGTAGGATACATAAGGATTTTGTTTGACCCCAGGGTTAGCTTATGCTATGTGAAGGTATTGAGTATAATAGATTAATTGAAATCAAATTTTGAATTTGGGTTATGATATTATTATATTTGTTTCCAGCAAGGCATTCAAACATGAAATATTTGTGTGGTTGTTTTAGGATAAATTTGTGTTCGAGTTGTATTATTAGGAAAAAATAATAAGATTATTTACTTCAATAGGCTTTAGTAAAGTAATGGAATAATTTTGAATTAGGAACAAAGATTGGACTGAACATTTGGTACTTAATTCGATACTAGCTAGAGCATAGGATAGTGAACTTGAATCTGAACCATGATATTTTGCAAATCTAAGATTATGAATTCCCGATTGACATTTTTAAAAGTATAGGGAATTAAAAGAGCATATAAAAACCTAACATTTTTGGCGTTATTTTTTGGGAGTTGAAAATGGTACAAATAATACTTCACTTTGGTAGATTTTTGTGTATGACAGAGATTTTGCAGGGCAGTCAAAGGGCGGCGGTAAGACGTGAGTGAAGAGCCACACATTTAATATGGTGGGGTTGCTCCAAAGTCTTATTGTCCCTAATCAATTTCTGTAGTTCTGTTTCTTATGTGTAAAAGTAGAGGTAGACCTACAGTTATTAAGGGAAGATTTATTTAGAGTACGAGATCACTTTTAGAATTATTTGGTCCTACAAAGACCCCCTCAATTAACCAAAGATAATAGTTCTATATGAAACAAGGAGAAAGGAGAAAGATCTGTTGCAGTGGTGGCCTTAGAAAAGGAAATACTCCACACAGAAGGGACAATACATGTTGAAGGCATATTACAACAAGAAAAACCCATATTAGGAGATGTTGTAGAAACATAATCAGTGGCAGTCTCACAAGTAGAATCTGCAGTGTGTAGGTTTTAATCATGTACATAAATTACCTACAAGTGATTTCTTAAAAATATAAAATAAAAAATGGCAAGAAATAAACATAAAACACATATACACGAATATTCTCCCCTGGATTCGAAAACTGGGACTACCAGATTAATTTTTCAATATATTCCTTTTAATGTTACAACACACACACACACACACACACACACACACACACATGTATATCCATGACGAAGCATTTATAAACCTCAATCCATTAACCTTGTATTAGAACATAACTGTGGTTTCGTTGACCGTATCTACAAAATACCACGGACAGAAAACCATCATGCCCAAAAATATGTCCAAAACCCATGGAAAAAACCATAGGTAGGTCCGTCCACCTAATATAGGGTTCATTATTTTTTTTTTGCTCAGGTGCTGCCATGGACTCCATGTAGGGGGGCTACCGGGCTCCTACAAGCCCCCTGACAGGGGGGGATGTTTCCCACCCTGTGGCCCCCCTGCTGAACCTAGCGCAACGAAAATGGGGGATGATCGCCACCCATGTGATTCATGGAAAGAATATAACAAACCCCCAACATTATCCCACTTGTTGTTGTCTTTTCCAAACAAGGGGTCACAAGGGAGATTCATCATTATTCTAGTCCTAAAACACCCATTGATTCTCTACACCAAGAAAATTTCTCAATGCTCATAGAGTTTGTCAATGCATCTACAACATTCTTCAAAGTGTCTTTACCAGAAAGAACTTTTTTTCCTTAACCATATCCCTCACAAAGTGATACTGAGAATCAATGTGCTTTGTCTTTGAATTATAAGCATGTTTCTTTACCAAGAAAACACGACTTTAGCTATCACATTCTATCCTTATAGCTCATTTTACCAACATAATATTATAATAGAATTTTTGTAGCCAAACTTCTTCCTTGCTTGCATGGGTGGCTACCATGTATTCAACCTCTGTAGTTGAAAGAGACACTACAGACTGTATTTTTCTCATCCAAATGACAGATTCTCTAACTAGGTTAAATACATTCCCACTTGTATATCTTATCTAATCCATATCTCCAGCCCAGTCTGCATCACGAAAGCCACGAACGTCTAAAAATATGTCCATTCCTGGTCTTCCTTGGTAGCACAGACCATAATCGCTAGTGCCACACAAATTTATGATAACCTACTTCACTTCTTTCCAATGTCTGTTCCCTATTTTTGACATAAAACTACTAAATACTCCCACCGCATGTGAAATGTTAGGTCTAGTACAAACCATTAAATACATCAGGCTACCCACTGCACTTGCATATGGAACATGGGACATGTACTCTTCCTCCTCTTGTGTCCTGGGACATTGTTCAACGTATAACTTTACACCTACAAGAATAGGAACTTTCACCAGTTACTATCTTGCATATTAAGCCTCTAGAATATTATCTCGAAATACTTCCTCTAGTTTAACCAGAGCTTCCTCTTTACCTAATCTTTTTACCCAATCATTTTCCATAAACCTCTTATTCATTCTTTCTACAACTCCGTTTTGTCGATGTGTGTATGGAGTAGTCTTTTGCAGTATTATACCACACTTCTTACAGAACTCTTCAAATTCCTTCTTGTAGAACTCTCCACCATTATCTATCCTCAACACCTTTACCTTATTCTCTATCTGGTTTTCCACCAGAGCCTTAAATTCTTTAAATCTATCAAAGACTTCAGATTTCTTCCTGGGGAAATATATCCATGTATTCCTTGAGAAGTCATCTATAAATGACACACAGTACACTAGCTTACCTAGTGATGGAACCGATAGAGGTCCAAACACATCATTATGCACAAGCTCTAATGTCCCTTTTTCTCTCTTAGCACTAGAGGGAAAACTCACCCGATTCTTCACTTCGTATACACAATGTTCACAAAAATCGAAATACAGATAGAAATTAGACATACCTTCTATCATACCATTACCATGAAGTATTTGAAGGGCCTTCTCTCCAATATGTCCAAGCCTTTGATGCCACAACATGGTATTTTCTCCAGAGACCACAAGGTTTTTAGCTCCACTTTAAGGAACCACATAAATGTTTCACCCATAAATAACAAAGCTACCTAGAAGCCTGTACAAAGTTCTAATATGAACTACCCGCATCAATACTAGTACTCACTGAACCATATTGTAGGTATCCTTATAGAACACTATTTTTACACCTGCATCATCCATATTTCTTACAAAAATTATATTTTTGGACAATGGAAGAATATGGAGAACACAAGGAAGCGTTTTAATCCTTCCACCTTGCAACTTCAGCTTAAATTTTCTGCGTCTAACAATTTAAACCTTCCTATTATCCCCTAGGAAGACATCACCACCATCATATTTTTCATACTTGAAAAACCTCTCCCTATGGGGAGTGAAGTGAAATGACGCACTTGAGTTAATCAACCATGCCTCATGATCTACATGTGTACTTGAAGAAGAATCTAAGTACACATCCCCACCTTCATCTGAGATGGGTTTCACCTATGAAAAAGGAGCATCATCATATACCTTTCCTTTCTTATGAGCTTTAAATTTAAAATCCTTTTGAAGTTCCCTTCCTTTCTGCATTTCCAGCACAATTTTAAAGGTTTTCTTGCAGATTTTGATAACCCTCTATATTTACATCTCCCACTCAAGGACTTATTCTTTTTATGTTTCTGGACCTTCCTCCTACAGAAAAGGCATATCCATTTTGGTCCTCTATATTTTTCTGTCTCATCTCCTCCAACAGCAAGGATGAGACAATTTCATCAAAATTCAAGGTAGTTGTATTGGTACCTATTGAAAAAACCAAACTATCCCACAAATATGGTAGAGAAAACAAAAAACGGATGCACTTTTCTTCATATCAAATTTTGATATCAATAGATAATAATTGGCTTACCATAGTATTAAAGGCATTCTGATGCTATATCACCGAATCTCCACCCTTTAACCTTAGTTATATAGTTTTATCTACAGGAACACGTTGTTCACCAAACACTTAGATTGGGACAAAGTACCTAACTTGTCCCACAAATCCTTGATTTCACTTTCCTCAGATACATTCAACAAAACCAAATCTAATATACACAACCATATTGTTCTATTTTCTTTCCAATCCAACTTAGTCAAGTCTTCATCTGACATTGTCTTTGGTTTAGTACCCAGATCTATCACAATCCACTGATCTTTATCCAATAAAAAATCCTCCATATTAAGCTTCTACAACTCAAAACTCTGACCATTAAATTTTTCAATATCTACCTTTCCACTTCATGCCATCTTCTTTCACCGCAATAATCGATCCCGCAGATCTCCCATTGAACAGAGTATACCATAGGCCCGAGAAAAACCCCTTTGTAGCATAGGCATCCCCTTGAAGCCGAAGAAACTATGATACCAAATGTAGGTTTTAATCCTGTACATAAATGACTTGCAAATGAATTATTAAAAATAGAAAATAAAAAATGGTGAGAACATCAGCATAAAACACATATACATAAATATTTCGCCATGGATCCCAAAACCGAGACTGGTAAATTAATTTTTCATTATATTCCTTTCAATGTTACAATACATATATATAAGTGCAGAAGCATTCATAAACCTCCATCCATTAACCCTAGATTAGAACATAACCATAGTTCCCTTGACCGGATCTACAGAATACCATGGAAAAAAACCATCATGCATAAAACCATGTGAAAAATATATGCATAAAAACATAGGTGGGTCTGCCCACCTAATATAGGGTCCATTTTTTTTTTGGTTTATTTATTTTATGTTATTTTTTTTGTATTTAATTTTTTAATTTTTTCTTTTATTTTATTTTTAAATTTTAAATTTTATTTATTTATTCATTTATTTATTTAATTTATATATATATATATATATATATATATATATATATATATATATATATATATATATATATATATAGATATATTCTATTTTTTATTTTTTATTTATTTATTTTCCGAGGCTTTCCCCACAATCTCGTGTAGGAGGGCTATTGCCCCCTTACAAACCCCTCGACAGGGGGGGATTTTGCCCCCCCCGACTACACTCGGCACAACAAACATAGGGGCCTATCTCCCCTTCTGTGAGTCATGGAAAAATTATAGCACACACCCAACAAAGTGGGGGTACCTTATAGAGAATTAGGGCCTCTACATATAAAACCTAGCCTAGTTGAATCTTCTTCAAGTTGGAGTACTACACCAAATATTACTGCTTTTGGACCTCTTGGAAGAATGGGTGACAGAAAAGGAGGTGCAGAGAACATAAACAATAACAGAAACAATGATAGGAACAATGGTGGGAAAAATAATAGAATTAATATCCTACTTAACAATAATGGGGACATAGGTTATGGACCTAGTGGAGGAATCAAGGAAAATGAGGAAGAAACATAGACTACATTTGAATTTCCAATCTTTCACATTACCATAAATATCACTATGAAAAATATACCTTTGGCATATCTTCCACTTTTCCATGGTATGTCTTTTGAAGATCCTGACTCTTTCCTGTTTGAGTTTGATATTATTTGTATAAGTTATAATTATCATGAATATGCACATAAGCTCAAACTATTTGCTTCTACCTTGAAATATTCAACCCTTAGGTGGTTCATGAGCCTAGGAGAACACATTATTTATTAATGGGATGACATGAAATATGTATTTCTTAAGAAATACCAATATTATTGCAAAATCAGAGATATTAATGAAATTTTTGTGATGCAACAAATGGAATACTCGAATTTGGAATAATATATTGAAAGATTCCTTTATAATTACCATATATACCGAATAGGTAATTTGGATGAAAGAACCTTTAGGAATATTTTATTAAAGGGGATAAGGGAATATTGCATTGAAAATTTAAATCCCTGAAGCTCTAGAGACATCTATAAGAAACCTTTTGTTGAAATAGTTAAGTTTCATAGAACTTATTCTAGAAGCAAAGCTATGTCATGAAAAAGGTTCGTGACATTCCAACATACTATGTATCTAGAAATCGTAAACCTATATATGGTGGTGTTACTCGAACTGAAATAGGTAATATTTCGAAAAAAATTTAAGAGATATATCTTGAACACTATTAGTGATCAATTGGATACTCCTAAAATTAAGAGGAAACAAAAAGAGGATAGGTTTGTTTTATCTATTTTCTATCCTAAATAATTAAGGAAACATGCTGAGAGAGAAAGGCATATGATTGCAATAGGAGTCTATGGAATTTTCACCCATGATCACCGCAATGAATAGTTCCCTTCTTTAAGAAGACTACAAGTTATTTATAAAGGAGGGTCTGAAACGAGTGAGCTTCCTTAAACATCTAGAAGACTGCCATGGAGCACACCAAACATTAATTATTATTTCC
The DNA here is from genome assembly GCA_034641835.2 of Pinus albicaulis. Taxonomy (NCBI): domain Eukaryota; kingdom Viridiplantae; phylum Streptophyta; class Pinopsida; order Pinales; family Pinaceae; genus Pinus; species Pinus albicaulis. The sequence goes on along the minus strand of CM076576.1, from coordinate 388,417,731 downwards.
CCCAGTATAAACCATGGAATCTTCAAACACCTTATTCTCCATGGTTAGCTCAACCACCTCATAATTCACCATGGAATCAAGGATGGAAAGGAATCCCTTACATGAATGTCTTTTAGTCCCAAATTCCAGTACCTTCGTATCCTCATTACCAACCACAATATCCACCTTATGCATCGTATACACCTAATGTGACTCAGTACCGACAAGGGTATATCCCACCCTATCCCACATAACAAAAACCCACATTACCATTACCACCCCCATTACAATAGCTACTATAATTACCTCAAATTCCTATCCATAATCACCATATATGAAACAATCATTTAACTCAAATATTCCAAGGACAACATAACTTCCTTAACAACCTATTCTAATCCTAATAAAACACTTCTTCATCTTGTAAAAAACATAGAACTAAAACCTTCTTCCACTTATGTTATCACTTGCTTTTGTATAAATGAAATTCAACTTAGGTTTGGGAAAAAGATTATTAAGAATAAATATGCAGTGGTTATGCAAGAGGATGATCCATATATAGAGTCTAAAAATATATCTAATGAACAAATGAAAACTGAAAAGAATGATGTAGTAAGAGAACCCAAGGAGCCTCCTTTTCTTGAAAGTTTACTTGTGAATAAGATTGAGTCACCTATGGAATATAGTTTGGAATTTTAATTAAGGAATGTTTGTATAAATATCCCTTTATTACAAGCTATTAAAAATATACATATTTACACTAAAACCATTAGGGATATTTGTATTAGGAAAGCAGGAAGGAAGAAAAATAATAACAATATTATCAAAATTAATTAGCCAAATGTCAGAAATGATATCTAGATTTCTAGCAAAATATGCCGATCTAGGGAACCCAATGGTAACTATAGGAATCAAATATACTTCATAAAACCTTAGTATATTTGGGAGCAACCATTAATGCACTAACTATTGATACCATGACATTGCTACAACTAAATGAGGTAATACCTACACCTATCATGTTGGAATTAGCAGACAAGTCTATTGTTAAGCCCACTGGAGTCTTAGAAGATGTGGGGGTGACAATAGCCTCTTGGGAGTACCCAATTAATTTCATAGTAATTTCTCCAAAAAGTACTAAACCAGGGCACCCAATAGTCTTAGTTAGACCTCGACTAACTACTCTTGATGTTGTCGTTGGTTACAATACTAGATAAATTACCATTTCTAATGGATCTCAAATCCAAATATTGAAAAATTTCCACTTGCTCAATTATCTGAAAAATTCCTGATTTGGTTGGAAAGCCCTTATGGAGAGGAAGAATGTATTCTTCCTCTGCTAGCCTTAGAAAAACCAAGCAGATTTCAAGAGAAGTCAGAAGAGCATGTCTTGCAACAATTTTTATCTGATATAAGAAGTATTGAATACCCTATTTGTTTTAGTGGTTATAATAATGTTTTTAGCTGTGAGTTTCAGGAAGCTTTTTATCCTATTGTTTTTTCATCACTTATTATCACATCTACAGAAGAAACCATGGAAGTGTGTGCACAACCTATTGAAATCATTCCTGGAAAAAAATTGTATATAAGTACAGAATTAAGTACAAAACATAAACAACAAGTACTGGAAATGATCCAAAAATAGTACGGGGAATTTTCTTGGGACTACTTATATATGAAAGGGATTCACCTCAATACCTGCATACATCATATTTACACCAATGAAGAAATTAGATCTATAAGGAATCCACAAAGACGAATGAACCCAACACTTAAAGAAATCATCAAGGATGAACTCCAAAAACTTGAGTGCAAGTTTTATATATCCCATTTCTCATAGAAAATGGATATCTCCTTTAGTGGTTGTTCATAAGAAAAATGGGAAATGGAGAATTTGTGTTGACTATAGGGAGCTAAAGAAGGCCACTTTGAGAGATTAGTTTCCTCTACCTTTTATTGACTAGGTACTTGACACCTTATTAAGGAAAAATTGTTTCTCTTTCTTAGGTGGGTATAGATGTTACCGAGAAGACGAAGAGAAAACTACTTTTACCAGCCCTTGTGGTAGTTATGCTTATAGAGTTTACCCATTTGGCTTGTGCAATGCTCCAACCACCTTTAAAAGGGTTTTTATAGCCATTTTTTCTTACCTTATACATGATTGTGTGGAAGTCTATAAGAAAAATACCAATGGAATGATAACTATTACCTCAAAATGAGAAATCTAGCCCCAAAAAACTTAAAAGACATGAAAAAACACTCCAAAAATGAAAAGTGTGTTTTCCAAAATGCACTTTTTTTTACGGTCGATTTTTTTAAATTATGCGAAAAACCAATTTTTTTTTTTTTTAAAGGATTGAAAAAACACCCTTGAAACAAAAAGTGTTGATGCTCGAAAAACCAAAAAAGAATGGGTCACTATTTTGACACTTTTTAACAATGGAATTAAAGATAAAATAGTAGGACTTTCAAAAATCGTAAAATTACAATTTAGTTTTGATACATGATGTTAAAGATGAAAATATCATGTCTCAAAGCCTTGTAATTTCCAAGAATTTGCGTCCATCTTGTGAAAGATAAAATATATTGACTCTAAAATACCATAAAAATATAATTGTTTTCAACTATAACATTAAAGATAAAATATCATAGCTAAGAAAAACCTTAATATTTTGACAATTTCTCAACCACGGTTTTAAAAATCTTTAGTTTTTAACATATTTGAACCACGAAATTATCGATAAATTATATGACTAAAACAATTTTTAAAAATGAACAAGTAAATGAATATTTATTATTCCAAGAGTAATTTTAATTTTAAAGGCTAAAAGTATATATTTTTTCAAATATTACCCTATGACAACTTTTTATATTATTTTATTTTTATTTTAAGTTTATCATATTATTAAAAAATTATTAAATATAATTTGTTTTTGTATCATGTATTGAAATCACTCGATACAAAACACTACCATTATGATGAATGAACAACATAAAAAAATAAATAAAAAATGAATTTATATGTTATTTTGGAGTTTTTGATATTCTGTGTATTAAAACATTTGTTTTATTGGAATTTTGTATAAATATTTTATTTTTAAAAAAATTTAAGATTTTGAAATTTGCAAATTGATTTTCAAAACCTATATTTCACTATTGAGAAATATATATTTTTTAATTTTATTTTCATATATAATAATAATAATAATAATAATAATAAAATTGTATTTCTTTTGAATTTAATAAGTCTAAACTAATCGACCACTAAGGAAGTACACCATCAACAAAAATTTGTTCTCTTAGACTTATCACTTCTACATATGTTTTACTTTGACATATATATCCAATCAAATGTATTGTAAATATCAAAACATTGAAAAAAAAAACTAAAAAAAAAGGAAAAGATAATAACAAGTAACTACAAATATATATTTTAACATTAAAAAATTAAAAAAAAAGAAAAAAATACAATATAAAAAGGACAAAAATAAGAATAAAAAATGTAAAGAAAAAACCAAATCAACTTTTAAAAGATCAATAAAAAAAAAATTGAAAAAAATTGAAAAAAAAACATTAAAAAAAATGATTAATATCGATGAGACAAAAAAACATTAAAAAATTAAAAAATATTGAAATTAATAATTATAAATATTGAAAATAATAATTAAAAACATTAAAAAATGTAAAAACACACATTTTAAATAACCAAAAAAAACAAAAATGGGAAAAAATAAAAAAACAAAAAAAACATATTAGAAAAAAACAACTTAAAATCTATTTGATAATAATAATTGAAAAAATAATTAAAAACGATAATTAAAAAAAAAAAAAAATCATTTAAAAAATAAACAAAAAATTCCATCTTAAAAGTTAAAAAAAAAAACCATTTAAAAAAAATAGTAATCATAAATTATTAAACAACAAAAATAATTAAAAAATTAAAAAGTAAAAAATAAATTAATATTTAAAACAAAACTATAAAATATATATATATATATATATATATATAAAATATATATATATATATATATATATATATATATATATATATTAAAAAAAATAAAATTGATTAAAAAAATTACCTCTCCGCCCACCTAGCCTTGTGGGAGGCAATTTTTTTTTTAATATTAATATTTTTTTTTATACAAATTTAAAAAAAAATGTTTTTGATTTTAAAAAAAAAATTTAATTATGTGTTTTTTTTTTTAATTCCCTTTTTTTTTATTTTTTTATTTTTTTAATTTTTATTTTTACAAGTTAATTTTATTTTTTTTACTTTATTACATCATTTTTTTTTCTTTTTTATATATATTTTTATATTTGATTATTCTTTGTCATGCTTTTTTTTTTAACCAACACAAAAATCACCAACATGAGAAAATTTGAAGTGTAAAAAATAAACTCTCTAAACAAAAAGGGTTGATGTTGCATTAACACTTTTTAAAATTAGCATGAAAGTCACTAACATTTAAAAAAAAATGTTCATACTTCATAAATAAAAAGAAGTTAAAGTGTCAAAATGCAACCCTCTAAAAAGGGGGCTCATTCTGCATCACCACTTTTCAAAATCGACATGAAAATAATGACATTAAAAAGAAAAATGATAGTGACATTTAAAAGAAATATGCTCTAAAAAAATAGGCGATTTCCCATCACCACTTTTCAAAATCGACATGCAAATCATGAAAAAAATGAAAGAAAATAAATCATAAGAAAATTTAAACTCCCAAAAATATTCTCCAAAAAAAAGTGGTGATTCTCCATCACCACTTTTCAAAATTGGGTGTTTTTTTTGCTACCTCAAAAAAATATGCACCAGGTAAATTTCTCGTTTGATCGGTAACTTTGTTCTATATAGATGAATTTACAATGTATAGAAATGATTTTCAAGAGGCTTTGGAAAATTTAGAGAAGGTTTTTATTCATTGTTAGTAAACTCTTCTAGCCCTCGGTAATGAAAAATGTAAAATGATGCAAATTGAGGGAATTGTCCATGGTCATCATGTTTCACAAATATGGATAAATGCTAATGCTAGAAAAATCAAGGTAATTTCACAAATTCTAGTCCCAACATCGCAGAAAAAGGTAAGAAGGTTTTGAGGGCATGCAGGGTATTATAGGAGGTTTATCAAATATTTTACCAAACTTGTTGCTCCTATGTTTAAATTGTTTGCTAAAGATGTTGATTTTTCATGGAATACTAATTGTCAAAATGCTTTTCAGGTATTGAAAGACACGATGTCTACTACTACAGTATTGAGAGGGCCTAATTGGTCCCTTGCTTTTCATATTTTCACCGATGCATTAGATACAACCCTTGGAGCTCTGTTAGGACAAAGGGAGAATCACATTCCTTATGCTATTTATTTTGTTAGAAAAAATCTATTACATGCAAAACTGAATTACACCGTCACTGAAAAGGAATTGTTAGCAGTAGTTCATGATATCAACAAATTCATACATTATATTACTAGTTACAAAACTTATGTTCATACTAATCATTCAACTATTAGATTTCTTATGAACAAACCTATTACAAATGGTAGACTCACTCGATGTTTACTTCTGCTTGAGGAATTTAATATTATTATGATTGAAAAGCCTCGAAGAGATAATTCAGTTGCATAATTTTTGTCTAGAATGAACATTTCATAGGACACTACCCCATTTCCAGATGATTTCTCCTGATGAGAATATATTTTCCATTTCTACTTATACTCCCTAGTTTTGTGATGTGGATAATTAATTGGTGATAGGAAACCTGCCACAAAATTTATTTTTAAGGAAGAAACATAAGATTGTTTAGCTAAGTGCCAATTATTCATGGATAGAAGGAGACCTATACTACACTGGACCAGTTATAATCATGTGGATATGTGTGCGGGAGGATGATATGTATGATATATTGAAAGCTTGTCATATTGAACCTTGTAGTGGGAATTTTGCAAACAACAGAACACCTTACAAAGTGTTGCATGGAGGATATTATTGGCCCACTCTTTGAAATGATGCCAAGAATTTTGTTTCGAGCTGTGCTTCTTTCCAACGAATGGAAAAACATGTTTCAAGTGATGAGATTCATCTTCGAACCTAGGTATCAATTGAACCCTTTGAAAAATGGGCATTATATTTTGTAGGGCCTATTTCTGCTATGTCTAGAAATAAAAGTTATATCCTAGTTTTTACTGATTATGTGACAAAATGGGTAGAATCTAAATCTTTATATTTGAGTTTGTATCTTCCTCCTAAAAGGAAGATACAATTATGGGAAAGAAGCCCCCTAGAGTCTTCTTTCGTGCATTTCAGACTCTTAAAATTTGAAATTCCACCAGCAAGGAACCTTTCCAGATTTAGTCAAAATCCATGGAATGGTGGTACTAGTATTGATTTGAAGCAACAAAAGTCATATTTGAGTTTGTATCTTCCTCCTAAAAGCTGATTTTCTAGACTAGTTCCAAGCTACTATGGAGTAACTCTTAGTTGTTACTTTAACACAATCTCGGTAGTTCAATATTTTCTTTATTGTTGTTGGGTAATTTTGGGGATTTTGTAGTTAATTTAGTACTTAATATATTTTATAAGTCTAAGTAATGAATATGTTTGTTACATAAGATTGTGACAAAGATAATATCAAACCAAAAAAGTGTGTCATTATGTTCAAGCTCTAGTTCGACATCATTAAACATGGTGGTGACATTAAAATTTATAAGCATTAGTTTGTTCACTTCATAATGTCATGATTCAAGAAGAAACCTATCGACATCATATTCAGTGATGGAAAAATCAATTTTATTAATGTTAAAGGTGTCCTACCACTCATTATTTTTGAACCTTTAGCCATCATTACACAGTCAATCAAAGACATGGACAAGCTTTCATTTATTTGGAATTATGCAGAGAGTGTGAACAATAGAATCTTATTGGTGATATTTCCCTCCATGCATTTAAATTATGTGTTATCATGATTTCATATTCTCTTCCCTGATGACATTTTGTGAGTAATGTAGATTGTCTTATCCAACAACACATTATACTTATTAGCCTTCTATCATGATATATTCTTTGGTACTTTCGTCATCATTGTAAATTGACTTAGCTCGTTACATGATATGAAAACATGACCACCCTTCCTAATTAGTCCCACGGTCTATTTGACAGCCTGTAATGAAGGATTATTTACCTATGATTATATAACCTTGTCAAGTTTCATAGCACCTAGTGGATTAGCCTGTGATTTACGAATTTTCCCTTTGGATTTAACGGCTTTTTATCGTCGGCATGGGGGACGAAAAACATGAGCCCACCTTGGCTCAATTCCGTTCCAGCGCAAAGTATGTAGCTTGTAAAATTATGTTTGAGGAGAATGGTTGGATCTATTTTCTTAAGAAATTTCGAGGACACAATGACAGGTTCTATTTGGCATTTGCACAAAGTTTTGATGGGAATGCAACGAAGGATGGAAATTTGAAGATAAAATTCGCAGCGGAACTGATAAGTAAGGTGATAGGGTTACCTCTAGATGGTGAAAGGTATTTCAAAGGCGACCAAATCCACTGGGAAGAATGATAAAAATTCCTTAAACTAGCATACAAATCGATCAATTGGTCCAAGGGTGTCCTTAGGATTTCTATTGAAGAAGAATGGTGGCCGCTCGTCACCATGCTACAAAGGTTCCCAAATAGTGAAGAAATGTATGTGATTGTATTCCTCTACCACATAAGACTCATTTTTCATTTTACATATGGACGCGAGGTTAGTTTCCCTTTCTTCCTTCGTCAAAGTTTGCATAAGGTTGCTAGAAGAGTCAATTCGACCCCAAGAAGGTTGAGACAATTATATGCCCTTATAGTATCATTAAAATGATTATTGTCCATGAGTTGGGATGACGGAAGAAACATTGGAAAATTCCCTGACTAAAAATTTTCTTGGGGAGGAAAACCAAGTAAAAGGTAGGCAACGAATAATCTATCCACACTCCAGGAAATCATAGAAAAGAAACTGAAGCCCCTCCCGATTCACCTTCTAAGAAGGGTAAAACCTATGTGAAAATACTAGGATCATTGGAAGTTGAGGGAAGTACAACAAACCCTCGGGAAAAACAAGAGTTAACAAATCCTAGCCCTCCTATGAAAAATTAACCCCTAGAATCAAAGGTGAAGAAACCGAAAGAAATCCATAAACATAATGTAGAACATATGGAGAAGGATGCAGTATCTTACATACCCCAACAAAGTGAACACAAAAAAGCACGAGTGGAGGTTATGGAACTAGTCGTCTCGGCAGTCGAGGAATGACCAAATGAAAAATACAAGACTATTCTTAAGAAGGAGCGAAGGAAGTTATTTCATGAGAAAAAGGAAGCAACGTCGATATTGATTACACCTCTGCAATCAGAAGAGCTTCTGAACACATCATAGATTCGAACCACACATCAAGGTCAGTCGCACGTTCAAAGCATGACATGTCATCAATTCCCTCCTTAGGGTGCTCAAGCGCTTGAGATGGTGACTACTTTATACTCTCCAGAGATAGAGACAAAGAATCCCTCTTGGACACGTGTAGGAAGAAAGAAGATATACAAAATCTTACATGAGCATGAGGGACTAGTTGACAACTTTGGAAATCTTCATTGTAAAGAATGATAAGCTGGCCTTGAAGAATATACAAATCCTTAGCTACAAGGTGAGACAGTTGAGTCCTATTAAGGGATACAATACTTATGAATGGTTCCATATATTTCAGCAACATAAAACACAACAAAATTGCAGCCTAGACGTTTTGGCTAGAGTCGAGGGAATTTGAAAAAGAAGGAAGACCCCAATTTTGATGTGTGACTAGTTTTGGAAGAAAACAATTGCATGAGGACATGCATCCTCTCTGGCATGGGGGGGGCTACTTTTGTCACCTTTTTTATACACTATCTTGCTACCGTTCGTAATATATTACTCCATTTTTCCCTTTTTGACACCTAAAAAACCATCCTATCCTTGTCAAACTGTTCCGGTTCATGAATGGAGGTAAGAGTCACAATTGGGTATGTTTTCATATGTATTGGTTAGTTCATATAGATGTTACGTGAATTCATATTATTTTGACTAAATTTGATTGAAATATTGCTAGTGTTTTTAAATATAACGATGGAGACTTGATGGCATTGAGAAGTCACTCATGGTTCAACATTTAGTTCGTGATGCACGAGGAACTATTGAGTACCTCGTTCCGTAGTTCATTCCATATCATGTTCCAAAATTTGACATTAGTCAACTTGATGGTAATTCAAAGGAAACTTCTCATGTTCGTTGACAACAATGACAATGCCTCCGGCCTAAAGATAGTACCACGATCATATTTCTATGGATATGATAAAATGTATAATGATCTTCGAGGTTTTGGCTTACCTTAATTAAGCTCAGATCATACTTGTATTATCTTTTTTGTTTATTCAGTTAGATCTATCTTTAGGTCGTGATCTCTGTAAGAGGATCAACCAACTATGTTATAAAGTTAGTGAGGAGAAGCAAGGAAGAATTGTAACTGTGGACATTGTATAAATTTGTTTTAATTCAGTTTGGAACTATTGTACTTATGCATTACTGAAGATTATTAATATAGAAATATCAACCTTTATCCTTATATTTTTATGTGTTTTTAATCTATAAGTTTATTGTAGCAATCTAACTTGTCTAAGGTCGTGGCAAGGTCCCACCATCTACCTCAGCCAAGCTTTTTAGGTAATTTTAGGTAGCATAGAAAAATGTGTATGGATTAGCATAGAGTAACTACACTTTGAATATTCATTTAGTTGTTGTTTTTAGACAAATATTCTATATTTAGAAGTGTGATTACACAACATTTAAATTTTTTATAGATCTATATGTTTTGTCCCTTAACATTCTATTTTAAATATTGATTGTTTAAAAGATAGATTTTTATATATGTTTTGTCCCGTAACATTCTATTTTAAATATTGATTGTTTAAAGGATATACTTTTATTTGAGATTGCTTGAGCTTATGAAATTGTTTCTCATAGAAGTCTACGGATATCCCTTTATGAAACCTTGTTTGAGTTGGAATAGATATGTTTTAGTGATAAATATATTTCTGAAGATCGAGATTTTAAACAACTTAAGACTGAATCAAAACTTTTGAATTAAAGAAAAATATCCTACGAATCAAAAACTTCCAACACGGGACTATGAGACCAAAGCTTGATGCCAAAAAGATTTCATAGGATTTTGTTTGGACTGTAGATCCTTTTTTTTTAATTTTCCAAATTAGTTTTGAATTGATTTGTGATATCATAGAATTATGTGAATGGATCTTTTCATCTTGAATCAGATAGTGTTTTCTTAGCACTGTTAGACTTAACGCTGGTTTTGTAGGATACATAGGGATTTTTTTTGAACCTGGGGTTAGTTTTTCTTGTGCTAAGGCATTGGGTATAACAGAATAATTGAAATCAAATGTTAAAGTTGGGTTATAATATTATTAGATTTGTTTAAGTAAGGAATTCAAACATGAATTAGTTGTGTGGTTGTTTAAGGATAAATTGGTGTTCGAGTTGTCTTATTAGTCAAAACATAATAGGTTTCTTTACTTCAGTAGACTTTAGTAAAGTAATGGAATGATTTTGGATTAGGAACATAGATTTGAGTGAACATTTACCACTTAATTCGGTACTAGCTTGAGCATAGGATAGTGAACTTGGATAATCCTGATATTTTGCAATTCTAAGATTATGAATTCTATATTGACATTTTTAAAAGTATAAGTCATAATCTGTGAAATCTCAAGAATCTTGAAAATATAAGTCTTAATCTGTGAAATTTAAAACGAAATTGCGTTCTCAGAACTAGAACTAACTATAGATGGTTGTGAATCTTATAGAGGGTTAGCTCCTTGGCCAAGCTAACGGAACAACAACCTAGAATCAATCTCTGGCTCTAATAACATTGTGTTGTAGTATCTACATCATAATTTATCTAAGTTATTGTGCGTACTGTTGTAACCTGCAGACTAGACAATCATGAAAATGTAAAACCGGAAGTAACATACGCTTCTTTAGTGACAAGTAAACCCTGCATACTATGATATATCTCCAAAAGAAACTCTGAACAAATAAAAAATTTCATAACATAAAGGAAGTCTTTCGAAGCATTGACTGGACTACAAGGAAAGGAAATTTGGGAAACCGTAAATATTATGGAGCTCTAACAGTTCAAGCACATATTCATTTCGCTACAATAAGTAAAATAAATAATGGCAAGCACAAATATTGAGTGTACAAAGGTACTGCCACTGATGACGATAGAGTTAAAAAGGAAGTACTATTCCTGTATATATTCAACAAACGTTTTGAAAATATATGGTCTAGTGTAATATACTCATAAGAAAAGTATGTCAAAATATCTAAGTACAAAAGTTGAGCTAGGGTATTCAGTTTTTACTTTCCCTTTTCTAACTTGAAACTCGAACAAAACGATGGGGTTAGAAATTACCCTGAATGTCATAGTATCGTATTAACTCAAAGAAATACAGGGTCAACTTCCCGAACGGGAGTCGAGACTGGTGCTTTTGAACGTTAGGGTTCAAGAACCATTATAAACCTCAAAGAAATTAACTGTACTTTATTTGAGTCAAGAACATATCAAGTCGAAAGCGACCTGGAAACCCTTGTTAGGTAAAGGGGCTCATGACACCTGTAAACGAAAAAGAAAGAGAACCTGGTGCCAAGCATATTGGTCGAAGATGAACCACAAAAATTTAATATCAATACAATATCTCTAAATTCCACGCACAGAGAAGATAAAAATTAGAATAATGACCTCTCCAAAGGAATTTATTTTGGGGAAAACAATGAAAAATCGATATTTACGTGAGAAACCTTCGGTTACTATTCACATCTTCGACCTATCAACTCACAAGGGTTAGAATCCTGTGAATTAAAATACAAAAAAAAAGATGAACATCCTGTTAATGAAGTACTCGGGAAATTTTTACCTAGCGAAACGCTTCAGACAGCATGTGATGAAGGGATTCAAGACCCCCTGTAAGGCTGGTATAACCCTAGCCCACCCTGGAAAAAGTTTGGCAGCGACAGACGGGAAATTAACAAGTAAATAACAATGTTTTTTTTATAAGAGACACCTCCCGGTTTTAAAGAAAAGAAAGATAATAAACCCATACCTGGTAGAAGGTTTGTCAGTAGAATACCTCCAATATTGTAGAGTTGGGTGTGCGAGAGGCCAGAGGAGGAATGAGCGGTAGAACGCTGGGAAGGGGTAAGTCGTTACCATGTAACTCTGAAAATAAGGGAGTTACCATGTAATTACTGTCTTACCGTCCCATCATCCTATCAACCCTAACAATTCTTAGCTGTGGATCTCATTCCGATTCCCAGGTGAGTATGATGCCGCTAGGTGGCCTACACCAATTCAATCTCTTGAAATTCAGTCTGAAATTGACATCCGATACACCAAAATATGATGGCTAGGACAAACTATAAAGTGGGTAAACTTTGTATAATAAGAAATACCATAATTAACTCGAACCAAAAACACTTTAATTAATCCAATGAGCGGGCATAATAGTCAATATTCTACACCGTCCTCAACGTGTACAATGTATAATAGCTCATGTTCTAGCATGAAAGGATACAAAAATAATAATAAATATCAATTATGACGAGAAAGTCAACCAGCCATCTTTAAAATGTATAGTACAGAATTCATATTATACCATAAAAAAAGAAATGTTTGGTAAAGTGTTAAAAGTCTTGGGGTATGTTACAATTACTCGGGTCCAAAAATAATATAGATTCCTAGTGTGCCACATATAGTTGGAAAACTCGTGAAAGGCTCAAGTGATAAATAACGTAAATCCATTTGTGTTTTAGATTGTGAATGGTATATGCAACGGGTAGTTCAGCGTGCCACATATAGCTGGAACGAGAAGCTTAAGTGATAAATAACCTAATCCAACCTAATCCATGTGGGTTTTAGATTGTGAATAACGTATGCAACGGGTAGTTAAGTTGCCAATGGAGCAACTAAATTTTCATGGATATAGGAATCTGTAATTGAAAAATGTTACATTAAGATATTTATTTATTTTAATTAAAAAGATATTTCATAAATATAAATATTTTTAATAGAATAATAAATAAAATTTATTTAGTATTTTTAAATTTAAAAAATAAATAATAAATTGCTATATTATATAAATAAAATGATTAAATTATATATATATGTGTGGGGATGGAATGGTTTGGATAATAATTGAGAAACTAAAATGGTTTGGTTGATAAAAGAGTATTTTTTATTTTTCAAGAATATTTATTTTAAATTATATACTTAAAATGGAGAAGAAAAAAAGAGAAAGAAATAAAATGTTTTATTAATATAATATTGTTATATATATATATATATCTATATATATATATATATATGTGTGTGTGTGTGAATATTGTGTTACATATTGTTGTTTGGGAAGTTTTCTTATACATCACAATGTTAAGAAATTTGTGTATAGATGGTAGTATGTGCATGGTATAGGTGTGTGTGGAGGGTTTTCTTCAAAGGTTGCAATGTCAAAAATTATTTGCTCGATTAATTAGTGAAAGTTGAAACTTAATACCTATATTTTCTTTATATGAATGATGATGCTTTGGGAACATGAGTTACACATGTAGGTCCAAAGGGAGAATCATCTCTTAGACATTGAATTTGCCTTTAGATAAGTTTAGGAACAACTACAGCCCTAGGTGCATTGGGAAGACTTAAATAGATCGACTAGGGAGACTTGGGATGACCTAGGTAAACCCAAAATGGGTTTGAATGACCTGAGATCTAATTAAAAAATAAAGCATTAAATTGAAGCAAGAAGATGAACGAAGATTGGGTACACCTAGAAATGAAGGGTCTTTCAAGCACATAAAATGTATCGTATAAAAGGAGGATGCCTCAATGTGTTAAGGCATTTAGAAAAGATGCCAAAAGTCATTCAAGGAGTGCAAGGATCTCTATAGTGGTGCTAAGATTTGAGTTGGGCATATTATAACAAATTGCATTGTTAGAGTGAAAATAACAATAAAACATGACCTATAAAAGATATGTCTCTTGTTCTATGTGGGTTTGATTGAAAGTTATTGTAGAAACTTATTCCTTGTGTAATTGTAGCATATAATGAATGACAAGCAATTCATCATGCTCCTCTATTGTACATTGTAGCATTCTTCCTATAAATAAAGTTAAGGCATCCACTTTGGATGTTGCCTATACTTATATATTGTGGTCGTTGTTACTTGCATGGGTCATATGTTTGTTGTGTTAATTTGTGGTGGCTACATTATAATATTGGCGAAGTATTGTTGGGTTTTTTCAACAATATGGTGGGATGATGCATGCCTATTGTATGATGAGCTAGGATTTTTTGGTTATATCTATGCATCTAACTTGTTATAACATAAATTGAAGTTATGGGTAGACTTTATCCTTGGTAGGGATTTAACCTTTACAGTAGTAGGTAACACTTAGATGAATTCCATTTCAGTCAGGGATATTTTTTTTTTCGCGCGCGCATAACGATCACATCTGAGTTAGGTTTGCAGTCGTAGAGGAGCCACAACAGCAGCCATGAGTGCGCCTGGGGGTGGGGATCCTTCTCCCACCCCACCGATCTCATTTGAGGAAGCCTTTCAAAGACTATTAATGCAGAAAGGGAAGAAACATTCGATCCCTGAAGTCCCAAAATTTATCAAAAAACTGGAGGAAATTCCTAAGATCGCCCTGCTAGAGGATCAAATGATAAAAATCGCCCTAGCCTTGGCTGACAAAGGGTTGGTAGGACAATTTATGGGGTGCTGTCCATATATAAAAACAACAGATGACTGGATTCAATGCAACTGGAGGCCCCAGCTGAAAAACAATGTGATCTGCTATGTTGTCGAAAGAGGCTATTTCATTTTCGAGTTCACCTCCAAAGAAGATCGAGATCTGGTATTAAGAAACAGTCCGTATTTCATGGGAAATCAGGGTTTGTATCTTAATAAATGGACCCCCAGCTTCGATCCTTCAATTGATGTCCCTAAAGAGGTCCTAGTCTGGGTCCGGCTCCCCAACCTCCCGATCCATTGCTGGAGCTATCACACCTTGCAGAAGATTGGAAATGGGCTGGGCCATTTCATTGAAAAAGCATATAACAAGGGCCAATATACCTACGCAAGAATCTGTGTGGAAGTTGATCTGGAAGCTGGTCTGCCTGAAGCGGTAAAACTTACAGTTGGAGAATGGCATCATTATAAAAAACTGGACTACGAGAAATTGCCTTTCAAATGCAGAACCTGTCATGAACATGGACACTTTCAACAAAATTGCCCAAAAGCCCCAACAGGGGACAAGGTGGATGAAGAAGGATGGAAAGAGATAAAAAAGGGCAAGGCTGTCCCAAAACCAACTGAGAAGAAAAATTTTGAGCCATTGGGGAAGCCCCAGAATAAACCAAAGGCCAAAGAAGTTCGGAAAGAAGGCTCCTCCTCAGGTGAAAAGGTGGATGCCATTGAGATCCAAGAAGAACCAGAAGACCTGTTGAAGAAAGTGAAAGAAACTGGTGCAGACACAATTATTCCCCCATCAGAGGATGATCAAGGGGGAAATGAAGAAAACAAGGAGCACAATAGTCTTGCCTCCGATTCTGGGGGAGAAACAGAAGAGAGAGACTCCGAATTAGATAGCTCACAAGTCACCCCTATCAAGTCGGCCAGGGATTGAAAATCCAAGAAGAAACAGAGAGAGGAAAAAACTTATCTGGATGTACTCCAAGGCTCCCAGAAAACTCTTAAAGGAATTATCAATACCAGATCCGGGCGCAAGCATGGCAAGGCTCCAAAAGGAGCCACAACCTCCCAAGCCAGTAAATAATGAAATACGTCTCCTGGAACTGCAGAGGGTTAGGCAGCAGGCTGGAAGAAGAAGCCTTGAATGACATTGTGAGGATGTATTTGCCTGAAATCTTTCTCATCCAGGATACAAAACTGAAGGATCTTCTTCTCCTCCAAGCAAGCAAAGCATTCTGGCATAAAGGCCAAGGGAGAGTTTTCAGTGCTAGAGGCGCCTCTGGAGGGATTGCCTCCTTCTGGGACAGCTCCATTTATGATCTAATTTATGAAGAATGTTTCCCCCACTGGCTATTCACTAAGCTTCTCCACAAAGAGTCTGGACATCAAGTAAGTATGTTCAATCTATATGCTCCAGTCTTACCAGCTAAGAAAAAAATTTGTTGGGACTCGCTCCAGTCCTATCTTTTATTGCACAATCCAGAAAAAATTATTATTGCAGGTGATCTAAATGTTACGCTAGCTGTAGAAGAGAAAAAGGGTGGCTCCCCGGTCAGGGACCCAGCTAGAGAATGGGTTGAATAACTTATGTTAGGTTGGGATTTGGAGGATATCAAGCCCAAATCTGGGAAATTCACCTGGTCCAACAAAAGGATACTCCCCAACCACATTGCTGCTCCTTTGGACAAATTTCTTGTCCAAACCTCCTTCTTGACCTGCGAACTAATGGCCACCTCTAAAATCTTGCCGAACTACACTTCTGATCATAAACCCATTTTGCTTGAGCTCTCCCTGGATGGAAACCTTGGCCCCATTCCCTTTATATTTAGCCCTCTGTGGATACATCAAGAAGGTTTCCAGGAGGTGGTCTCCGAGGCCTGGAACCGGCAAGTCCAAGGATCCCCTTTCTTTGTGTGGGAAGAAAAATTGAGGGGTCTTAAAAGAGAGCTCAAGGAGTGGGCTAAAAGGTTGAAAACACCCACCGCCAAAAGAAAGGAGACTCTTGAAAACCTTGCTGTCCATCAATTAGCAATGGAGAAATCCGATGTAACTCAAAGCCTCCTACAAAAAGAAGTTGAACTGCAAAAATATTTCCATAGAACAAGTAGGGACGAAGAAGAGTTCTAGAGACAGAAGTCCAGAAATCTTTGGTTACATGCCGGAGACAAAAATACAAGCTACTTCCATAAGCAAGCTGAAGCATGCAATCACTTCAAAACAGTAAACGAAATTCATTATCAAAACGCTGTGGTTAAAGATTTTGTAGGCATAAAGAGAGCATCCCACTCTTTCTTCAAAGATCTTTACTCGGCGCCTGAAGACCCTCCTATTGATTCACATGCCTATCCGATTGAACTAATTCCTCATTGTGTTCAAGATTCTGATAATTCTATGCTGACTGCTCCGATTAGTATGAATGAGTTTAAAAAATATTTGGATTGCATGGAACCAGATAAAGCTCCTGGCCCTGATGGGTTCACAGTGAGGTTCTATCTGAATTTCTGGCCCATAATCAAAAAATATCTTCTGAGAATGGTCGGGAAATCTCAGTCATGTGCCAATATTGGAGGCAGCACCAACTCAGCCTTCCTTGCCTTGATTTGGAAAGAGAAAGGTGCCACTGACTTCAGCAGATTCCGACCCATCTCTCTGTGTAATACTAGTTATAAGCTGTTTACCAAAATAATAGCCAATCGCCTTAAGAAATTTCTGTCGGTCATCATCCCTGAAAATCAAGGAGGATTCATCAAAGGGAGAAAGATTTTGGACAATATTTTGTTGGTGCAAGAAGCAGTTCACTCAAGCTGTCACCGAAAAGAGAAAGGTATGGTGATTAAGCTAGATTTGGAAAATGCCTTTGATAGGGTGAGACATGATTTCCTGTTTACTGTGATGAAGAAATTGGGCTTCTCAATAGCTCTCATAAATTGGGTGAAACCCTGCATAGCATCCCCTTGGATAGTGCCGCTGGTTAATGGTCGATCAACAAATTTATTCCAAGCCTCAAGGGGACTAAGACAAGGTTTCCCTTTGTCCCCGCTCCTTTACGCTATTCAAACCTCAGTGCTTAGCTTCCAGCTAGACTACAGTCAACAGATCCAAACTCTGTGAGGCCTTAGAATGGCTCACAATGTCAAAGACATAAACCATACCCAGTTCGCTGATGATACATTATTGCTTGGAGGAGCAAGCATAAATTCTGCAAGGTCCTTCAAGAAGGAGCTAGACATTTATAGGGAGGTTTCAGGAAGCAAGATCAACTATCTAAAAAGCACAATCTACGGCTGTAATTTCTCGATTAAGGAATTAACAGACATAGCAAGGCTCTTAGAAATGGAAGGAGCCCGAACTTGGGAGTCATTTAAATATCATGGGATCCTAATCTTCAAATCAAAACCTAAAGTAGCTCACTGGATGCCCCTGCCAGACAAGCTAAAACTCAGAATTCAAGCTTGGGGAGCCTCATGGTTGAATAATGCTAGGAAGGTAATCCTAATGAAATCTGTTCTCATAAGTCTTCCATTATATCAGCATTCCATCCTTCTTGCCCCTAAAACCTTCATCAGTAAAGTGGATGGTCTTCTGAGAAGATTTTTGTGGGAAGGGGGGGGGGGATAATGAAAGAAGGCTCCATTTAGTAAACTGGGACACTCTTAAGATGCCATTCTTGGAAGGAGGTCTCCAAATGCGCGATTTGGCTGCCCAAAATCTTGCTCTAGTCTCCAAGCTCCTTTGGAACATTGTCTCTGGGAAACCTAGTTGGAGCAAGAGAGTCCTGTGGAAAAAATGTTTTCATGGGTAGCGTCTGAGGTGCTTGGATCAGCCTCCAAGAACATCCAAAGGATCTCCAGTTTTCAAATTCTGTCTCACAACTATGGAGCATTTAAGCCACAAGCTATACTGGATCATAGGTAATGGGAAAAAAATAAAAATTTGGGATGATTCGATCCTAGGTGATCAACCTTTGAACTAGTTAGAATAAATTTTAAATATTAAAGCTTGGCTTCAGGCCTGCAATTTGAAAACCCTTTGGGACATCTCCAATTGGATGGATGATGCAAGCAGTCTTTGGGACAGTTGGAATCTAGGGGAGGTCCCTGAATGGCTGGAGGGAGAAGCCTCTTTATTGTTGGATTTGCACCAAGGAAAATCTCCTTTAAAGGCCTCTTCTAATGACAAAAGAGTGTGGGGCTCACTCTCAGGCTCATACATAGCATCAGAAGGTCAAAAAAGCATGATGGCTATCCCAAATGTTCCTCGGATCCAACTCAATGGAAATTTATTTGGGCCTTTCCTTCTCTTCCTAAAGTTGACTTCTTTTGCTGGACATTGGCACATAAAAGTATCCTCACTAGAGATAATCTGCGAAGGCGTGGAATGGAAGGGCCCTCCAGGTGCCCCCTATGTGTGTCGGATGAAGAAACAGCTAATCATCTATTGTTAATGTGCCCCTTTGCTCAAGAATTTTGGAGGGGTGTCCTGATGTTAGGACCTGACAAAATCGAGCTTCCCGGAAATATCCCAAATATTCTTTGAAACTGGGCCAAGTTATCTCCATTCTGTCTCTCCAAAAAAATCCTTCTCAAGACTGGCTAGATCTGGATACCCGATCCAGGTGGATATTGGTGGCCTCCCACCTATTCCATTTGGACCCACAATATCAATTCTTTCAGTTTTTCAGCTTCAGCACAACTTACTATTTATAGCAGGTTTTCGGGTCCTGCACACTCGGAGCCATTTTGGGGCATTAATAATCTAGGTGGATATTGGTGGCCACCCATCGAGTCCATTTGAACCCCCACCATCAGTTATTTTAGTTTGTAAGTTTCGTCACAACTTACTATTTTTAGTAGTTTTTCGGGTCTTAAACTTCTGGAGCCGTTTTGAGGCCCTAAACGACGTTTTTTGGGAAAACGGAGAGCAACATGGGTCCATGGACCCATGTTGCTCGTTCAAAAGTTGTACTCCTGAGACAGATCTTTCTAACGAGCTATTGAGCGCGTCAAATGAAGATCGGATGCCAAAGTTACGTCCTCAGGAAGTTGAACCACCAATTTACCCAAACGTGGCCCACAATTTTGGCGCTTCATCTCCTACGGTTAGGGTTTTGGACGTTTCAGATTCTGCATTGTTTCTCAACAATAAATAGGCCCTCGAGCCTCATTGTAAGATAGTTCAGGGGGCTGGGAGCCGATACATCTCTTCTCAGAGATAAGCGCTACCAATGCCCTAGCTCGCCACATCTCCATTATGTTTGCATTGTAACACAGTTCAGGGGGCTGGGAGCCAATACATCTCTTCTCAGAGATAAGCGCTACCAGTGCCGTAGCTCGCCACATCTCCATTATGTCTGCATTGTAACACAGTTCAGGGGGTTGGGAGCCGATACATCTCTTCTCAGGGATAAGTGCTACCAGTGCCTAGCTCGCCCCATCTCCATCATGTCTGCATTGTAACACAGTTTAGGGGCTGGCAGCCACCACATCTCTTCTGAGGGATACGCTGCCAGTACCCTAGCTCATCTATTTCCATTATGTCTGTAAGCTTATTTCAGTCATTTGTTTATTAATAAATTGAAGCATTATTTCCGTTACATCTCTGTATCTATGGTTATATATGTACTCTGTTGCGTTCCTGCATAAAATCTGGATCAGTGGTATCAGAGCGGGTCTGCTCTTTCTCTGTTTTTCTCTTCATGTCCCCAATGCGCCCAGGGTATAAGGAGTTCAACCTCGCAACCCTGACGACCCCCCATGGCGGAAGGAAAGAAAGATGAGGGAGCAGGAGATCCTATCAAAATATTGCTCGAGGATGCCCTCGAGAAACAGAGGAACATGATGATGGACAATTTTTTTTTTCAGATCCTTCAATGGCTGCCCATCAGTCGCACATCTACATTCAGCACGTCTACCAACAAGTCCGCGACATCCTGGACAAATCCAACACCAAGTTCAGCAAAATTACCCCCCCCATGGAGGAACTTAACGCAATGGAGACCATTGCTTCCTAAGGAGGGAGGAATGATCCAGGTGGATATCGGTGGCCTCCCACCTATTCCATTTGGACCCGCAGCATCAATTCTTTCAGTTTTTCAGCTTCAGCATAGCTTACTATTTATACAGGTTTTCTATTCCGCACACCCTGAGCCGGCTTTGGGGCATTAATGATCCAGGTGGACATTGGTGGCCACCCACCTATTCTATTTGAACCCCCACCATCAGTTATTTCAGTTTGTAAGTTTCGGCACAACTTACTATTTTTAGCAGTTTTTTGGGTCTTAAACTTCCGGAGCCGTTTTGAGGCCCTAAACGACGTTTTTTGGGAAAACAGAGAGCAACATGGGTGCATGGACCGATGTTGCTCGTTCAAAAGTTGTACTCCTCGGAAAGATATTTCTAACAAGCTATTGAGCGCGTCAAACGGAGATCAGATGCCAAAGTTACATCCTCATAAAGTTGAACCACCAATTTACCCAAACGGGGCCCACAATTTTGGCGCTTCATCTCCTACGATTAGGGTTTTGGACGTTTCGGATTCTACATTGTTTCTCAACAATAAATAGGCCCTCGAGCCTCATTGTAAGACAATTCATGGGGCTGGGAGCCGATACATCTCTTCTCAGAGATAAGCGCTACCAGTGCCCTAGCTCGCCACATCTCCATTATGTCTGCATTGTAACACAGTTCAGGGGGCTGGGAGCCGATACATCTCTTCTCAGAGATAAGCGCTACCAGTGCCGTAGCTCGCCACATCTCCATTATGTCTGCATTGTAACACAGTTCAGGGGGATGGGAGCCGATACATCTCTTCTCAGGGATAAGCGCTACCAGTGCCCTAGCTCGCCCCATCTCCATCATGTCTGCATTTTAACACAGTTCAGGGGCTGGTAGCCACCACATATCTTCTCAGGGATACGCTGCCAGTACCCTAGCTCATCTATTTCCATTATGTCTATAATAGGCCTGCGAGCCTCAATGTAACACAGTTTAGAGGCCTGCGTACGCTACATCTCTTCTCAGAGATACGCTACCAGCACCCTAGCTTGTTTCCATTATGTTTGTAAGCTTATTTCAGTCATTTTTTTATTAATAAATTGAAGCATTATTTCCGCTGCATCTCTGTATCTATGGTTATATCTGTACTCTGTTGCGTTCCTGCATAAAATCTGGATCAATACCCAAATTCACATGCTGGAAACTGTGGCTAGAGAGGAACAATAGAATTTTCAGGGAGGAGATTTGTAATCCTGCCAGAGTTATCACTAGAATCAAAGCTCTATTAGGTGAGGCCTTAGAAGCAAAACCTGCCATTAGAAATGAAATGTTCCTGGACAGCGAGGAGGATCATTGGCTTAAAGAGCTTGTTCTAAACCATAAGGATAGCCTCATTCCTCCTGCAATAGCCTCTATTAATTGGGAAATTCGTCTGGAAGAGTAGGAATTCATTAAATGGAGATCAGCTCTGGATGATCATTGTATTTTATTTGATGGGACCTCTAAAGGTAACCCTGGAGCAGCGGGCGGTGGTGGGGTTATCTTGAGTCCTGGCAGTTCAATAGAGTTGCGGTTTGCATGGGGTCTGGGCAATGAAACAAACAACAGAGCGGAGGCTCTTACTCTGTGGTAGGGTCTAAATCTGGTTATCAAGAGGAATTTCCTATCCATCTCAGCCTTTGGAGACTCTAGGCTAATTATCCAGGCTATGAAATATCAAAAGAACCCTTCTCAGGTTCATTTAGCCTCCACTCTCAAAAAAATCAGGCTTATCGTGCCCAAGTTTCACAAAATATCCTTCTATCATATTCTAAGGAAGTTAAAATCTCAAGCAGACTTGGAAGCCAACCTTGGCTCTCTCTAGAGTAGGAGATCTCTATTATTTAATGATGTTTAATCGATCTGCGACATTCCATAAATCTAATGATGACTAGGCCTCTTTACCTTTGAGCATTCCTTTGTTGCAGATTTATATCCATAGCCCAGTGTTCCGGGATCGGACCAAAATGAGCAGATAGTTGTTAAGGAACAAGGACTCTTCTACAAAGAAATAATTAGAATTCTCCCCCTTCAATTTTGATCTCTGCTTTCTGTTAGATCTCATCGCGGTCTCTTTTTGCAATCTGCTGGGTAAGTTCTGGGAGGATCACGAAGACTGCATCAAAGCTAGTAGCAGAAAGGACTCGACTACAATCTATATGGAAACAACAAGCATCGCCGACTGTTGCGATGGATCTCCTCTCGGAAAGCTAGGAAGAAATTCTAAGACATTGCAAGCAAACACGGAGGAAAAAAAAGATGCCACTCTAAATCAAGCTCCAGTGCACTCCCAAGCCTCTTTCTGCAATCACAGTGTAATTCCTTCAGCATATTTATCAAAAGCGAGACGCATTCTCCTTGGCTTCTACCAAATCGATCTCAGACCCTGTAACAAGGAAAGTGATCTCAGACAGAGTAGCCCTGTAAAAGCTCATGGCAGTTGGTTTGTCGCCCCTTAAATAAAAACTATCCATTGCTGTAAAAAAAAAAACACTTAGATGAAGCATTGAGATTTACTTCAAAGGTATTTATATATTTTTTTCTTTTCAAGTTAATTAAAAAAATGTTATAAAATTAAATTACATTGAACTATATACTAGCTCATCCATATAAAGTAAATAACTCATAAATGTGGATAGGTATGAATCCATGATAAACCTGAAAAAAATTACCTCATGACACATCTCACATTGCCAAGATTTAAAATAAATCATAAAAATGAACTAAAATATAATTTTATTCTAGATTATTATTATTTTCCATGCTCAGGGTGACCATATCAGTAAGCGATCCATCTCAGTGTAATTCAAGCCATCCCACATGGATGTAATGAAGTAATTCAAGCCATCCCGCATGGATGTAATGAATTCACGGTATGAAAAGTATAATAGGTTAGATGGTTTTCCGATGAATGTTCTCGAGATCATATTAGTTCTTATTCCATCGGCGATAGTTGTTGTGCAAAGAAACGTCATTCGGGAGATGAAAAGTTACGGTTTGGAAGGTTGCACCTACTCGGTTCATTTGGAGGGTCTGTTTGGAGAGCCAATATAGGTCTTAGAAGAAGTTATAGGGTGGCATGTGAAGGAAACACTTGAAGTAAGAGTCGACAAAGTCATCATTTGGGATCATGGGTTGATGATTGAATGGAGATTATCTCTATATGGCCATCTGGTACTTGTCCTAGGCTCATCTAGCTAGTGTATAACCTTGTGACATCAGCTCTAGAATATGAAGGAAACAATGAATATAATTCCATCCTTTTGGTTTTTATTAGAGGCGCATGTTAATGTTTTCCTTGTGTGGCATGGGAAACAATATGAGCAATGGATATTTAGTCTATGGTCCATTGGTGGGTGGTATGAGTGTAAGGGATGCCTTTGGATTATGGAGGGAAGTCTGGGGAGTTTGGAGAATTATTATCGACCTAGCATGCTCAGAATTCTCGGGCTTTCTCAACTCTTGGCATTCAAAAGGTTTGGCGAGTGTTTGTAGAGGGAGAGGGAAACAATGAGCCAGGTTTTCATTGGTCCTTTACTTCAAGGTATATTTGATCCTGGTGTTGTCATTTCTTCATGTTGTTAGTTTTGTCAATTTCACTGGTATCCACGGTTTTGGGCTCATCCCATATCTTGGGGAAATTTTGTTGTTGTGCTAGGGTCGGCGCCTGTGTGGTTCAATGTGTCTTTGCATAGGGTGGTCCTTGGGTGGGGCTTTTCCCCTAATGTTCGAGGTTGGTGGGGATTCCATCCAGTGTAGACGACATAGATGATAGGCTAGTATGGGTGTGCCTAACAAGGTGGTGGACTTGATGGGTAGTATGGTGCTCATGTTGACTAGGAAGAGGAGATGAACGAGGATAAGTTGGGAGTTGTGGATGTGAGAGGTGAGGTAGGGCATGCCTAAGACCACTCTCTGGTTTGCGTAGAAAAACTACCATCGCTTGGTACAATACTTGATCAATTGTTGGATATATAGGCCAACCTAGATATCCTTCCCAACCAGAGGTATGATGACCATAACAAGAACATGGCCTACATCAATGATGTGCACTATAGCTAGAGAGAGATTCTAGAGCATTTGGCTTCGATGGGACATAACTAGTGCCACAACAATGAGAGAATGACTGAAATTGAGGCGTGTTTTTCTCACATTGACTATCTTGTCCATGAAGTTCATGAACCTACAACTACTTCAGGTGGTCAAACTCAGAATCTGACTCCATATGTAATTATAGTTTTATTTTTTATTTTGTATGTATTCTGGAATATTTAGCTATTCTGTCCATGGGACATATGTAATGAACGAGCACATATCTTATGTTTTTTTATGGTTCTCCTCGCTAAAAAAATCCTTCCTGAGTGAAGTGGGGAGAGATGAAGGCCTTCAGAATGTAAGATGTTTGGGGAGAGATGAGGCCTTTGGAATGTAAGATGCTTTTCTTTGATAATATAATGAAATTTCCTTAACAAAAATTATTATTATTATTATTATTATTATTATTATTATTTATAATAATTATAAACTAATTTGATATATATATATATATGAAAAAATAAAACAAGATTCTTAACCCTGGAGTTTAATTCTCACTTTACTATGAAGATTCTTAACTTGTTTATAGGTTTTTCTACAACACCATGAGTTATGGTTTTTTGAGCATGTGGTATTAATAAGAGATGGTATTGGCCTATGATATTGTAACAAATTCTATGTACAAGTTAACAATATCCATGACAATGTGGAGGTGAATCTCCATGTGTGTGTATATGTGTATATGTTCATTCTTTTTATAATTAATAATAATAACAATCGCTTACAATAACATTTTGATTTAGTTATTTTTATGATTTTTTAATCTTGGAAATGTGGGATGTATCATGAGGTAAGTGCGTTGATGTTTATCATGGAATCTAGCCATTTAAATTATTTCCTTTTACTAGTTTGTTTTCATTTAACTTCATTTTTGCAATTTTTTTTATTAATTTATTTTAAATGATCCAATTATATTTTAAATTTTAAAAACATAAATAATATAATACTTAATTACTTAATAGTCCTTGTGGGAGGATAATACAATAGAAATTGATTTATCATTGATTTTGTATTAACTAACTTTGACTAAAATTTTCATTTATTATATTGTTTGACATTAACTATATATATATGTTATTTCATTTATCTAATTTTCTATTGGTGGATAGTTTTAAATTTTTTTTCAAGTAAGTCTCCATTTTTATGGATATTTTGCTAAGCTTTTGCCAAGTTTTCTAACTTTGCTAACTTTATGATTTTAAAACGGTGGATTAGCTATTTTTTTAATGTTAGAAAGACTCGAACATTTATTTATTTTTCACTCGCTAACTATTTTTAAATCCAAGAAAACATAAAAGCTTCTTTTGAAAAAAGGATGAAGCTATATTTGTAAATATATGCTTTGGCTTAGTGATTTTTGTTATCACATCAATGAGAGTGATTAAGTACATTGGTAGGAAATGTATGGTTTTTTTAATGGTATCTATTGATTATAGTAAAAGAAATCATAAAATTCTAATGTAGGTTGGAATGGAGGTCTAGGTAAAGGTAGTTTAAACTATTGTATCGAGAAGGATTTGTCTCAACATCAACATAGACCAAGAAATGGTATGATGCGTGAGTTTAATCTCTTGTGCATTTTAAAGCCATTATAACAATATTTTTCAAGACATTATAGCCTCATCATGTCACGGGATTTCAACTTAAGCAGAGAATATAATAGTCATTCTTCCCAGCTACTTGAGAGAACCCCAATTGAAAATTATATATACATATATGTGAATTTCATATCTAAGTATATAACTTAACATGGATATTCAAAAAAATTATTTGAGTCCTATATTAAAATATTTATAGCCTAAATATAATTTTCTAAACCTTTAATTACTTTATATCTCTCAATTTGATATATATATATATATATATGTTAAAGTTATTCACTATATTAAAATATTAAAACAAAATATACATGGTGAACAATTAAAAAAACTATGGATTCCCTATGGGAAATCATTTATGTTTGCAATAGAAAAATTGCTTGAAGCCCTATAACCATAAGTCCCAAAATACCATTGTCCAAACGTTATTCTAGATATACTATACACCTCATAAAAAAAACGTCGTATTTACTAACATACAAGGCTAAGGTAACATGGATTGATAACAAAGTTCAATGGCACTACACCAAATATATTTCCCTTAGTTTTATTCAAGATAAATGGGACTGCCTTTGCGTGGTGTGAGAATGACCTCATTAGGGTTTGAATATTTCTATACCATTTGTGGTGGCACATGGAGTCTTTCCAAGATATAAATCATACTTCTTTGTCACGGTTCAGATCCTCTCTTATAGCCTTTCCATCATTTCTAGTAATGTGTCCTAATATTCCTTTGTTCCCAACATGACTCTAAAGTACTAAATAAATTTTTCATAGATACTTGAAGATATGTGTTTACAATTGAGGTAGTAGAGTCACCTTATACCAAGTTAACCTAATCGTCTTTTCCTTCATCATTTTGGTATGGATTCACCATATGCTCGGAAGGCTATGGGATAGATCCTTGACCAAAACTCAAAATGTGTTGAAAAATTTCCACCTAGAATCCTCCTCTGCCTTTCATGCCTATGTGAACCCTAGCATGCATGCTCTCTAACACCATTGTTAGATATATGGGCACTTTTACTAGCTCTATGACACTATCATCTCACTGCACCATATCTTCCAAAATCGAACCAAGGGAGTCATGATTCTATTAGTGGAGAGTGTTAATGGTGCTATTTCTCTAGAATAGAAATGTTGAGAGAGTTCAAGACCTCTAAAATATAGAAATTGGAGCCCTCATATGAAAATTCAGTACCACAAAACCAATGGGGAAATTGATAACCCAAACTAATGATTGGAGTGAGTGTAGTCACTATGTGGGAGAGCTATGGGCTAATGCCTTATGTAGCATGAGATCCCATAGAGTTTGAGACCATAAAGATATATCATTCTTAATGAAAATGCATGAATGAAACAATAGGCTCACACCAAACCACCGTATATCCATAGACTACCATGTATACCTTTTTTTAATGCTATACCTACCCATGTTTCTAATTATGACATAATCAAAATTTGGTTGCCTAGATTGAGTGAGATATAAAATTATGTTACTTAACATAGAAATCGAAATATTCTATTTATGGCTCTGAAAGTGAAAGTAAAATATTCTTACCACAACTTTATACTAGGTTGTAATATTAAAAACAAATTGAGTAAGAATAATAAGAGTTGGATTATTAATGTTTTGTAATGCTTTTAATTAGAATTAATCAAAAAAGTATATCCATTTTTGTTTTTATTACATGGAAACATTATTTTTTAATTTAAATATTAATTTATGTTTATATTAAAAGTGACACATGTCAAATAAAAAAAGAATTTCACATATCCTCAATAATGGGCTATAAGTCCATGCCATTTCCCTCTTATTTTACATATTTTTCAACCAAGGCTTTATGCCAATTTTCCAAACCTATGCTCTGGTGTTGTAAGTTCTATCCCAATTTATAAAACTTGTATATAGATCCTTGACGCTTGGTTTCTCTTCATGTCATTTTGAAATCCCTTAAAAATATATATGTTATTGCAATATTCTTGGAGTCTATGGGGAAGTGAAGACTAGATCCTAATAATATGAAAGCAAGCTGATAGCATTTTAATTATGGGAATGTGTTGATTGTTTTTTTTATGAGGGCATGGGCATCCCTCTATTTAACATGGAAATATGTTTTTGCATAATGTGCTTATTTGTCATTGTTTTCTAGTGGGACCTATTACAGATACTCCATAATATTAGAGAGTTGCACCATATATTAGGTTTGTCAATATTATTTCTATCTTAACCCAAAAAAAATTAGAGTGGGAAAAAATATTACCACATACATATATTTGAATTCAATTGTAGCTCCACCATTATGCTAAAGTTTAATTGAGTTTCTTATGTTCTCTTTATTTGACCCAAAGTGAGTCACTTCATATCCTTTGTAAAAACAAAATTCAGATTCACTAATGCAAGGGTATATTTTTTAACTATCAAGTGGTCATATTATAAGAGTTTGAATAGGTGGGAGGGGGTGAAGAGCTTGAGAAAAGATGAAGGCTAAAAATAATAACGCCAAGCATGGATCCAATAAAATTGAAAATACTCCAAAAATTTCATGTAATGGATTCTAAATAAAATCTCCAAAATTACTAAAAATACTTCATGAATTCAAGAGATTATTTGTTTTCAATGTGGGGTCATTCATCATAACATTCAATGAGGTTTGTTTCATTGTATGTGTATCATACTATGATTTTAATATTGACTATAGAAAATATTGAGAGGGGAGAAGAAATTTCGTGATTTTAATATTGACTATATAGATAATATTGAGAGGGGAAAAGCAATTTTGTGTTATGAATATAATACCAAGCTAATCTCATATGCTATGAGCTCAAATTTCAAAATTTTTAATTTTAGAATTTTCTTGCTATCATTACTTTGAATGATAAATACCTACATTTCTGGTATCATGCACATAACATGAATGAAAATCTTCTTTGGAACAAAGCATATATGCCACCAAATATTAATGGCCATCTATCCAAATTTAATTTTAACTAAAATCAAAAGAGAAAAAAATTTTAAATTATATTTAACTTAAATTAAGAAAAATATCATTTGGGGAAAGTATATTATGGATAATTCTTTAAACTGAAATTTTTTCTTCTTGATATACATGTGGTAACTGTTGAAATATGAGTGGAGCGTTATCTACACATTTAAAAAAAATTGTCCTATGAAATTGTAAGAAAAGATTTACATGTGCATTTATTCATATAACTATTTAAATTAGCATGAATTATATTTGGAAGATGGTAGACGTTTTATGACAAGAATTCACTTTCCTTATTATTGTAAGCTCGAGATAGACACTTTGAATTGTTTGATAAAGCCTTGAATTCACAATCCAAGGGTCTTCAATTAGCAAAAATTGAAGGTCCCAAAAGGGCATGCAAGAGACTTATGGGCATGGAGTAGAGGTGGTCTTATCAACATCCTAGAAGGTTAAAATTAGAAGAAAATAAGAAGTACTTATAATCTAAGAAGACATTAAACTCATGTTGTAACTTAATTGTTTGACAATGATGTAAAAATTGATGTAGTTCATTATTTTCAAACCAAATGGTGGCTCCAACTCAAGTGCCATTAATATGTAGAGTCCTTATCATTTATGTGTCGTGACTGCAACTTTTTGCTAAATTTTGTCCCTTTTTTAGATTTATAGTCTTTAGAACTTAGTTATTCTTTAAAATCATTAAAGCATCCACTTCTCATAATTGCATTAGACAATGAAATTAAAGATTATGATTCTACATCACTACACTCACGTTATTTTATTTTAGCACCACTCCCCAAGCTCTTGGTATAAGTCATATCTAATTTCTATAACAAACATTAAGCTCAAACCACTATTCCATATGCAGAAAAGAATCTCCACATCTCTAAGTGGAGTATTGTAATGATTCATTAGTGAATTTTCAAGAATAAGGTGTTGTCATATATTATGGTGAAGCTACAATATCCGTGATTTCCAATCCTCTGATTGGATTTGGTCTGCACCTGCACCACCACTGTTAAAGAGTTTCATTTTTACATCGTGTTACTTTTAATTACCAACAATTTGATAGTCTTTATAGCACTTACATAGACCTTATTTTGCAGTGAAACATCATTCCTTGGAATCTAGGCACCTTTGCCTCATGTTCAAAGGAAGGAAATAAAATAAAATCCATCTAATTATCCCAAAAGGTCAAGAGGTCAAGGAAGGAAATATTGCCTCATGTTCAAAGGAAGGAAATAAAATAAAAGCAAAGGTCAAGGAAAGAAATAAAATAAAATCCATATAATTATCTCAAAAAGTCAAGGAAGGAAATAAAATAAAATCAAGGTCAATGAAAGAAATAAAATAAAAGCCATCTAATTATCTCAAAATGTCAAGGAACGAAATAAAATAAAATCCATATAATTATCCCAAAAGGTGAATCCACTATGTTTTGTGGTTGATTCACCCATTATTAGTCCCTGCCGCCTGTGGCATGGGAGGGACTATAGTAATTGAAATGGATATTGTGCATTAGTATCTACACATAAATCGATACACTTTAAAACTTATACAATACATGATTTGTTATATATTAGGTCCCACCACATTTTCTTCAAACAATCAACTACATAAATTTTTTTTATTGACCAATCAGTACAATTATGATCTTATTTTGCCTCATACCGAGGCAAGTATGAGGCTAAACCTATGATAAGTAAGAGAAAACAATGAAATTTTTGAAATTTTCACTTTCACATGAACTAATGTTAACATTAGTTCTAAATATTAAATGCTATGATAAAATGTTTGAAAACTATCACTCCCTTAGATCAAAAAAATAAAAAATCTTTGTCCACCGCTTACACCTGCCATGGGTTTTTTTGTCCCATACACTGTAACAATTTTCATTATGCTTGCCATCACACTGTCATTGTGATTTTTTCCCTAAATGAATTGTCAAATGACCTTCCTTGGCCTTTTCATTCAACGCTTCTTCAACTTTATCACTAGGCTATAATTCTTCCTTCTCAATGTGGGTCTCTGCAGCACCTACCTTCGGAAGAAATGAAGGAATTCATTCTACATGTATGTATTCTCTCTACATGTATTTATACCTGGAGGTTTACCTGCAATATGACAGTGTGAGCAGAACAATGTTAGGGGCGCAAAGAAGGCTATGCATGACTTTGCATGTGAGAATGTTCTCTCTCAATCGTTTGTTTTTATGAACATTATATTATGTTTATGTTCCTTAAATCCTTTAATTTAAGTGTCATGGGAATAAGGAGCCACCTGTGTAGGCTACTGGATCCTTGGTCTTATTTTTAGGTTTCTTATTTGTTTTGGCAGAAAATTTTATGCTCTGGTTCTGTAAAACTCTAAAAGTAATTTTTGTGGTCATACAAAATTTTCATTTGATTTTTTTTTAATTTATAAAGTTTGTGCTTTGGTTCCATTTGTTTCCAAATGAAAAAAATGTAATCAACTGCTCGCAATTAAGCTACCTAGAAAATTAAAAATATATAATCTTATTTTCAATGAAATAATTCAGTTACCCTAAAATGTAACGAAAGATGAACTATTCAAGTATAGGAAGGTTCAAGAAAGAGTACGAATCAAAGCAGATTTACAAAAATTAGCGTATTGAAAAAATCATAAAATTCATACAATAACATATTTTCAATTTATAGAGTACACCAGCTTTAGGAGCATTTTATTGGATGATTATTGTTTCTAAAGAACTACCCTCACCAAAAATAATCTCTCATGGACTACCATAAGAAACAAGTAGTTGTCTTAGTCTAGGTTGGTATGGAACTGCACAAACATTATAAAATTTTTGACCACATGAGATTTAACTCTTCCTCCTTACAATTTGTATCAAGAACTTAAAAATATTAGGGTTGTAAAGGGTACAAATCCTTTTCAAATCATACAAGGTACTAAGAGAAATAAAACAACCATAAATAATCTTACTCCTAAGAAATGAACCTGTACCAAGCTAAGTGATTCTAGAAAGTAACTCCAATGCTAAGAGTACTGTGGGGATTACATACAATGTCTTAGATATCCATCTATTTTCTCAATGATGAAGTAATAGGTGAAAGAATAAAAAATGTTTGAATTATTTGAGGAGCTTAAAGAACATACCATCTCTTGCAATATTTCTTCATTTTCGAATTTTAGAGGCCATCCGGAATCCTCAACAATATTCCATATATTTATAAAATTAGCCTTATAGACATGATCAAGCTCATATTTTTCAGCTGGAACCTGAAGTTTCAATAAAATAATATCAAATTTAGCATGGCTTATCATTAGTTGTTCCTTAAGTTCAATTAATATTGCATAAGAAAAACAAGGGCTTTTGGTTAGTTGAGAAAACATTTTCACAAGAAACCTGGCCTAGGAAGTGCCAAAAGTAAGACCAAAAAGCAAGTACATTTTACAATAAAACATGACCTGGGCCTTGTACACATATAATCTAGGGAAAGGGAAATCTTTTAACCATTTTGGAATTTAAAACTATCTCACCGTATTGTGAAGCATCCCACCAATTATTTTCATAAATCTTGCCGCACCAGTCGTTCCTTCCTGAACCAAAGATCTTTCCAGATAATGAACTTTCTCCTTTGATTCATTTACTGCCTTATCATTGGGCATAACCATTTCCTTCATAGATTCATTTGAGATCTGAATTGAAACAAGAACAATCCAAAATGCAGCCCACACACTAAAAAATGGAATACTTAAGAAACATTAAAAACATCATTCAAGAATAGTACCGTACAAGAATTTCATGATGTTGTCTTTTCATACAAGTAGTATAAGTAGTATGCAAATATGAACTTCCAGAGAGATGACATTCAAGGCAGGTTAGCGAGCAAAGGCAAGGGAGTTGAACTTGTTTTGTACATGAAATTATTCTTACAACATACAAATAGAAAAAGTGTTTTCTATTCTCCCACATAAATTGGTTGAAATTTGGCTCATTTAACATGTTAGATTGTTCTAAATTCTAACACGGTAGTCCATGATAGAAATTTTCCATTAACTTTTAGCTTTGTCTTCTCTAGCAGTTATATGTGACTTCTTGCTAATTATCTAATATAGAGAAGGTACATTCCTTCGTTGTAGTGTGTCCTTATTATCTTGCCTACACCTTGTACCTTATGTAGATATTTAAACTCCCAGATTCCCTAACAGAAGCAATTCTAACTTCCAATAGATTGATTGGCTTATCACTCGAGTTTCATGCACTACAATTTTTTGAATCCACAAAAACTAGATTAAGTTTAGGTGCATTTTTTTTTGCATAAGAATGGAAACTGTGAGTTGTAATAAGGTGAGTGAACCATAGGCGGTATAGATCATCATCAACCTACAAGTGAAATCAAACAGGAAACCATGATCATTCAAATGGGTTTGAAATGTGGATTAGGACCTCGTCAACTGCCCACAAAAAGAAATAACAAGTGAAATTGATGCAAAGGAAGGTTCAATAAAGAGTACGAATCAAAGCAGATTTACAAAAATTAGCGTATCATTTACTGACACTATGCAGGTAATATTTTGAAGAAGAATTTAAACATTGAGAGAATACTGATTGTAAATATTTTGAGCTTGGACAAATTTAATTCAATTAGCTTTCTGTAATTAAATGGGAAATTAGGGTTCTTGAGAAAAGAAAAAAGTCAAAAACATGCAAAAGAAAAAAAGGAATATAGAGTTAAAAACCTGGAAGGATCTTTGTGGGCTGTGAGCCATGGCTCTACCAGAGAAGCTCCAAATGTTTCTAGAATTTCTCAATGAGAATCTGCTCTGTGAACATCCAAATAATTTCGAAGATAACCCTTGGGTACATGCGAAAAAGACTTGTTGCACTCGGCAAGATTGGCATGTTTTTCCAACCACTGAACGACCTTGAATCCATCATTGAATGCACACAGAATCACATTTTCAGGCCAATTCACCCAGATATCCAAGGAACAAGCTCGTGCTTTTCTAGTAGGAACCTTTCCTCTTCATAAGGAACACCATGAAGGTTTTTTCATGCTGAAAAAAAAGGAGCACCCTGAAGGACCTCACAGTCGTTGTCTACACTCGCCCAATTTTTCAACCGGGGAGGCAAGAAACAGATGTTCAACATTTTGGCGAGGAGTTGCACCATCATCATAAGGATTTGCATCTCAGTATGGGTTGGGATCATCGACTAAGATGCTCTCGACACACTTTGGAAAACTTCCTGCAAAAAAAATCATTGGTAGAATAATCCTTACTACCTGTGACAAACCCCCCACCGTGGAATTGAAATATGATGGGAAATCCCTAGTTAAAGGATTCTACATTTTTGGGCAAGTAGCCTTTGTAATTCACTGCTTCTACTCTCTTCTCCTTCCCCGGATCTGCCCCAGATCTAGACCGCACTGATGGCCCCTCCATAGCTGCTCCTCCTAAAGCTTCTATCAATGTCTAATTCCTCTATTCTGCTATCAGATCCGTAGCCACAATCCCACCAATGAACATAGCTTTTTCAGGCATGCTGCCTGATCCATACCTCGATGTAACCCCTTGCCCAACATCATGATCGGCCACTTGCTCCTCCCAAGGTTATCTCTACCTCTACTAACTTAGGAACATCCACGTGGTGGTCGGATTTTATTTTCTATTACTACTATGCGGTCATATTTCTTCAAAGGCATGAATAAAAGTTTCATTATACGAGCGATTTTTATTCCCTAAATTCGTAGCCTAAGGCTAGGAACTAAACTGCTATGGAAAACCTTCTTTATACTAGTGAGAAGAGGGGAAGTTTAGAGTAGCCAACCCTTCGTCGAGTAATTTATACCAAAAATGAGAACATGGGGATTGGAGGATCAGCTGAATCCATCCAGTTCCATATCTGATAGTCTAGTGACATTGACTTTCACTCTATTCACCGTTTGGGTTAACTAACATTGCATTTTTAGGGGGCAGTATGGAATACCATCAGAGCACATAACTAGAATTTATCTATCATTAAATAGGACCTTTATTGGTGCCCTTGATTAGCTACTAATAAAAAAACAATATGTTTATTTCTAGTATCAACTATATCGTATGTAAAAACATTGCTAGTTACTATGCTCTCGGCAGGGACTTGTTGCCTCTACAACTCTCATTTTTATATTGCACCTAGTTCAAAATGATTATCTATAGAGAAGAATAAAAAATTGGCACAACAAAATGATATGATGGATGTAACCCATAATATCAAAGTTTATCTAACCACTTCATTATTCATGGATTGATAGACCTAAATGTTAAAAACATTCTATAAGAAAAGCATGTGTGAGCTCATTGTTATATTACAACATGCGACGCTTGTTTAAATATGAATTTAAAACATATTATATTAATTAAAGTTTTATAAAAGTAATTTTTCTAAAACATAAGTAGATATTATATATAATTGATAATGAAGCTCGTGTTTGATTAAAAATCTAGAATTGATTAGGAATTAGGCTTAGATCCACATGTTCTTTTGCAACATATATGTTTATTCTAAATACATATGTTTTTAGCTTGATTTCTTAATTACCAGTTACTAGATTTAATTGATTATTAGCTATTTTTTTTTTTGGTAAGATTGTAGTTTATATTGATGAAATAATAGTTTACTGAAATATACAATACTTGCTGTTCTCCAATATTCCAATAGGAAAACCAAACCTTAGACTCGATTCCAAAGCTCCACCATTAACCAAAATTGAGCTAAAAAAAGGTAGGTCATGAAAATCATAGAGAGTTTGTGGGATGGTGCTCCAAGACAGGGGAAACCACCAATGGCCAAATTTAGACCATGGCAAAGTCAAATTATTTTCCAACAATGAGATAAGAGAACCAAACATAATAACCATATAGATTTTGTGACAAGTTTCCCAACAAAAGAAAAACCAACAATTGTAGAAGTCAAACCATAACTCAAAAAATGAGACAATATTGAAATGAACTTGTAAATTTAGTAGAGGGAGTGAATGTCACTATTTAACTAACATCCATATATAACTGAATAATCAAAAGGAAATCCTCGCTAAGAGCCTAAGCAGCAATAGGATAGAGAAGTGTCCATATTGATTGGTCACCCCTCTTTGTTACTTTATTTGAAATTATATTCTTGCATTTATAAAATAAAACAGTGAATTTTTGAATTATTAAATTTTGATGTGTAATTTTGAAATAAAAATTAAAGATAATTTTTAGGTTTTTTTTTATTTAATTGAAATTTAAAACAAATTTCTAAATATAGTTAATATTTTTTAATATAGTTTAAACAAGTTTAGATTTATCTAAAATCTAAATCTATCAAGTATTGATAGGGATAAAATCTCTGAAGGTGCAAATCTCTTTTCTAGGTGCAAAACTTCAAGAAATGTTTGCATCTCAAGAGAAAAATTCCTCTCAACCTTTGATATATCAGGAGCTAGTATTAATATAGGATGGTTTATATATATTGATATAGAGTTAGATATAGATACCATTGGAAAAATCATGGGTTGTCAATACCTAGAGCCCAAAACCACCACCGGAAAATTGACTCTATGACCTCAATTTTACTTTAATAATTTGAATTTTATTTTATTTATTCTTATTTTGGTTTTATTTGACTGAGTCAAAATGTTTACATAAAATAATCAAAATGTTTACATAAAATAACATTACAATATCTATTCCATGGTGCGTTGGAGATGTACCTAGCCTAGATCCATCTTAACTATAAGTTTTTGAAGTGGATCAAATCTCTGATGGTGCAAAAAGTTTTTTTGACATGGAATATTAAGGAAAGGTTTGCATATGTGATTTGATACCTTTTGGTTCTTGATAGATATTAAGTGAAGATGGATCTAGGCTAGTTATATATACATATCTATGCATGTATTCATGTATGCATAGATGCCCACACACACATAGGATATATTACATAAGATTACTATTATCAAAACCATGGATTGTCAAAATTTGGAGCCCTATGATCACCAATAATATATTAACTCTATGAATCAAATTTTACTTGAACTACTGTAGCAATATTTATAAGCATTTTTTTTGTAAATTAGCTGATATATTAGATCACAAAAATGTTACATATGATTACAAAAAGGGGCTTTCCATTTTCAGAGGGAAAGAGAAAATGCAGGCCTGCCAAGCAAAAGACCACTTATATAAGCCCTGTAGCCGATCACTGTTCAGACAAGTGACATACTACATACCAGTTAACCCAAACTTAACCAGAGTCAAGCAGAATTTAAAATAGAAAATGGCCAACCACATAGGGTTTCCAGATAGTGAGAGACAAACTACTACCAAATAAGGCCATTTAAAGGCCTGCCGAAGCTTACAGACATCCGACATAGAAAATGAGAAAAACATAGGATAATCAGGAACCAGCAACAAGGGACCACCCATCAGGAATCCTACTGGTTGATTTTGGCGATGCCTAGGGTACTAGCAGCGCTCAGACTAGCTTCATCAACTCCCTTGGGAACACTGCGTGGCCTGTGGCATCTAATAATGGTTGTTTTGGAATCGTCTTCAGGGATTTCAATAGATAAATTTAGCACATGGCACATATACAGCTTGAAGAGCCGAATGAACCCTCCCAGGCACTTAGTATGCATTTTAAGCTCTTTCGTGAGGGATTTGATGGAAATCTCTAGCTTGTCCAGCCGTGCTGAATTCTTTGCAGAGGCGAGGGAGTTCAACTAGTAGGCTTCCTTGAAAGCAGAACCTTTCCTGCTCATGGCTTTGGCAAGCATCGCTTTCATCTTCCAAGCCACATACTGAGTCCTTAGGAACTAGGTGGCCCTGGTAGTTGGAATTCCCGCGTCCATGATCCAATCGACCTCCTCGCTAATGTCTTTACTGTCCATCCCTTCACTGGCTTTGTCCACCTCCACTTGAAGGTATTCGATAATCTGTTTACCTTTTTTGGAGACAGAAGCCTCATAATCTTCCCAAGATCTCTTTAAATCTCTAGTAGCTTTGGAGCTACGGAGATTGCGCTCGGCCATGGAAAGATTTCAGATGTAGACTATTGAATTGTGAATTCCTATATGTGAAACCGTAAACATAGGGCTAAGATTTGAGGAATACCATACGCAGGTGAAATATTTCCCAAACAGCTCTGTGTTAATAGTGAAAGATGCGGTGTGAGGGGCCACGATTTGAACTTAAACTTCCATATTTTCCCTACTTCTAACAACCTAGATTCCCAGCAGATGACTGCCAACCTTCCTATTATTACTGTTGATAGAATTTGGACTGCCATGCTTATTACTTAATAGAAGAGGCCACGTGTACTCCAGATCATAAAGGGTGTGCTGTTCTCTATCCTTGTTGTAGATCTTCCACCTTTTACAATGTGAGCCATAGGACAGCTGCCAACGATGCCACCACCAAGAATTAAGGATTATGGAATAAACATTTAGAGAAAACCACATTATTCATTGATGATTGGTACCCTATAAGCTGTCCTCCTCACCTGACACGCCTGTGACATCT
Organism: Pinus albicaulis; assembly: GCA_034641835.2. NCBI lineage: Eukaryota > Viridiplantae > Streptophyta > Pinopsida > Pinales > Pinaceae > Pinus > Pinus albicaulis. The sequence continues at coordinate 388,378,675 of CM076576.1, read as the reverse complement.
TGCCTTGAGATTTTAAGGCATTCATCCTTAAGATTGGCACATGTGACGCTCTGCCAACAGGCGTCAATGTCATCAATTGGGTGTTCGGCCGCGTAGTTGGCTAGACTATCCGCCATTGCATTTGCACTGCACCTAATTTCCTGAAGAATGACTCCATTGAGAGCGGAGAGATGTTTGGCGATGAGCAGTGACCATGGCGAGGCGCCAATGCTTAGTAACTTTCTCAGAATGGGTACCATTTTTCATTTTCCTCACTGCATTAATGGCTATGAGCGAGTCCCCTTCCACGATAGTTGCCCCACTACCCAGGCGGATTAGGATTTGCAGGGCCCACTACAGAGCTAAAAATTATGCCTCATTGTTAGTGGCTTCCCCAAGAGAATTGCTGTACATATGAAGAATTTCCCCTTTATCATTACGTATGACACCTCCAAAGCCAACCAGGCCGGTGTTACCCCAAGAGGCTCCATCAAAGTTTATTTTGTGGAACCACAAGATAGGAAGTTGCTAGGGTAGCAGAGATGGAGTGGGAGGAGGTCTTTGCGCAGGAGAATTGAGGCCAGTTGCATCACTAATGCCAAACAGCTGCAGAATTCTCCTGTCATTAGCGAAAATCCTGTTTGCCTGTTCTGCTTTACTATTAATAAGATTTTTTTCTCGTATGTTTTTCATAATGTTTGTTTTAATGTTATCTAACCGCCTATACTCCTTCTCAAAAAATTTTCTATTTCTTTCTTTCCATGTGGACCAGACTATAAAACCAAGGCTTCGTCTCCATAGGATGTTTACAGCGTGACAGTGTCTTGAATGGACTCTCTGTTCCTACCTGTTTTTTTGAAAATCTCCTTCATCCATACCCATAAATGATTGGTGCATTCGTAATTGTTGAGGAGATGGTTCATATATTCCTCTTCTTTTTCACAGAGGGGACAACGAGATGGACCAATGAAGCCTTTTTTGCATAGGTTCTCCCAAGTTAGGATCTTACAATGCATTATGAGCCATAAGAAAGTCTTTATCTTCGGCCAGATTATGGTATCCCAGACATTATTGTGCCAAGGCACTTCCTGTTCCAGATCCCTCTGTTCTAAGTAAAGTCTAGATTCCTTTAGGTTGAAAGTGCCTCCATCTAGTTTGCCCCACCTGAGGTGATCCTCATCTTGAGAGTAATGGATCTTCCTCTTATCCAGACAAAAGTTCAAGGATAATAGAAGGTTGCCCATCCCCTCTGTATGTGGTGGAGTATTAAGGTGCCAATGTCTCCATTGTTGGTTCACATTACTGTCCATCCAGTATTATTTCACCCTGATTTTTCCTTGATCCAGATACTTGCACTGCAGGGGAAGATAATCACGACTCTCAAGCTTGGGAAGTTGTTGCCAAGAATCTTCCCAAAAGTGATCCATGCTGCCATTACAAATTTCCCAAAAGCAATGATTTTGTATGATGTTACGATTAGCCCGAGCTAGGTTCCAAATGGGAGATCCGGCTGGAGAGTCAGTCATTCTAATGAGATCCCGAGGGTGCCAGTTATCCACATACTTAGCTTTCCAAAACTTAGCCCAGGGCGTCTATGGATCCTTGACCCACCTCCACTATAGCTTGGCTCCACAGGCTTTGTTCATGGTGTCTAGGTCCTGGAGCCCAAGACCACCCAAGATCTTAGGTTTACAGAGTTTTTCCCATGCCACTAGTGCCCATTTCTATTTGTCAGCTTTTCCAGACCAAAGGAAGGTTCTTTGAATGTTTTTGATTTTTTGGATAACACCTTTGGGAGCCAGAAGGATGGAGAGCATATACTAAGGAATAGCTTGTAGAACAACCTTAATCATGATAAGTTGGCTAGCGAAGTTAAGGAACCTACTAGTCCAGTAATTGCTCCATTCTTCGAGGTTGGATATCAACTTCTCCCAGTGGAGCTTTTTCTAGGGTTTATTAGTGACAGGGATCCTGAGATACTTAGAGGGAAGGCTCTGCCTTCTGAACCCAAGGATAGCCATGAGATTTTTCTAGACCTCTAGGTGAGTATTGAAAAAGAAGATAGAGGATTTATCCAAATTAAGGTCCATGCCTATCGCTTGACTGAAGAGATCCAAGATAGCTTTGAATCCTTCGGCTTCCTGAACCATTGGAGTTCCATGAAGCATGGTATCATCCACAAATTGTTGATGAGTAGTGGCTAGGAAGTGTGGCAGGGGTTGGAGGCCCTTGATATTGTTTCTTTCCTTTGCAGTTTTAATGATGTGACTCACGCCTTCCATCAAAATGACAAAAAGAAAAGGGGAGATGGGATCCCCTTTGCAAATGCCTCTAGAGGGGGCAAAGGGGAAGGTGGGAGCACCATTGACCAAAATAGAAAAGCTGGGGGATTTGACTATGGATAGAATCCATTTGATCTAGCATTGTGCAAACACGAAGGCTTCTAGAATGGCCTCTAGATACTTCCAACTGACCTTGTCATAGGCTTTCGAGAGATCCAGCTAAATGATCATACCTGATTTTTTCTAGGATTGAAGAGTATGAACCATTTCCTGTGCTAGCAAGACATTATCCATGATCTTTCTACCTTCCACATAGCCAGATTGCTCCTCTGAGATAATTAAGGGGAGAATTGGCTTCAGTCTGTTGGCCATTACTTTGTAGATGAACTTATAGAGAACATTTCACAGAGAAATTGACCAAAATTTCGAAGGGGTGCAAGCTGCTTCCTCTTTGGGAATAAGGGCGATGAAGGTGGAATTGAGGGATTTGAGGATAGAGGAAGATTTTTGGGAATCTTCCATCACCTCCCACACTTCCAACCGCACAATTTCCCATCATGCTTTGAAAAAATCAATAGTAAAGCCATCCAGCCCTGGTGCCTTGCCATTAGGCATCTCCTTCACTACTTCTTCCACCTCTTCCATGGTGACAAGGTGGTCTAAGGATTTATTCTGGTCCTCAGTAATAAGCCTTGGGATCGAAGTCATGACTTTCCTGATAGCCTCTTCCCTGTCAATTTCTGGTTCCGTTTCTATATGGCTAAAGTGGTCAGTGACGATGGAGGAAATATCCTGATGAGAGTGGAAGGGAGTACCTTACTCATCCTTCAATCGGGTGATTTTTTGGTGCACCTGTAGTCTATAGCCGAACGATGGAAAAACTTGGTGTTTTTTCCCCCTCTTTGAGCCATTGTATGCAGGACTTTTACCTCCATAATATTTCCTCATGCTGACATCTATCATTCAATTTTTGCATGAGGATCCGCTCAGTGCTAATAGAATCCTGGGTGATGTTCCATTTGAGCCAGTCTGTATGGATTTGTGCCATTTGTTCCTCCAAGGCCTGTTTGTCTTTGAAAATATTCTCTAAGACCTCTTGGTTGTAGGATCGAAGTCGAGCTTCGAGGTGCTTTAATATAGCTTGTATCCGGTACATTTTGGTATCTCTGGTTTCCAGCCGCTCGTGCCACCAATATTTGATTTTAGAAATGAAATCTGTATGGCCCAACCAAAATTTCTCAAACCTGAAAGGTCTTTTTTTTATATTTTCGAGGATTGCTGCGTCCAGGGTGATGGGCCAATGATCAGAGCCTCCACATGGAATAATGTTTGATTCCACAATGACCCCCTCAAGGAGGATGGCTTCAGCTATAAGAAAACAATCAAGTTTGGAGGCGATCTACCTTTTGCCTCCTATTTTGTTATTCTAGGTGTATAGACCATTTTTGGGGAGGATATCAACAAGATTTTATGCTTTGATGACGTTATCGAATGCCTCTGCATCTTTGTTCAGAGTTCTTATCCCTCCTTTATTTTCTACCAACGAGGTAATCATGCTTAAATCTCCTCCATAGATGGCTTTAGCAGTGGAATTTCTAAGTTGCATCCTGGAGATGCAATCTAGCATCAACAGTTTATCCTCTAGTCTTTGGGGGATGTAGATATTAGGGCATAGGTATGTTTTGGATTCCCCTATGATTTGCATTTCCAGGGATATGTATGATCTGGAAGCCTCTGCACTTATGAAATGGAGGGATTAGGGATTCCATGAGGTGGCGAGGCCCCCTTCCATACCATTCCCTTCCAATTCAGAGTATTCAATCATTTTTCCTAAATTTCTGCTGATTCCTTTCATTTTCTGGCTAGAGCACCTGGTTTCTTGTAAAAAAATCATGTCAGGATTTTTGTTTTTGACTTTCTTCCTCAGAAGTCTTTGTTGTCTTTGGTTGTTTAGCCCTCTTTCATTCCATGAAAGGATCTTCATAATTAACAATATTTAAGAGGAGAACATGAAAGCCTCAAGGGCTTTCATCTTACCTGAGTTGAGGAGTATCTGAACTAGCTCGTGGAGTGCTCCATTGTTTGTTCATCGGCCTCTCTTTTTCCGGTGTCTGGCGTTGTGGTTTGTTTGGTGTAAACCTTGGGCCTTGACGCCCAGACCCTTTGTGGCGCCAAAGCCTCTTTTCTGCCCTTTTTGTTCTGCATCTTGCCTTATTAAAAAGAGAAAGTTGACTCTATCTATTTCTTCCTTTGGGATATGTTCCACACCTTTCTGCTTTCGTTGTTCTACTATGGTATTGAGACTCATGCCTTACCTCTGTAGTATGTCACTAAGTTCCATATCCTCTGTTCCTATTTCACTGGCGGTCATATCCGCATCTCCTTCTAAGTCTTTTGCCAACTCATAACCTTGTATACTTTCCCTTGTCAGATCAGGATTGGGATCTTTGGCTGCCTATGAGGGAACATCCTGGGTTTCCTGCATTAGGTCTGGTACTTGGGGATTTTTGGTTAAAGTTGATCCTGACCCAAGAACCTCAAAGGCATTGACAATGCCTTTAATGGAGGTGCCTGTTTTGTGTTGGTTTATCCTATTGGCCCGTTGTCTCCCATTCGGATGAGAAAAGCCTTCCTGGTCATTGCCTATGTTGTACTTGGCCTTCTTGGTTGGCTTATTCATTGGGCATTCCATAAACAGGTGTCCATGTTCGTGGCATTTTCATCACCAGAAGGGGATTTGTTCTTAATCTATGGCTTGAAAGAAGACTTCATCTCTAAATTCTAGCCATAGACCTTTATGTAATGCACCTGAAACATCCATTTCTACACATATTCTTGCACAAGAGTGTCTACTCAACTTAGTGTTCCTAAATTGATGTCATAAATTGTCAACCAGGGCTAGTAAACTGTTGAAGTGAAGTGCACTATATGTGCCTAGGTATCTTCTTCCTACTTCGTTGTGTTTACTGTTTTTCTAGTGTTTTTGGTTTTTTGTATTTTTGTGTTAAGAGGAAAAGAACTAAATTGTTGGCAAAGAGAAGTTACTGATCACACTAAAACATAACAAAATCTACTCTAAACTGTGTATGACACCTAAGAATAGAAAATGCTAATTCACAAATTGCAAAACTTGACAAGGAAAGTAACTCATAACATTAACTCGGTCCAATTCATTTCATTAGAGGTATGTTGGAACAACTTAAGAAAAGGATAAGTTTGATGTAATGAGGTTCTCTTTAATAAACAAAAACTTACAATATCACAGAGAAAATCTTATCCATGGTTAGAAATTTGTTGGAATACTTTGAGAAAAGATTATCTGTAATTTAGTAAGGAATCCTATGCTAACATAACTTATGACATTAGAATTAACGCCACTCTGCAACTCAGAATTTTACTATTAAGCCTCATTCAAGGTTTAGAGATCTCTTGGAATAGATTTGGAAAAGGGTTGTTTGTAAAATTATGAGAAATTGCATAATAGTCAAGAACTTCAAAATGATATAACTATTTCTTGTCCATATGATGATGATGTGTTAAAAGAAATTAAGAACAAGAGAAGTTTGTAAATAATGAAGGCCTTTAAGTCTAATTTAACAGAACTAGAATACAACTAGCTAATAAAACTTGAAATACAATAAACAGAACTGAACTAAAATGCAATTAACCTACGAAGTACTACAAATCTATCTCATCCATGTGCTAGTGATATATTGGAACAGTTCATGGGAACAAGATCGATTGCAATATTCGATGTAAGTAAACATAAAACACGATGCTCATAAAACTGCCTAGCTTAAAATCAAAACAGAGCTAAAGTTACTTATCTAGAAAATATGCACAAAGCCTTTCGGACAGTAGGGGCCCTCTACCACCATATTGGCACACAAATCCTTAAATCCTTAACGTTACCTCAAATCATGCATCAAATTTGTACTTCTTTCATTAAATGAAAAATGCTCAAAAAACAGAGTATTATAGTCTTGGAGGACTTAACAACAAAACATCAACTAGCTCCTGTCTCTCGGTTCACTGAGTTATTCTTATAAGAAAAATACATAACTGTCCTTGAGTGGAAATAGGCATAGGTGTCTTTTTCAATCAAAATCAAATTAGAACTCCTGTTGAGGACTCATACTTTGCTGAAGACATATGCAGAGTCCTTGTCCTTGTAGAAGTCTACTTCTTAGTTTTGGCTGCCTCCACGTGCATAACCACTTGCAGATTTTTTGCTTAGACTTCGTAGAGGGCAAGGAATGATGTGGGTGAATTCTGTAATTCAACCATATGCGTTTTTCCTTTAAGTGACACCTGTAACTTGTGTGAACATAAATATGGCTGCGGAATATGTGACTAGCTACAGAATGGTTGCGTTCTGTAGCTAAGTCTGATAAAAAAACACTATGACAACAAAACCATAAAAGTATAGTAAGTCAGTTATTGCATGCATTCTTAAAGTGACTTTAATCATTCCTATTGATCTTTTAAGCCTATAATTGACAAAGGAAAAATGGAATGAAGTGAAATTTGGTGAAAGGAAAGGACATCTTTGGGGCTCAAAATACCCCCACTGCAAAGCTTTTGCATGTCCTCATGCAATCAATCCATGTATTCTGAAACTTCTGCTAGGACATCTAACCTCATTTTTCTGCTTTGCTTGGTGTTCAATGGCATCCTAGGTTTCCTTATGACCAATTTGAACCTCAGATTTATAAGTGCCTTGCTCAACTTTTTGTTTTTCTTCTTCAACTTCTCACTAGGCTTGTACAATTTTTCATTTGCAGAGAGATTTGTGTTCATATCACTTTTCAACTTGACTTGCTCCCTTAAAATTTCATTTTCATTTTTTATATGCCTATTAAGTATTTCCAATTCATATTTATCTCTTCTCAACACTTTAATTGGAGATTCTTGTGGGCTAAGAGTTCTTCCTCTAATTTCTGAGGCTCTCTTTTCTAGTGACTCAACATAATTATAGATTTGTTGTTGGGCTGGGTTTACCTCCGGAGTTCCTGCATCAAGATCTTCTTCATACTGGTACTCAAGAGATCCGTCATTTGGTGTCTCTTCATCTTCAATGTTTATGATTCCTATTTTCTTGACTCCAGTCTTCTTCAATATGCCTCTAAGCCTATGGCTTCTTCTTAGTTTAGATGGTCCCTCACCTCTCTCCTTAGCATACTTTCTTATTATCTTCTCCTTTTTAAGCTGTTTCTTGATTTCAACCAATTTTTCAGAGATAATCTCCTCACTGCCTTCTTGTACGGATTTACCAGTTTTAATTTCAACAGATTTGGAAATTTTTCCTCTCCAACTTCTTCTTGCAAGTTTGCCTTCAGATGGAGTTTCTTTAGGTTCTTCAAAATGATTCCTCAATAGGAACTCATCCGAACTGTCTCCCACCTTTTTCAAATGATGCTCAATTAGGATTTTAACTAGGCCATGATGATACAAGGTGGTTTCGAAGAACTGAACCCTCTTTTGGACATTAGAAGCCATTCTCCTTAGGCTATGAAGTAATAAAAAGGGTAGATTGATTTCTTCATCTAGTAAATACATCATAATTCGAATGTGATAAACATATAGGGTACCAAACCTTCCCTCACAAGTTATAAACTTTTGCAGAATTAGTTGCATATTTCACCATTTATTCTTCAATGCTGAGCTAGGAATGCCCTTCTTAAAAGCTGAAATATCCATGCCTGGTGTTTTCAACATCTGCTTCCATGCTTAATTGTGGAACTCTTTGTTTTTGAACCATCGTTCACCTTGCCTTGGTAATTCTGCTGCCTCTACTATGAAGGGTTCTGTGATAATGAACTTGACATCACCTATTTCAACTTCTGACCCATTGAATGACTGGGAAAATGACTTGGTGACCTCCTTATGAAAACCGTTGAACTTATCCAAGAAATATAGCCATCCAACCTGCTGTAACATCTCTCTAATATATGGGTAGCCTTCTAGATACTTGGTTCCGACTGGTTCAGACCTTACAATGAGTCCCATGGCTTCTTTTCTTAATACTCAATTTATTGCTCTGTTACTGCTCTCCTATTCAAGGTAAAAATGGCTGTAGAAGGTTGTTTTCACCTTAGAGATGACCTCTCTGTTTTTGCAGACAGGAATTGGCTACGGAAAAATGACATGAAGTGGTTATGGGACGAGTGAAATACGGTGGCAGTAAATCACATGAATAAATGAGTTTGAGAGCTGTCATGGAGTAAAAGACCGCAGAGAAATCCCATAATGATTTAAAAATCATCACTGAATATTTCGGGTTAGTGACGTGACCTAATAGGTCACTTCAAGTACTAACCATTAATTTTTAATAAATGATAATTTGATATGGCATAATGGAAGGGATTTTGTCCAAGTATTTTATGATAGGCTTAATCAATATGAGTAATCAAAATAACTTTATGAAACACACATATAACTTGACTATACTATCTCTTTCATAATCTGTTATCATAATAATTTCACAAATTTACCTTAGCCCTTCTTTTGATTTTTGCTGTTTTAATATGCTTGTTTTTCCTTTAAAAATCATTGATATTTTAGTCTTCATAATCCCTTTGATTTTTCTTGTTGACATAAGTGTGCATGATCAATTTGATGTTGAACACGTGGTTGCTGGATAGTTGGCTGCAGAATATCTGGCTGCAGAATGTCTGGCTGCAGAATGCCTGGCTGGGGAATGTACCTGTGAAAGCTTTGAAACATGAAATGAAAGGATTTGAAATATGGATGGAATGAATTATAAGATGAAAATGGATCATGAACTATAATGGAATGAAGCATGAACGAAGTGGAATATGATGGAATGAAATAGATCACAAATGTGGAGTGAAATGAAATATGAAAATTGGCCTACAACTTATGATTTGTAATACTCAATTGCAGAAAGAGATCAATTTTGAAATTCTGAAGTGAAAATGAGATGGATTATGAAATGGAGTAAATGAATTATGGATGAATGGAGTGAATGGAATATGGATGAAGTGAGATATGATGAAGTGAAATGGATCATAAGTGGAATGTGATATGTAAAGTGGGCATGCACTTATGATTTTATGATGGTTGTTTGCAGGAAAAGAACAATTTTGAAAAGCTAAAGTGTCAGAAGGATTCTAATTTTCACTTTATCTTTTCTGTATAAACATGCTAATCAATTATTAGTTTTCATGTTTATACTTTATTTTTTTTATTTTTTATTTTTATTTATTTATTTATTATTATTATTTTTTCATCATCTGATTTCAGAAAATACAATTAAGTTGATGAAGAAGAAGGATTGTTCTTCATTAACTTCACATCACTGTTCTCTTGGAATCTCTTGACAAATTCTTCTCTTGAAAGTGGCTTATGATACAGCTTCAATCTATGACCATTTACAAGAAAAGTCATCTTATCTTCATCTATTGTTCTGATTTTTATTTCTCCATTGTCAAAAATTTTCATAATTTCATATGGCCCAAGCCAATGTGTTTGGAATTTACCTTGAAAATCTTTGAACTTTGAATCAAACAAGAGGGCCCAGTCACCTTCTTTGAATTTCTTTTCCTTAATGTACTTATCATGCCATCTAGTCCTTTGTTGCTGGACTATACTTTTTTTCTGGATTGCATCTTGTTTGATCTCATCCAATTCATTAATCTATTCCAATCTGTGTTTTTGTGCCTCTGTTAGATCAAGTCCTAGCTGAACTGCCATTTTAAAAGTTTGAATTTGAAATTCTATGGGAAACAAGACTTGTTTTCCATAAACAAGTTCATAAGGGGTATGACCTATTGTGCTTCTCCATGTAGTTCTATAGGTCCACAAGGCTTCAGGAAGTCTGTCTGCCCAATCTCTTCTATGTAAATGAACAGTCTTTGTTAGGATCCCTTCAATGACCTTATTAGTAGATTCCACTTGGCCATTTGCTTGTGGATGATAGGGAGTAGATTTTCTGTGTCTGATTTTGTACCTCTCCACCATTTGTTCCACTAGCCTTGATGTGAATTGAGCTCCTTGATATGTAACAATTTCTCTTGGGACACCAAAATGAGTAAAAATATCCTCAAAAAGAAAATTAACTACAGATGTTTCAGTAGCAGAAAGTAATGGTTTGGCCTCTACCCATTTGGTAACATAATCAATGAAAACTAATGTATATTTCTTTTGTCTTGATGGAGGACTAATAGGTCCTACAAAATCTAAAGCCCATTTCTCAAAAGGTTCAATATGTACCTAAGGCTACAATGGCATCTCACCTGAAGGAGAAGGTTTCCCTACCCTTTGGCAATTGTCACACCTTTTTACATACTCTTTAGCATCTTTAAAAAGGGATGGCCAATAATATCCCAAATGAAGGATCTTATAAGCTGTCCTTTTATTAGCAAAGTGTCCACCACAAGGTTCATCATGACATGCTTTGAGGATCTCAGGCATTTCATCTTCTCGAACACATCTCCTAATGATAAAGTCTGGACCTGTTTTGTATAACTCATTAGCAACCCATGAATATTTTTCACTGTCATAAATGATCTTTCTTTTGTCTCTTGCATTCATCATTGAAGGAAATTTCCCTGAAAATAGATAATTAGCAATGTCAGCAAACCAAGGAGTTTGAGTAGAAATTGAAAAAAGATATTCATCATGGAATTGATCTTCAACTGGAGTATTGTCTTTAATGTTTTGGAGTCTAGATAGGAAATCAGCTACTATATTTTGTTTCCCAGGCCTATCTAGAATGGTGATGTTGAATTCTTGTAAAATCAATAACCATCTTATGACTCTGCCATTAGTAATTGATTTTTTCATTAGATATTTAATTGCAGAGTGATCTGTGTGAACAAAAGTTTCATAGCCTGTTATATAGTGTTTGAATTTATTTATGGCATGAAAAACAGCTAAGAACTCTTTTTTAGTTACAATATAATTTAACTCTGAAGGAGTCAAATTTTTACTTGTATAGTAGATGGCATAAGGAATCAGGCCTTTTTGTCCCAATACTGCTCCTAAAGTTGTATTCGAGGCATCTGTTGAAATATGAAAAGGTAATTTCCAGTTAGGTCCCCTTAAAATAAATGCTTCAGATATTTTTGTTTTCAGGGTCTCAAAGGCTAACTGGAAATTAGGATTACACTTGAATTCACATTCCTTGGTAAGTAATTTGAAAAGTGGAGATGCTATCTTGGTGAAGTTTTCTATAAACCTTCGATAATATCCTGTAAATCCTAGAAAACTCCTAACATATTTTTGACTACTTGGAACAGATAAGTTAGAGATGACTTCAAATTTTGACTCATCAACTCTAATCCCATCCCCTGAAATGTGATGCCCCAAAACAATTCCTTCAGTAAACATCATAAAACACTTCTCATGACTTAGTGAAAGATTTTCTTCTTTACATCTCTTTAAAACTTTTTCCAAGTTTGCTAAGGCTTCTTCAAATGTGTTTCCAATATAGGGACTTAACAAATCATCCATATATACCTCTACACAATCATGTATTAGATCTGAAAAGATTCCTAGTACTTCCCTTTGAAATGTTGCAGGTGCATTGCATAGTCCAAATGGAAATACTAGGTAGGCATAGGTACCCCAAGGACAGATAAATGTGGTTTTGTCTTGATCTTCAAGTGCTACTTGAATTTGATTATAACCACTAAACCCATCTAAAAATGAAAAGTGCTTTTTTCCAGCTAATGTATCTAACACCTGATATATGAAAGGTAGGGGAAAATGATCTTTAAGAGTAGCTTTGTTTAATTCCCAGTAGTCAATACATACCCTCCATTTACATTTTTCTTTGGAAAAATTACCAAAGGAGAAACCCACTGATTATCTGAAATGGGATAGATAAATTTAACATTTAAAAATTTCTGCAATTCTTCTTTAACAATCTCCCTAAGGTTTGGATTCATCCGTCTTTGAGGTTGTCTGATTGGCTTACAATTTTCCTCTATGTAGATGTGATGAGTGCAAGTCTTAGGACTTATCCCTTTTATATCAGTGTACTCCCATGCATATGCAGAAGAGTGTCTCTATAATATCTTGACTAGATTTTCTTGTTGAGATTTCTCTAGGTTCTTGTTTATGTTTAAAGTTTTACCTGGAAATATCTCAATTGTAGAGCTGCCAAATTTATCCATGAAGTAAAGAGGCATCTGTCTTGATGATAAAAACTCAATTTTGGATTCTTCTTGAAATTGTTCATGTTTGTATTCTGAAAAGGATTCAAAATTTTCTAAGGTATTTAGAATCTGGCTATCTTCACTAATTTCTGAAATTTTGAAGAGAGGTTGAATCTCTTCTTCATCCTCAATCTATTGAGTATCATCTAATTCTATAATTGTTTTTGCTGGAGGATACAAAGTAAATTTCTTGGTTGAACTACCATCAGAGATGTACATATCACCAGATCTATAGCTAATGAAAGCATCAGTTGTAGCTAACCAAGGTCCTCCTAATATAATTGGATGTCCTCCTAGATTATTCTTAGGAGTTAGGATCATAAAATCCAGAAGATAATCCCAAGAATATAGGGACACTGGAATGTCTTCTATTACCCCATTAGGTTTGATCACAGATCTGTCTGCTAATTGTAATAGTGTGGGTGTAAAAAGAAGATTAGGAAGTTTTAGTTTATCCATGATTTTTCTACTCATCATATTTATTGCTGCTCCTAAATCAATAAGTGTGTTTTGAATCTCAGTTCCATCGATGTTTATTTTAACAATTGGATTTCCTACGTCTAGATACTTTGGAATAGAAATCTTACCCATCATGATGTCTTCTATTTTTCCTGCCAGTTGAATTTTCTTTGTCTCTTTGATTCTTTTTCCTGTTTTTTTCATGCTCAACTCCTTTATTGTCTTTGCTAAGATTGGAATTTCCTTGATAGCTTGTAATAATGGGATCTTAATACAAACATTTCTCAGCTCATCTAGGAAATCATAATTAGGCACCATAATTTGTTTTTCTACACCCCTATCAATTTGTAATCTTTCTGGAAAGGGAGGTGTAGAGGTAGATGTTGATGGCTTCTCTAATATGGGAGTTGAATTTATTGGTTCTTTTTGTTTTGATTTTTCAATTTTTGGGTCTTGAAATATGTGTTCTCTTCAAGAATTTTATTTACTCATAGAGAATCTTCTTCAGAATTGTTTTGCTCTTGTATGATTACAGAAGGTTTCTTCTTTTCAAGTGTTCTTCCAGACCTAAGTTGAACATCATTAAGGTGTAAAGGAGTAATCAAATAGGTTGGAAACTGTTGGCCTTCTATCATGTATGTGTTCTGAGGATTTTTATTGTTGGGGTTGGGTATGGGTTGGGCAGGCAACTGATTTGCTTTTTGAGGAAATGGTAATGGAAGTGGTGGATTTTGATGTTGTGGATTTTGTGAATTTTGTTGAGGATTTTGTTGAGGGGGGAAATTTGGATATGGTGGATAATATGGTGGATATTGATAGTACTAAGAGTATCTTCCATAGGTATTTTGTGTTCCTTGTGCCCAAGTTTTAGATTGATTTTGGAATTGAGACCAAGGTTGCTGCCAAGAATTCCAATTTGGTGGGGGTTGATTCTACAACTGATCATGGAATCCTTGTGTTTGAGGTCCTTGCCAAGGCCTCCTAGAGACAAAATTGAGAGATTCTGTGGAATTTGTAGGGGTTTCTTCTTCAAAGACAACTTTAAGACCAGGAAGTGGAGGAAAACTCTTGGTCTCATGTTTCTCTGAACAAATTACACAAGTCTCTACTATTTTTTCATCCAGAGGGCACTCTCTCAAGGCATGCTTCTTTCTACATTTGGGACAAAAGATTTCTAAGGCATTAGATTCAACTTTCTGCTTGTTTTGTAGCTTAAGGGTGTCTATTTTTTCACTAAAACTCCCTAAAATATCAGATTTGAATTCATCAAGCATATGTCCTATCTCTGCCCTACTCACTGTCCCAGAAGTAGACTTACTTGCCCTTGCAAGAGCAAGGTCTCTTGGTCCTTTTATAGTTTTAGATTTCCCTCTTGAAAGGTTGATACATAATTCAGCTATTTCAGGTAATGTGAGCTGAGATATATCCCATTTTCCCATCATCTTAAGGATATCTAGCCATTCATCCCTAATTGTTTTCAACAAGAGAGCTTTCAAAGTATCTTGGTCTAAGTTTTCCATTTTTTCTCTTTTGATGTTGTAGTTAAACCTCTCCAACAAATATTCCATATTTTCATCCTCTTTTTGTAGCATTTTAAACACTTCTTCCTTATGGTTGACTGGCATATAGTAATCCAAATACCTCTCTAGAAATGCTTGTTTCATGTCTTCCCATGTCCTAATAGAACTGTTGATCAAACTCATAAACCATTTTAATACTGCTCCATTCAATGTTGAAGGGAATAGTTTAAGCTTTTTGGAATCTTGTAAGTAATCATAGGTTCTACATAGAACTTCAAATTCAAATAAGAAGGTTTTAGGATCTTCACTTTTGAGTCCATAAAAGTGTGGAAGGAAAGAGGGTGAAATATTTTTCATAGTTGCATTGGTTTCTTCATCTACTATAGGAAACCCAAAAGAGCTTCCCATTTCCCTTCTACCTCTTCCTCTACCTCCTTCTTCACCTCTACCTCCTTCTCCTTCTGCACCTCGACCTCATTTTCCTCTACCTCTACCTCTACCTCCTCCAAACAGTGTATGTTCTCCATTAAAGACTCCTCCTCCCCCTTCTTCTACCATGGTTGATTCTTCTATGGAAGTAGAAAAGTTTATGTCCCTAGTAGGGGTTCTTGGATCTTCTTCTAAGATAGGTTCAGTAGATGAAGTGGAAGGTCTTTCTGATGGAATATATGATCTTAAGTCTTCTAGAATTCTATGATCAGTAAAGTATGGGATGTTGGTTTGAGTTGGAGGTGTGATGGCTCTTGGTCTTGGTGGAACAAGTGGTGTTCTAGGAATCAGGCTTCTGTTTCTTATGAATCTACCCCTTGAGTCTCTTTCTCTACGCATATCATTGTTTTTGGGAGGTAAGAAACAAGGCTACCTAGTTACACTTCCCCGGAAACGGTGCCAAATTGTCTACTCAACTTAGTGTTCCTAAATTGATGTCATAAATTGTCAACCAGGGCTAGTAAACTATTGAAGTGAAGTGCACTATATGTGCCTAGGTATATTCTTCCTACTTCGTTGTGTTTAGTGTTTTTCTCATGTTTTTGGTTTTTTGTATTTTTGTGTTAAGAGGAAAAGAACTAAATTGTTGGCAAAGAGAAGTTACTGATCACACTAAAACAGAACAAAAGCTACTCTAAACTGTGTATGACACCTAAGAACAAAAAATGCTAATTCAAAAATTGCAAAGATTGACAAGGAAAGTAACTCATAACATTAAATCAGTCCAATTCATTTCATTAGAGGTATGTTGGAACAACTTAAGAAAATGATAAGTTTGATGTAATGATTTTCTCTTTAATAAACAACAACTTACAATATCACAGAGAAAATCTTATCCATCGTTAGAAATTTGTTGGAATACTTTGAGAAAAGATTATCTATAATTTAGTAAGGAATCCTATTCTAACATAACTTATGACATTAGAATTAACCCCACTCTGCAACTCAAAATTTTACTACTAAGCCTCATTCAAGGGTTAGAGATCTCTTGGAATAGCTTTGGAAAAGGGTTGTCTGTAAAATTATGAGAAATTGCAGAATAGTCAAGAACTTCAAAATGATATAACTAATTCTTGTCCATATGATGATGATGTGTTAAAAAAAATTAAGAACAAGAGCAGTTTGTAAATAATGAAGGCCTTTAATTCTAATTTAACAGAACTAGAATACAACTAGCTAATAAAACTTGAAATACAATAAACAGAACTGAACTAAAATGTAATTAACCTCCGAAGTATTACAGCTCTATCTCATTCACGTGCTATTGATATATTGGAATAGTTCATGGGAACAAGATCGATTGCAATATTCGATGTAAGTAAAAATAAAACATGATGCTCAGAAAACTGCTTAGATTAAAAACAAAACAGAGCTAAAGTTACTTATCTAGAAAATATGCACAAACCCTTTCAGACAGTAGGGGCCCTCTACCACTAGATTGGCACACAAATCCTTAAATCCTTAACGTTGCCTCAAATCATGCATCAAAGTTGTACCTATTTCATTAAAGGAAAAATTCTCATAAAACAAAGTATTACAGTCTTGGAGGACTTAACAACAAAACATCAACTAGCTCCTGTCTCTCGGTTCACCGAGTTATTCTTATAAGAAAAATACATAACTGTCCTTGAGTGGAAATAGGCACAGGTGTATTTTTCAATAAAAATCGAATTATAACTCCTGTTGAGGACTCATACTTTGCTGAAGACATCTACAGATTCCTTGTCCATTTAGAAGTCTACTTCTTAGTTTTGGCTGCCTCCACGTGCATAACCACTTGCAGATTTTTGCTCAGACTTCGTAGAGGGCAAGGAATGATGTGGGTGAGTTTTGGAATTCAACCATATGCGTTTTTCCTTTAAGTGACACCTGTAACTTGTGTGAACATAAATATGGCTACGGAACATGCGACTAGCTACAGAATGGCTGCATTTTGTAGCTAAGTCTCATAAAAAATCACTATGACAAGAAAACCACAAAAGTATAGTAAGTCAGTTATTGCATGCATTATTAAAGTGACTTTAATCATTCCTATTGATCTTTTAAGCCTATAAATGACAAAGGAAAAATGGAATGAAGTGAAATTTGGTGAAAGGAAATGACATCTTTGGGGCTCAAAAAAGAGGTGTACCTTTTTTGTAGGGTGGCCTCCAAGGCTTGGATGAAGGTTCCCAATTTGTTGCCTATTTTTTCCAACGCTGCAAGTCTCTAGTAATTAATGGGGAGAGAGAATAGGCGAATCCAAATAGGTACATGCATGAATGTTTCCTATTCTGGTGCGAATTTTGGTTTCCAGGGTCTCATGTAGAGGCCTGCTGAGGTATAGAAATACGGTCCGCCATAAAAAATGTGATCCCTATCTTCCAGGTTTGCAAAGACAACAGTGAAGAACCCTTTGGCCCCCAGGTGTAACCTGAAATCTCCCTTAGGATTTCATTTTTTCTTGATCCAGAGACAGAGGGATTTTTCCGTAGGCCAAAAGCCCATGAACTTACAGATCACCACATGTATTGACCTATGGGCTCGGTAAGCTTGCATTTCAGGGTTAGTGATAACAACCCAAAAAATTTCCGTAGCTTTAGGCTTGCAGTGCCCCAGGTCCTCCTGTTTCTTAGTTGTTGTGGTAGATCCATCCAGATCTAGGTCGTGCTGGGGTAGGGTTTCGGTTTCCACAGTTTTTTTTTTTTTTCCTTCTGCTCCTTGTGGTTCTTGCTCGTGGTTGGGGTTACCGTTGTCTCTTCCCTCCAGAATCTTGATGCCATTTGTCCATTTTTGATATTGGGTTTCCTTGGTTTTCCTATCAACTTTTTTTTTCTTGCCTAGCTCATTTTTTCCTACATTTTCAGATCCAGATATCTGCACCCCTTCCAGTGGGGCCTTTCCCTTATCCATCATTGCTAGCTTGTATGAAGGGGCCCCATTGGTCCCCGCACACCTCATCTATTGGGCTAGGGCAAGCCCACGCCTTTGAAGTTCTGCGAACAGGGCACTGCCCTCCGCCAAAGTTTGTGACAGTCTTCAGATTACAGACCAAAACCCTAGCTTGCTTTCCACATCTCCTCCAAAAGGTGAGTGGGCTTGGCCCAGGTTCAACATTTCTCGCGAATAGTTAATGCCCTTGCTCAGGTTCAAGCACTGCAATATTTATAATCATTAATTTTTTATAATTTTTCAATTTCAATTTTATATTAAATATTTTAAATTATATTTTTCTGGATAAAAATATTTACATAACATTTAACATAATAAAACATTAAAACATATCTTGCATAATCAAATGGATAATATAATGATCAAATATATATAATGTTTTTAAAATATTACAACATAACTCTTAAAAAACACTTTTTAATATAATAGAATTTAAAAAGATAAAGATAGGTTCATAATCTCGAATCGATACCTTTAAACTTAAAAGTCTTCTTGAGAAAAATAAGTTAAAACTTATAAAGAAACAACTCCAAATTGTCACATACAAGATATGGTAGTAGGTAGTAAGTTTTTCGTAGAAACTTGTGAACATTGTCACGTGCTTTCTATTATTATAAAACAATTCCAGTAGAAATTATAAAAAATCCATGAGAAATTATGATTGTGTACACAGACAAATCAAAACACAACGAGGGGTAAAGAAGGGAAATATTTATTCATATTTGTGAAATAAAATAAATAATGAATTTCTAAATAAATATAAATAGCAAAGAAATACTAATAAATTTATATGGTAAAAGTTTATAGAAAAGTATTGCAGTGACCTAATATGGTAGTCATGTTGTAATGTGAATATAACCATTTTGATTTATTCAAGAATAAGATAAAAATGAAATAAAATAAAATTAAAAAATAAAAATTAGGAACGTCTCGATAATTAAAATTTTAAAAATAATAAAATAAAATTAATAATTATAATTTTGTCTATTAAAACTCGTTGGATCTAGGTGATCCATCACTTTTTGTTCATACAATTGTATCCCATGATAGTGCACCTTAACTCATTTATGGTTAAGTATGGGTGGCAATTGTAGTCAGATCTCCATGCATGTTACAATCAATGCGATGGCAAAGGTGGTGACCAAACAACATTTAGGAAATTTCACCAGGATAGAGACATGAATTCGATAGTTAAGATGCAAGGGAACATTCATTTTCCCATTCATAATGCTCAACTTGATAGTATCTGCTGGTATCTCTTGTATATCTCCGAAATTTTGGCTGACTGTACTAGAGGGACTTAACTCAACCCATTTGTATCTTGCCATAACGAGTTGTGACCTTGCATTGCTACTCCATTGCTAAGAAATTAATATTTGTTTCTCACACTCTAGGATTGGATCTACCAACCTTTCTTTGTGGCCATAATCACAACTAAAAAACTTGGAATTTGGTCTTCGAGGGACTTGTTGGGCACCAAAGGAAATGGTGAAAAGTGAAAAGCCCAAAAATACTTCTTCCCATCAAACATTGTATGGAAAAATAATCGTGCCATGCACAGTGGGCATGGATGAGGGCGTGGTCTCCCAACCCCAACGTGGCATGGTCCATGGATGTAATGATATGATGAAGACATGCCCCAACACATCAAGCTCTTGGTGGAGACCATGGAAGATCAAGAGCCACCATCTAAGGGACCACGAAGAGGCCTTATGATTGGTAGAGAGCAAAGTTCTTAATATGTAATTTATCCACCATGGAAGATCAAGAGCCACCATCTAAGGGTGTTAGCCTCTCTCATAAAATAATAATAAATCCAAAAATAGAATAAATAAATTAAATATTAAAATTTAGGAATTTATGCCTAACTTTTTAGTTTGGGTTGTTCCTCTAAGATAGGAGTTAGTTTAGGTAGCTCCTATATTGGTGTGTGTTTGGTTGAGAAATTATCTCAACCAAGGTGTCCAAGATAGCACACACTATCTTGAGACACTGTCTCCTCATCTATTTAATTGTAACACTACATTCTTTTAATAATGAGAAAATATGTGAGGAAGCCGTGAGGCTGAAGCCTTTTCCACCAATATTTGGTCTCTGGTTTTTTATGTGTGTTTTATATATATTTTATGAGTGGTTTGATTTTCAATATGTGGTATCGAAGCTTGTTAAGATGTCTGTTTTGGATATATGCATAGACTGTGTGTGCAAGTGTGAATGCAGGAATACACATATTAGGGAAAGGTATTGATAGAGCACCATGGACCAGTGAAATCTCATTGATCCATGCAGAGAATTCCAGGTGGAGGAAACCAAATATTTAGAGCTCGTTGAGGGGTGTTACTATTATCATTGAAGAAAACCATTGTTTGTTGCATACGTATGGCCAGTGAGACAACGAACAAATAAATAACTGAGTTGAAGAAGCATTGAAGCTGTTGAATTCATAAGAATTTATTAAAAGTGATAGTGAGTGACTGTTGAATCGAACACAGAGCTTGAGTGCCGAATTGCAAATCCACAACGTTGAGGGAGCGTTGAAGTTGTTAATGGAGAATTCTGTGTTCACGAATGACTGTTTGAACTGAACCCAGAGCTTGAACGCTGGTCGTGAAGCTATAGGTGAATGTAGAAGCTGTTGAACACCGAGAAGGGAAGCTACAGGTATGTGGCCTTGATTGATCCGCGTGTAGAGCCGAAGTTAATTAATTCCCCAATAGTCGTGTGACAATTGCATCAGGTGGACTATGTAGAGAATAATGCAATCGTATTTCTTAATGAAATGCAGAGTTGAATATTAGTTAATCAAATTGTTAGTCATTAATACTTGGAAGTGAGAAATCTTCTGAAGGGAGCAATTTGTGTTGGTTGGTTAGGTTGTTTTGAGGCCGTGATTGCTGGAGCTATTGTAGGATTGAAGCCATGATCGCTGGAGGTCACGACGATTGCTAGAGGTTGTGATCGTTGGAGCGCATGAGGATTCAAGCCATTTGTTAGAGAATTGAAGCTGAAGCGGCCTGTGTGTCTATTCGTGGGTGTTTCTGTACCATTTGTAACATCTCTTACTTACACAATTATTTTTTTTTCTCTATCTACTTAAGAAATATTTAACTATCATATCTTCAAGTGTTGAAAACTGTTATTAAATAATGTCAAGAATTTATAATTTTTTAAGTAGAATACTAAGATATTATCTGCATTACAAATTTCCCTAGCTTACCTCCTTATCCCTTTTTATAAGAGGGAAATTTCATTTTTATAGAAGTGATGGATTTTTATTCCTATGTATAAAACATTATCCCTGTCCATCCTATATAATTATACCTATCACTTATTTTCATTAAAACCTTTACTTATGTACCATTATACCTTTTCATTATATATATCTATACCTTTATAACTATACCTATCAATGATGTATATTCATACATTTCATTTATATACCTATAACTTTAACTATCGACCTTGCAAGTTGATTTTTCATTGACCACAAATCAATCTCACATATAGATAGAAACGAAGATCATCCATTTTCGTTGGTTTCATAAAATCGTATTAATTTATTTTTATCAATTCGATGTTCATAATGGGGCATATGGTAGCTATACATTTATTATAGATTTGACTTATTCATACCATGGCATTTATGTATGAACCTTGGTTACATAACTCAAGTTATGTTTTATCCATTTTGTGAATTGAATATATGAATCACCACCTATACGTTTGTACTTTGGGCTGTATTCGCCTCCAAAATTGACAGTAAGTACTTTGGTTTAATGGTGATCAACCATTTTCCATGCAAATGAAAGCCACCTCATTAATTCTATAGATTTTGGTCAGATTTTTTATGGGTTTTAAAATGGTCTCATTCCCCAGGACTAAACTTCGATCTCTGCCTCATTCTATAATCGTTTGACAAGTGGACGGTTTTGATACTCGGAGAATGCTTAGGTTTTTCCGGTCAATTATATTTAATGCATTCATTCCAACTTACCTTCTCCTTTCCGATTTCATTTTTGCGATGAGCTTTTGAAGAACAGAGTTCTTCTATGACTCACCGGAGCTGAATTTGAATGAATCCCAGTCCAAGACTTTCACTGTGCATTACATGAGAATGCTATCAGGTAAGATTTTTGTTTTATTGTGCTTTCAAATTAGGTCCGTTGATTTGTCTTTTCTGAAATGTTCATATTGGTTTCCTATTTCTTTTCCAAACCCCAGCTCTGCGCTGGTGGCTTGACATAGATGTATTCATGTAAAGGGTTGTGTTATCATATTTTTTTTTTTTAAAACTTGTTTTCACATCCCTTTGATCTTCAATCTATTTTCTCTGTAATTTATCCTCGGTTATGGCATATATATGTATGCCTTCGCCCTCATTACAGAGAGGCATTTTCACACCATCTCTTCTTTTAGAGATGCCGAGATGCGTTATTCCCATTACAAAAATACGATTTCTTAATTTTGGCAACCTCTCTCTGAATACGATTTTCCAAGTTGGCTGGTATTTTTTTTTTCATGATATTTTAAAATGCGCTATTCATATCTAGATTGGTATGTCAACAAGACTTGGTTCGGCTTGCTTCTACCTCTCCAGCAATTAGGTATATATATTAATTCAAGAGCTTTTTCTTTTTAAAATATTATCGTTTTCTACTTCTGACTATCTCTTGTTTTAATTATGATTTAGGGGGTAGAAATATATAGGTATATAACTTTTTTCACATCTTCCACGTACTTTACACATAGCTAGCATTGAAGCCTTCCTTGTATTAAGGTAATAGATTTCGTTTTAGTCATTCGATGTATTTTGAACTACATATATTGTTTTTGCAGTCAAACCTTATTTCATCTTCGTTTGGATGATTTTCAGGTATCCAGATTTGCCCCGGTTTCATCATTTCTTCCCACATTTCAATCTCGTTAAAAGTTTAAATTCAATTTATTCTTGTTTACAGGCTGGTACTTGCTTTTCATTTTCTTCAAGTTAACCAAAGATTGCACTCCGGGACTTATTGGCTATATTTTGTCTCAGCAAATCACATTTCGGTATTTAATATTATGATTGTATATGTAATGGAAATCAACTACAAACTGAGATTTAGACATTTTTAATGGTGACTCTTATTGAGTCCTGGTTCCACTAGATATATATATGTTATATATACTAAACAAAAAAATGTAATTTTAACTTATGTTAACTTAAAATACTCTTCCTTATTTTCTGCATTCTATATTTCGTCTTGTTGGTTACAGTTTGTTAATAGCGTTAAAATCTCCCTCTAAAATGTATAAATTTGCTTATCATATATATAAGCAAAAAATTTATATTGCTATAGTCTTTCTCAGATTAACTGTAGAATGCTTAGAGTCGAATTTGTATACATGTGATGAAACTAATTTGGATTTATTTTTAATAGTAAAGCATATTTACTATTATTCCTTTTCTGTAAAAATGTGAAGTATAGACTTCAGTTTACTTTATCGTTTATAGTTTTCTTCATAGAATTTGAAGTGATTGTTAAAAAGTATCATATATAGGTAGATTCTTTTCTATATACTATGTTGTAAGTTTAATCTCATAACTTGTAACCTAAACTACTAATACAATAATTACAGAAAACCACTTTACAATTATGCACTAGATTTACAATTATATACATATCTGTTTTTCTCTTTTGCAATTATTATTTTTTCTCAGGAATATACATTTTATTATATATTAACTTGTTATGCAAGGGAATTTGACTTAAACTACTGGATTTATCTTTTAAGCCGAACCCAATAAGTCTTCATTCCTTTTTCAGAATTAATTTTATAAATTCAAATCAAGCTAAACATATAATTTTTGAAAATTTCTTTTTCTAATAATTTATTTGAATTATGAAGAGTTGTATACTCTTAGATTTTCCATTTGCTTAAATTTTCCATACAGAGAATATAATAGATTTAGAGCAGATACTTTTCTTGTACTATTATAAATGTTCAATAGAATTGTACAACTTCTCGGAATAGAAATTTTTGTTTACTTAGATATAAATCCTTTCTTAGGAAGGGAGATACAACTTATCTTTCTGAATTGCAATGTTTTCTTCTTTGAAGTTTTTTTTTAATACAAAATTTAATATTACCTACCCATCAAATTCAAATCATAGTTACTAGTTTATGAAATCTATTTTTTCTCATGCACATATAACTTTATACTACAGAAGCATATTAAAGTTATAAAATTTATTTGTCTATGGGAATAAGATATATCTCTAGATTTAAACCAGTATCAGGTTTAGAGATTCTGGTTGATGTTTCCCAGTAGACTCTATTCCTGCAACTATACAGATTTTAGAGAATTATTTCTTCTAATAAGATCTGTTAAATGTAAGGAATTACATATCTACAGCATAAGAATTTAATACTTTCAAGCTTAATAAAAATTTAAGATTGCATAATACAAATCTACAACAGCAATTTATTTATTAGGTGCACATACCACTTCTTTCTATGACCAATCCTCCCAACCTTAGAGTTCTTCTATCTCCAGAACTCACTCCCGAGCTGAGATCCTCTAATGACGGACTAACCTCAGTCTGTTCTGGAGCAGCTTATTTAAGCTATGCTTTCCCCAAGCCTGTTTCTAAATTCTATGTCTAGAATTTTCAGGATGCTTTCTTCCTATTTTTCCTAGGCTTCCCTCAATGAGGGACCTTTTAAAGCTACTTTATCATCTTTTCCATCTTTTCTACCTCTTCCCAACTACTTTCCTCTTCATTGGGGAATTAGATTTTTCACTTCAAATTTAATTTAGAATTATTCCTTTCAAGGTTTTTTGAAAGGTTTTGGGAAAGTCTTAACCTTATCCCTATCCTCATGGATCAGGTTTAAGATCTCTTATCTCAATTTAGTCATAGTGCACAAATAAATATTCTATTTATTTTCATTAATAAATAATTAAATAAAATTCACACAATAATTCTCCATTGGGGTCCACTTTCCCCTTTGGATTTTGTTCAAATTTCTAACTTCAAAAGCATAGAACTTGGGGTGTTACACATTCCCCCTCTAAAAACAAACACCATCCTCGGTGTTGTTCCACAGTTCATGTTGAAAATAAAAATGGATATTTTTCCATCATCTCAGTTTCTCTTTCCCATGTAGCCTCTTCAGCAATAAATTTTTTCCACTGCACTTTTACTCTGGCCACTGTTCTGTTTCGCAGTTCAATTTCTTCCCACTCCAGTATTTGAAGCAGCTCTGGAAGGAACTCCCCTTCTGTTTCCACCCGAATCACATTCCAATCAACAATATGAGCAGCATCATGTACATATCTTTTCAATAAAGAAACATGAAACACATCATGAACTTTAACATGGAGGGGTAAGGCTAGTTTATAAGCCACTGGTCCCACCCTTTCTAAGACTTCAAAAGGCCCACAATATCTAGGATCCAATTTTGCACAACTTCCAGTATGCAGAGTGCTATTTTTGGGTTTAATTCATAGATATACATGGTCACCCACTTTGTACTCTCGGTGAACTCTTTTCTTGTCAGCATAACGTTTCTATCAATCTTGAGTTGTCTTGATGTTTTTCTGTATTTGTTTGATAATCCTTTCCATTTCTTGTAGAGCATCTGGCCCAAGTACTAACTTATCTTCAGGTTGGCTCCAGCTTAAAGGAGTGTGGCACTTTCTTCCCTAGAGTGCCTCAAATGGACTCATTTTGATGGAATATTGGTAGCTATTATTATAAGCATATTCGACTAAATGTAAATTTTCTTCTCACTTAGTTGGCCTATCCATCACATACATTTTGAGCATATCCTCCAGAATTTGATTTGTTCTCTCAGTTTGACCATTCGTCTACGAGTGATAGGTAGTACTAAAATTCAATTTAGTGCCCATGCCTCCAAACAAAATCTTCTAGAAGGCTCTTGTGAACTTGGCGTCTCTATCTGAAATAATCACTTTAGGAACCTCGTGCAGCCTTACAATTTCCTTCATGAACACATTTTCTACTTGGGTTGTCCCAAAAGTAGATTTCACAGGTATGAAATGTGCAGCCTTTGTTAAAGTATCTACCACTACCATCACTGAGTCATGATGGTACTTTTTTCTGGGTAACCTAGTTATAAAATCCATAGAAAAAATGTCCCATTTCAATTTTGTAATTGGTAAGGGATTTAGGAGGCCAGCTGGATGCTGATGTTCAACTTTAACTAGTTGACATTCCATGCATCTGGCTAAGTAGTTGGCCATGTATTTTTTCATTCCTGGCCAAAATAATTTCTTTTTCAAGGCTGTAAGCAGTTTCTAATGTCCAAGATGTCCTGAATATGGCTGTTTATGATATTCATCTAGGATTTCTTTTTTCAAAGAGTCTACATTGGGAATGTACAATCTTTCTCTATAACAAATTAGTCCCCTTTGTTTTTGTGTATACCCTTTTGTTTCTTTTTTCAGCATTTGAATTTGCAGTTTCTCATAGTTGGGATCTTGATCTGCTACCCTTTTTACTAATCCTTCTAAGTCAAAACTGGCACTACTCCCAATGTTACTTATGTTTTGGCAATCATTTCTTCTTAGAGCTTCAGAAATTTTGTTTTCTTTTCCTTTGATATGTTTTATTTCCATATCAAATTCACTAAAAAAGGATAGCCATCTGGCTTGTCGAGCATTCAAATCTGTTTGAGTAAAGAAATACTTAAGGCTGATATGATCTGTCATCAATATAAATTTATTTCCTAGAAGATAGTGTCGTCACATCTTCAAAGCATGAATTACAACAGCTAACTCAAGATCATATACACTGTAATTCTGTTCATGTTTCTTAAGTTTTCTAGATTCATACGCAATAACAGAATTCTCTTGCAACAAAACTTTGCCTAATCCCTCTCCACACGCATCAGTACACACTACAAACTCTTTATCAGGATCTGCAATCTTCAGAATGGGTGTTGTAGTAAGTTTTAATTTTAGTTGTTCAAAGCTAATTTTTCATTTTTTAGTCCATTCAAATTTTGTACCTTTCTTCTGTAATGACATTATAGGATAATCTAATGTAGAAAATCTCTCTAAAAACCTTCGGTAGTACCTTGAAGTCCCCATAAATTATCTTATCGTTGAGACATCAGTTTGTACAGGCCACTCTCTAATGGAATTTATTTTCTCAAGGTCAGTAGCCAATCCTTGTTCTGAAATTATATGCCCCAAATATTGAATTTTATCCTTATAAAATTCACATTTGCTAAACTTGGCATACAACTGATTCTCCTTAAGAGTCTGCAACACAATTCTAAGGTGTTATTTATGTTCTGCCTCACTTTTTGAATAGATTAGAATGTCGTCTATAAATACTAGTATGAATTTGTCTAAGTATTTATTTAGGACGCTATTGATTAAACACATAAAAGTGGCAGGGGAATTTTTCAAACCGAAAGGTAGGACTACAAATTCATAGTGACCATACCTGGTTCAAAACGTTGTTTTACTGATATATTCCTCCTTAATTTTGAGTTGGTGATAACCAGTCCTTAAGTTAATCTTAGAGAATACTAAAGTTCCTTTAACTTGATCAAAAAGGTCATCTATTCTGGGCAATGGGTTCCTGTTTTTTATTGTCAACTTATTTAGTTGACGATAGTCAATACACATTTTGAAGGTTCCATCCTTCTTTTTGAGGAACAGCACTGGTGCTCCCCAAGGAGATACACTCGGTCTGATGTAACCTTTGTCCAACAATTCTTGTAATTGCATTTTTAACTCCATTAGTTTAGGGGGGCTCATCCGGTAAGGGGCTCTAGAAACTGGTGTTTCCCCTGGCACTAAATCAATTGAAAAAAAGATCTCCCTCTTGGGGGGAGGATGAGGAATCTCATTCGGGAATACTTCTTTAAATTCTCTTATCACTGGTAAGGTGTCTAACAAGTTTTCCTCTGGTTGCTGTTTTAATTCTTCAGCATGTACAACATATAATTGATACCATTTTATAGCAGTTATTTTTAACTGAAGGGCTGAGATCTGCCTTACAGAAATAAGTTTCGATTTCCCCTTTAGTATGAATGGTTTTCCTTCAGCATCTATGCAGTGAAATTTTTTGTCCCAACAATTCAACATGGTCTTTTTATTTTCTAACTAGTCCATTCCTATCAGTAAATCATAGGAACCTAATGGAAAAATGTTTAAATCTACTTCTATCTGATAATCATTCAATTTAATAGTTGTTTTAGGTAGCTTATGAGTTACCTTGCATTTGGTTGTAGTAGCTAACTATACCAACCAAGGCTGTTGAAACTTTTCTATTATGAGTTTACATTTATATACAACTTGTGGACTAATATAACTCAAAGAAGCGCCTGGGTCAATTAAAACTGTAACAGATTGATCAAAAATTTTACCTTCCATCTCGACCATAGTAGACTGGTGTTCTGCTTGTCGGTTCTCCAAGGCTGCACTGATAGTGGGGATATTCATTTCTACGTAATTCACTGTGGTAGATTCTCTATCTCTTAGAACCATTTGAATATTTTGGTGTGGACAGTCCCTCAAAAGATGAGGTTCTTCACAACCCCAGCACTTCAAAGGCTCTCACATTTTAAGAGTTCCTTCCTTCTTATTATTCCCATCTATTTTCTTTGAACCAATTTGAGATTGAGTAGTTTGAATTTCATTTTTTTTGTTAAATTTCTTTCATTGATGATTCCTACCAAATTTCTTCAAATAAGCTGGTTTCTATTTCTTTCCTTTGAACTCACCCTTATTTGTCCAACTCTTCCTTTGTTCACTCTTTCCTTTAAAATGCTGGTAGAATAATATGGCTTTCCTCACCACTTCATCCATTGTTTTTGGATTATCGAACTCTATTTTCTCCTTGTACATAGTAGGCAAACAATTGAAAATTATTTGTACCTTTTCTTTCTCATCACGAATGTAAGGAAAATATCGTAACATATTTGTGAACTTGGTGACAAACTCATCTATGGTGAGTTGTCCCAATCTGAGTTCATGAAACTCTTTTGATTTTTCATCATAGTAGCATTCATTCAAATACTGGTTTTTAAACTTGACTTGAAAATCTTCCCAAGTCACTATTTTCTCATCAATGGCGTGAACCATTTTCGTTTCTTCCCACCACAAGGTAGCCTTACCTTGAAGCTGGTAAATAGCCAATCTGGCTCTTAAATTACTTTCATATTTGTAGACTTGAAAATAATTGATCATATTTAGCAGCCATGCCTCAGCATCTTCCACCTTCTCTCCATCTTAGGAGGGAGATTTTATTTTCCGGAATTCACCCTGTAATTCCTTTTTCTGTCTAGACTGTTGTTTAGTGACGTCATCTTCCTCAGATTCATTTGAGAAATCGACTCTGCCTTTTCTCTTTCTCTCGAAACCTTCACCTTCTTGGCTGTTCCGCGAAGTCAGTTGTCTTATAAGTTTTTCCTGCTCCTCACTGGATAAAGATAGCCTGTCATTATGACTTTTAAGCTGGGCCATATCTTGTTGCATCCTATGAAACATAGCCATCAAAGGAGCATCGGGATCTAGTGTGTTTTCTCCACCATCTAGATCGACATAAAGCTAATCTCCTTCAGACATGATTTTTCAGTTGTTCTTGTCCGTACTTTCTCACTGTACAACAAAACCACATGAGTAATATTTTAATATCATAATTTTATTACGACATATAATTCCTGTGTGAGCACATAAACTACCCAGTTTTTGTAATGTTTTGTATGCTTTTGAAGTTAGACATTTGAACAAAATCCAAAGGGGAAAGTGGACCCCAATGGAGAATTATTGTGTGAATTTTATTTAAGTATTTATTAATGAAAATAAATAGAATATTTATTTGTGCACTATGACTAAATTGAGATAAGAGATCCTAAACATGATCCATGAGGATAGGGATAAGGTTAAGACTTTCCCAAAACCTTTCAGAAAACCTTGAAAGGAATAATTCTAAATTAGATTTGAAGAGAAAGATCTAATTCCCCAATGAAGAGGAAAGTAGTTCGGAAGAGTTAGAAAAGCTGAAAAAGCAGATAAAGCAGCTTTAAAACGTCCCTCATTGAGGGAAGCCTAGAAAAAACAGGAAGAAAGCATCCTGAAAATTTTGGACGCAGAATTTAGAAACAGGGTTGGGGAAAGCATAGCTTAAATAAGCTGTTCTGGAACAGATTGAGGTTAGTTTGTCATTAGAGGATCTCAGCTCGAGGGTGAGTTCTAGAGATAGAAGAACTCTAAGGTTGGGAGGATTGGTCATAGAAAGAAGTGGTATGTGCACCTAATAAATAAATTGATGTAGCAGATTTGTATTATGAAATCTTAAATTTTTATTAAGCTTGAAAGTATTAAATTCTTATGTTGTAGATATGTAATTCCTTACATTTAACAAATCTTATTAGAATAAATAATTCTCTAAAATCTATATAGCTGTAGGAATAGAGTCTACTGGGAAATATCAACCAGAATCTCTAAACCCGATACTGGTTTAAATCTGGAGATATATTCTATTCCCATAGACAAATAAATTTGATAACTTTAATGTGCTTCTGTAGTATAAATTTATATGTGCATGAGAAAAAATAGATTTCATAAACTAGTAACTATGATTTGAATTTAATGGGTAGGTGTTATTAAATTCTGTATTAAAAAAAAAATAAAAAAAAAATTAAAAAAAAATAAAAAATAAAATAAAACATTAGAATTCATAAAGCTAAGTTGTATCTCCCTTCCTAAGAAAGGATTTATATCTAAGTAAATAGAAATTTCTATTCCGGGAAGGAGTACAATTCTGTTGAACATTTATAATAGTACAAGAACAGTATCTGCTGTAAATCTATGATATTCTCTGTATGGAAAATTTAAGCAAATGGAAAATCTAAGAGTATACAACTCTGCATAATTCAAATAAATTATTAGAAATTTTTTTTCTTAGAAATTATATGTTTAGCTTGATTTGAATTCAGAAAATTAATTTTGAAAAAGGAATGAAGACTTATTGGGTTCGGCTTAAAAGATAAATCCAGTAGTTTAAGTAAAATTCCCTTGCATAAGAAGTTAATATATAATAAAATGTATATGCTTGAGAAGAAAGAATAATTGCAAAAGAGAAAAACAGATATGTATATAATTGTAAATCTAGTGCATAACTAGAAAGTGGTTGTCTGTCATTATTGTATTAGCAGTTTGGGTTACAAGTTATGAGATTAAACTTACAACATAGTATATAGAAAAGAATCTACCTATATATGATACTTTTTAACAGTCACTTCAAATTCTAGGAAGAAAACTATAAAGGAAAAAGTAAACTAAAGTCTATACTTCACATTTTTACAGAAAAGGATAAATAGTAAATATGCTTTACTATTAAAAATGAATCCAAATTAGTTTCATCACATGTATACAAATTCGACTGTAAGAATTCTACAGTTAATCTGAGAAATACTATAGCAGTATACTTTTTCTGCTTATATATATGATAAGAAAATTTATACATTTTAGAGGGAGATTTTAACATTGTTGACAAACTGTAACCAACAAGCAGAAATATAGAACGCATAAAATAAGGAAGAGTATTTTAGTTAATATAAGTTAACAATACATTTTTCTGTTTAGTATCTATAAGCGTATATATATCTAGTGGAATGAGGATTCAATAAGATTCACCATTAAAAATGTTCGAATCTCAGTTTGGAGTTAAAATCCATTACATATACAATCATAATATTAAATATCAAAATGTGAAGTGCTGAGAAAATATAGACAATAAGTCCCAGAGTGAAATCTTTGGTTAACCTGAAGAAAATGAAAAGCCAGTACCGACCTGTAAACAAGAGTAAATGGAATTTAAACTTTTAACGAGATTGGAATCTAGGACGGAATGATGAAACTAAGGCAAATCTGGATACCTGAAAATCATCCAAACGAAGACGAAATAAGGTTTGACTGCCAAAACAATATATGTACTTCAAAATACATCGAATGACTAAAATGAAATCTATTACCTTTATACAAGGAAGGCTTCAATGCTATATCTGTGTAAATTTTGTGGAAGACATGAACAGAGTTATATACCTATATATTTCTACCCACTAAATCGTAATTAAAACGAGAGACAATCGGAAGTAGAAAAAAAAAAAGATTTTAAAAAGAAAAAGCTCTTGAATTAATATATATACCTAATTGCTGGAGACGTAGAAGCAAAAAGAACCAAGTCTTGTTGACATACCAATCCAGATATGAAGAGCACATTTTAAAATATCATGATAAAAAAAAAATACCAGTCAACTTGCAAAATAGTATTCAGAGAGAGTTTGCCAAAATTAAGAAATTGTATTTCTGTAATGGGAATAATGCATCTCGGCATATTTTAAAGAAGAGATGGTGCGTTAATGCCTCCCTATAATGAGGGTGAAGGAATATATATAGATGCCATAACCGAGGATAAACTACAAAGAAAATAGATTGAATATTGAAGGGATGTGAAAACAAGTTTTAAACAAAAAAAATTAAAAAAAAAAAAAAAAAAAAAACGATAACAAAACCCTTTACATGAATACATATATGTCGAGCCACCAGCGTAGAGCTAGGGTTTGGAAAGGAAATAGGAAACGAATATGAACATTTCAGAAAAGTCAAATTGGCGAAACTAATTTGAAAGCACAATAAAACAAAAATCTTACCTGATAGCATTCTCATGTAATGCATAGTGAAAGTCTTGGACTGGGATTCGTTCGAATTCAGCTTAGGTGAGTCATGGCAGAACACTATTCTTCAAAAGCTCATCGCAAAAATGAAATCGGAAAGGAGAAGGTAAGTTGGAACGAATGCATTAAATATAATTGACTGGAAAAACCCTAACCATTCTCTGAGTATCAAAACCATCCACTTGTCAAATGATTATAGAATGAGGCAGAGATCAAAGTTCACTCTTGGGGAATGAGACCATTTAAAAACCCATAAAACATCCAATCAAAATCTATAGAATTAGTGAGGTGGTACTCATTTGCATGGAGGATGGTTGATCACCATTAAACCAAAGTACTTACTGTCAATTTTGGAGGCGAATACAACCCAAATTACAAACGTATAGGTGGTGATTCATATATTCAATTCACAAAATGGAGAAAATGTAACTTTAGTTATGTAACCAAGGTTCATACATAAATGCCATGGTACGAATAAGTCAAATCCATAATAAATGTATAGCTACCATATGCCCTGTTATGAACTTCAAATTGATAAAAATAAATTAATATGATTTTATGAAACCAACGAAAATGGATGATCTTCCTTCCTATCTATATGTGAGATTGATTTGTGGTCAATGAAAAATCAACTCGCAAGGTCAATAGTTAAAGTTATAGGTATATAAATGAAAAATATGAATAGATATCATTGATAGGTATAGTTATAAAGGTATAGATATATATAATGAAAATGTATAATTGTACATAAGTAAAGGTTTTAATGAAAATAAGTGATAGGTATAATTATATAGGATGGATAGGGATAATGTTTTATACATAGCAATAGAAATCCATCACTTATATAAAAATGAAATTTCCCTCTTAGAAAAGGGATAAGGAGGTAAGCTAGGGAAATTTGTAATGAAGATAATATCTCAGTGTTTTGCTTAACAAATTATAAATTCTTGACGTTAGTAAATAATAGTTTTCAACACTTGAAGATATGATAGTTAAATATTTCTTAAGGAGATAAAGAAAAAAAAAATTGTGTAAGTAAGAGATGTTACTAATGATATCAGAGCAACAAGTTGAAAAATTGGGCAGTTTATGTGTTCACACAGGAATTATATGCTGCAATAAAATTATGATATTAAAAATATTACTGATGTGGTTTTTTTTTACAGTGAGAAAGTACTAAAAAGAACAACTAAAAAATCATGTCTGAAGGAGATGAGCTTTATGTCAATCTAGGTGGTGGAGAGAACACACTAGATCCCAATGCTCCTTTGATGGCTATGTTGCATAGGATGCAACGAGATATGGCCCAACTTAAAAGTCAGAATGACAGGCTATCTTTAGCCAGTGAGGAGCAGGAAAAACTTATAAGAGAACTGACTTCACGGAACAGCCAAGAAGGTGAAGGTTCGGGGAGGAAGAGAAAAGGCAGAGTCGATTTCTCAAATGAATATGAGGAAGATGACGCCATGAAACAACAGTCTAGAGGGTGAATTCCGGAAAATAAAACCTCCATCCTATGATGGAGAGAAGGAGGAAGATGCTGAGGCATGGCTGCTGAATATGATCAAGTATTTTCAAGTCTACGAATATGAAAGTCATTTAAGAGCCAGATTGGCTATTTACCAACTGCAAGGTAAGGCTATCTTGTGGTGGGAAGAAACAAAAATGGTTCATGCCATTGATGAGAAAATAGTGACTTGGGAATATTTTCAAGCCAATTTAAAAAACCGGTATTTGAACAAACACTACTATGATGAAAAAGCAAAGGAGTTTCATCAACTTAGATTGGGATAGCTCACCATAGATGAGTTTGTCATCAAGTTCACAAATCTGTTACGATATGTTCCTTACACTTGTGAGGAGAAAGAAAAGGTACAAAGATTTTTGAACTGTTTACCTACTGTGTACAAGGAGAAAATAGAGTTCGATAATCCAAAAACAATGGACGAAGTGGTGAGGAAAGCCATATTATGCTACTATAAGTTTAAGGGAAAGAGTGAAAAAGGGAAAATATGGACAAATAAGGTTGAATTCAAAGGAAAGAAACAAAAACCAGCTTATTTAAAGAATTTTGGTAGGAATCATCAGCGAAAGAAATTTAACAAAACAAATGAAATTAAAACTGCTCAATGTCAAATTGGTTTAAAGCAAATAGATGGGAATAATAAGAAGGAAGGAAATGTTAAAATGCGAGAGCCTTTGAAGTGCTGGGGTTGTGGAGAACCTCATTTTTTGAGGGATTGTCCACATCGAAATATTCAGATGCTTCTGAGAGATAGAGAAGCTACCACACTGAATGACGTAGCAAGGAATATCCCCACTATCAGTGCAGCTTTGGAGAACAGACAAGCAGAACACTAGTATACTATGGTCGAGATGGAAGGTAAAATTTCTGATCAATTTGTTATAGTTTTAATTGACCCAGGCACTTCTTTGAGTTATATTGGTCCACAAGTTGTAGAAAAATGTAAACTTAGAATAGAAAATTTTCAACAGCCTTGGTTGGTACAGTTAGCTACTGGAACCAAACGCAAGGTAACTCAAAAGATACCTAAAACAACTATTAAATTGAATGATTATCAGACAAAAGTAGATTTAAACATTTTTCCATTAGGTTCCAATGATTTACTGATAGGAATGCACTGTTTAGAAAAGAAAAAGACCATGCTGAATTGTTGGGACAAAACTCTGCACTGCATAAAAATACTGAAGGAAAACCACTCATACTAAAGGGGAAATCGAAACCTATTTCTGTAAGGTAGATCTTAGCCCTTCAGTTAAAAAGACTGCTAGAAAGGGTGTTACACAGTAATTTTTCACCCTCCCTGCAATCCCCATCCCGCACATTGGAGGGCTCATTCCATGACCTATGAGCAGAGACAAAACTTGGAATCACTTTCATGACATCCCTCTGAACAAGAGCTTTCATTTCCCTGAAGACACCTCCTTGTGAAAAAACCTAAAAATGGCCCTTTTAGCATTGGCGTGAGCAGGCAGTTCACTACCCACGCCAATGGGGAAAATGCTTCAAAGAGGCCGCGCCAGTTGGCGCTTTGTCCCAGAGTCGCACTCACGCTAGACAATTTAAGGAATGTTTTTTTTAAAATAAATGGCGGAAGTTTCGTTCTAACTGATCTAGGAACTGATATCTATCTTGAGTTGGGAGGTTTGGCTACGGATTTCCATAGAGAGGAAGTGGTTTTCCACCTCTCATGGAAGCTTCCTTGATGATAGGGCCAATCCCAAAATTATAGGATCCCAACTCCCCTTCCTCCATCTATAAAAGCTTTCCCATCTCCATTGCAAGCTAGTCTTCAAGTTCCCAAATTTCCAAGAGCCTCCATAATTCCCTTAAGGCCAATTTCAAGCAAGGAGACTATCGTCAAGATCTGAAGAGAGAGGTTTGTCCCATATCGATGTGCTTTTCAAAATGTGTTCTCAATGGGCGACCCCCCGAAGGAGAATTCAGCGTCAGAACTATGGTTGTAATTTTCCTTTGATTGATTATTAATGAACGACTATTGGTTATGGTTCCACTCTTATTGTTTATGATGATGAGCTATGTCCTTTTTGACTGACATATAGTTGCATCTACTGGATTTTACGCTGGTGTTTGTTTTGTTTCTCGCATGTGCAGGTGTCCCATCATGGAGATCATGGGGATTGTGATCTGCCAGAGCTAAGGAACGGGAGCGCCACCTCTTCTACAATGACTGCGTTGGATTCCAGGTAAGCCTTCATCGCTAGTTGGTTTATGTACAATTAGGAACCTGCACTATAGCATGATTGATTGTTTCTAGACCCAGTCTGGGCTAGTAGGGATCACCTCTATTCGCAGAGGGGATTTACCTCCACAACAAATTGGCGACTCCACTGGGGATCATTGGCTTGTTGTCGTTCATTTTATAAGCTATATACGGAGCCTAAATTTGGCCAGATAGCCTTCAAAACACTTTTGCTCTGCAATTGCAAAGTAGATCAACGCTACTTCAGTCAATCTCCAGTTTAGTTTGTAAACTGAACGTTTGGAGCATTGTCTTGCCTTTTTGGTTGATTCTTGACCTTCCTTGCCCGATCAGCTCTTTTGGGCTGGTTCTTTATGTGAATTTGGGTCTTTGATAGCTTGAACATCACTGATTTGATCTTGGATTTCTTATTTTTTATTTTTGCATAGCAAACTTGACTGGCGCGCTTTTTAGCATGACAGTCGCGCCAATTGGTGCCAGTTGTCCATTTATTACCCGCGCCAATCTTGATATGGCGCTAGTTTTAGCCTGACAGCTGTGCCAGTGCTGGGGAATGCTGGGGTTTGCTCTGTTTTGGGATTTCTGAGCTTGATCTGTGTGTTTAGCTTTGCCTCACTTTGAGCCTAGATTACATGGTTCATTTGAGTCTTGGAGATTCTGTTGGAAGTGGTGAGTCTGGTCTTGGTTGGGAGAAATTCTTTGTTTTTTCATTTTCAGGCGTTGGCACTTGTTGTCAGTTAGCAACCCACGCCAATTGTCCATTGGCACTAGTTGTCAATGTACAAGTCGAGCCAATTTTAGGGTGTATGAAAATTGAGATTTTTTCCTAAATCCTTCACCAATGTGTCTTCACCTTCCGGACTTTTCCCTGTATGAGCATAGATTACATTGCTCATTTTTTGGGATGTCTTATTTCCATGATTACTTGATGTAAAAGGGAATGAATGCCTTGTTTTGATCTCATGCTTTGGAAGTCCTCTTTGTGTTTTGTCACCTTTTGAGGATTTTGTTACAAAGTGTTCTGAAACAACGATTTCATTCTCAGTGTTTGTTTACATCTCTTTTGCATTCATCCTTCATTAAGAGGATTTGCATTCTTTTAGTTTTCATCTCATAGTTTGCTTTTCGTTAAAATGCATTAGATCACATTGCATTGAAAAGTATTTTTTGAGATCCATCATTGAACTTAGATTACATTGTTTAATGATTGAAAACTAAAAATCGCTTTGAGTGCATTCTCTTTCGTTGAAAGCATGCATTAAGTAGATTCTAATTTCATTGAAAAATGCATTGAGTGCATTCTTATAATTTGAAAAGGAAAAAGGAAATTGTTCATAGATTGCAATTGCATAGTTTTCGAAAGAGAGGATTTTGCATAGATCACATTGCATTGTTTGCATCGTTGAATGTTTGAAATTACTTTTGGATAGTGAAAGTCATCTAGTTTGGAAAAGTTTCGTTTTCAGTTTTGTTGTTTGTTGCATCATTGTTTGAAGCTCTTCCCTTAACTAGATAGCATTCATCGAATTGAAAGTTTTCTTTTCTCATATAGCTGCATACAGGAGATTGTCATGTGACATACGGTAGGGCCTTGAAACCGAAACATAATTGAAGATCAACCATAAAATTTCCTCAATTTACCTAAGGAAGCATTGAAACATTAACGAACATTTATAGGTCTAGGTTAGAGACATGTTCCGGCGTCGTTAAACCTAGTAGCTGTCGTTCGCCTCTTGGCTTTAGAAAACACTAGTACGGACTTGTGCTCCCCGTTCTGTTGCGTATATAAAGGGAGACCCGACTAGGTTTCTATCCTTTATCCATAGGAAGCCAAGTCTGCTGCCCTATACCCATGATACACCGAACACAACATTCAGGGAGATTTCCTGCACGTACGTTAAGTCCTTGGTTGATTTCTCTTTCATTTTGAAACCAAGGTGTATATTTCAGTTCACGGTTATTTGGTACACCCTTTTCCTAGCATTCCCGAGCAGTCATTTTGATCTTTTATGACTCTTTAAATTTGAAAAGGATCATCAAGCGCTTGTCCTTTCATGCTTGTTTCCAATCTAAAAGTGATAGAGTCACCTTTTGCCTGTTTCTCGACTCTTAAAATATGCAACGGTAGAGTTTTGTTTCAATGTTTTAAAAATTAACTGCCCACGAAATATTTCTAGTTAAAGTTAGTTTCCTTAGGGTGTTGTTTTGGGTCATTTCCAATGGCAACTTTTCCAGAGTTCGTCAACCAAGGAATCCCCTCTGATGGGAATCTTGGTCCCTTTCCTCCTTTTGGAAATGTTGGTTCT
Source organism: Pinus albicaulis (assembly GCA_034641835.2). NCBI lineage: Eukaryota > Viridiplantae > Streptophyta > Pinopsida > Pinales > Pinaceae > Pinus > Pinus albicaulis. The sequence goes on along the minus strand of CM076576.1, from coordinate 388,340,076 downwards.
CCTTATATGGAAACGTTGTCCCTTCCTGGGTTAACTGTTGGGTTTCCTGTTTGGTTATTTTCAACCTCTGTGGTCCCGAATGTCTCGGCTACTGTTCAATCGGTTCCTCCACATGAACAACGTCATGTTGATTCCAAGGTGGACCTCTCCCCTTCTTCGCCCGTTTCTGCGTCCTCCTCTTCTACTTTGCCTGGTGAAAGTCTGGATTCGAGTAACCAGGTGGCTAAGAAGAAGAAGAAGAAGACAAAGAAGCAGAAGCCCGATAAAGGAGAGGTTAGCTCTGCGGCTATTGTGCCTGAGAAGTCTCCTCTTGATAAACCTTCCAACCCTCCATGGAAAGTCAAGTTCCCTTGCATGTTGTGCACGGGAGACCATCTTCTTCGAGATTGCCCTGACATTCCCAAGGTGCTTGAAGTATGGTCCAACGGTCGTCCGTCGTTGCCTTTGGCTTCCGGGAGTCAGGTTGGGGGCACGTGTTCAGCCAGTGCTGGTAAAACTCCTAAGAAGAAGGGTAAGCTCACCAATCCCTGTAATTTTTGTGAAGGGCACCATGCCATTGACCTTTTTCCATATATGGATGAGGCCAAGAAAGTTTTGGACAACTCGACTGTTTTTGCATCATGCGTTCCAGCTGGTTACAAATAGCTTTCTTTGAACCCTCCACTACTTGATCCTATGATTGGTCAAGAGTCATCCTTGGTCAATGTCGCTCCCCCGAAAATTCAAATTCAAGAATCCGTTCCCCGTAAAATGGTTGTTCTAGGCCCCTTGGATTTCAATCTGCTTTTGGGGCGCGATTACACCTATGCCATGGGAGCGCTTGTCTCCTCCATTTTTCGTGTGGTCTGTTTTCCACATGAAGGACGGATCATGACCATTGATCAGCTTTCATTCTTTGGTCCTGATATGGCAGCTGGCCCGCCATAATCCCTTCCTAATTTTTATCCACCCGTTGTATCTGCCCCACCACAGGTCAACTATGTGGCTACCTACCCCGTGCATGTACTCAGTGACGATGCTGTTGTGCATCAAGTGCTGGGGGCATTGGGTCCTGACTTCCAAGATGTTTTCCTTCCATCGGGAGTGGAACTCTTGGAAGCGATGACTTCTCGTTCATTATGATGAGGTCATCGGAGCATGGTTCTTTTCTTGTGTCAAGCTCCTTAAAAAATAAAACAAGGTTTTCGGAGCACAGTTCGTTTTCTTGTGTCAAGCTCCTTAAAAAATGAAACAAGGTCTGTCGGAGCATGGTTCTTTTCCTGTGTCAAGCTCCTTAAAAAATGAAACAAGCTAGTTGGAGCATAGTTCCTTGTCTTGTGTCAAGCTCCTTAAAAAATGAAACAAGGTTGTTGGATCAGAGTTCCTTGTCATGTGCCAAGCTCCTTAAACCATGAAACAAGGTGTCCTGAGGATAGTTCTTTTAATGTGTCAACCTCGTTAAAATAATGAAACATGTTCCCGTTCAATTTGATTCTTTGATAAGTTCTCATAAAATCCCAGTTGAGTCTGTCTCTTGATCTCGTAACTTGAACCTTCATTCCATCTGCCTTACATATGGATTGAAGCTTGGGGGGCATGCACCTCGAATTGAGTCATCATGCTGGGGGGCATGCTTACTTTTTCAAGCATAGTTTGTTTCCGTTTCAAGCTTGTGTAAAAATGAAACCAAATTCAAGCAAAGTTTCCTAATTCCAAGGTTGTGTAAAAATGAAACCTTTCCCATCTTACCTCTTGTGATTACCATTTTATCAGCCTGTTTTTGCCAGATGAGCCTTGGTATTCTCACTCCATCGTCACTATTTGCTTGGCCAATCATATGCCTTCACTTGGTTGTTTTATCTGTTCCTGAGGAACCACTGCGATGAGTGGTCTTGTTAACCAGCCTCTTAACCTTTACTTGTTCCGAGCAGTTCCGCCATTACCGGAACCAGTTGCTACCCTTTATACCACTCGTTCCTCCAGGTGGAGTCATCTTTCAGCTCTTTTCTGACTCTCTAAATATGAAAATATTGCTGAGGCCCTTGTCGTTTTGATCTCATTAAAGTGGTTGCGAATCGACATCTACCCAATATACGTTTACCCATTTTTCGGGCTGGGATGGATTATTTACGAAAAAGGAATACCCTAGCCTATTGCAACTAGGAGGTTTTCTCAGACATAGTTTTCTACCTTTTCGGATCTAAGGAACTATTTACGAAAAGGGACCATTGGAGTTTACTTTTTTCTATCTTTTCAAACTCTCTAAACATGAAAATATGCCGAGTTCTTCCTTTTTCAGACTCGTTAAACCCTGACGACATTGGATTCAGTCGTGATGACAGTATTCGAGTTTCTCCTTCCTAGGGCTCGTTAAATATACTAGGATGGATTTGTCCGAAGGACAAATTTATATGACAAGCATATGGTATCCTCTTCAAGCTTGTGTAAAAATAAAGAGGTACTCACCGAAATGGTGGGGAAAAAATGGAACCAACATCATTTTCGTGTCAGCAGTATGTTGCTCTTGAACATGGCACTTGTCTGCATTCGTGTTGGGTTGGGGACATCTCATCTCGCATTCATCCTTCCATTAAGAAGATTCGCGTTTATTTAGTCTTCGTCTCAAAGTGTTCTTTTTGTTAAAATGCATAAGATCACATTACATTGAAAAGTATTTTTGAGATTTATCATTGAACTTAGATTACATTGTTTAATGATCGAAAACTAAAAATCTCTATGAGTGCATTCTCTTTCATTGAAAGCATGCGTTAAGTAGATTCTCATTTCATTAAAAAATGCATTGAGCGCATTCTTATCATTTGAATTGAAAAAGGAAATTGTACATAGATTACAATTGCATAGTTTTCGGAAAAAGAATTTTGCATAGATTACATTGCATTATTCGCATCGTTGAATGTTTGGAATTAATTTTGGATAGTGAAAGTCATCTAGTTTGGAAGGATTTCGTTTGTAGTGTTGTTGTTTTTTTCATCATTGTTTGAAGCTCTTCCCTTAACTAGATAGCATTCATCGAATTGAAAACTTTTCTTTTCTCATATAGCTGCATATAGGAGATTGTCAGATGACGCTCGCTAGGGCCTGAAAACTGAAACATAATTGAAGATAAACATTAAAATTCATTCAATTTACATTAAGGCAGAATTGAAATTTTAACGAAACATTTAGAGGTCTAGGCTACAGACGTGTTCCAGCGTCTTTAAACCTAGTAGCTGTCGTTCGCCTCTTGGCTTTAGACAGCGCTAGTACTGTTACACAGTAATTTGTCACCGTCCCTACCATTCCCCGTCCCGCACAATGGAGGACCCATTTTGTGACCTGTGAACATTGTCATGCCTTGAAAACATCATCAATGTATTCCTCTAAGCATGAGCTTCATTTTCCCTAAAGACATCTCCTTGCAAAAATCATAAAAAACATCCCTTTTTGCATTGGCGCGGGCATATAGTTCATCACTCGCGCCAATGGGGAAAATCCTGCAAAGAGGCCATGCCAACTGGCGCTCTGTCCCAGAGCAGTAGTCGCGCCAACCAATTTAAGGAGTGTTTTTTAAATAAATATGGCGGAAGTTGAGTTTCAACAAACTCAGAAACCATTGCCTATCTTGAGTTGGGAGGATTGGCTGCGGGAGTTCTATGGAAGGGAAGTGGTTTTGCCACCTTCCATGGAACCTTCCTTGTTGATAGGGCCAATCCCACAATAATAGGGATCCCAACTCCCTCCTTCCCCATCTATAAAAGCCTGCTCAATTCCATGGCAAGTTAGTCTTGAAGTGCCTAAGCTTTGAATCTCCAAATTCCCAAGAGCCTTTATGCTGTAAGAGCCCTCTTTCTTCCCTTAAGGCTGACTCAAGTAAGGAGACTATTGTCGAGAGACTCAGGAGAGGTTTTCCCTTTCCCTGCCGAGCTTTGCGAGACATGAACGACTGGAGACCCATCCGAAGGAGACCACGGCGTCAGAACTTTGGTTGTAATCTCTTTCGATCGATATCTAATGAATGATTACGATTATGGTTCCACTCTGTTTTCAATGATGTTAATATGAGTAATATCCTTTCTGACTGATATTGAGTTACGTATGCTGGATTTTATGCTTGTATCTGTTTTTTTCTTGCACGTGCAGGTATCCATCCATGGAGATCGTAGAGGATCATGATCTGCCGAGGTTGAGGAACAGGGACGCTCTCTTCTTCAGATCGTAGCATTGGATTCCAGGTAGGCTTCCATCTTTAGTCTTTTCATTCGTAACTAGGAAGTTGCGTCGTAACATTTTTTATTGTTGCTAGACCCCTGCTGGGCTAGTAGGGATCGCCTCTGTCCGTAGAGGGGATTTACCTCCTCAACAAGTACGGACTTGTGCTCCCCATACCGTCGCGTATATAAAGGGAGACCCCACTAGGTTTCAATCCTTTATCCATAGGAAGCCGAGTCTACCGCCCTATACCCGTGATACACCGGACACAACATTCGGGGAGATTGCCTACACGTATGGAAAGTCCTTGGTTTATTTCTCTTTCATTATTGAAACCAAGGTGTATATTGCAGTTCACGGTTATTTAGTACACCCTCTGCCTAGTATTCCTGAGAAGTCATTTTGATCTTTTCTGACTCTTTAAATTTGAAAGGATCATCAAGCGCTTGTCCTTTCATGCTTGTTTCCAATCTGAAAGTGATAGAGTCACCTTTTGCCTGTTTCTCGACTCTTAAAATATGAAACGGTAGAGTTTTGTTTCAATGTTTTAAAAATTAACTGCCCTCGAAATATTTCTGGTTAAAGTTAGTTTCCTTAGGGTGTTGTTTTGGGTCGTTTCCAATGGAAACTTTTCCAGAGTTCGTCAACCAAGGAATCCCCTCCGATGGGAATCTTGGTCCTTTTCCTCCTTTGGGAAATGTTGGTTCTCCTTATATGGCAACGTTGTCCCTTACTGGATTAACTGTTGGGTTTCCTGTTTGGTTGTTCTCAACCTCTGTGGTCCCGAATGTCTCAGCTACTGTTCAATCAGTTCCTCCACCTAAACAACATCATGTTGATTCCAAGGTGGACCTCTCCCCTTCTTCGCCTGTTTCTACATCCTCCTCTTCTACTTCGCTTGGTAAAAGTTTGGATTCGAGTAACCAGGTGGCTAAGAAGAAGAAGAAGAAGACAAAGAAGAATAAGTCTGATAAAGGAGAGGCTAGCTTTGCGGCTATTGCGCCTAAGAAGCCTTCTCTTCATAAACCTTCCAACCCTCGCCGAAAAGTCAAGTTCCCTTGCCTGTTGTGCACAAGAGACCATCTTCTTCGAGACTGCCCTGACATTCCCAAGGTGCTTGAAGAATGGTCCAATGGTCATCCACTGTTGCCTTTGGCTTCCAGGAGTCAGGTTGGGGGCACATCTTCAGCTGCCATCGGTAAGGCTCCTAAGAAACAAGGTAAGCTCACCAATCCCTATAAGTTGTGTGAAGGGCACCATGCCATTCACCTTTGTCCGTATATGGATGAAGCCAAGCGAGTGTTGGATGACTCGTCTGTGTCTACACCGTGCCTTCCGGCTAGTTATAAACAACTTTCTTTGAGTCCTCCACTAGCTGACCCTACGATTGGTCAAAAATCATCCTTGGTCAATCCCGCTCACTCGGAAATTCAAATTCAGGAATCCATTCCCGACCAACCATTGGTTGTGGGATTGGTTGAACTGGCCCCATATACAGTGCACCAGGTATTTTCCGTTGAGATTGGACCCCACAGCCCTCATTTTATTCTGGTTTCTTTAGATTTTTCAGACTTGGAGAAATATTCTCCTATCCCTATGCTGCAAGAAGCTGCTCCTCCGCCTCCCATGATGGAGGTCCCGGAGGATAATCCTTCCACCTTCAAGATGGAGGTCGTGGAGGATGCTCCTTCTTCCGTAACACTAGGGGAAGACCATCTCAGTTCGATGGTAGCCCCTCCTAGTAGTTTGGTCGCTTCCTTTGATTGGAATCGATTTGCAGGATACTGCCTTCCGTCTTATGTGCCTTTCGAGATCACAGTACATGCTTTTGGTCTAGTCGTACCCAGTACCATTATAGATGAAGGTGCATCTGTTAGTTTTCTATCCTCAACTACTTGGCAAGCTTTCGGTTCACCGCCGCTAGTGCTTGTTACGCAGAATTTGTTGGCATTTAACAGAAGGACGAGTCAATCGTTAGGAATCCTTCCAAGGTTACCTGTTACTTTGGGAGGTAAAACCATCCATATGGACGTGATGGTTGTTCCAGGTCCCTTGGATTTTAATCTGCTCTTAGGGCACGATTACACCTATGTCATGGGAGCACTTGTCTCCTCCCTCTTTCACGTGATGTGTTTTCCACATGAAGGACGGATCGTGACCATTGATCAGCTTTGATTCTTTGGTCCCGATGTGGCAGCTGGCCTGCCATCATCCCTTCCTAGTTTTTATCCACCCATTGTATCTGCCCCACCGCAGGTCAGCTATGTGGCTACCTACCCCGTGCCTGTACCTAGTGATAGTGCCATTGTGCATTAGGTGCTGGGGGCATTGGGTCCTGACTTCTAGGATGTTTTCCTTCCATCGGGAGTGGAACTCTTGGAAGCGATGACTTCTTGTTCATTATGATGAGGTCGTCGAAGCATGGTTCTTTTCCGTTGTCAAGCTCCTTAAAACATGAAACAAAGTGGTCGGAGCAGAGTTCCTTGTCTTGTGTCAAGCTCCTTAAAAAATGAAACAAGGTTGTCAGAGAAGATTTCCTTGTCTTGTGCCAAGCCCCTTAAACCATGAAACAAGGGTGTCCTGAGGATAGTTCTTTTAATGTGTCAACCTCGTTAAAACAATGAAACATGTTACTATTCAATTCGAGTCTTTGATAAGATCTCGTAAAATCCCAGTCGAGTCTTTCGCTTGATCTCGTAATTTGAACCTTCACTCCATCTGCCTTTCATATGGATTGAAGCTTGGGGGGCATGTACCCCGAACTGAGTCACCATGCTAGGGGCATGCTTACATTTTCAAGCATGGTTTGTTTCCGTTTCAAGCTTGTGTAAAAATGAAACCAGTTTCAAGCATAGTCTATCTTTGTTTCAATCTTGTGTAAAAATGAAACCAACTTCAAGCAGAGTTTCCTGATTTCAAGCTTGTGTAAAAATGAAACCATTCCCATTTTACCCCTTGTGATTGCCATCTTATCAGCCTGTTTCGCCAGATGAGCCTTGGTTTTCTCACTCCATCGTCACTATCTGCTTGGGCGATCATATGCCTTCACTTGGTTGTGTTACCCATTCCTGAGGAACCGCTGTGATGAGGGGTCTTATTAGCCAGCATCTTAACCTTTAATTCTTTTGAGCAGTTCCACCATTACCGGAACCAGTTGCTACCCTTTATACCAGGAGGAGTCACCTTTCAACTCTTTTCTGGCTCTCTAAACATGAAAATATTGCCGAGGCCCTTGTCGTTTCGATCTCGTTAAAGTGGACACGAATCGACATCTACCCAGTATACGTTTACCCCTTTTTTCAGGTTGGAATATATTACTTACGAAAAAGGAATACCCTAGCCTATTGCGACTAGGAGGTTTTCTCATCCATAGTTTTCTACCTTTTCAGATCTGAGGAACTATTTACAAAAAGGGACTGTTGGAGTTTACTTTTTAGCTGTCTTTTCAAACTCTCTAAACATGAAAATACGCCGAGTTATTCCTTTTTCAGACTTGTTAAACCTAAATGGCATCAGAAATTGTTGTGATGATGGTATTCGAGTCTCTCCTTCCTGGGGCTCGTTAAATGTACTACGATGGATCCGTCCAAAGGACGGGTTTATATGACAAGCATATGGTATCCTCTTCAAGATTGTGTAAAAATAAAGAGGTACTCACCGAAATGGTGGGGAAAATGGAACCAATGTCATTTTTGTGTCGGCAGTATGTCGCTCTTGAACATGGCACTTATCTGCATTTGTGTTGGGTTGGGGACATATCATCTCGTTTTTTCACTTGCCTTCATGGTTTTGGGTGATCCCTTTTGACCTCTCATCTTCTCTTTTCCTCGTCATCATTACCTTTGATCTGTTGATGTCAAATACTGCCAAATCCACTGTCGTGCCATCAATATGTTCAAGAGAAGTTGACCTTTGCAAGTACCAACCTTCCTCTGATTCTCATCTGATCATGATTCAAAAATACATTATGTTCCTCTGTCTCGCGTCGATGATGTGGGAAACACTATGGCCCACCTTCGATCAAGGTCACTTCCTGTCGACTTCAGTTCATTATTCGGGAAGCTGATCTAGAGACTCCCTTCTGGTGCCTTGGAGCCTGCATGCCTCAATGGCAGGTTCTTCGCATTCGACGTGAGGTTTTCATTATTGGCCTCCGATCGAGTGATTCTGCGGGTGTTCGATGTCAGCTCATTGATTCACATGTCATAGATTGTACCTGTAGTACCTGTGAGCAGAGACAAAACTTGGAATCACTTTCATGACATCCCTCTGAATAAGATCTTTCATTGCCCTGAAGACACCTCCTTGTGAAAAACCCTAAAAATGGCCCTTTTAGCATTGGCGCGAGTAGGCAGTTCACTACCTGCGCCAATGGGGAAAATGCTTCAAAGAGGCTGCGCCAGTTGGCGCTCTGTCCTAGATTCGCACTCATTCCAGCCAATTTAAGGAATTTTTTTTAAAAATAAATGGCGGAAGTTTCGTCCTAACTGATCCAAGAACTGATATCTATCTTGAGTTTGGAGGTTTGGCTACGGATTTCCATAGAGAGGAAGTGGTTTGCCACCTCTCATGGAAGCTTCCTTGATGATAGGGCCAATCCCACAATTATAGGGATCCCAACTCCCCTTCCTCCATCGATAAAAGCTTGCCCATCTCCATTGCAAGCTAGTCTTCAAGTTCCCAAATTTCCAAGAGCCTTATGCTGCAAGAGCCTCCATAATTCCCTTAAGGCAAATTTCAAGCAAGGAGAATATCGTCAAGATCTGAAGAGAGAGGTTTGTCCCATCCTTGAAAGGCTTTTTGAGACGTGTTCTACTGGCGACCCTCCCGAAGGAGAATTCAACGTCAAAACTATGGTTGTAATTTTCCTTTTGAATCATTAATGATAAGTGACTATTGGTTATGGTTCCACTCTTGTTCTTGATTATGTTCATGAGGTATGTCTTCTTAGACTGACATATAGTTGTATATACTGGATTTTATGCTTGCGTTTGTGTTGTTTCTTGCATGTGCAGGTGTCCGATCATGGAGATCGTGAGGATTGTGATATGCCAGGGCAAAGGAACGGGAGCACCACCTCTTCTACAAATGACAACGTTGGATTCCAGGTAAGCCTTCATCGCAAGTCGGTTTATTTTCAATTAGGAACCTGCACTGTAGCGTGTTTGATTGTTGCTAGACCCGATCTGGGCTAGTAGGGATCACCTCTGTCCGCATAGGGGATTTACCTCCACAACAAAGGGGTATCAAGTATATGTTGTACATATTGAAGAATTAGAACAAAAACCAGAGGAAAACTTGTTAGACACCTTACCAGTGATAAGAGAATTTAAAGAAGTATTCCCGGATGAGATTCCTCATCTTCCCCCCAAGAGGGAGATCAAATTTTCAATCGATTTAGTGCCAGGGGAAACACTAGTTTCTAGAGCCCCTTATCGAATGAGCCCCCCTGAGATAATGTAGTTAAAAATGCAATTACAAGAATTTTAGGACAAATGTTACATCGGACCGAGTGTATCTCCTTGGGGAGCATCGGTGCTGTTCCTGAAAAAGAATGATGGAACCTTCAGAATGTGTATTGACTATCGTCAACTAAATAAGTTGACAATAAAAAACAGGTACCCATTTCCCAGAATAAATGACCTTTTTGATCAAGTTAGAGGAGCTTCAGTATTCTTTAAGATTGACTTAAGGACTGGTTATCACCAACTCAGAATTAAGGAGGAAGATATCATTAAAATAGCCTTTCTAACTATGTATGGTCACTACGAATCTATAGTCCTACCTTTCGGTTTGACAAATTCCCCTACCACCTTTATGTGTTTAATGAATAGCGTCCTGAATAAATACTTATACAAATTTGTACTAGTATTTATAGACGACATTCTAATCTATTCAAAAAGTGAGGCAGAACATAAATAACACCTTAGAATTATGTTGTAGACTCTTAAGGAGAATCGGTTGTGTGCGAATTTTAGCAAATGTGAATTTTATAAGGATAAAATTCAATATTTGGGGCATATAATTTTAGAAAAAGGATTGGCTGTTGACCCTGAGAAAATAAAGTCCATTAGAGAGTGGTCTGTACCGACTGATGTCTTAGTGTTAAGATCATTTATGGGGATTGTAGGGTACTACCGAAGGTTTGTAGAAAGATTTTCTGCAGTAGCTTATCCTATAATGCCATTACAGAGGAAAGGTACAAAATTTGAATGGACTAAATAATGCCAAAATAGCTTTGAACAACTAAAATTAAAACTTACTACAGCACCCATTCTGAAGATTGCAGATCGCGATAAAGAGTTTGTAGTGTGTACTGATGCGTGTGGAGAGGGATTAGGCGGAGTTCTGTTGCAAGAGAATTCTGTTATTGCGTATGAATCTAGAAAACTTAAGAAACATGAAGAAAATTACAGTGTATATGATCTTGAGTTAGTTGTTGTAATTCATGCTTTGGAGATCTGGCGACACTATCTTCTAGGAAAGAAATTTATATTGATGACAGATCATATCAGCCTCAAGTATTTCTTCACTCAAATAGATTTGAATGCTCGACAAGCCAGATAGTTTTTCTTTCTGAGTGAATTTGATATGGAAATAAAAAATATCAAAGGAAAAGAAAACAAAATTGTTGATGCTCTAAGCAGAAATGCTTGCCAAAACATAAGTAACATTGGGAGTAGTGCCAGTTTTGACATAGAAGGATTAGTAAAAAGGGTAGCAGATCAAGATCCCAACTATGAGAAACTGCAAATTCAAATGATGAAAAAAGAAATAAAAGGGTATACACAAAATCATAGGGGACTGATTTGTCATAGAGAAATATTGTACATCCCCAATGTAGACTCTTTTAAAAAAGAAATCCTAGATGAATATCATAAACAGCTGTATTCAGGACATCCTGGATATCGGAAACTCCTTACAACCTTGAAAAAGAAATTATTTTGGCCAGGAATGAAAAAATATGTGGCCAACTACTTCGCCAGATGTATGGAATCTCAAATAGTTAAAGTTGAACATCAGCATCCAACTGGCCTCCTAAATCCCTTACCAATTTCAGAATGGAAACGGGACACTATTTCTATGGATTTTATAACCGGATTACCTAGAACAGAGTACCAGCATGACTCAGTGATGGTAGTGGTAGATACTTTAACAAAGGCTGCACATTTCATACCTGTGAAATCTACTTTTGGGACAACCCAAGTAGAAAATGTGTTCATGAAGGAAATTGTAAGGCTACATGGGGTTCCTAAAGTGATTATTTCAGATAGAGATGCCAAGTTCATAGTAGCCTTTTGGAAGAGTCTATTTGGAGGCATGTGCACTAAATTTAATTTTAGTACTGCCTATCACCCGCAGACAGATGGTCAAACTGAGAGAAAAAATCAAATTTTGGAGGATATGCTCAAAATGTATGTGATGGATAGGCCAACTAAGTGGGAAGACTATTTACATTTAGTTGAATTTTCTTATAATAACAGCTACCAATCTTCCATCAAAATGATTCCATTTGAGGCACTCTAGGGAAGAAAGTGCCACACTCCTTTAAGCTGGAGCCAACCTGAAGATAAGTTAGTACTTGGGCAAGATGCTCTACAAGAAATGGAAAGGATTGTCAAACAAATACAAAAAAATATAAAGACAGCTCAAGATCGACAGAAAAGTTATGCCGACAAGAAGAGAGTTCACTGAGAGTACAAAGTGTGTGACCATGTATATTTGCGTATTAAACCCAAAAAGAGCACTCTGCATACTGGAAGTTGTGAAAAATTGGCTCCTAGATACTGTGGGCCCTTTGAAATCTTAGAAAGGGTGGGACCAGTGGCTTATAAACTAGCCTTACCCCTCCATGTTAAATTTCATGATGTGTTTCATGTTTCTTTATTGAAAATATATGTACATGATGCTGCTCATATTGTTGATTGGAATGTAATTTAGGTGGAATCAGAAGGGGAGTTCCTTCTAGAGCCGCTTCAAATACTGGAGTGGGAAGAAATTGAAGTGAAAAACAAAAAAGTAGCCAGAGTAAAAGTGTAGTGGAAACACTTTACTGCTGAAGAGGCTACATGGGAAAGAGAAACTGAGATGATGGAAAAATATCCATTTTTATTTTCAACATGAACTGTGTAACAACACCGAGGACGGTGTTTGTTTTTAGAGGGGTAATGTGTAACACCCCAAGTTATATGCTTTTGAAGTTAGACATTTGAACAAAATCCAAAGGGGAAAGTGGACCCCAATGGAGAAATATTGTGTTAATTTTATTTAAATATTTATTAATGAAAATAAATAGAATAGTTATTTGTGCACTATGACTAAATTGAGATAAGAGATCCTAAACCTGATCCATGAGGATAGGGATAAGGTTAAGAATTTCCCAAAAACTTTTAGAAAACCTTGAAAGGAATAATTCTAAATTAGATTTGAGGAGAAAAATTTAATTCCCCAATGAAGAGGAAAGTAGTTGGGAAGAGGTAGAAAAGCTGGAAAAGTGGATAAAGTAGCTTTAAAAGTTCCCTCATTGAGGGAATACTAGGCAAAACAGGAAGAAATCATCCTGGAAATTCTGGATGCAGAATTTAGAAACAGGCTTGGGGAAAGTATAGCTTAAATAAGCTGCTCCAGAATAGACTAAGGTTAGTCTATCATTAGAGGATCTCATCTCGAGGCTGTGTTCTGGAGATAGAAGAACTCTAAGGTTGGGAGGATTGGTCTTAGAAAGAAGTGGTATGTGCACCTAATAAATAAATTGCTGTTGCATATTTCTATTATGAAATATTAAATTTTTATTAAGCTTGAATGTATTAAATTCTTATGTTGTAGATATGTAATTCCTTAAATTTAACAGATCTTATTAGAAGAAATAATTCTCTAAAATCTTTATAGTTGTAGGAATAGAGTCTACTGGGAAATATCAACCAGAATCTTTAAACCTGATATTGGTTTAAATCTGGAGATATATCTTATTCCCATAGACAAATAAATTTTATAACTTTAATTTGCTTCTGTAGTATAAATTTATATGTGCATGAGAAAAAATATATTTCATAAACTAGTAACTATGATTTGAATTTAATGGGTAGGTAATATTAAATTTTGTATAAAAAAAAAAACTTCAAAAAAGAAAACATTAGAATTCAGAAAGATAAGTTGCATCTCCCTTCCTAAGAAAGGATTTATATCTAAGTAAACATAAATTTCTATTCCGGGAAGGAGTACAATTGTGTTGAACATTTATAATAGTACAAGAAAAGTATTTGCTGTAAATCTATGATATTCTCTGTATGGAAAATTTAAGCAAATGGAAAATATAAGAGTATACAACTCTACATAATTCAAGTAAATTATTAGAAAAAGAAATTTTCAGAAATTATATGTTTAGCTTGATTTGAATTCTAAAAATTAATTCTGAAAAAGGAATGAAGACTTATTGGGTTTGGCTTAAAAGATAAATCCAGTAGTTTAAGTAAAATTCCCTTGCATAACAAGTTAATATATAATAAAATGTATATGCCTGAGAAGAAAGAATTATTGCAAAAGAGAAAAACAGATATGTATATAATTGTAAATCTAGTGCATAACTATAAAGTGGTTGCTTGTAATTATTGTATTAGTAGTTCGGGTTACAAGTTAGGATATTGAATTACAACATAGTATATAGAAAAGAATATACCTATATATGATACTTTTTAACAGTCACTTCAAATTCTAGGAAGAAAACTATAAAGGATAAAGTAAACTGAAGTCTATACTTCACATTTTTAGAGAAAAGGATAAATAGTGAATATTCTTTATTATTAAAAATAAATCCAATATAGTTTCATCACATGTATACAAATTTGATTGTAAGCATTCTACAGTTAATCTGAGAAATACTATAGTAGTATACATTTTCTGCTTATATATATGATAAGCAAATTTATACATTTTAGAGGGATATTTTAACACTGTTGACAAACTGTAACCAACAAGTAGAAATATAGAATGCAGAAAATAAGGAAGAGTATTTTAAGTTAACATAAGTTAACAACACATGTTTCTTTTTAATATATATAAACGTATATATCTAGTGGAATGAGGACTCAGTAAGAGTCACCATTAAAAATGTCTGAATCTCAGTTTGGAGTTAAAATCCACAACATATACAGTCATAATATTAAATATCGAAATGTGATGTCCTAAGACAATATAGCCAATAAGTCCAGGAGTGGAATATTTCGTTAACCTGAAGAAAATGAAAAGCCAGTACCGACCTGTAAACAAGAGTAAATGGAATTTAAACTTTTAACGAGATTGAAATCCGAGAAACAATGATGAAACCAAGGCAAATCTGGATACCTGAAAATCATCCAGACGAAGACAAAATAAGGTTTGACTGCAAAAACAATATATGTAGTTCAAAATACATCGAATGACTAAAATGAAATCTATTACCTTAATACAAGGAAGGATTCAATGCTAACTCTGTGTAAAGTCTATGGAAGACGTGAACAGAGTTATATACCTATATATTTCTACCCAATAAATCGTAATTAAAACGAGAGACAGTCGGAAGTAGAAAATGATAAGATTTTAAAAAGAAAAAGCTTTGAATTAATATATATACCTAATTGCTGGAGAGGTAGAAGCAAACCAAACCAAGTCTTGTTGACATACCAATCCAGATATGAAGAGCACATTTCAAAATATCATGATAAAAAATAAATGCCAGTCAACTTGCAAAATAGTATTCAGAGAGAGGTTGCCAAAATTAAGAAATCGTATTTCTGTAATGGGAATAACGCATCTCGACATCTCTGAAAGAAGAGATGGTGCGCTAATGCCTCTCTGTAATGAGGGTGAAGGAATATATATAGATGCCATAACCGAGGATAAACTACAGAGAAAATAGATTGAAGATCGAAGGGATGTTAAAACAAGTTAAAAAAAAAAAAAAACGATAACACAACCCTTTACATGAATACATATATGTTGAGTCACCAGCCTAGAGATGGGGTTTGGAAAAGAAATAGGAAACCAATATGAACATTTTAGAAAAGTCAAATCAACGGAAATAATTTGAAAGAACAATAAAACAAAAATCTTACCTAATAGCATGCTCATGTAATGCACAGTGAAAGTATTGGACTGGGATTCATTCGAATTCGACTCGGGTGAGTCATGGTAGAACGTTGTTCTTCAAAAGCTCATTGCAGAAATGAAATCGGAAAGGAGAAGGTGAGTCAGAATGAATGCATTAAATATAATTGACTGGAAAAACCTTAACCATTCTCCGAGTATCAAAACCGTTCACTTGTCAAACGATTATAGAATGAGGCAGAGATCGAAGTTCAGTCTTGGGGAATGAGACCATTTAAAAACCCATAAAAAATATTATCAAAATCTATAGAATTAATGAGGTGGTACTCATTTGCATGTAGGATGGTTGATCACCATTAAACAAAAGTACTTACTATCGATTTTGGAGGTGAATACAACCCAAAGTACAAGCGTATAGGTGGTGATTCATATATTCAATTCACAAAACGGAGAAAACATAACTTTAGTTATGTAACCAAGGTTCATACATAAATGCCATGGTACGAATAAGTCAAATCCAGAATAAATTTATAGCTACCATATGCCCCGTTATGAACATCAAATTGATAAAAATAAATTAATACGATTTTATGAAACCAATGAAAATGGATGATCTTCGTTCCTATCTATATGTGAGATTGATTTGTGGTCAATGAAAAATCAACTCACCAGGTCCATAGTTAAATTTATAGGTATATAAATGAAATGTATGAATAGATATCATTGATAGGTATAGTTATAAAGGTATAAATATATATAATGAAAATGTATAATGGTACATAAGTAAAAGCTTTAATGAAAATAAGTGATAGGTATAGTTATATAGGATGGATAGGGATAATTTTTTATACATAGCAATAGAAATCCATCACTTATATAAAAATGAAATTTCCCTCTTATAAAAAGGGATAAGGAGGTAAGCTAGGGAAATTTGTAATGTAGATAATATCTCAGTATTCTACTTAACAAATTATAAATTCTTGACGTTAGTAAATAATAGTTTTCAACACTTAGAGATATGATAGTTAAATATTTCTTAAGGAGATAGAGAAAAAAAAAGAAGTTTGTGTAAGTAAGAGATGTTACAGTTTCTTTGATTTTTTTTTTTGTTTTTTTTTTTAACTCAACAAATCAACAAATTTTTTTGAATCATAGTATGTCATGGAATATCTGTTGAAGATGGGACTGCAAATAATAGAAAAAAATTTGAATCCATAAAAAAATCATCATAAATAAGCGGAAACTTGCCCATAATTTCCTTACACGTCTCTGAACGTCTGTTTCAGTTTATATGTGGCCCTTCTCGTCTGTTTCAGTTTATATGTGGCAATTGCTTCTTTTATATTCTCATCACCTGCAGGAATAGCTGGTGCCTGTGAGATGTCTTTGGTAGTTTTCTCTGCATTTTGATTTATTTTCAACTTACTCCAGCGAGGGAGATCCACTCAACAAGTTGCATAGCAGCGAGCAGATGAAACCAGCGACACTTATTTTGGATAGTATCTATTTGTTGAACAAATTTAAATAGTGGGAGTGATCTCAGTTCTGCAAGGATAAGAGAAAAAATTATGAAAGAGAATTGGTGGAGGCCCGTGCGGATTTGTTGTGCTGGAGGTGTGCTTGATCACTGATGTTGTGAGAAGGGATGATTGAGCCACCTGTGGAACATGCTAATCGTAGTAGTTTTTTTTTAATGTGTTGCTATGAATTTGAAGATTATTCCCCACCTGTTGACAAATATACCAGAGAGTCATCTTAAATTTTCTGTAAGTTTGTGATCGTGTGAACATAGAACTGTAGAGAAGTGATCTTCTGGTGGCTATAGCGTAATCTACTAGTTTATTTGTTGCCCTTCGAAGGAGTTCGAGACGGCGGTGTTGGCTGCTGCGTGACCTATGGAGAATACCCACTCCATTGGTGGTCGAGGATGTCTCCTATCAGCATGCAGACCATGAGGGTCTCAAGGGCACTGCTACCACAGAAACACATTTCAATCTAAATATAGTGTTTCCAAAATTTGAAGGACAAAGCCTTGTTAAATGCTATCAGCTCGTGTATGATTTGTTGAGCGAAGAATTTAAGAATGGTTTACATGCTCTATCCATTGTAGCAAAAATTCCTATAGAAGCTGACGAAAAAATGACATTTTTCCCAACGAGACCACCCGATGAATATTTGATATAAATCAAGTCTACTTGAAGAAAATATAGGAAGGAAAATGAGTTTTTGCGAAGGTAACAAAGGAAATAAAATATCCAGTAGTATTTTATTTCTTTTGAGTCATTAAAGGGTGAGTTGTTTTATAAAAGGATTTGAAATTTGTTTTTTGAAAGTACTTCTGTTAAAAAGGAGTACACTTCATTTACTTTGAAGAGATAGAGTGTGCTTTAAATGTAAAAAAAATAAAATAAAACATTTGAAAACAATTCACTTTTCTAAAGTGATTTCCATTTTAATGGAAAATTGAAAAGGTAGTAAAGTGAGGCTTTTGTGGAGTGATAAGGTGATTTTTTAAAATTTTTGTATGAAATAAGGTGCATTTTTTGTAAGTTTGGAGTGATAAGTTTTTCAAAGGAAAACTCATTGTTGTAGGAGGTTGAATCAGTTTCTGAAGACATTTTTTCTTTCAAGAAGTTCTGGAACTTTGATTCCATGAAGATGTTGTGAAGCTGAGCGATTATGTACTCCAAAGTTTAATAAAGATATCATTTTTTTTTAATTGTGTCCTAGATTTGCCCGAAATTGAATAAGGGTATCTCAGGTACACCATGTGTGTTTGTGATGGCGAGTGTTTTTTATGGCTTCATGAAGTTGATTTTGATTTGTGTCTAGTTTTGAGACATGAATTATTTCATTTAACACACACATAAAGTTCAATGCAGGCAAGCACAACATCTGTAACAAAGAAGCTGCATGGAAGGATAATTAAACTCAACACATGCTTTTGTGTCACTACAGCAAATAATCAAATTTTTCAACATCGGCATTCTACCTCAACAAGAAAATTCACATAATACAATCAAGTTCATGAATCTGGAAACTCTAGCATTTCAAACCATAGTCTACATCAACATTCTTGAAAATAAATTTAAGAACTTGTAATCTGAGTTGGATTGTAAGGGTGCACTCTCGGTTGAAAATGACATCCAAGTTTTTCTTTGATCAGAAGTCAAGCATGTTAATTTTCTTCAACTTAGTCAACTTAAGTCAAATTTAATTCATTGTAGTGAGTCATTAAAATCATTAAGCATTTTTGGGTGCATTTTTGACAGTGTTAGACACCATTTCTTAAAGCAGAATCAAGTGAATGCATGAGTTTTAAATCTAAAGAAAACTAGCAACAAGTTCACATCTCTTGCAAGCTAGTGTGAGTATTCATTCAAGCAATTTCCATCAAGTTAGTACAAAGTTCAAACCATCGAGTGAGCCAGCGTGAAGTTCATTGCAATAACCATCAAAGAAACCAAGAAAGTTCAACTCTAACACCAATCAAGAAAGTTGAAATCTACATCAAGTGAGCATGATTATTAATTCAAGTGAGCATGAAGTAATCAAACAATTCAAGTGAGCGTTCAAGAAAAGCGATCATCATAAAGCGAGTGTGAATTCAAGAGTTCAAGAAAGAAAGTTCTACTACTCTAGCAAGTGTTCCAAGCAAGCGCAATAAGCAACAAATCAAGTGAGTGTGCCATTCAAGCCACATAGCAAGCGAGCCTATCATTCAAGTAACAAAATCAAGTGAAACAGTTCAAAGCACAACATCTACGACAAGAGAGCCTGAATTCAAGAGAGTGAGTTCAAATGGTGCAACACATCCAGTTGTTAAAAATTCTTCACAATTTGATCCTATCAAGAGATGAAGACAGGGTGCAAATCAGCAAAGAAACTCTTGCTGATCTTTCACAGCATCTACAAAAAACAAATGAAACCATTAAGTTTCTTCAACTGGAGTCGCAACTACAAAGAAACAAGTTGCAAGAAAAGAGTGATGCTTCCGAGTCTTTGAACCATACAGCTAAAGATGATTCTAAGTCATTCATCCAAACAACTTCAAGTGTCGAAGTTGTTCGAGTTCAACTTTCTTCCAAGTCGATCGTCAAGCCATGGGAAGAACTCCAAAGTAACAGAAATCGACGAGGCTTAGGATATTTCAATGATGACACCAACTTGCATATCCCGGATTATTCAAAGCCAATTAAATTCGTGGGTAGAGGATTTCTTGAACAAATCACCTCAGCACATTCAGAGAAAGTTGCAGACAAACAGAAATGCAGGCAACCTGAAGTTGAAGTCAAACCAAAATGTCCTCATTGTCAAAGAACCGGTCATACAGAAGATCAGTGTTTTGATCTCCATCCTTGTCGCCATTGTGGAAAGCCCAATCATTACTCAGAGAAATGTCGCAACCACCAACAATCAGCCAGATTGAAGATACATTATGAATGGATCGATCCGTGGGAATGGTCATCAACAGTCAAAATATTGTCTCAGTTCTACAACTGAATACAATCACATGTAGTGTAGCCGACATTGAAAAGAAGATGGTACTCTCGTGCAGTTGAACAGGGGAGTACACAAGTGAAACACTCCTACACTTGAAGGGGGGGAGCTCATGAATACTTTCCAGAGAAGTGTCTCTCCTTTCAGTTGACAAAGGGGGGAAAATGTCAATGAAATTGACGGTGGTTGTCAGACTGAAAGTCTTGACAAAACCAGCGAAAGTAGCCAGTGGGCATCTTCAAATGCGAGTGGGCATCAACAAATTCACCAGTGGGAAGTCAATAGCAAAGCAACAGTGAGGATTTTTCAACACAACAAAAGCAACAATGAGTTGTTTTTGATATCATCAGCCAGTGGGCATTCAACAAATTTTGTCAGTGAACAAAAGATGCTAATTTCACGCGAAGGATAGATGGATCCTTTTGCAACTTGGCACGTGATGGAGTTGTCAAGATAAATTCAGGGATGAATCATACATGCAGCTGACTCATGGTCTCTTCAGATTGCAGTTTTTTCAACATCCAGCTTTGGCGATTTTTTAGGCAATGTTTTTGAGGATCAACGTGAGAACTTAGAATATGGTTCCTCATTCTTATTTTGGATTTATCATTGAAGGGGGAATGTTAGCCTCTCTCATAAAACAATAATAAGTCCAAAAATATAATAAATTAATTAAATATTAAAAGTTAGGAATTTATGCCTAACTCTTTAGTTTGGGTTGTTCCTCTAATATAGGAGTTAGTTTAGGTAGCTCCTATATTGGTGTGTGTTTGGTTCAGAAATTATCTCAACCAAGGTGTCCAAGATAGCACACACTATCTTGAGACACTGTCTCCTCATCTATTTAATTGTAACACTGCATTCTTTTAATAATGAGAAAATATGTGACGAAGCCGTGAGGCTGAAGCCTTTTCAACCAATATTTGGTCTCTAGTTTCTTATGTGTGTTTTATATATATTTTCTGAGTGGTTTGATTTTCAGTAAAGGGACCACGAAGAGGTCTTATGATTGGTAGAGAGGTAGATTATTAATATGTAATTTCATCTGATACAAACACACTTTTCTTCGAGGGATCTATTAGGTGATTTGAGAATTCAATTCCCTCCTCCTCTGCCACCTCCAGCCTCCTGTAAATGGCTAGCTCCTTCAGAAAATTTAGACTCTATAATTCACAAAGCCAATCCTTGTAGCCTTAATATTCCTCTTCCCTAGAACACCTAAGGAAAATATCCATAAGACATAGGGGAGTGAGTTCATACCTTTTCCATGGTAGACAACAATCAAATGACTAGAAACACAAACGGTGGAAAATCGTCTCACACATATACCTCCATGTATCAAAAGGCCACTGCCATCTCTCCCATGTAACAACACACCAATGCTAGCCTGTTTGTAGTGTAAATTTAGTGAGAGAAACCTCCTTTTCTCGTATAAGGAAAAGAGGACCCCTTCCATTTCATCGGAAAGAATGATCAATCTTGTTAACAACTTCAAGGAAAATATCTTCCAATTTTTATTTTATCAATGTTTTTCCTACGATATTTTGTTATAACTTTCATACAACTTTTTACAAATTTATTTTGAAGTTAAATTCTACTCTGAGACTTATTTGGAGAACCTTCTCATTTCCCTCTTAGGGTCGGATGGTGTCCCTCAAGTAGGCACTTAGCTAAGATAGTTTTGGTGCCATGATACCTCTCTTCTCATACTATGTTACCACATGCCACACCATGGTTGGATTCTATATAACTTTGAGAAAATATAATGAATATTTTTCTTACTTCCAAAAAAAAATACTATAAAATTATAAATGTAAATTAAATTATAAAATTACAATGAATTACAAGTCCATGGTATTGCATGGCCCATGGTATTTTTCCATAGTATTTGTTATGATGAAGCCTATTTAAAGAATTGATGAAATCCATTATGGAATGGAAGAGTTCCAACTTAAATCCATATTAACTCTGGACTTGATCTCTCTCCATGCTTGGTGTTGACATTTTTAGGGAAAAATAAATCTTGGAAAAAAAGTCTTCCACAAATAACCATTTCCAATAATCAATTAGTAATAATTTCACATAACATTTATCCATTATCATTAAGAATTTATATAGAATAAAATTTCAACAATTAAACATGAAAGAGAGTAGTAGAAAAATAACCATAAGACAATGAAACAAAAAACACAAAATTTAGACGTAAAAACCCACATGATAAAAAAACCAAAAACCAATATTTATGAGAGAGAATAAGTTTAAAATTCATATGATATTCAGAAACAACATCAAAATAATAACCAAACCAATAACCAATAACAAGATAAGTTCCAAACCGTCCTTCATATTTTGGACCCCTCCTATACCCAACTTTGCTAGATCAAATATAACCGCATTTTATAAAAATAATTTTATAAAAATAAATGGGTTAAAATCTAAAAGGATGAGATGTATAATTGAAATTGAATCTTGTGATTTATTACCGGATTAATCCTAGATGTATATGTCCCTTTTTACTATTTTTTTAATTCTAATCATATATGTTTAAGCTTGATTGCTTAATTAATTAGTTACCAAATTTAATTTTTTTTAGTAATTTTCTTTTAAATTTGTAATTTACACGAATCAATAAATATAAAGCTATATACCTAACACTATGGAAACCAAACCTCGGATCTGAAGCCTTAACTCCACCATCGTCCAAAACTGAGTTAAAGAGAGAGACATGAAAATCATATAGAGTTTGTGGCTTGCAACCAGAATAGAGGGGAAACCAATGGCCAAATATCATAGAGAGTTTGTGGCATGCGGGACACCGATGGCAAAATTCAAACCACGATGATATTTAGAGAGTTTTTAGGATTAAAATATTTTTGAAAATTGATGTCGTGTCTTTTTAATTTTAATTATTTATAATTTAATAGTAAATAGATAGCTTAATAAAATCGTGTCCCTAAAATAATGTGTTTAAATAATATTTTTTCTTAATAACTTGTTTAACATCTATATGATTTATTATACACATATATTATACTATAATGTGTTTAAATAATATTTGTTAATTAATAATATTTTTATTTTAATAACTTGTTTAACATCTATATGATTTATTATACTTGGGGGTTAGGTATTCATTTTTGTTTTAATGAGGGATTACTTTGTTTTTTATTTAAAAAATTTACAACTTGCGTATAAGGTTGATTTTTATTGATATTTAAAATCATTTAATTATAATATGTTTGGTTTAGGTATTATTTAGTAATGATTATTATTTCATTTTAGTTTTGTCAATATTACAAAAAAAAAAAATGATTGTTATTTTATTTTTGGCAAATATAATTTCATATAATTTTATGTGGATAATTGCATCATTTTTTTCCTGCTACAATTTTTGAATATTAGATTTTTTCTACTCACCATAATTTAAGTAAATATTTGTATGAATATTAGATAGGAACAACATTAGATTCGCGTAAGGTGTTCTAGGGATTTGAGATTATTTCAATTCTAATAAGTTGCTCCATGGTAAGTTCCTCATCAGTATTTAAAATTTTGAATTTTATATAAGTAAATTTTATTTAGTAAAATGGTCCATTTTACAAGAAGATGTGTAATTCTTTTTTTCTTAAGATAAAGTTGATTTGAGACTTTTTTGATCTATAGATTAGATAAATGTCTTTTTGGATTAGTCACATCATATACATGGTTAATTAGGTAAATGTGTGCATTAGTAAGACATTCTTCGTGTTGCAATAGTTTATTTTGGTTATGTTTATGAAGCTTTTGGCTATATCAACCACATTAATATTTTTAATATAGTTGTACTAGTAAGTAATTGTTTAGTGTTCTTACCCACAGAAATTTATGCAAGTCAATTTTTTTAATTTCATATAACAATTCGCAATTTTCTAAAATCTTATTAATCATGAATTAATTAAAATGTAACCTAATAATTCTTATTAATCATGAATTAATTAAAATGTAACCTAATAATTTTATACTATTCAAAATTATTTTAATAATAAATGATATTAATTAAAAAATTAAAACTTAATAAATATATTACTCAAATGAAATAACGTTAACCATAAACCAATATAATATGATAAACTCATTGATAATTAAGTGAAAATTGATTCGAGGTGGGCCTAATGGTTAAGAACATGTATTTCCTACTAAGAGGTCACATGTTCAAAACCAGAGGGAATAGAGTTTGTATGCCCTGATTGATTTAACCTTTATTTAATATATATTAAAAGTAGTTAGATGATTAAACAAATTAATATATAATCATTTAATTATTATATAATTATTGTACGAGTAAAAATGACATATTTATATTACTTATTATGGTATAGTTTAGAACACGATTTGGTTTATGCTAATGAATTTGTTTTTTTTTAACAAGTAAAGTAAATTATTGTAACAAAATTAATACAATTTTACTTAATATCAATAAGAAATGAGTAAAATATTTAATATAAATTAATATGATTACCAATTCAAACAACAAATAATTAAGTAAATAAAGAAATTTTATTTTTAATATTTGTATTTTTTATGGAACATATTCAACCTATCTTTCAAAAATATAACTAGCAAGAACAACTATCCCTTAAAATATATCTATCCATATCTTACATATAAAATGTAAAACTTTCTAAACAACCTTTTCAACAAATAAATTATCACTACAATAAGACATTATTATTGTATTTAGGTAGAATTAGATTTTCCACTCCTATAATACAAAATTACAATTAACAAAATACTTCAATTTATTAATCAATAAAATCTAAAATGAGTGAATCTTAAACCTTAGTACTAACTATTTTTTTTAATATATATAGTTAACCTAATGACAAATACTAGCTATTAAGTAACACTTGTTTTATAATTTTGTCGTTAATTTATATGTATATTTATATTTACTCATTTTAATACTTGATAGAGTTATACTCTTTTGTTGCTTTGTGGAATTGAGAAAGGCTTTCGATACGGTTCCTAGAAATAACCTATGGAATAGATTAGAAGAGCTAAGTGTTCCTTTTCGAACTAAGAGCAGTCACTATAAGGTTATATGAGAATGTAATTGCCAAGTTAAAGAGCAATGAGGGGTGGTCGAAAGATATTAGGTGTAATATCGGAGTTAAACAAGGTTAACCCCTTTCCCCTACCCTATTTGGAATTTACATTGATAAGCTAGAAGGTTTTTTAGAGGAAGTAGGATGTGCTAGTACGACATTAGCTGGGATAGTCATCATCCTTCTTCTCTATGCCAACGATATTTTTCTTCTCGCAAGGTGCCCATCTGATCTTGATAAGCAACTTAGAATTCTTAAGGATTTCTTCTCTACCATGGGTATGTGTGTTAACACTGACAAAACAAAATTTATGATTATCAAATCCAAGAAGGACACTTACACTAATTTTAT
The DNA here is from genome assembly GCA_034641835.2 of Pinus albicaulis. NCBI lineage: Eukaryota > Viridiplantae > Streptophyta > Pinopsida > Pinales > Pinaceae > Pinus > Pinus albicaulis. Next base: position 388,314,871 of record CM076576.1, on the reverse strand, counting down.
GTATGACAATAGTAACTTGGAGGAAGTGTCTTCTTACAAGTACCTAGGAATTGATATTCATCACAAGCTCAACTGGAACTATAGCATTCAAAAAAGGATTAATGGGGGGTGGAAAGCTTATTTTGGTCTTGAAAATAATTGTAAAACGGAAAACCTCATAATGTGGGATAGAAAGAAGTTCCTCTTTGAAACTTTAGTCACTCCTGTTATCTTATATGGATGTGAGGTTTGAGGTTGCAACATCTCTAGAGAATCCTGGAGAAATATTGAGCAAATCCAGAAGTGTTTTATAACTTATAACCTTAAAATTAAAAGCAATACAACCTATCCTATTCTCCTTATAGAAGTGGGTCTTTCCCCTATCGAGAGCCTAGCTATGACTAGGCTTCTGTTGTACAAGCACAAGCTCAATAGCATAGGAGACCATAGACTTCCTAAGCTAGCTTTAAATTCCAGCCAAAACCACCTAAGGCTTAAATGAGGTTGGTATAAAGATACCAGGGCCTGGTTAAACCATTGGGAGATTGACGAGAATGTTGCATTGCAAAACATTAATAACATTAAAAAAATTGTTACTTCTAAGTTCAAAGAAAAAAATGTGGTGTGAGAAAGATCTAGCAGCTAAAAGAAAATTAAGATATTATAAGGAGGTCATCAACCCCACCCTAGAAGATCAAAAGTATCTATCTGTTTTAACTAGCTCAAAGAAGAAAATTAACATAGCCAAGATTAGAATGAACTCTCATGAGCTCCATAGTGAAATAGGTCGTTGGAAAATTCCTAAAACACCATGGATGGAAAGGATCTGTCATCTCTGTGAGAATATGAACATCGAGGATGAAAGTCACTTCCTCTTAGAGTGCCCCGCGTACAACCACATTAGAGCTCGATTTCATCACTGAAAATATTAAATCACTGAAAATATTAAGATGTCAATTTCATCACAACCACATGTGATGAATGAACATCGAGGATGAAAATCACTTCCTCTTAGAGCTCAATTTCATCACAACCATTTTTTTTTTTTTAATCACTGAAAATATTTTTGATTTTCAAAATACTTTTAAATAAAAATATATTTCTTTATTTAGTATAATTAAAAAATATTAACATAAATTTATATAAATTCAAAATTTGATAAATATTATATATATGTAAAAAAAAACTTTTTTAATAAACAAAATCATTTTTAATTATTTTTAAAATAAAATTATTTATAAATCTATAAAATTTTAATGAGGAAAAAAATTTAAAACATATTTTAATTTTTAATTTATAAAATTATATTAAGATTTTAATATATATTCTCTAAAATTTTACTATATTGTTTAAAATATTTTTAAATTAGTAAAATTATATAGGTTAAATGGTTAGTAAATATTTATAAGTCTTAAAAAAAAAAAAAACTTATTTAATAACACATTTTGTCAGAGATTTAAATTTTATGGGAGATAAATCTCAATTTTTAATTTGTGACCACTATTAAGTTATTTTATGGAGGTAAATTCTTACTATTAACCTAATAATTGGTTAATAACTAGATTCAAATTCTAAAAGCCTCATTTTAAAACAAGTAGCACCGACCTTATATATATATATATATATATATATATATATATATATATATATATATATATATATATATATACATATATATATATATATATATATATATAAGAAAATTGTTCTTTCACATAGCTACAACCTCAAACTATTTGAATGTCTAAATGAATTTTTATCCTAGCTCAAAATTTATCCATTCAAATATCTTAGCAGTCACTACAAGGAAAATGCCCTCTAGTGGATGTTTTTGAGGAAACCCTTATAAAAATACCCTAGAAATTTGTTTCTAGTGGAGTTTACTAGAGGAGGTTGGCAGGTGGACGTTTTTGTAGATGTTTTTTGTCCGGTGCGCTTAGCATCCTAAACCGCACCGGTGCATTCAAAAAGATAAAGCACCGGTGAGCACAAAACATTGGCACATCAGACACCGTTCGCTCCATACACACCCGCCCGGTGTGTCTTATTATTGTAGCACACCGGTTATTTACAAAGCTTTGGCACCGGTGCGTCATAGTACCCCGCGCCAAAATGGAAACCGTCCAGTGTGGTCTTAAAAAAATGCTCTGGTTCAGTCTTAAGAAACCGCACCGGTGTGGTCTTAAGAAACTGCACCGGTGTGCCTATAAAACCCCGCACACAGGAACAAGGTTAAATACAAAAAATTATGGAAAAAAACTACATTTTTCACTTTTTTTAGTGCTTCACATCTCTCAAGCACTAGTGCAATTCATCCTTGTGTGAACCGCCTTGACATCGGTGCTCCCATTGCACCCATTGCATGCACTACTACTATGCATTGCCCACCAATCTCCAGCTTGAATTTTTCAAAACAGTGGGAAAATTTTATTTTGCAAATTATACAACCAATATGCCTCCTCGACGACTAAATGTATAGGTATTTTTCTTGTTTTTCCATAATTAAGCCTTTTAACGGATTAGAATTTCAAACTACCTTAAAAATAACCATTTCAAAGAAAAAAAATTATTGCACAGTGCACTCGAGCCATTCGACTTGCACCGGTTTGCAGTGCTGCTTGTAAATTTATAGCTTGCACCACAACTAGTGCTAACAGTATCCGCACCAGTTTTGGGGCAGTATCGAAAGGCACATCGTGTTATTTAAAATTAAAAAAAAAGTGCAGTGTGGTCGGTTACTCGGCCACATTGTTGACCATGTGGAATAGTGGCAATATGATGCGTTGACTTAAATATCCACCCCGAGGTAGGTATTTTTTTCAGCACACCCCATTCTACATTTTTATAGGGTCAACGGTGCGGCCTGGTAAAGGACCGCACCATTGACTATGTAATTATGTCAGGAGGTCGGTGTGCTGATCGAACTGTATGCCCTGGGGCGTAGAGTTTAGTCAGCACACAGCATTCCCGACATCATCCATAGTCAACGGTGCACTGAAAATTTTCAGGTGCACCGTCGCCGGTGCAATGAATATTTTCTGGTGCACTGTTGCCGATGCACGATAAAAAAAGATGCAACCATACCGGTGCATGTCTATTTTTTATGGAACACCGATTGCTTTTATTTTCCAAAAAAATTATATATATATATATATATTCCTAAATACATGTCTCATTTAATAAAAAAATTGTATTTAATATGTCAATCATCTAGAGACGTGAAAGGAGAGAAGAGGGGGAGCAACAACAACAATAAGCGGACCAGTATAACATGGTTCGCCTGTGGGAGGAAGGAGAGAGGGAGAGAGATGTGTACCCTCACCCTATTACAACAGCTAACTAGGGGATCCTAAGGCAAGTAGGCCTCCTCAAGTTCTATGACGAGGTTACTTCCCTAAAGGGCCATGGTGTGTTTTTGAGACATCTTATCCGCAAGTGGAATGCCCACTGACAGGCTTTCCGGGTTGGTCCTAACCAGTGGTACGTGCCCACTAAGGAGGGCATATATTTCATTACAGGGCTATCAAGGAGAGGGGTGGATTTTCCCTCGTTCCCAGAGGTTCCAGTTGGCTATGCAGCAGGGAGTCAGTTGATGTACTCCCAGAGATACATTAGCACAGATATACTGTCTCCTTCAGATTTTTAGGTCTCTGGAGGTCAGTTACATATTGGTTGATTTGGTAGTCAATAGGTGAGGTGCCTCTCACTTTTGATTTCGACCATTTCACAAAATACTAGTGATGGACAACGCATTGTTTCTGGCTTCTATATTATGTTGATTCTTTAATACAAGAGCCATGACTTGTCAGGTAGTCTACCATTTTTTTGCAAAAATTCTGTACAGCCTTAGAAAGATGTCATGCTCATGCACAAGGGAGGGTCAACTTACCTTTTTCTTTAGAGATTTTTTGTTTATTTTTTTAGAGGTTTCCAAAGACGAGGACTAATTTTGTTCGGCAGCCTCATAGGCCGACATTGGAGGCACGAATGCACATGCGGGGACACATGATGCCCAAGAGGGGCGAGAATGAGTTTTTCGTGAGGGTATCGCTTGATGCACTGGAGTTGCTAGCCAATGTTGATGAGCATCCCTTCATTATGGTACCCTGTCCTTATGCTAGTTTGGATTGGCGAGGGTGTGCCAACATCCTCTTCATACATGATGAGCCACCGGATGATAGAGGTAATATTATTGTTTTATTTAAATTTATTCTAACTTTTTCTTTAACTTGTTTTTATTAAATTTTGTAATGAAATTGTCTAATTTTTATTGTGTACTTGTATATATTTTGCAGATATTGGGTATGTTGATGGCGAGGACATGCGAGCACCACCACATGATCTAGGTGTGGATCCTGATGACGATCAATATATGACATATATCGAGGATCATCAAGAGCCCAGTGTAGAGAGACCTGCTCTTGCTGGTGCGTCGGTACCGCCTTTTGCTAGGCGCGGTAAGCTTGATAGCATATTGAGGATGGGGTTGGGTGAAAAACTCTATGCATTGATTATTGAGGTTTGAGGCAGGCCTGATAGTATGAGAGACATACAGGCTAATGGTAGGCTGGTACATAGGTGGGGAGGAATGTCGTGTGACATGACCAGGCTGATGTGGCATGTCGTAGGAGCTACGACCTTAGTTACGTAGCTAAGGAGGACCCTTGCACATTATAGGCGTGGTCAAGATGCAGCGCGTGATCGACAGTTCGCGAGCAGCATCGACGCATAATCGGATGATCATGATCAGGGGAGTGATCATCATTCACCTTGTGTCGTGCCAGATGGGCAACCTCCACTAGCATCGAGCAATTTTCATCATGGAGAACAGGCTGGACCATCGGCCGCGTCGAGTCAACAACCTGCAACATCCAACAGTACTCATGATCATGAGCAAGCTGGACCATCGACCATGTCAAATAATCATGATGAGTAGTTGACAGTTGATCCTGATCAGCCTAAGGCACCAATACCAGATTAGCATGTATCTGAGCTTGTCGAGTTTGCACCATTGACTAAGCAGGCCTCAACTAGTATTTCTATTGATGATGTACCACAAGCTGATATATGACATTTATGTTATAGTTGTGTCTTTTTGACATTATATATATATATATATATATATATATATATATATATATATATATATATATATATATATATATAGATATATCTATATATATATAGTCCATGTATTTTATGTTCATGTTGTAGTTGTACTTAATTTACATGTTGGCGATCATCATGATGTGTATATTGTTAGGTCATGTTAGATATGTTCATTTAATGTGCAACTTGCAGATAGATGTGTATGTCATAGCCGCTATTTGGCATGAGATGTATATTTGATGTTTGTGTTGTGATAATGTTATACAATGCTAATTGTGTTTTGCTAGATGATCATGATCACGATGATATTAGCGATTTTGAATGTGTTTTTTAGTCGAATATGATGTTTGTACGATGGTTATCATGATCGTGATGTTTATTAATTAATTTAATATTAAATGACCATGATATTTATTAAATATTATGTGGTGATTGTAATTGAAATTTTAATTTTAATTATATGTAAAATTGTAAATTGTATTTGTATTTGTAATTGTAATTGTATGTAAAATATCTGTAAAATTTTAATTGTAATTGTAATATTTAATTTATTGTGAAATGATTGTAATTTTAATTTTAATTGTAATTGTATATAAATGAAAAATTGTGAAATTGTAATTGTAATTCGAAGTGTATGTAAAATTCTAAAATTGTAATTGTATGTAAAATATTTGTAAAATTTTAATTGTAATATTTAATTTATTGTGAAATGATTGTAATTGTAATTTTAATTGTAATTGTATATATGTAAAATTCTAAAATTCTAATTCTAATTCTAATTATATGTAAAATTCTAAAATTGTAATTGTAATGGTATATATGTAAATTTGTAAAATTGTAATTGTAATTGTAATTTTAATTTTAATAGTAATTGTACATGAAACCGTAAAATTGTAATTGTAATTGTAATTGTATGTAAAATACTTTTAAAATTTTAATTGTATTACTCTGAAATTATTGTAATTGCAAAATTTTAATTGTAATTGTAATTGTATGTAAAATTCTAAAATTGTAATTGTAATTGTATGCAAAATATTTGTAAAATTTTGATTGTATTAATTTGAAAATTTTAATTGTATTAATGTGAAATGATTTTATTAAAATTTTTAAATTTGTAAATTTGTAAAATTGTAAATAGTTGTAAAATAATACATTTAGAATAATATGATTTTTTGTAACATAATAAAGTTTAGAAAACAATGCAAATAAATTCATGTACTTTAGAACTATCATTATTTTATTATGATCTTGCATACCAAAAAAAAGAACTTTATATAGTACGCCATTTTTATTGAGATCAACATAATTTCAAATTATCAAGTGAAATATTGATTTTGACATTAATTCAAAATACATATTATAATGTTTCGAAAAAAAGATTCTTATAAGGTATAAGGTAATTAAATCCTCTTCTTTAATAAAAACCACCTTAAAAAAGTATAAATATTGACAAAATAACACGTACCATTTCACATGTACTAATTCATTGAGTAGATTTTAGAAGAGTTCGAGTATATTACCATTGCGCTGACTCTTATGGATGCTAATTCCATGAACAAATTTTAGAAGAATTCGAGTGTCAAGAATGCAATAGAAAAAAAAAACATTTTTGGACTATTTTTCATTTTATTAAGAGGTTTTTGAGATTTTTTGTGGGGTTTATGGGTTCATGCGACAGTAAACAGTATCGACCCTGTTGTATTGGTATTTGAGTTGAATTTTTCCTAGAAATGATATGACCAAATTTGGTAGCTATGCATTTAACAAAAAAACCATATATTTTGAGAATATGATTGAAGACTATTGTCATATACTTGAGCACCATTCCATTTCTTCACCATATTAGCAAAAATTAGAAAGAATAATTTCTTTCATCATAATAGCACACAAATTTCAAAAAAGAAAACACTCCATTATGTGTTTCGAGGCATTTTACGCAAATGATAGGCATTTCTATGGATTTTTATCCATATTCTACAATTTAATAAGGGTTGGAGGGAGCTTACAATCCTTTATATGTTAGTAACTGCACCATCTGGTAGAACCAAAGAAAATTCAAGTAGATTCCTCAACGAAGTAGATGGGCCATAATCAATTCCTTCAAGACTTCAACAAAAGAAATAGATATGCATGTCAAAGGCCTATGTTGGGACCTTTTGTTGTTGCAGGTTGTGGAAAGGTTCAAGTTTCTTTTTCTGAAAGAGGAAGAGGTGTAGTTTTGAAAATAAATGGCCCAAATGTTTTCACAGCAAAATGTAAATTTCCAGCATGTCTAAAAACTAAAATATCTCCAACTTCAATAAACTGCTCAGAAACCAAAATTTCCCAACCATTTGTGAAAACTACCCATGTCTTAGCATAACACAGGTTGACATGCCACAATTTCCCACTTGGGCCCTGTAGTATTGCATCTTCACACACCCGGCATTGCATTATCTCCATATAATCAGTAGGGACCTCCTACAATAAACAAAATGGATTGGAATAATAGTTATTTCCATCAAGAATTTATCCAATTCTAATTCTAATTCTCAAGAATAAACAAAATTATAATTCTAATTGAATATTTCCATCAAGAATAAACAAAATTCTAATTCTCAATTTCTATGGTTGGAGTTCACTAAATTTTGGTGTACACATTAAAAGTAATTTTGGTGCCTTAAATATGGACTTCTTGTAATCCGTAATAATGTACATATAACTGCACCGATGCGTTTTAGTTACTGCACACCAGTGTCGTGTTACCAATGGATGCACCGGTGTGATGCAATTAAGTGATGCACTGGTGATGAATAACGGAAAATAAAAAAGGCACAACTCTATTTAGTTTAAGTGATAAAAAATGTAAAATGAAAAATGGGTAGAAAATTATTTTCAAAAATCTAATTTCATAAAAAAAATCTTTAGATACTAAACACTTTTCATTATTTCACTATTTTTGCAAAAATATTCAGCCAAATATTTGCAGGGGACATACCTAGAGCAAGAGAGCATGAGAACACTGTGGAGCAGTGAAATACGTTCGAATAGAAGTATTCAGACAACCGGAATTCCAAACCTCTTGTGATTCAAACCCTCTAGCATATTATTTCAAACGCTCTCGTGATTAAATTTGATTATTTTTTTTTTACTTTTTCTGTAGTTTTTTTACGAAGTAAGAAAAAATTTCAATTTGCTTTTCATTTTCAGAAACAAAAAAATAATAAATCCATTTTTACCCTAAAACCTTCATTCTTTTTGTTTCTGCCCTTTCTTCTCCTTGTTTATGTGATTTCAGAATTAGGGCTTTTCATTTTAGATTTATAGGGTTTGTATTGCTATATATAGGCCTATGAAATCCAACCCACGGGGTGACTTACATAGTCGGATCCCAATCCATGTTGGCCCTTGCGTGAATTTTTGACAAAAATATTTTTTTATTTATTATTGCTTCGTGTGTAACCTAGCACACTGGTGTGCTATTTCATTATGGTGCACCGCAAACATGATGTTTCGAAAAAAAATGTTTTATTGTGTTAATCGATGCACCATGTAACATATAACGCATGAAACTGGGTCTCCTAGTTGACAGAGAGCACCATATGGTGGTCCCTTGTTTGCGTGGGGCATTTATGATACAAAAACTAACATTGGACGATTTTTATTATTTTCTTTGTGTTAATCGATGTGGTGGTTAACATGTAACGCACCAGTGCTTATTGTTGACATAGAGCACCATACGGTCTATTAAACTATTTGTGTGGTGCGTTTACAAGACCCCCATGCACCAACGTCGATGCGTACACCATGAATGGCGCACCGGTTTCTTGAGATTTTTTTTTACCTAAAAATTTGACAATTTATTTATAAATATATTAATGAATGATATGGTACAGGTTTCAAATTGATAAATAAATTATTGACAAGATATCAAGTAACAAAAATACTGATAACACATCAAGACAAGCAAAAAAGGAAAATTCTTTACAAAAAATATTATTTTTGAACTATATGTAAGTTTAACTAATATGTATTGTTGATTGTGTATCATGCAGAGCCACAAAATAACGAAACTCGATAACATTATTTTTTATCTAAGACTAGAAGAGCGTAAAAGATTGATGGAAAAATTGCAAAATGATGAATAACGTGAATGAAAAAATACTATTGATCCAATATGAGTTTCTTCTTTTAATTTTCATTAACAATATACTTAAAATTATTAGATAACGTGTGTCAAACAATCTACTAATTCACATCTGTTTAATGTTCTACAAGGACTAAAAACTCAGAAAAGGAATGTTATTCTAAGAAAAGAAAAAAAATAGAACATGCAAATAAAAATGAATTACTCTTTAGCTCATCTTGAGTGGTGCTGGAGGTTAACAAAAGGGGGGAAACTTTTGCAAAACTTTGAGGGATCTAGTGGAACAAATGTATAGACGTTCTTTCCACTTAAAATACAAAAATAAATCCAATGATTCCAAGAACCAAATTTTATCTAAACTACAGGAAGAGTTTCCAAAGAATTGGTCAATGAGACATGTCATACTTTTAATAGTAAAAATGTACAACAACAAAAAAGAAGGAATGGAAAGGTAATATTCCTTTAAATGTTTGTCTAGAATTATTTATAAATATCACTTTTGTTATATTTACTTTTCATATATCAATATAAAAATTAAATAGTTTATTGTCATGTTACATTTTTAGGAAGATTATCAAAATCTCAAAAGATGAATGAGCTGATATCAGAAATATGCCAGTAGGAATGTCCAAAATGGTGTACAAGGAGATGGTCAAAGAGATGGACAAAATTGCATCATAGGAGGAGCCATCTCAACAACAACGTGCTTCAAATGTAATATGCAATCATTTAAATTTTTGATCATTAGGTACAATAAGTAAACAATTTAGCATTAAATATTAATTTTCAAGTATTTTATTGAAGAAAATAAGAGAAAATGGAACCCATTCAACACATAAAACATGACGACAAGGTAGAAAAGGGTTGATATCTAAGTTTGTGAGTAATTGTTACTTCCTTATAACAACTTAACTAGATTTCATGTTTGTAATTTTTAAGTTGTTTTACAAAAATCATCATTGAATGTCTTCAAACAGGTGGTAACATACAAAGAAGAACCATTAGACAAATTGATTGAAATTGGGTTAAATATGGGTTGTGAGTGTATGTTGGCATATCGTAAATTAATTGCGGAATTTGTAAGAATCTATCAATCTTGTTTTACTTAACTCCATCTAGAATTAATAAAACAAAAAATATATATATATATTAAATATATGATTTGTTATGGGGTATAAAACTTGTAGGAAACAAAGTATGGAACTACTCCAACAGATGAAATCTTGAAATATGGCATAGTACATGGTTTTGAAAGAATGTGTATAGTTTATGAGTCAATTGTTTCTATGGTACAACATTTATTTTCGACTTATATTGATGTATATTATTTAATATTGCAATTTTCATTATTCTTGCCAATGTATATACATGCATTACAATTTATTTTTGTGTTTGTATATGGAAGATGAAGAAGAAGAAAACAATAAACGCCATGACCAAAACATTCCTGAAAATAACCCAAGTCATAGAAGTAGCTTTAGCAGTGATAACAGTCCAAGAAAATAATGATGATCACTATGTTTGGATATCAAAGCAAGGCGTTTTATTTTTTGAAATATTTGTCTACGAAATTAGACATTTTGTTTAATGTAATGGATATAGTGTCCCAATTGAAAGACAAAGGGATACCCATAACTGTCCCATTTTGTATGACAAAGATTGTCATATATATATATATATATATATATATATATATATATATATATATATGTTTTAATTTATTCTATTGTGTTCTCTATTGTCACTGTGAAATGTAACACCACTCATTAAATTTATGGATGATTAAATATTATAATGAAGAGATGTGAAATCTTATGATATGATATAACAAATTAATCCAAACATCACATTCAAATGTACTAATAAAAATTTAATTCATATGAATACTGTTATAAGATATATATGTGTAAAATTTTGATGAATAATGAATTTTTAAAAATCACAATAATTATGTTATGATATAAAAAATGAATCCAAACATCACATTCAAATGCATTAATAAAAATTTAATTAATATGAATACTATTATAAGATGTGTCGACTTTTGATGAATAACGAATTTTAAAAAATCACAATAACTGCACTGTCACAGGTCGATGTTTCTAAAAAATACAAAATGAACACCAATGCATATCAATTATTGTACACTCGTGCATTTTTATGTTGTAGTGCACCAGTTTGTTTCTACGACCTATGGGCACCACACAAATACCAAAACCCATTAAATTCTCGGTGTATTCGTGCGATACTGTGCACTGGTGCGTTTATGTGACACTACGCACCGATGCATTTGTACGAACTATAGGCACCTCAAAAATACCAATACCAATTATAAATCTCGATGCGTTTGTCTGATACAGTGCAGTGGTTCTTTTCTATAAGTATACATACCAGTGCGTTGAGATGGCCTATGGGCATCGCACAAATCCCAAGACTTATTTGAACGGCCTCGTGTGTTGTATCACCAACACTGCACCCGGTGCAATTTTATACCTCGATGCTTTGTGCATGCACCTTCGACTACCGTGGGCCACCTTCTAGATGACACACACTGGTGCGTTGAAACCTTAGTAGTGCACCGATGAAAATAACATCTGTAATAACCTACGGCCGCCCAATTTTTTTAGTTGTGTTGAATTTTCTTTAAAAGATCCACCAAAACTTGCATAACCATAAACATAAGTTGTAGAAAATGTTTTTATGATGAATTTGGCTAGTTTTATAACACTAAAAACCTCATTTATAACCTCCACTAGAGGGTCTTTACCTTGTAGTGAGTGTTTCAATTTCATGTCAAATGTGCTTTTCTAGTAGATGAAAATTGAATTGATTCAATAAAGAGGATGATAATTGTGGGCATAGTGAATTATCTAAATTGATATGAGATATTATCATTATTTTTAATTTAATTTATTGAAAAGGAAATCACAAATTTTAAAATCATTATAGATTTTAATAATAATTTAAATTTTAATAACATATTTTAGATTAAGGTGAATGTAACAACTATCATTAGACTTTACCATATATAAAGAAAAATTCACTCCATAACTTAAGGTTAAACTATAATGTACACAACATGGTTTTAATTGTGCCTCTAAAGTTTGGATAGTGACTTGTTTTTCAACGACCTCAATGTTTATATATATAATTATAAAGTTGCATGAGTTTGGATCTCGAAATATAATACACTCCATTGTTTTTTTTATGACTTAAACCTATCTAACCCTTATACTTTATGCGAATAATCTAATTCATATATGTTTAGATTTTTGTCTTTAATATAAGTCCTATCAAGTTGCATCAATTGGAGTTCTCGTCCTCGTCATGTCCAGCACATTAATACACAACCAGCTGTAGGATTTTCACGTGATTGTGTTTATTGAACCGAGGACACCTGCTCCACTATACACCGTTATATGGCTACGAAGATCTACGATAAATATTTCTAGTGGGAAAACCATTGGTAATACCCTGCAACCCTAATCGTTCGACTCATTCCCTCACTGTTGGAGCACCAGTTGGTTCTGCTACCTTAGGGTTTGATTTCTCTGGTGGCTTGGCTTCTTCCTCCATTAGTTTAGTTCCTCAATGAAAGTTAAATTCACCTTTGGCCTAGAAGCACATCTAATTAGAACTTCAGTGGAGAAAGAAGCAGTTCTATGGTTCACTATGGTTGTAACAGAAAGAAGGAATCGAGATTTTTACCCACGTAAGGTTTATGGGTTTTGCATACCAGTTTTCGATTATCCTTAAAATTTATTTCTGATACTTCTCTTCTTCTCTGAGTTTTAATTACTTCAATTTACTAATGAATTCCTCTTTGATTCTCCAACTTATTTGTTCAGGTTTGCACTCGATATTTCATTTGGAAGTTTGATAGAATAAGTAAATATCTACCTCATACCTCTTTTGTGGTTCTAATTGAATGTTCACTATAGTTTTAGGTTAATAGGCTGATACTTATTCATCGGGATGATTTTTGTTTCACAGGTACCTATCTCCTTAAAAATGAACCTGTTATTCAGTCCTTCTTGAATTGAGCATCATGCTGCTAGTGGAGCTTATTTATGTTCCAGTTACTTCACATAATTTGTTTGTTCGTTTCTAGGCCTTGTCCTAGGACTCCCACACTGGTAGAACCATGAAATGATCCTTTCTGGAATTTGAAAGTCAAAGTCCACTTTTACAGTGTTTTACTGAGATTTAATGTTTTGTAAAAAAAAGAATGTATTCTCACACAACAGTACTATTATTTGCTGAGAGAGATTTTTTCCTCCAAACCCATTCCTTCTGGTTCTTGGTGGATTTTATCAAACTTAGCTATTCTTTGTACTATGAAAATAATTTATTTTGTTTAATCTAGTTGTAAGATGCATCTGTTTTTATTTCTCAGGAAGTTCTCCACAGACTTACCCTATTTCAAGAAAAACGTAATTTTCTATTACTATTGTTATATATATATATATATATATATATATATATATATATATATATATATATATATATATATATATATATATATATATATATATATATATATATGTATGTATGTATGTATGTATATATATATTGTGATCTTTTATATTTCTGAGCACTCTTTATTATTTGTATAATTCTTCGTTATGATCGGAGCCCTTGGCCGACCCATGCATTTCAATACTGTATTCATTTGCTATATAAAAAGTTCAGTACTGAGTTTATCCAAAGATTAGATATATATTGAGTACTGCGTAGTTGTAAAGAAGATAGATAATATTTACTGATTTCCTACCTTTCTCAGTAATATCATTCTAGAATTGTTAGTTAAGTATTGTAATTTGTGTTTCACTCAGGTGATTGGACCACCTCAATTATTTGTTCGAGTTTAGTTGTGCTTGAGCGAAAATGTGTCTTGGGTTAGGGTTTCACCTTATACCCTCGACCGAGAATCCACTCTATAATATTTTGTCATTAACAAATTTTCTACAGAACGAATATCTGTTTTTCGTCATACCGCTATATAGTTTATTCTAATAGTTTGATTATTCGTTTATTGTCTTTTCATGTTTACACAATTCATAGCATTGTTTTAATCTTTCAGTATATTTCTCCAATGAACTTTATTGTTTCTTGTTATAAGATATTCACTTGTTAAATATATTACCCATTTCCTTGTTTCCCCTGTTCCTACATAACACAGTCACGGCTGCATATTTTTGACATAGATATTCTGTATCTTTCTTTTCCATAATCATAAATACTGAACTTAAAATACATTATAAGTTCTACACATAAATTACATAACTCAAACATAACTTGCTAGGTTCATAAATATTTACCACTCCTTTTAAACATACTTTTCATAAGAATGTTGTTCTTGCCTCTAACTAGATAAACACCTATATTTAAACAAGTTCATATCATAATTCTCTAGAATGCACAAATACTTATCTGAACATAAAATTATCGTTGCTGAGGTCCTCCCAACCTTCAAAAGACTCCATTATGTACTCCTTTTTCCCCTGTGCTCCAGTCTTGGAAAGGTACGAGTTGACAATCTTGTGACCTTAGGACTCCTAATCCAGTCAGTACCAGAAATTTTCTCAAGAATGCTGAGTGATTTCCACTCATCTCTACCAGCTCAGGAAATTATCCACTCTCTTCCTTAGTCAAGTAACAGAACCCGTATTCCTCACTGGGATCATTCTCTTATCCTCAGAGGAGCAGGTAACTGTTTCAAAATTGTCCAACCACCTTCCAGTTCTTGGAATACTTTTACCATCATCTTTTTTTTAATTTTTATGGAACTACTTTCCATAACCAATTTTATTTTCCAAAATAAAAAAACAATAAAGTTTTCTCAAAATGGTAATTTTTTTAGTATTTTCTTCAAAAAAAAAAACTAAAATATCACTTTACTAGTTAACAACTAGTTAAAGCCAAATCCAGCTGTTACAACTTCCCCCCCTGAAAGTAACACCGTCCTTGGTGTTTCACTCCAGCTCAAAAAATAGCTTTGGTTAAGCCTCACGTACAAATCCCTCATCCTCCCAAGTAGCCTCATCTAGGCCAAAGTGCTTCCACTACACTTTAAGTTGGGTGATGACTCACTTCTGGAGCATAATTTCTCTCCTATCGAGTATGTGTTGAGGCTCAACTAAAAACTCGTCGTCCGATTCTACTTGCAAACAACAAAGGTTCCTGTCAAAAATTTTATAAAAAAATCATGTTTTAAGTTATAATTTTCTATTTCTATCCTACCTGAATATTCTGGCAATGAATTACATGCTTCGGATCATGCACATATTGCTTTAACAGGGACACATGAAACACATTGTGTATTGGTATGTGACTGGGTAAAGCTAGCTGATATGCCACAGGTGCTACCCTTTCCAAAATTTGGAAGGGTCTACCTAACCTAGGGGCTAACTTGGCACAAGAGGCCCACCTCAAGGTAATTTTCTTGGGTTTTATCCTCACATACACATGATCACCCACTTCGAATTCTAAATAAGTCCTCTTATTATATGCATATATATTTTTTCGATCTTGTGAAGCTTTCAAGTTTTGCCTGATCTTCTTTACCTCCGATTCCATTTCAGCCATCATTTATGGCCCAAGCATTAAATTAGTTTCCAGGCTGCTCCAATTAATGGGAGTGCAGCATTGATGCCCATATAGAGCTTCGAAAGGACTCGTATTAATATATTCCTCGTAACCATTGTTGTAAGAAAATTCAACTAGGTGCAAGTAATCTTCCCACTTGGTTGGCTGCTACATCACGTACATGCGCAACATGTCTTCCAAAACTTGGTTTACCCATTTCATTTGACCATCCATCTGGGGATGATAAGCAGTGCTAAATTTTATTTGGGTCCCTAGATCTGTAAAAAAAAATTTCCATAATGCTGAAGTAAACTTCACATCTCTGTCCGAAATAAAAGTATTTGGAATGCCATGTAATTTGAATATTTCTGTCATAAAAATATATGCTATCTGTACGGTATTGTAGGTAGACATACATGTATTAAATGTGCAGACTTAACTTATCGATCACCACCATGATGGAGTCATTGTGCTTCTTTGAATGTGGTAAACACGTAATGAGGTCTAGGGATATGACCTCCCACTTCCATCCATGTACTCGTATGGGCTGCAACAATCCTGCAGGATGACGATGCTCCACCTTGACCCCCTGACACTCCAAACATTTGTTTAAATATTCAGAAATGTTTCTATGCATACTAGGCCAGAAATGTATTTTTCTAATAGCGATTAACATTTTCTAGTATCCTGGGTGTCCTATGTAGTTACTTTGATGATATTCATTCATTATTAGCTCCTTTAGATCCACACGGTTTGGTACATATAGCTTTCCTCTAAAGGTTAGCATTTGTTCTTTATTAACTCCATATTCATAAGAATTTCCTTGCTTTCTGGCCTCTTCCACTTGCTACCATAGGAATTGGTATTCAAGATCCTTTTGTGCTTCCTCTTTCACTTGATCCAAGAATTTACATTCAAGCTGATTATAGTAAAGCTCATAAATACAATGCAACTTCCTACTTAAGGCATATGCCACCCAATTTTCCTTACCTTTCACGTGTTGAATGTCTATATCAAACTCACTTAGGAAATAATTCCATCTTGCATGTCAGGAGTTCAAATCAGCTTGTTTGAAGTAGCTGTTTAGACTACTATGATTAGTCTTTAGCACAAACTTCTTTCCCAGTAGGTAGTGTCTCCATACCCAGAGTGCATGTACTATTGCTGTTAACTCTAGATCACGGGCTGAACATATTTTTTTGTGCTGCTTCAAATTTCTTGACTCATAAGCCACTTCTTTTCCTTCTTGAGATAAAACTGCCCCAACTCCCTATTTACAAGCATTAGTACAAAATTCAAATTCTTTGTTGGTGTTAGCTACCCCCAACACTAGTGCAGTGGTCAATAGCTGCTTCAACCTCTCGAAACTGTTCTCGCACTCATTAGTCCACTTAAATACTTTTCATTTTCTCTACAAAGAGGTGATTGGAAAAAAAATTCTAGAAAATCCTTCAATGAATCTTCGATAGTACCTAGCCAATCCCATAAAGGATCGGATATCTGTCACATTCTAGGGAAATCTCCATTCCATGATCGTCTTGATTTTATTTGGATCAACAAAGATCCCTTCTGCTGAAATAACATGGCCTAAGTACTGGATTTCTATTTTGAAGAAATCACATTTGCTGAACTTAGCGTACAAAAAGTGTTTTCTTAACATTTCCAACACAATCCTTATATGTTCTCTATGTTCTTCTTGGTTCTTAGAATAGATTAAAATATCATCAATGAATATGAGTACAAAGTTATCTAGGAAAGGATGGAAGATTCCATGCATTAACCTCATAAATGTCGCTGGTGCATTTGTTAACCCAAAGGGTAACACCAAAATCTCAGAATGCTCGTACCTGGTATGGAAAGTAGTCTTGTAAATATCTTCATCCTTGATTTGGATCTGGTGATATCCAGATCTTAAATCTATTTTTGAGAATACTATGGCCCCCTTCACCTGATCGAATAGATCATCAATCCTTGGTAAAGGACATTTACTTTTGACTCTTAACTTGCTGAACTATTTATAGCCCATGCACATTCACATGGTTCCGTCCTTCTTTACGAAAAACACTGGTGCTCTCTAAGGGGACACACTTTGATGGATGTATCATTTGTCCAGTAGTTATTGTAACTTCATTTTTAATTCAGTTAATTCTGGAACACTCACTCTATAAGGAGCCCTTGACAGAGGTGATGCTCATGGCATTAATTCAATGGTAAAATCAATATCTCTTCATGGCGATAATCCGGGTATTTCGTCCGAAAAGACATGCATGAAATCTTGCACCACTAGTATGTTCTCTATCATAGGGGAATTCTCCTTGGAATTAGCATATCCCACCTCGATAGCATAAATTTGAAATCCATTTCTCATACACTTATTCATTTGGGATACTGTAATAGGACGTAGCTGTAGCGGTTTCTTGATTCCCTAAATATCCTTGTGTGTTCCATCTTGCATTATGTAATAAATAATATTTTATTTGCAGTCCACCAGGGTCCAATGTTTTTCTAGCCAATATATACCCAGAAAAACATCATAGGACCCTAATGGGAATATGTTCAGGTCAACAGTTTATCGCTGCTCAAAAATTTCCAATGTGCCGTTTGGAATTTTGGAAGTTACTTTTCTTTTTTCTCCCGTGGCTAGCTATACCAGCCAAGGAATTTTGAATTTATACCTTTTAACTTACATACTTCCTCTATTTTGGGATTAACATAACTTAGACTTGCACTTGGGTCTACCAAAATAGAAAGAGATTGAGACAATAACTTACCTTCCAACTCTATCATTGTTGGCTGATAATCTGTCTGTCAATCCTCCAATGTTGCATTGATACGAGGTATGTTTTGAGCCACATCGCCTACTATAGAAGCCTCCTACAAATTTGCAACTATTTCACTTCTTGGTCGTTGTGGGAAATTTTTATAATAATGTGCCTCGCCACACCCCCAACACTGCAGGGGTGGTTTGGTCACTTGCCCTTGCTCAGGCTTTCTAGATGCCTCTGTAGGCATCTCTTTAGCTGGCCATCGGGTTCTTTGATGATTTCTGCCAAATTTCTTACTTACAGAACTTCGTGCAGAATTCTTAAAATTGTTATTTTTGGCACTCTTGAAGTTTGAGCTATTTTTCTATCCTTTTCTTGGCTACTAACTCTTGCCAACTTCTCTGTTTGCCTTGGACTCTTGGTAGCACATTCGTTCCTTACGAATGGATTTGTCCATGGTTATAGGATTTAAAAACTCAATTCGTTCCTTCATATAGGTTGGAAGACTGCTTAGAAATCTTTGAACCTTAGCCTTTTCATCTCTAAGGTATGGAACATATCTTAACAAAGAGGTGAAAAAGGTAGTATACTCGTCCATGATCATCTGTCCCAGCTTCAAGTCATGAAGTTATTTAGATTTCTCATTGTAGAAACATTCTATTAAATAATTATCTTTAAAGTATTGTTGGAACGATTCCCATGTAACATCTTGGTTTTCAATGCCATGGAAATTCTTACTTCCTCCCACCACAGGGTGGCTTTTTCCCTCAACTGATAAATGGCCAATCTAGCTTTTAGGTTGCTGTTGTACTTGTACACTTGAAAATTTTTATTCATATTTATCAACCAAGATTTTTCCACTTCCTCAGCTTCCCCATGAAATGTAGGTGGTTTTATTTTTTGAAACTCACCTTCAAGCTCCACGGTTTTCTTCTTAACTTCTTGCCGATCTGACACATTTTCAGAATTTGCTTCATTATAGTTTTTGTTTTTGTTGCTTTGTTGTGAAGGGCTTATTTCCACCCTATCACTGGTGTGTTCCCTTTTCGGTCGCTCATTACCTTCCTGCATAGCTCTATCCTGACTGGGTTGTTCCATTCCCCAATTATTCTTGTCGAAAAGGATCTTGAGTATCTTTTCTTTCTCTTGCATTAAGCATTCATTATCAATATGAACCCACACCATTTATTCCTCTGGCTTCTGCACTGTATTTAACATCATGCTTGTTTGATGCTACTATTCTTCCAACAATTTACTCGTTTGTTGGTGCTGATCCACACTCAGCTGAATCCACATCTCAAGATTCATTTCTAGTCGTGGTTGGGGTTCCCCAGTGTTCTGGGGTGGCTGTTGCGTTGACCTCCTTCTCATAATGTCTCCTTCTATGCTTCTTTTCTCTTTATGTGCATCATTATACACACGGCTTAAATCGTTAGATGACCCATAGGGTCCCAGCGTGAAAATGCTGCTCTGATACCACTTGTGACAAATATCATTACACTTTACCATATATATAAAAAAAATCACTCCATAACTCAAGGTTAAACTATAATGTACACAACATGGTTTTAATTGCACCTCTAAAGTTTGGATAGTGACTTGTTTTTCAACACCCTCAATATTTACATATATAATTATAAAGTTGCATGAGTTGGGATCTCAAAATATAACACACTCTATTGTTTTTTTATGACTTAAACCCATCTAGCCCTTATAATTTATTCGAATAATCTAATTCATATATTTTTAGATTTTTGTCTTTAATATAAGTCCTATCAAGTTGCCTCGATTAGATTTCTCATCCTGGTCATGTCCGACACATTAATACACAACCAAATGTAGGATTTTCATGCGATTGTGTTTATTGAACTGAAGACACCTACTACAATATACACTGTTAGGTGGCTACGGATATATATGGTAAGGATTTTTGGCAGTAAAAGCATTGGTAATACCCCACAACCCTAACCGTTCAACTCATTTCCTCACCGTTTGAGCACCGGTTGGTTCTGTTGCCTTAGGGTTTTATTTCTCTGGTGGCTCGACTTCTTGCTCCATTAGTTTAGTTTTGAAATGAAATTTAAATTCTCCTTTGGCCCGAAAGAACATCTAATTAGCACTTCAATGGAGAAATAAGCAGTTCTATGGTTCACTACAGCTATAAAAAAAAGAATGAATTAGGATTTTTACCCACATAACGTTTATGGGTTTCACATACTGGTTTTTTATTCTACTTCTAATTTATTTCTTATACTAGTCTTCTTCTCTGAGTTTTAATTAATTCAATTTATTAATGAATTCCTCTTTGATTCTCCAACTAATTTTTTCAGGTTTGCACTTGGTATTTCGTTTGGAAGTTTGATAGAACAGGTAAATATCTACCTCATACCTCTTTTCTAGTTCTACTTGAACGTTCACTACAGTTTTAGGTTAATAGGCCGATACTTATTCATCAGGATTCTTTTGGTTTCGCAGGTACCTATCTCCTTAAAATTAAACCTCTTCTTTAGTCTTTCCTCAATTGAGCATCATGCTACTAATGGAGCTTGTTTCTCTTCCATGAACTTCACACACTTTGGTTGTTCATTTCTAGGTCTTGTCCTCGACCTGTCGCGTTGACAGAACCATGCAATGATCCTTTCCGGCATTTGAAAGTCGAAGTCTCTTTTTACAATTTTTTACTAAGATTTAATGTTTTGTAAAAAAAAAATGTATTCTCGCACAACAATGCTATTATCTGCTAAGAGAGGGTTTTTCCTCCAGAACCATTCCTTCTGGTTCTCGGTGGATTTTCCCAAACATAGCTATTCTTTTTACTGTGAAAATACTTTATTTTGTTTAATATAGCTGTTAGACACATCTGTTTTTCTTTCTCACGAAGTTCTCCACAGACTTACCCTATTTCAAGAAAAAAGGTTATTTTATACTATTGTTGTTATATATATATATATATATATATATATATTGTGATCTTTCAAATTTCTAAGCGTTCATTATTATTTGTATAATTCTTGGTTACGATCAAAGCCCTTGGCCGATCCATGCATTTCAATATAGTATTCATTTGCTATATAAGAAGTGTGGTACTGAGTTTATCCAAAGATTAGATATATATTTAGCACTGTGTAGTTCTAAAGTAGATAGATAATATTTACTGATTTCCTGCCTTTCTCAGTAATATCATTCTAGAATTGTTAGTTAATTTTTGTAATTTGTGTTTCACTCAGGTGACTGTACCACCTCAATTATTTGTCTGAGTTTAGTTGTGCTTAGGTGACAATGTGTCTTGGTTAGGGTTTCACCTTGTACCCTCAACCGACAATCCACTCTATAATAATTTATCATAACAAATTTTCTACAGAACGAATATCTATTTTTACTTATACTGCTATATATTTTATTCTAATAGCTTGATTATTTTTTTACTGTCTTTACCTGTTTACACAATTTATAACACTGTTTTAATCTTTCAGTATAGTTCTCCAATGAATTTTACTGTTTCCTATTATAAAATATTCCCTTGTTAAATATATAACCCATTTCCTAGTTTCCGGTGTTCCTACATAACAAAGTCACCATAAAATATTCCCTTGTTAAATATATAACCCATTTCCTAGTTTCCGGTGTTCCTACATAACAAAGTCACCACTGCATAATTTTGACATAGATATTCTGTATCTTTCTTTTCCATAATCATAAATACTAAACTTAAAAAACATTATAAGTTCTACACATAAATTATAGAACTAAAACATAACTTGCTAGGTTCATAAATATTTACAAATCTCACTCCTTTTAAACATACTTTTCATAAGAATGTTGTTCTTGCCTCTAACTAGATTAACACCTGTATTTAAAATAGTTCATATCATAATTGTCTAGAATGCACAGATACTTATCTGAACATATAATTTTCGCTACTGAGGTCCTCCCAACCTTCAAGAGAGGTGATTACGTCCTCCTCTTGCCTCCGTGCTCCACTCCTGGAAAGGTACCAGTTGACAATCGTTTCTGCTGTGACCTTACGACTCCTAGTCCAGTCAGTACCAGAAATTTTCTCAGGAATGTTGAGTGATTTCCAGAAATTTTCTCAGGAATGTTGAGTGATTTCCAGAAATTTTCTCAGGAATGTTGAGTGATTTCCACTGGTCTCTACCAGCTCAGGAAATTCTCAACTCTCTTCCTTAGTCAATGAACATAACCCCTATTCCCCAGTGGGATTAGTCTCTTATCCTCAGAGGAGCCGGTAACTATTTCAAAATTTTCCAACCACCTTCCACTTCTTGGAATACTCTTATCATCAACCTTTTTTTTTACTTTTAATGGAACTACTTTCCATAACCAATTTTATTTTCCAAAATAATAAAACAATAAACTTTTCTCAAAATGATAATCGTGTTAGTCTTTTCTTTAAAAAAAATAACTAAAATATCACTTTACTAGTTAACAACTAGTTAAAGCCAAATCCAAGTCTTCTAATAATTGAAATTTACAATATGTAAAAATAGTCCACTACATTATTTGATCCATTTATAGTGATGTAATTACGAAGCCATGTTTATTTACTCGACTAAATTATGTTGTGGTTAGCAATCTATAAATAGTCAAAATTAAAAGGAAATCAAATGCTATTGAAATAGATGATATACAATTTTCTCTCAAATTTAAAGCAAGTCAATTCCAACAAACTTTATACTATCTACCACAACATTAAATATTGTGCAATTAGATAGATACACAAATCCAAGTCATGGTAGTCACTTTTAATTTTGACTCTCTAGACTAGATTATTCTTCAATGAAAAGATGATAGTCCTTAAAGTCCAAATGATAAATTTTTTATCTTTCCCTTATTGTTTGGAATTATAATTAAAGTTGAATTTTATATCTATATATCTATATATTATAATAATAATAATAATAATAATAATATAATTTCTCTTTATAAGAAATTCCACATAAATATTTCAAAATTGTAATTTTTAATTATATAAGCTTTAATTTCTCAAAATTCCAATTGTTAATTTCAAAAAAAAAAAAAAAAAACTAAATTATTTGGCCACTTGAACAACTATTTCAAGACGGATATATTTTTCGACTCATTAATCAATGTGGAAAAATCTACATTTAATATCGAACAGTAATAAACACTAAATTTAAAAATAAATTATTATCTATAAAATTTATTTAAAAAGAATTTAAATATCCATTAAAATTTGTTAAAAGATTGCAAACTATTTTACATGAACCCAATTTAAATCACACAAGTTCTCACAATAAACCAATAAAATTAAAAATAAATTTATGTCCATAAAATCTATTCTAAAAATAATTTAAATATCGATTAAAAATAATTAAAAAATAATAACAATGTTAAACTATTTAACTTGACCTTATTTAAATCAAACAAGCTCTCACGAGAAATCATCACGGCTCTACATATAGTGAAGGAATAATCTAAAAACTGTACTGTTTATGAAACAATAAAACTTAAATGTAAACATTTTTAACCACAGTATTGAGGTATTACATTGTATTAAGTTATTACATTGCAAAACAAGACATTATGGAATTCTTGATCTTTTGCGTATTATGGATACTTTTGTATAGTATGAAATCTATTGTCTTTTTATTTGTTTGGTAGATTATTGTGTAGTTGATGTTCATGGAATTGATATTTTTATTAAATTCAACATTCATATACACAATAAAAATAGATATTTTTATTCTAAATTCAACATTATTTCCCTTTTTCTTTTAAAAAGCCAAAACCATCTTATCGCATACGTAGATTTCCTTACCAAATGAAAACAAATATCTTCTTGAAAACACAACTCTCTCTCTCTCTCTCTCTCTCTCTCTATATATATATATATATATATATATATATATATATATATAATACTTTCCAAGACTATCGGGATGAATTGCCGCTAGCACTTGTATTTAAAATATGTTAAACGACATAAATCTAATACTGCCGTTAAAACAACATGTGTATATATAATATTTTTAAATTATAGTTTAGATTGAATGATTGATTTTTTTTATAATTTTAGTTTATTTGTATTATTAATTTTATTTTTTTAATCGATATGATTATAATTTATATTTCTAGTTTATTTTTAAATGTAGTTTTAGTTATTATTTTAGTTTTATTTCAATTATATTTAATTTTTAATTTAGTTTTGTTCCATTTTGATGATAATTTTTTTTTAGCTTTTTTAATTGATATGATTATAATTTATACTTTTAATTTAGATATTAATGTAACTTAGTTATTAT
Source organism: Pinus albicaulis (assembly GCA_034641835.2). Taxonomy (NCBI): domain Eukaryota; kingdom Viridiplantae; phylum Streptophyta; class Pinopsida; order Pinales; family Pinaceae; genus Pinus; species Pinus albicaulis. Next base: position 388,290,020 of record CM076576.1, on the reverse strand, counting down.
TTTAGTTTTATTTTAATTACATTTAAATTTTACTTTAGTTTTGTTCCATTTTAATCATAATTTTGTTTTAGTTTTTTTTAATTGATATGATTATAATTTACACTTCTAATTTAAATTTTAATGTAGTTTAGCTATTATTTTAGTTTTATTTTAATTATATTTAATTTTTACTTTAGTTTCGTGTAATTTTTGTAATAATTTTGTTTAGTTTAATTTTATAATTTTATTTTGATTTTTAAGTAACATAATTTTATATTTTTATTTTATTTTGAAATTTAATTTAAATTATTGAATTTTTTATTTTATTTTTTAGATTGGTTGTATTATTAATTTCATTTAGTTTTAGTTAATACGATTATAATTTACTTAAATATAGTTTTAGTTTTACTTTACTTAATAATTTATTTTAGTTTAATTTTATAAATTAATTTTGATTTTTTTTGTCAAGTTGTTTGTTATTCTTTAGTCTTGACCTGTGGATTTTTTTCAAGCTATTTGTGATGCTTTAGTCTTGACATCTGGCTTGAAAAGTTGCGACCCAGGGGCATCCAAAGTCAAAGTTGCCCAAGGATCACACCAGGCCTCACCCACATCAACCCTCCTCCCCCTAGCACATGGCACAACCACCCCTTGTGAGGTTTGATCCTTGGTAACTAGGTCCATCATCAATTCGTTAAACTTGTAAGGTTAGACAATTTAATTTGATTTTTAATTAATATGGTTTTATATTTTTACTTTTTAGTTTAGTTTTTATTTTATTTTATTTATCTTTTTACCATTTTCAGTTTTGTTATATTATTATTTTCATTTAATTCTAATTAATATAATTATAATTTAGATTTTTAATTGTTTTAATTTAGTTCTAAATTTGGTTTAGTTAATTTTTTAATTTAATTTTAATTCCTTCCAATTTTTAGTTTAATTTTTTCACTTCAACTGTTATAATAATTTAGGTTACTTTAACCTAATATATTTTTATTTTATTACTTTTTACTTCTTTTAGTTTGTTTTTTAATTAATTTCACTGGATTTTATTTATTAGGTTATAATTTAGATTTTTAATTGTTGCATTCTGTGGTTTAATTATTAATTTAGTACTATTTTAATTATTTTTAATTTTTAATTTAGTTTTTTTTTTTTACTTTAGTTTTTACAATAATTTAGTTTAGTTTAACTTAGTAACTTTATTTTGATTCCTAATTAATATATATTTTTTATTATTAATTTCATTCAATTTTAGTTAATATGATTATAATTTACTTAAATATATTTTAAATTTTAGTTCTATTTTTATTATAAGATCTTAATCATCATCTTTATGAAATTGGTGAGCTCTCATGGTGACAAAATTTAGTGGATGACATAGGACACGTGTCAAGAATGCTGAAATAACACACAAATGCTAACAAATTATTTTTTTAAATTAGAACATATTTAAATGCTAACAAAATATTTTTTAAAATTAAAATATATTTCAATACTAAAAATTGCTTTTTAAAATTAAAACAGATATATTTTGATGATTTATAAAATAAAACATTAACAGTTGTTGATCAACAAGCAAATTGATTACTAAAATCTTACAAATACTAATAAACATGCCTTATTAACATCAAATATAATTTAAATTAATCTACTTTAAAAATGTATCATAATTATCATTTAAAAAAAAAATTATTGTACTTCAATCAAATAAATAAATAAATATATATATATATATATATATATATATTCTTTAATTAAAAAGTATTTTTATAATAAATCTTAACCTTCTCTATTATTACTGATAAAAGTGTTGTTTAAGGTTATATCTTTATTATCTACTTATTAATGATTAAACTAAAATTCTGAAAACTTATTTCAAAATAAGTATATATATTAAAAAAATTAAAATAAATTTCAATAAAGTATTATTTAGTTATTTTAGGTTTTGAAGTTTTTGGTCTAAATCTAAGAAAAGAAAATTTAGGTTAGATTGTGTGTTTTTTTGTTTTTTTCTATATTCCATTTTGAATGCATAAATAAGCTCACCACTCAGAAAACCCTTAATACATTGCAATTATGCAAAATTTATATTCTGTTTTGAATACATAAATGAGCTCAACACTCAAACTCTCCCCCGTGGTCATCTCCCCCACTAGCCCTCCACTTCAACTTCTGACTCTTCATCTCCCTCCTCGGATAACTTCACCAGTCATTATCTTGATACCAAGAGCGGTCGTGGCCGTAGACGTGGGCATGGGCTTTCTCAATCTGAATTGGGCTCGCCCCACTTCCCTGTCTCTCCAATTATCATCCCTGGGCATCCTCACACTGCCCATCTTCGCTTTCCTTGCTCGCTAAACCGGCCCACAATCAATGCCACCATTACAATTGAGCTTAAGGAGGAGCCCCTAGATTCGGAAGCAGAGCATCCTAGCACTGGCTTGGAGCATAGGGCTGACGACATACTTTTCACTCCACCAAGCGGCAACCTGAAAAGAAAAGCTCTTAGCTGCAGTGATACTCAGGACATTGGCCATGAAGTCAATCTAGGCAACATCAAGCGAGGCTGCCACAGTGTCAAAGACAACAAGTAGGAGGAGGAAGGTGACCTGTATGCTTATGGTTGTCGTGTTGTTGAGGAACTGCCCTCTTTCTCTCATGATTCTTAATATGGTCAGAGCTCTCAGTTTCTTTCTTCACAGGTTCTTGGCTGGGTACACTCCTAAGCTCACTATGTTTACTTTCTCTTCGCTTTAGTATTTTGATAATCTGCCAATGTTCCAAGGCCGGTTTCCCTTGCCTAGGTGGCCTGTTTTTGTTTGTCAGCAGGATGGTTTTTGTTTGACTGTTTTTTCTGGTAAACTTTTTAAGTCATGTTTGTAGTGTAAGAATGCCGCTACTATGGAAAAGCTCAGCTGAGGCCACTGCCTCTTTGTAATTCATTTTTGTATTATAAATAGAATAGTCAAATTCAAAGGAAAAAAAAACACTCAAAAAGCCCTTACTACATTGCAATCATGCAAAATCACATATAAGAAACCAACAAATTCCTTTTGGATTCTAAAAAAATTTAACTAAACACTTTCAAAACATAAAACAATTAAACTACAACTTATCACTTTTAATAAATAAATATTAAAATATTTTTTTTTTTGCAATATACTAATAAATTATTAACTCGCATTTCCCAAAGTTTCTATATTTCCCACTAAAATATTATGAATGATACATGCTACTCAATAACTGCTAAACTTATATTGAATAGAGAATCTAGAATCTGTCAATGAGAAGAGAAGTCAAAAAGTTACCTTCTCTCCTTACTTTCAGATTTCAATATATTGACAAAATCTAGCATCAAAACATACCCATTCACAGCATACTATGCATTTCCATTTCATGTGCTTTGACTATTAGGCACGAAACGCACAACACCATCTTCACTCCACTCTTTTTTTTGGTGACGCAGGAATGCAATCGGTAATAACAAAGTCCTGAGCAAACTAATAGGACATACAGTCAAATTAAATCATAATATAAATCTCATACACACACACACAATTTGGTCAGGAATTTTGTAATGGTTTAAATTTTGGAATGATGGGTTGCTATCTACAACGACTACAATTTAATTAAAAAAAAATTATTATGAAATCCCTAGTTTAAAAACCAACATATAAAGGTGTGGATGCCCTGTCTGATATTGTCATTTTAGGGAAACACAGAGAAATTATTGCCCACTAAACTTAAAAATTGTAATAGTTATTATTTTCTTATGAGTTTGAAGAACACACGATATTATTCGTCATCATGGATCATCTTCGCATATATGGTGGTATCATGACATGGATTCGGGGAAGATTTCCTCACTCCCCTTCCATGTTGAATGCATCAAAACGCAATAGGCCTCATCCCATCTCCCTACCAGCCATATTCTTCGACGGAGCATGCCGTGGTGGAATTATGGGGTGTGGTGCCTGGCTGAAGTTATCAGAGGAGGAAAGGATTGAGATCCGTTGGAACGAAGGAAAAGGCACTAACAATTTTTGCCGAGCTTATGGCCATCTGGTGTGGCCTTCTTGCCGCAGTTAACCTGGGGCTGAATGGTGTCTTGATATATGGAGATTCTAAGCTCATCATTGACACTATGAATGGAAAGGCTACGAACTCATCTATTTTAGGCCACAGATGGTATAGAAGAACTATACACCTGTGGGAATGATTGAATTGCCTACCCATTTCTCACATTTACAGGGAAAACAATACAAGAGCCAACGATTTATCCAAGCTGGGTGTGAGCATGGTTTTTGGTATAATATAGGTTTCTCAGTATAAGCACAACAAAAAGGTATGGATCAGTGACATTCTGATTCCGTGATGATAGGTTTATGTCCCTTGGGGATCATCTTTTTTGATACATTTTTTTCCATCGGTTACTCTATCTTCCAACATGAGAGACTGAACATGATACCAAGCGAGCCTACATTACAAGCGAGCCTACACTTTGAAATCAAGCGAGCCTGCAATACAAGCGATCTGGCCTCAATTATCAAGCGAGCCTGTACTATTACAAATGATACATTATTTATCTCGCTGTTTTGATTTATGTTATGGTTTCTGTTTACATGGCTTAACGGACCTGTACATCCAAGAAACAAGCCAGAACTATTTACAGGCAAGCCTCATTGTGAACAATCCCACAGTATAAAACCAGTTGCTTTCCGAATGTCGCGCTGGAGATTTGGATAGAAGCGGGTTTTTATTAAAAAAATACGGTGCACATGAGTTCAACAGATACTATCTCAGATACTCAGACAAGGTTTTTTTTGGATGCGACCAAGATGAGCTAATTTTGTCCTACTCATCATGCTTATCTTTTTCTATTATGCCATCTTCTGGAATGTTTTATCTTGATCTTAGGATTCTATATTGTATGTTATCAGTTATTATGGGGCATCAATTATTAGAATTGTATCAAAACCATGACGATATTATACTTACCTGTATATGGAAGGAGTAATGTACTGAAAAAGTACTGTTTATATATTTCCTATATCATATAGCATTTTTTTTCTCTCTGAAAAAAAAATAAGAACACATGATATTATTGCAAAGTGACCTTTTGATTATTTTTATGGATTTTTTGATATATTTTATTAAAATTTAATTAAACGTTCAAAAATTTATAATTTTAGGTCTCGAATTTATACAATTTAAATATTTTGAATTCGTATATTCAAAATTTTGATTTTAATTATTAAATATTGTGATTTAGTTAAAAGTTATATTATTAAATAAATGAAATTTTAAAACTACCTCATTAACTTACCCAATCTATTTCCTTTTTATTAAAGAAAAACAATATTTTATTTTTACTCAATTGTTAATATTTTCATTATTGTTTTACACATTCATCTATACAAAATATATATTAATAATTAAATTATATCAAATCTATTTCCCTCATTATAACATGGTAAAAATAATCGTTTTTTTTTAACATAAACGAGTATATTTTTTATCTATTATGGAAGGTTGAGCCTAAGCCCAAACAACCATTGTTACATATTTCTTTTTCTAGACAACCTGGTGGAACGATGTTCTTCTTTTGTTGAGCTGGGGAGCTTCAATCTTATGGAATAGTCACCCAAACAGGATCTTTGTCTTTTTTATTGAGATCTCCTTGGGCTAAGAGCCACCCTATATTTTCTCTAGAGTCTGCCTCCTTGTTTAGGTTTCATAGGATGTGAAAGAAGGAGTAGGAGGTGAAGTTTTGCAACACTTTTCGAAGTCTCTACACCGTCTTGTTGAGAGACGGATTGTTGAAATATCCATCACTATTTACGATTTTTATTAGGACTTCCAAGTCTCCAAAGACTAGTATGTATTTTTCTCCACACCCCTCGGTGATCTGGCAAGCTTGAAGGAGGCCAAGAATTTTTTCTTAATTTCTTGTGCTTTGTCCAAGGCCCCAATTGAAGCTGAATTTACTGTGCCTATCTCGAGAGTAGATTACTCCCCCTGCTCTAGATATCCCCGGGTTTCCTTTGGAAGATCTGTCAAAGAAGATCATGGCTTTGTCCTGTTTCTTCCACCATTTTTGAAATTCAAGATCAATGATCTGAAGCCTCCATATAGGGTTGGAGAAAGGAAGAGAGGGGATATTTTTGCTACTAGCACCGTTCAGAGGCTTTCCTAGCCAGCTTATCTCTTCAGGAAGGAGCTCACTGTCTGCCTTATGGGGTCAGTTCTCCATGGTCTCAATCAATAAAGCCTTGGCTTTAGCAACCACAACTGTGCGGAGATGCTTACTATTGTTGAAGATGCCATCATTCCTTGGTAGCCACACTTCCAAGAAAATATATTTGGGGATAGCGTTCGAGATTTTTTCCCATGCAGATTTGATGTTCAAGACATGGGGAGAATGCTCTTTCAATGAGTTGAAAAAATTAACTACTGTGATTTGTGATGAAGTTGGAGCATTAAGCCCGAGCATAGTGTGCCTCCAAACATCTTGTGCAAATGGGCAGTCAATGAACAAATGATCAATCAACTCCTAGGCTGAAAAACAAAGTGGGAATCTGTGGGGGCTGATTATTCCTCTTCTGGCCAGGTTATCCCCCGTTAGGATCCGCTTGTGCATCGGCATCAAACTGAAGAGGTAGATTTTTGGGAGGCCGAATTGATCCCAAACGGGATGCCAGAGTGTAGGGGATTACAGCAGAAGCTGATGATGGGGGGAGGCATACCCCCCTGACACTAAGTAAGCTCTCGAACAACCCCAACCCCACTTATCTGTTGCACGCAAATTCACTTGAGCCAAGCCAGTGAGCGCAACAAGAAAGAGCCGCTATTGAGGGAGTAATCGATCAGGCAAACGAGGGATTGGCCAATCGATCCATAAGCCAACTACGTCCCAAGAAGATATGTTTTCCATATTGTCAATACCGTGATTTTTTAACCAGTCCCGCAGCTCAGTGAAATTATTGTCTAGATTTAGGGGCTAGAGTCCCATGATTTTGTCATCCCAGAGGCAGATTCTTTTCCTATTTTCTAGAGATTCTGTACAGATGCCATTTGAAGAATTCCCAACCTCTGCTACAAAGTTTCCAAAGGGTGGAGTCTTTGCAAGAAGCTCCTTCCTCCATATTGAACAGAGAGAACCCATGCATATATTTTTTAATTAGCACTTGAATAATAGGATGGCGATGATTTGAGAATATTTTCCATAATTTCTTCCCTCCCAAAGCCAGATTGGCCAGCCTGGGGTCTCTTACCTGAAGTCCACCATCGGCTAATGGTATTTTCACAATATCCCAGCTTACCAAGTAGAATTTATTTTGATTCCCCTTTCCTCCTTGCCACGGTGATGGAAATTCTCAACCGTAGCAATAAATTTCGATTCCTCCAAACAAACATGGTGCAAAGTCTTTACGACATGTTCAGCCAAAGAAGAGGACTTAGTTCTACCATGCCTAATATTAGCCGCATGCTCCTGAATTCTTTTATTAATAGAACAACTAGTTTCTCCAATATAGGGTATCCCATAGGAACACGAGATCATATAAACTCCTTTCCAGCTTTTGGGTTCCAAGGGGTCTTTAACAGTACGAAGGGAACTCCAAATATTGTTCATAGGTCTAAACGAGGAAGAGACCTTATGTTTCCTCAATAATAATAATAATAATAATAATAATAATAATAATAATATATAAAATAATAATATATATAAATATAAATATAAAATAATAATAATAATAAGAATATTATTATTATTATTAACATTTTATTATTATTATATTAATTTTTGTTAATTAATTATTTTTTATATTTATTTTAAAAATTAATATTTTTGTTATTATTAAAAATATTATGATTTTTTATTTAGCTAATTAATTAATATAGTTGATTAATTCATATTTTATATTAATTTTTGTTAATTAATCATTTTAAAATTATTATTATTATTATTATTATAAATTTAAAGATAAATATTATAAATCCTAAAATAAACATGGTTAATCATGGTTTACCATCGTTGAATTTCACATTAAGACACTTTTTGTCACAATGTGAGGTTGGACTATGGTTGGTGATGGTTGACCATGGTTCATTTTCATATGGAGACAAACTTTGTCACGTTTGGACATTGGCCGATGAGTAATTTTCATAAGGAGAAGATCTATGTCACGATGTGATGTTGGATCATGGTTAACCATTATTATAAACCCAAGGGATTTATATTAAACCCAACAATTAATATTATAAACCCTATGAATAATATTTTAGCTAGGAATATCAACCATAGGAATATAAACCCAAAGGAATAATATTAAACCCAAGGGGTTAATATTAAAAACCGAATGTATATAAACCTTATTAAAAATATGAAGCCCTAAATAAACATGGTTGACTATGGTTGTCCATAGTTCATTCATGTTGAGACAATCTTTGTGATAATGTGACATTCGACCATAGTTGGACATCTATAGATGATCATCATTGATTTTCACATCAAGACAATCTTTGTCATAATGCGACGTTGGACCATGGTTGATTTTCATATTGAGAAAATATATGTCACAATGTGATGTTGGATCATGGTTCACCATGATTATAATCCTAAGGGATTTATATTAAACCCAATAATTAACACTGTAAACCCTATGAATAATATTATATCGTAGGAATATGAACCCAAGGAATATAAACCCAAGGGAATAATATTAAACTCAAGGGATTAATATTAAAAACTAAAGGTATATAAACACTAAGACAAATATTATAAACCATAAAATAAACATGGTTGACCATGTTCATTTTTATATTGAGAAAATATTTGTCCCAAAGCACATCAGACCATGGTTGACCATGGTGGAGCATGATTGATTTTCATATTGAGACAATCTTGATCACAATGCAATGTTAAACCATGGCAGATTTTCATATTGAGACAAGCTTTGTCATAATGCAATGTTGGACCATGTGACAATTTTTGACACAATGTGACCATGGTTATTGACCATGGCTAACCATGATTGACCTTGACTCAGCATGGTTGATTTTCATATTTAGACAATCTTTGTCACAATGTGTTGTTGGACCATTGTTGACCATGATTGACCAAGGTTGTCAATAATTGACCATGGTCGATTTTCATATTGACGCAATCTTTGCTAGAGTGCGATGTTGAGCCATAGTTTATTTTCATATTGAGACAATCTTGCTAACAATATGACATTGGACCATGATTAAACCCTATGAATAATCTTATACCCTATAAATAATAATACTAAACCTTAGGAATATGATTAAAATTTAATATAATTTCATAATTTATAATTTAATTAATTAAATTCTCATAATAAATTTAATAAACATTTAAATTTATTTAAAACCAAAGTTATTACTTATTCATTCATTTTAAAATATCATATACTATGATTAGAATATTAAAATTTAGATTACTAATAATATTCAAGTTAAAATACCAATAGTCCATGGGGTCTTGGATAGATGGTGATTGGGTACTCTTTTAAGAGACTCCTTGATGTAAAGTCACTTGTTCAATTTTGTGGCCTCATCGGAATGATATATTGGACATGATGAAGATATAGTTATGCCAAACTTACAAAAAAAAATAAAAAAAATATCAATAATAATATTAAAATCACTAATAATACTAATATTAATACTAAAATGTTAATATTAATTACTATTAAAATTAAAATTATTATTAATTAAAAAATTTTAATTTAATTTAATTAATTAATTAATTAATATTTGAATTTCTTTTTTCAAGTTGCCTTTGATTCTCTAGGCTTGACCTGTGATTTGGGGAGTTGCCATATCTCCTTCCCCTAGCACATATCACAACCACCCTGTGAGGTTTGATCTTGGGTCACCTTGCTAACGAGGCCCATCCTCAACTAGCTGTGGTAGTGGGAGTTGACATTAATTAATATTCAATTAATATAAATTAATTAAAATATATTAAATTAATGTTAAATAATATTAAATTAATATTATAATATTATTAGATTAGTAATATTAAATAAATATTTAATTAAATTAAATTAATATTAAAATCATATTAATAGTAATTATTATTAAAATTAAAATTAATTATTAGTAAAATTTAAATATTACTATCCCATACTAAAATTAAAATGCTCATTAATTAAAATTAAATTAAGTAATTAACTTAATTGAATTAAATAATTTAATTTAATATTCAATTATTTAAAAAATATTAAATCAATATTAAAGCTAAAACACCTTGCTTAACTCTAAGGTGCTTCCTTTTATTGTATCGAGGCCCTTCTATTTATTTTATTCTATGGGCCTTATTTCATTCTCTCTCCTGTTCAAAGCGTATATTTCTTTACAGCAACATAAATCATTTTTTCATTTGTTGAATGGCACACACTCTCTATTTAACTATGCTCCCCTCTCTTTTTATGTTGTTGGAAAGTCAAAGCCCTCCTTACAAACTCGATCTGGTTTTTACTTGAAAATCCCATGGGCCTAACCTGTTAGGTTAGGTGAGGCCGAAGTTAATCTAATGAAGTCAGTTCGAACTTCCAATTAGTTGGGGGAGGGGATTTTCACGTGTTTTCCTCCACGGGATTTTCACTAGGAAGGAAAAACTTGTGTATGAACATGCAATGTGTTTTCGACTTTTTAAGATGAGGTCAATAGAGGACAACAATTCACGACGTCCACCCAGAGCACCTATTTCATCCATAAAAACAGTGGTTATTATCGCCGAAAATAATTGCAAAGATTTCACCCATAATCATATGCAACATATTTTTTAAATTAATTCTTCTTGAGCCGGAGCAGGTCGGGGTGAGAGCTTTTCCCCGTTCTCCAAGTTCCTTCGATGCCGCTTCCGACTTCCGAATTACCCAACTGGATTCGTGGAGAGAGGTCAGTTATTTTTTATTTTCGCGCGTTGTCAGAGGACCCAGGGCCCGACCTCCGACTAGTCTCGGCTGGCCAATCAGTATGTTCAAGAAATTTTTTTATTTATTAAAATCTCCCAAATCCAAACTACTCTGAGCTCGGACGGAATGAGGTCAACTGACCTAGTTTTTGGTTGCCAATTTAACAGTGGTTGCGCCCTTTTCGGTCAACGTTAAGAGAAAGTGAAAAATAAGAAATCAATGTTAAAATTTCAATTAAAATGAAATTATAGACTAAATTAACCTTCATATGTGTTAACCTATACTCTATACCTAACTCTAATATTTCTACTTATATTCTTTACCTAACTCTAATATTTCCATTACCTATAGTCTTAATATGGTAACCTCTCTATACCTTTAATCTCATATTAAACATAGGTATGGTCCTACTATGGTTTGTAATGAAGGTTTTAACACCCCTCAAATCACTCTGTTTTTCACTTAATATGTGACCTTACCTCTATGACATGTCCCTCTTAGAACGAACCATGCAGCAGAGGCCATGTGCCCTCACATGGCCTTCACCCTTATCGATGCCACATATGAACGACTGAGATCAAAGGGGATAGATCTACGGCTTTGAGACATTACAAAAACCCTTAGGGTTTTACCTGCCTTTCTCTTCCTCATTTCGATCTTTCATTGCGTGGTTTGCAGTTGTCATGCCTGAGGGAGCTATGCCGCCATATCTAGAACCTGCAACTCGATTTCCAGAGCCGTGGTAGCTCGATTACTCTTTGAAATTGACCCTATGTGTGTTTAGAAAACTGATTGTGGAAAAAAATGGTGCTGCATAGAGCATTTCTTCGCCATGGCCTAAAAGGTAAGAATTTCATAGTGACTTCCATCTATTTCCTTATTGGTATGATTACATAATCGTATTGGTTTTTAAAATCTCCAGGTTAGCTCCTAATGTTTGTTTTGTTTATGTTGTAGGGAAACCCCATAGCTTGGTCCAACTCGACATTCACCTCAGGTAACCTTTATTCTACATTTTCCCTCTGCTTTTATTGTCTTGGACTTTTGTTAAATTTGACATACCCATCTCATAGTGGGTTATTTACTTACGCAGGAAGGAATCCATCTATTTCTCTGCGTGATCATTTTGTAAAAGCTTATCACTTTCCTCACAACATTTATGTGACGATTATTTGGGTTCAAATTGAATGTCCTCGAGCCCTTTCCTTTCCATAAGAGGTAATTGGTTCTTTACGCATTCTTGTTTCAGGGTTTACATTGCTTGTACAATATTCAAATTCTGGGATTTTTGTATATTTCATATAGTATTTCAGTCCTAGGTTTAATATGGCTTCCACCCCCAGAATTGTTGGGTTTAGCAATACAATTTTTATATGTAAATGCCCTTGTTGATTAGGAGTCCTTATCCCTATTTGATTTTAGCTTGATTTATGTGTATTTGATATGTTAGCCGAGGTATTAAATGATGAAACCTTAGTTATCCTCAGAGGGAAGGGGGGTGAATCAGTTTAGTACATTCATGGAGTTTTAAAACTTTTCTTTAAACTTATTTACACCTCCATTTCGTAAGAAACTTACTATATAATTAAACAACAATCTTAATATGTGAGCAACAAGTGTTAAGCAGATTAAATACAATACATCAACACATAATCATCATGCACATATAACACAGATATAGTGGAAACCCATAAGGGAGAAAACCACATCTTATTATTGTTTTGATGCAAAGGAAAGCTCCAACTCCCTCTCACCACTGATTTTCTATAGGCTCCAACCTAAAGGAGGCTGCTACCTAAAATTTTTCAAGCTACAACTTGCAAGGGAGCTCCAACTCCCATCTATTTTCTGCAGGCTACAACCCACTAGAGGCTCCTACCTCAACTAGCTACAACTAGACATCTATCAAGCTACAGCTTGATATGGAAGCACCAACTGCCTCATACTACAATAAAAAATACGTTGATTTACCTAGATATTAGCGTTGTTTTTCTCCTTCTTTAGTGTTTTCCTTCCAGCCTTCAAATCTCTTTCATATCAACTCTGGATGTAAACAACTTCTCTATCTACTCTCTCTCATTCTTCCACTCTCTAACCTCTTTGAGCACATTACAATAACATAATTTATAGAGATAACTTTATGGATGTTTTCATTCTATATGCGAATATGAAGTGAACATGCATGACCCTTTGCCTTCCACCCACTCATTTCCTCACTCAAAATATTTAGGATGTTACAACAATATGTACACTCGTTTCAGTATTAAATTGGAGTTTTTCTTTGCCTTGGAGACTTGCCTTTGCATCACAAACAATATAAAATAATTAATGAATTTATAATTACAATTATAGCAATATTTTAATTCATCCCTTTTAGCTTCTTGCTTTTCTATTCATTTTGTCTTTTTTGTTGTTGTCATTGATTTTTTCATTTTCTTTTGTTATATTTCAAAACTGTTATGCACAACCTTATTTTCCTAACTTGACCCATGCCTTTACATTTTACACCACGTTTGCCTATTTCATATCTTACCTGCATCGTTCTATGCTCTTCTATGCTACTTCGCTTCGTGTTGGGTTACTTACCGAAGTCTCCTTCTGCCCATGTTTAGACTTTGTTATCAAACGGTCGCAGCTTCATAACACCTCTGCACGAGTGTCGAGTCACTTGACCAGAGCCTTTCCTCTTGCATGTAACCTTTCCTTTTAACTCACTTTCGCAACCACTTACAACACTATTCTGCAAGGGGTCGGGTCCTCTTACTTACCTAAGCTTTTTCTTGCTGTGTTCACCCTTTTCCTTTGTTACCCAAGTCTTTTCTTCTGCGTTCAACCTTTTCCATTATTACCCGAGTCTTTTCTTTCGCGTTTAGCCTTTTCCTTTGTTACCCGAGTCAACCTCCACTTCTATGGATTTCATCATAAAACCATTGTAAACACATTAAACCTTGGACCTTAAATATATTAATATTTACCTCTGAACTGCATCGCATATGCTTCACAAATTACACTTCACACTTTGGCGAAATCAATCTGAACTCTTGTGTTCTTACCCTTTTGAATTTGCAATTTGATATTTCCGCAACTCGCAGTGAAAAAAATTAACGCACGTCGCACCTTTTAACCCTTATCATAATGATTCTCCTTATCTTATGTGGTATGCGATATACTTTGCATCACAACTTATATAACTTGCGAAATCTTAACATATAAAAATAAGAATCACAGATTGTGATGTGCAGTATGTGGGCCAGGTCCATGTCATCTCCACATCATCATGCCACGTCACCTTTCCACGTCACTGCCACGTCATTGCAATCTCATCATAAATTAATTGCAATTTGTGGGGTCGGGGCCACATCATCTGCCACATCATCTTGCCACGTCACTTCCAGGTCATATCCATGTTACTGCCACATCATCGCCCGCACTTCGCATTTTGAATTTTCTGTTTTTTATCGCTTCACAACTTCATTAACTTACGTCCCCACAACTTCACAACTTTACTAATTTCCATTCTTGCGATCGCTGCTAAACCTTATCGCATATGATGTGCGATATACTTGGCATCACATCTTAATTAAATTGCAAAGTATTTACATATAAATATAAAACTCGCCGATAGCGAAGTGCGCTATGCGATAAAGGGTTCGGGCCCAACTCTTCCTGACTCGTTCAGGACCTGCTACACTGTTATGAATGTATTTCATAGTCGAACTCTTTGAGATTTTCTAAACTTAAAATAACACAGCTCGATCGGCTTGTGGAGTACTCTGCCCACGTTCATGACTTGACCCAATGCGTTTACGACTTCAACCTGCTTGCTACCTTTGCTTGTTTGCTACCTTTTCTCACGACTGATAAAGAGTCTAATGCTACTCCTTGCTTCTTTTCTGCTCCATTGCCTTATTTTTACTGCCTCTATTCTCCTTGCCTTTGCTAATGGTATAATGTTGCTCCTTGCCTCTCTATTGCTCCTCTGCCTCTATTTTATGCTTTCTTACTGTATCATTGTCTAATCTTCTCCTTTTCCTTAATGATAGTTCTTGTGTTGCTCCTTTGTGCTCCTTTTCCATCAATGACAATATTTCCAACAGTCTCCCCCTTTGGCATGGGCAACACATCAACCAATACTCCAATGCTTCCTCAAATACTTCCTCTCCCTTTGATTCTGAGAAGTGACTTTATTCCTCTGCTTGCTTTTCCTCCCCCTTTGACATCAAATGCAAACAGTTACATTCTATCTTTATATCTCATTGCTATAGACTGGTGTATAATAGTTGTTGGGAGAACACTTTGAAACTCTTTGAGATTGCATGAATGGATGACATATCACCATAAAATGTTATGTACTTTTGTCCCTTACTGCTTGATAGTGGTGATATGTGTTATACTTATGGAGATATAATCACTTGATGTACTCCTACCCATGGAAAATTTTAGGGGATAATATTCGCAAGTGGGCCTATTTTCCATGATTTTTCCAAAAAAAAGATTCGTCAATTTCCATTTTTTATAAAAATGATTTGCCAAAATTTTACAATATAAAATTATTTTACGTTAAAAATCACCAACATTATATAGGCAGTATATATAAATCATTATAAATTTGAATAATTTTACAAATACATTAATAAATATTTTATAGTTTGCATGTTAGGGACTAGTGATATTCGCCAATTTTTGAAACTTTAAGATAATTTTCCATCCTTCAAATTTTCCCTGTGTCTTACCATAATACTCTGACCTTGAGGACCTGTACCATACCATTGCATTGTACGATACCTTTTTTTTTAATCATATCAGAGAGTATCATCTGTAAACACTACCCCTAGTTTTTCTCTTAGATATTCAAATGGTTCTGTAGCAAAAGGTTTTGTGAATATGTCTATTGTTGTTCCTTTGTTGGCACATATTCCATCGTTACTATTTTCTCTGCCACTTGTTCTCTGAGGAAGTGGTGATTTTTTGGGATATGCTTGGTTTTCAAATGAAGTAATAGATTTTTTGACATACTTATTGTACTTGTATTGTCACATTTGATAGAAATAGGTTCAGTGATGCCTACTTTCATGTCTTGAATAGTTTGTTCCATCCACATCACTTTTGTGCAACAAGTTGTTGTTGCTATATATTCCTCTTCTACTGTAGATAGAGAGACAGATTTTTGCTTCTTGCTTAACCATGCCATCATAATTTCTCCCAAATATAATGCACGTCCACTTTTTCTTTTCGTGTCATCCACACAATTGGCCTAACCTACGTCTGCATATGCTATCAATTTGAAATCTTTGTCTTTCAGATACCATAGGCCATAGTTGGTAGTTCCTTGCAGGTATCTAAATATCCTCTTCATTGCTAGCAAGTGATTTTGTTTTGGTGCTTCTTGATATCTTGCCACAAGTCCTACTGCCAACATAATGTCTGTTCTGGAGGCTGTTAGGTATAGAAAACTTCCTATCATAGATATGTAAAGTCTTTTATATATATCTGCAGATCCATCATCAGCACATAACTTGCATCCAATGATCATGGGAGTTGACATAGGTTTGCAGTGTTCCATTTCGAATATTTTTAACATGTCTCTTAAGTATTTTTCTTGTGAAATGAATATGCCTTTGTTATTTTGTAGAATTTCAAGTCCTAGGTAAAAGGTAAGCTCTTCAATCATAGACATCTCAAATTCTGACTTCATATATTTTCCAAATCCCTTTACTAACTCATCCTTGTTGCCACCAAACATTATGGAATCTACATATGCTAGTACAATTAAGAGTTCATTTTCATCAGCTTTTATTTACAAATCGTTGTCTACTCCTCCCTTCTTTAAACCTTGTTTTTGAAGGTACTTATCTAGCCTAAAATACCATGCACGTGTTTGAGACCATATAGGGATTTCTTTAATCTGCACACATAGTTGTGTTTATCTGCTAAGGAAAATCCTTCAGGTTGTTCCATGTGGACTTCTTCCTCTAGATATCCATTTAAGAAAGAAGAATTCAAATCCATTTGATATACTTTGAAATCATGATAGCATGCAAAAGAAAAAACATTCTAATTGCTTCCATTATTGCTACATGGGAAAAAGTTTCATCATACTCATGTCCTTTGATATGAGAGTATCCCTTACATACAAGTCTATAGTTATTTTTGACTACCTAACCTTGTTCATTCATCTTATTCTTGAGTATCCACTTTGTGCCAATGACATTTTTCCCAATAGGTATTTGTATTAACTCCCAGGTTTTATTCTTCTCAATCACATATAATTCTTCATTCATAGAATTTATCCAATTTTTGTCTTTTCTAGCTTTATCGAAATTCTTTGATTCTATATGTGACAGCATGGCTAGATACACTTCCTCAGTCTGTTCAGCTAGATGTATTCTACCTTGGACTCCTTCACTATTCTCTCCAATGATTTGATCTTCTGGATGGTTCCTCTGAGCGTGTCTCGAGGGTCCTTTTGAATTTATTTCTGTATCTTCTGTTGGTTTACTCTATTCTTTATTTTCTTGATTCTCATCTTCATGATAATCTAGAGGATTGACATAGTTTGTACTTCTGTTTCTATCTGGTAGATCTTCATTGAATCTCACATCAATGCTTCCCACAATTTTATGCAGTCTTTTATTGTAGCACTTGTATCCCCAACTCTTACATGCATATCCCAAAAATATTCCTTCATTATCTCTTGCATCATACTTCCCCAAATTTTCTTCACTATTCTTTATGAAACATTTGCTGCCAAAGATTCTAAAGTGCTTGATTGATGCCAATTTCCCATGCCACAATTCATATGGAGTCTTGTCACAATTTGGTCTGAGATGAGCTTTGTTGAGAATATGAACAACTATGTGTACTAGTTCTGCCAGTAGGTTTGGGGAATGTTTCTTTCTTGCATCATGGCTCCTAGTATGCTGACCTATTTTTCCTCTCTGCCACTCCATTCTATTGAGGTGTACCTACAACTATGAACTGTTTCTTTATCCCACATTCATTGCATAGTTCTGCAAAATCAACATCTGTGAATTCACCTCCTTTATCTGATCTGATGCATTTTAGTTTACATCCAGTTTAATTTTCTACCAATGCGTTGAATATCTTAAATTTATCAAATGCTTCGGATTTATATATGAGAAATTCCACCCACATTAATATGGAAAAATCATTGATTATCATCATGAAACACGATTCTCCTCATGGTGCATTTGTTCTTTAAGGTCTGCACAAGCCCATCTGTACAAGTTGAAGAGGCTTTCTTGTAGATATTTGGTCTTTAGCTTTGAATGATGTGCGAGTTTTTTTTCCCAGTTGGAAGGAATTACATATGGTATTTGGTGGCTTCTTTATTGGAGGAAAATCTCTGACAGCTTTCGTTTTGCTCAGTTTTATGATGTGGTCAAAATTTAGATGTCCCAATTTTCTATGCCATAACCAATATTCCTCAATTTTTATGATGTGGCATGCTTCTTTCTCTTCTTCTACTATATAAACATTACTCTATGTTATAACACCTTTGATCAAGGTCTTTCCTATGGTGATTGACCTTACTTCACAATCTTGGGCTCTGAAAAGGACCTCATAGCCTTTATAACAAATTTAAGTAACATTTAGCAGATTGGCTTTCAGACCATCCACAAACAATACATCCTGAGCCTCTCCTCTTCTATTATCTAGGCTAATTGTGACTTTTCCCTTGATTTTCCTTTCTCTATCATTACCGAATGTTACATTCCTAGATTTATTTTCATCAAAAGTTACAAACTTGCTTCGGTCTCCAGTCATATGTTTTTAGCACTCAATGTCCACATACCATTGACTGTTTTGATCTTGAACAATTAGAACCAGATCACACTTATTTAGCTTCCTTTTCCATTGCGTGCAATTATTTTTTTGGTAAATTTCCTGAGGAGATGGATCACAGTCTTTGAGAGGACATTCGTGAGACTTGAGACCATTTTTATGGTAGCAAAAACATTTGATTGCATTTCTGAATCGATTATGTACACGAGTGAATCCATTATTGTTATTAATTCCCCTTGAGTTTCCATACTCCAGTATCCATATATACGCTTTCCATTCCATGGATTTATGACTGAACCTTTTACAACAAAAACAATACCCATGGAAGTAGTATCTGTCTATGGCAGAGAAAGTTGTTTGGGGAAATAGCCATTTGGTCATGTCAAATTTTTTTCTTTGGAAGCCATTTTATCTGAGATGGAATGTTGTTTGGTTGTTTACTCCTCTTGTTTCCAAGGCTTTCCTTTTGGTGGTTTTTTGCTTCAGTTCATGATGATTTGGACGGTTTCCCACATTTTTGTTCTCAGATGGATGGGAGTTACCATTTTCTTTTAGGACAACTTTCACAAATGTAATAGATTTCTTACCTTTTGCCTTCGACTTGATGGATTATCCTTCATATCCTATCCCAGTCTTTACAAGCGGAGATCTTTGTGCATTTAATATCCTATCCAATTGTTCAGCACCTTTTAACTACTGAATGTTCATTGTTAAACAAGTTTGAGCTTTTTCCAGTTTCTTCCTCATACTCACCACATCTTCTTCCAATCTTCCGCATTCCTGACTTTTCTCTCTTATTTTCTACAACAAAATGTCTTATACTTTCCTTTCTTCTTCTACTTCAATTTTCAAATTGATAAAATATTCAGAGTTTGGTTCTTCCTTTACATGTTTTAGAAGGATTTCCTTCTATTTTGTAGTCTTGAGCTTGTGTCTATCTATTTCCTTTAGGGCACTCACCAACTCCCCCTCAAGATCTACCTCACCTTCTTCATAAAATTGCAGGAGATCCTCCTCAAGCTCTTCCTTGGCCATTAAAATGAATTCTGATGTTCCTTCTGGATTGCGGGATTCATTTGAGCTCTCAAATGCAGTACTGCCTTGTTGACCATAGAATGTTCTTCTATTAAATCTGTTCCCTTTCTTCCTATATCTGAATTTTATTTTTTCCTTCCCTTTTGACTGATTCTCTATTTTATTATAAGGAAATTTTGAATCATAGTTCCCCAATCTTCCATAGTTAAAGCACTTAAATGGAAGTTTACCTTTGTACTTACCTGTGCTTCTATCCAATCTTTTGAAAAATTTGGCTTCTTCTTCATTAGAGCATGATCATGTACCTTTGTTTTCTTCTATGCAATTGTCTGCCTTAAAGGAAGCCTCCCTCGTGTTTGACTTCCGTTTATGAATTCTCATCTCATATGTTGTTAGGTTCCCAAGTAATTAATTTATGGTTAAGGTTTCGCAATTTGTTATTTCTTCTATGGAAGAAAACTTAGGATTAAACCTGGATGGTAGAGATCTCAATATTTTTTGGACTACAACACTTTCTTTAATTCCTTCTCCTAGTCCTATCATGATATTCACAACTTCTGCAACTCTAAAAAAGAATGCAACTATATATTCATCTTTGTTCATTTTTAAGTTTTCAAAATGAGTTCTATGTTCTTGTATTTTTGCCATCTTCACCTTTTTATCTCCTTCGTGAATGTTTCCTAAAGTATCCAAGATTTATTTCATAGTCTTACTGTGCATTACTTTAATAAATTATGACTCACTTAGGCCGCTTAAGAGAGAATTCATTTCTTTTGCATTAGCTTTGAAATTGTGGTTGGCTTCTTCGTCAGTTTCTGTATCCTTTGGTGCATATTTTTTTTCCACATCAACCCAAACTTCTATTCCTAGGGAAATTAAGTATGTCCTCATTCTAATTTTCCAAAGAGCATAGTTTGTGCCAGTAAACAATGGGGCTTTATTTTTTGATCATCCTTCTAGGCTAGGCATTTTGGGGACCTAGGACCTCCTTCCAGTTGTTAAACTGTTTCTAAAGGAACCTGCTCTGATACCAATGGATGAACCCCTAGTTAACATGAGAGGGGGGGTGGGGGGAGGGGTGAATCAGTTTAGTACATTCATGGACTTTTAAAACATTTCTTAAACTTATTTACACCTCCATTTCATAAGAAACTTAGTATATAATTAAAAAAAATCTTAATATGTGAGAAACAAGTGTTAAGCAGATTAATTACAGTATATCAACACATAATCATCATGGACATAGACAACAAATATAAGTGGAAACCCATAAGGGAGAAAACCACATATTATTATTTTTGTGATGCAAAGGAAAGCTCGAAATCCCTCTCACCACTGATTTTTTGTAGGCTCCAACCTACAGGAGGCTACTACCTCAAATTCTGCAACCTAAAACTTGCAAGGAAGCTCCAACTCCCATCTATTTTCTACAGGCTACAACCCACAGGAGGCTTCTACCTCAACCAGCTACAACTAGACATCTATCAAGCTAAAAATTGATATGGAAGCACCAACTGCCTCACACTACAGTAAAATAATATGTTGATTTACCTGGATATCAGCTCTGTTTTTCTCCTTCTTCTCTGCTGCCCTTCCAGCCTTCAAATCTGCTTCATATCAGCTCTGGATGTGCACATCTTCTCTATCCTCACTCTCTCATTCTTTCACTCTCTAATCTCTTTGAGCACATTAAAATAACATCATTTAAAGAGAGAACTTCATGGTTGTTTGCATTCTATATGGGAATATGAAGTGAACATGCATGACTCAGTGCCTTCCACCAACACATTCCTCACTTGGCATATTTAGGATGTGACAATGATATATACACTCTTTTATGTATTAAATTGGAGTTTTTATTTGTCTTGGAGACTTTCCTTTGCATCACAAACAATATAAAATAATTAATGAATTTATAATTACAGTCACAACAATATTTCAATTCAGCCCTTTCAGCTTCTTTCTTTTCTCTTCATTTTCTCTTCTTTGTTGATGTCATTGATATTTTCAGTTTCTATTGTTATATTTCAAAATTGTTGTACACAGCCATCGTTTCCTGACTTGACCCATGCCTTTACGTTTACACTGCGTCTGCTTATTTCATATCTTACTTGCAACGTTCTATGCTCTTTTCTACTCCTTTTCTCTGTGTCGGGTTACTTACATGAGTATCCTTCTGCCCACATTCATACTTTGTTATCAAACGGCCGCAGCCACATAACACCTCTGCACAAGTGTTGGGTAACTTTCTGAGAGCCTTTCCTCTTGCGTTTAACCTTTCCTTTTAACTCACTGCCCCAACCGCGTACAACACTGTTCTACATGGGGTCGGGTCCTTTTACTTACTCGAGCCTTCTCTTGCTATGTTCAACCTTTTCCTTTGTTAACCGAGTCTTTTCTTCTGTGTTTAGCCTTTTCCTTTGTTACCTGAGTCTTTTCTTTTGTGTTCAGACTTTTCCTTTGTTACCCGAGTCAACCTCCACTTATTTGGTTTTATTGATAAAACCAACACAAACATACTAAACCTTGGACCTGAAATATGTTAATATTTACCTTTGAACCGCATCGCGTCCGCTTCACAAATCACACTTCTTACTTGAGTGGAATAAACTTGAACTCTTGTGTTCTCAGCCTTCTGACTTTGCGATTTGTGATTTCTACAACCCACAGTGAAAAACATTATCGCACACCGCACCTTTGAACTTTTATCATAGAAGTTCTCCTTATCTTATGCGGTATGCGATATACTTCACATCGCAACTTATATAACTTGAAAAATATTAAAATATAATCATAAGAATCGTCGATTTTGATGTTTGGTATGTGGGAGAGGTGCATGTCATCTCCACGTCATCGTGCCATGTAACCTTGCCACATCATTGCCACATCATTGCCACATCATTGCCACATCACTGCCACGTCATTGCCATGTCATCAGAAATTAATTGTGATATGTGGGGTTGGGGCCACGTTAGCTTGCCATGTCACTACCACGTCATATCCATGTCATTGCCACGTCATCACCCGCACTTCGCATTTCACATTTTCTATGTTTTATCGCTTCAGAACTTCATTAACTTACTTCCCTGCAACTTCACAACTTTACTAATTTTAGTTCTTGTGATCGCCGCTGAACCTTATCACATGCGATGTGCAATATAATTTGCATCGCATCTTAATTAACTTACAAAGTCTTTAAATATAAATATAAAAATCGCCTATAGTGATGTGTGTTATGTGATAAAGGGTTTGGGCCCGAGTCTTCCCGACTTAGTCACGACCCGCTGCACTCTTCTGAAAAGATTCCATAGCCCAACTCTTTGAGCTTTTGTGAACTTAAAACAACACAACTCGGCCCGCTCGTGCATGACTCTACCCATGTTCATGACTTGACCCAATGTGTTCATGACTTTACCCAATGCGTTCATGGCTTGACCCTACTTGCTGCCTTTGCTCACGATTGATAAAGATTCTAATGCTGCTCCTTGCTTATTTATTGCTCCTATGCCTTATTGTTGGTGCTTCTCTGCTCCTCTTCCTTTGCTAATGGTCTAATGCTACTCCTTGCCTCTCTGTTTCTCCTCTACCTCTCTTTTATGCTTTCTTACTACATCATTTCTTGATCTTCTCCTTTGCCTTAATGATAGTTCTGGTGTTGCGCTTTTGTGCTCCTTTTCCATTAGTGACAATATTTCCAACATTAGAAATCTCTGTTCTTTTTGGTGTGTATTTAAATTTTCATAGTTCCTGATATGTAACCTAGAATACAAATTATAGTAATTTATTTCTTTTAATTAAGTCCGGGTCTAGTTACAACTACATTTGGAGTTTAAAATTTTTCATTTCACTTGACCATTCTTCCCATACGTAGTTAGGTTTGATTCCTGGTTGTTTGAGTACACCGAATAGATCATTGAATAACCCCCTCTTTATTCTTTTGGTTTCTAGGCTAAATTATTTTGAATGTCATATGTTGGACATAGTAAGGACTATCCCCTCTTCTATTAAATTTTGGGTTCATTTTTTAATTTTATGGGTTGTACATATTCGATTTTTGTCATGTTTGTAAATTTATTTGTAGTTGGGTACTTCTCTGGAGTATTACGCAAAGTATGCATTACACATAGCTCCATTTACTTCTGAGTTTTTCATTTTATATTTTTTCATCGAATTATTGTGCAATTGGGGTTTTCCTCCTTTTACTATTCATGGAAGTTGTGTAAAGAAAATTTGGGTATATCCCTTCACACTTCTCAGGGAAAATGTGTAACCTATCTTGGTGTTCTTCCCCTTAATATTTTCATGAAATTTCGTAACGCAGTTTAATTCCTCATTTGAGGTTTGGCATAGCC
This sequence comes from Pinus albicaulis, assembly GCA_034641835.2. NCBI lineage: Eukaryota > Viridiplantae > Streptophyta > Pinopsida > Pinales > Pinaceae > Pinus > Pinus albicaulis. Next base: position 388,265,896 of record CM076576.1, on the reverse strand, counting down.
CTTCTTACCCTTGTTCTATTTCTCGTTCTGGACATTGATGTACATTTAATTTTGATTGTAGTTTTCCCTTCTTTGTAGAATTTTTCTTTATGATCTAAATTTATAATGTGGGTTGTTGCCCCCCAGGTTTAATCTTTTCCTTAGATAGAGAATTTTTTTGAAGGAGATGAGGATGACAGCCTATCCTCGCATCCTTCCGCCTATAGGTTATTTTGATACTTTATGTAATTTTGGGATTTACCATTTTTTTATTTCCATATCTATATGCTGGAGGATATCATCACTCACAACATTGTTTGATTTGTATGCACATGATGAAAAAGCAATTTCATGACAACGTGCTCAAGTAATGCATCTCTTTGTCCTTTATGCACTACTACTTTTGACTTATTATTCTATTTGGCTCTCTCTAGTTTTCGTATCTCCTCTCTCTTATAGGTATGCTTCTGAATTATGTTTTTCTGCGTGAAACTCAAGGTTCCCTCACTGCCCATACTTACCAACTTTATTCTTCCTCAGATTGGTAGCACGTTGTTCCACCATGGCTCTTCTTCTGGCAAGGATTTGAGTTTTACTTATCTTAGGGAGATGTTGTTTTAGTTTCTATGTTTAGGTGTGAGTGCCATACTTGGCCTTTGATATTTAATGAACTTATGCAATATGTGTTATTTTTTTTTAAAATACAGTCATATACATATGACGCTGTAAAACTAAAATATGTACAAGGATTATTTAAAAATTGTATCTAGATCATTTTATATATTTGTATTTGGAAATTTGGATTACATTTCCTCATCATATCAGTGATGGATGAATGTGTACTTTACATCATACTTTCATATTTTTTAAATGAAATCATGAGTTGTTTTAATCCTTTCAGATGTTATGTGCCTTCATAATTTTCTTGGACAATAATGGTTTACTTCTTTGGCTTTCTAGAAAATGTTAAATGTATCTGTCATTTATTCGTAAATGAAAGTTGTAGGGTCTTATATACTATATCAATCATTTTCTTCTTTTTAGTGGTAGTATATAGAAGTAGAAGGTTCAGTATTATTTGTTTTCTTCCATAGAATTTAAATAATATTCCTTTCCAAATGCTAGATTTGTCTTATCATAGTGTCTAGATTTTCAGTTTTCTACTTATCATTCTAGCAATAGATTTTGTTTATCGTACTTTTGTTCATATATAAATAGGTAGGCTGTGTTTACCCTCTGCTCATATTGCTTTGCAGGTTATAATTAAAAATATTGTAATTGTATCCATCTACAGTACCTTACTCTGCTATACAGAACAAAATATTGATAGTGTAGTTAACACAATATTGACACTGTATATAATATTAACAAAGAAAATGTGACTAGCCTATACCATGATTTCAACACATAGTATCGACATTGTATATAATATTTACAAAGAAGATGTGACTAGCCTATACCATTGTTCCAACCTGGTTTAATACAACATTAATCCCTTATTACAAAGAAAAATTTGTCTATTAACTTAGATAGACTGATACTTCTATCCACTACTAAAATACAAGAAATTTCATATAAAATTTCTACATGCTGCATACCAACTTTGTAATATCCCTATTTTTTTGCTTTTATTTTAGGCAGTTAAAAATTCTAAAGGTCAAATGGACCTAAAGGAAATTTATATTAAAGTTGGATTTAATAAATATGAAAATTAATAATTGTGAAAATACTAGATTATAATTAGAGATCAGGAATCCAAGTCCATGAGGATGGATAAGGTTCCAAAGACTTTCCCAGTTCTCCAAAAATCCTTGGAGAAAATAAATTAAATATTCATTTTTAGATTGGAGATAAAAATCTAAAAAGATACCTTAGTAAAGAGGAAAGTTATAGGGAATTTATCCCAAATAGAATACACCTCCACTTGTTCTTTTCTTGTCATCCACACAACTGACACTACCTGCATCTGCATATGCTTTCAATTTGAAATCTTTGTCGTTCAGATACCATAGGCCATAATGTGTAGTTCCTTGCAGGTATCTAAATCTCATCTTGATTGCTAGCAAGTGATTTTGTTTTGGTTCTGCTTGATATCTTGGCACAAGTCCTACTGCCAACATAATGTCTAGTCTGGAGGCTATTAAGTATAGCAAAATTCCTATCATAGATTTGTAAAGTATTTGATCTACATATGCAGATCCATCATCAGCACATAACTTGCATCCAATGATCATGGGAGTTGACACAGGTTTTCAATCTTCCATTTGGAATCTTTTTAACATGTAGCTTAAGTATTTTTCTTGTGAAATGAATATTCCTTTGTTATTTTGTAGAATTTCAAGTCCTAGGTAGAAGGTCATCTCTCTAATCATAGACATCTCAAATTCTGACTTCATATCTTTTGCAAATCCTTTTACTAACTCATCCTTGTTGCTACCAAATATTATGGCATCTACATATAATAGTACAATTAAGAGTTCATTTTCATCAGCCTTTATATACAGATTGTTGTCTACTCCTCCCTTCTTGCAACCTTGTTTTTGAAAGTAATTATCCAGCCTAGAATACCATGCACATGGTGCTTGTTTGAGACCATATAGGGCTTTCTTTAATCTGCACACATAGCCGTGTTTATCTGCTAAGGAAAATCCTTCAAGTTGTTCCATGTAGACTTCTTCCTCCATATATCCATTTAAGAAGGAAGATTTTAAATCCATTTGATATACTTTGAAACCATGATAGCATGCAAAAGCCAAAAAAATTCTAATTGCTTCCATTCTTGCTACATGGTGAAATGCTTCATCATACTCATGTTCTTAGATTTGAGAGTATCCCTTACATACAAGTCTGGCTTTATTTCTGATTACCTAACCTTGTTCATTCATCTTATTCTTGAATATCCACTTTGTGCCAATGAAATTTTTCCCAACAAGTGTTGATATTAACTCCGAGGTTTTGTTCTTCTCAATTGGGTCTAATTCTTCGTTCATAGCATTTATCCAATTTTTTTCTTTTATGGCTTTATCGAAATTCTTTGGTTCTGTCCGTGATAGCATGGCTAGATACAATTCCTTGGTCTCTTCATCTAGATGTCTTCTAGTTTGGACTCCTGCAGTCTTGTCTCCAATGATTTGATCTTCTGGATGGTTCTTCTGAGTGTGTCTTAAGCGTCCTTTTGAGTTTATTTATTTATATTTTGTTGTCTTACTCTATTCTTTATTTTCTTGATTCTCATATTCATTATCATCTGGACGATTGACACAGTTTTTTCTTGTGGTTCTATCTGGTAGATCTTCATCAAATCTAACATCAATGCTTTCCACAATTTTATGTAGTCTTTTATTGTAGCACCTGTATCCCTTACTCTTAGATGCATATCCCAAAAATATACCTTCATCAGCTCTTTCATCATTATTATTTATGAAAAATTTGCTGCCAAAGATTCTAAAGTGCTTGATTGATGCTAGTTTCCCATGCCACAATTCATATGGAGTCTTGTCACAATTTGGTTTGAGATGAGCTTTGTTGAGAATATGAACAATTGTGTGTACTGCTTCTGCCCAGTAGGTTTGGGGAGTGTTTCTTTCTTGTGTCATGGCTCTAGGAATCTGTTGTACCAACTTGTTTTACCTCTCTACCACTCCATTTTGTTGAGGTGTACCTGCAACTCTAAATTGTTTCTTTATCCCACATTCATTGCACAATTCTACGAAATCAGCATATGTGAATTCACCTCCTCTGTCTGATATGATGAATTTTAGTTTACATCCAGTTTGATTTTCTACCAGTGCCTTGAATATATTAAATTTATCAAAGCTTCAAATTTATATCTGAAAAATTCCACCCACATTAATATGGAAAAATCATCGATTATCAACATCAAACATGATTCTCCACATGGTGCATTTTTTCTTGAAGGTCCGCACAAGTGCATGTGTACAAGTTGAAGAGACTTGCTTGTAGATAGTTGGTATTTATATTTGGATGATGTGCAAGTTTGTTTTCCCAGTTTTTAGGACTTACATATGGTATTTGGTGGCTTCTTTATTGTACGAAAATATCTAACAACTTTCTTTTTTCTCAGTTTGATGATGTGGTCAAAATTTAGAACTCCCAATATTCTATGCCATAACCAATATTCGTTAAGTTTGTTGATGTGGCATGCTTCTTTATCTTCTTCTGCTATATAAACATTACTCTCTATTCGAACACCTTTGATCAAGGTCTTTCCTATGGTGATTGACCTTACTTCACAATCCTAGGCTCTGAAAAGGACCTCACATCCTTTCTAACAAAGTTAGCTAACACTTAGTGGATTGGCTTTCAGACCATCCACAAACAGTACATCCCGAGCCTCTCCTCTTCTATTATTCAGGCTAACTATGACTTTTCCTTTGATTTTCCTTGCTCTATCATTAGTGAATGTTACATTCCCAGATTTCTTTTCATCAAAAGTTACAAACTTGCTTCGGTCTCTAGTCATATGTTTTTAGCACCCAATATCCACATACCATTGACTGTTTTGATCTTGAGAAATTAGAACCATATCACACTTATTTAGCTTTCTTTTCCATTACATGCAGTTTTTTTTTTGGTAAATTTCCTGAGGAGATGGATCATAGTCTTTGAGAGGACATTCGTGAGACTTGTGCCCATTTTTATGGTAGAGAAAACGTTTGATTTAATTTCTGAATGGATTATGTACACAAGTGAATCCAACATTGTTCTTTATTCCCCTTGATTTTCCATACTCCAGTATCCATATATACTCTTTGCATTCCATGGATTTATGACTGAACATTTCACAACAAAAACAATACCCATGGAAGTAGTATCTCTCTATGACAAAGAAAATTGTTTGGGGAAATAGCCATTTGGTCATATCAAAATTCTATCTTTGGAAGCCATTTGATCTGATATGGAATTTTGTTTGGTTTTTTATTCCTCTTGTTTCCAGGGCTTTCCTTGTGGTGGGTTTTTTCTTTAGTTCATGAGGATTTGGAGGGTTTCCCATATTTTTGTTCTCAGATGGATGGCAGTTACCATTTTCTTTCAGGAAAACTTTCACAAATGTAATAGCTTTCTTACCCTTTGCCTTTGACTTGTTGGATTCTCCTTCATATCCTATCCCAGTCTTTACTAGAGGAGATATTTGTGCATTTAATATCAGGCCCATTTTTTCAACACCTTTTAACTATTGAATGTTCATTGTTAAATCAGTTTGAGATTTTTCCAGTTTCTTCCTCGTACTCACCACATATTCTTCCAATCTTCCTCATTCCTAAATTTTCTCTCTTATTTTCTGTAGCAAAATGTCTTCTACATTCCTTGCTTCTTCTAGTTCAATTTTCAACTTGATAAAATGTTCTGAGTTTGGCTCTTCCTTTACATGTTTCAGAAGGATTTCCTGATGTTTTCTAGTCTTGAGATTGTGTCTATATATTTCCTTTAGGGCACTCACCAAGTCCCCCTCAAGATCTACCTCAAATTATTCTTCAAATTGCAGGAGGTATTCCTCAAGCTCTTCCTTGGCCATCAAAATGAATTCTGATGTTCCTTCTTGATTGCGGGATTCGTCTAAGCTCTCAAATGTACTACTATCTTATTGACCATAGAATTTTCTTCTATTAAATCTATTCCCTTTCTTTCTATACCTGAAGTTTCTTTTCTCCTTCCCTTTTGGCTGATTCTCTATTTTCTTATGAGGACATTTCGAAGCATAGTTCCCTACTCTTCGACAGATAAAGCACTTAAATGGAAGTTTACCTTTGTACTTACCTGTGCTTCTATCCAATCTTCTGAAAAATTTGGCTTCTTCTTCATTAGAGCATGAGCATGTACCTTCCTTTTCTTCTATGCACTTGTCTACCTTAAAGGTAGCCTCCCTTGTGTTTGTCTTCCCTTTAGGAAGTCTCACCTCATATGTTGTTAGGTTCCCAAGTAATTAATTTCTCGTTAAGGGTTCCCAGTTTTTTTTTTCTTCTATGGAAGAAAACTTAGGCTTAAACTTGGATGGTAGAGATCTCAATATTTTCTGGACTACAACACTTTCTTTAATTTCTTCTCCTAGTCCTATCATGATATTCAAAACTTTTGAAACTCTTAAAAATAATGCAACTATATATTCATCTTCATTCATTATTAAGTTTTGAAAATGAGTTCTATGTGCTTGTAGTTTGGCCATCTTCACCTTTGTATCTCCTTCGTGAATGTTTCCTAAAGTACCCCAGATATCTTTGGGAGTATTACTATGCATTACTTTGATAAATTATGACTCACTTAGATCTCTTAAGAGAGCATTCATTTCTTTTGCATTAGCTCTAAAATTGTGGTTTGCTTCTTCCTCAGTGTGTGTATCCTTTGGTGCATATCTTTCTTCCATATCAGCCCAAACTTCTATTGCTAGAGACATTAAGAATGTCCTCATTCTTATTTTCTAGAGAGCATAGTTTGTGCAAGTAAACAATGGGGCTTTAGTTTTTGAGGACCCTTCTAGGCTAGACATTTTGGGGACCTAGGACCTTCTTCTAGTTGTTAAACTATTTCTAAATGGACCTACTCTGATACCAATTAATGAACCCTTAGTTAAGCTGAGAGGGGGGGGGGGGTGAATCAATTTAGTACATTCATGGACTTTTACAACTTTTCTTTAAACTTGTTTACACCTCCATTTCATAAGAAACTTAATATATAATTAAACAACAATATTAATATGTGAGCAACAAGTGTTAAGCAGATTAAATACAATACATCTACACAAAATCATAATGCACATAGATAACAGATATAAGTGGAAACCCATAAGGGAGAAAACCACATATTATTATTGTTGTGATGTAAAGGCAAGCTCCAACTCCCTCTCAACACTGATTTTCTGTAGGCTCGAACCTATAGGAGGCTAGTACCTCAAATTTTGCAACCTACAACTTGCAAGGAAGCTCCAAATCCCATCTATTTTCTGTAGGCTACAACCCACAGGAGGCTCCTACCTCAACCAGCTACAACTAGACATCTATCAAGATACAAATTTATATCGAAGAACCAACTCCTTGACACTACAATAAAATCATATGTTGATTTACCTAGATATCATCATTGTTTTTCTCCTTCTTCACTGCTGCCCTTCCAGCCTTCAAATCTACTTCATATGAGCTCTGGATGTGCACATCTTCTCTATTTGTACTCTCTTATTATTTCACTCTCTAACCTCTTTCAACACATTAACATCATTTATAGAGAGAACTTCATGGATGTTTTCATTCTATATGGGAATATGAAGTGAACATGCATGACTCCTTGCCTTCCACCCACACATTTCCTCACTCGACATATTTAGGATGTTACAAAAATATATACACTTGTTTAAATATTAAATTGGAGTTTTTCTTTGCCTTGGAGACTTTCCTTTGCATCACAAAAAATATAAAATAATTAATGAATTTCCAATTACAGTCACAACAATATTTCAATTCAGCCCTTTCAGCATCTTTCTTTTCTATTCATTTTGTCTTCTCTGCTATTGTCATTGATCTTTTCAGTTTCTGTTATTATATTTCAAAATTGTTCTACACAACCGTCTTTTCCTGACTTGACCCATGCCTTTACACTTTACACTGTGTCTTCCTATTGCATATCTTACTTGCATCATTCTATGCTCTTTTCTGCTCCTTTTCTCTATGTCGAGTTACTTTCCTGAGTCTCCTTCTGCCCACATTCATATTTTTTTATCAAATGGCCGCACCTGCATAACACCTCTGCATAAGTGTCGGGTCATTTTCTGAGAGCCTTTCCTCTTCTGTTTAACCTTTCTTTTTAACTCACTACTGCAACCGCCTATAACACTATTCTACACAGGGTCGGGTCCTTTTACTTACTCGAGCCTTCTCTTGCTGTGTTCAACCTTTTCCTTTATTACCGAAGTATCTTCTTCCGCGTTCAACCTTTTCCTTTATTACCTGAGTATTTTCTTTCACATTTAGACTTTTCCTTTGTTACCCAAGTCAACCTCCACTTATATGGTTTTCTTGATAAAACTACTGCAAACACATTAAACCTTGGACCTGAAATATATTAATATTTACCTCTAAACTGCATTGCGTCCATTTCACAAATCACACTTCGCACTTTGGCGAAATCAATCTGAACCCTTGTGTTCTCAGCCTTCTGACTTTGTGATTTGTGATTTCCGCAACCCATGGTGAATAACATTATCGCACATCGCACCTTTTAACCTTTATCATAGCGGTTCTCCTTATCTTATGCGGTATGTGATATAATTCACATCACAACTTATGTAACTTGTGAAACCCTAACATATAAACATAATAATCGCTGATTGTGATGTACGCTATATAGGATAGGTCCATGTCATCTATACGTCATCTTGCCATGTCACCTTGGCATGTCACTACCAGGTCATTTCCACCTTACTGCCACGTCATTTCCATGTCATCATAAATTAATTTCGATCTGTGGGGTCACGGCCACATTAGCTTGCCACATCACTGCGGCATTGTGTCCATGTCACTGCACATCATCTTGCCACGTCATCACTGGCACTATGTATTTTTCATTTTCTGTGTTTTATCACTTCGCGACATCATTAACTTACGTCCCTGCAGCTTCGCAACTTTACTAATTTCAATTCTTGTGATCGCCTCTAAACCTTATTGCATGTGATGTGCAATATACTTCACATTGCATATTAATTAACTTGCAAAGTCTTTACATATAAACATAAAACTCGCCGATAGCGATGTGTGCTATGCGAGAAAGGGTTTGGGCCCGACTCTTCCTGACTCATTCACGACCCGCTGCACTCTTCTGAAAGTATTCCATAGCTCGACTCTTTGAGATTTTCTAAACTTAAAATAACACGACTCGACCCGCTCGTGCTTGACTCTGCCCACGTTCATGGATTGACCCAATGCATTCATGACTTGACCCAATGCATTCATGACTTGACCTTGCTTGCTGCCTTTGCTCACGATTGATAAATATTCTAATGCTGCTCCTTGCTTCTTTGTTTCTCATGTGCCTTATTTTTGTTTCTTCTCTGCTCCTTTGTGTTTTCTAAGGTCTAATGCTGCTCCTTGCCTCTCTGCTACTCTTCTACCTCTCTTTTGTGCTTTCTTACTGCATCATTCCTTGATCTGTTTCTTTGCCTTAATGATAGTTCTGGTGTTGCTCCTTTGTGTTCCTTTTTCATCAATGATAATATTTCCAACATTAGATACCTTTATTCTATTTGGTGTGTATTTTAATTTGCATAGTTTCTAATATGTAACCTAGAATACAAATTATAGTAATTTGTGTTCTTTTAATTAAGTCCAGGTCTAGTTACAACTATGTTTGGAATTTAATTTTTTCATTTTACTTGACCATTCTTCCCATACGTAGTTAGGTTTGATTCGTGGTTATTTGAGTACACCGACTAGATCATTAAATAACCCCCTCTTTATTCTTTTGGTTTCTACATTAAATTATTTTGAATGTCATATGTTGGACATAGTAAGGACTATCCTGTGTTCCATTAAATTCTGGGTTCATTTTTATGGGTTGTACATATTCAATTTTTTGTCATGTTTGTAAATTTATTTGTAGTTGGGTACACTTACTAGAACTTTGGTTAATCTCTGTGTTAACCATAGCATTTTGGGTTTGATTCTCTTCAATACTACACAAAGTATGCATCACCCGTGGCTCCATTTACTTCTGAGTTTTTCATTTTATATTTTTTCATCGAATTATTGTAAAATTGGGGTTTTCCTCCTTTAACTATTCATGGAAGTTGTGTAAAGAAAATTTGGTTATATCCCTTGACACTGCTCAGGGAAAATTCGTAACCTATCTCGGTGTTCTTCCCCTTAATATTTTCATGAAATTTCATAACGTAGTTTAATTCCTCATTCGAGGTTTGGAACAACCCTTCTTACCCTTATTCTATTTCTCGTTCTATGCATTGTTGTACATTTAATTTTGAATGTAGTTTTCCCTTCTGTGTAGAATTTCACTTTATGATCTGAATTTATAATGTGGGTTGTTGTCAACTAGGTTTACTCTTTTGCTCATACAGAGAATTTTGTTCAAGGAGATGAGGATGACAGCATATCCTCGCATCCTTCCACCTATAGGTTATTTTGATACTTTATATAATTTTTGGATTAATCATTTTTTTATTTCCTTATCTATATGATGGAGGATCTCGTCGCTCATATCATTGTTTGATTTGTATGCACATGATGAAAAAGCAATGTCACGACAAAGTGCTCAAGTAATGTATCTTTCTGTCCCTTACACATTACTATTTTTGACTTATTATTCTATTTGGGTCTCTCTAGTTTTTGTATCTCCTCTCTCTTATAGGTATGCTTCTTAATTATATTGGTCTACGTGAAACTCAAGGTTCCCTCACTGCGCATACTTACCAACTGTATTCTTCCTCAGGTTAGTAGCATGGTGTTTCGCAATGGCTCTTCTTCTGGCAAGGATTTGAGTTTTACTTATCTTAGGAGATGTTGTTGTAGTTTCTATGTTTAGGTGTGAGTGTCATACTTGGCCTTTGATAGTTAATTAAATTATGTAATATGTGTTCTTTTTTTTAATACATTCATATACATATGACTATGTAATCCTCAAATATGTAAAAGTATTATTTAATTATTGTATCTAGACCATTTTATATGTTTATGTTTGGAAATTTGGATTCCATTTCCTCATCATATCAGTGATGGATGCATGTGTACTTTACATCATACTTTCAGTTTTTTAAAATGAAATCATCAGTTTTTTTAATCCTTTCAGATGTTATGTGCCTTTATATTTTTCTTCGATAATAATGGATTACTTGTTTGGATTTCTAGAAAATGTTAAATGTATCTGTAATTTATTCATAAATGAAAGTTGTAGGGTCTTCTATACTATATCAATCATTTTCTTCTTTTTAGTAGTAGTATCTAGAAGTAGCAGTTTCAGTATTATTTGTTTTCTTCCAAAGAATTTAAAGAATATTCCTTTCCAAATGCTAGATATGTCTTAGCATAATGTCTAAGGTTTCAATTTTCTACTTATCATTCTAGCAATAGATTTTGTTTATTGTACTTTTGTTCATATATAAATAGGTACACCGTGTTTACCCTCTGGTCATACCCCTTTGCAAGTTATAATTAAACATATTGTAATTATATCCATCTACAGTACCTTAGTCTGCTATACATAACACAATATTGACAGTGTAGTCAACACAATATTGACACTGTATATAATATTAAAAAAGAAAATGTGGCTGAACTATGCCATGATTTCAGCACATAGTATGGACACTGTATATAATATTTACAAAGTAGATGTGACTAGCCTATACCATGATTTCAACCTGGTTCAATACAACATTAATCCATTATTACAAAGCAAAATTTGTCTATTAAATTAGACAGAGTGATACTTCTATCCACTACTAAAATACAAGAAATTTAATATAACATTTCTACATGTTGCATACCAAATTTGTAATATCCCTATTTTTCTCCTTTTATTTTAGGAAATTAAAAGTTCTAAAGGTAAAATGGACCTAAAGGAAATTTATATTTGGACATAAATTAAAGTTGAATTTAATAAATATGAAAATTAATAATGCAAAGACTAGAGTATCATTAGAGATCAAGAATCCAAGTCCATGAGGATGGATAAGGTTCCAAAGACTTTCCTAGTTCTCCAAAAATCCTTGGAGAAAATAAATTAAATATTGATTTTTAGATTGGAGATAAAAATCTAAAAAGATACCCTAGTAAAGACAAATGTTACTGGGAAGGGGTGGAATAAAACTAGAAATATGAAAAAGTTAGTTTTAAAGTAATTTTGTGGAAGAAACAAAAGGAAAGCCTAGGAAAAAAGGAAAACATCATCTTGATTAACTTGATGCAGTTATGGAAACATGCTAATGGGAAAGCAGAAATAAATAAACCATTCCTGGGTAGACAAGAGGTTGTCTAAATCTAAGAGGAATTTATCTCTGCCCTGGGGGAGCTGAGGAGATAGAGCTCAAGGTTGGGTTGAAAATAGTCTACTAGAATTGGTATGCAGAAATTAATTAATTATGTCCTATATTTTGTGTGATTATGCTGAAGTTACGATTGTGATGAATTAGATAGCAAGAGTTGTGAATGAGTATATTCAGTGTATTTATGTAGTAGGATACTTTTCTAATTGTTGTAAAGTATTCAGATATGTGCATTTAACATAATCCCACTATAATAAATATAATGTAGTTTTGTAGTGTTGCACAGATGATTTGAGGAATGGTACCAACTCTCAGAATGTCTAAACATGTGAATTAGGTTTAAATCTGAGGTTATGTAGAGTATTTAAAATTTGACACATAGAAACTAAATACATGAGAAGTAGATATAATGAAACTATCCCACTAACTATTACAACCTATCAAATAACATTATACAGAATGAAGGAACTATGTTCGTGAATTTAGCATGAATCTAGAAAATTCAAATCCTATCTTTTGTTGTAACATCATTAGAAGATTTTGGGAATTTATATATAATTTATAGTACTATATCAGAAATGAAGCAAATTTTATAGAGAATATAAAATATGTTGAATAATAAATATAATTTCATTTCTGGAAATAAAGTATACTAGATTATACTGAATTAAAATAATTCGGGAGACTTATATATGTACATAACTGTCAAAGTAATTATTGTCCAAAATTTATACAGATTTGGAATTCAATCCCATGAATTACAATTATATAATCCCTGTGAAAATAGTTCATATTTCTATTAGGGGAAGCCTCAAGGAAGTTTTGGACCAACGTGTACAATGAAATCCAATTCATTTTGTCACTATGTCACATACATAGTGATAACCATGCTGTCAAATGAAACAGGAAGGTAAAGAGTACCTTCACATCAACGAATTTATAGAAATTAGTGAGTATGCTTAAATGTAATACAATAGTGAATATTGAAGGAATTGATATGAGTAGTAAAATAATGAAATTCTTACCTTGCTGGTTGAAATGGAGTCGAGAAGTAACTCCGCATACAAAATAAAATTGAATACAAATTAAATTGAGAATTTGAGAAATAAAATAACATGAGAAACTATTTCTTAAATGAAGGAAATTAATTACCCAATATTTCTTCAGTAGAATACTGAAACCACGATTAGGGACTGTGGAAAAAATAGTGTTTCCGTACAAATATGGGACAAATAATATCAGACCCACTCTGTACATACCATCAATTGTTAATATGGAATTGTGAGAATTAGCGTTTTAATTCCTCATAATTAGACAATGGAGATATAAGAACTCTGAAATCGAATTATCGAATTAGAGTAATTTCGTTGGCAGTTTTGAACACATCCCAAATTAGTAAATGCGAGTATATGTGTTGAGCAGCTGAGGAAAGTTGAATAATGCGAAAATGAAAGCAAGTAAATTGAGCAAGAAAACCATAAAGTCATTTAAAATAAGAATGAAAGTATGTCAAGAGCAGTGTAGCGAGAATACCCTTACTTAGAAAGGCATTGTGACATCGAGAAGAATAACTGTTGGTATGTCGTATTGAGGAGTAAGAAATCCTCAAATTCAGTAGAATTGTAGGTGAAGATTTATGTTCAGAAACAAAATCCTCAAACTGTATACAAAACCAAACAAACATAGATTAAATCAAAGAAGAAAATCTGGAAAAACCGGAAGGAAATCAAAATCTCAACATAGATAAACGCTGGAACCAAATCAATACCCAAAATAACTATCTTACCAATATATAACTTTTGAATGGAAATAAGTTAGAAATTTAAGTTAACTGGTTAAAATCTCTTCCTCCATATGCTTGAGGAACAATGGTAATTTGAATTGCGAGAGAAATGAGATTTTCCACGACGTTTTATCAAAGACGTAACATGTGTGGAGTAAAGTTATTGTTGTAACCACATTAAACAAATACCTATCAGTTTCAGATAATTAAGGTTAAATAAAAATAAAATTTTAAAACACCGTAATCCTCAGATACCTTCTATTAATGAACGTTGCATCGAAACACAATAATTACCTGAAATTCATCCTGAAGATTAATAACCCTTAACTCTCTCCATCATGGGCTTGGCTCTCTGTCGTGAGTTTAACCTGAACCTCTTCGAGCCAAATTTTGTGGAAGAACCTGAGCTGAATGCCAAATAATAGTGCCAAGACGGTGGAAGAGACCAAAATTATGGTGGAGGAAGAGTAACCCAAATCAAATATATGACGCAACCACAACCATCCACTTGTAATGCATCAAAAAGAGGAGATTAACTAGGTAGACGAGAGGTTAAATCGATAGGTTAGAGCCATGTGATGGCTTTAATGGAAAAGCTAATAATCATAAATGTCAAAAATCCCGAAGGTATAATCATAATAAAAAAATCGAACTTTCAACCATACGACTACAGATTGAAATCCAAACTTTATTAATATGTAGTTGATGTGGATTGTGCCAAAGTTAATATGTATCATATGGAAATTACGTGGAAGAGTTATGAAGGAATAGGTTTCCGTAGTACTAACCTTTTTGGGTATTACATTATAATAGAAACTCCACGTAGGGAAAAGGAAATTACCAAGTAAGGTTGAAACTTGAATAAGGTATTCACATGTAAAGAGGTTTCAAACTAAAATAAAATATTCATATACAAAGTATGTTGGAAAGGGCTTTAACTACATATGGTATAATGTGAAGGTTATAAATAAGACTTATAGATATGTAAAAAGGATAAATACATTTTAATTGATGAATGGACCACTTATGGCCATCACTTGGGTAAGTGGGTAATTTAAAAAAATAAGCACATGGGGGAGGTTAAGAGTAGCATATTAGTTAAGGACCTAATTATCAATTGAGGAAGATTGATAATGTAAAAGCAAGTGCTCGAATTATAAACATGATAAGGTAGATAAAAATCAATAGAAATATATCTTTTGTAATTTTAACGAGAATGGGATTAATTTGGTTAGAGCATAATCTAAGAAGTATATTGTGCTAGAAATTTTATAAGAATCATAGAGTGTATATATGAAATTAAAGTGGTAAAGAAGTGTAGTTACTATTAAATTCTAGTAAAGTTGACTGATGAAAATTGTTGAACTTGAATTCGACAAGAATTAGACAAGTGTAAAGTAATCATTAAAGTTCCTAGATGTTTTCAGAAAAATGTGACGAAACAATTTAATGCAGTTGTAGGTAACTATTATTTAACCTATAAAAAGAAGAAGAAGAAAACTTTTGTGGAAGATGAGTTGTTACAAACTTGTAAAGATAAATTTTCCTCCCAACCACGAGCTTCTCCTCAAAGCTCTTCCCCAAGCATAGATCAATTTTCTCGAGTGTTGACAACCTCTTGTCACAGTAGTGATGGCACTTTTAAGCCCACTTTCCCTTACAAGTTTCCATAACATCATCCCATTATTCTGGGTTGTTGTTTCCCATATCCTAGGATTTAATTTTGTTTTTTCCACAAAAATTTCTTTAAAACTCGCTTTTCGTCAGCGTAGTTTTCTTACCTCTTCCCATTAACTTTCCTCTTTACTACAAATTTCTTAGATATTTTTCTTCTATGTAATTTAAATTTTTTTTTTTACCTCCAAAGGATTTTTTTAGAGAATTTTGGGAAAGTATTAAATTTTGTCCTATCCTCTGTCTTTACAAATTTGCCATAAATTTCATCAATAATTTTGAATTAAAATATTTCCACCAACAGCATAATTGTTCCCATAAGCCCACATAGTCTTTGTCCTATTTACATACAAATAAGAGCTCTAAATCAGGGGTATTACAATAGCGTAGGCTTTACTTTTGTTCTTTTCCACAAAATTTTTCTTTAAAACTTGATTTTCCTCAATGTTGTTTTTTCTTACCTCTTCTTAGTAACTTTCCTCTTTACTAGGGTTTTCTTAGATATTTTCTTCTATCTGATTTAGTTTTTATTTTTATTTTTCTCCAAAGTTTTTTTTTGAATAATTTTGGAAAGTACAAAATTCTATCCTATCCTCATGGATAATAATTTCTAGACTCTCTATGACTATGTCTTTACAAACTTGATACAATTTTCATCAATAATTATTTATTGAAATATTTCCTCCAACATCATAATCGTTCCATAGGTCCACATAGTTTTTGTCCTATTTACTTAAACATAATAGTTATAAATTAAGAGTATTGCAACACTAGAGAATATATATTTGGGAGGATTTCTAGTTAGATGCAATTAAAATAGGAAGACCTAAATTTGGTCACTCTTGTATATCATCTTCTACTCGTACATGATCTAAACAAATTACTCTAGATGATTTTCATCTGAAAATATATTTTCTTAGGGGTTGAATAATTTATGCTTTTGTATCGGATTATTGAAAACTATAGGGTGAAAATTATCCACACGAAGGGGTATGACAATTCTCTCCACCTAAGAGATATGTAAAAATAATAAAAAATACTCGCATGTATTTTCTAATATGACAAGATTGAATGAAAATGTTGAAAATGGTTTTTTTTTCCAATAAATAAATGTGAGTCAAAGGGAATATGGCAGGATTGAATGAAAATGTTGAAAATTCTTTATTATTTCCAATAAATAAATGTGAGTCAAAGGGAATTTTACATTAGGGTTATCTTTGTATAACTCACATGTAATAGAGTATTCTATGCAAATTGATGTTATGCTTCCATACATAGCTTGAAATATTATGGGAAACACACCTCCAACTATAGTATTTGTCATAGGGTTCACAGTGTGCAAGTTATATGCATTCAATGTATCACCTATCTTCGTTAAATTCAAAGAAGAAATGAAATCTCACTGTACAAAGTATAGGCTTGCATTGTATTTCATAAAGTTTCCTGATGTAGTATCAAAACTAAAATTCCCTCAAGAGAAACACTTTAATTCACTCTGACTACAGAAGTTTCCAAAACAAGAGTTGTTCTTAAGCTTATCCTTGTACTGATCCTTGCATAATCATGTAGGTATCGAAGCCCAACCTTGCGAGATCAATGGTCTAGGACAACAAAGAAAAAATAGTGAGAAAATAAAAAAATTTAGTGGTTCTATGCTGCTAACCTTGTTAAAAAAAATTATTCAGTCAATTTAAATATGGATCATCATTCAACTAATAAGCATTAACATAAATTTTATGTTTCTTGGGAAATAAAAATTACAATAAATTTATTAAAAATGAACAACCCTTGTATGACATTGCCATATTTCCTACTCTACTTACACTTGAGCATATAAGGCCAAAGAAAAGTTTGTTGCATCACTTGAACCTAAAGGGAAACATATATTGATAGTTAGGTGCTAATTTCTTTTATACTCACTAACATGAGTTGGTTGTTTAACAAGAGAATGATCAACTTGAGTCATTTCAAGTACTTTTATTAAGGTAGTTCACTTTGTGGTTGAAAAAAATAATGCTCCCATCAAGTAATATGGCTTGAAGGTAAAAGAAATAAATTTTTTTATAGAAAAAAAATATAAGAAAACTTTAGAACATCACAATAAATCACTATAAGCATTATCAAATTTCATAAGAAATGGTAGGATCTTCTCATTTTGAAATAAAATGAGAATAACTCTCAAAACATAAACCCATTGACTTTCTTTCAATGCCATTAATTTATTAGATGAAATATTTGAAAAAAGTAAAAGCGCATAGTTTTCAATTTTCTTAGAATAGGTCATAAATGAACCATTCCAACTAACCATGTAGGATCAATTGATAACTCAAGATTATGGATGGCATCCATTGAGTTGTAAAATTGTCTTTATTATGGAATTTCCTTTGGAACATGTGGTGCAATTTTTATTGATAACCATGTAAAATCTATAATTTGGAAAAATATTTTAATTGTATATAGACAAAAAATCATCAATGAAACCATTTTTTACCACAAAAACCAATGTAATTATTGTTAACCACAAACTCCACCAATCATTCAACATATATTCAATTTTTTGAAAACCAATTGGTGAGAGGAAATTAAATCTTAGTAAATTTAAAATTGACTGTACCACGACCTTGTTAACAGTTCATTGTTATATATATATATATATATAAAACAACTCACGCATATTATTTTTATTTTTCTGACAGATTTTGTGAGTTATTTCACTGAGGATTCACGTTATTTGAAAACATAAAAGTACTACCGAAAAAAGACATTTATCTGCACAAACCCTCGATTTCCTTTATTGATCAACTTATTTGTCATGATATTTTCTATTTCTCTTATGTTTATATGAAATTTGGGCTAATGATATCAAGTAATTATAATTTATTATGTTTATTTATCAAAATGATGACAAGTTTCTGTTAGAGATATTCAACCTTCGTATTATGTTTAATTTGTAGAGAATTTTAACGAGGTGATGGTCATATACTAATAACTAATTGTCAAGAATTAACTAATATTTTAATGAATTAAATAATAACCAGGATAAACCTAGTCTAAATATAGGGTTTAATTCGATGCACTTTCATACCAGTACCAAAAAACAATGCATTGGTTCAAAATAACCTCTGTCGTGGGAAATCAATCACTCTCTGGGAAGGCACTAATATTTTAATTCATTAACTAATATTTTAATGAATTAAATAATAACCAGGATAAACCTAGTCTAAATATAGGGTTTAATTCGATGCACTTTCATACCAGTACCAAAAAACAATGCATTGGTTCAAAATAACCTCTGTCGTGGGAAATCATATCACCCACCCACTTTAATAATGGGCACAATGTAGCGTGTTGGGATTCTATTTCTGATCAAGATTGTATAGTGGAAAAAACATACCCTAACTTAATATGTATATGTTCGTAAGTCAACAACATGGTGGCTCCAACCAATGTCTCTTTTGGCTTCACCAATGGGGTAACAATTATTGTCTTCTCCTTCCTCTTAGTTTTAGATTGCATATTCATAACGCGAGACACACATTGAAATGATTTATCTCAATCCGTGGGAATTCCTTCTAAATATATGGACAATACCGCATATCATTCAAAAACTATCTCTTTGATGAGTCAACGAAGTAATCTAGTGCATGAAACATAATTATAACATTAAAAAGTTTGAGGTTTTCAAGAAAATAAAACTTCAATAATGTCAAAACAACGTTAAACAATAGGAAGGACCAAAAAAATAGGAAATTTCCCATGTTCTTTCTTTTGGTAGTTAAAACAACATCATAGTTTTTACTTCTGTTGACTGCACTGCACATAGTAATCACATGCTATTAACCTGCTATAATATTATCCAACGGGAATCTTCAAACCTAACCAGTATAAAACTTATAAGATAATTATGGTAATTTATAACTGCAAACTACCCAGCACTAAAAAATGTTGCTACAGTGGCAACCTAGAACAAAAAATGTTGGAAGTTAATAGGATGCATTCTCAAATGGACCACAAAGAATAGTTAAGATTGTATTCCATGGTTTATGGAAAACTATTATGAAGAAATTCTCAAGACTCCTTTCATGGTTTTAAAGAAAGAAATAAAACTACCTTAGCACAGTTATGAAGAGCCTTGTTGTCTCCTTCCCCACAAAGACTTATAAAATACTCCTCCATTCATACCGGGAAAGGGAAGAAAATTTTATGTGGTTATTCAAGCATGCCTTTACATTTGTAAAGGGAACGAAAGCATGTTCATACCCATGGTGAAATTATTCTCATTCCTTGAAATTCTATGGGAAATATCAGCTCCAACTGCAGTCTTTGTCAGAGTGCTGATAGTGTGCAAGTAATATGCCTTCAACGTATCACTTATGTCCATTAAATTCAAAGAAGACATGATATCTGGTTGCATCGAATTTTCTTGCCAATCTCAGAGAGTAAACTAGGTCCCTTAACCATTGTTGCGAGTCCACTACCTAACTGGATCATTAGGTGTTCTAAATGAAACAATGGGAAGAGAATGGGAGATTTGAAATGAAGAGGATAAACCCCCAAAATCCGAGCATATGCTTCTGATGATATTCTGATTCAAAGCTTAAATATTGACAATTAATTTTTTGGAGATGTTGTCCAAATATCATGGTCGTTGGGTTTTATATGTTCTGCTATAATTGCCTTATGTTGTAACATTTTCCAATTGCTTCATCAATATTTTAGGAGTTGGATCCAATAGTTTCTCCCCCTTTCTCGTAGTACTACCATGAAGCTCATGAACACATTGAATTGAAATGGAAAATAAAAACCTTCATCATCCACTTCCATTGTAAAAAATGTTAAAATCGGAGTGCTTTGGCATAAAATAAATTGTTCAAATATTTAAGGAGGCTTAAATGAATATAGGGTTGCATCTACTAAAAATATCGTTACCTTAAGAGACAAGAAAACTTTAGGAATCGTGCAAAAGCGCCTTTCCAACAACTTGCCTTGCCCATCACTTTGTGTTTTGGTACCACGTGTTGCCCCCGTTGACAATGCAATCACCAATATCCATGTAGTCGGAGACCATGGAGATTGTTCGATACACCGGTGTTTGTACCTTGACGACGATGATCATTGACCTCACAATTCAGGAGGAAGGAAAGAACATAATGGAAATAAAGGAATCGACAGAGAGTTGAGGTGCTTGAAATATAATGGGTGAAAATATTTCAATCATATAGCAATTGATCGAATGATGACCAACTGTGTAGAGTGGAAGTATAGGGGAGTTCTTCCTAGAGGATCATCTTATGATGTAAAATTATTCATCTAATTAGGCCGATAGGCCTTTATTTTGAATCCCTTCACCTAACCATTTCATCTAGCACTTTTACGAATCTGTAAAATTTGATCAATAACTTAAACTCCGCTCACATGACGTTTTTCCTTACCCTACTTCTAATCATTATTCATTAATGATAGAAAGGACACGCTCCCTTTGAAGGGGAGGAACTCTATTCACTTGTTGGTGATGGAGATCTGGTTCCACCACTACTTCCACAACTTTAGCCTATCATCAAAATTCGTTATGGCTGGTGGCTTGTCTACTGTACTAAAATTAATAAATAATAAATAATAAATAGTGTTTTGTATTTTTCTGTTCTGAAGCTGAGTATGGTTCAATGAAGTACAATGAACAGTACTGGAATCCCTTAGGCATGAATGGTTTAGGGAGGTTCCACAGCCAACATAACAAAGTTTAAGATAACATATATATCTCGACATTTTCATGATATGTACAAGGCTTTCATTGTTAACAGTTGTGTCATTTTTCAGCCTTATTACGGAAACTGGTATTGCATCGATATGAATATCATGAATATAGTTTGTAGCTACATGGCTAATCATATATGCTTTTGGTTTTTTTATTCTTTTGATAATATTGAAAGCATATGTATTATGTTATTATTTAAACCATACAAATCTATATCACTAAACTAAAAATTTAGAAAAAAATAAACCAATAAAAAGAGAATGAATCCAAAAAAGGAAAATTGAACCACCAAAAGGATAATTGAAGAACCAACGAGAAAGTGGAAAAATATGAATCACAGATAAAACGGTATTGTTCCCCTGCACCTTCATGGCTCCTCCCTTGCTCTCATCACTTACTTTTCAGAAATCTCAAACAACTTCAGTTTTATAATAAATTTTCTTGATATGTGGGGAAGGTTATTGAGGAAAATTATACAAAATTCTTATTGACATCTAATAAATTTAAATTTATAAAACAAAACAGGTGGTGGTGGAGACACAAAGAAACATATCAATATAATACCTTGGGCTTCAATCATCCAATGGATTTTGAACCATGTGGACATATATTTCAATAAATTTAGAGGGAAGAGGGAGTGCCCCTTTTAAATAATACACTGCCCAATTTAGCCGCAATAATGAGTAATAATACTATAATTATATTTTTTTGGAAAGGCATAGAGAAGAAACACAATTTAACACAAAAAAAAATATGAGTTGTGGCTCTTCTCTATTGATCACAAAAACTTGATTGAGATGACTTAATTTACAATGAACCCGGTGAGGGGCTTTTATCCCTTTCTCACTATCGAATCACCTAATATAACTTGACATGCACACACTTACTAAATTCGACTATGGCTTTACTCAACTTGACAAAACACTTAGTTGATTAAATCTCTAAATATAGCAAACTCTTCATGCGGGAGGAATTAGCTTATTTTAACACTCCCCATTAATTACGATCATATTACTCAACATAAATAAAAAATAACTTAACTATGCCTACTAGGCTTACAATAGAAATTGACTCGATTATCACTCAAACATACACACTGGTGTATGTCTCAGCTAGGCTTAAAATGACTCCAAACTTTTACAAATCTGCATTTTATTTTTCTCTGTTTCCAAATTATATATTCTCTAAATTTCTTCATTCTCTCTTGTGCTTTCTTGTTGTAGGCTCCATATTTTTTTACTTGCTACTGCTGCAATTTTTCTTTGACTTTTCTTCAATTTGTGTTGAAAAACAATCCGATTTTCTCTTCTACACCTTTCTCTTCAAATATTCACTCAACAATGGACTGTTGTGACAACATTACATCTTCAAACTGGCTTCTTTGCTCTGGCTCTTGCGCTTCATATTCATGAATTTATTTCTGCCATATTTCTTGATAGTAGAATCTTATCTCTTCTTGACTCCATTGCGGAAAAATGGGTTTGATGCATTCTTTCTTGTTTTTCAGAAACTTCCATATCATTCTCTCCACATTCATCATCATGTGTTGTTTCTTTATTCTTATAATATTCACACTCAAGATCATTAGTCACCATTTAATTTAGTTCTTTTATTCAATTTGATGATTTAAAACTCACATCAATTTGCTAGATTCGCTTCTGAATCCATTCTTCAATGAGCTTCAAATTTGTATCAAAATTATTAGCAACCTCAATTTCAACTTCCGCTACCACTTTATTTGAAGCACTTACATAATAAAAAAAAATGTTAAAAACATCTTTGTTATTCTCTTCAATGAGAAATTCATTCTCTACCTCTTCCTTCTCTACCTTATTTTCCACTACATGGAGGTTTTCTTCCACAGTTATGTTGTTAATGGATATTCTCATAAAAAACTCTTCAATCACTTTATCCTCTTCTTAATCATCTGCTACTAGACCATGCACTACTTCATGAGTAGTTCCAAATGCTTCATATATTGCTACTACAAAGGCATCATCAACCTTCAATGCTTCATTAGACATGGCGCTTACCATATTACCATAATGAATTATCGTTTAAAAAAAAAAAAAAAAAATCACTTCAAAATAAGCTTTATATAAAATATATTTTAAAAGGCTTTAATATCCTTTCAAATTCTGAAATGATCCATGTATAACCACACATAAACGTTTAGAAGATATGAAATATTAAAAATTAATTAATTGAAACCCTTTCTCTTTAAGGTTTTACTTCGGTCCGTTTAAAAAAAACCTCTCGACTTAATTAACACGCCGTGAGAAGTAGTGAGGCTATGTACTAACGCTCTTATCGATCGGAAAATTTCATATTAGTGCCCTAATGCTTCCATTGACAATAGGAACCGCGTGTATGCACTATGCAGTAACAGGACTCGTTTTGGAAGCGTTGTGCATTATAACACCCTCAATATAACCGACAAGCTCTGGAATAGCTCAACAAAGAGGAAAATAAATATTTCTATTTTCTCTCACGGATTACTGTTGATCCATTCTATGTGGATCTTTGTAACCTTGATTTCATATTTATGACTTTAGCTTTGATACTAATCTGTTGGAAAGGCAGAGAGAAGAAACACAATTTAACACACAAAAACAATATGAGTTGCAACTCTTCTCTATTAATCACACAAACTTGATTAAGATGACTTGGTTTACAATGAACCCCACGAGGGATTCGCCTAGTATAACTTGACATGACCACACTTACTAAATTCAATTATGACTTAACTCTAATTGACTCAACACTTAGTTGACTGACTCTCTAAATATAGCAAACTCTTCATGCTAGAGTAATTAACTTATTTTAACATGTCTTGCATCGGTGTGCTTTTAAAAAATTTAAATATAAAATTATTTGTAAAATGAATAATTTAAAAAATACGTTTAAAAAAAAAACCTTGAAATTATATATATATATATATATATATATATATTACAAATTTCAAGTTTTTTTCAAATGTTTCTTTAAACCATTTATTTCATAAATAATTTTATATTTAAACTTTTAAAAACCAAAATGCTGCAAAACATATATATATATATATATATATATATATATATATATATATTTTAAATTTTGCTCAGTTATATGATTAATAAAATTACATTACATAAAATTAACTTGATTTAAAATTTAACTGAAATTAGTATATATTTTATAAATATATAATACGATTGAATAATTGATTTTCAATCCTATTAAATTTTTAAGTAGAGATTATATAAGATATAATAATAAAGATGAATATTTAATGAACAAAAATATGATCTCATAGAAAACATTATATAAATCGAGAAAAAATGTATTTAAATTGATCTCCTCATTTTCATAGCTAGTAATTTTCTTGATATTACTAATATGGATCATTTTGGGAGAAATTTCCAGGCACTTTGGCAGGGTGTTCATTCCTGAGGTATACATGGACATCATTATGATTAAACTTCTCAAGGCCAGATATTATCAACACTCAAAATTGGAAAAACTATCTATTTATTCCCCGAAATATGCATGTACAAAACTCTTATTTCTATTGCTAGAAAGATTTAAATTTGTTTGGAGAAAAAAATGTATATTTTATTTATTCCCTAAAATATGCATGTACAAAACACTTATCTCTATTGCTAAAAAAATATAAATTTGTTTGAAGAAGAAAATGCATATTTTACTTGTCACATTCCGCAAAAAGTTGAATTTTGAAATATTTATGGAACTTACTTGAAGTTTTCACAATTGTTATCTCCTATTTGATTCTTGTCATCTTGTTTCTTCTCTCTCTATTTTTATTTTTCCCATTTCATTCTCTTCTCTCTTTTCTATTTTCTTTGTGACCAATTCTCATCCTGATGCTTGTTATATGATAAAACATCATGTATTTGTTGGACTTGAGTGTATTTTCTTGTGTATATAATAAGTAAATATCAAATTTTGTAAGAAAAAATAATTTCTCTCATTTCTCTAGAAAAATTTCAAATGCATATTTCTGTGAATGTTCTTACACTGAAGAAGAAACACCTTTATACTTTGATCATCCATTCCTTTTGGCTCACAACACCTTGTATTACTATTACTTTTTATTCTCATTGACCTATTTTTGTTGTCATTGGACCCTAATTGAAAACCTTGTGGGGAACCCATAGAGTTCCGAGTGTAACCATGTTATTGTTGATTACAGTTCTCTGACCTTATAGGGACATAGTAAAGCACACAACATAGGCATGCAGCTAATGCACTCAACCACTACACAAATACGATAAATAAGCTAAATTTAATATAACAATTATTATTTCAAAACAAAGTACATTTTTTTCAATTTCACACTCCTATCGGCCTTTCCTTACACCTTATGGGGAAATTGCTAGTAATACATCTCACATTTTCAAGATTAAAAAATAACCATAAAAAATAACTAAATTATAACTTTATTTTAAATTATAGTTATTACATGCTTGTCTATTTTGGAATATGAATTCTAGAATTTTAATTTAATTATCAATAATTATCAAGTATTTAGTAGGGATTTAACTTTCATCAAATATATTATATACTATTTTGTGGAAGTAAATTTGTATGGTCCACCTATTAATTATTAATAACTAACTACTCCATGGAGATAAATTCGTACCTTCCACTTAATAATTATTAATATATAAATTAAATTTCTAGAAGCCTCATTTGAAAATAAAAACACCTATATTTTGACAGAAAATAAAAACATGTATACATATACTATAATTAAATTTATTGATTTAGATTAATATAATTTAAAAGTATATTAGTGTGAATTTATCTTAAGTCTAAATGTATCTTAGTCATCTTTTTCTTAATTTTAAAAATATTTTAATTTAGAGAATTATATATATGTTTTTAATTTGGTTAAAAATAAAAACACATTTAAATGCTTTTCAAATAAATAATATTTTATCTGTTATTGCAACTAAAATTATTAATTTTTTTTAGTTTAAATATTTATTATTCACTCATTAATTATTGATGATTAAGTTAAAAATTTGAAAAATTATTTCAAAATAAATATATCTATCAACATAAATACATATTAAAATACTTTATTTATAGAAAATATTAAAATATATTTACATAAGGCATTGTCAAGGTATTTTAGGTTTTGGAGTTTTTGGCCTAAATCTAATAAAAATAATTTGTTATTAAATTTCATTTTTTCCTTGTGTTGTTGACCATCCAATTTTTGAATCCATAAATAAATTCAGCATCCTCAAAACTTCTTATGACACTTGAATTGTGTAAATTTCACAATCTAACACCAACAAATTTATATTAAAATTTTGAGAAAATTTGTGCAAAAGCTATTAAAACATTAAAAAAATAAACAACAACTTAACACTTTAAATAATTAAACATTAAAATATTTTATTTTCCATATACTAACAACACACCAACTTTTGCATTTCCCACAACTCCTACATTTTCTATGAAAATATTGTGAATGGTACTTGCTAAATTACAACTTAATACTTCTAATAATAAAACATAAATATATTTTCTTTTGCCATATACTAATAACACATAAGCTTCTATATTTCCCACAACTCCTACATTTCACACTAAAATATTGTGAATGGTACTCACTTATGTTGATTACATATTTTGGAAATATATAAGCATTTGAAAATCAAAATAGAAATGAAACAATCACTAAAACATACAGAGGGGTTTTAAGACAATTTTTGGGTAAGTTGTCTTAACTTGAGAAAAAATAAAACTTGTGTATTGTCATAGATATTGTCTTTAAGCGGGTGTCTCAAATTAAATCGTATTAAAATTAAATTGTCTTAAAGTATTATCTCTATAAAGACGATATATAACACAAGAATTTTTGTCTCTCCATAGACAATTTCATTTTTGTCTCTCCAGAGACAGTTTCATTTTTGTCTCTCTAGAGACAATAGTTGCACTACAACACAAACGAGGGTTTTAAGACAATTTTTGGGTAAATTTTCTTAATTTGAGACAAAAATAAACTTTTGTATTGTCTTAAATATAGTCTTTAAGTAGGTGTCTCAAATTATTGTCTCAAATATATAACGCAAGAATTATTGTCACTTATGAGACAATTTCATTTTTGTCTCTCCAAAGACAATAGTTGGAATTAAAGACATATTGTCTTTATGGAGACGATGTCTTTAATCCTATCTATTATCTCTCTGGAGACAATATAAAACAATGAATCCCGAAAAATATCTGAGCATTAAAATAAATCAATATAAAAATATTTAATTAGAAAAAACTACATTATCATTGAATAATTCATGTTAGGGTACAGTGGAATCGAACCACCAACCTCTTGCATGGAAGATGTTCTTCCATTCAGCTAGCACCCTTTAAATAAATATGTGAGGAGTTATGGAAATCCTTAAAATTGTACAATATGCATTGATTTTAAAAAAAGGCTCAACACATAATGACACAATCCTTGTAAAATATATAGTAATGCAAGCCCCTATTTTTAACTTAATAATAAAATAACTCAATGGAGTTAGCTCACTGTGATAGCCTTGTAGCTTTACTTGCACAAAAAACTAATAATAAAGAATAATCTGCAAACAAATCTAGCGATGCAAAAAAAAATTAACTAGAATTAGCACAAGCAATACAACAACCACCCAAAGAGCTATGCCAGCTTGCTAGTAGGCACTGATGACACATATGATGTAGTACATCAACTATATCAACTCTGTAGAATTTCCATTAATATTAAGATTTGTATTTAATGGAGAAAAAATAAAAAACAACCTAACTTGTTTTATTGATAGGTAATGTAAATCTTTAGAAAAAGAAGTACATATATGTAGGCCTTGAAATATTTCATGAAATCAAGGAACTCATCTTATTTCTCTCCATTTTCCTTGAATATATCTCTTTTGCTTCCTTTAGATACGCCACAAAATCATTTGTTGATAACGTTTTTTATCCTTCAGAATGTTGATGTAGTCCTAAGCTGTGTTAAATGCTGATGTAGTCTGAGCTACAAAAAGTAAACATGTTACTCATCATGTATTTTGTACAAAATTGCAAACAAATGCACTTATAAGCACCAATTAAGAAGGAAAATAACAGGGTAGAAAGACATTAGAAAGTAATATTTTATCAAACAAATGGACAAACCACACATATTTAAATTCTATATTGATAAAATACTAGGAATTTGTCCCTTTGAAACTAGGAAATGTAAAACTTTGGGAATTCCATATGAATAGGAATATACCATATGGAATGGTTATTTAAGGATCTCTTTAAGAAAATTAAGAAATAAAAAATTTATACATTTAGGTATAACTAAGTTAATTATATCTCTAGGTATTTCCCAACCAGGCACATCTATTGACTTTATGGTTTCCTTGGATCACCAATCCAAGCCCTCTCATCCCTAGGTACACCGCTGATGACATTATCAGGCACTGCATTGTCACCTTCACGGTGATTGTAGAAGCAGAAGGTCCTCCTTCTCCCTCCTCTACTTCCAAAGCCTTGCATTTATGCCTAATGATAAGCAGTTCTATTTATTTTGTTATTTTACTTGTACGTCCTTATTCATTGATATCTTTAAATCTTTGAGTTTTCATAAGTAGCCTTTGCTAGTCCTAGAATTTGTTTTTTATCGGTTGTACTTTTGAGTCCCATTGACCTTTCTTGGTCCTTTGTGGACATTTATAAAATTATGTAACTTACGTTATCTTATGCAAAGAAATGTTCTCGCCCCTCAGCACCACCATACTTTTGTCAATTAGCATGTTTTAATCTTAGCTCACAAGATCTTCTACTTCCATCTACATGAGACCAAGATAGAGGAACACTTCATCTTGAAGTGCCCAATCTATTAAAATGTTAGAGGGAAGTTTAATTTCCTTTTCATATTTTACTAAGTCTCAAAACTCTTTATCCAGGTTCTTACATTTCCAAGACCAGAGATGCTTGAACTTGTACATGAAGGAGGTCCTTAGATTCAGATCTTTATAATTCCACCATTTTCAACCCCATCTAGACCTAGTCTGACTAATTACAAACTTATTTCAGGAAATTATAGCAGAGAGAGGCAGTAAGAGGTAGGTATACAACAGTACTACATCATATATCAAATCAGAGAGACCCCAGGAAGCCACCAATGCTCAACCCTTGCAGTCACATCACCTTAGCTTCTAGGAAAACTCATACCGCATCAGTAGTTATGGTACTTCACCTAGGTCTTAGTCACAAGCTTCTACATCCAAACAAGACATAACTCATACCTTTCCACCCATATCTTCCAAATATTTTGACCAATCATCTATCAGAGTTTCTTCCCTTCAGACTGGATTCAGAAAGAGGATTTCAGGGGAGGTTGATTTCCCCTAGGTGATACATTCCCTCTAGAGGGAAAATTCTCTTTGACCTTCAGTTCTCCACCCCACACTTGCATGTATCTCCATCATCGCTTGATCTCATTCGTTAGAACTTTCGTTTTGGATTCTTCTTGACATAGGATAGATTTTCTTCTATCATCTTTTCCTAGTGACTTCTTTAGCATTCCCACTTTGTATTCTCACAGTTGTACTTAGCAATCCCATTGACCTATTTTTGGTCATTTCTTGAACGTTCAAGAAATTAACTTATCTCTTCTAAATCCAAGTCTGCCAATATAATCCTCTCAATCATATCTCTGGATATAATATCTCAACTCATTGGTTACATTTAAAATATTTCATTTTTGTATAGGCATTGTGGTTCTACAGTAAAGGAAAAACTTCTTGTTATAAGGCACTACTATATACATGAATATTTTTCCCAATGCAATTTCCCCTCTCCCACCCACCCTATAGAAGCATGCTCCAAATGGAATGAGGTAGGAGCACACCAAGAGCACACTGCAAAAACACCCCCTTACAGTAGTTTTTTCAGGAGTGGTTTGCCAACCCATGATGGGGCACTCCCTCAAGTTCCTCTAAGGCATGCACTGAAGAAAGTTGATTTCCTCATTTTTTGTATCCTTTTTTCATGCAGCACCTATGGGAAGGCCCCATTAGGACCCACGCCCTACGAAAGATGGATTAGGCATATAGAATCCCCAACATCTCTTCTTTTCTCATTCTTTTTATCATTTCATTCACCTTTGGTTATGAAGTTTATACATTAGGGCACTAATGTTTAGGATAACATATTTATGGATTGAAGGCTACATAGCTTTAGGGTCAATCCTACCTTCCAAAAATATAGCTCTAATCTTATGCTCTATTTTCTTTTGAATTGTTTATTTTGTAAATTAAGCACTTGGCCTATTCTGTAAACAATTATATAAATGTTACAACTCTTTGGCCATGATAGCCTATTTCATTTCCTAGTCAATTTCTTGTTATCTAATTTACTCACTAGATGGTTGAAGTCACATCAACTAAATGGATGATTCTATAATGATTAAAATAATATCGACGGAATTTATAAATATTTTATAATTTAGTATTTGTCTACAAGTGCCACAAAAACTATGTTTTCATATTTTATGCAACTAATTGACCATTCTACACATTTTTTTATACATGCATGCACACACTCACACTAAAAAATTGAGAGACTCTTCTCTCCAAGGATATTTTGGAAAGGAGAGCTACCTCTCCCACTCCCCACTTGCTTTCATACTACATCAACACTAGTCACACATGCCAATACCAAACCTACACCAGTTCATTCATGTTTCAATCAGATTAATAGGAGAACTTTAAGACTACTTAACTCATATTAAAATTTTCAAAAAATAAATAAATTCCCAAAAATGAAAATCTTGTCAAATTCAAGGTCTTTTCACATATACTATTTCACTAACCAACTTAATTAATTTTAGCCACTAAAATAATTACCATTATAAAACAAAGATACCTCTGAAAACTTTTAAAAACCTCATTTCCTTCTTTTCTCACCTTAATCATTAATATTTAAATAAGTATCTCAAAATACAAGAAAGGAAAAAAAGAACAAAGAAAAATATCGACAAAACAATACCTCAGACAATTGTGCAGGCGCCTCACTTTGTTTTGATTGATTTTAAATTACACAAAAATAAGAATACAACCCCATGCCAACTATAGAAAATAATATTCCACGAATATTCTGCCAACTAAAAGGATCATGAATTAAAATGTAGCCAAAGGCCAGAACCAAGCAACTCTTCAAGTGTCCTAGAACTTGATATGTGACTATAGATGTCTTTCCAATCATAAGGAATGTACTGAAGTTGAAAGATACGGAGATCAAACAGGATAAAACAATGAAAATTTGTAAACAATATTAGGAAAAAATAATTAGTAATTTGAAAAAAATATATAGAATACACTGAATAACTTATAGAGATACTCTAGGTCCAAAAAATCCTTAGAACATAATTCTGCATAAAGATTAGAATGGAAAAGATAATGAATTTGTTAGGATATTCCGACACATAGGAAATAGTTAAGAATAACTTATTCTAGTGTAGAGTTAGGTAAAGTGTGTTTCTTTACCATGTACATTTGTAACTTATAATCCGATCGTCACAATTTGTAGTGATCCGACGGTTATCTCTCTCCCTGGTATTAATGACACTTGATCCGTGGCTTAACACCTTATTGGTCCATGATCTCTATTTAAAGAGCATGGAGGGTCATTTTTCCGGTAACCATTTATGAGAGAAACATATGTAACTTTTCTTTTTATATTAATAAATTTCCTGAAGTGGCTGTGTTGGCTCAGGCCATGGACTATTTCCCTTTTCGAGGGTTTTAACCACGTGATTATACTGGTGTACAGATTTGTGATATGTTTGTGAGAGGTGACCTTTGGTTCTTGATCTAAGGAACTTTTTCTGTAAATTCCTACATGGTATTAGAGCTATTTTGAGGGCTGCATCCATTGTTGATCAAAATCCGAAGTTGGTTTGACTACATGTGAATGCCATTTTGTAGATATACTATTTGTAAACATTTTTTCACTTGGAGAACTTCTTTGTTGTGTCTGAAGCATATATTATAGTGAGGAAAGCCTTTCATTTCATGTGAAAAGGTTTCTGGCTGCCCAAGTTATGAAATCTTAGATCTGGAGGTATAAAGAATTTGTTTTGCAGTTATATTTGTAAATAGTTCTGCTTATTTCGGTTCCCTCTATTTATTTTTGGTTTTTAGGTTTTATTTATTTGCCAGATCTATACCTTCTTCTCTATGTATGCTCTTTTCTCTGTGCTACGTGCGATCTCGGAAAATCAAAAATAGGAAAAGGGATTTTTTTTCTAAGTGTGCTCTTTCCCCGCACCTTTGTGTGATCTCTAGAAATCAGAAATAGTGAAAAATTTGATAGTTTCCGGTAAGGCTAACCGAAAACCTATCATTCTGCCGTAAGGGTTTGCATTTAGTTTTTTTTTTTTCTCTCTCGTTTTTTATGTTTTTTTGTGTAGGAAAAGCCACACACAACGAAGAGTAAAAAAAAAAAAAAGCCTTGCTTCCTCCTTTCAAACAATAACATAATCTATTTACTATCTCACTTGGTGAGGAGTTAGTTTATGAGAATAGAGGTCTTGGGTTCAAATCTCTTTCTCAAGCTTCTTTTTGTAAAAAAAATTTGTTAAAGGGGAGGGATTTATTTTTATTTTTTTAAAGTTGAACTTCATCACCAAATTTCAAACCATTCCCATAACTATTTGGCATCTACAACTCAATTTTTTTCAAAATGCATAAATTCTTCATCTAGAAGCTATATCTTGAGCCCCTTTTTTTTTAACGGCCTAGTTTTTCGAGATATTTCCATTGGAGTAGTTAGCTTCATATTTTCTCAGCTTTAGTATTAAAAAAGAATGGAAATTGCATGCCCGATTATTCTGAACAACACTAATTATTTCCAATGGCTATCTCACATGCTAGATATACTTCGAAGTAAAGGGATTTATGGAATAGCCACAAGGCTAGAAACTAAACCTTCTGATGATAATAAAGTCACTAAATGGGAAAATAAACAAGATCAAGCACGAGGGTTGATAGGAATGCCCATTGCTCAAGATCTTCGATTTCATATGCTTGACATTGACACCCCTCATGAAGCCCTAGACAAGCTAAATACTGTCTTTGGCATTCAAAATTAGATCAGGGCCCATCAGCTTGAAAATGAGTTGCTTACATTGGACCCCAATAATTTCTCCTCTATTGAAGATTTTTTGTCCAAATTCAAGACCCTTAGAGTTCTTTTAGAAGGTTTTATGGTAAAAAAGGAAGATGGTAGCCTCATCTATTGCATTCTTACTAAGCTTGGCCCTACATACTCTATATTTGTTTCCACCTTCCATTACACAAGAGAAGCCATCATTTCTTCAGGAACCACCTACAAGAACCCATCTTTTGATTCCTTTTGTGATTCTTTGGTAAGAGAACAAGAAAAAATCTTACACCTTGGTCTTATCACTTTTGGAAATGCTTCTAAGAAAGCCTTAGTAGCCCAACAACAATCATATCAAAAGAATCCCAAGAAGCAGTATCCTAAAAAGTATGGTCCGAAACCAAACAAGGGTCCTAAGAAATTTTAGCTACAAACTGAAAAAGAAACTCACCAAAATGATAAGGAATGTAAAAACAAAGGGAAGAAGACAGATAGAGATTGTAACTTTTGCAATCATGATGGCCATATAGAGTCCAAATTTTTTAAGAATATGGAAGCCTTAGAAGCAACAGTGAAGAAGCACAACATTAATTTGGAGCACTCTTCACCTTCATCTTCAGGAATGGCACTTTCTTCTTGTGGTAGTCAAGCATCAAGATCTGGTTATCCATTAAATGTATCTTCTTCTTCTCATTCTCATGAGTGCCTCATTGATTCTGGAGCTTCTTACCACATGGCCAAAAATCAAACCATGTTTTCTTCTTTAAATGATTGTAACACCCAACGTATTTAGGTTGGTGATGATAGATCTCTTATTGTTGTAGGATCAAGAACCATTCATATTGATAATGATCAATTTAATGATGTACTATGTGTTCCTACCTTTTCATGCAAGCTTCTCTCTGTTTATCAGATAACTCATTCAGGTAAAGGTAAAATAGTAGAATTCTCACCTCGTGATGTTGTAATCAAGGACCTCAAAGATCCTTGACATATTTTAGCTACTGGCATTACTGATGATTCCACAAGGTTGTATAAGTTTGACAAATTTGGGTCATCTTGTCTTCCCTCTATTTTTGTTGCTCATAATGATGATGTGAGAAAACTTTGGCATGAGTGATTTGGTCACTTAAACTATCTCTCTCTTCAAACTCTATGTAAGGAAAATATGGTGATGGGCCTTCCTATGGTATCTTTCCGAGATGGTGTTTGCTCCGGATGTGTACTCGGAAAAAATCATCAGGATAGTTTTGAAAAACATGCCTCTTGGCACGCTTTAGCCCCTTTACAGCTTGTGCATAGTGATTTATGTGGTCCACTTCTTGTTGTTTCTTTCTCTGGTTGAAAATAATTCTTAACTTTTATTGATGATTTTTCAAAACATATGGGTATACTTCTTAAAACTCAAGAGTGTATTTTTTAACATGTTCTTGGCCTTTAAGGCCTTTTTTGAGAAACAGTCTGGACATAAAATTCTTAAGTTAAGATCAGACAATGGCGGAGAATATGTTAACAACAAATTTATCAACTTTCGCACCTAGCATGGCATTAAATTGCAACATACCATTCCATATACTCCACAAAAAAAATGGTGTAACTGAAAGGAAGAATCACCTCTTAAAAGAAATGGCTAATTGTATGCTTCAATCTAAAGGACTTGGTCTCAATTTTTGGGTAGAAGCCATTAACTGTGAAAATTACATAGTAAATTGCACTCCTACTAAGGTTTTAAAGAATATAACTCCATAAGAAGCTTGGAGTTCAATCAAACTAGATGAAAGTCACTTTCATGTTTTTGGAAATGATGCTTGGGCCCATATTCCAGATGCAAAACATAAAGCCTTAGAACCTAAGAGTGAAAAATGCATTTTTGTTGGATATTCTGAAGATGTCAAAGGAAATATACTTCTTCAACTTAAATCCAAAAATATAATCATTATAAGAGATGTAAAATTTGATGAAAATATATTGGCCTGCAAGCCTAGTTTGGCGGATGTGCCACCTTTGGCTTGCGAGCCTGATTTGGCATATGTGCCACCTCTCTCTCTCTCCCTTCTATTTTTAATAGCATTCCTTCTAGTTCAGATGACGACATCGAGGATGAAAATCCTCCTCCACCTCTTGAAATTGTTCATTTTACTCCACTGCTTCCAAGATGGGTCCGCTCTACTTGGAATGCAGTAGGTTCCCTTACAAGTGACCCTGCCGATCGATGATGTACATGTTCTTAGTTTGAAAGAGCCTCTTCCTTATTGGCTCAAGTTTCAGAAAATTCTGATCCAGATAACTTTGAAGCAGCCTCCGGTCATCTAGATTGGGATGAAGCTATGAATGAAGTATATCGCTCCTTATTGGAGAATGATACTTGGGATCTTATTCCTCTTCCAAAAGGAAGAAAACTTGTCAGATGCATATGGGTTTACAAAACAAAGTTTGGACTAGATGGAAAAGTAGATAGACATAAAGCTCATCTTGTCGCTAAAGGATTTTCACAAGTTGAAGGCATTGAATATAATGAAACCTTCTCCCCTGTTTCCAAAATGAATTCTATTAGCCTTGTTCTTTCCCTTCCGGCTTCCTTTAAATGCGAAGTCCATCAGATGGATGTTAAATTTTCCTTCTTACATGGAGATTTACATGAATAAATCTACATGGAACAACCCCCTGTCTTTATCCAAAATGACTCTAGCCTTGTTTGTTGCCTTAGGAAGTATCTCTATGGTCTCAAACAAGCTCCTCGGGCTTGGTATGAAAAAATGGATACATTTCTATTAGATAATGGCTTTTCTAGGTGTCATTTTGACAACACTGTCTACAACAAAAAAGTGGGTAAGGCCTTCACCATCCTTTTTCTTTATGTTGATGATATTATCCTTACTGGTACTAATCCAAACCATATAAACCATGTGAATTCTAGCCTCAAAAAGAAGTTTTAAATGACGTACTTAGGACACTTGCATTATTTCCTTGGTCTTCAAGTCTTGCAATCCAAGGAAGACATTACCCTCTCTTAGTCCAAGTATGCCTGTGATATTCTGCACCACTTTCACATGGAGTCAAGATTTCAGTTTGGAGTCAAGATTTCAGTCACTCGTACTACCCCTGAAGTTGATGCTACCTTATATCATCAACTTGTTGGTAAACTTCTCTATCTAACCCGTAGTTGTCCTGACCTTTCCTTTGTCGTTGGTCTTATCGCTTGGTTTATGCATCAAGCTCATGAAAGTCAATGGAAAGTAAATAAAAGAATACTTCGATATATTCGAGGTACAGTTCAGTTCAGGATTCATTACAGTGCAAGGGCATCTCCATTGTTGATTGGTTTCACTGATTCTGATTGGGTTGGTGACCCTGATTATCGAAATTCTACTACAGGATACGTATTCACTCTTGGTTCAGGACCTATTACTTGGTCTTCTAAGAAACAAAGTGCCATCTCTCTTTCTTCAACATAAGAGAAGTATCGTGGTGTAGTTAAAGCTAGCAAGGAAGCCATGTGGCTTTGTAAGATCATGTCTGAATTTGATCTTCATCAGCAGCATCCAACTACACTTTGGTGCGATAATCAGAATTCCATTCAGCTATGTAAATATCCAGTTCAGCATCGGCATATGAAACCCATTGAACTCCATATGCACTTCATCAGAAATCTCATTCATGATCGTGTTCTTGAAGTGCAGTATTGGCCAACCAATGAGGAAGTAGTCGATATCTTTGCAAAGGCTCTCACAGAAGAAAAGTTTACCAAATCCATGCTTGGAGTTCAGGAAATTTTTCATTAAGGGGAAATAGGCTCTAATGCCTTCTTCCTTCTCCTATTGTGTCACCTTTGTAAATCCTTCAATCCTATCCCAATTTGTTCTTAAGGGGGGATGTCAGGATATTTTGACACATAGGAAATAGGCTCCTTTTGTTTCACCTTTGTAAATCCTTCAATCCTATCTCAAGTTGTTCTTAATGGGGGATGTTAGGATATTCTGACACATAGGAAATAGTTATGAATAACTTAGCCTAGTGTAGAGTTAGGTAAAGTGTGTTTCTTTACCATGTACATGTATAATTTATAATCTGACGGTCACGATTTGTAGTGATCTGACAGTTATCTCTCTCGTTGGTATTAATGACACTTGATCCGTGGCTTAACACCTGATTGGTACATGATCTCTGTTTAAAGAGCATGGAGGTTAATTTTTTTGGTAATCGCTTATGAGAGAAACATATGTCACTTTTCTTTTTATATTAATAAATTTCCTGAAGTGGTCGCGTTGGCTCAGGCCATGGATTGTTTCCCTCTTCGAGGGTTTTAACCACGTGAGTATATTGTTGTACAGATTTGTGATTTGTTTGTGAGCGATGACCTTTGGTTCTTGATCTAAGGAGCTTACCCTGTAAATTCCTACATAATTGA
Source organism: Pinus albicaulis (assembly GCA_034641835.2). Classification (NCBI taxonomy): domain Eukaryota; kingdom Viridiplantae; phylum Streptophyta; class Pinopsida; order Pinales; family Pinaceae; genus Pinus; species Pinus albicaulis. The sequence continues at coordinate 388,228,158 of CM076576.1, read as the reverse complement.
GAAAATAAAATTTGAGAAATGGAACTAATAATGAGAGAAAAAATCCAATAAGTAATATAAAATTAACAAGTCCTCACGTATCAGGTGAGAATGGATAATTTTTTGGCTTCCCACCTTCAAAAGAATCATCCATTTCATGACTTGATAGCTTAGTAGAAATGAGTCATGCTTCATCTAATCTTGTTTCAGCACATATGTTATTGGCATACACACTCACAATGTTCTCGATAATCAAAGTTGAAACCAGTAAAAAAATAATGTAATAGTCAGGTTATAACAATGTAAGCATGGTAAGTTAGACTTCCATCGTTGAAAAAGTTGAGACTTAAGAATCATAAATAAAACATATTTCAATGCCTATGCTAACCTTGAATGTATGGGAAGTCAGGATATTTTGGTGTAACATCATCAAAAGGGAGCTCTGTGACATTCTCAATAAACATTTAAAAAAAAACTTTTTATGTTGGATTTCTATCAAAGAAAATACATCATTAGTTTAAATTATCTTTTTGGTAACATGATAGATAGAATAATGCCTCTTATATGTTCCCCGTGTCTAAAAAAATAACCAAATATAGCTTTACAAAAATATATTCAAGTAATAATTTTGACCCTAGCAAGAATGGAAATAGAAGCAATTAACGAACGAGCATATTCTTGGCGTGTACTTAGGCTGCTAGGTTCAAAACCAACTTCCACAACCTAAAAATTAAAGAGATAAAAATTGATTCAAGTGATTAGAATAATCACATAAATCCCCCGTAACTGAGATGCAACTAAATCTCTCCTACAAATATTGCTCCAACCAAAATACAATAAACCTCATTTCATCAAAAAAACAGCCAAATGAACATATAATATTTTCACAAGAACTCTTCCAATTACCAAAAAGGAAGGAAAAGCAATTTAGATTTAGAAAAAATCATCATCAACATAACAAATAATGAAGACACCATCAAAGTTAATCCCTTGTTATGTGAGAGACTTTATTTCTCTAATGATTTGCGTCTCAAACCTAATTTAATTAAATCACATAACATCATGATTTTGATCTCCACCTTCCTTTCAGTCGCCCATGTTTGAAGGCCATTATCATATAAAAGCACCTAAAGCTAAATTCTAATGTCATCAATTTGAAAGAAGTTCATATTTGTATACAAGGGATTACTAGTTAATGCATCTTTGCAGGCCACGTAAGAGTACAATTCAGAGTATTTTATGTTCCTTTTGTGCCTTCTATTTTATCTGTGGCATTATAATGAGAAAATTTATTATTGAACCACATGATGGAGTTACTTAGAATTAATGAAGACTAGCATTCCATCTGCAAAGATGATCTTATGTATCTTATTTCTGAGACTAGAATATGGGAAAATTTTCAAGCTTAGAAAGGATTAGGTGCATACTCATGTAAGCATATTACTAGTAAGCTCTAGTATTTTGTTTTATCACTCAAAACATGAAAGTCGAGTTGCATGTTTTAAAATTTATGGGAAAAACAATATGCATAGTTACTTCATGCATTTATTGAACATACAATTCTAAATAAGAAGTTCTAACACAATTTGGCACTAGAGAATAGAATTATAAAATGCTTATCCTTCAAATTTTCTTAAATGGTGATGGAAGAGATGGAAGAAATATATTCGTAGATATTTAATAGAAATTGAAATTTACATCAATGACCAATAAAGGAGGATGACCGTGTCTTGGTCTAGGAAAGAAAGTTTAGGTCAAGGTTTTATCATGGACTCTATTCTCATAAGGTGAAGAATCTACAAGAAAATATTTGCGGGTTTTCTCCTGAAGAGGAGGGGTTTTAGCCCGAGCTTGGAGCCTATCTATTGTGTCACTAATGTTATTGTTTGGATGGTTGTTTGATTTATTGAACATAATCATAGTAATTAACGAAGATAATAAGTAAATAAGTAACAAAAAAAAAATATCATATAAGATAATTTGCATTAACTCTTGCCCTACGTAATTATCAACAAGGTGTGCAAGAAGCAAATGGAAACTAGAACTGAAATATAGATTGGGATGAGAAAATAGATCAGTCTTCAAAAATTGTTCATCTATTTTGAAGCAAGAAACAAATAACAATGAATTTCTAAAAACTACAAAATATATATAATTTCTCTAATAAAATGTGTAAAACATGATGTGTATAATATGACTTCAAAGATATGAACAAGACATGAACACAATTTTATGGAACATCAAAATCGAAAATACAGAAAATGAATTAAAAAAAAATAATATATAGAAAATGCTAAAGTGAAAAGGATACAATTTGTGCAATGCATGTCCTCACTATTGCAAGTAGAGATAATACTGATCCTAGAATATTGAGGTGCAAGTCAGTGATAGTAGCAATGCCAACATACACCAAAAGGATGACAAGTGAAAACTGGATTTTTTGGCTGCAACATATAGGACAATGTAATAATATCAAAGAATTTAGCCTGCAGTCACTATCAACACAAAAAATCTTTGTAATGGATCTCAAAGAAAATTGTTTTAGAAAGAAGAAAAAATAGGAGTGCTAAGAGTTATTTCACATGGACAAGTCTCATGATTTACATCCACATCACTATAAATCATTAAATAGAGAAGGAAATTCCTGGAAGGTAACCTCTATTAGATGGAAATATCAATCTAAATTAAGGTATGTGGACGAGGATGTGTAAGAATATTTAAGTAAAACTTAAAATTGAGTCTTGTTTCACCTCACATTCATATCTAAAGTATGGTAGAAAAGGAAATATGATCTGATTTGGATCCTCACCTAAAATATTACTAAAATGTGTAATTAGCATGAATGTTTTGTTTTATTTATTTTGTATATTCCGCAAAATTGGAAGGGAAAACAAACCATTGTGATGGTCAAACTTCCAAGGGAAACCAATTAAAATAAATGAATACTATAGTGAAGACATCAACATGGAAATGCAAGGAGAACTCAGAGAGTAAAATAGTATAAATGAGAGCTCGAAGAGGGAAACCTACTTTAATATCAGTGGAGTCAACAAGCTTTTCCATGATGAGTGAATTTGCCTCTGCACCATGTCCATCTGCAATTATTTTCTTGGAATAATATACATCTGTGTATAGCTCACCCCTTGGTATTTATCTCCTAAGCCTAATTAAATGGACATTAAATGTGGAAATCTATTTATAATTCTTTCAATTTCATGGCTCCGGTGTACATTAATTAGTTTATTTCATGCTTGAGAACCCTCGGCTATGAATTTTCTCACGAAGTATACAACAATCTCATTCTTGTAAAAATAATGTAGGAAAACCTGCTATATTTATTGGTAAAAGAGAACAATGGTTTGTCTCACTTCCGAAGTCAAATTACTTGTTGGGCATTATTACCTTTTCATACAAACCATCCAGAGAATTCTTGTTTACTGGGAGTTTTTATTTTTCCCACTCACTGTCGACATCAAATTATAGCTTGCTAAGAATTTTTATTTTTCCCAAAGGGCATAATTTCATAACATTATCTTCATTTCTAGGCATATATATTTTTCCATCCATAGAATTCTATTACTTGTTGGGTGTTTTTCCCTTGTCCACTGTTGGCGGTGATTTCATTGTTCTTTAAAATATGGGTGAATAGTAGAATCTCTTCTATGTAAATGAGTTATGATTATTTTTTTCAGGCCAGATCAAGTTCATCAACCATAAAGAATAAAATCTAATTTCGTAGAGGATATGTGTGATGAAAAAAGCAACCCATAGGTCTAGCATTTAGAAGTCACAACATAATATAAGAAAAAAAATAATATATAGATTTTTTATTATGAATAATAATAATGTGTCTCATGAAGTATTGTGACATGTTCTACCAAATATACTACTATTACGATAATAATAGGTTTATTTCTTAAGATCCTGAAGATAAATAATATTGAGTTTCAATTTTTCAGAGAGTCCCTTTTTCGAAAACAAGATGTAAATGAAATTAATAAAACCTTCACATTTTCCACACTCAAGCTACATAATGTCTCTACATAATATTTCAATTCTTATGGAATTTTTACCAGAAAACAGATAACTTTTAAGCCTTCTGTGAGATTTCTTAGTCCTTGTTTTTGTTCCCAAAGTGCAATAGCATGAATGAATGTATATTTTGTGTGAGCCTCTTGTAAAATAGCTTACAAAGGTGTAGCGGAATGGACCTAACATTCCTACGTATTGTAACATCAAGGCACAATGCCATTTCAAATTTAATATAAAGCATACTCACCCTTCGACCACTGCATAAGGATCTTATCAAAGTCTTAGACACAACTTGAAATTAAGAAATACGGTATATTATATCATAAGTATTCAAATAGTTTATGCCTACCACTTTTTACAATGAACACAAAGACAACAAGAGGATTCAAAAATTAAATTCATAAGCATTATAATCATAAAATCATCATGCCTATTCAGCTTGGATGCAAAAAGTTATAGGAGTAACAATTTTTCACTCACCTAAAATCTTCTTTGAAAAAGAATCTTTTGAAAAGAATGATACAAGGAATAATTTCCAACATGGTCATCTAAAGAAACACAAATGAAATCTCATTACTTTCAATCTCATGAGAAAATCTAAAATATGGAAAAACTTAGGAAAATGGTTTTGCAAGTTTGAAACAAGACAATAATATACATTGCTTCAATATACCTGATAGAATCCAACAGAGTTAAAACCGAGATAGAGGTTCAGAAGTCCAATAGAGATACCATTCAAAATACCAAATCCCATTACAACCCATGCATCAAATGACTTATGTTCAAAAATTTTCAACCATAATTCTATATGCAGAGAAAATAACGTAACAAAAAGATGCAAGTTGGTCAATGTTGTGGCTGCCAATCAAAGTAGAAACATATAACCAATCAAATTTACCAACCAAAAATCACAAATATGATGGAAAATCCTTTCCAAATGATTAAAAATTAAAACTAAAATTTTACTACCTCTTTAGACTGCTCTAAATATAATATGTTGACTCTCCAATAATATACTGCGGATTGATGAACAAATGTAATCTTAGGGCTGAAATCTCCCCAATGTAAAATAAAATTTGTTCTCATTACATATTTTTCATGAAAAGGAATGGAATTTTTTATAGATTTTTACATCCAAATATTCTGAAGATATAGAAGTGGGGATTTAACAACCTTTGATCTCAATTGGACCCCATCATGACTGTAAGCATGGTTGAAAACTCTGATGGGAAGTATATTTACCAAAAATAACCACACCTCATGAAAGCAAGATGAAAAGTTCACCTTAATTCAACAATATGGCATTTTCTTCTCCATGGCCATTGGATAGAAATTAGCTAAACCATTCAACTCATGATTTCTAGTTACAACAGTTTGATGACAATAGGAAAATGATATAGATATAAATTGTACAATGTAAGCATATATTTAGGATATAGATAATAACTAGAAACTCATAGTACATTTTTAAGTTAAACCATCAATAATAATTCTCTTAGACTTACGTCAGGGATTAACAGTGTTCCAACCTAAGCCCAAAGAAAAAGGATCAATCTAAATAGAAAAATGACACAATATCAACTAAGCCTGCATATGTACATCATATACTTGACCATTTTGGCCTCTGTGATATAGTCAGTAGTAGGCACATGTAGTGTTTTTAAGATTTGTGGATTGTGTGGTCCTTAAGCATGGACATCGTAGGCATGGAAATTCATTTCTAGTTACATTAGGTATATTTGGTCTGTCATTAATATTGGGATGGTTTCATGTTAAATTTATACATTCTTTAATGGAAAGATGACATGTGGGGTTTTCTTTCTACCTCCATTGGTAGATGGCATGCAAAAATACCCTTTTCATCAAGGATTGATTTGGGATTAATGTACAAGATAATGGTTATCTTCATGTGATATTAATTGTACTCACAACCTTCAAGCTTTTGGTCATTATTCCCTCATGGTATTGTGCCAAATGATTCTTGATGAGTGTTTTCTTGTATTACATTGTGAATTGTCTATACCTATTTAGAAGAATTGGAGATGGTTTTACATGAAGCCTATCCATTGATTACCAAGAAATGGAGCTTTTATGATAAGTTTGGGCCATGTTGATCAATAATGAATCACCTCAATTGGAAATTTGATGTTCATGATCATGAACTAGGATGTATTCAGAGATCTCAAGACATCTCACACTTCTAAAAGTCGAGTTCTTGCGTGTATGGTCCTTCAAAATTTCCTAGCAGATAATAATCGTCTTCATTGAGATAGATTTATTGAGGTTGTTGTTTACTTTGTAATAGCTAAGCATGCAATCTGGTAATGCGAGGTTGATGATATGTTTAAAAACTAGATAATAGCTGAAAAATAGTCTTCTTCTTATTGGTCCAACTCACTTGCATGGGGCTTGTTAGAAGACAAATGAGGATTTTGAAAGTGGGTAGGAAAATGTGGAATGCTTTCATATTAGCTGGAATTTCCTTCTTATAGAATATATTGTCACATAGTCAGCTTTGCAAGAGTCAAATAATCCATTTCAATAATATTTGGCTATCCAGTGGATTGTTGTTTTGTCAGAAAGATAGAGATAGTGTTCTAGACAAGACCAAGGTGAATATGTTGGCTCTCCTATATAGAAAGGGACATTTTCAGGAATACCTTTCAACATATTCTTGTCATTTCCTTTGTTTCTCGTCTTCATTGGAAACAATTTTTGTTTGAGGCCAATTGAATAATCCTGAAGGTTGATATGAGAATACAACATGCTATCCGATTAGCTGCTATTTCCTCCTTATAGAATGGCATCACTATGTAACTAAATTTGAAAGAGGAAAATAAGTCACTCAACCCAACATTAACTACTACTTCAGATTATATTTCGAGATAGTCTTCAAGTGGGAACTAGGGTGATTATGCTGGCTTCCCTTACTTTTAGGGGCAGAGGAATTTTCAGAATGGCTATTTTTCATAAACATAGAGTGTAATACCCCAAGTTTCTATGCTTTTAATTTGACAATTGAACAATTCCAAAGGGGAGAGTGGACCCCAATGGAGAACTATTATGTGTATTTATTTTTTATTTTATTTAATAAAAATAAAATGGAAAATTATGTGTGCTATGACTAGATTGAAAATTGATATCTGAAAAACCTAATCCATGAGGATGGATAAGGTGATAAGACTTTCCCACACCTTCCAGAAAATCCTTGGAAGGAATAAAACAAGTTACTAAAAAATAGATTTGGAGATAAATATCTAATTTCCCCAATAAAGAGGAAAGTATTGGGAAGAGGTGGAAAAGGCTGGAAAAGTGGAAAAGACATCTTTTAAAGTACCTCTGTGGAACAAACAGAGGGAAATCATAGGCAAAACAGGAAGAAATAATCCTAAATTTACTGGACCCAATAAATAGAAACAGGCTAGGGAAATCAAAGATTAAATAAGCTGCTCTAGGATAGACAAAGGGTTGTCTATCACTGGAGCTGAGGTCTCTGTTCAGGGGTGAGTTACGGAGAGAAAACTATATGGTTGGGTGGAAACTACTCAGAACTAATTGGTATGCAAACTAAACCAGAAATGAATTGTTTGATGTTAAATTTTCATGTGTGATGCTTAGCACCTGATTAGGGGATTGTTAAGATTAAGGTGAATGTGTGCAAGTTAAAATGGTATCGTTCTCACCTATGTTTAGTTAGCATTGAGTATAATGAATTAAAATAAACCAATACATTTAACATATTTTGTGCTACAGTAGTAATACTAAAATCTGTATGGTTGTATGGACAAGGTCTGGTTAGATCTAACTCCCAGAGTGTTTAAATCCGGTGACAAATTTAAATCTGGGGTTAGGATTCTACCAGAGAGTGTCTTTATTCTAGTTAAATAAAAAAACTGTTATAATTATCTGACTAGAATCTCGAAAATAAAATATCATTAAACATATTTTAAAATTTAGATCTGAGATATAACACTCTACACAGTTAGAGGTAGAGGCTCTAATATAGATACATAAATGCATGCATAAGAATTAGAATGCTGCAAGAAAACTTAAGTGCTGACAGAAAATAAACGAATTGATTACAGTATGATTCTAACTTAATTTACAGCTATGAATTTCTACTCTAAAGAATTTAGAATTTATTCATAATTCCATATTTAAGGAATGTACATATGTTATTTAGAAACTCAGATTAAAGCATTCCACATATGCTAGAAGACTAGTCTAGAGTAAAACATCAGGAAACAGATCGCTCTATAGAACAACACTATATTCGATCAAAATAGCATGTTAAACTCAAAATAGGTAAATATGAACAAACTATATATATGTGGAAAGAGGAGAACATTATTATGCTTTTTACTTCTGTTGTAAATAATTTTAAACTAGATATAGTTAAAGTTAAGCCTATCATATATATATATATATATATCTGTGTGTGTGTGTGTGTGTGTGTAGAAATGGAGCAACATTCTATGTTCTATGCTACAATGAGTAATGACAGTAGGAGCACCTATGATAATCTCTTGGATACATGCAGATGTATATATTATGATGTTAGGAATACAAAAAGAGTGATATCATTACAAGACAATTTTATAAGAAATTAAACAATATTCCATTATCATAATTACTTGAACAAGACAAGTCTATGGAAGCATAAATGAAACATTAAATTTAATAATATGAAAGATATATATATATATATATATATATATATATATTATTATATATATGTATATATATATATATATATATATATATATATATATATATATATATATATATATATATATATATATATATATATGTATATATGCATATATATATAAATATATATATATATATATGTGTATATATATGTATATAAAATGCATGAAGTACAAATGAGTGCATTCCTTGTATTAGGTAAGAGATAATGCATTAATCAATTATTTAACTCACATAATAGAAAAACCTTCACTGAAAAATTATATAAAATTTAATACAGTCCAAACTGGGTTATAAACCCAGAAATGTTTATATTTATATTACAATAAAACATAAAACTCAGTACAATAACGCAACCGAAGTATGACCATAGTAAAACAATATTCTACAGCTTTGGAAAATCTGGAGTAATGACCAGTGCAATAGAAACGTCCAAGAATAATGTTACCAACCTGTGTAAAATAAAACTCAGTCTCAAGAAAAGAGGTCGCGGGGTTTACAATATTTCCTAGCCAGAACGAAATGAACAATACTGTGGATGTACCTACATAACACAAACAAACTGTTTAGAATTATTGAAGTAAAAATAGATTCACAACTAATGAGCAACATGAGGAAATTGAGGCACAGAAGTAAAATGATTAAAATGATATACCTTGAGAAGCTTCTGCTACACGACTACCACACCTGCAGCTACAAAAAAAAAAAAATAGAGGTAAGAGAGAAGTATTGACAATAGAAAAAAAAAAATGTAGGGTCAAGTTGTATAACGAAACCCTCGTGAGCGAAAAATCGAACCTAGCAATAAACAAAGGAAATCCAAAAAACAACAATGAATACCTTGTATATTTTCAAGTGTAAGATAGATGGAGAAACGATCTCCAGGGGTTACACAATCACACTACTATCTGTCTTTGATGAGCTACAATCATATATGCAAACACCGATATGAGTATAGAGGATTCCAAATATTCGTGAAAGTAAGCATTGTGACTATATAGATGGCCCCAAATTTAAAAGAAAGAGGATGGTCATCATTTAGAATAGCAAGGAAACCAGAAGCCATAAAAATGACACAATGATTTGATTTACCTCATGAATGACAGAGGGAGGACTCCCTACCTCAACGTAACTAGAAAATACATACTCTGGAAGAGAAATGTCCCGAAATTGAGTGCTATTATGGAGCAGAAGAAGCTTGGTTAAATTCATAACGGAATATTAACTACAAATAAGCCAAAAAAGACACGAATACTAAGCAAATTAGCTCATAACGGGAGAGAAGAAATAAATTGACACAGTAAACTATTAGCAAAGGAGAAAACGTTGTTAAAAATGCAAGAAGCGTATTCAATTGAAACCAGAATCCTTTACGGCATTTAGCCACATGACATGAGCAGATAACTTAGAAAATTTACAAAGCAGGGCTGCGTTAAAAGACCTTACCAGTCATAGAAATCCAAGAGAGAAATAGCTAATGCACGTTACAATAACTCGGTACTCCATAATTGAAGGTTTTGCTTCCAACCAAAATGAAAACGAGTCGTAGGTCACGGTAGGAAACCCCAAAGAGTAAAAATCACTGTCATTTGGGTCTTTTAACCCACAGTATGCGTTAAACCCTAAAGGATATCCACCATACAAGTGTTGCCAGATTGTGAACTTCACCCGGATCATGCCTTCGAAATGGTAAACATAAAAAACACATCATGTGATGGAGTACTGGACAATTTATGGTGAGGAAAGATGATTTAATACGTCGAACTGTCGAATACCTTTGGTATTAAATAGACTTCATAAAATTACGGCCAAATCTCCCTAACGCTCTCACTTGTTCCAAGAAATGGATTAGTGAGATGGCACCATTAATTTCATTCCAAATCCATAAGTAGAATTAGGTTTAAATTAGGTGTAATATATTACAAAATACCTTTGTGCACTGACAAGTAAGGGTAATGTAACGTTGGTGTTAAATTAGCATTGAAAACTCTAAATCCAAGGAGAAACTAATGGGCTGCCATTATGTTGATAGGACAATATCCAATCATAAGAAATGTGTTAAATTCACATAAGGGATGGTGTTGACAACGGATATAGTCATGAGTCAATTATTCATTAAATTTTTTTCAAACTAGCCTGAGATGATCAAATTTGAAACTATGACAACCAACTAATAAAATATAATGAGTGTGGAAAAGATTTAAAATGAAGTGGGAGAGGTACTATACAGTGTGTGTGTGTGTGTGTGTGTGTATATATATATATATATATATATATATATATATATATATATATATATATATATATATAGATATGTTGAGTAAATTTTGTATTAGGTAAACCCCTTTAACATATGAATTCAATAGAGTTGATAAACGAATGAGAGAGGAGGTAGGGGTAAGAAATGATAAATAATGGGATATATATATTATGTGAGGAAGTCTCACTTATATATATATACACACATTATAAAAGTATTGTAAAGAAGAATAAGGAAATAGAATATATCATATAAGGATAGATGTGTTAAAAACCTCATAAAGGTGAAATTGTTATATTTTCTTTAGTTTTAAGTGGGATTAAGAAAAAAGATAAGATTTAGATAAATTCACAAAATATGTCTTGGGAGGAACATTTAAGTAGGATTCTATCATGTACACGAATTGTACAAGTATATTAACTATTAGTGAATGATGCAATACTGAAGCATGTCAAAGACATAATGAAAAATGAAATTCATATATCGTCAAGGTGTGACGAAAAAAAAAAGTGGAGTGAGAGACATTACATAGAGATAACCTTTCCAATGGATAGGGGAATTTCTATTTTTGGCCTCTGAAATGTGCATGCGAATCCATTTTCATGCCATATAATATGCCCTTTCAATTAAAATATTAAAAGATTATCAAGAAACATAGACTAGAATAAAACAATTCACAAATAGGCGTACTCTAATTCTCTAGAAAGAGAAGAAGGAAATCTTGACAAATGTCTATTGGTCTCTAATGTTATGAAACCAACTCCAAAAATAGATGAAAAGAGAGATCAACACCGTATAAATCAGCCACTTCAAGGGGGCAACCTCCAATACATTACATAAATGAAATATTCTTGGATGATTCAAATGACCAAAACCTCCTTCTATATATAGGAATCCATGGGGCCACAATATAATCCTAGCCAACGTAACAATAATAATGTATGGGAAAAATAATAGCAATATTGGGGTTACAAGGGTACAACAATAATAATAAGGGGGCTACACTAATAACAATAAGGGACTAAACTAGTAATATAGGGACCTAACATTCCCCTCTCCTTAAAAAAAGTGTTGTCTTCAACGCTTGAGTAGCTCTGGGTGCTTCTATATAAAATTCTCATCCTCCCATGTAGAATATTCAGTGGGTAAGTTCTTCCACTTGATGAGATACTCTGAAATTGATCGATTCCATAGCTGTCGAGTTCTTGTTCTTATGACCGCTTCAGGTTCCAATAAGATTTTTCCTTCCTCATCAAGTTTTGGTAATATTGTTTGAACTGGAAGATTTTCACCTATAACCTCCTTTAAGCATAAAACATGGAAAACTGTATGCAGTCGCGAAGAAGCATGAAGCTCCAATTTGTATGCCATAGTAGCAATATTTTGCAACACCTTGTAAGGACCATAGTACTTTGGCGATCATTTATTATCCTTCTTAGTTTTCTTGAGGGACATTTGTTTGTATGGTTGTAGCCATAAAAATATCGAGTCTCATACATCAAAACTTCTCTCGCTGCGATTCTGATATGCTAGTTGTTTCATTCGATTTTGTGCCAAATTTAGGTTATCCTTTAAGAGTTGGAGAACTTCTTGTTGATGCTCGATGTGATCTTCCACTTCTTGAACATTAGAATTTTCTCTTAAAGATGATGTGATGGATGGTGGATGATATCCATAAAGTGCCATAAATGGGGTCATTTTTGCTGCAGTATGGAAGGAAGTGTTATACCACCATTCAGCGAGAGGTGACCACTTGACCCATTGTGTTTGTTTATCAGATACAGAACAATGAAGATATCCTTCCAAAATTTTATTCACTATCTCAATTTGACCATCACATTGAGGATGATAAGATTATCTATGAGCTAATTGAGTACCCAAACAAGAAAATAAATCCGTCCAAAAATTTCTAGTAAAAATGGGATCTCTATCGCTCACAATAATCTTTGGATTTCCATGTAGCTTTTGAATTATGTCCATAAATGCAGTAGCAACTCTACTTGCTTTAAATGGATGAGATAATGCACAAAAGTGTTCATACTTGGTAAGTCTATCTACTACCACCATGATGACACTCTTTCCTTCGATCTTAGGTAAACCTGTGATAAAATCGATTGAAATCTCCTCCCAACGTTGACTTGGAATGGATAAAGGTTGTAGAAGACCCGGGTTCTTAATTGTACCAACTTTATTTTGCTGGAAAACCAAATATTCCGCCACAAACTTTTGAATATCAGATTTAAGGCCATCCCAAAAAAATTATTCCTTCACCCTGTGGCAAGTTTTTAAAAATCTTAGGTGTCCTCCTAAAGGAGAAGTGCGCAGTTCCAAAATTTTTTTTTGTTCTATTTGGGAATTATTACAAAGGTATAAGCGATCTTTGTACCATAAGGAATCATTTTTCCAACTAAATGTATCATATGTACTAGGATCTTACTGCAACTTTTGAATGAGTTTCCACACTTCTTTGTCCTTCTTCCATTCATCCCTTGATTCAGTTATCCAATATGGTTGGATAATAGAAATGGAAAAAAGCAATTCTTCGACCTCTTCATTCTTTCTTGAGAGTGCATCTGCAACAACATTTAGCTTCCTTTTTTTGTAGATTATTTCAAAGTCATAACCCAACATCTTTGTGACACATTTTTGCTGCTCTTCTGAACATATTCTTTGTTCCAAAAGGTGTTTAAGACTATCATTATCATTTTTTACCTTCAAGTGTCTGCCCATTAGGTAAGGTTTCCATTTCTTTAGTGCATGTAGTATTGCTAACATTTCCTTCTCATAAGTAGCTTTTTGTAAATACATTCCTTTCATTGGACGACTTTCAAAAGCAATGGGTCTTCCTTATTGCATTAAAAAAACACCAATTCCATTTCCCAAGGCATCACATTCCACAATAAAGGTTTTTATGAAGTCGGTAGTAGCTAAGACCGGTGCTAGGCACATTGCCTCTTTAAGATGTTCAAAGGCCTTATTTTCTTCAGGAGTCCATGAAAATGCATCTTTCTTCAATAATGTTGTTAGAGGTGCTGTTATTCTCCCATAATTCTTAACAAACTTGTGATAATACCTTGTTCATCTAAGAATTCCTCACAACTGATTTATGGTTGTGGGGACTTTCCATTCCTTAATGGCTTTAATTTTCTTAGGGTCTACCTTAACACCCTCGTGAGATACAATATGACCCAGATATTCCACCTCTTGTACTCCAAAGAAACATTTGGATTTTTTTTCATATAATTGTTTCTCCTGCAATTGTTTGAGCACCATGTCAACATGTTGAACATGATCCTTCCAAGAACTATTGTAGATTAATATATCATCAAAAAATACTAGCACAAATTTTCTAAGGAAGGGTTTGAAAGTGGAATTTTTCAACCCTTGAAATGTAGAAGGTGCATTGGTAAGGCAAAAAAGCATGACAAAAAATTCATAATGACCCTCATGAGTTCAAAATGTTGTTTTCAGAATATCTTTAGTCTTCATTCTAATTTTATGATATCGTGAACGAAGATCCAACTTGGTAAAATAAATTGCTCCATGTAATTCATCCAATAATTCATCAATCATAGGAATGGGAAATTTATCTTTAATGGTGAGCTTATTAAGCTCCCTATAATCTGGACACATTCACCATGATCCATCCTTCTTGTGCACCAATACTACTGGAGCAGAGAAAGAACTTTGACTAGGTTGAATTGTACCAGCCTCTAACATTTCTACAATCATACGTTCAATTTCACTCTTTTAGACATAAATATATCTATAAGGCTTGAAGTTTGGAGGAACACTACCTGGAATCAAATTAATAACATGGTCATGATCATTAATAGGCTGGAGTCCTTTGGGAGTTTCAAACACCTTGGAATGATTGTCCAAGACTTTTTGGAGATCTACAAAAATATAAGATTTTGATGTTGGAACTTCTAGTGAGAATAATTGTGAACTACGCCTCATTGTTCTCTCTTCAGAAGCTTTTTCATGAAATTAGAGCTTATTATCTTTCCTGGCTTCCCTGCGATACCCTGTAATTCATCATCATTTCCTTTTGAAAAAAATTTCAAAAAAAATTCTTGAAAATTAAAAGCTACCATCCCCAAATATTGTAACCATTGTACTCCTAGTACAACATCAACACCTCCCATTGGAATGGAAATCATTGGACTATTCAATTCGTATTCCCCCATGGTTAGCTTGATATTATCATATTTTCCAGAGAAATTTATAGTTCGTCCATTTGCAACAATCACTTGACATTCTGGTGTTGGGTATAGGAAACAATTCAATTCCTTGGCTACCTTACAATAAATAAAATTATGGGTACTACCCAAATCAATCAACACTATTACCTTTTTCTTCTTGATATGAACTTCTAGCTTGAGAGTTTGAGGAGTGGTAATTCCTTCCAATGCATTACACAATATGGTTTGACTCATTTCTTCCTCTTCTAGGGTTGGTTCCTCGTGTATATCCTCTTCTATTGAATATTCTTGTTCATTTTCTTCTTCGTCTTCACAGTCTATGTAAAATAATTTCTTCTTAGCACACTTATGAACTTTAGTGTATTTGCTATAATAACTGTGGCGAAGCCCTTTTTCTCTTTTTTCTTCCAATATTTGTGGTGTCAACCTTGTAGGTTGTGGAAGTTTAGGAGTAGCAAGACTTCCATCTTTATATATGTGAGTGGTACGCTTCCTTGTCACCATAATTTTACATTCAATTTTTCTTGCCAACCTGAATGCCTTTTCCAATGAATCAGGTTCCCAAACGTGAACTTCATGTTGGATGTTATCCTTTAATGTCCCTATGAAGACATCAACCCTATGTTCCTCTGGAATATCAGTTACCCTTATATTCAATTTTTGGAAGTCCTCAATGTGCTCCACCACTGAACCCTTTTGTTTGAGGTTTATCAATTGGCTAAAGAAGGTGTTACTTTTTGTATCATGATAACGTGCTATCATTTCCTCCATAAAAATTGACCAAGTGAAAAAAAATTTACGGGAGCAAAGCCATCGTTACCATACAAATGTATTTTGTTCTAAATGTAAAGTTGAAATGCGTATCTTTTGTGTGTTTTTCACATTATTGAGCTCAAAATATTGCTCCATCTATAGTATCCATGTTATGCGATCCTTGCCATCAAACTTCCTCATATACATCTTTGGAATATGGTGGTTCTTCCATCCAACATTAGATTTTATGAAATCACTGTTGGAACACCTAATCCTCTATGGGTAGGTGTGGAATGCGAAAAGTCACAATGGAGTCCAAGTGACCTTGGAAAATGAAACCAAGAGTCACACCATTGTACTATAAATGTACATCATGTATAATGGAAAAATAAGAAAGCCTCACGCTTATCCTTCATTGTGTGTAGAGTCTCTTGTGTGTGTGTGTTTATTCTTCTCATACACCATGTGTGTGCTTAACATGGTGTTTAAAATGGTATCAGAGATGATACATCCATAACCAGCTCCACTTTGAGTGAGCCATTAGTGTTTATGGCCTGTGCTTATCTGCAAAAATTCTTGGCATTTTTGCAGCACTTAGAGTGTTTCTGCAGTAGAAATTTTGCCGCATTCGGAAGGTGTTTTGAAGAAGAGCAGCAGTGGTTTTGAAGAAGAGTAGCAATGTGCATCTGAAGGTTTTCATTCTGATTTATACCTATTAAATTCTGCATTTTGAAGAGCTGCTGGAATAGTGTTTCAAAGTGGGTTTCTGAAAGAAAAAATTTCTGAGTTTTTCATTGAAAAATCTCTGCAAATTTCTGGGTTTTTACTGCTGAAATTTTCTGAAAAATCCTCTAAGAAATTTTGAGTTTTTACTGGCAAATTTCTGCCACATTCCCTAAGAAAAATTTCTGCATTTTTTCCAATTCTCTGTTGCTGGGCTACTGGAAAATTTTCTGAGTTTTATTGACAATCTCTACATTTTCTGCTGATGGATTTGTTTCTGCTATACATTTGGAAAAAATTCTACTGTTTTTTTAAATTCAATTTCCTAATCCACTCTGTTGTTTTAAATTAAAAAAAAAAAAAAAAAAAATTATATTCAAAAAACATTTTCAAGCTCTATGCCTACCCCAACTCAAACCCCATGCAGCTCATAGCTCTTTCCTTCCCACTACAATCTACCACTCTCAACTCACCAGCCACGACTCCCCCTTACTCCGTCCATCTCAACACTCCCCGCTCGCTCTACTCGGTACCCTCTCAGCCCCCCTCTCGGCCGAGCCCCCCTCCACGGCACACTCTACACACTCCACCCTTACCCTACCCCCTCTCCCACTCCACCCTACCGCTCCTACCTCCACCCTTCTCCCTACAGCCGGCCCCTCTCCTCCCATAACCCCTCCTCCCCACGCCATATCTGCACCCCTATCATTACACCATACGCACCCCCCTCTTCCCCTTATCACTCCATTCCACCACTCCCATTTTAATTAATTCCCCTCCCCCCATTTTAATAACCCCTCTTCTATTTCATTTCAATTTTGTAATTAATTTATTTTAAAATAATTAAAATAAGAATAAAAAAATAAAAAATTCTCATTCCCTTCCCATTTTAAATTAACCCCCTCTCTTTTAATTAATCCCCTTTCTTTTAAATTCCCTTCATTTTTAACTAATTCCTATTTTTAATTAATTAAAAAAAAAAAAACAGAGAGAGGAAGAGAGGAAGAGCAGAGAAAGAATATGAACAACAGAAATGAAGGAAATGACATGTGAGCAGATGGACTGAATACATAGAGAAAATCGCAGATTTTTCATTGTGATTTGTGGCATTGATTTGAAGGGTGATTTTCTGAAGAAATTGACATTTGAAGACAATTTGTTATTGGTGCAAAACAACTCTTTGAAAAAAAAAAAATTAGCTACCTCAAAGGCCTCTTGCATAAGTGTTTTTGCTGCACATTTGCAGATTTTGTACTTTGGAAATTCTTTGAGACATTTGTATTTCTTGAAAATAAGTTGAATCAGATTGTAAAAGGGTGCATTTTCGGTTGAAGCCGACACCCTTTCATTTTTTGAGCCTAAGTTGTTGAAAATGGCTAAAATCAATGAGGCATTAAAGTTGTTGAATAACCTCATTCATTCAAATGTTGATGATATGATAAAAATGAGCAAGGATTCTCTTTGTAACATTCAAACTTGTTTACAAGATGCACAAGAAAAGATTGAGTTTTTGCAGTTGGAATCTCAGCTCCAACAAGATGAACTTCAGCAAAAGATTCACCATTCTGAACCTGTTCAGAAGATTGAGAAGGACTCCCATTAGTAGCAAGTCAGTAAAGTTGAAGTCGATTCCCATTCAGTTCATTGTACTAGAGCAGATTTACATGCAGATGCAGCAGTTCAACCTGCACTTCTCAAGCCCATCAACAGACCTTGGGAAGATCTTGTCCACAACAAGCACCGAACTGGTCTTGGATATGACAAGGATGTGTCCTTTCATATTTCGGACTACACCAAGCCCATCATATTTCAAAGTGTTGGATTCCTATATGACAGTTCACCTGTAGTTGTTTCAGATCCTTCTCCACTTCCACAACAACAGTATATTGTGAAATGCCAACACTTTGATCGAGTTGGCCATATGAAAGATCATTGTTTTGATCTTCATCCATGCAAGCACTATGGTCGGCATACTCATTTTTCACACAGATGCTTCAGACACAAGCCTCCTGCAAGAACCAAGATTCATCTTGGATGGATCGCTTCTTGGCAATGGGCATCAGCAGCCAAGAAGATGTTTACGACACATGTTAGAACTTGTTCACGCATATTGAACAAACTTGCAGTTGAGTTTTCGCCATCATCTCATCTTGTCCCTGACAGGGGGGAAAATGGTGGTCATGTACAAGCTTCGACGACAGATCAAGCGAGCCTGAGCCACAATCTCTCATTCCATGTTCAGAGTTGTAGCCAGAGACACAGTAGTTCAAGCGAGCCTGAGCCACAATTCGTCATTCCAGATTCAGAGATGTAGCCAAAGACACGGATGCCCATGAGCATGCCTTCGGTTGGTGGACAACCTTAAACCATCATCTTTGGTTGGTGGATAACCTAAAACCATCACAGGTAGTAGACCTCCCTTCTTTTAGGTTGAAGGTCTCCCTTTCATATATGAGGAACACTTCCTCTAGCAAAAGCCTTCAGCTTCTTGCCAGCTTTGGTTGAGTTCCAGGAAATGCTTCAAGCATTCCAGAGTTGTTGGTAATCCTAAAACCATCACAGGTAGTAGACCTCCCTTCTTTTAGGTTGAAGGTCTCCCTTTTTTATGAGGGACAATTCCTCTAGCAGAAGCTTTCAGTTTCTTGCCAATTTTGGAAGAGTTCCAGGAACTGCAACAAGTATTGCGTTCCAATGTTGGTGATCATCCTTAAACCACCTCTTTTTTCCAACATTTCAGAGATTTGATTCAGCCCAAGTGCTACCATGTATACTTTGCAAATTTGTATTACAACTCTCTTCTTGGACTCACACATACCCCTTCGGATTAAGGGGAGATGTTGGAACACCTAATCCTCTATGGGTAGGTGTGGAATGCGAAAAGTCACAATGGAGTCCAAGTGACCTTGGAAAATGAAACCAAGAGTCACACCATTGTACTATAAATGTACATCATGTATAATGGAGAAATAAGAAAGCCTCACGCTTATCCTTCATTGTGTGTAGAGTCTCTTGTGTGTGTGTGTTTATTCTTCTCATACACCATGTGTGTGCTTAACATGGTGTTTAACAATCACGATTAAAATTTATTTTTTTCTCATCATTAGTTTCCTCTACTATATTTTCGTCATTAGGAAACATTTCTTGTATCAACTTTTTCAAACCTTCCATGTGTGCATTTAGATCATTCTTCATGTTTTCCATGTTGTCTTTCATTTTTTCCATATTTCCTTTCATGTTATCCATCTTAGCTTCCATGCCAGATTCCATGCCATCCATCTTAACTTCCACGCCTTTCTTCAAACCATCCATCTTAGCTTCCATGCCTTCCTTCAAAACTTCCATTTCATTTTTTTTTGCTCTTTGCGAGAGTGAAATTTGGTGCACTTTCTCTTGTAATTTTGATATTTCATGTTGCAATTCTTCGTCTTCATGAGTCATAGTAGAGCCTTCTAAAGGCTTAATGGGTGTTGAATTCTTTTTAGGGGGAATTTTATAATCAAATACTGATATCTATTCTAAAATATGCCCTTCGAATCAATTCAAACTAATTTTTTTCACAAGACTTATGCATTTCGAAAAAAAATACACGCCTTTTTATTGATTTTGAGGGGCTCGATATTGAAACTGAATTATCTCTATTATTTCGGATCTTCAATGTCTAAAATTTGGCCCTGTAGTAGCCCTTCAAAGCTTCTTTAAATTTCCACATGTCTCACTTGATTTGGATTATTCAATACAAAGGTGTGCCCAATCTCCCACAATGAACTAATTATGGACTAGTTCAGTAGAGCGACCTTGTACGGCGTGCCACATGTCACTGCTTCCTCCTTCAACTCTGAAATTGATACAGAGGAAACTACATACTGTTTGCTTGCATCCAATTTTTACAGAATTCCAATCCAATGCTCAAAGAGAGAGTTATGACTATTTTCCCACGGTCACCTATTTGAGATGAAATTATGGAGCCTAACAAATCCCTAACTTCCACAGACCTTATCTCCGAAACTATTGTGGATCAAGCTCTAAAACTTTTCCACGACCTTCCTCAGAGTTGCAGCTTTTCTCTGTAAAAATTCCACGATGACTTGTTTAGGTTAAATTCAGGAGCCTGCAAAAATCCCTAAATTGCATAGATCATATCTCCAAAAATGTTGTGAACCAATATTTGAAAATTTTCCATGATGTTCCTCAGAATTTTGGCTTCACTCTGTAACGCTTTCAACTTCTGAACCTTCGTAGAAAAAAATTTATACCGTAAATGCCACGATGACCTGTTTGGAGTAGCGAAACCCTAGAATCCAAAGCTCTGATACCAAATGTTATGAAACCAGCTCCAAAAATAGAAGAAAAGAGAGATAAATGACTTATAAATCAGCCACTTCAAGGGGGAAACCTCAAATAAATTACATAAATGAACAATTCTTGGATGATACAAATGGCCAAAACCTCATTCTATATATAGGAGTCCATGGGGCCACAATATAATCCTATCGTACCTAACAATAATAATGTAAGGGCACAACAATAAAAATATTGGTGTTACAGGGTTACAACAATAACAATAAGGGGGCTACACTAATAACACTAAGGGACTAACCTAGTAATATAGATACCTAACATCGAATGAAGTAGCATTCTATTACCATACATTTCCTTCCTCAACAACAAAAGTTGCATTCTATTCACATATATTTTCTTGTTAAACAACAAAAGTAGCATATTATTGCCATGTATTTTCTTGCTAAATAGCATATTAGTCCTCCGGCATGTATATTTAATCGATTTTTAACATAATATAGGATTAAAATGATAAAAATATAAATAAGTTATCAATAAATGTAAATAAAAAAAAATCAGTTCACAAAGAGGTTTATTCTAAATTCTCCCAAAATAGATGCAGGGAACTGAACCAAGGTTATCAAACCATTGTCTCAAATTAAAGGTCATCCAAGCATTGCTCAAATATTGTATTTTACTCATTATTTATGTAAATGAAGGGTCAACTGACCCTTCACCTAAGATAGTACAATCAATAAGGTGGATAACATGGAAGAGTTGACCAACCCATATTCCAAGATAACATTCTCAGGGAGAGAGAAAAGGTATAAGAGTTAGTTGATCCCTCCTCCAAAATGGTATTTATGTGATGATATTTGTCAAGGAAGGTTCTACAAAACCTTTCTCCATGATATTATTATTGTGGAGGTGGATCACATAAAAAATAGTGTAATACATCCTCTAGGATAGTAATCTCAATGATGCAAATGAATAGGAATGGTCAACCAGCCCTTCCTCAAATATGGAACTTTGGTCATGATTCATGTAGAGGAAGGATCAGCTAACCTTCCCTCCATAATAGTATGATTAATGAGGTGGATCACGTATATGGTTCAATTGACCCTTCTTTAAGGATAATATTCTTAATGATGTGGAGAAAGTGTAAGTATTATCTTACCCTTCCTCCAATGTGATATTTGGGTGATAATTGGTATTTAGTATTTGTTATTTTAGTGATATTTCTTGATGGCATCAGTTATTTTTAGATATAATGCATTGAGGAAGATCAAGTAATGGAGATGCATGGTAGTGCTATATGTTTTATATGTGGCCCTAGTGTTAGTACTAGGATCTAACATGGAGTGTAACGTGGTGGAGTAGGGGGTAGTTGTGTGGAGCATGATTTGTATTGAAAATATGGGAAGTAAATCAATCAAGTGTGAAAAATTTTGGGTCTTGAACCCTATGATGAATGAAAAAGGGTTTTAGTCAGGGTTTTCAAGTTTACCTCCAAAATTGTGGAGTTTACCCTTTGAGTATTCCATTCAGAGAATCATTACCCCTAGCTTATGGAAATTACCAATGAGAAATGGTTATGGAAAGGCATGATAGCATATTTATGGGAAGGATGATGTTCATTGATTATGTTAGTAGAGGATGCATGCAAGAAGTAGAAAATAACACATGGACCCAAAATAGTGGTCATGAAATAACATAGTAGTTCCATATGGAAAAGAAGATGGTGACCATGTGGAAAGGGAGTTTGCCAAGGAGTAAAAAATTAATTTAAGTGCTAGGAGGAATTGATTTTATACACAATGTAGTCTTTAAATTTTTATTTTTTAGCGGGTTAACGTATAGAAAGGCCTCAAAGAAGTTCCATAAAAACTTCCCTTTGAGGAATGTTTTCCCTCCCTCCATCGACAAGTGCCGATAGTTGGACCTGATTAGATGGTGACATCAACTAGGAGGAAAGGTCAATTAAACAAGTGAATAGCTATTAACATCAACATGATGTCATACAACTGAAAAATTCAATCATGTGGAAGTGAATATAGTTATATCCCCCTCGAGGAATATTTTCTTGCAGGTGTTTTCCAAGCCAACCATAGAAATTAATGGAAGATTTTGATGAGCATAAAATTAAGGTGATGTCAACCCAATAAGAATCATATGGAGGGAAAGCAATATGGCTGATTTAATAATCCAACGACTACTAGAAAGGGCCTATTATGGAGGGTCATTAAGGAATCTCTTTCCCCCAACAGCTAGGAGGCTCAAGGAGAATTGTTGACAATGGAAAGTAATAGGTTAAGGTACTAGTCATCGAGTCATGATGTCACACTATAGGCTAAAAATTTTTGCTAATAAAAGGAATATACATTGAGGATAAAATTGGTATTGTGGGGAGGAATTATGGCCTATCAAGGCCATGGTCATTGAATTTTAAGATCTCCAACTACCATTATAGTGCTATCATGGTTGGGGAAGGCACTAGCACATAATATACTTTGGTGAAGGAAGGAATTATTGCTAATTGAAGGGTCACAAAAGTGTAGAATGACAACCTGGTAATATGGAATGATGATGATGTGGTATATAAAGATGGAAGAAATTTCAATGACAGTTGAGAAGATTTATATGGCTTTTCCAGCCTCTACATAAGACAACAAGGAGACTGGTAAATATAATAGCATGGTATCAAAGCTCAAAAACTATGTGCTCCATTTCATCAGGAAACTAGGCACATGATGGAGGAATCTAGAAGTGGAGGGGATTGGGGGAAGGTGACCCAAGGGTCATTTGATTATGAGAAATTAGTGGTAGAGGGGGGGTCCTTAGATGAATTCCAGATGGTGGAACTGAAATTCAATTCTCCTTTTGTCACATAGAATAACCTTTCCTTCACAATGTTAACATACTTTTGAGGGATTTTTTGTTACCACCAGTGTTCTTTTAAAAGTATCTAGATTTTTGGTAAATTGACATACGTTCCCAACCTCATACTCTTTTCATTGAGAAAAGAGGGAAACTTTCCTTTGTAGGTAAATTTTCCTTTCTTGATGTTTAAAATTGGCATCACTGTAGCATGTTCTATGTACTTCGCTTCACTATACATTTTTGAAACCACTCAAATGATACTACTTCCAAAAAATGTTATAAACTCCAAAGTTCTCTCCCATTATTTCAATAATTTGCAGAAAATTTTCCATGTATCAGACTTGGTAACAGTTGTAAATGGATCAAATGTGACACTTGAAAAAACACGTCCATTGATTAATGGTATTAGTCATCATTGCATAAAAACAAATTCAAATTTTTTGACTCACACCATTCAAAAAATGCATCACGTGTAGCTTTTTCACCTTAAAACAAGCATGATACAAAAACAAAATATCCTAGGTTTCAACCATCTTGACCGTCTCTAGTTTACAAGGGCTCCAATACTTGATAATTCAAAGCCTGAAAGGAGTAATGATAGGCACATTCTGAAAAGAGTGTTCCTAAATTGAACAAATGAGAAGAAGATATAAGCTAAACCAGTTCTACTTAGAAAACACAAGTAGTTGGAAAATCCAAAACATGTCCATTGATCAATGGTAGCAATCATCAATGCACAAAAACAAGTTCAAATTTTTGGACTCACACCATTCAAAAAATGCATCACATGTAGCTTAGTCACCTTAAATCGGGCATGGTAAAAAAACAAGAAAACCTAGGTTTCAACCATCTTGACCTACTCCAGTTTACAAGGGGCTCCGATCCTTGATGATTAAAAACCTAAAAGGAGTAATGATAGGCACATTATCTAAAGTTTGTCCCTAAAATGAACTCAAATAGTTTGTCTTACTTCACATTTCTCTTCAAAATCTATTTAGAGATTAAATATTATACAAAGTAAGTAACATTTGTTTCTTAGAAAAAAGTAGAGAAAATCCATCTTACATCAAGACATCATTCGAGACTATGAGGTTCATTTGTAAATTTTGTGTGTGAAGCAGAGACAAAAAAGGCTTATCTATCCATTAGAATGATTTCTTACAACTATATTATCATAACAGAGAAATCTTAAATATACAAAGCATTGTTAATTTCATGTTTTATGTGTCAAGTTCTGGAAACCAAAGTTTACATCTTACCAAAACCCTTTCCCAGCAGAAGGCCATTTCAATGCAAGATCCACCAATTTCCTTATTCCACTTACCTTTGCAATGGCCCCTCAGCGAAAGAAAAAAAAACATCAGCTTCATGTATTGTTTGGAAAGGAAGAAGAAAACTTGTTATGTTTTGGATGATAGAAAAACAAAGCAGTATTTAGTCAAACATCCCAGTTTTTCCAGTCAAAGTTGAAAACTATAATTTACATTGCACTTCCAATGCATAAAATGAACAGGCAACACCACCAACATGAAAAATGAAGGCGGGGTGCTTAGTAAAGAGGAAAATAAGGATTAATTTTTAGATTTTAGATTGAAAAGTAAACAAAGAGAATATATTCAACATCTTCTTCTCTTCTCCTACTGACAGGTTCGACAGTATCCTCCAACCTCCTCAGCAACCCATCTATTAGGGGACCTCTCAAGGGCTATGAAAATGATAATGCCTCCTTCCATAGAAACCACTTTGGAAACATCGGCATTGACTGATAAATTTTCTATGCCCCACAAAAGAACATATAAAATTCAATTATGGACAATTATATTGAGCATTTCAACATGTAATTGGAGAAGCACTCAAGAAAATTACCTCTCCACATGCACACAACTAATAAGTGAAGCTAATAGCAATGATTAATTTCACAATATCATCCATGGAAAATTAAATTAAGAAAGTTGTGTAGAATGCAACGCAAAAAGAGACTAACTGAACTATAAATTGGGAATGTTAGTTTCACATGATCACTTATGAATAAGTAAGATTGAGAAAGTGATGCAAAGTGAAATGTACCTGTGTTGCTTCTGGTTGTACCCCTCTTGGCACGACTTTGCAAGATCCAATAGAACCCAATAATGCCTCTATTCATTGCGACTTCTTCCCTAGCAGAATCAACAATTACAATCTCAACATCAATCACCACAAAAATTTCAAGTTTAGTGACTGATCTCCATAATTCAATGCACACAGAACCTTTAAGATCTCCAAAATCAGCGACCTAAAAGCCACATCTAGGGATATATCCCAACGCAATATTTACACTGCAACCAATATCGAAATATTGGCCCAAATTTGTGAATCCATTGTCCACTTAATGTTCTAAGAACCTACCACATACAAAAACCTATGAATCGTTGCATTTCCTAGCGTCGTCTCATCAACAATCATCCAATCAAAGGAGCTAAGCTCTAAAATATTGCAAAAATGCTTGACAAGTGCCGCTATTTCAACCCTATCCATGTCCCTTGGAACTGATAGCTAGATCTGCTTAATCCTTTTGCAATAGATGGCAACAACATATTTTCACATCACTTGCAATTTTCTCGCATAAATATGGCACTAAATGTAGCCTCTCGAACCGCTAGTGGTGGCCTGATGGCATGGAAAGCGATGAATCCATGATGTCACAACACCTGTTTGCATTCATCACATTCATATCCTGGAGTTCCTTCGCCTCAAGGCTTATTACCATGTTCCTGGCACTACCTCCTTAGAATCTTACACTTAAAAATTTGTTAGACATAGTGGTAGAGTCTAGAGGCATGACAAAGAGCCTAAAAACCCCTACAAATGGAAGAGCCTTAAAACCCCTAAAAATGGATGTGAGGCTAGCCCTATAAAAACCCCTACAAAAGAAGGCGAGATTGGCCCTATCACTGGAGGTGAGGTTGGTCTTGTCCCTGGGATTCAAGAGGGAAAAAAATGTAAAAATGCTTTGTCGAAAGAGTGGACCAATTAACCTCCCTTTCCTCTTTCGGCCTTCTTGTAACAATTATCTATCTCCAAACATGATTGTGTCTAATTCCCCTCTTCTTTTTCGTAATTTTTCCGCTTATCCTTGAACGAATTTTCTTAATTTCCAACTTAATTGAATGAATTGTCTAAATTTCTAACTTACCACAATTAAAACAGTTTTAATTTTGAAACTAAAATAATAATTTAGTATTTAAAAAAAAAATATTAGTCGACCTTAAAAAAATGTTTTATAGTGATATAATTGTTATGGTTGTTTAATCATTTATTGTTTTTATGAATAGTTAAGGTAACCTTATTAATCAACGAGGATTACTACTTTTTTCTATTCATGAGGATTACTGTAAGATGTTTGTGCATAATTTAGGTGGGTCTAAAATAATCCAACATAGAACATTGTCTTTGAGTGCTTTAAAGAGGATAGATATTAAAATAAAAATTAGATTATAGAGGGATGTCATGAGTTTCTTAATTAAAATACATGTAGTGATTAGATGGAAAAGTAGTAAAGAATATGAACCTTATATGAAAGTAAATTTTAAATAAGTGCATTGTAATGGAAACATAGTCCTTGTAGGATGATAACATATACAAAACAACCACATGAACTCAAAAAATTAGAAAATAAGCATATTAGAATCCATTTGATATGTGAGTGAAGTGTTAGAAGGTAAATCATAAATACATTGTACCATGGGCTACCCTATGAAGCTCTTACATGCACTAGTGGAAGTGCTCTCAAGTCTAAAATGGATGAGGGAAGGTGATAAGAATCTCTTGACACTTTTGCAAGTAAATCCACCCTCTAGAATGAGGACATGCACCTCTCCTTTATAGAACAGGATAGGAGGAGAGATAATGTAGTCGAGGAAAGATAAGAGGATCACATTGTGGGTTAAAGGCTTCTGTTCTAGATCATTTTGGATGTCACAATTACTCTCTAGTGAATTTTCTCTCTTTCAAAATGAGGCTTGTTGAATGTACACACATGCTCAAAACACTTCGTATGTAATGTTTTTCCTTTAATTGAAAAATATGTCGAAAGTATATTTAGTGAGGTGCATGTATTCTCAAATATGTGTTATTTTAGCACGTAATACTCATGATAATCCATTAAATGTATGAGAAACAATTCAATACAACACTATGGCATTGTTTCTCCATGATATCTATTTTTTTCTTATTATAAAGTTTCAACCTACTAGAAATAGTTCAATATGGTTCCCCCTTTGGAATAACTTGTTGTTTTCCTTTATTAACCATATATATCTATTCATTTTCATTTGTATGGATGAAATACAAACATTGCCTAGAATTATCCTCCTTGAGCACACCCTCTCCAATATTTTTCACTATTTTAATGGTTGAAACACGAAATATGCCAATAATAATCCTTTTTGACTACACCTCTCAATCTTTGCCTTTCTCATTGTAATAATTAGCATGTGTGGATGAAAGTAGGTCTAATTCAAATTCATGAAGAAAAGAAACCATGCATATATCACTCGGTTGAATTGCATCATAACCCAGTTAACCTAGTCATTATCATACTCCTTAACCTCAGTCCATGCACCGTCCTTGAATGCACATACAACTCAACCCATCTCCACTCCTTCGACCAGGATGAAAAGGATTTAATTTCAATAGGAACAATTAACAGGATGAATAAAATCGAGTAATATGCAGTCCCTACATCCTCCTTGACTATTCCTATGACTGAACCTAATTACCTCCCCCTCATCTCCTTCAACTGGGATAAAAAGGCTTCAATTTCAATAGGAAGAACAGGCAGGTTCAGGAACCTCGAGCAAGTTGTATTCCATACATCTTCCTTGGCTTCATCTGCAACTGAACCCCCTTAGCTCCTTCAACATGTATTAAAATACTTAAATTGGAAGAAATGGTGGGATTAAGAACCTCCTGCAAACTGCAATATGAATAAATGGTCAGATCGAACTGCGCCCTTCAAAACAACAATATAACAAGATTTTCTCCCATGGGGTATAAAAAACAATTTGTTGATGCATTTTTTCCATATTTGAAAATTTAATAGACGAGAAGCTCAATGATATATAGACAAGTTAAATGTGCTTTGTAATAAATTATAGGTTTTCAATGAACATTGCAAATATGACTTTTGAGCATAAATATATTTGAGGACAAAAGGACATACATGTTGTACATATACAACAAAGAAACACCTACATATTGAATGGTAAGTCCTCCATTCAAATAAGAGGAATCTACCACCAATTTTTGTTGGATCATAACCTAATAGGAAATAAATTTTAAAGGAAAACCAATCCAAACCTAGCTGAGCTGATAAAATAAGGGCCTAAATTTTTTTGAGTATATTTAAAGCTTATTCACCACGTTCATTAAATCTAGATAGATGAAAGATTTAATGATACTTTTCAAATGGAATACAATATTCATAAAGACACATATAAAAACCTTGGAAATGTACAACATCACCTGGATACACAAAAATATACCCAAAATTTGAATGGCACACACCCAAGGAAATACTTTGTTCCAAAACCAGTAGAAGTTCTAGAAAAGGAGGTTTTCATTAAAGATCCAGTTAGATAAAATTGGTTGAAAAGATAGAGGAGAATGGATGAGGGAAAAACAAAATATAAAAAATATACACCAACATAATATCATTTTATCCCTAAACTTCTCAACCCTAGCAATCTCTTTGTGCATATCAAATTTTTACATTTCCTTGTATTTATTATTCCAATCAATTGTATAGGCAGGAAATTTACTTACCGATAAAAATCGTGCCCTTGAAATATGAACCAAAGGGGAAGGCGCAATATTTTATCCTATGTACACCTATCCCTACACTCTGTAGCAGGGGGAAACCAAAAGAAAACATGAAATGAGAAATCAATGTAAGAACAAAGGTCGGCATCCAATTAATTGCAATATATAAGCCCAAAAAATAGATCACTTCCCACCATACCTTTTAGTCTTGTTGTCGCATGGGTAATGGTAAATGATGGTGAATGACCGTGATATCAGTAGTTGTTTCCTTATCTATTTTTAAGGAAATTTCCCAACTAATGAATGAGTCTTGTACCATTGGTATAGGGGAAAGTAGGTTGTCTTCAAGATATATTATCAACTCGTGATATATTATAGGAGGGGAAAGCAGGTTGTATACTAGATATATTATACGAGCCATGTCGAAATTATTTAAAGCTTAGTATTCACAAACATATCCGTCTAGAGAATTATAGGGAACCATCAATATTTTTCTTAAAAAAATTGTAAATGATAAAACCTTCGACTTTCTAAATGGTGCACCTTAATGCTACTTATGGTAGGTTTTTTTCTTTCCATATGATGTCCCCATTCATATTCGGGTGAACTAGAAATTAGTAATGATCTCATCCAAATCCTAGGGGTTTTTATTATCTTTACTTTGAACAAGGTCTTAGAATTCGAGATTGAGTAATATATGTTTACTCTCAACTATTACTAGCTTAAATAATAAGGGAAGATAGGATAGTTGTCTCATGTCGAACTCTTTGAGCAAAATCTCTGTTCATTTCTCTTGCCAAGAATACCACATGATTGCACCTGAAAAATATAATATTGCAAGGGCCTTCGAAATGGGAATTTATAAGCCAACACCTCTAATTATGTTTCCTAGAAAGTGATTGAATTCACAAATGAGGGATTTTTAAAATGAGGGTTTTTTATAAGACCAATGAGCTCGACACTCCTCAATTTGGGCTCGATATTCAACCTGTATACCATGTTCGTACAATGGTGCAATGGCACTCGAGGAAACTTTGGAATGGGAAATTCCCCAACCACACACCCATTGATGGCATACAAATATGTCATAGATCAAATTATTATAACCCTAAACCTCTTTTGAATTGAAATAAAAGGAAAGCCTAGTTAACCCAGTGATTATCATGTCCCCTTAACCTAAATCCCTACATCCTCCTTGAATACTCATACATCTCAACTCCTCTCCACTCCTTCAACCGGGATGAAAAGGATTCAATTTCAATTTGAAAAATCAGCAGGATGAAGAAACTTGAGCAAGTTTCAGTCCCTGCATCCTCCATTACTATTCTCGTGACTCAACCCGCTCAGCTCCCCCTCATCTCCTTCAACTGGGATAAAAAGGCTTCAATTTCAATAGGAAGAACAAGAAGTTTCGGGAACCTCGAGCAAGTTGTAGTCCATGTGTACTCCTTGGCTTTGTTTGTAAATCAAACCCCTTAGCTCCTTCAACCTGGATTAAAAGACTTAAATGGGAATAAATTGTGGGATCAAGAACCTCCTGCAAATTCAAATAGGAAGAAATGGGTAGATCAAACTGTGACATTCCATCACTAAGAATTTCCTTTTGTCACACACAGATGTGAACCATGTGCTCATATTCTCGTGTAACAACACCAAAATGGGTTTATTTTTGAATTTTATCTCCCACATCACACTATGACATCCATGACCATAACCCTTATTTGTTGGACAAGTAGTAACAATGCATATTATTCAAGACCATTCACTACAATCCCCACAAGGAAGGTCCCTTGTGGAGAGATAATTAAATAAACATATGTGTAGATTTGATAATTAAAATATAGTGAAATTAAGAAATCATGAAATAAAATAAAGAAATCTTGAAAACCAAATACCCATCACTATATTTAAGCATCATCGCATGCATGTCATAACATGAAATATGATTAAATAATGAATTTATAAAGAAAATATAGAAATTTATTTTTCAAAATGATATAATCCTAATTTTTCACCCAACCATAGGAATCTAAGATAATTATCACATCCATGATAGTGTATGAGGTGATCAAGCAAATGTAATCAAGTTATTGGCTTCTTTCTCACTCAACTCCACCCATTTTCTCGTGTTAGAAAATCTATTCATTATATAAATCTCAAGGAACCTTCTCTATCCATCAAACAATCATAGAACCCTCTTCCATTGGCCCACACAACATAAGGAATATCTCTTTCTCTACTTAATAATACCTTAGGGATGTTCATCCATTATAGTGTTATTCAATTTAGGGAAAAGGATTCTAATCTATTGAATTCCTTCTAGGAATATATTAAAAAATAAATTTTCATTCTCATTGAGCTGTAAATTCATGGAGACCTTGTAACTGTCAAAGTCCCACAATTATACCACCAATGGGAGATTAAAAAAACCATTAGATCCAGATAATGAAGAATATGCACAGAGTGTATAAGAATGGTGCAAAGCCCTCCTAGTGTCTTATTTTTTCTACAACAATAATCAAGCTCTCCAACTATATAGAAAATGCATTAGATTGAAAACATTATACTGTCATTAACTACAATTATAGAATTGTGACTAAGGTATTTGGGAGGATGAGGAAGTGAGGAATAATAAAAATACGCTAATTTGAGCTAGAAAATAGCATATGAAATGAATCCCAACACCAGTCAGACTGGTGCTGATTCTACTTAGGATACTTTTCCAACACTCACTTATCCTATAACCATGTTCTTTGAGTCAACATACATCCTAGCTCGACCACTCCAATGTCAAATTAGAAATTTCCTAAGGAAACTTCATATGGTGGCAACATAATCATTCATAATATGAAATGGAAACACCTCTAATCAAACTCTTAAGTACCACATAGAACCTTGACACATTTTCCTTGTTGGCTCTTCTCCATTATGAAATGA
Source organism: Pinus albicaulis (assembly GCA_034641835.2). Lineage (NCBI taxonomy): Eukaryota > Viridiplantae > Streptophyta > Pinopsida > Pinales > Pinaceae > Pinus > Pinus albicaulis. Next base: position 388,195,602 of record CM076576.1, on the reverse strand, counting down.
TAATGGCTCATGCTTGTAAGGACATTGCCTCTTGTAAATGTGAACATTGCAACTCTGAAGCATCTCTCTACTCATTAGGGGAATTTTGAGGTCTAAAATGGGCCTCCTAAGAAAAATGTACAACAAAAATAAACTTTATAACAACCAATAGGATTCAGGATGATGATGTCAACCATGGGGGATGATTTACCATTTTTTAAATAAAAGGGTAAAAATATTAAAAAATAATAAAATAATAAAACTACTTTTTCAACTCGTATTTTCAACTTATCTCCCAAAATTTTTACTCAAATTTCGAGTGGGAGTACTCATTGGATGTAAAATTTAATTCCTCATCCAAGGAGTACCCATGTTGCATACTTTCGATGAACTCTACTACACGAAAAATGAGAAATACATAAAAAAACGTGATTGTAATCATGTTTTTTTATGTATTTCTCATTTTTCGTGTAGTAGGACCCATCGAAAGTATGCAACATGGGTACTCCTTGGATGAGGAATTAAATTCCGCATCCAATGAGTACTCCCGCTCGAAATTTGAGTAAAAAATTTGGGAGATAAGTTGAAAATATGAATTGAAAAAGTAGTTTTTTTCATTTTTCCCTCTAAAATTTGATGATGTCATCAAATCTTATTTGATTTTTTCCACTATTATTTTATAATTTCCTTAGGAGGCCCATTTTAGACCTCAAAATTCCCCTAATGCTAGTGACATCTACCTTCAAATGGCAGCTAGGGCACGGTACTCATCTACTCTGATACCATATCTAAAATGAATTGTACCACACTTACTAATGAAGCTCTAGATAGAGTACATGCACATGCCAAACACAATATTTAATTGTCAAAATAATTCAGATAGTTACAACAAGATTCACCTCTATTATATAGAGTTTGGGAGGTGATATTTTCCCAAAACTCTAAAAGCTAATAATAACCAAAATTCTTATTTTTTAGCCTATGTCACTAATGTGACTTATTATACATGTAATCATTATATTCTAACACCTTCCTCAATGATATTTTGAAGGAAAAGGTTTATATGTGTCAACCTCAAGGTTTCTAGGTTCCTGGAAAGGAACATATGGTATGTAGATTGGTTAAGGCTCTTTATGGTCCCAAATAAGCACCAAGAGCTTGGTACATCAAATTGAAAAACATTTGTAGGATAACATATTGAGAATAATATTTTCTGATTAAAATCTCCAGATTAAAAGTGAGGATAGTACATAGATATATTAATGATATATGTAGATGACATCGCCATCATAGGTAGTGAGGCTAGACCAATTACCAAGATAAAATTGAATCACATTTTGTTGAGATTCAAAAAGATGATGAAGCTTAGTGAAAATCAGTCACCTTCACTAAGTGGGCCCACAAGCTATTTTTAGGTGCAAGTCTATTTTTAGACTATGTCTATTTTTAGACATGGTGATCATATTTCAGAAGTTGTAGGATGTTATTTGTGGATGGTTGGTCAAGTTGGAAAATAGATGAAATTATATTTTTATAATATTGGGCGAAGTCTATCCATAGATCGTCGATCTAAAATAGATGTGTCGATTATTATTAGCCCTTAATAATAATCAGACTCTAAATATCAACTTATTCTCTTGGAGCACTTTATTTTAGTGAATAGATTTATCAAATCAGTGGGATGAAGGAATTACGCAATTCGTAGGGTTTACTGGTGGTTCATGCATGGAAGACTCAGTTATAACTGAAGTGGCAAAGTTATGACAGAGTTGGAAGAGTAGTTCATGGAGTTGTTATTCAGTTTAACTCAGTTAATGGAGTTAAACTCAATTGAGCTAGTTGTATCTAGTCTAACTGAATGATACACTAGTGAGAGTGGAGTGAATTACTTAATTAATTAATTCACAAATAATAACTCACTAATCAACTAAACAAATACAATAGTTAAGTACAGTGCATGTCAGTTCCAGTGGAGACCCAGTGGAGAGACAAGTGAAAGGGTGAGATGGACTATCTGTTGTGACTATAGTGATTCATTGATTGCATCACACACACATTGGAGTTTCCAATGAGGATTGCGCAGTCAAGTCAAGGTAGATTCAAATTCATTTAGGGGTCTTCTTTAGTAGGGATTGCGCAGTGGAGGCAGGCTATCAGGTGGCAAGAAATCAGTGCATGGATTTGCAAATTTCTTCATGTTAGTGTGTGACGATTGATTGTATTGAGAGCTTGATGTACTAAGCTTTGTATGAGATTGTTACATGATCTCCATGATACATAATATATGATAGTTGGGGCTTTTTAGCTTCATGCTTTCACGTTAAACAACTGTGTTATGTGCGATTGTTTTTATTGCTTGATGTGTTTGCAATTGAGTTTAAATTTCTGCAAAAGATTAATGGTAGAAGGATTCTAAATTTAGCAAGAAGATAAATATTGTTAGATCAGGAGAATATGGATATATACATTCATATGTTATATAATTTCTACATGGTATCGGAGCAGTGTTAATTCTTGAAGATTTCAATTGTGAAGAATTGTTGAGTTTGTGGTGGTGGACAATTTGAATTTGCTGCAGAAAATTCTTGGTGCGACAGTTGAGTATACATTGAAATTTATTTCAATGGGTTGAGATTGAAGTATTACCTTGATGGTATCTCGAATTACATAGCCTGGAAGGATAGGATGGAGGCAGTGTTGGAATATATTGGACTGAAGGATTTCATCGATAGTGATGTTCCTAAGCTGGGTTCTAGCGATGTTGCATTACTTAACACATGGAAAAAAAGGTAGCAAAGACAAGAAGAATTCTGTTGGAAGGTGTGAAGGACCATTGTGTCCAGCCTTCACGGGAAAGCCACTCCATTTTAAATTTGGAAGGCTTTGAAAGATTTTTTCCAAAGTAGCAGCAACCAGAGGAAGTTGGCGCTGAAATATAAGCTCAGAAAAATAAAAATGGAGAAGGGCAACAGTTTTCCAAAATATCTCACGAAGTTTGTCCACTGTAGGGATGAACTAGGAAGTGTGGGGATTACTGTTGATGATGAAGACTTGGTTATCTTGGCTCTCCTTGGGCTTTCGAAGAGTTGGCATAGCTACGAAGACTCTATCAATGGACGGGAGAAACTGTCGGGATGGGAGCGACTTTGGTCGGATCTTGTGTAGGAGGAGATAAGGAGAAGTACCAGGGATGGCTCTTCATCAAAGAATGATGATGAAGAGAATTTCACTTTGGCTACCAAAGAAAGGAAAGGGAAGGGGAAGAAATCCCATCCAAAATTCGAAGCTAAAGGCAAGAAGCAGGATTTGTCCAAGGTGAAGTGTTTTCACTATCACGAACATCGCCACTAACTACCAACAGAAAAAGAAGAACAAGAAGGTTGATGGAGCTGCAGCTGGAGAGGCCTTAGCCTTGAAATTTGAACTTGATTTCTCCTTGATCGAATGCTTGGTTTCAAGCACAATGGGATCGGTGTGGTATCTTGACAGTGGTGATCTTTCCATATGACAGGAGACAAGGAGTTGTTTTGTGACTTGGAGGAGAAGGAACTCCAAATGCATATAGAGATGGGCGACGATGGTCGGTGCGACTGGCATTGGGACCATTACCTTTGAGAGGGATTCATGTAATCCATTTTTGTTGAAATATGTTATGCATGTTCCAGTGATCCGGATTTATGCAGGAACGCAATAGAATACACATATAACCGTATATACAAAGATGTTGTAGAAATAACACTTCATTTCATTAATATCAAAGAACTGAAATTTTCTTATAGAGAGAATGGAAATAAACTAGCTAGGGTGCTGGTAGCGAATCTCTGAGAAGAGATGTGGCGGCTAAAGAACTCTTAAATATGTTATAATGAGGCTCGAGGGCCTATTTATTATTGAGAAACTGTAATATTCCAAAATTAGCATGCAGCTAATTGGAATATTGATTTTTGTTTTTATCACCTAGCAGCTTAATAAATGGGTAAGGAAGCCCATGCATATTAAAAATATGAATAAAATTCCTCATAATGTGAGAGGGGATAGTCATAAGAGCTAGATTTCACACCCTCATGTGTGAACAGGGTCATTTGCATATAAACAAGGTCAAGTTTGACCAAGTCAACAGCGCTAGGATAGGAGGTGGAGAACACTTTGAGAGACAACGCAGTATGAATGGGAGGAGGTTTCTTTGGTGAAGGAAACCCTAATGAGTGGGACCCATGGTGAGAGGGCTTTCACTTGTTTAAAATGAGGGCAAGGCAGCCATTTTTATTCATGTTATGGATTATTGATTTCTTGGTATGTTTATACTTTGTGCATTCTCCTGTTGTTTAGCAGAGTTGCAGTGCTGCTTAGCGCAAGGATTTCCTATGTATGAATTCCTTATCCTTTCAAGAGAGGCCTCTTGAAGGAGCTTGCACTTCATTTCTCCACATCTAGGCTTGAGGTCAAGCTACCTCCTTCAGCTACAGCACAGTTTCTGTTGAGCGCTGGGTTGTGTTGCAGGGTGTTGTAGTGGAGGGTTGACAACACCACTTCCGGGGCTTGTTTTTCAAAGGAGAAAGCTTTATTTCCTTTGGAACACCAGTGAGGAAGATTCTAGAGATTATTGCATATTTTGGCATTTGGCCAACACATTTCCTTTCTCCTACAGCACAGTCCCTTCTCTAGATTGTGTTATTTTCAGTGTGCAATTGCAGTGAGGGACTGCAGGATTATTGGAGGGTGAGATCTTTAGTGATAGGATTAGCCTTTCACTTGAAAGATCCATTGGAGGAGGTCTATTTATCAGATGCAGCATCTTCCGCCATCTCCATCTAGTTCTATTTCTTGAGTTGCAGCTGCTACTACAACTCCGACATTTCTGCAGTTTTGCATATTTCATCCAATCCTTCTAGGATTGTCTTGAAGTAGTATTTGGGAGCTTAGATCTTCACTCCCAATGTTGTATGAGCCATATATTTGTATATCTATGTATTGACATGTGTTAGCAGTAGTTTCTCCTTATAAAACTATGTTGTCATAGCCTTGGACATTCTTGTGTAGTAGTGTTAAATCATATTTCATGTACATGCTTTCTTGAGGCTGGTATTGCCTAACTTGAGTGAGCATTTCCTCAAGATCTTGTATACATTTTGCTGCAACAACTTAATATTATGGCTATGTGCTCTTCTTATCTTTTATGAGTTGATTTTTCACTGCTACTCCATTTTGTGTCATGTATTGCTGGATCTCCAATTTTGGAATATCTTAAGATATTCCCATTATTGTAGTTTTTCCCTATTTTGGGATATTACAGTGGTATCAGAGAATAATCTTGGCTCAGCCTATGGAACTCAGCCAATATGATATCAAGAGAAGAGAAGATGAAGACTCCATTTTTTGGAGGAAAGATGGAGGAGAGGCTCTCAAAGCTTCTACCTAAATCTGTACAGAGCATTCAAGGAGATCTTAAGAAGATCAAAAAGGAGATGTGTATAGAATCTCCAAGAGGGATTGAATCTGAATCAAACTCTAGAATTTCACATCATGAGTGTGAGAATGTAGCCACACACAATGATGCACAATGCAATCCTATGCCTAGATTTTCCATAAGAGAGAAGGAAGAAGAGGGAATGGCTAGGAGGGAAACTCTTAGTGATTTTCTGCAAGAGTATGAGTCTCAAACTCAGAAGTTTAGAGATCATATTACTTTTTCAGAGTTTTTCAAGATCAAGGTGAAAAGAAGCAAGCATCATGATAGGATAATATTTCTTCTATCTATTTTTCATGGTTCACCTACATGTTCAGCTAGAGCTTGGGTGGAGGAGCTAGACACCTTTTTGCAGCAGCACCAAATTTCTGAAGATGAAGCCATCAAAGTTGCAGCGCTGCATATTGGAGGTAAGGCCTATGCATGGTGGATATTTGAGTATTTTTCTTTGAAAAATGCAAATACTTATTCCTATGCAAAGGTTTATTAAGAAATTGGTGGAAAGGTTTGATGGAAAGCTTTTTGCAACACATGTGGTGAAGTTAAACAAACATAAACAAACAAAACCCTTGCATGTGATGGAGGAAACCATAAACTCAACTCCACTTTAGAAAACCATGGAGGAGGCTGAAATATTTCATCATACCTTGCTAGAGGCAATGCCTCTATCTCATATTCATGAACAAGAGGGCATGGGGATCTCTTTTTCAAAAGAGGATCCAATTCTTGGGAGGTTGCCCATACATGTTGATGAGGAGGAGGGCAACAACACTGTCATGTATAGAGTTTATCTAGCACAACATGCAGAGGAAGAGGGAGCTCTTGCTCCAACTAGAGGGATTCTTGTATCATTGCAAGAAATTTCCCAGGATCTCACATGTGGAGATAAAGGCACAATACATGATTCACATCTGCCATTGATGATAGGGTGTGAACCTATGGAGATACAAGGAGGAGATAGGGAGGATGACTAGCATCATGTGATGAGGAGCACACACCCCTGTATATTTCATGAGGTTGATGCACCTAAGAGGGAGACTAGATTGTGCAGTGAGAGCAGGGACAAGTATGTCCATTCATATATGTAGTCTACTCTTGATGATGATGTCTCATTGCATGGAGACATTTCACCAAGGAGACCACCAGATCAGCGGATGATGAGAGATGCTTCACATTTTGAGGCACTATTCATCAATTTCAGAGGAGTGGATACCTTGGGAGGTCATTGTACAACTCTGAGAGTCTTGGGTAGACTCAAGGAGGAGATAGGCATTCTCTCAACATCATCTTTACCCACTCTCATTTCAAATTCTGCGTTGTGGCAGAAGCGGCATGGGAAGGATAGTAGCCTTCCAACTTGCATCTTTGGCATGGGAGATGTCAAAGAGGAGGATGACCATATGACAGATGATCTTCATGAGATATCATCAGCGTTGTCACTATGGAGGATAGATCCATATTGGAACTCCCAGAGGATCTTTTCACTTGTATGTTATTATATGACCAGCTACATGAGGAGGGATATTCAGTTGGAGATGGGGTCATCTACTATCATAGTAGGATCTTCTTATCTAGAGCTCCCAAGCTCAAGGAGAAGTTGCTACAAGCAGCTCATGAATATTTCCTTTTCAGCCACACTTATTCTATGAGAGCATACCACACCATCATGGAGGGGTATTTTTTGGAAGGCTTTGAGGAGGAGATATATCAGCATATGAGGAGATGCATGGATTATGTAGAGATGGAGGATATACATAACTCTTTGGAAGAGTTAGCACAACCACCTCTTTTCTCTTTGAGGATGAGAGGAGACTCATCTATGAGCCACTCCATTTGTATGAGCAATACATATGGTAAGGGTATTGTTTGTTTGCATGAAGAATTGTATAATGTATATATGCATCCCTTAACCATATATGTGCAGGATTTTGCTCAAAGGAGGAGCATTCTTCCTTCTATATATCATGGTCTACTTGAGGCCATAAGCAGTATTGGTGATGGTCACTCCCTAGGAGGACTTGGGGAGGCTCTATCTTTTGCAAAGCATGCTCACTTTGCACCATACACCATACACTTTCTCTAAACTTGTGAGGAGATTGGGGCAACAAGAAAATGGTGGGGAGGCCACCCATCATTTCATTTTCTATCGCAGTTGAGAGTCAAACTATGTTGGCTACATTTGAGGGACCATTTTCCTTCTCCCTTGCTTCATATGGCATCTAGCATGATTCTCATTATAGTTCCTTATGTTGCCATTGTTCTTATTTTTATTGGGAGCATGATTAGGGGAGTGGCACATTGGTTGGATGTGTCCCTTGGGGGAGAGATTTCCCACATTGTTTGCATTGCATGTTCTAATGGGAGCATGAGAGAGTATGTGGCCACTACAGCAAAACACTTGTTTCCTTTTGAGGTGAGCCATATGATTGAATGGATGCCATATGATGGTGATTTCCAACTCATCACATATGAGATGGTTTGGAACAACATGATTCATGATGTTGGAGGGAAGGTCCTTGAGGATCTAGTCTTCTTCTTGCCACTTAAGGGAAACATTATTGTAGCCCAGGATCAACAAACACTCTACACTTATCTTAAGTGGAGAGGAGGACAAAGTGGGGTAGGCTATTTTGTCTACCATGGTCAAATTTTCAGCCCACCTATACTGCAGGAGCTCAAGGTGGAGGATGATTTGTATGAGTTGCCATGTTGGGAGGTAACTCATTTTGTATGGATGATTGCTTGGGGATGGAGGATACACATGGGAATGATGATTCCCAATTCATTTAAGATCCCATGCCTCAAGGGGACCTTTGGACGACACATTATTTCCTTCTTGAGTACTCTACTTATAGCTATTTTGCTAGCTTACATGCTTGGGAGGGGCAATATGGAGATTTATTGATGAGACAACATCTCATTCTTTGGAGGAGCATATCACATGTGGATGATACAGCAGGAGGAGGGGAAAATTTTCAGTTCTATCCTTGCAGTTGCTTGAGGACAAGCAACATTTGGGAGGGGAGGATTGTAATATTCCAAAATTAGCATGTAGCTAATTGGAATAATGATTTTTTTTTTTTTATCACTAGAAGCTTAATAAATGGGTAAGGAAGCCCATGCATATTAAAAATATGAATAAAATCCCTCATAATGTGAGAGGGGATAATCATAAGAGCTGGATTTCACACCCTCATGTGTGAACAGGGTCATTTGCATATAGACAAGGTCAAGTTTGACCAAGTCAACAGCGTTGGGATAGGAGGTGGAGAACACTTTGAGAGACAACGCAGTATGAATGGGAGGAGGTTTCTTTGGTGAAGGAAACCCTAATGAGTGGGACCCATGGTGAGAGGGCTTTCAATTGTTTAAAAGGAGGGCAAGGCAGCCATTGTTATTCATGTTATGGATTATTGATTTCTTGGTCTGTTCAGACTTTGTGCATTCTCCTACTGTTTAGCAGAGTTGCAGTGTTGCTTAGCACAAGGATTTCCTATTTAGGAATTCCTTCTCCTTTCAAGAGAGGCCTCTTGAATTAGCTTGCACTTCATTTCTCCACATCCAGTCTTGAGGCCAAGCTACCTCCTTCAGCCATAGCGCAGTTTCTGTTGAGAGCTGGGTTGTGTTGCAGGGTGTTGCAATGGAGGGTTGACAACACCACTTCTGAGGCTTGTTTTTCAAAGGAGAAATCTTTATTTCCTTTGGAACACTAGTGAGGAGATTCTGGAGCTTATTTCAGATTTTGGCACTTGGACAACACATTTCCTTTCTTCTACAACACAATCCCTTCTCTAGACTGCGTTATTTTCAGTGTGCAATTACAGTGAGGGTCTGTAGGATTATTGGAGGGTCAGATCTTCAATGATAGGATCAGCCTTTCACTTGAAATATGCATTGGAGGAGGTCTATTTTTCATATGCAGCATCTTCAACCATCTCCATCCAGTTCCAGTTCTTGAGTTGCAGCTGCTACTGAAACTCTGACATTTCTGCAGTTTTGCATATTTCAACCAATCCTTTCAGGATTGCCTTGAAATAGTATTTGGGAGCTTAGATCTTCACTCCCAATGTTGCATGAGCCATATATTTGTATATTTATGTATTGACATGTGTTAGCAGCAATTGCTCCTTATAAAACTGCGTTGACATCGCCTTGGACATTCTTGTGTAGCAGTGTTTTATCATATTTCATGTACATGCTTTCTTGAGGCTGGTATTGCCTAACTTGAGTGACCATTTCCTCAAGATCTTGTATACATTTTGTTGTAGAAAATTAATATGATGGCTATGTGCTCTTCTTATCTTTTATGAGTTGATTTGTCACTGCTACTCTAGTTTGTGTTCATGTATTGCTGGATCTCCAATTTTGGAATATCTTAAGATATTCCCATTATTGTAGATTTTCCCTATTTTGGGATATTACAGAAATAATGGAGAACTCTAAACGTCCAAAAACATAACCCTAGGAGATGAAGCACCAAAACTATGGGCCCCGTTTGGGTAAATTGGTGTTTCAACTTTCCGGGAATGTAACTTCAGCATATGACCTCCGTTTGACCTGTATGATACATCGTTAGAAAGATCTATCCGAGGAATAAAAAAATTTCTGCAAATATAAATTCTAGATTGGAGTCATATTTACTGGACAAACGATGCCCAAAAAACGTCATTTAGGGCCTCAAAATGGCTCCGGAAGTTCAGGACCCAAAAAACTACTAAAAATAGTAAGTTGTGCCAAAACTGAAAAACCGAAAGAGACAATGGTGGGGCCCCAAGTGGAATAGGAGGGTGGCCACCAATATCCACCTGGATCATTCCTCCCCCCTTAGGAAGCAATGGTCCCCATTGCATTGAGTTCCTCCATGAGATGAGGAAACTTCTACTGAAATTGGTCCCTGGTGAACCACTTGCCTTGGTGCAGGAGTTGGCCAGCTTTGACAACCCAATACTGTTGGATCTTCCATTGGCGAGTGTTCTTGATTTGCATGTCCATGTTACAATATGTGGTGGCCTGTTCCATGTAGTCTAGTTTTAACTCTTTTGGTGTGAGTTCTTCTGCAATGTCAGAGGTGTCCAGTAGAGGTGGGAAGTAGGGATGAAGGCGGTCTACATTGAATGTTGGGTGTAGACCAAGGAATGGGGGAATATTGAGCTCGAAGGCATTGTTCCCTACAACCTTAGTGATGGTGTACGACCCATATCGGAGCAGGCAAAGCTTGCGGTGGGGTCTAGTGAGGCACTCCTTCTACAAATGTAGCCACACTTTGTCGCCCACCTAGAAGTTGTGTGGCACCCAATGTTGATCATGTCGTTGCTTGTACTTAGCATTGGATCTATCCAATATGTCATGAACCTATTGGAGAATGTGTTGAATGTGCTCGATGGAGTTGTTCTCTTTATCAACTTCAAACTGGACATGAGCCGAATCAGTTGGAGTAGCCGCAAATGCCATGGCTACGTCAATGGGACATAGTGGCTGGAATCCCAAGACGACCTGAAAGGGGTTGTGGCCAGTTGAGCTGTGGAGAGCCTAGTTATAACTATTTTGTACATAAGGGAGGCTCTGATCCCATGTGTGTGGATGCTTTGAATTGTACATGCCCAGAATGTGTACAATCATCCTGTTGACGACCTCTGTCTGGCCATCAGTTTGGGGATGGAAAGCTGTGGACTTAGTGAGCTTGGTGTCCAACATTGACCAGAGGCTAGGCCAAAATGTGATGAGGAACCTGCTGTCGCGATTTGATATAATAGACTGTGGGATCCCAAAGTGAACCCACACTTGTTCAAAGAAGAGTTTAGCAGTGGCTTCTGCTGTGATATTCTTCTTGCAGGCCGCCATAATGGCCATCTTCGAGAATCTGTCGACGACCACGAAAACACAGTCATTTCCATGCTTAGTAGAAGGAAGGCCTAACATGTAATCCATGGAGATGGATCCCCAAGGTCAACTAGGGGTAGGTAGTGGAGTATAGAGCCCTTGCTTCTTGATGGTCGGTTTGGAAATGGCGCAAGCAGTGCAGGATCTGATGTACTTCCCGACATCCTGTCGAAGGTTCAGCCAATATAAATACTTCTATAGTACTGCCACTATTTTCTCGACCCAAAAATTCCCAGTGACTCGACTGTAGTGCGCTTCACATATCATCTTGGCATGCTCGCTTGAAGGAACACAAATGTGTCCCAGGTGACATAATAGTACATCTTGGAGTGAAAATTTGGAACTTGTGTACCCCCCAAGAGTGCCTTGTATGTGTGGCTGAATTTTGGATCGCTCTTGTAGAGAAGTGGCCAATCAGAAGTCTTGTGCCCACAAGAGTTGAGAACTATGGTTATGGCCACGATTGGTGGTCGGCATGAGGCAGTTGGAAACATTATTGGTGCTACCCTTATTGTACTTGATGTTCAAATGAAATTGTTGCAGATATGTGGACCACTTCTGATGGCGATTGTTATGTAACTTCCCTTGTGTCTGTATGAATTGCAAGGGTCGGTGGTCTATGGGGATGATTGCTTCCTTCCCCAAAATGTAATGCTTCCATTGTCGACAAGCCTGCAGAATGGAATACATTTCTTTGTCATAAGTGGGATACTTGCGAACTGTGTTAGATAATGTCTCACTGTGATATGCCACTAGATGCCCCTGTTGAGTAAGAACTGCCCCAATAGCATAGTGAGAGGCATTTGTCTAGATTTCAAATGGTTGTTTCAAGCCTGGTAATGTGAGCACTGGGGCAAAACAGAGGCGATGTTTTAATTCTATGAACGCCTTATGTTGAGATTTCAACCAAAATAATTTTTCTTTCGCTCCTCCCTTGGTGACTTGACTCAAGGGCCAAGTGATATGAGAGAATCCCAACATGAACTTGCCTTAGAAATTAGCAAGACCCAGAAATTTTCGAAGCTCTATTAGAGCAGTTGAGGCTGGCCTATCCTAAATGACTTGGATCTTGGCTGGATCCACATGCACCCCCCTTTCATCAATAATGTATCCCAGATATTGAACTTGGGCCATGCCAAAAGTGAACTTCTCCAAATTGGCACACAACTTGTGTTGCCATAGTGTTTGGAGGACTTCTCGGATGTGGTGGAGGTGCTCTTCCCAAGTCTGGTTGAAGATCAGAATGTCATCCAAGTACACCACTACAAATGAGTTGGTGAATGGATGAAAGATATCATCCATCAACCTCATGAAGGTTTTGGGAGCATTCGTCAACCCGAAAGGTATGATGAGCCATTTGAAAATGCCCTCCTTGGCTTTGAAGGCAGTCTTCCACACATCAGAGGGTTCGATTGGTACCTGGTGATACCCAGACTTCAAGTCGATCCTGTTGAAATATTTTTCCCCTTTGAGTTGGTCTAGAAGGTCTTCGATCCGTGGGATCAGGTACCTATTCCGGACAGTGATCTTGTTCAGCACATGATAGTCAATACAGAGTGTCCAAGTCCCATCCTTCTTCTGTACCAACATGATCGAGCTCCCACAAGGCGATGAACTTGGCCGGATGTGACCTTTCTGCAGCAGCTCCTAAATCTGCCTTTTGATTTCATCATTCTCCATAATAGAGCGACTATAGATCGATCCATTGGGTAGCGACACACTTGGGGTCAGGTCAATGGGGTGCTTGACCTGACAATGTAGAGGCACCCCTGTGTGTGAGGTGAAGATGTCCCCGTACTCCTCCACAACCTTGTCCATTTGTTTTTTTCGTGCAGAGGAGCCATGTCTTCTTCTTCTTGCCCTAGGGGTGGATCATCAGGAAAACACATTTCCTGGTTTGCGAAATGAGCTTACTGCATTTTTTTGAAGTTTCCAAAGTGATAGTGGGAGGTGGTGGTACCTCTGGTATCCTATACAACTTATTTCCCAGAGTCACAATAACCGCGCAAGGTCAGAACTCATACACAACATGTCGCTTCCACAAGTATGGTTGGCCTAATAATACATCAGAAACATCAATAGGAGAAATGTCACACAATACCTCATCCGTGAAGGGCTTGATGCTATAGGGAAGGTGGCACTGCTAGCTGACGTGGAGATCTCGTCCTTGGTGAAGCCACCTGATGGTGTATGGTTGTGGGTGCACTGTGGTTAACAAGCCCAACTGCTTCATGAAATATGCTGAAATGAGGTTCTTTTGGCTCCCATTGTCGACAATGAACTATAGTGGGGAACCCTTTACCCACATCTGGGAGTGGAAGAGATGCTCTGCCTCCTCTGGATCTTCTGGTTCCTCCTTCTGGATCTTCGTAGTGGAAACAGTGGCATTGGGCTTCGCATCAATAATCTACTTCCCTTTTTCATTCCCCTTGTCAGGTTTAGATTCAGAGTCAGAGCATGCATCTGATTCAGAGGCCCTCATCTTGGCCACCAGCGATTGCTTGGCCCAACACTCACTTGTGTTGTGAGTGGAGCTCTTATGGAACTCACACCACTTTCCCATGTCCTTCTTTGGCTTCGCGATGTTGTTCTTTTCTTGTGGCTTTGGTAGGTTGTCTTGGGCCGCCATGCCTTGGCTTTGTCCTCTAGTTTGTAGTTGGGGGACACCTTTCCCTTTCTTTTGATTCGCAGATCCAAAGTCTCGCTTCTTCTATTTGAATTTCTTCTCAATCTTGGCAGCATACCAGTATTGTGTACCAAGTGAGGAGATGTCAAGGAACTCCATTTCATCCTGAATGTATCTATGTAGAAAACCGCGATACTTTAGCACCAAACGTTTCTCTGAATCTTTGATACCCAACTTCGTGTGCAGGTTTTGGAATAGATTCGTCAGCTCATGCACATCTTGATCCCTTTGTTGCCGTAGTGTGGTCCATTGTATGTACTTGTCCTCATAACTCCCCACGAGATAGTATTGTTCCTTGATGGCATCTCGGAAAGAATTCCAAGTGGGTACGACTGAGAATAGAGAGGGTTTTGTCTTGTCCTTTTTCTCACAGTAGATTTCCCACCAGTCCTTGACATGGGGGGTAGCTTTGAGGAGTGCAAAAATAATCTTCTCCCAGTCAGAAAAGTCATGAACCAAGTCTAATAGATTCAACCATCTATCTACAACATCTGCATCTATTTGACCCTCAAATATGGGAATGTCAAAGTTAACTTGTACCTTAAAGGGAGTCGTGCCTCCAGAGTGGTTGCTGGATGCAAATGCGCCGTCGATGGGCAGTCATTGAAGGATCTGGGAAAAATTATCCATCATCGCGTTCCTTTGTTTTTCGAGGGCCTCCTCAAGCAATAATTTGATAGGATATATGGCTCCCTCATCTTTATTTTCATCCCCCATGGGCGTCCGTCGGGGTTTGTGAGGCTGATCTTGAAAATGTTCCACCAGATCGAGCCCTAACTCCTTATACCTCGACCTTGTTGGGGACATGCAAAGAAGGATCGATAAAAATCCGACCGCTCTCATACCACTAATCCAGATTTATGCAAGAATGAAAAAGAATACACATATAACCATAAATACAAAGATGCCACGGAAATAACACTTCATTTCATTAATATCAAAGAACTGAAATTTGCTTACAGACAAAATGGAAATAAAATAGCTAGGGCACTGGTAGTGAATCTATGAGAAGAGATGTGGCAGCTACAGACCTCTGAACTATGTTACAATGAGGCTCTAGGGCCTATTTATTATTGAGAAACAATGGATAACTCTAAACGTCCAAAAATCCAACCCTAGGAGATGAAGTGCCAAAACTATGGGCCCCATTTGGGTAAATTGGTGTTTCAACTTCTCGGGGATGTAACTTCGGCATACGATCTTCGTTTGACGTGTATGATACATTGTTATAAAAATTTATCCGAGGACTACAACTGTTGCCGCAAATATCAATTTTGGAACAAAATCATATTCCCTGGACAAACGATGCCCAAAAAATGTCATTTAGGGCCTGAAAATGGCTTCGGAAGTTCACGACCTGAAAAACTACTAAAAATAGTAAGTTGTGCCCAAACTGAAAAACTGAAAGAGACAATGGTGGGGCTCCAAGTGGAATAGGCGGGTGGCCACCAATATCCACCTAGATCATTCCTCCCCCCTTAAAAAGCAATGGTCTCGATTGCGTTGAGTTCCTCCATGAGATGAGGAAACTTCTGTTGAACTTGGTCCAACTAGAGGGAGCTCAAAACGGCTTCAGAAGTTCAAGACCTAAAACACTGCTAAAAATAGTAAGTTGTGCTGAAACTAAAAAAATGAAAGAGACAATGGTGGGGCCCCAAGTGGAATAGGTGGGTGGCCACCAATATCCACCTGGATCATCCAGGTCTGAAGAAGAACTTGGTCTTGGTCGCAATGTTGGAAGACATAGGTTATGACGTTGTTTTCAGCAAGGGAAAATATTTCCTGTGACATAAAACAATGGTTCAAACCAAGAGGATAGGGATTTGAGTTAAGAATCCCTACAAGCTAGAGGTAGATGGTTGTGCTACAATTATGGGCAAAGTATAATAAGTGGTGAGCCGGGATGAGGGCAAATTATGGCACAAGAGATTGGGCCATCTTCACCATGGCGCTTTGAAGATTTTGTAGCAGATTTATAGTGGACTTCCTAAGGGTACTCTTGTGCAGTCAGATCAGTGAAAATGATGTAGTATGGGTAAGTTTTTGAAGACCACCTTTCATGAGAATGAGAACCTTGCTTCGGTGATCCTGGAGAGAATTCACACAGACGTGTGTGGATATTTATCGGTTGCTTCAATAGCAAAACACAAGTATTATGTTATTTTTGTTTATGACTATTCTCGTAGATGCTGGATCTTCTTCATGAAGAATAAGATCGAAACATTCTCAAAGTTATGTGAGTTTAAAGCATTGGTGGAGAAGGAGTCAGGGAAGCAAGTGAAGGCTCTACGGAGCAATAATGGTGGTGAATATATCTCGAATGAATTCAAAGACTTCTGTAGCAAAGAATGAATTCAAAGAGAACTCATAGTGCCTCATAACCCACAACAGAATGGGGTCGTGGAGAGGAAGAACAGAACAATCGTTGGTGCTACACGAGCTATGCTGCATGACTAGGGCCTACCGATGCACTTGTGGGCGGAAGCATGCAACATTGCGGTTTATGTGCAAAACCGTTGTCCTCATAGAGTACTTGGCATAAGTACACCTGAAGAAGCTTTTACTGGTAAGAAGCATGATATTTCTCATTTGAATATTTTTGGCTCATCTGTTTACATTCATGTGACAAAGGACACCAGGAAGAAGCTGGAGCCGACTGCAGAAGTTTGGATATTTGTGGGGTACACAGAAACACCCCATAATTATCGTGTGTATTTTCCACATAGTCGAATGACTGTGGTGCGACAGGATATAAAATTCAATGAGGTGAAAGCCATGAAGTTGTCGCTTGAGAGGGAGCTACACTTGCATTCAGAGGAGGAACTTCTTATTCCCAAATATGAGCCTCTATATGTGGATCCGTCACAGGAGGAGATTCATGGAGTGGAGGATTCCACTCATGTAGAACCAAACATCAGACAAGGCAAAAAGCGTATCACAGAAGCTAAGAGACTGAAGCTTGATGCAGCACAGAATGTAGGAGTTCCTACATCACAACGCAGACAAAGACAGTCACCTAACCAATTCACTGGATACATGGCTCTTATGAGCAAGTGTATCGTGACAGATCCATCTTCTTTTGAAGAAGCAGTGCATGAGCTCACATGGGTAGATGCCATAGTGGAGGAGTATGACTCCATTTTCAGAAACAGTGCTTGGGAAATTGTTCCAAGGCCGGTGGGTAAATCAGTGGTAGATTCAAAATGGATCTACAAGGTAAAGCAAGCTTCTGATGGGAGCATTGAGAAGTATAAGGCAAGATTTGTTGCCCGGGGCTTCTCACATATCAAGGGGATTGATTATGAAGAAACCTTTGCACCTGTCGCACAAAATTCTTCCATAAGGACCATCCTTGCTCTATCAGCGCAGATGGGTTGGCACATTCATTAAATGGATGTGAAGACTGCATTCCTTAATGGGATCATTGAGGAAGAGGTGTACATTGAGCAGCCTGAAGGATTTTAGATCTTCAGCAGCGAGTCGCATGTGTGAAGGCTCAAAAGAGTGCTATTTGGGCTGAAACAAGCACCTCATGCTTGGTACACTTGAATCGACATCTATTTCACTGGACTTGGCTTCACCAAGAGTGAAGCGGATGCAAACCTGTACCAAATTGTGGTGGAGGGTAAGATTTTAATCATTGTTCTTTATGTTGATGATTTAATACTAATAGGTGATGAGCAGTTGATACACTCATGGAAGGCAGATCTTGAAAAGGAGTTTGAGATGAAGGATTTGGGCCTCCTTCATTATTTCCTTGGATTGGAATATGGCAGCGAGAAGGTGAACTGTTTGTGTCTCAAGGAAAGTATGCCCGGGAGATACTAGAGAAGTTTCACATGCAAGGCTGCAAGCCTATCAACACTCCTCTTCTAGGAAATTGGAGGAAAGAGGATGCTACATCGGCAGAGGTAGTGGTTGCCACTGTTTATTGATAGTTGGTGGGTTTGCTCATGTATTTAGTTAATACAATACCAAACATATGCTATGCGGTGAACCAGCTTTCACAAGCGATGGTTAAGCCTACCAAGCTCTTTTGGAAGGCAGGCAAGCATGTCCTGAGGTATCTCAGGGGCACATCTAAGTATGGCTTATGGTACAGGCAGACGGATGAGGTGAAGTTGCATGGCTTCACGGATGTAGATTGGGCAGGCAGCCCAACGGATGGAAAGAGCACATCAGGAGGGGTTTTCAGTATCGGATCTACAGCAGTTTCTTAGTACAGTAGGAAACACAGATCCATGGCACTCAATTCAGTAGAAGCAAAATACATGGTAGCAAGTCAAGCTGCATGTGAGGCTATCTGGATGAGGAAGATCCTGTTCGGTTTGTTCATTTCACATTTAGATCCTACAGTGATACATTGTGATAATCAGAGTTGCATTAAACTGTTGATTAATCCTATGTTTCATGATATATCTAAACATATTGATATCCGGTATCATCATATCAAATATTGTGTGTAGTGAAATATCATGTTGCTTCAGTACATTCCTACAGAAGATCAGGATGTAGACATTCTAACGAAGGCGCTTACCAGGAGAAAATTTGAATACCATAGAGGCAGAATTGGGGTGAAGGATAATCCCTATCTTGTTGAGGGGGAGTGTTAAGATTCAACAAGATGATGAAGCTTAGTGAAAATCAGTCACCTTCACTAAGTGGGCCCGTAGGCTATTTTTAGGTGCAACTCTATTTTTAGACATGGTGATCATACTTCAGAAGTTGCAGGATGCTATTTGTGGATGGTTGGTCAAGTTGGAAAAATAGATGAAATTCTATTTTTAGAATATTGGGCGAAGTCTATTTATATATCGTCGATCTAAAAATAGATGTGTCGATTATTATTAGCCCTTAATAATAATCAGACTCTAAATATCAACTTATTCTCTTGGAGCACTTTATTTCAGTGAACAGGTTTTGAAAATCAGTGGGCTGAAGGAATTATGCAATTCCTAGGGTTTACTGGTGGTTCATGCATGGAGGACTCAATTAGAACTAAAGTGGCAAAGTTATGATAGATTTGGAAGAGTAATTCATGGAGTTGTTATTCAGTTTAACTTAGTTAATGGAGTTAAACTCAATTGAGCTAGTTGTATCTAGTCTAACTGAATGATACACTAGTGAGAGTGGAGTGAATTAATTAGTTAATTAATTCACAAATAATAACTCACTAATCAACTGAACAAACACAACAGTTAACTACAATGCATGTCAGTTCCAGTGGAGACCTAGTGGAGAGATAGGCGAAGGGTGAGATGGACTATTTGTTGTGACTATAGTGATGCATTGATTGCATCACACACATATTGGAGTTGCCAATGAGTATTGTACAGTCAAGGCAAGGTAGATTAGAATTCATTCAGGGGTATTCTTTAGCAAGGATTGCGCAGTGGAGGCAGGCTATCAGGTGGCAAGAAATCAGTGCATGGATTTGCAGATTTCTTCATGTTAGTGTGTGATGATTGATTGTATTGAGAGCTTGATGTACTAAGCTTTGTATGAGATTGTTACATGATCTCCATGATACATAATATATGATAGTTGGGGTTTTAAAATTCAGGATTTCCTGTTAAACAACTGTGTTATGTGCGATTGTTTTTATTGCTTCATGTGTTTGCAATTGAGTTTAAATTTCCACAAAAGATTAATGGTAGAAGGATTATGTATTTAGAAAGAAGATAAATATTTTTAGATCAGGAGAATATAGCTCTATACATGCATATGTTATATAATTTCTACACATTCAACTTTTGAAATTTCAAATTTAGGCCTCCTCTAACATTGCTTATGTTGGGTCTTGAAAATATCATTCATTTCCATTACACTTTCAGTATTATGTCCATTATATCACCTCCATTTCACCTCCATTTCACTACTATGTCACTACATTCATCCCACTTTCATTATCATTGGGTCACA
The DNA here is from genome assembly GCA_034641835.2 of Pinus albicaulis. Classification (NCBI taxonomy): domain Eukaryota; kingdom Viridiplantae; phylum Streptophyta; class Pinopsida; order Pinales; family Pinaceae; genus Pinus; species Pinus albicaulis. Next base: position 388,175,668 of record CM076576.1, on the reverse strand, counting down.
TTTATGTTTTTCCAAACTTTATTAATTTTTAGCATTTTTAAGTGAATTTGTGGTTAAAAATTAGAAAATAATGTGCATATACTTATACCTAACAAGTGGGTTGAGATTGTTGACATGTGTAGATCAAAAGGAGACTTCTAGAAGACCCTTATGTGGCACTCTAAGGACAAATTCGAATTTGGTTAGAGAAGATCATGGGATCAAGAGGATATGTGTCTCATTTCCTTGTTGTATTGAAACTCTAAGAGGATATGTGTCTCATTTCTTAGTTGTATTGAAACTCTAGAAAGACATGTGTCTTATCATTTCCTATTTTGATTGTAACTCTAGAGATGGAGGGAGAGATTCATGGACTCTCATTAATGAGATAACTCCTCATATTTTGTATAAATAGGAGAAGCTTTCTCCTATCATCGGTAGTGAAAAAATAGTGAAAAATAAGAGAAGGAGAGAAAGGAATAGAGAGTTTTGTAACAAAGCTTAAGATGGAATGGGATGTAGATTTGTGAGTTTTTTTAATAAAGAAATTCTTTGATGCTGTTCTGATTACAACTTCAAGGAGCTAAGGATTACACCAAATTGGTAGCAGAGGGCCCCTGCTATTCAAGGAGGTTTTACATGTTTTCTAGATAAGTTGTTTTCAATTCTGTTTTGTCATATTTCCTTACGTAGATTGCTTTCTGAAATCATAGCTTTTTAGCATTATTTTTCATGTCGTTTGCTTAGATCAAGGATCCTCATGATATTGCAGTTAGTCTCTTTCTCAAGCTCTTCCAATACATCTTTATTAAATAAATGAGATTCAATTGTGATATTTTGAGTTATTAGCATTTCATTTTATGTTATTTAGTTAAAAAGAAGATCCTCATTTCTCATATCTATTTAGTGTTTACATTATATTTCTTTAGGCAGAGTTAGTAAGAGGGCCAGAAGTTTCTGGTTTCATCCTTTCTAGTAAAGGTGAAATAACCAGTAAAAGCTCCTACTGTCAATCTCTGTATAAGAAATATTTTGTTCACACAATTTTAGATCAGATTCCTCATTATACTGTAGTTAGTCTCTTTCAAAAGCTTTTCCAATAAATATATAATTCACGAATGGGACTAAGTTGTAGTATTGTGAGTTTTGAAGATCCTTATCACATTATGAGTAATCTCTTTCACAAGCTCTTCCAATAAACCTTTAACTCATGAATGAGATTTAGTTGTAATGTTATAAGTTGTTTCATCATTTCATAGGAGATCCTTACTAAATTATAGTAATCTTTTTCTCAAGCTCTTCCAATAAACTCTTATCAAATGAATGAGATTTCACTATAATGTTTTAAGTTACTGTTTATTTCAACATTTCCTTTTATGTTTTAGGAGATCCTCATTGCATTAAAATTAATCTTTTTCACAATCTCTTCCAACAAATCTCTAACTAAATGAATCAGATTAAGTTGTAATGTCTTGAGTTACATTTCATGTTCATTTTCAAGCTAGGATATCCATGGATTAGAATGCTCTATTTTTCATCATTTTCCTAATTAGGGATAGAATTTACAATTACACTCTGTTTTGAGTCTAAGGTTTCATTTTCTTTTCTTTTTGACATAAATTTGATTTCATCTTTTGAACATAGAGTAGCGTACTAAGTACTAAAAAGACAAAACCCCCAAAAACATCAATAAAACACATACAATGAAGTAAGGAAGAGGTCACTTAAGCACATATAGTGCACCACACTTCATCAGTTTACTAGACCTGGTTGACAATTTATGTTAGCAATTTAGGACGCTAAATTGACTAGACATTTTGGCGCCGTTGTCGGGAAAGTGTAATTAGGAGACCTTATTTCTTACGTCTAATTTTTTTTTTTTTTAATAATTCTTGAATATGCTCTCCTCCTGCACTTTGTGTGATCTGGAGGATCAAAAAAAGGATTGTTATGAAAAAAAAAATTAATAATTCTTGAGTATGCTCTCCTCCTGCACTTTGTGTGATCTGGAGGATCAGAAAAAGAATTGTTATGTAAAAAAAAAAGAAAAAAAAAGGGAGACAAAATAAACTTCATCATTTCAATTTATTCAATATAAAAAAAAATGGTTTTCATTATTTCATTTGTTTTCATCATTTCATTTGACTTATTAAAAAAAAAAAAAAAAAAAAAAAATTCCAATACATTGTTTTGTTTAATGAAATATATATGTGTATTTTTAAATTTTTGAAAATATAACATACATAATTTTATTAACAAATCAATTATAAAAAAAATGAAAAAATAAAAAAAAAATTTAATTGTTTTGTTTACTAAAATATATATGTATATTTTTAAATTTTTGAAAATATATATATAATTTTAATAACAAATCATTAAAAATAAAATAAAAAAATTCAATAAATTATTTTGTTTGGTAAAATATATATGTATATTTTTCATTTTTGAAAATATAACATATGTAATTTTATTAACAAAACAGATAAAATAAATTTCATTTTCTTTATTAAATAGTTTCTTTCAAATAAAACAATTAACAAAACACACAATAAAAACAAAGCACATAATCTTTTCATAAAATCAAGAGGCGAGAGCACTAAACTCCAAAAAAAATCACAAATAAAAAAAAAGAACTTGAGATCATATCCATGAAGAGCCACAAGAGGGTGCAGAAAGTAAACGAGCTTTCAGGTTTCCATTTATAACGTGTGAGATATTCTCTTGTGAAATTGACATTATTCTCAAGACACTGGTTGAAGAGGAAGAGTTAATGAATTTACTGTTTTCCCTCTTGGAATCTGACCGGCTTCATAGAACCTTGTTGATTGGATACTTTAGCAAGATTGTAATCTGCTTGTTGTTAAGAAAGACGGTAGCTACCATTCGTTATATTCAAGCACATCAAGAGATACTGGCTAAATTGGTGAGTTTGATTGGTATTCCATCGATCGTGGAGGTATTGATCAGGCTAGTTGGAGCTGAAAATCATATGTATGCATATCATGTTGATGCTTTGCAATGGTTCGCCTAGAAATGCTTGTAGATGCATTGAGCTCAACGATTTGTCCTGCAGTACATCAAAATGCAGCAAAAACCCCATCAAGATTACAGCATTGAACCAGCCCAGCTACTCAACCATGGCGTCTCCACAATAATTCACAGCAGTCTGATCTCAGATATATGTCCACAGTCCAAGTTCTGTTTAGGATCTGCGCAGCAAGAGTTTCCAAATCCAAGTCTTCAAGTTTGCTGAGCAATCAAATGCTGCAAAGATATTCCACAGAGTAAAACAATGGGTAGATCCATTTTTCAAGGGAGGTAAATGAATTCGATTTGGATTAGATGTCTCGGTGGCATTTATCAAAATGACACATACGAATTTGATTTGAAAAATCATAATAATCAAACCTGTTTTACCAGCAAATAATTTTATTGCAGCAACAAATAAATTTTCTGGAAAATGCAACTGCTATTGACACGTGATTTTGAAACACATTTTCTGGTTGATTAATGATGAATTTCAAAAAACGGAAACATGGGTTTTTTTGCCAATAGGGTCAATTAGATAACTCAGAAATCATTTTAAGAAATTCGTGGCAGTCTGGGAGAATTTTTCAGTTCTTTGAAGCCCATTTTTGCCTGCCGCGTGAGGAAAAACAGTTTTTGAATTTATTTCTTGGTAATCAGTTGAGGGATTTCATGATTTGGCTTTCCTAATCTCTAGGAAGAAGAATCTAAATTGAAAACAAAGTCTATTGAAGCCGATCAACAACAGCCCTCCACCTGCACTGACGATGGCTTTTCTCCTGCTCTCATTGGCGCTTAAGAAATCCACCAGCAACGCAGCCACTCTCATCTTCAACCACATTTTCACCTCTTCGTTGGCAGATGAGAGCATCGACTTCAGATATTTGAAAAGCACCGTAGCTGCCACTCCTGTGTCTATGCACCGATGATACATGGAGTTGGAGCTCTCAGGGAGTAGTTTTGAATAAAAAAATTGCACAGATGACTTCTGTTAATCAAGAGACTGAATAAGTTGAGCCAAAGAATTTTTCAATGCTTACAGATTAGAGGTGTGAGTATACAACGGAAGGCCATAAACAATCTGAAACCAATGGCACGTATCGTAGCTAAGAAACGGAAAGCCAAATCAACATTGGTGCAACATTAAAAAATAAAAAAATAAAATAAAATAAAAATTTGCATTTCTCTTTTTCAATTTTGTTATTAAAAATAAAAAATAAAAAAATTGAATCAATGAAATGAACAAGTTATTTGCTCACTTTTCTAAAGGTATTTTAGACTGATGATGAAAGATGAATGACTAAATTTTTATTCAAATATTTTTAGCTACAGAAACCATTGACATTTTGCAGCTAAAGTCCAATTCCGCAGCTGTTCTCCAATTCCGCAGTTGAAAAACCTCACTATTCAAATCAGCCTAACTTTCTCATACAAAATCAGATTTTGATGATTTAAGTATCGTTGGAAAGGTTTCAATAAGGTCTACACAGTGAGAAATCCATCATTAGAGTTTGAAATGATAAATAATGAAATAAATTGTTGAAAATAAGCAACATTCAACTTGAGGCACTAATTCCAAAACAGGTATAAATTCTTTTGATTTTTCCTTTGAGAACTTGTTTCATTAATACAAATTCTTAGTTTTGTGTGTAAATATCATAACTAGAGAGATGGATCACCTCTCTCCCTTTGATAATCTTACATTCCATTGCGGAAGAAGTATTAGTTTTTTTGCAGGTTCCAGGAGGAAGGACAAATGACTACAAGAGAATGGTGTCTCTTTAAGAGACCAATTTGTTTCATAAGAGGATGATCAGCAACAAAGAGGAAATATGCTGATGCAAAATCAGATCCAAACACTTGAAAAACTTTCAGATACTATTGTCTCCATCACATCCATACCTCATAATAAACCTTTCACCTCATTTCACTTCATATTTTCCATTTACATTCACATCCACTTTCCATTTCTTTTTTTCCATTCATAACCCACAAATAAAAGCAAGAGGCTCATTCACATGCTTATTGCCCATTGCCATTTCTACTCTCCATTGCCATCTTCCATTTCTTGTCATTTTCATTTTGCAAATAAGCCCTGCTTCAATGCAAATTGAGTCCATAGTCCTTTGAGTCTAAGTTCTTTATAAAAACACCTTGAAGCTTGCATGCCTTAATGGCAAGTTCTCATGATGACAAACAATGGGAATACATTAATGTCCCTTGTTCGTCAGATCTTCTAGGTGACTCGACATCGGCAAAATCATTCGTACCTAGCAAGATGTGTTTGGGCATCTTGACTCTCATTGTCATCAATGGTGAGAGTTCTCGTGTTGACTAGTGGCATCTATTAATGACCACTAAGTCAAAAATTTCCTACTATGTTCGACATCAGAACATCTTTTCACATAGTAGGAATTGTGCCAATAAGTTTTGAAGACATGAAGACTATTATTTTCAGCATTTTGGAGCAGATTCAGCAAGTTTTAGTAGGAGCAATAAAAATTCATCTTATCTCTTTATCCATGACTCCTCTTGTTCAGCCACTTGAAGAAGAATATGATCATAATTTTTCAGCCACCACACATAAAACTCATCCATTCCAAAGGGTAAGTTAAGGTACGTCATTTTTTAACTTTTGACCATAGAATTCCATAAAAATCTAGAATGATAATTGTTGGAAAAACATTTCTCTTCATCATTTCATAAAATTGTCAATACCATCAGTTGGGGGGGGAATACATTCATCTTCATATCTTACCATGTCCATATCATACTCAGGAGCCCACATACTTCCAACATATATTAACTATTACATTGTTATTATGAGCATACAATGGCTTTTCAAAAAAAATGCTTAAAGGATAAATTGGATACAAACAAAATCATGGTTGTCACACAAGAACCAACCATCATGCAATCCAATAAAGATATACTTTGCAAAAATAATCAAAATATCATTATGCAAAGTTCAAAGATCAATGCAACAACAAAAAAATTGGCTGTAACACAAGAACCAACCATGTTGCAATTCAAGTAAAACACTTTGTAGAAATATGAAGTTATCAGATGATATCATGCAAAGTTAAGCCAAAGCTCAAAGATCAAAAGAGTTAATGTAATATATATTGCATGAGGACATGCAATAACTTCAGTTGGGGGGTATGTTGGGTCTTGAAAATGTCATTCATTTCCATTACACTTTCACTATTATGTCCATTATATCACCTCCATTTCACCTCCATTTCACTACTATGTCACTACATTCATCCCACTTTCAATATCATTGGGCCACATTTATGTTTTTCCAAACTTTATTAATTCTTAGCCTTTTTAAGTGAATTTGTGGTTAAAAATTAGAAAATAATGTGCATATGCTTATACCTAACAAGTGGGTTGAGATTGTTGACATGTGTAGATCAAAAGGAGACTTCTAGAAGACCCTTATGTGGCACTCTAAGGACAAATTCGAATTTGGTTAGAGAAGATCATGGGATCAAGAGTATATGTGTCTCATTTCCTTGTTGTATTGAAACTCTAAAAGGATATGTGTCTCATTTTTTAGTTGTATTGAAACTCTAGAAAGACATGTGTCTTATCATTCCCTATTTTGATTGTAACTCTAGAGATGGAGGGAGAGATTCATGGACTCTCATTAATGAGATAACTCCTCATATTTTTTATAAATAGGAGAAGCTTTCTCCTATCATGGGTAGTGAAAAAATAGTGAAAAATAGGAAAAGGAGATAAAGGAATAGAGAGTTTTGTAACAAAGCTTAAGATGGAATAGGATGTAAATTTGTGAGTTTTTTTTAATAAAGAAGTTCTTTGATGCTGTTCTGATTACAACTTCAAGAAGCTAAGGATTACACCAAATTGGTAGCAGAGGGCCCCTGCTATTCAAGGAGGTTTTACATGTTTTCTAGATAAGTTGTTTTCAATTCTTTTTTGCCATATTTCCTTACGTAGATTGCTTTCTGAAATCATAGCTTTTTAGCATTATTTTTCATGTCATTTGCTTAGATCAAGGATCCTCGTGATATTGCAGTTAGTATCTTTCTCAAGCTCTTCCAATACATCTTTATTAAATGAATGAGATTCAATTGTGATATTTTGAGTTATTAGCATTTCATTTTATGTTATTTAGTTAAAAATAAGATCCTCATTTGTCAGATCTATTTAGTGTTTACATTATATTTCTTTAGGCAGAGTCAGTAAGAGGGCCAGAAGCTTCTGGTTTCATCCTTTCTAGTAAAGGTGAAATAACCAGTAAAAGCCCCTACTGTCAATCTCTGTATAAGAAATATTTTGTTCACACAATTTTAGATCAGATTCCTCATTATATTGTAGTTAATCTCTTTCAAAAGCTTTTCCAATAAATCTCTAATTCACGAATGGGACTAAGTTGTAGTATTGTGAGTTTTGAAGATCCTTATCACATTATGATTAATCTCTTTCACAAGCTCTTCCAATAAACCTTTAACTCATGAATGAGATTTAGTTGTAATGTTATAAGTTGTTTCAGCATTTCATAGGAGATCCTTACTACATTATAGTAATCTTTTTCTCAAGCTCTTCCAATAAACTCTTATCAAATGAATGAGATTTCACTATAATGTTTTAAGTTACTGTTTGTTTCAGCATTTCCTTTTATGTTTTAGGAGATCCTCATTGCATTAAAATTAATCTTTTTCACAAGCTCTTCCAACAAATCTCTAAATAAATGAATCAGATTAAGTTGTAATGTCTTGAGTTACATTTCATGTTCATTTTCAAGCTAGGATATCCATGGATTAGAATGCTCTGTTTTTCATCATTTTCCTAATTAGGGATAGAATTTACAATTACACTTTGTTTTGAGTCTAAGGTTTCATTTTCTTTTCTTTTTGACATAAATTTGATTTGATCTTTTGAACATAGAGTAGCGTACTAAGTACTAAAAAGACAAAACCCCAAAAAACATCAATAAAACACATACAATGAAGTAAGGAAGAGGTCACTTAAGCACATATAGTGCACCACACTTCATCAGTTTACTAGCCCTGGTTGATAATTTATGTTAGCAATTTAGGATGCTAAATTGACTAGACAGCTTAGATGTTGAATTTTGGCATAGTAACAAATGTGTTTTTACTTTACATACTAAGAATGCAAAAGGTATACTAGACAAATACAATATTGTTGATTGTAAAAATACATACATATATGGAGAAGTTGAAACTTTAAGCTAAAGTAGACTCAAAATCAGCAAATGAGTCAATTTACAGGCAACTTGTGGGAAGTTTGATTTATCTTACAATCATTGTGACAGGTTTGAGTTTTGAAATCAACTACATATCCAAGTTTCTCATAGACCCTGAAGTAGAACATTGGATAACAATAAAATGTTATTTGAAATATGATAAAAGTACAACAGGTTTTGGATTACTATATGGTGAAATTGATTCATTTCATTTAACTAATTATACAAACTTGCAGAGGATTTGTGTGTGTCTTGCATGTTGAAACATATTTTGCAGGTTTGTGCACTGGTTTAACTCTTGAATAAGGGATATTATATATTTTCTACATACTTCTTTTTTCCTATTCGATGTCATATTCACATTTGTTCATATAAGTAATCTCAAATAGTTTGAGTGGGTCTATGGTTAATAACCTGTGCTTCCTCATAAGATGTTACAGGTTCAAGGCCGAGGTAGAGCATGTACACCTCCTTAGACTTCAGTAATCCATTAGGGAAATTTTGAGGTCTAAAATGGGCCTCCTAAGAAAAATGTACAAAAAAAATAAACTTTATAACAACCAATAGGATTCAAGATGATGATGTCAACCATGGGGGATGATTTACCATTTTTTAAATAAAAGGTTAAAAATATTAAAAAATAATAAAATAATAAAACTACTTTTTCAACTCGTATTTTCAACTTATCTCCCAAAATTTTTACTCAAATTTCGAGTGGGAGTACTCGTTGGATGAAAAATTTAATTCCTCATCCAAGGAGTACCCATGTTGCATACTTCGATGAACTCTACTACACGAAAAATGAGAAATACATAAAAAACGTGATTGTAATCACGTTTTTTTATGTATTTCTCATTTTTCGTGTAGTAGGACCCATCGAAAGTATGCAACATGGGTACTCCTTGGATGGGAAATTAAATTTCACATCCAACAAGTACTCCCGCTCGAAATTTGAGTAAAAATTTTGGGAGATAAGTTGAAAATATGAGTTGAAAAAGTAGTTTTTTCATTTTTCCCTTTAAAATTTGATGATGTCATCATATCTTATTTGATTTTTTCTACTATTATTTTATAATTTCCTTAGGAGGCCCATTTTAGACCTCAAAATTCCCCTAATGAAATCAATGAATATAGTTGCTTCTCTTATGTCAGTAATATTACAATGATCTGCCCAAAGGAAAAATAAAAATGTTGTAACATTACAGTACTCTGCCAAAAGGCGACATAAAAAATGTCATACATGGGAGGAGCATGATCTATTTTCAAAAATTCCCACATGTATTTATGTTCACATGCTTCTCAAATCATTAAAGGTATTTTTTGTTAAAATCATTGTTTCGAAAACTAAACCCATTTCTCTGTTTGTCAGTGACTTAAGGTTGAATATAGTGATAGGGTCAGATGGGGCAAGTTGTCAATAGGGGAGTGTTGTAGGAGTGTAATATGATGCTAGTGTAGGAGAAGGTGCAGGCAAGGGCGCAAGCCTTTTAAATAGTGTAGCACTGCTAAATTTTTTATTTAAAAAGATGAAATTTTTAGGATAGAAGAATGCATGCTACTTCAAATTAGAATTAACCAATCTTGAGTCTCACTAGGTACAAAAAAACACAAGCATTCCAACTAAGGTGGGCCATTAAAACTGGGATTTTAGGGATAAAAATCGCAGACTGATTTGCTAGGGCTGCAGAGAGGGTAGGATTTTTTGTTGAAACTAGATTAGAAATCATGAATGTCAATAGTTTTAACTGGATAATTTTCTACACAACAAAGTTTTGCTAAACAATGCTCCACTTGAACCGAACTAGCCATGGAACCAATTTATCAGACATGTCATTAATTTTAAAACCAAACAATATAAATAATGATACAAAATCATACATACAAGCATTCAGAGAAGATGTGGCATCCTGAGATTGAAATTGGGGGTTTTCCACTCCAAAACTAGTGCATTCATTATTTAGTGGTATATCCTCCAAATCATCCACCTCAACCTTAGCCTCGGCATCCATTATATTTACATCTGAAGAAATCCTATCAAGGCCAACACAACATCTTTGTACATCGCCTCTATTACACTCTCACTCTCCATATCCTCCTCCTTATGATCAATGGGTATAGTGAAGCTTACAAGCATATGAAATTACTTGTACTGCAGGGGTTTAAGTAGTAGGGTTTCTTTTATTTAACAACTTCCATGCATCATTTCCATATAAAGCGTATTTCAATTGAAAACCCTAGCAGACAGACATGAAATAAACCCTAGTAGACAAACCCATGATATATATAAATCCTTACTAGACATCTATGGCCAGAATAAAGATTCCAATTCAATGCTTGGATGCGAGATGAATGTTTATACACAAAATCCCAACATTGACCTCATTGAATCTCTCCAAGTACTCCTACAAAACTGAATTTTGGGCATCCTTTTTAGCCTCACATTTTCATCTCGCACTAGAAATCATTGCCATAGATGTACTCAAGGTGAAAATCCTTTTCCTCATTGTAATGCATCATATGGTTGTGTCATTTCCATACATGGTGGCTATATTTTTTCTTCTTCGTAGTGGAAACAAAAGTGTGATGTCCCCCAATCTTAATCACATTGCAAGAATTGGACTTCAATTCATCCCATTTTCCACTTAAAATCATGGTTTGTTAGATATTTGTGGTCTTTTTATGAAACCAGCTCCAAAAATAGAAGAAAAGAGATATCAACACCTTATAAATAAGCCACTTTGAGGGGGCAACCTCCAATACACTACATGAATGAACAATTCTTGGATGATACAAATGACAAAACCTCCTTTCTATATATAGGATTCCATGGGGCCACAATGTAATCCTAGTGGGGTCACAATGTAATCCTGGCCGACCTAACAATAATAATTTAAGGGCACAATAATAAAAATATGGGGGTTACAGGGGTACAACAATAACAATAAGGGGGTTACACTAATGACAATAAGGGACTATTCTAGTAATATAGGGACCTAACATGTTCCTCGCCTTCAAAAAAGCATTGTCCTCAACATTTGAGTAGCTCCGGGTGCTTTTGTATAAAATTATCATCCTCCCATGTAGAATCTTCAGTGGGTAAGTTCTTCCATTTGATGAGATACTCTGAAATTGATCGATTTCGTAGTTGTCGAGTTCTTGTTTCCGTGACTGCTTCAAGTTCCAATATGGTCTTTCCTTCCTCATCAAGTTCTGGAAATATTTTTTGAACTGGAATTTTGTCCGCTATAACCTTTTTTAAGCATGAAACATGGAAAACTGGATGCATTTGCGAAGAAGCAGGAAGCTCCAATTTGTATGCCATAGTACCAATCTTTTGCAAAACCTTGTAAGGACCATAGTACTTTGGCAATAATTTTTTATCCTTCTTAGCTTGCTTGAGGGACATTTGTTTGTATGGTTGTAGCTGTAAAAATACCCAGTCTCCCACATCAAAACTTCTCTCACTGCGATGTTGATCTGCCTGTTTTTTCATTCGATTTTGTGCCAAATTTAGGTTATCCTTTAAGAGTTGGAGAACTTCTTGTTGATGCTCGATGTGATCCTCCACTGCTTAAACCCTAGAATTTTCCCTTAAAGAAGATGTGATGTGTTGTCCATGTCAGCTCCTCATTTAAATTTTTGGTTTTCGACTCCCCCTGAAACTTTTAAATTCCCTATCATGGCTTAAGAAATTCATTCTTGTCTACCGTTGCCTTTCCCGCCTCCTCAAATGCATTATAAAACACTATGGGTGCATATTCGAAATCATAAGAGGTCCAGCCCCTTTAGCTGTGACCCCCTATATCTTACTGTTCGCATGACCATGTCTCGAGACCAGGTATTAAGTTCCAAAGGTGCTTATCGTACATATCCTTCGGGCGCACTTGGAGCCGTCCGATTGAACGCAGATCAATGTACTGTAGCCCTTTGCTCCTGTGGACCCCGCGATCACTGCTCACAAACCAGCCTATTTATTCCGCACCGCTTATCCCAAGCAGGCGGTATTTCCCATTGGGCCAACGATTCCACACGTTGCGTGACAAGTGTCCCTGAGTACGGCCTCAATACCACCCTCTCCCGTGCATTAACTCCCGGGCAAAGACGTGCAGCGAAATTCATATAAACCGTCCGATCTTAAGCGTTCGATCCAACAACTCTTGCTCTCCAAAGTTGTGCAGCCTTTAATTCCCGTCTGCATCGCCCCTGGCCCACCTCTTCCTTACTCCTAGATGCATTCTTCACCATAGATCGCCTTCAAAATTGGACGGCCAAGATCTGCTTGACCCTCACAGCTGACCAAGCCCCATAGTCTGTACTCCACGTCATCATGCTACGTGTCCTTGTCGCATTATCTGGTGTCTTCCTATATGTTTCGTCTGGGGGGTTATGTTTATGTTTGAAATCTAATACAATTAGCTAACCCTCACCAATGCATTCTTCGCCATTTACATAATTATGCTGCGATTTTCGTCGCCACCTTGTAATCCTTCCACCACCCTGCATGATTTTACCATTTGGCTATGTCCTCACCGCTATCATCGTCGACACCTCCACGTCCCTCGCCCCTGTGTCTGGTCTTCTCTAACGTGTTTGTGGGTTTTGCAGGAAGGAACTGTCGTAATTCATCGCCTCCATCACAAAGGCCAAGATCACCTCTAAGGACGTTTCTTGATGTCGAATTTAAAGAGGAGAGTTCGGGGTAGTTGCTGTGATATGACTTCATTAATGGAAGTAGAGATAAAATCCACTGAACCCTACAGATGCATTCAAAGGGACAGATTGCACAGCAAGAAGTATTAATGTGGCAGCATACAAATATCAGTGAAAGATCGAGAAAGCCAGTGTCCGGCCTCATGATTTTGAATCCCAATTCAAAGTTGGAGGGCCGAGAGTACCACGCACAAACACCAACATCCTCCAGGTTCTATTGCAGCAGGTTTCTCTTTCAACAAAGGACAGAATGTTTGTATATTTTATTCTCTATATTTTGTTTCTGAGGAGATTTTCATTCTCAACATTTACTCCATAGAGCAGCAAAAGAGTACCTACAGCAGTCTGCCGTCATCAAGCAACATAAGTGGGCATTTCTTGCCAATTGGTTTAAATGAGTCAATTTAATGTGCATCACCTACCTCATTCTCTAGATCTTTCTGTCTCTCCTATAAAGCTCTAGAAGAAAGACATTGTAAGGGTTCCAGACTTCTATCAGAAATTTGTGCAGTGAAAGGCGTATTGTATACATTTTGTAAAAGTTCTTGTATGAAGGTTCAGAGCCCGTAGGGTCTCAGTGAGGAGGAGTTATATCTGTCTTAGAGGATTCTGGTCTTTGATATCTCACAGTATGTAACCTTTTCTTATGTGTTTAATACAACTTTTCATTTCACATATCTTCTTGTATCATGTTACTGGAATGCGAATGGCTCACTGATTTTAAGTAAGGATTCATCCTAGTTGATGCCCATACTTGGATTAGTCAAGCACTTTAAATAGGCTCAGGCATGATATACTGTTCCATGTTCATTTCATCCATATTTTCTGCTATATTAGTTGCTTTGAGAGGGTGCTTTTAAAACGCCATTGTCATGTATGGATTCTTAGATTGATAAGCCCATATATGGTTCTGTTGTGTATCTAGGTATTAGCTCAAGGTTAACTAGTATCTTCTTAATATTTCTTTCACTCCATACACTTTCTGATATTTTATTTCTGTGACATATTACTTGAATCGACCCTCTCTACAGTAAATTGTCTCTTAACTGTCTGATGCTTTTATATTGGAGCTTTGCATTTTGCCTCTGCAACATTACTTTCCCTGTGACAGTTTCTGTAGATTCTGGTCCCATTTAAATCAATTTCGTTGTTTTAAAGAGATAGAAGGAGAGCTTTTGGTTGACACCCAAGTTATATATTATATACTCCTTGCTATGATAATATGTCCTAGGCACTGGTCTATGGCAACTCTAGGCTGTCTCTAGGAGCTACAACATCTTTCTGGCGCCGTTGCCGGGGATCAAATTTAAGAAAATCAATTTCCCTGGGCCTCGACAAATCATATTCACTCTCTAATCAGGTGAGCGCAGAGAGTTGAAGAGTTGTATATCTCTCACCTTGGCGACTCCACTGTTGTTTATTTGATAAATCTATTTGTGATCCTGGCTCCTCGTAAGCCACATTTGAGGTCAAATACGTCTCAGCCGAAAACACCTGTGTCTGACCCAGAGAAGATAATACATAGAAGAGTTTGGAAAGAGAAGAAATCAGTCCATGCTGAAATCCCTGAATATTCGGTAGAAGTTTATCCATCCTCTTCTTCTCAAGAAATCCCAACAGAAAATCCTGACTCCATTGTGCAAGACACAGAATACTATTCAGATAGCCCACCTAGAGGAGGTATTAGAATTGAAGACAACTTTCACCCTTCCCCTGAGGCTGAAGAAGTTAAAGAAATCACCGAAGTAGCTCCTGTTAATCATGAATTGTTTCCATCCACACCTCAGGCTGTTGTACAATACATTCCTATTGTTATCCATACTCCACTTCCTCCTCCTCCTCTTCCTCCATTTGTACATCAAAATGTTGCACAACCTCCTCCTCCTCCAATGGCTAATGTTCCAGCCTTTTTGTTGAATAAATATGCTCCCTTGGCATTACCCCAAGTGTTGAACGATATGCCCCAAGATTATTTGAAAATCTTACCCAGATTTAATGGCAAGAATGAGATTGATGCGCAGAAACATCTTGAGACTTTCTGCTCTTTTGCAAAAAACTTTAATGTAGAACATCTTGATGTGGTCTTAAGATTATTCGTCCAATCTCTGGACGGTGAGGCACGAAAATGGTTTAAAAAATTGGCGGATCGCTCTATAAATACCTGGGAAAGAATAGAAGAAGTCTTTCTTAGGAAATGGGGAGAAAAGAAAGATCATGGGCAGTGCCTCATTGAATTCAATACTCTAAAGAAAAAACACAATGAGGGGGTGGCAGAATTTATCAAAAGATTTAATAAATTGTATATGAGCCTTCCTGCTGATATGAAGCCTCATCAAACTGCGGCTAAAGTTGTTTTCATAACAGCCTTTGATTCATATTTTGGTTTCTCTCTGCGGGAAAGAATGCCTGTCACCTTAGATGATGCTTAGACAGATGCTTTAGAGTTAGAGGAAAATTTTGTAGCCACTGGAAAATTAAAGGGAAAAGCTGAACAGGATACTAGAAGAAGGGGCAAAGAGGAAGTCTCCACCTCCAGTCAGGACAAAGACGCAGACAGAATTGAGGAAATGAGCAAAATAATCAAGAATATTTCTAGCAAGCTGGGGAAACTTGAATTAGAGACCAAGAATTCAGCCTCCAAGAATTTCTATAATGCTCCGAACAGAGGCTATAATCCTCAGTATAGAAGACCACCATTACAAATATTGCCAAGAGAAGCAAAGGACCAACAGAATCAGGTACCACATCCATTGTATCTAGAGGGTACAGTAGATGATTTTACTGAGGGTACTCCCTATGGACTGGAGGATGTGAATCTTGCCTTTTCGAATAGTGATGGAGAAGAATCCCCTGTGCAAACAAATGATGGAACATAGTACTCATTGCAAGAGGAAGAAGCAGAAATTGACCATTATTGTAAACAATTTAATGATTTCATGCAAGCACATTTCAGTAGAAGATATGATCTCAGATCATCTAGGAAGAGAACGTGGACTCAAGAAGAAGAAGAAGAGCTATGTCAGAAGGAAGTACCTGTTCAGAAAGAATCAGCAGTGCAGAAAGGCATAGACAAAGGTAAGAGTCCTCTAAACAAACCTTTGCAATCTGATGATCAAATCCCTTCTTCTTCAAAAGTAGTAAATCCACCTAAGGCTAATCCTGTGTCAAAAGAAGTCAAATCCTCAGCTGAAAATGAAGATTCCAAAGAAGTCATAATAGAAAAGTCCCCTTTTGCTTTCAATTTGCAAAAAGAACTTGAGAAGATCAAAATCCCAGTCCCCTTGACTGAACTGTTGAAACAACCAGCATATCAATCTCAAGTCACCTCTTTCATAGTTCCTCCAGAAGCAGCACTCACCCCAGATAATATCAAGCACTGGCAGGTATTTGAGGATGAAGAATAGATGGCGAGATTCCTAGAAATAGAAGGTGAATTCTCCAACATGGAGATTGATGTTGATGAAAGAAATTTGACACCACTTGATAGTCAAAGAAAGGAGAAGGAAATTCGGTGGAAGAATCTAATCCATGGAATGAAGAAATCAGGTCGCTGGAGATTATGTTGAATAAACATGATTCAATACAGGAAGAAGAACCTCAATTTCTAAATTGGGAATTGCAGGATGTAAAGATACAAGGAAATGAAGATAGTGAAGACTTCTTGGGTCCTGGAAGAGACTTAAGATTTCTGAGGAAAGAATTGGTGACTGAATCATCAAGTAAGACCATTGGGTCTTATGATTTCGGAACTGAAAATTTGGCTATGTTGACAGGTATTGCAGAAGACAATCCATCCTTTGGAGTTGTCTTGGATACAGATGAACTGTCGCAGAAGAAGGAAGGTGAAGCAATCATGCCCCATGGGAAGGAACTTGTTATTACTGATAATGACAAGAATGAGTTGATGTGCCTGATAGACAAAGAGGAGACTGGAGGACAGAATTTTGGAACTACTACAGTGATGGGAAATCAGAGTTCCATTCTGATAGAAGACAAGAGTCCAAAATCTGAAGAACTTGATTTGATTGCCAGAAGTGATCAAGAGGGTGAAGGACAATTACTGAAGATTGTCAAGGAAGAAGAAGAAGAGTATGCTGAAACAAATGTGCAGCATATTGACGAAAGGCTTGAGAATAAATGGCTGATTTGTTTGCTGAAAACATTTAGAGAAGAGAATGAAATTGCAGACACTGAAGTGGAAATGCCTGAAGTTGTGAAAGAAGCAGGAGTAGATACTAGTTTGCAGAACTTGAATATGCTTACTAGTACACCAGGAGAGATGAATAATTATGCTACTGCAGTTAAAGAATTAAAAGGTAATTTACTTTTTAAAGGTAAATTTGCAGGTGATGAGCAAGAGAATGTTGCAGAGGGAGATATCCTAAAAAATGTTCAGGAAGTTTGGGAAAATCTCCTACCTCTTAAAAAAGAAAGGATTCCACTGCCTTTTGAAATACAAGCAGCAGGAAATCAGGCTTTCAAGAGCCGCTCTAAAGATGCAGTGGAAAATACAGTGGTCAGAGCTGCCCAGGACACAGACAACCTGCCAATTATCAAAGGCCTAAAGGAAAAGAGCGCACACCATTTTTTTATTGATCCTGTGGCAGAATATATGGAGGCCCTGATTGGCTCAAATTTTCCAGCATTAACCCTTCACCAGGGCCAGATTCATCAAGAATGGTCACCACTAATGGTGATCGTATTTTTGAAAAACCACACGCAGAGCACCCTGTGGTTATCTCTAACAGGCAGTCAGTACTCCTTTCCCTTTTTGTTACTGCTTGACTGGCTGCACTGGTATTATTGTATCACCTAGAGCATCAGATTTTTCCAGAGTAGAGTAGGGTAGGTAGGAAGTCTAAAATAAATCTCAGCCTTTGAGCATCTAGTTATTTATTTAATTTTTGCAGAGTCCAGTGAGCCAGACAGTCTAATCCTGGTTTGGCTATTTGTAGTTCTTCGTTTCTTTTTGTTTCAATGATGTGGGTATGGTGATGAATTATCAAGTGAAAAGAAGAAATGTTGAAGAAAGAGTCTGCATAGAAGATGATCAAGTGGTCTGCGAGTTCTCGACACGTCCAGGGATGAACGTGCCGTCCCTAGCTGGAGCCGATGTTGTCCATGTCAGCTCCTCATTTAAATTTTTGGTTTTAGACTCCCCCTGAAACTTTTAAATTCCCTATCATGGCTTAAGAAATTCATTCTTGTCTACCGTTGCCTTTCTCGCCTCCTTAAATGCATTAGAAAACACTATGGGTGCATATTCAAAATCATAAGAGGTCCAGCCCCTTTAGCTGTGACCCCCTATATCTTACTATCTGCATGACCATGTCTCAAGACCAGGTATTAAGTTCCAAAGGTGCTTATCGTACATATCCTTTGGGCGCACTTGGAGCCATCCGATTGAATGCAGATCAATGTACTGTAGCCCTTTGCTCCTGTGGACCCCACGATCACTGCTCACAAACTAACCTGTTTATTCCGCACCGCTTATCCCAGGCAGGCGGTATTTCCCATTGGGCCAGCGATTCCACACACTGCGTGACAAGTGTCCCTGAGTACGGCCTCAATACTGCCCTCTCCCATGCATTAAATCTCGGGCAAAGATGTGCAGCGAAATTCATATAAACCATCCGATCTTAAGCATTCGATCCAACATCTCTTGCTCTCCAAAGTTGTGCAGCCTTTAATTCCCGTCCGCATTGCCCCTGGCCCACCTCTTCCTTGCTCCTAGATGCATTCTTCACCATAGATCGCCTTCGAAATTGGACAGCCAAGATCTGCTTGACCCTCACAGTTGACCAAGCCCCATAGTCTGTACTCACGTCATCATGCTACGTGTCCTTGTTGCATTATCTGGTGTCTTCCTATATGTTTCGTCTGGGGGGTTATGTTTATGTTTAAAATCTAATACAATTAGCTAACCCTCACCAATGCATTCTTCGCCATTTACATAATTATGCTGCGATTTTCGTCGCCACCCTGTAATCCTTCCACCACCCTGCATGATTTTACCATTTGGCTATGTCCTCACCGCTATCATCGTTGACACCTCCACGTCCCTCGCCCCTGTGTCTGGTCTTCTCTAACGCGTTTGTGGGTTTTGCAGGAAGGAACTGCCATAATTCATTGCCTCCATCACAAAGGCCAAGATCACCTCTAAGGACGTTTCTTGATGGCGAAATTAAAGAGGAGAGTTCGAGGTAGTTGCTGTGATATGACTTCATTAATGGAAGTAGAGATAAAATCCACTGAACCCTACAGATGCATTCATAGGGACAGATTACACAGCAAGAAGTATTAATGTGGCAGCATACAAATATCAATGAAAGATCGAGAAATCCAGTGTCCGGCCTCATGATTTTGAATCCCAATTCAAAGTTGGAGGGTCGAGAGTACCATGCACAAACACCAACATCCTCCAGGTTCTATTGCAACAGGTTTCTCTTTCAGCAAAGGACAGAATGTTTGTATATTTTATTCTATATATTTTGTTTCTGAGGAGATTTTCATTCTCAGCATTTACTCCATATAGCAGCAAAAGAGTACCTACAGCAATCTACCGCCGTCAAGCAGCATAAGCGGGCATTTCTTGCCAATTGGTTTAAATGAATCAATTTAATGTGCATCACCTACCTCATTCTCCAGATCTTGCTGTCTCTCCTATAAAGCTCCAGTAGAAATACATTGTAAGGGTTCCAAACTTCTATCAGAAACTTGTGCAGTGAAAGGCGTATTGCATACATTTTGTAAAAGTTCTTGTATGAAGGTTCAGAGCCCGTAGGGTCTCAGTGAGGAGGAGTTATATCTGTATTAGAGGATTCTAGTCTTTGATATCTCACAGTATGTAACCTTTTCTTATGTGTTTAATACAACTTTTCATTTCACATATCTTCTTGTATCATGTTACTGGAATGCGAGTGGCTCACTGATTTTAAGTAAGGATTCATCCTAGTTGTTGCCCATACTTGGATTAGTCAAGCACTTTAAATAGGCTCAGGCATGATATACTGTTCCATGTTCATTTCATCCATATTTTCTGCTATATTAGTTGCTTTGAGAGGGTGTTTTTAAAATGCCATTGTCATGTATGGATTCTTAGATTGATAAGCCCATATATGGTTCTGTTGTGTATCTGGGTATCAGCTCAAGGTTAACTAGTATCTTCTTAATATTTCTTTCACTCCATACACTTTCTGATATCTGATTTCTGTGACATATTACTTGAATCGGCCCTCTCTACAATAAATTGTCTCTTAACTGTCTGATGCTTTTATATTAGAGCTTTGCATTTTGCCTCTGCAACATTACTTTCCCTATGACAGTTTCTGTAGATTCTGGTCCCATTTAAATCAATTTCCTTGTTTTAAAGAGATAGCAAGAGAGCTTTTGGTTGACACCCAAGTTATATATTATATGCTCCTTGCTATGATAAGATGTCCTAAGCACTGGTCTATGGCAACTCTAGGCTGTCTCTAGGAGCTACAACATGATGGATGGTGGATGATATCCATAAAGTGCCATAAATGGAGTCATTTCTGCTGCAGTATGGAAAGAAGTGTTATACCACCATTCAACGAGAGGTAACCACTTGACCCATTGTGCTTGCTTATCAGATACAAAACAACAAAGATATCCTTCCAAACATTTATTCACTATCTCTGTTTGACCATCAGATTGAGGATGATAAGATGATCTATGAGCTAGTTGAGTACCCAAACAGGAAAATAATTTCATCCAAAAATTTCATTTAAAAATGGGATCTCTGTCACTTACAATAATCTTCAGGTTTCCATGTAGCTTTTGAATTGTTTCCATAAATGCAGCAGCAACTATACTCGCTTTAAATGGATGAGATAATGCACAAAAGTGTGCATACTTGGTAAGTCTATCAACTACCACCATGATGACACTCCTTCCTTCAGACTTAGGTAAACCTGTTATAAAATCCATTGAAATCTCCTCCCAACGTTGACTTGGAATGGATAAAGGTTGTAGAAGACCCAGGGTCTTAATTGTCTCAAATTTATTTTGCTACAAACCAAAAATTCTGCCACAAACTTTTAAATATAATTTTAAAAGCCATTCCAAAAAAAATATTTCTTCACCCTGTGGTAAGTTTTTAAAAATCCTAAGTGTCCTCCTAAAGGAGAAGTGTGTAATTCCAAAAGAATCTTTTGTTTTAGTTGAGAATTCTTGCAAATATATAAGTGATCTTTGTACCATAAGGAATCATTTTTCCAACTAAATGTATCAGATGTACTAGGATCTTGTTGCAACTTTTGAATGAGAGTCCACACTTCTTCGTCCTTCTTCCATTCATCCCTTACTTCGGTTATCCAATCTGGTTAGATAATTGAAATGGCACAAAACAATGCTTCCACCTCTTCATCCTTTCTTGAGAGTGCATCTGTAACAACATTTAGCTTCCCTTTTTTGTAGAAGATTTCAAAGTCATAACCAAACATCTTTGTGACCCATTTTTCCTGCTCTTCTGAAGATAGTCTTTGTTCCAAAAATTCTTTAAGACTATCATGATTAGTTTTTACCTTGAAGTGTCTTCCCATTAGGTAAGGTCTCCATTCTTTAGTGCATGTAGTATTTCCAACATTTCCTTCTCATAAATAGCCTTTTGTAAATACTTTCCTTTGATTGAACGACTTTAAAAAGAAATTGGTCTTCCTTCTTGCATTAAAACAACACCAATTCCATTTCTCGAGGCATCACATTCCACAATAAAGGTTTTTGTGAAGTTTGGCGTAGCTAAGACTGGTGCTAGGCACATTGTCTCTTTAAGATGTTCAAAGGCCTTAGTTGCTTCAGGAGTCCATGAAAATGCATCTTTCTTCAATAAGGTTGTTAGAGGTTCTATTATTCTCCCATAATTCTTCACAAAATTGTGATAATACCCTGTTAACCCGAGAAATCCGTGCAATTGCTTTATGGTTGTGGGGACTTTCCATTCCTTAATGGATTTAATTTTGTTAGGGTCTACGTTAACACCCTCATGAGATACAATATGACCCAGATATTCCACCTCTTATACTCCAAAGAAACATTTGGATGTTTTTCCATATAATTTTTTCTCCTCCAATAGTTTGAGCACCCTGTCAACATGTTGAACATGATCCTTCCAAGAACTACTGTAGATTAGTATATCATCAAAAATTACTAGCATAAATTTTCTAAGGAAGGGTTTGAAAATGGAATTCATCAACCCTTGAAATGTAGAAGGTGCATTGGTAAGGCCAAAAGGCATGACCAAAAATTCATAATGACCCTCATGAGTTCGAAATGTTGTTTTCAGAATATCTTCAGTCTTCATTCTAATTTGATGATATCCTAAACAAAGATCCAACTTGGTAAAATAAATTGCTCCATGTAATTCATCCAATAATTCATCAATCACAGGAATGGAAAATTTATCTTTAATAGTGAGCTTCTTGAGCTCCCTATAATCCGGACACATGCACCATGATCCATCTTTTTTGTGCACCAATACCACTGGAAAAAAGAAAGAACTTTGACTAGGTTGAATTATACCAGCCTCTAACATTTCTACAATCATACATTCAATTTCTCTCTTTTGGACATAAGGATATATGTAAGGCCTGATGTTTGGAGGAACACATCCTGGAATCAAATGAATAGCATGATCATGATCACGAATATGTGGGAGTCCTTTGGGAGTATCAAACACCTTGGAATGATTGTCCAAGACTTTTTGGAGATGATTTTGATGTTGGAACTTCTAGTGAGCATAATTGTGCAATTACGCCCCATTGTTCTTTCTTCAGAAGCTTTGTCATGACATTAGAGCTTATTATCTTTCCTGGCTTCCCTGTGATACCCCATAATTTGATTTCATTTCCTTCCGAAAAAAATTTCAAGAAACGTTCTTGAAAATTAAAATCTGTTGTCCCCAAAGATTGTAACCATTTACTCGTAGTACAACATCAGCACCTCCCATTGGGATGGAAAGAATTTGACTATTCAATACATATTCCCCCATGGCTAGCTTGATATTATGGCATTTTCCAGAGAAATTTATAGTTCCTCCATTTGCAACCATCACTTGACATTCTGGTGTTGGGTATAGGAAACAATTCAATTCCTTGGCTACCTTACAATGAATAAAATTACGGGTACTACCTGAATCAATCAACACTATTACCTTTTTCTTCTTGATATGTCCTTCTATCTTGAGAGTTTGAGGAGTGGTAATTCCTGCCAATGCATTACATGATATGGTCAGACTCATTTCTTCTTCTTCTAGGGTTTCTTCTTGGTGTATATCCTCTACTTTTGAAGTTTCTTCTTCATTTTCTTCCTCCTCTTCACAATCTATGTAAAATAATTTCTTCTCAACGCACTTATGACCTTTAGTGTATTTTCTATCACAACTGTAGCAAAGCCCTTTTGCTCTTTTTTCTTCCAATTGTTGTGGTGTCAACCTTGTAGGTTGTGGAAATATAGGAGTAGCAACACTTCCCTCTTTATAGAATTGAGTGGTAGGCTTCCTTGTCGCCATAATTTTACATTCAATTTTTCTTGCCAACCCGAATGCCTTCTCCAATGAATCAGGTTCCAAAATGTGAACTTCATGTTGGATGTTATCCTTTAAAGTACCTATGAAGAGATCAATCTTGTGTTCCTCTGGAATATCAGTTACCCTTATATTCAATTTTTGGAAGTCCTCAATGTGCTCCGCCATTAAACCCTTTTGTTTGAGATTTATCAATTGGCTAAAGAAGGTGTTGCTCTTTGTATCCTCATAATGTGCTATCATTTCCTCCATAAAAATTGACCAAGTGACAATTTTTTTACGGGAGCAAAGCCATCGATACCATACAAATGTATTTTGTTCTAAATGTAAAGTTGCAATGCGTACCTTTTGTGTGTTTTGCACATTATTGAGATAAAAATATTGCTCCATTTGTAGTATCCATGTTACGGGATCCTTGCCATCAAACTTCCTCATATCCATCTTTGGAATATGGTGGTTCTTCAATCCAACATTACAGTTTATGAAATCACGATTAACATTTATTTTGTTCTTGTCATGAGTTTCCTCTACTATCTTTTTGCCATTAGGAATCATTTCTTGTATCAACTTTGTCAAACCTTCCAAGTCTACTTTTAGATCATTCTTCATGTTTTCCATGTTGTCTTTCATGTCCTCCATCTTAGCTTCCACACCATCCATCTTAGCTTCCACGCCATTCACCTTATCTTCCACGCCTTTCTTCAAACCATCCATCTTCGCTTCCACGCCTTTCTTCAAAACTTCCATTTCGTTTTTTGTTGCTCTTTGTGAGAGTGAAATTTGGCGCACTTGCTCTTGTAATTTTGATAGATCATGTTGCAATTCTTCATCTTCATGAGTCATAGTAGAGTATTCTGAGGGCTTAATGGGTGTTGAATTATTTTTAGGAGGAATTTCAGAACCCAATACTGAAATATATGCTCAATAGGCCCTTGTAATGGCACTTCAAACTAATTTTTTACACAAGACTTATGCAATTCAGAAAAAAATACACAAATTTTTCTTTCTTTTGAGGAGTTCGATATTGAAACTAAATTATCTCTATGATTTCGGATCTTCAATATCTGAAATTTAGCCCTGAGGTAGCCCTATGAATCCTCTTTCAAATGCCACAGGTCTGACCTGATTTGGATTCCTCAAGTCAAAGTTATGTCCAATCTCCCACAATGACCTAATTATGGACTGGTTCAGTAGAGTGAACTTGTACGACCTGCCATGTGTCACTTTTTCCTCCTTCGGCTCTGAAATTTATAGACAAGAAACTACAGTCCATGTAATTTCGGTCACTTTTTACATCATTCCAATCTGATGTCAGAGAGAGAGTTATGAATATTTTCCCACGATCACCTCTTTGAGATTAAAATCAGGAGCTTGAAAAAGACCTAACTTCCACAGACCATATCTCCAAAGATATTGCGAACCAGGCTTTGAAATTTTGTGAAGATGTTCCTTAGGATTTCGACTTCGCACCCTAAAAATTTCAGCTTCTGAACATTCGTAGAAAAAACTCCATAGCGCAAATTCCACAATGACCTGTTTGGAGCAGCGAAACCCTAGAATCCAAAGCTCTGATACCAAATGTTATGAAACCAGCTCCAAAAATAGAGGAAAAGAGATATCAACGCCTTAGAAATAAGCCACTTCGAGGGGGCAACCTCCAATACACTACATGAATGAACAATTCTTGGATGATACAAATGAAAAAACCTCCTTTCTATATATAGGATTCCATGGGGCCACAATGTAATCCTAGCCGACCTAACAATAATAATTTAAGGGCACAATAATAAAAATATGGGGGTTACGGGGGTACAACAATAACAATAAGGGGGTTACACTAATGACAATAAGGGACTATTCTAGTAATATAGGGACCTAACAGGTCTCCTTAGCGATCTTCAACAACTTACACTCATTTTCGATGACTTTATCGTAGACATCGACCATGAGAGAATCAATGTTGAAATATGGAGGTCGAATCCCCAATCTCTCCATCATGTTTCTCAGCATGAATACATCGAGGGCGGATCCAAAATATTCCCATCACACTACTTAGGCCAGAAACATCGAGAGGAGATTTAGGGCTCAATTTCCACATATCTCCTCCTCTAGATGCAAAAGCCACACAAAAATCCAAGGCACATAGTGCATATAGGTTTAGTTATACGCACAAGACCATTTTACTTTAAAATAATTAATAATATCAAAATAAAATAATTAAATAGGAATAAATAGTTAATACAAATGATTATTTTGTCTTAAACAAATGTCTTAAATACTCTCTTTGTGTAGTAGTGACATGTGTGTTCTCATGGGGAAAGGTGACATCTACACTGGAGGATGTAAAGTAGATCATGGGTATCCCTATAAATGGTGCCATTATAGAGGCTGAGGTGTTTGACCGAGAAGAATAGCTTTCATGTGAGTTGGAGGTAATATATTGTCTCTCTCCACCAACAACAAATGATAACTCTTCGCATTTTATAGCTTGCCTTGAAACCTTGTGGTGACTAGGTCAATAATTGAACAAGCCTTGAGTGGAACACCATCTATATGAAATTTGTGAGGTCTGAGCTTATCTAAGATAAATTCCAAGCACGTTTTGTGATGAATTTTGAGCCCATTTTGAGGGTGAAGTTCAAGCCTTGTTTGTGATAATATCTGAGCCCATTTAGAGTGAAATAAGAGTCTATTGTGTGGTGAATATCGAGCTTTTTGGGATAGTAAAGAAGGCCTACATTTGGCCTTAGTAGAAATCTAAGTCAATACTTTGATCAAGTTCATTATGGACAATTGAAAGCTAATTTGTGGATAGATTTTGGAGGGCCTACTTGGTGCTTTTTGGACACTTTTCTATCTCACATTAGGAGAGAGAATAAAGCTATGTGTGTCTTGCATGTTATAGATTTGCATGCAACATCCTATTAAATGTTTCAACATGTTGGTTTGACACCCATAAAATGTAGATTGCTTATCATTCTCTTAAGATCAATATGTGAAATCTCCTTCTGAAGCACTCTCTCCCCCACATGAAGCTCCAACCATTGATCAAGATGACACTTTGAGTGATGTGATTGAAAAAATTGGGAGGCTAAATATTGATTCAACCCCATCTCAATCAACTGAGTATCATGGCTGTTGGAAAAATACTGAGGGGGGGGGGGTGTGAATCAGTATTTAGAGCTGACTGAAAATTTTTTTACTTTTTCTTTCTCTTAAACCCATACACTACTTTACAGAACCCAACTCGCGTATACATGCGGATATCCTTAAGAAAACATAGAGATCTTATTATGCATTTAATTCTTTACTTAGATCATTGCATCATTCATTCATCAGATGTTTAGTTAGTAGTAAGTATGTACAGTAATAACAGAATAAACCATCACACATTAACAACACACATGAACACCAGTATTTAAGGTGGAAACCCAATTAGGGAGAAAACCACCACTGCTGTCGTCTCTGTCTTCAATATCTATTATAAAGAAAACTTCTTACAATCTTGTGCTGGCACAGACTTATACAAGCACGCAAGCACCCAGCTGTAGAAGGCTACAACCTTCTCTCATTCTCCAGTTACTACTGGAAGGGAGCTCCAACCCCCTAATTTTAACACCATCCTTTACTAGGAGAAAGCTTCTACTTTCATACTGAAGGCTTCAGCCCTCAGATCCACCAAATTTCTTCTATTTCTTCATCAGACTTGCGCCAGGTCTTCATCATTTCTTCACCAGATCTTCTTAGAGATTTATAGATCTAGAGATCCTGAACCTTCATCATATCCACAAGTGCATCATTGATTCAGATCCATCAGAGTTCAATCATCCAAATATCTCTTAGAGAGATTTATTCATTAACAACCCCTTTTCATGCACCCGTTGTATTATGATCCTCTTCTCCTTATATAGTTTTAGCCTTTATCAATACCATGAGTCAAAACCACTCAACCGCTAATGGTATTCCTGGATGGGATCAAAATAGATACTCCAGCGGGGTCTACCCAAGCCCCAATCAACTTCACATCTCGAGCAACTCATACTGTTCTATTTTCTTGGTCCGGAAATTAGGTAATTAATCTAAGACTTTTTAATATCTCAACCTGAGATTGAGATATTAATCCAAATTTTTCCTTTAGTAATGACCTCCCTAAGGCATACAAAAATTCTCTCTTAATAACAACCCACATATTAAAAGTCGAGCCAATCCAAATTGGAACTCCAACCTTCATTCTTCCATATACACTAATGCATATTCTCACAACACGAATAGACCCAAAGGTAAACTTTATCTCTGCCATATAATATTATAGCCAAGGTTAATACACATTTACCAAGGTCCGGTGATGGTTGTAACTTTATTCACGCCTGTTAATAAACCTTTGACTCCGGGTCCCACATATATGATCAATAGTCCAATCAAATTCCCGCGACGTACTTTGGTTAACCTTCGCGCATCTTCCTCATACGACTATCGTCCGATGGCTCCCCTCCAGATCGACGGTGCCCAACAATATCATGCGGCCTCCTTGGTCGATCGTTAACGTGCGATGGTGCGCGGTTTTGGAACTTCGCTAGAAGCCACGTGTTGATTGTTCTATGGAATCGCTCTCGATTCTCAAATACCACTTTCGCTGCAAAGGAGGTGCGATAAAAACCACTTCCAACCTTAAACCACGTTCATCCGCAAGGTTTTTCTCCTCTACTCTAGGTTCTGTCTGCGTACTTTCGCTAATTTGTTTCTCCACGTTATCAGTTCATATGACCACAATACTGTTATATAGCTCCGATGAAATCCTTATGGACTATTCAACTCAGTTCTTTGCATTCAATAGGGACACCTTTCTTTGTATTGTCTAACACATGCATAACGCACTATTACTTTGACTGATAGAGCTACACACATAACACATTCATGGCTCATTCTTCCGACAGGACTTCATACAGAGTTTTATGGCATTCCGTATGAGAATTGAACCAATCAATATCCAAATACTCTCGGAATTCTCCACCCATCAGAGTATCACCAGAACTCAAACATACACAGGATTTCCTTTATCCTCCATCAGGATGCATACATACATCGAACTTATTCAAGAAAAGCTTCACACATGATTTAACTCGTCCTTATTTGCATCGATTCACCCATTAAATACAGAGCTTCGTTCAATTTACATTCAGTCTTATATTCTACTTGTATAGAACTTCTGATAGTTTTCTGAGTTTCTTCATACAGTCATCATCTGCATCCTTTGTTAGAGAGTTGCCATCAAGGACAATCAATTCAATATAATAGGATACCAAAAATGCCAACAATATCCCCCTTTGGACTTGATGGCAACCATGACCAGAAATACATTCAATATTCTCCCCCTTTGACATCAAGGGCAAAGGATAGATCAAGATCCTTTGGACCGTCAATACCATGCTCCCCCTGAGATCATGCTGCATCTTCAAACATAATATGCAATGAAATAACAGAAATGAATTATACAATCAAGATCAAGGATTCTCAAGCATGAGATCAGATCAACAATGCATCCTTTCCACATGACCAATGCTCCCCTTTAACCTGTGCATCTAGAGATACTCAACAGCACCACAACTACGCTGAAGAATGCTGACCCAGAAAAATTTTGTCAGCAACTACCCATACACGTATCCAATCTAATCTTTTGTATTTAAGTAGATCTGATCTTCTGCATGGCATAGACTACTCCCAGCTTTGTCTGAGATATTCGAACACTTCCCTGGGTAAAGGTTTGGTAAATATATCAGCAACTTTTTCTTTGGAAGGCACATATTCCAACTTCACATTTTGTTCAAGCACTTGTTCACATAAGAAGTAATACTTGATGGGAATGTGCTTGGTCTTGGAATGCATAACAGGATTCTTTGAGATACTGATGGCACTTCTGTTATCACACATAATGGAGATAGGAGGTGAACATTTGATATGAATGTCTTGTAAGGTTTACATCATCCAAAGAAGTTGAGAGCAACATGATGCAGCAGCCACGTATTATGATTTCGCTGTAGATAAGGCAATAGAGCTTTGCTTCTTACTAAACCAAGATACTAACCGGGGCCCCATATAGAATGCACCACCACTAGTGCTTTTCCGATCATCAACATTTCTAGCCCAATCTGCATCAGTGTAAGCATGAAGAGTGAGATCAACATTCTTTGGATACCATAGCCTAAAGTCTTGAGTTCCTTGCAGATATTTGAATATTCTTTTGACAGCCTGAAGGTGAGACTCTTTTGGATTATCTTGGAATCGTCCCACAATTCCAACTGCATGCATAATGTCTGGTCTAGTCCCAGTGAGATAAAGTAGACTTCCTATCATAGATCTATATTCTGGTTGATTCAATGTGGGAGAATCATCATGAGAACTAAGATTACATCTGGTTATCATTGTTGTACTTACAGGTTTGCACTCTTCCATTCCATACTTTTTCAGAATTTTCTTGAGATATTTTGCTTGTGATAAGAATATACCATCTGTTGCTTGTTGCACTTGCAAGCCAAAAAAGAATGTTAGTTCCCCAAGTAAAGACATTTCAAATTCTTGATGCATAGCAGAAGCAAATTTCTGACTCATAGACTCTTCATTACTTCCAAAAATGATATCATCGACATATACGACCACAATCAATAGTTTATCATTTTTAGTTTTTGTGTATAAGTTGTTATTAGCAGACCCCTTTGAAAATCCTTGTTGATGAAGATATTTGTCAAGACGATAATACCATGCCCTTGGAGCTTGTTTAAGACCATATAGAGCCCTTTTAAGTCTACAAACAAGATTTTCATCATTTCCCAAAATGAATCCTTCTGGTTGTTCTATATAAATTTCTTCTTCTAGATCTCCATTGAGAAAAGAATATTTAACATCCATTTGATAAAATTTGATTTGTTGGAAGCTTGAAAAAGCAAGAAACATTCTTATGGCTTCAAGTCTAGCTACAGGAGCAAAGGTTTCTTCAAAGTCTATACCTTCTTGTTGAGCATACCCCTTGCAAACAAGTCTAGCTTTATTTCTTATAACATCTCCATTCTCATTTAACTTGTTTTTGAATATCCATTTAGTTCCAATGACATTTTTGTCATGAGGTTTTGGTACTAATTCCCAAGTGTGATTCTTTTCAATTTGATCAAGCTCTTCATTTATGGCTTGAATCCAACATTCATCTTTGCTAGCTTGATTGACATTGTGTGGTTCAATAGTGGATAGAAATGCCAGATAGCTAGAAGATCCCACAAGAGTCCTTCTTTTTTGTACACCTGATCCCTTTTCTCCCAAAATTTGAGATTCTGGATGATTCTTTTGAACATATCTGGATGGAGCTTTTTCAGATAAATCATCTTCGGGTTCTTCATTGGGTTCACTGTCTATATCATCCTTATTTGATGTAGAAGGATATATGTCATCATCGTCTTCATCTGTTGTTTGTTTTTCTTCTTTTGGAGCTGCAGGAGACTCATCAATAACAACATCAACACATTCAACAATCTTCCGAAGTCTTTTATTGTAACATTTATATGCTCTACTCCTAGAGGAGTAACCAAGAAGTATTCCTTCATCTGCTCTGGGTTCAAACTTGCCAATTTTTTCATCATTATTTTTGATAAAGCATTTGCTTCCAAAAACTCTAAAATGCTTCACAGTGGGAGGATTACCATACCAGAGTTCATATGGAGTTTTATCACTATTTACACGAACATGTGCCTTGTTAAGAATATTTACCGCTATATGTGCTGCTTCTCCCCAAAATGTGTCAGGTGTTCCGGAATCATCAAGCATAGCTCTAGCCATTTGTTGAACTGTTCTATTCATTCTTTCTGCTACGCCATTTTGTTGTGGAGTGCCAGCTACAGAAAACTGTCTTTTTATGCCATGTTGTTCAAAAAATTCAAGGAATTCATTTGATGTATATTCTCCTCCTCGATCAGATCTAAGACACTTGATTTTTAGATCTAATTCATTTTCAACCAGTGCTTTGAAGATCTGAAATTTCTCAAATGCTTCCTCTTTGTGTTTAATCAACCCAATCCAACACATTCTAGAGAAATCATCAATAAATAAGATATAGTATTGTTCACCACGTGGTGACTTTTTCTTCACAGGTCCACATATGTCAATATGAATGAGTTCAAGAGGCTTACTTGATGAACCTTCCTTGGCATTAAATTGCACTCTGGTTTGCTTACTGAATTGGCAAGATTTGCATATGATACTTTTAGATAGTGTAATATTGGGAAGATCATGAACAGCTTTAAGTCTACTTAATTTGTTGATTTGAGAGAAGCTCAGATGCCCCAACCTTCTATGCCATAGCCAGTTTTCTGAGGATTTACTCAAGTAACATTGTTCTTTGCAGTTCTTTAATACATACAGGTTGCTTGGAGTTCTGTTTCCTTTTATAATTGTTTTACCTGTATCAAGATCACATGCCACACATTCTTTTGAACTAAAGACAACTTCAGTTCCTTGATCACACATTTGACTTACACTTAACAGGTTATGCTTTAATCCATCCACATACATGACATTATTTTCTTTCACCTTTTCTTTTAGAAAAATAGATCATTTTCCCTTAATGACAGCAGGAGTATCATTTCCAAATGTAACATTCTTTTCCTTTTCTAGAGTACTATATGCAAGAAGTTTTTTTTTGTCACCTGTCATGTGTTTTGAGCATCCACTATCAATGTACCATTGATTTTCTTCTCCTTCTGCAAATAAAGCTATGCCACAATTTTCAACCTGTAATTCCTTCTTTTTCCATACTTTGGAGCTTGAAGGAAAATGCTCTTTTCGCTAGACTTTTCTCCTGCATTCAGATTCTTCATGGCCAAAGTTATTGCAATAAGGACATTCAACTTCATTTTGAAGAGGAGAAAAGTTGTTATATGTATTCTTCTTTGTTCCATTATCAATCCTTTTCTTTCTTGCTTCTCTTGTCATGATGGTTTTATATGCAACACATTGAACAACTTTATGACCAAAATTGTGACATGAGAAACATTGTCCATTGAAGAAGAAATTTTTGCGATCATGAAATCTTCTACTCGAATTTACCTGTTGATTGGTTTTTCTTTGAAAGGTATTCATGTTAGTGTTCTTTGAATTGAGATGGCCATGCTTTACCTGTAAAGATTCTTTATTCCCTTGCTGAGTGGTAGAATGATGTATACTGGCTGTAGCTGCTTTTAGATAGTTTGGTGCTGAAGCCTGAGAAGATTCTCCGATATATCCAAGACCTATCTTTATAAGAGGAGAACGTTGTACCTTGATAATCTCATCTAAGGTTTCATATCCTTTAGCAAATCTAAGATTTAAAGTCTTTACTTTCTCAATTTCTTTTCTTAGACTTACTATTTCATATTCTAATTTCTCATTATGTTTCTCCTTTTCTTCAAGCTGGATTTTCAGATTTTCTATGGATAATTTACTTTCTTCTAAGCATATTTTGAGTTGATTGATTTCATCAAGAAAAACATTGTCTTCTAAATCATCCATAAAAGTATGTTTTTCTTCTCTAGACTCTTTTTCAAATGCCATGAGAAGTCTAAGATCTTGTTCACATTCTTCCTCACTGTCTGATAACCCATCGATGTCTTCATGAGTATAGTAAATTTTTCTAGTGCTAAACCGATTCTTACTCCTTCTTGCTACTTCCTTTCCTTTTTCATGTGTTTCTTTGTGAGGACACTTAGCAGCATAATGACCAACTCTTCCACAAGCAAAACATTTGAAAGGAAGCTTACCTCTGAACCGTCCTATACCAAGTTGGAGTTTCTTTACAAAATTTACCTCATCTTCTTCTGAGATATACCTTGATCCTTCTGTCTCTTGTACTTCTTTCCCTTTTGTAGAAGCTCTAAAGATAGCTTCTTTGACTTCAGATGGTCCTCCTCTTCTCATTTCATATGCAGTTAGTATGCCATGAAGTTGCACCACAGTAAGATTTTGAAGATCCTGTTTTTCTTCAAGAGCATAAACTTTTGACTCAAATTTTGTCGTTAGTGATCTTAAAACTTTCTCAACCAAAGTAGATTCGGATATTGTTTCTCCCAGATTTCTCATACGATTTACAATATCATCAAGACGTAAAAAGAAATTGGCAATGCTCTCCTCATTATGCATTTTTAGATTCTCATATTGAATTTTGAGAGTTTGGAGTTTAGCACTTTTTACCTTTGCATCACCTTCATAACTTAGAATGATTTTGTCCCATATGGCCTTTGCTGTATTCAGCTGCATGACTTTGACAAATTCTGATTCAGTTAGACTTCCCAATAGAGCATTGACCGCTTTTGCATTTGTTTCGTAATTCTTTCTTTCCGTTGGATCTGTTGGTACTGCGACTGGATATTGATATCCTCCTTCAACAATAGCCCATACATATGCTCCCAGAGACTGAAGATAGGATCTCATCCTTGTTTTCCAGAAGATTAAATTGTTTCTGTTGAAGAGCGGAGGCCTGATAGATGTTGTTCCTTCTTGATTGTTCATCTTGTTTGATCTTCCTTCTAGCGGCTAAGCTTTTTCAGAAGGACCTGCTCTGATACCAATTGTTGGAAAAATACTGAGAGGGAGGGGGGGGGGCGTGAATCAGTAATTAGAGCTGACTGAAAAACTTTTTACTTTTTCTTTCTCTTAAACCCATACACTACTTTACAGAACCCAACTTGCGTATACACGCGGATATCCTTAAGAAAACATAGAGATCTTATTATGCATTTAATTCTTTACTTAGATCATTGCATCATTCATTCATCAGATGTTTAGTTAGCAGTAAGTATGTGCAGTAATAATAGAATAAACCATCACACATGAACACCAATATTTAAGGTGGAAACCCAATTAGGGAGAAAACCACCGTTGTTGTCGTCTCTGTCTTCAATATTTATTATAAAGAAAACTTCTTACAATCTTGTGCTGGCGCAGACTTATACCACCACGTAGGCACCCACCTATAGAAGGCTACAACCTTATCTCGTTCTCCAGTTACTACTGGAAGGGAGCTCCAACCCCCTGATTTTAACACCAACCTTTACTAGGAGAAAGCTTCTACTTTCATACTGAAGGCTTCAGCCCTCAGATCCACCAAATTTCTTCTATTTCTACATCAGACTTGCGCCAGGTCTTCATCATTTCTTCAGCAGATCTTCTTAGAGATTTCTAGATCTAAAGATCCTGAACCTTCATCATATCCACAGGTGCATCATTGATTCAGATCCATCAGATTTCAATCATCCAGATATCTCTTAGAGAGATTTATTCATTAACAACCCCTTTTCATGCACCCGTTGTATTATGATCCTCTTCTCCTTATATAGTTTTAGCCTTTATCAATACCATGAATCAAAACCACTCAACGCTAATGGTATTCCTGGATGGGATCAAAATAGATACTCCAGCGGGGTCTACCCAAGCCACAATCAACTTCACATCTCGAGCAACTCATACTGTTCTATTTTCTTGGTCTGGCAATTACATAATTAATCTAAGACTTTTTAATATCTCAACCTGAGATTGAGATATTAATCCAAATTTTTCCTTTAGTAATGACCTCCCTAAGGCATACAAAAATTCTCTCTTAATAACAACCCACGTATTAAAAGTCGAGCCAATCCAAATTGGAACCCCAACCTTCGTTCTTCCATATACACTAATGCATATTCTCACAACACGAATCGATCCAAAGGTAAACTTTATCTTTGCCATATAATATTATAGCCAAGGTTAATAAACATTTACCAAGGTCCGGTGTTGGTTGTAACTTTATTCACGCCTGTTAATAAACCTTTGACTCCGGGTCCCACATATATGATCAACAGTCCAATCAAATTCCCGCGCTATACTTTAGTTAACCTTTGCGCATCTTCCTCATACGATTTCCGTCCGATGGCTCCCCTCCAGATCGACGGTGCCCAACAATATCGCGCGGCCTCCTTGGTCGATCGTTAACGTGCGATGGCACGCGGTTTTGGAACTTCGCCAGATGCCACGT
The DNA here is from genome assembly GCA_034641835.2 of Pinus albicaulis. Classification (NCBI taxonomy): domain Eukaryota; kingdom Viridiplantae; phylum Streptophyta; class Pinopsida; order Pinales; family Pinaceae; genus Pinus; species Pinus albicaulis. The sequence goes on along the minus strand of CM076576.1, from coordinate 388,140,142 downwards.
GTCGATTGTTCTATGGAATCGATCTTAATTCTCAAATACCACTTTCGCTGCAAAGGAGGTGCGATAAAAACCTCTTCCAGCCTTAAACCGCGTTCATCCGCAAGGTTCCGCTCCTCTACTCCAGGTTCCATATGCGTACTTTCACCAATTCGTTTCTCCGCGTTATCAGTTCATATGACCACAATACTGTTATACAGCTCCGATGAAATCCTTATGGACTATTTGACTCGGTTTTTTGCATTCAACAGGGACACCTTTCTTTGTATTGTCTAACACATGTAGAACGCACTATTACTTTGACTGATAGAGCTACACATAGAACACGTCTGTGGCTCATTCTTCCGACAGGACTTCATACAGAGTTTCAGGGCATTCCGTACGAGAATTGAACCAATAAATATCCAAATACTCTCGGAATTCTCCACCCATCAGAGTATCACCAGAACTCAAACATACACAGGATTTCCTTTATCCTCCATCAGGATGCATACATACACCGAACTTATTCAAGAAAAGCTTCACACATGATTTAACTCATCCTTATTTGCATCGATTCTCCCATTAAATACAGAGCTTCGTTCAATTTACATTCAGTCTTATATTCTGCTTGTATAGAACTGTTGATATTTTTCTGAGTTTCTTCATACAGTCATCATCTGCATCCTTTGTTAGAGAGTTGCCATCAAGGACAATCAATTCAATATAATAGGATACCAGAAATGCCAACAATGGCCATCTTGAAAAGGTCCTCCAAAATGGACAACAAAGACACTTGAAAGTGCTCGTCCTGATGCGGTTGGAAATACAAGAACAAGAAGCTTAGAAATACATACTAGGAGGTGATGTAGATGATCCTAATTCACCTGTTGATATGTATGTTTCTTATGATTGTGAAATAAATTTATCTACAGATTTTGAACCAACTTCCTTCAAATAATTCACTTCTCATGGTGAATGGAAAGAAGCGTTGCAAAAAGAATATGATGCTTTGATAAAGAATGGAATCTGGAAGCTGGTTGATCCTCAATTGGGAACCAAACCAATAGGTTGCAAGTAGGTTTTCAAGAACAAGTATAAAGTATATGGCTCACTTGACAAGCATAAAGTCAAGCTTGTGGCAAAAGGTTTTGCATAGAAAGAAGGGGTCGATTATGAGGAAAAAATTTCCCTCACAGTAAAATGGGCTACCATCGGAACATTATTTTCCTTGGAAGCTCATAATAGCTAGAAATTCCATCAAATGGATGTAAAAAATTCTTTCCTGAATGACAACACTTCAACTCCTCTTTTGATTAAAAACACTTCAACTCCGCTTTTGGTTGAAAACACTTCTATAATAAAGTTGGCCAAGAACCCAAAGTTCTATGATTGAAAGAAGCACATCAATACAAAATACCATCTAATTCGACATCACGTTGAGGCCAAAACAATCCACCTATAGAATTGTTCCATAAATGAGCAGATTACATACATCTTCACCAAAGCGCTTGGAAGGGAAAAGTTTGAACGATTCATAGTGCCACTTATTTTTGGCATCTAATTGGTGCAATACTTTGGTAAAAAAAAATGGCATGACATAAACAACTTTATTAACATGTTTTTTTAACTCTTATGCCACCTTTTCACACCAAAATTTTACCTTGTCCTACACTTAAGTCCACTTTGCTTGTAATAAAATTCTTAACTGATTTTCAAAACATTTTGACCCTTTTTTGTAAGTATAAACTTAGAGCTAACAACTGGCTCCAATTGGGATATTGTCTCCCAAAGAGGTAGTAAATAACATGTTGGCTATGTGCCTGATCCATTGGGTGGATCCCAACCAGTAACCCTGCAACCTGTAAATTGTACCACACTGAAGTCCATACCGAAACTACAAATTGAAAATGCACTACTGAAAAATGAAAAATAAAACTAGAAAGTTAAGATCCACAAAGTTTGGTAGCATAACCGTAAAATATTTACAATATTTGAGAGTTTAATTCACAAAGCATAATTAAAAACATATCCTTCTATCTATTCAGATCTCTATTTGACATTTAAACATTAGTCAAAGCATTTTAAAATTTTTGTACACATAATCTGCTATTCTTTTTGGAAAAGGATGAGTCATAGCTAAAGTGTAGGATTGAAGTTTTTCACACCCTTGTAGGCTTCATATCTGGAATTGTAACTCATATTCCCCTTTGTAGCAAAACTGACACATGAACCTGTGAAATCTTTTGAAACTGCGCAACTGTATTGTGTAACTATTACACTCTTTAAGGCCCTTATTTCTTGTGTTGACTTGTATTTTATTCTCTCCTTTAGCTACAAAACCTTTATGACATATTTACCATAACATGTAAAAAATAAACTAACTATCAAAAAAGATAAAACAGAGCATGCGAAAACGTTGATGTAAAATTAAGGTTTTTCAACAAAATTAGGGTTTCATATATTGCTTGTCAATGAGGTAACTTGATCATTCTTTCATAACTTCTGCAGCCTAAGCAAGGAGGTTTAACTTGTCTTGACTTCTTGTCATCCTTCTAGTACCTTTTTGTAAAGTTCTGCTAGCCTTTAGAGCCCATTTCCCTTTCCTGCCTGCATACTTTGTTTTCCCTTGTTCTGTAGCCTTTTCTTGCCCTTTGAAGACTTCACATTCTCTTCTTCATCAATTATCAATGGTTCCCTCAGATTAGTATTAATATTTTCCTTAAAGCTCAGTCTTAATTTATTTGTAGGACAAGTATGGGGTTTCCCATGGAAAACCCTAGCCTCCAGTTTTGTGTCTTCATCCCCTATTTCCATACTTTGCTTTCCTTTCCAACTTTTTTCTACTTGATGCTTTACTTCCTATTTTTCTAACATTTTTGTCTTTTTTATTCTTGTTCTCTTTTCATAGACCTTAATATTTGGTTCCTTTACAAGTTTTTTCTCGGCAGGCACATGACTAGATTCAACCTTTCGAGGGCTAGGGTTTCAACATGAGTTTTATCCTTACCCTTTCTTGGTCTTCTCGGTGAAAGGTTTCTCCATGTCCTCTTCCTCAGGGTTTTTATTTTCCTATATAACTCATGTATATATAATATCTTAATCAGGCCATGGTGACATATATCATGAGGTAATAGTTCTTGTTTTTTTCTAGCCATATGGACATTTTAAACAGACTTTGATGTAAGAAATAAGGAAAGCTCATCTTTCCAAAACTAACTAAATGACATAAAATCATCATTTTGTAAAGGTAGATTTTGGAATGCCTGCCTTCACATGTAAAAAAGAGCTGCATAATCTTTAGAACGTTATACCATTCAGGCTTCAACATATTTTGAGGGATTCACTGTTGTGTAACCAACTCAAAAAGAGAAGAAAAGAGATATAAACGCCTTAGAAATGAGCCACTTCGAGGGGGCAACCTCCAATACATTACATAAATGAACAATTCTTGGATGATACAATTCACAAAACCTCCTTTCTATATATAGGAGTCCATGGGGCCATAATGTAGTCCTAGTGGGCCACAATGTAATCCTAGCCGACCTAACAATAATAATTTAAGGGCACAATAATAACAAAATGGGGGTTACAAGGGTACAATAATAACAATAAGGGGTTTACACTAACAATAATAAGGGCTATACTAGTGATATAGGGACCTAACATGCCCCTCTCCTTCAAAAAAGTGTTGTCCTCAACACTTGAGTAGCTCCGAGTGCTTCTATATAAAATTCTCATCCTCCCATGTAGAATCTTCAGTGGGTAAGTTCTTCCACTTGATGAGATACTCTGAAATTGATCGATTCCGTAGTTGTCGAGTTCTTTTTTCTATGACTGCTTCAAGTTCCAATATGATCTTCCCTTCCCCATCAAGTTCTGGCAATACTGTTTGAACTGGAAGATTTTCACCTATAACCTTCTTTAAGCATGAAACATGGAAAACTCGATGTACTCGCGAAGAAGCAGGAAGCTCCAATTTGTATGCCATAGTACCAATCTTTTGCAACACCTTGTAAGGACCATAGTACTTTGGCGATAATTTATTATCCTTCTTTGCTTGCTTGAGGGACATTTGTTTGCATGGTTGTAGCCGTAAAAATACCCAATCTCCTACATCAAAACTTCTCTCGCTACGATGTTGATCTGCCTGTTGTTTCATTCGATTTTGTGCCAAATTCAGGTTATCCTTTAAGAGTTGGAGAACTTCTTGCCGATGCTCGATGTGATCTTCCACTGCTTGAACCTTCGAATTTTCCCTTAAAGATGATGTGATGGATGGTGGATGATATCCATAAAGTGCCATAAATGGGGTCATTTTTGCTGCAGTATGGAAGGAAGTGTTATACCACCACTCAGCGAGAGGTAACCACTTGACCCATTGTGTTTGTTTATCAGATACAAAACAATGAAGATATCCTTCCAAACATTTATTTAATATCTCAGTTTGACCATCAGATTGAGGATGATAAGATGAGCTATGAGCTAATTGAGTACCCAAACAAGAAAATAACTCCGTCCAAAAATTTCCAGTAAAAATGGGATCTCTGTCGCTCACAATAACCCTTGGGCTTCCATGTAGCTTTTGAATTCTATCCATAAATGTAGTAGCAACTGTACTTGCTTCAAATGGATGAGATAATGCACAAAAGTGTGCATACTTGATAAGTCTATCAACTACCACCATGATGACACTCTTTCCTTCGGACTTAGGTAAACCTGTGATAAAATCCATTGAAATCTCCTCCCAACGTTGACTCGGAATGGATAAAGGTTGTAGAAGTCCTGGGGTCTTAATTGTTTCCACTTTATTCTGCTGGAAAACCAAACATTCCGCCACAAACTTTCGAATATCAGATTTAAGGCCATCCCAAAAAAATTCTTTCTTCACCCCGTGGTAAGTTTTTAAAAATCCTGAGTGTCCTCCTAGAGGAGAAGTGTGCAATTCCAGAAGAATCTTTTGTTTTAGTTGGGAATTCTTACAAAGATATAAGCGATCTTTGTACCATAAGGAATCATTTTTCCAACTAAATGTATCGGATGTACTAGGATCTTGCTGCAACTTTTGAATGAGTGTCCATACATCTTTGTCCTTCTTCCATTCATCTCTTGCTTCGGTTATCCAATCTGGTTGGATAATAGAAATGGCACAAAGAAATGCTTCCACCTCTTCATTCTTTCTTGAGAGTGCATCTGCAGCAACATTAAGCTTTCCTTTTTTGTAGATTATTTCAAAGTCATAACCCAACATCTTTGTGACCCATTTTTGCTGCTCTTCTGAAGATAGTCTTTGTTCCAAAAGTGTTTAAGACTATCATGATCAGTTTTTACCTTGAAGTGTCTTCCCATTAGGTAAGTTCGCCATTTCTTTAGTGCATGTAGTATTGCTAACATTTCCTTCTCATAAATAGGTTTCTGTAAATACTTTCCTTTGATTGGACGCCTTTCAAAAGCAATGGGTCTTCCTTCCTGCATTAAAACTGCACCAATTCCATTTCCTGAGGCATCACATTCCACAATAAAGGTTTTTGTGAAGTCTGGTGTAGCTAAGACCGGTGCTATTCATAATGACCCTCATGAGTTCAAAATGCTATTTTTGTAATATCTTCAGTCTTCATTCTAATTTGATGATATCCTGAACGAAGATCCAACTTGGTAAAATAAATTGCTCCATGTAATTCATCCAATAATTCATCAATCACAGGAATGGGAAATTTGTCTTTAATGGTGAGCTTATTGAGCTCCCTATAATCCTGACACATTCGCCATGATCCATCCTTCTTGTGTACCAAAACTACAGGAGCAGAGAAAGAACTTTGACTAGGTTGAATTATACCCGCCTGTAACATTTCTGCAATCATACGTTCAATTTCGCTCTTTTGGAAGTAAGGATATCTATAAGGCCCGATGTTTGGAGGAACACTTCCTGAAATCAAATGAATAGCATGATCATGATCACGAATAGGTGGGAGTCCTTTGGGAGTTTCAAACACCTTGGAATGATTGTCCAAGACTTGTTGGAGATCTGCAGAAATAGATGATTTTGATGTTGGCACTTCTAGTGAGCATAATTGTGCAATTACGCCTCGTTGTTCTTTCTTTAGAAGCTTTGTCATGACATTAGAGCTTATTATCCTTCCTGGCTTCCCTTCAATACCCCTTAATTCGACTTCCTTTCCTTCTGAAAAAAATTTCAAGAAAAGCTCTTGAAAATTAAAAGCTACCGTCCCCAAAGATTGTAACCATTGTACTCCTAGTACAACATCAGCACCTCCCATAGGAATGGAAAGCATTGGACTAGTCAATACATATTCCCCCATGGTTAGCTTGATATTATGGCATTTCCCAGAGCAATTTATAGTTCCTCCATTTGCAACAATCACTTGACATTCTGGTGCTGGGTATAGGAAACAATTTAATTCCTTGGCTACCTTACAATGAATAAAATTATGGGTGCTACCTGAATCAATCAACACTATTACCTTTTTCTTCTTGATATGTCCTTCTATCTTGAGAGTTTGAGGAGTGGTAATTCCCGCCAGTGCATTACATGATATGGTCAGATTCATTTCTTCCTCTTCTAGGGCTGGTTCCTGGTGTATATCCTCTTCTTGTTCATTTTCTTCTTCCTCTTCACAATCTATGTAAAATAATTTCTTCTCCGCACACTTATGACCTTTAGTGTATTTGCTATCACAACTGTAGCAAAGCCCTTTTGCTCTTTTTTCTTCCAATTGTTGTGGTGTCAACCTTGTAGGTTGTGGAAATCTAGGCGTAGCAACACTTCCTTCTTTATAGAATTGAGTGGTAGGCTTCCTTGTCGCCATAATTTTACATTCAACTTTTCTTGCCAACCCGAATGCCTTCTCCAATGAATCAGGTTCCAAAACGGGAACTTCATGTTGGATGTTATCCTTTAAAGTGCCTAGGAAGAGATCAATCCTGTGTTCCTCTGTAAGATCAGTTACCCTTATATTCAATTTTTGGAAGTCCTCAATGTGCTGCCCCACTAAACCCTTTTGTTTGAGATTTATCAATCGGGTAAAGAAGGTGTTGCTCTTTGTATCCTCATAATGTGCTATCATTTCCTCCGTAAAAATTGACCAAGTGACAATTTTTTTACGGGAGCAAAGCCATCGATACCATACAAATGTATTTTGTTCTAAATGTAAAGTTGCAATGCGTACCTTTTGTGTGTTTTGCACATTATGTAGATCAAAATATTGCTCCATCTGTAGTATCCATGTTACAGGATCCTTTCCATCAAACTTCCTCATATCCATTTTTGGAATATGGTGGTTCTTCCCGCCAACATTAGAGGTTATGAAATCAAGATTAACATTTATTTTGTTCTCATCATGAGTTTCCTCTACTATGTTTTCACCATTAGGAAACATTTCTTGTATCAACTTTCCCAAACTTTCGATGTCTACTTTTAGATCTTTCTTCATGTTTTCCATGTTGTCTTTCATTTTTTCATCAATCTTAGCTTCCATGTCATCCATCTTAGCTTCCATGCCCACTTCCATGCCATCCATCTTAGCTTCCAAACCATTAATCTTAGCTTCCACGCCTTTCTTCAAACCATCCATCTTATTTTCCACGCCCTTCTTCAAAACTTCCATTTCATTTTTTGTTGTTCTTTGCGAGAGCGAAATTTGTTGCACTTGCTCTTGTAATTTTGATATGTCATGTTGCCATTCTTCGTCTTCATGATTCATAGTAGAGCCTTCTAAAGGCCTAATGGGTGTTGAATTTTTTTAGGGGCCATTTTAGACTCCAATATTGATATCT